>CM024538.1:1307500-3707500 GCA_014182365.1 Eucalyptus tenuipes | reverse complement strand
TGCTCCAATTATTCTTGGAAATACGGTTTCCGAGAGTGCTTGCTGGATAAAATATAGTGCCCTTGCATCCTTTTGTAGTTGATCCTTCGAAACACTTGCACCTTCTGGCGGAGCCTCACAACCTTTTTCCACGATGTCCCATAAGTCTTGGGCCATCAAGAATGTAGTCATTTTTATGCTCCAAAAGTCATAGTTGTTCCCATAAAAAAATGGGGATGGGAAATGAGGATGAGGTAGAGTTGGCCATGGTTTAGTTAGTGGGTATTTGGAAGGATAGTTTTAGGAATGGTAGGTAGGACAAACGCCCAATACCAACCAAAGACGTGGCTCTGATACCACTGTTGGTGTTTGTGCGGAAGCGTGTGTTAATGTGTGTGCAAGGGAGTGTTAGAAGAGAGGACAAGGGAACAAAAAGAACCTTTTTTTATTATTGATTGTAGTACAAAGGGATGGGGAGGAGCTTGCTTACCTTTGTTAGTTTTGCAACACTCCCCCTCTTTCCTATTTATAGGAACTCAATACAACATTCTAGACTTATGTGGAATGTTATCCACTTAAGCTTAATCTAGAGAGTTCTAGATTGTAATTTATCATCTCTTATTCTAGAGAGTTCTACACATATGCTTCTACATTTTTCTTTGCCAACTAAGCTAGATTTTCTTAAGGATTTTTCTAGATTTTTCTAGCTAATATCAATCTTGAAGTTTCTAGAAATTGGATCAACAATTCAACAGCTACGCATGCATTTATCATATCATGCTATATGGAGTACACCCCATAAAGCTATTCTCTTCTCTTGTTGCGTCAAATAAAGTGTTGGTCTCCCTCCCTCCCTCCCTCTCTCTCTCCTTCTCTCTCTCCCTCTCTCTCTCTCTCTTTCTCCCTCTCTCTTCCTCTCCCCTCTTTCCTTTTCAATTATGTATTTGCAATGGTCCCCTTAGAGTTTAAAACCTACCCTTGCAATGGTTCCCTTAGAGTTTAAAACCTACCCTTTTGATGGGTTTGTTTCAATTTTTAACTGATCTCTTAATGACAGGAAAAAGAAGAGAAACAACTTGAAGTTGTATTAATACCAACTAATCTTGACCTATATATTTGCAATTCGGTATACATGATAAATAATAATTATTATCATTTACAGAACTCTTAAATCATCTGGCTGACATGGCGACTTCAGCAGATGACACATGGAAGCAAAATATGCCATACCTCTTTTCACATCTTTCCCATGCAACATATACGCAACATGCCATGGTTAATTTTTCGGCATCTTTCTGTTAACCATTCTCCAGCAAGGAGTGAATATTTCTTCAGTTATACTTATATTGTGAAAGTACAGTTTACTGTCTGTAGAAGGATACTCTCTCTCTCTTGCTCGCTCGCTCGCTCGCTTTCACTCTCTCCTCGGACTTGTCGTCCTCTCAGGTGACACATATTGTTCTTGTTGGCAGTTCTGGGAAGTGAAGGGACTGATCTTGATCTGCTATCAAGATGGTTAATACTCTCTAGCTGAAGTAAGTTCATGATCGAGTGATTTACATATTTTCTTGAGAATTTTTGTTGAGTTTATATATGCTAAAACATTCTTTTCGAAAGAGGATGTGCAGACACTAGCTCATTATGTTGCCTCAAAGTAGGTTTCCTTCTTCAGAATCAGATAATTGAACTCAAGATCTGTTGACAAATGCAAGATTCTTTCCTCTTTGGCCAAAATTAGGTTCTACTTTCAGTTCAAGATGCTCAACGATCGTTCATTAGGTTTTCAAATTGGGACACTGTGCATTCAGCAATCAGGAGATTGTCTTTTAACCAGATTATATGGTTGTTTGTTGAGTACTCGATTAAAGAATTCTTGAGTCATCGGAAAACAAAAGTCACTCTCTACACCAATTCTTGATTTGGGAAAGTGTACTTGTCATAGGGTTCTTCTTTCAGTTGCTTCAGGTCATAAGGAGAAAGAACATGCTTGTTTGGTGATATGTTTCATGCTGCAATTAATTACTCTATCTTTTCTTTTTCACTCTTGTTAATTAATCTGTAGTTATTGCGTACTGCTGCAAATCAATGCATGACAACCTAAATCAGCTGTTTTGTGCTTGAGATTATATAGAGGAAAGGAAGTATAACTGGGGACAGATGCGAGGCAAGTGAACCATCTTCATCTATTGAGCTCGAGTTCGCAGCAACACATCTTGCCTACTTCCCTCCTGCCCTCGCTTCAATTGATCAGCTCGCCAATGGGATTGCCATTCCATGATACTTTCGTCCAAAATCACCGTTAAAAAGCTGATGTGGATCCAATGTGACACTTTTAGGAATAAATGGCTCTAATGTGGCACCACACAAGCTAAGGGTGAGTGGTTGCAGGTTTCATATAAGTTCTACCTGCAACTTGGAACCTAAAGAACCTGGAACCTATCTTACATAAGGTTTATAGGTTCCAAGGTCAACCCACCCAGGTTCCATCTATATAATTAAGTGAATGATTGCAGTAAATTAAAACATTTAATGACTACCACACTTTGCTGTAATTAATTGACCACAGTTTATATTTGGGAGAAGTTAAAAAAAGTCCTAAACCTTTTGCGCTTTGTGCCGATTTAGTCTAAACCTTTTTTGGTGCCGATTCGGCCCTAAACCTTTTACGTTGTGCCAAGTAGTCCTTTCCGGCCAATTTTGGCGGATTTTTGTGGGCCGGACGCCCACGGCTGACGTGGCCGATCGGCGCCGCGTGGACAACTTTTAATAATATTTTAATATTTTTGAATTTTTATTTTTATTTTTATTTTATTATTTTATTATTTTTCATTCTTTTATTGTTTTGTCTTTTCCTCCAGCCCGGCCGCCAAGTCCGGCGACCGCCGAGGCGACGGCCGGCGAGGGCGAGGCCGACCTCGCCGGCCACCTCGCGGGCGAGGGTCGAGCCTCGCCGGCCATGGGCGAGGCTCGCCCTCGCCGGATCGACGAGGCGAGCCTCGCCCATGGCGGCGAGGCTCGACCTCGCCGCATCCGGCCATGGGCGAGGCCGGCGAGGTCGAGCCTCGCGGATCTCGGCGAGGTCGAGCCTCGCCGCCATGGGCGAGGCTCGCCCTCGCCGGATCCGACGAGGCGAGCTCGCCCATGGCCGGCGAGGCTCGACCTCGCCGAGATCCGCCATGGGCGAGGCTTGGCCTCGCCGGCCATGGGCGAGGCTTGCCCTCGCCGGCCATGGTGAGGTCGAGCCTCGCCGGCCATGGGCGAGGCCCCCTCGCCGGATCCGGGCGAGGTCGAGCCTCGCCGGCCATGGGCGAGGCCCCGCCTCGCCGGATCCGACGCGGCGAGCCTCGCCCATGGCGGCGAGGCTCGACCTCGCCGATCCGGCCATGGGGAGGCTTGCCTCGCTAGGGCATGGGCGAGGGCCTCGCCCGCGAGGTGGCCGGTGAGGTCGGCCTCGCCCTCGCCGGCCTGCGCCTCGGCCGGTCGCCGGACCTCGGTGACCGGCTGGAGGAAAAAGACAAAAATAAAAAAATAAAAAATAAAAAAATTCAAAAAATTCGAAAAATTCAAAAAAATTCAAAAATATTAAAATATTATTAAAATTTGTCCACGCCGCACCGATCAGCCACGTCGCCCGCCGGCGTCCATCCACAAAATCCGCCAAAATTGGCCGGAAAGGACTGAATTGGCACAACGTAAAAAGGTTTAGGACTGAATCAAGCACCAAAAAAGGTTTAGGACTAAATCGGCACAAAAGCAAAAGGTTTAGGACTTTTTACACTTCTCCCGTTTATATTTAGATATACAAAAATATAAACATTAATAAAGTAAAAATCCCCATCATAAAATAGGAGCTTAAATTAGTGTTTTGAGATTATATACTTATCATTAAATAACATGGAATATTACAGGATCGCAAAAAGAGACATGAACTGAGAAAATATTAAAATTTGTTCTAGGTTATAGGTTACAAGTTAATTTAACTAAGAATCTAATTAAAAACTCTACTTGTCGAAATAAGTTCCTCATTTTTGAAATTTCAAAACCTACCCTACATATCTTGGAACTTCAAAACTATAGGTTCCCACTTATTCGATTCTCAAGTCCTGAATTCTTTCCTAGAACCATGCCGCCCTTAATGCAAGCGCCACATTGAAAAAGAAAAAGCCAAAATTTAAAAAATACTCTTCATCGTCTTCTTCAAACCAAGCTTTGAGCTCGAGTAGCCATGGCGGCCGCAAACTTCGAAGCTAAAGAAAAGCCAAAATCAAAAGAAAAAAATCACTGTTCATCGTCTTCTCCAGCCCAAGCCAGGCTTCGAGCTCAAGCGGCCATGGCGACCGCGAACTTCGAAGCAAAAGAAAAAGCCAAAATAAATTTTTAAAAATACTGTTCATCGTCCTCTCCAGACCAAGCCAAGCTTCGAGCTCGAGCGGCCATGGCGGCCTCGAACTTTGAAGCTTGGCATTGGCCCCTTGCGACCACCCGCGAGCTTCGAAGGTCGAGGTCAGAACCTCAAGACAAGCTTCGGGATAGTGCGGTAGCGACCACAAGCTTTGGAGCTTGGCCATGGAGGCTTGTGACCACCCGCGAGCTTCGAAGGTCGAGGTCGATCTTCAAGCTAGAGCGGTCATTGCGACCGTGAGCTTGCGACCACCTGCGACTATCGAAACTCGACCTTCAAGCTGCTTCGAAGCTTGGCCTTGGCCGCTTGCGACTACTCGTGAGTTTCGAAGGTCGAGGTCAGACCCTCGACCAAGCCTCGAGCGAAGAGCGGCCATGGCGGCCGTGAGCATCGAAGCTTGGCTATGGCGGCTTGCCACCACCCGTGAGCTTCAAAGGTCGAGGTCAGACAAGCCAAGTTTCGAGCTGGAGAGGCCATGGCGGCAGCTCCAGCTCGACCTCCTTGAAGCTTCGTTTTCTGGAGGAGAAAGTACCGTTCTTCCTCGCGGAGAAGACGATGAACAGTGCAAACTCTTTTCTTTTTTGATTTTTTTCTTTTTCTTTTTTCAATGTGGACATCAGAGTCATTTGTACCTAGAACTGCCGCATCGGATATATGTCAGCTTTTAAACCGTGATTTTGAACTGAATTTTAACAGGGGGAAATATATCACAATTTGAAATTTTTTATCAGAAAAAATTTTAGATAAATGTGCCATAATGGATTTTTGGTGATTTTTAATCATAACAATAATTTAGCAATGATTCCTAAATTAAGAAGACTATTGCTCCTTGCGGATTTTCCTTCACATTTGATGGATGGTTATTACAACCTTCTTAATAAAAGGGTCCTTCGTTTCACGAAAAATATAAAGCATTTCTAGAAAATGTTTTTAGAAAGTCACTTTATAGGAAAATGTTGTTATTTTTGGTGTTCGTGTAAAATTTAAAAATGAAGTGGAAAATATTTTTCGATATTATGTAAGAAAAATCTTTTTCTCTATGCCATTTTTCAATAATTTATTGTTATTTTTTAAAATCAAATTTAAGATTATTTTTTAAAAATTGATTTTTTATTTTTTCTAAATAAATCCATTTTTTATTATTTATTATTTTTCTTTTTCTTTTCTTTCTTTTTATCCATTTCTTCTTTGGCTGATTGTCGACCATGGCAACGGTCGGCCACCAACCAAAGGCCGACTCTCGTTGGCTTGTCGATCCGACAAGCAACAAGCAACAAGCGACAAGCTTGAGCTTGCTGGCCTCTAGCTAGAGGTGAGCGGCGTGCATCAAGCTCGCCACTCACCAGAGATTGATGACTTGGCGGTGGCCGGCGAGGCCGAGCCTCGTCGGTGGGCGGGCGAGCTCGACCTCGGATCTGGGCAAGCTCAAGCTCGCCGGGGCCGGCGACGCTCCGGCAAGGTCGCCGGCGCCCTCGACATGGCCGGTCGCCGCCATGACCGAGGCCGACGACCTACCAAAAGAAAAAAAAGAAGAGTAAAAAAGAAGAAGAAAAAAGAAAAAGAAAAATGAGAAAAAAAGAAGAAGTATTTTTGGAATTGTTTAGGAAACAGAAAATAAGTTTTTTCTATTTTTTATTTCTATTTCAAATCGTTAAGAATAAAAATATAAACAAACGAGTTTATATTCTTTTTTTTGCTCCACGGAACAAAAGAATCAAAATTTTTATTCCGAAAAACAGAAACAGATTTAAACAAACAGCCTCTAAAGGTCGTCGCCGTCAGGTACACTCCCTCACGTGGAGCTGCTCGTAAGTTTCTAAAGGCGGACTCACACTCAATCTTCATGCGGTGGGGCCCATGGTTGTCCATGATTGAAAATGATTGTAGGTTGGTGAGAGTAATCACGCGCCCATAAGAAGTGGCTACATCCACCGCATGAAACGTGCCACTACAAGTTGCTCCCGGGGGGAGTTGCAAAACACGCGCGAGAGGGCGCTTAGGAAACATCATTGGGATGGGAAAAAGTACACGTGGATTCCACACTTATCTTGTAGTAGCCCTAACAGTTAGGGCCTAACCGTGTCATTCTCAAATCCATTCAGACCTTGTATTTCTGTGCGGAGCGAAGGAAAAGAACCCGTGGCTTCCTCAACTTCGCTCAATTTTTTTTTCCCTGAAATTCTCTCGAAATGCCTAAATTGTATTGAAATTGATTTTGTTAGACTTGATTTGATATAAAGTGCACGAGCTGATTTTTTCATTAAAAAAAAAAAATCAACCGCCAATTCAAGTTTATTCTCAAGTACTGACGAACTTTCCAGAATATTCGATGATCATTTGTGACAAATTTTCATAATCCAATTCGCCTAAAGGTAATGAGTCTGGTGATGGTGCTCATTTTTCAAAATGAGCAGTGGATGAATGTTTTTTTTTTTTTTACGACCAGTGAACCGCCGTACGGCGGCCTAGACGTAAACCCGGAGCGGGACCGAGCCACCATCACGTACCTACCGCGTTTGAGTCGCGCGAACGCGACGCTTCGGGATTCGAACTCCTCCTTGTGAGGGGAGAGAGCGTCAGCCGCGCACGCGCGGGCGGTGGTAGCAGTAGATGAATGTTGGATAGCTTGGAAAGCTACGAATTGACAGAGAAACAATTCGATAACAAGTCGAGAATTCTGATGAAAAAAAGAAAAATATGATATTTAGTATATAATCGAATGGAGTGTTACATAAGTCCATTCATAGGCTTTTTATAGGATCTATATTTAAGATAATAAAATATCAATTACAATCAAATGGGATCACTAAGAAAAATATATAGAAATCTTTTAATTGCATCTCTAACACGAAGAAAGCTTCCCATCCTAGTCAATTGCTTAAACCCTACAAATAATCAAAGATGTGATTCTTTGTCCTGAACATCCCCAACGACACCTCTTTCGTCCATCATTGTCCCAGCAAAACCAACAGCATTAGAATAGCGATGCAGGCGATGGAGCTCGGCTACAGCAATGGCATCACTAACAAATGCATTATGATGTTTTGAGAAGTACGTTGGCCATCAGAAGCGGGGCGCCTCTAATATATCTATTCACAGGATGAGTCGTTCTCAACGCAAACCCTTTGTCTATACTTCACTCAGTCTTTTAACATATCAATACTATTCGGAGGCTATAACTTGAATCCTAGCTAAAGAAGTTCCAACCCTCGAATTCAACTATTTCTACCAGGCAACCCCCCGCCACCACCACTACCCATCACGCACCTGCCCTTTCCAAAAGCAACAAGAGATAAATAAAATTGGATATCTTCAGTTTCGCTTTTGCAATTCCAACATTCCTTTTAGTAATTTCAGGGTTACGTAATGTTTGGGAATAAAAAAAAAACAACTGGTGTTGCTACCGAGGACAAGAGATATAATATTCAAACATGCTGCGCCTTCGGAGAATGTGGTGTGTCCTTCCATAGACACCTTCGTTACCCAATTCGGTTCCCGGATCGAGCTAGAGAACGGGTGCTGCGAAGTCGGCGGTCCGGTCCTGCACGAAACTGGAACCTCCGCACCCACAGCGCATACTGCTCCACTCGAGGTGTTCGATTATCACGTGGGCGCGTGTCGCCCACCCCCACGTCTGACCGAGCACGCCGTACTCGACAATGATTTTGAAGTAGTAGTTATATATATTTTTTTAAGTCACTTTTGTCACGCTTTAAAACGACGAAGAAAGCACGTGGAAAGTAGAAAACCGCCGTGGGCATCCGCAATCACCCTTGCAGAACGAAAAGAGTTAAAATAGAAAGTCCTAAATTTACGATATTTATATCAATTTAATCCTAAAATTTTTTTATCTAATGTCAATTTAGTCATAAATTTTTTAACTTTGTGTCAATTTAATCTTTTCAACTAATTTTAGTTAAATATTACTAAAATGGACGCCAAGCGAATCGAATTCTTGCATTGGGATTGGTCATACCTGGTAGAAGTATCCAATCTTCACATATTCCCGGACGACGAAATGGATAACACGAGATGAATAACATGAGATTCATGATTGAAGTGTTCATGAATTTTAAAGTCATAAGTGAATTTAATTGCGCAATTGGTATTTTCACGGACAAATAAATTATTTGGAGGTATTGGATTTTTTTTTTGTCATAAAGAGAATTTAATTGATTGGAAGGGTTACCAAAAAAGTCATAAATTTATTATAATTATGACAACTTTTTTTGGCCAATTGAGCCTTCAACCTTTTACATTCGTATCAATTCGTTTATTTGGTTAATTTTAGCTAGCCAATGGGGACGTGGATTATGACTATCCTACATGGCATGACTAACATTGATGTGAAAAATTTTCAATATTGTTTTAAACAATTTTTAAATTATATATTTATATATTTTTCTTTCTCTTTTTTTTTTTTTCCCATTGCCATCATCTTCATGCTTTGGCTAGTCGTTGAGGGCGGCCTCGCCGGTCGCTAGCAAGGTCTCCACCTTTGCTCACGACCAGTGAGACCTTGGTGAGGCTAGCCTCGGTTAGATCTAGGTAAGGTAGCCTCACCCTCGAGGCAAGGGTAGAGGAAGTCAATTATAAACCCTAATTTACCCCCTTCTCCTTTTTCCCTGTCTTGTAGGTCCCATCTCAATCACTCCTAGAGCACCCACATTTCATGGTGGTCTTCCACCGCTCTCTAGCTTCCGGCGGGCCTCATTAGCCACCGTGAGGAAAAAAAAAAAAAAAAAAAAAATATCATTTAAAAATGTTTACATTAATGTCAATCGGCCAAAATTGGTCGGATATATTAAATTGGTATAAATATAAAGGTTTATGACTCAATCGAAAAAAAAAAAAGATTTAATACTAATTTGGTGCAATTGCTAAGGAAAATTTGAAGACCCCTTGAAATGGACTTCGCTACAAAGAAGAGCCTAAAAGGGTGGGAGTTGGAAAATAAAGCAATTGGAGGTATTTTTTGAAAACATGGAAATGCTAACCTTTTTAAATTCTAGATGGGAGAAAGTGATTTGAGTGCAATTTTGCCCGTTGCACAAGGGTCATGGGTGAACGAGCGCGTGGAACGATTAGCTCTGGTGGTCACCCCACCGCCTGTTTTCATTGGTGAAGCCCCCCCTCTCCCCTCTCTCTGAAAATCCGGGGGTACTTTTCTCTCTCTCTGCACCGCACGTCTGCCTCTCTTCTGCGACAGCAGACTGCAAAAAGCCTAGGAAACTCTCTCTCTCTCTCTCTCTCTCTGACTGCAAAAAGCCTAGAAAACCCTCTCTCTCTCTCTCTCCTGTTTTCTACTCGCGGGTTTGAGAAAACATAAGTTTTGAGAGGGAAAAAACACATTAGATAAATAGCGAAATGACATCTCAATTAATTCATATCACATATATACTCCCATAAGTCAAAATTGTAGTTGGATGATTAATTTGGATGAAAGGAGTTACGAAGCAAAATAACTTGAGGGAGACTCCAAGTTTTTTTATTTCTCGTTGAATTCAATATTATCGAGGACAGTTTTGCTTTGCTTTTCCAAATGTCCGGCAAAAATAATTATCAATTTGACAATGATGAAAAATAAACTTTGTAAAAAACTTGCCAAGGGATCGTATTGTTCTTTTAATCTTTATAGCATTCTTCTTAAGTTTTTAGACAGAGAAAATTTAAATTTGGCAGATTTATAGCCGGTTGACTGGCTAAGAAGAAAAGGCCAGCGCTACCGACAGAATTGGAAGGCCATTGTAATTAATGAAATATCCCTGTTCCTAGCAAAAAAATAAAATAAAAAATGAAATATGCCGGCACAGATTTCTTTGGTACGCACGACATCATTGATGTAATATGCGGAACATAGCGAACAGAATCCAAGTCCCCACTCATAGCGAGCAGATTTCTCTCTCTGCATCGCACGTCTGCCTATCTTCTGCGACAGCAGAAAAAACTAGACTCTCTCTCCCTCTCTTTTTCCGTGCATTGCTTGTCTTTTGTGTCTCTTTTGCGACTGCAAAAAGCTTAGAAACACCCCCCTCTCTCTCTCTCTCTCTTCGGTTTTCTACACGCGGGTTTGAGAAAGCATAAGTTTTGAGAGGGGAAAAACACATTAGATAAATAGCGAAATGACATCTCAATTAATTCATGTCACATATGCACTCCCATAAATCAAAATTGTAGTTGGACGATTAATTTGGATGAAAGGAGTTAAGGAGCAAAAAAATAACAATGGGGCAGACTCTAAGTTTTTTTTATTTCTCATTGGATTTAATATTATCAAAGACAGTTTTGCTTCACTTTTCCAAATGTCCAGACTTTGGCAAAAATAATTATCAATTTGATAATGACGAAAATCTAGGTAAAAAACGAACTTTGTAAAAAACTTGCCAAAGGATCGCATTGCTCTTGTAATTTGTATAGCATTCTTCTCAAGTTTTTAGACAGAAAATGTAAATTTAGCAATAATAAGATTAAAATGTATAAATTTTGAAAATAAACTAAGAATTTTGAAAAAGAAAAATAATCAAAAGGAGACAGGGTTTGTGTCGACTCCTCCCCCTCAGAAAGCGCCGGTTGCTTGGCCAAGTGAAATCCTCGATAAACGGCCAGCGCTAACGGACAGCCTGTACGAACTGAATGTCCCTGTCCTAGCAATAAAATGAAAAAATGAAATATTCCCATGCAAATTTCTATCAAACGCACGACACCATGTGACGACCTGGCAGGCAGATGATAGTGAATAGTTCGAGTCCCCCTCATAAATGCCTCTCCCTCAATTCTATCCTACTCACCACACGACACCGTATGACAGCGAGATATAATGAACAGGATCCAAGTCCCCTTATAAATTCCGCGCCCTCCTCGAAATCTTGCACACACACAAAGTTTTCAGGGAGAAAAAACAACCCCCAAATGACGGACCTCCCCGCCACCGCATCCCCTCCGGACAATAATCCAGCATCACTGGGGCCGCCGCAATCCAATCGGTACAAGCGGGTCATTCTCCACTGCATCTCATATGCCATACCCGCTCCTCTTGGCCTCGGCATGATTGTCTTCCTGGCAATACCCGCTTTTATGACCCCAGAATTCTGTTGAAGATATGATTGAAGATTTTGATTCTGATTGATGATTTGTATTGATTATAATTGATAGGATAATGTGATTATTTTAGGACTAGAAAGATTAGGAAAAATCATTTACTTTTTTATTGAAGATCTTGTACGGTATATACATGGTTGTACAATATACAGAAAGGGATGAAGAAGAAGATACAATTCTCCACACACGAAATTCCTCATTCTCTCTTCCTGTATTCTTTCTTCTCGATTTGTGACATGGTATCAGAGCTTGCCTTGATCTTGGCATAGCTTCTGCGCCTGAAATAGTCTCTATCTCTCCTTTTGGTTCCTGTTGCTACAACACTCGCAGAACAGGACAGCTTCCATTCACTTAACATCCGGTCTCCTCTCGGTTCCCGTTGCTGCAACGTTCGCAGAATAGGACAGCTCCCCATCAGTGTTTTTTTCTTCGAAGACAAACCTGCAAAACAGTTTCTTTTAGAAAATCATCCTCATGACAAACCCACAGACACTTACCTCAGGATCCAGTGATCAGCCTGCAGGAGAAATAACACCACCAATCTCGCAGATCCAGGAATCATCATCTACTGTCATCACTTCCGAAGAACAAAGGCAGCCGCAGACTCAAATTCAAAGCATACACAATGGGTACTGTTAGGCTCAGGCAAATTTGGGGCAACCCTATTCGGGCCAACCTTACCAATGGGTACCACATCCTTGGTACTATGGGATCAACCCAAATGCATCATTGTCGGGAGTTCGATCTGATGGAGGCCTACCAGCCAGCAACGGGGCAGGCGCAAACATCAATTCACAGCAGACGGGTGGATCAGTCGAACCGGGCATGGGAACAAATCCCTACCTGTGTTTGGGCTCTTTTTTTCCAAATGCGAGTAACACGATCGGATCTCGAGGGGTCGGGTTTAGGAGCAAACCCATACCCGAATCCACCACCGTGTCTCTTCCCGTACCGCATCTACGCCGCGCAGTCGCCGGAGCTCGGCGACCCCCTTTTCACAACAAATGCCGACGGACGGGCGAAGATCGTTGCTCAACAGTTAACTGGACCAGATAATTACTCGAGTTGGTCGCGGGAGTTCCGGCGCGCTCTGGTAACGAAAGATAAGGAGGGCTTCATTGACGGAACGGTTCCGATTCCGTCCGACGAACGACTAGCGCGGGTTTGGAAAAAATGTAATCGCCTAGTCGAACGTGGATCGGAAACAGTCTCGCCCCGAAGTCGCAGCGGGTCTTCCCCGACGGAGGACTCAAAACAAATGTGGGAAAACATCAAGGAGATGTATGGAAAATTAGATCAAGTCAAAAATTTCTCCTTGACGCAACGGATCTCGAGTTTAAAGCAGGAAAACATGACTGTTGCTGCAATTTTTAACAAACTTTCAAGTCTGTGGAACGAATTGGAAGCGGCCGAAGAAAGATTTGACTGGCCGGAGCCGATTTTGCAGCAATACAAAAAGATGCGAGACAGGGAGAAGGCAATAAGATTCCTCCTCATACTAAATGAATCTTACCTTTCGTTTCGATCGCAGATTCTAACCATGGAGCCGATGCCAAGCCTCGGCCGCATCTACCACCTCGCTATCCGGGAGGAGAGCCAACAGAGAGCAAAGACAGATCTCGGCAAAGAAGGCGAAAGCGTGGTTCGGCGCAAGGGTTTCCCTCACCGCGCGTAAAACCACAGGAGGAAGGCATCTAGGGTTCCACGAAGGAGCCGCAGAGGGAGAGAGGGTCGAGGACCCAATCTAGGGTTCCACGAAAACCCTAGGCCTTTTATACGGTCGATGGATGGCCGTGATTTCCTGGTCGATCCGACGGCTCAAGATCGATCTCGGGGCCGCCGGATCCGACGGCTCACGTAAAAGCGCGGCTCCGAATCCAACGGTCCACGAGCCGGGGGTTTCTATGGCTCCGAAGGCCCACGCGGGCGTATTTTCCGGGGCCCGATCCAAGAGGCCAATTTTTCGCAACTTCGAAAGCCCATATGGGGGGTACGGCGGCCCATGTCGTGAGCAGGCCCTCATCATTTATAAAAAACAAAGGAAAGGGTAAGCTATATTGTGAATATTGTAAACGCCCGCATCACACGTTGAAAATTGTTGGAAATTACACGGTAGACCGGGTGAAAAAGAAAAGGAAAGCTTTCAACTGTCTTTCGGGTGACGGGTAATTCAGCCGACAAGTCAATTTCTCATGGGGAATATCAAGAGCCGATGGAAGCTCAAGAAATTGGATCCTTCGACAAGGCGGGAAGTTTCACGGGTATTTCTTATTGCCTGATGAACTCAATTTCAAATGATGAATGGATCATTGATACAGGAGCTAGTGATCATATTATTTGCAACCCAAAATTCTTTTCCAATGTCAATAAGTTATCTTATCCAATATCAGTTCAACTCCCAAATGGAAGCACCACACATGTTGGAATGATCGGCACTTTGTGAACCTTAGTTCACTCATTACTCTCAAAAATGTCCTTTATGTCCCCACTTTCCACTTTAATCTCATATCAGTCTCTCGAGTTTGTGAAGAAAATTCTTGTCGTGTCGCTTTTGACCATGACAAATGTCTATTTCAGGCCCTTTCGACTGGCAAACTGATGGGCTTGGGTAGAGTCTATCAAGGACTATATTTCGGGTTGATATTCCAGACAATTTTAAATTATCCTCTGTTGCATTCAATAAACCATTGTGTAACACTATTGCCAATGAAAGAAATTTTCTTTATCACAAAAGATTGGGTCACACTGCTTCTTTCCCCAATCCTCAATGTCCCATTTGCCCCTTGGCAAAACAAACTCGTGCACCCTTTCAAAATAGTACAACTCGAGTAGACGACATTTTTTCTTTAATTCATGCTGATGTTTGGGGACCATATCACACAATAAATCGTGATGGTTCAAGATTTTTCCTCACCATTGTGGACGATTTTTCACGTGCCACTTGGGTCTTCCTCATACAATCAAAGGCTCAAGTTCTCTCTTATCTTAAAATCTTCCTTTCCTTATCCAAAACTCAATTTGGAAAATCAATTCGTCGCATTCGCACCGATAATGGAAGAGAATTCTTCAATGGAGATTGTAAGTCTTTTTTGTCCTCAAATGGAGTTCCCGCATGAAAGTACATGCACTTATACCCCACAACAAAACGGGGTTGTTGAGCGAAAGCACCGTCATCTCTTGGAAGTGGCACGTGCCCTTAAGTTCCGTGCATCCATACCTGAAGATTTTTGGGGAGATTGTGTGGTTCTTTGCAGCGTATCTTATAAACCGTATGCCATCACGCATTCTAAAAGGGAAAACTCCGTTTGAATTATTGTATGGAAGGAAACCAGATTTGAGTCATCTCGAGTATTTGGCTGTTTATGCTATATGGCTGATCGGAGCTCGAGATAAAATGTCTCCTCGGGCTAGACGGTGTGTCTTCATGGGATATCCCAACTTAAAGAAGGGTTATAGAGTTTATGAACAGTCTACGGGAGAATTCTTTGTCGCCAGGATGTAGTTTTTCATGAAGACATCTTCCCTTTTCGAATACTACTTCTATGTCTACGTAAGATATGAGAACTGATCGTCCATTCCTGTCGGAAGAAGATCTATCTACTGGAGAATCTATTCTCATTGTCTCCCCTCCAAGAAATCAGATAGTAGATGCAGAATTATCTTCACCATTGCCCTCACCACCGCCCAATGGTTCATATGACGACATTTCCGATCGGGACCAACTCATGGAACAACAATCCCAGGAGACAAACAGCGAAGAATCTGGAAGTATTGAAGAATCATCCTTGAAGATACCGGATGAGCCACCTCTACGATCAGGTCGAATAACTCGTCCACCAGCCTGGACCAAAGATTATGTCTGTTCCTCATCACTATCATCAGGTACCCGTTATCCTATATCCTCATATGTGTCTTTCAATCGCTTGTCGTCAGATCATTTATGCTGCATTAGCCGAATTTCTGAGGAAAAAGAGCCTTCAAATTATGATGAGGCTATACAAAATGACCGCTGGCAAAAGGCGATGGAGGCGGAACTCAAGGCCCTGATTGATAATCACACTTGGGATATCGTGTCTTTACCTTCTGATCGTAAACCCATTGGATGTAAATGGGTCTATAAGATAAAATATAGAGCAGATGGCTCGTGGAAAGATACAAGGCCCGGCTGGTGGCCAAGGGTTTTACACAACGAGAAGGTTTTGACTACCATGAGACGTTTTCTCCGGTCGCCAAAGACGTCACGATCCGTTCCTTCTTATCGCTTGCCGCCCGCAACCGGTCATTGCATCAAATGGATGTCCACAATGCTTTTCTTCATGGAGATCTAGAAGAGGAGATTTACATGGACCTTCCACAAGGATTACGGAGACAGGGGAGTCTAAGGTATGTCGTCTCCGCAAATCTCTTTATGGATTGAAACAAGCTTCTCGACAGGTGGTACGCCAAGTTTACTACTGCACTCATGGGAGCAGGGTTCCAGCAATCCAAACATGATTACGCATTGTTCACCTGGGCAAAAGGTGCGTTGGCCATATACTTGATGATTTATGTTGATGACATACTCATTATGGGAAATGATGATTCTGTTATAAAGAAGCTAAAGGACTACCTACATTTGTCTTTTCACATCAAAGACTTAGGGTCACCTAAGTATTTTCTTGGAATAGAGATAGCCCGCTCTGATATGGGGATTTCCCTTAGTCAACGAAAGTTTGTGATGGAGATTATATCAGAAGCGGGATTATCGAGATGCAAACCAAAGAATCATTCCCATCGAATAGAATGCCAAGTTGACCAAGTATTGACTATGATCGGAACTTCGCCCTCACCCGATGATCCTTGTTGAAAGACCCGACAAGCTATCAAAGACTTGTTGGGAAGCTTATCTACCTCACTATGACTCGGCCAGACATTTGTTACGCAGTACAAAATCTCAGTCAGTTCATGCACAACCCCAAGCTATCACACATGAATGCAGCTTTGAAGGTGGTGAAATACCTGAAGAGTTGTCCAGGACTAGGAATCCTCCTTTCCAGAAGATGTAATATGGAGATGACAGCCTATTGTGATGCGATTACGCCACATGTCCTATGAGTAGAAGGTCTATCACCGGGTTTTGCATCAAGTTTGGGGATTCACTACTTTCGTGGAAAACAAAGAAACAATCCTTTGTATCCTTGTCATCGCAGAAGCCGAGTATAGATCCATGGCAAAGACAGTTTGTGAGATAGTGTGGCTTCGAGGCTTGCTTCTAGACCTTGGGGTACAGGTTAAAGGTCCGACATTACTCTTCTGTGACAATGACTCGGCACTCAAACTTGCGGCAAATCCTTCATTACATGAAAGGACAAAGCATATAGAAGTTGATTGCCACTTTACTCGAGAGAAGATCAAAGAAGGGATCATCGAAACTAGAGGGATAAGGACCATGGAACAACCAGCAGATATTTTCACTAAACCCCTTTGTCAGAGACAACATACATATCTTCCGAACAAGCCGGGCGTCTTGAATATATACAAGCCACCAGCTTGAGGGGGAGTGTTGAAGATATGATTGAAGATTTTGATTCTGATTGATGATTTGTATTGATTATAATTGATAGGATAATGTGATTATTTTAGGACTAGAAAGATTAGGAAAAATCATTTACTTTTTTATTGAAGATCTTGTACGGTATATACATGGTTGTACAATATACGTAAAGGGATGAAGAAGAAGATACAATTCTCCACACACGAAATTCCTCATTCTCTCTGCCTGTATTCTTTCTTCTCGATTTGTGACAAATTCAGGCTCGACCCAGTCTCTTCCCTCTCATCCCTCGACATCTCCACCTCCCACGTGAAAGCCCAATGGAACATCGCTCTGTCTGTCAAAAACCCCAGCAAACTCATTGCGGTCAAGTACACTCGCATGAAGCTCCTCTTGAGTTTCGATGGCCAGCTCCCTCTCTCTCGTCCCTCCCTCATTCCTACCTTCATTCAGGGCCCCCACAATGTGACCACTGTCTGAGCCGAGGCCCTGTCAATGATCGCGGTTGTCAATGACTTGGGCGTGAAGGGCCTGGTGAACTCATTAAAGGGCGGAGAGGTGACCATTGACGTGGTCACGAAGGCCAAGCGGAGGCTACGCTTGGGTGTGTGGTGGGTGCCCGTGTTCGACGCGTATGCCTCGTGCATGGGCGTGACCTTCACCGCTCCAACCGACGGCGAGCGTGGTAGCGATTGGATGATCCTCGGAGGCACCCTGAGCTGCACGGCCGGCATCTTCACTCAACTCTAGTAAGTACAAGTTCCTGCTTAGTTTTGTGTTACTATCGTCGTATCGGGGCAGTTGTTTGTTCCCCCAGTGAAGTTGATGCTAGGGGTGTGGACCACGTCCGGTTCCGCGAGGAACCGGATCAAACCCTCCCGGACAATTCTGGATCCGGGGGCGCTTGAGGAAGGTGAGCCGCATAGACTCGAAGGCCTTGGGGAGCTCGGACCGAGAGAGGACACTGTCGCTATTGAGGTCTAGGGCGGCGAACCCTCGGCCACGGCCACGCTCTTCTTGAGCTGCTTCTCGTTGCACAGGAGCCGCCGATTATCGCCACCCCGTTTCTCTCTCTCTCTCTCTCTTCTCTCTCTCTTCGGTTATGGGACTTGCGTTAAAGCTCGAAATTGGCAGGCGTGGGGAAACATTGAAAATGACAATACACCCAGGAATTTCAAAAAAGAGCTAAAAATAATTTTTCATTGTTTGAAAAGAAAAATCCTATTTTAATTTTTTTAAATAGGCATGCACTATTCATGATATGAGATCTAAACGTGCCATACCATCAAATTTTAGATAAATATTTTGTCGAATTGAAGTTCCATAAAAGAAATATATTTACAGACCATAAATAACTTATTTTTTCTGGCCCGATTTTTTTGTCAGCTTTGATATTATTTTCTTACTGGTTAAAACACGCACCCTATTTTATTTTTAAGTCTTATTTACGCGATATTGACCAAAACTAACCTCATCTAATGGAATAAACAAATAACAAGATGAACTCCCAAAATTAGGGAAGTCGTCATCAAAAGTCATGTCGGGTTCTGGTGGAACCTCGTCGTGCAGACCAAGAAGGGCCCCCAATGGCATATTTACTGAGGATACCCTTGTCTCTCTCTTCTCTCTTTTCCTCATTCCTGCCCTCAGCCGACTCCATGCCCGCCCGCTGCGAGTCGGCATCACCACCGTCGAAGCGCCGACGCCACGCTCAGCACCGGTGACCGCCGCATCTTAGGATGCGCAGCCCCCAATCGCTGTCGTTGCTCCGCCTTCTTCCTCATGTTGCCCTCCTATATTCTTTCCTTTTCTATTTGTTGGAAATGGTGATCCATTTTCTAGAATTTCCTAGAGTTCCTAAACTAGAATCTAGAATTCTCTAGATGAAGTTTCTGGAAGAAAGAGGAAAATGTCCAGCATGTAAGAGAAGTCCAGAAAAATCCAGCATTGAAGAAAAGTCTAGAATGTACTTAATTGGTGGAAATGCCTATAAATAGGCTTGTAGTTCATTCATTTGAGGATGTGAGAGGTAAACCCTCCACCTTGTGTGTGAGGTTTATACCTCCACCAATGTGGAGGAGTAGAATTAAGATACTTTTTATATCATGAAATATTCCTCCATTACCAAAACATCTTGTACTATCCATTTCTATCAACTAGATTTATCCCATGATCCTTGTCCTTAAATTATCCTATATTATCCCTTGTCCATCCACTACAAACTATACCATACACTTGCACACATCACTAACCAAAAACTATAACTAATACCAAAACCATGCTTCTGCAGCGCACACATCCAACGCACACATCCAAAATTTTTAACACTATTTTTGCCACTTAGAGACGTCCCCCGGCAATGTTCGAGTTGCCGCCGCCAGATCTGGAGGTGTTGCTTGGCGTCTATGGCCGAGACCTAGCTTGACTTCGAGCTTAAACAGGAAAAAACATAGGCGGCGTAGCCCAATGCCGACGCCCATGCACGAGGCATAGGCTCAGCTCGACGGCGCGTGAATCTCCGCCATTGGAAACGAGCTCAGTCGAGGAGGCTGAGCTTCTGCAGTAGCAACATGTCCATTGAGATCGGCTTTGTCCACCTTCAGGGTCAAGAGACTCGCCGTGATTCGTGAGATGGCGAAGCGAGAGAAGATTGTCGGTGTTGATTTCCATTTTTTAGATACAGGACGTCGTTTTTCTTATTTTGCGACATGGACTTTCCGGTTCGAAAAAGAGATATCTTCCATGATCGACGAATTTTTCAGTCCCAAATATCGGAAATTGATGAAGAAAATATTCCTAAAATTCATTTTCACACTGACAGTAATCATCTTGTCTACTTTATTCTGTTGATATAAACAAGGTTTGATTCTATTCTGATGCCTTTTTTTTTCTTTTTCTTTTTTTCAGATTCTAGAGATTCTAGTGGCTTCTCCAAATTTGGGCATCGATTGGGCGTCGGTTGGAGTTGTCTTTCCTAGCCTTTTTACTTGAAATGCTGTTACTGGTTTATGTTGTACTTCTTTCAAAAATGTGTATTTCTCTTAGTCTCTCAAATGCTGTTACTTAGGAGTCTGTCCTTTTTACTTAATATTTCGGGTCATGCCTCGGCATACAATCTTGAAAGCTCCTACATCTTTTCCAGTGGAAAAGGAGGCAATGAGAGTCAGTAGTTAAGTGACTTCATTTGATGACAATTCGCCATTGCTTTTGCCTCCATTATCTGTTTAGTGGATTTTTATCAGTGTAAATCCAAAAATCTCACGGTGCCGAACAATCTTACAGGTTCTCTCTTCGTTTGGCATTACCGTTCCTTAATTGCTTAAAGGTTCTCTAGTCATGTGCTGTGTTTGCCTACCGTTATTTCCAACAAGATGTCTTCTCAAATTCTCCAAGCATTTTGCCGGTGATGTATTATTTTATGCATTCTGACTATTTGTCTAGACAAACATGCTTAACTACACCAGTCCGCTTAAAACAGAAAACACACGTTTTGCAGTTCCTGCTCCACAACTGTAAAAAAGAAATATGGACTCGATGAGAAAAAGCCGGCGAACGAACCGCCGTACAGGTCTTGTCTATGCCATCGTATAATAATGACGAGTTTCCAAGACTTTCCATTTGAGGTCGTTTTCACATGGTCATCAACCATCGAGTGTTTCCACGCTGATTCTCTCTTGCTGCACCCTCCTGGCGATTTCCAAGTATAATCTGCACTCGAGAGTCTTGTTCGGCACTTTAGACTTGTCCGGCTTCTTCATTGGGCTTGGATCCATAAAAATTGGTCGAGTTCTAAGGGTTGGGTTCGGTTTTATCTGGGTCACTTCCCTTTTGTCCCGTGGGATTCCATTTCTGAAACTCCATCTTCATCGAAGAGGACCTGCACCCATTCCACATCATGCAAGCTTATCAGAAACCAGCTGAAATTACGAATTGGAAAAGAACTCGTTGAACATCCATGGATAATACTATTAGCTGTAAAAAGAAGATGTAGGAAGCTTTCCCTCTGATTGCAAAGGAGCGACCATTGATTTTGCTCTCTGTAACAACAGCTAATTTGGACTGAAGACACATTACTAGCCTTGCCATCACAACTCATCATTCATCAATTCCACTTCCAGGGTTTAACCATCAAGATGAAAAGCCACAAAATTGCGACAGTGTCGTTCGAAATCTTTAAAAAACCAGAGTACTGCAATCTGAAGGACTCTTACAATATGATTGGCTGCTACGGAACCGGAAAAGAATAGCATATGCATAGCAAAATTAGACATGCTCACTCGTTTTTCGTTATTTTTTGGAGAAAGCTGGCGAGATTAAAGTCATGAGGAATTAAATCGGACAATAATATCGCACGATCACAAATAACTGAAAAAAGACGCAAAAAACACAAGAAAGATAAGAAAATTTGATTAAATTGGACAGTATTGCATGTCTAGCATGGAGAGATACCATCTTTAATATGTAAGCGAGGCGCTTCGTGCGTATTTCTATCTGTCACTTTTGGTTGGTGTCGCCACTCGCACGTATTCCTATTTTATTACTGTTGGCTCGCAAGTCGCACGTGTTCAGGTCCCCTTTGCGTCACCAGCCTAAGCGTCTATAATTGCCACTTGTCCCCTAATATTCAACTAGTGGATCGCATCATGTCCATTGGCATCGACTCCTACCAAATTTTGTTTGGAATTCCAGTTACGTAGACTTGTCGAAATGGATATCAAACCCATTTATTAATCCAAAGTTATTGAAATGAGTCATAAATAGGTCGCCTTAAATTTAAGGTATCTAGTCATAAGAGGTTATAAATTAAAAAGCTAAAAATAAATGGGTCTAAATAGCAAGAGTGAGTGGTTTCAGGTTCCAAATATTGGTAAAAATAGATTCCTTAATTTTTTGAATTTTGAATCTTCCTTACATACCCAAAAATTTACACTGTTACAGATTTCAAGGTTTACCAAAATTTCAAATGTACTCTAAATTAAATAATTGCAATGAATTATCACATCTAGTGACCATAATTTGCTATAATCCACTTATTATAACTCATATTTAGACATACGAGATTATTAACTATTAATAAAATCAAAGTCACAGTCATGGATATTACTGAAAATGAAAGCTCAGATTAGTGGTTTTAGATTATATACTTATCATCGGACGTCATAAAATACTGCAGAATCGCATGAAGATATAGGACAAAAAAAAAACATAAAAATTTGTTCCATGTTTTAGGCTTCTAATTCCATTTGAAACTTGAAACCCATCCTTCGGAATATGTTCCCCAATTTTTGAACTTAAAACCTACCTTGCATATTCAAGAACCTAAAACCGAATCAATTGGTTCCCGATTCTACCATGAAACCATGCTCATCCTTAGTAAATAGGTAATATTATGAAGCCATTTCCAACCCACAAAATCGGGCCACTGACTAACTCTTAATGGACACCCGACGTTCTTCTTCGCTATCTAACTCTTCTCTCTCCTTATGACGTCGCTCGACAGCTTCTGTTGGATGAAGGACGAGCTCAGCTTCACGGGGATTGCGGTTGAGTGGAGGGACTTGAGGGAGACCAGAGTGAAGGAGATGAGGGTCAGGAGGGCGAGGGTGAACAGAGATGATGACAACGATTACGGCTGCTTCTGTGCCACTGACATCGCCGATCGAACCGATTGGAGACTTGAATTTTCGGCTAGAACCGGGAGGAGAATTTTCGGCTAGAAAACCAGAAAGTGCGTCAGGTCTTTAAGGACGAGGAAAGGAAAGCCGTCGCCAAAACAAATCGTTTACCGGCCGTTTCCCTACGTGCCTCCCGTGTCCCAGAAATTGGAGGCGTTGTGGCCCATCTAAATCTGTCCAGACCAGCACTAATTAACTGGTGTCTTTTGCGGTAATCTTTTGCCACATAAAATGCGACCAAAGAAGCTAAGCAGGAAGTGAATTAGGATGAAAAGAAAGAAAATTCATATTGTACGGATTTAGTCTCAATTTTTTTTTTCTTATAACTCGGAGACATGGGTGTGGAGACTCGGCTACTTGGAGGTATATGAAAGTTTACAAACCGGTTGAGTTCAGACCTTTGACTTATATGAGTGATCCAAAATAGTTTGCATACAATTAGTGGGATTTAAAAAAAAAAAATATATATATATCTTTTTTTCTTTGGCAAAAAGGAAAAAGAGAAACTAATGTGATAAATGTTCTATACACAAGTCTGGTTGGTTCCACTTTTTTGCCAAGAGCGAGCGCAACAATGAAGGTGATGACAACATCGCATGTACATAGAGATCTATAAACCAATCATCTAGAGGATGAAGTAAATATCCGTGATAAAAAATTTATTAAAAATAATGGTAATATTTGAAATAAAATAAAACTAGGATATAACCCCACCGGAACATAAAACTTCGTGAAAGTATGATAAAATCACGTTCTCGCGATTCAGATTGAGGTTGGATAATATCTTAATTTATTGAACGTGATTGAGCGTGATAGATAGCATTTAGAATGAAGAAATGAATTGTCGCGCTCTTTGTTACTGAAACATGATTTTAGATTTGTCAAGCTCGCACATAACCCCTGAAATTGTCGAAATTGTAATATTCTTTGCAACTTGTCCCCTGAATTTACAAATCGATTGCAGTGCGTCCCTTGGCATTGGTGCCGAACAAATTTTGCTTGGAATTCTGATTACGCACTTCACTGATTACGGAGGGCAAGTTCGTCGTATAAGTGTGAACCTATAAAAAAGAAGAAGAACGATTCGGAAATTACATTGTATGTGAGAGCATGTGAGTAAAGTCCCAGCGAGAGAAAGGCTCGAGACCTTCCTAGGGTGGGCAAAGTGTTATAGTGGCGAGAGATTCAATTAGAGCGAAAGCTAGATGGGCTATTGAGAATGGAAAAAGGTATCAAGATCCATGAAGACAAATGGCTGTCTATTGGAGTGTTAGGGGGACCAGCAAAGTGAGAGAAACCCACTCTATTAGCAGGTTTAATTGAGACAGGAACGAGCAGAAGGAATGAACAAAAATCACAAGAGCTTTTCCTAGAGAATGTTATTCAAGAAATATTAACCACCCCTATCAATCCATGTCTAGAAGGTGACAAGTTTGTTTGACCACTAATAACTGACTTTTGAAAGCCCCCTCAATCGATTTAGCCGCGTTTAGCAATCAAGATAAAATTAAAAATAGAATAAAATTTATCCTAATCTGTGTTTAGTGTCTACTTAAGACAAGATAAAATCATATATAAGAGAGATATGATAAGATAAAATTATCTAATGAGGGAGGTGAGATAAAGGTGGATAAGATTTTTAATATCCATAATATGAAAGTTATTTTTCTTGAATGACACTCTTCTTAAATTAAAAAAATTAAAATTATATTTAATATAAATAATATTTGAATTCTAATATAAGAAATTCAAAATAAAAAAATAAAAATTGAGTTATTTTGATTTAATCTTATTTTTATTTATATATTCGAATTTAATTATATTTTATAATATAAATTCAATATATAAATATAAATACATGTTTATATTTATTACATGTTTTAGTTATTTTAGGTGTATTAGCATAGTTTACTAATTAATAAAATTTAAATTGAGAATGGGGAAGAAAGAAATAAAAAGAAATTAATTTAAAAAGAGCGACAAATAAAATAAAAATAAAGTAGGCATGAGTGTTATGGGAGATTTTTACCATCTCTATTTATAAAATTTTTGGTTCACTTATATTAATATGACATTTATACCAAACAATATACATGATATGATATAAATATATATAACTTTATTACTGTAATCACTAAACTGTGGATAGGATCTAACAAAATCTCTGAATTTTATATCCTATTTTATCAAGTTCTATCTTGGTTAGAAATTTGGACGACCAAATGTAGCCTTTGAGATTTGCTATATTTTAAGTCTTGTTATTGGCATTCTCGTAGTACTTTAGTTGAATGAATGAAATTCACCTTTTTCGACATAAAAATAAAAATCAAGTACCAACAAGAATTTAAATGGAATCAATGCAAATGCACGATGCTATGTAGTTTTGAAATATATTTTTGAGCAGTCTCTATATTTCTTTCTCATAACTAGTCACGTGGTCAGATATGTGAGAAAAATGAAGTGGCAGTCATCAGTCCAAGATACATTGCAACTAATTTGAAAAAGTTGGGATAAATTGTAAAAATTGAAACTTTAGGTTTGGATAACCTATACAGAGAATGGTAAAGATGTTTTGGACATTCGACCATGTCTTCAAGCTATTTCGATTTAATGATTTGGACATCATTGCATTAGCCAAAATCCATGGATGAGTTGATAATAATCGACATAGGGTGGTTTAAACTTAGATGGGCATTTAAGATATAAAGGTTCGATTGTGATTTCATGCTGTCTAATAATATATATATATATATATATATATATATATATTACATTTAAATTTGTGTGAATATAGTGCAATAGTCACATTTTTGGTATACAGATACTAATTGACACGTTACATTATTAATTGACCAATGAAAAAATGTGAAATGAGTAAAAAATTAAAATATTATTTACATACGTAAACACTCATAAATGAATTATTCGTTTTACAATTAAGGATCAATATCCATCCCTCAATTTTTAAAAAAATAATCCCTCACTAGATGTCCTGTTTTTCAAATATGTTGAGCATGAAAATGTTCTGTCATAATATATGAGCCCTTATAGATAAAAACCGAGCGAACCGAAGGAGTACCTTACCCGAGCAATGGAGACCGCTGGAGAAGGGTTCTTAGAAAATTAACGTCGTTGGGTCGATGGTCGAAGGGGAAAGGGAAGGAGCTGTGGATGAAATTTGTCATGATTCCGCTGGCTGAACTATCACGGGGTCCGCCGGATTGGAGATCGCCTCGTCCCCGCTAGAGATCGAAGCCCTAGCCTTGGGTTCCGCAGAGGTGTACTCAGAAGCTAAATCCGATCTATGGGAAGAACGCGATCTGCGAACGAAACTAGTCACTGATAGCTTATCAGTGTTCCAATCGGTCGTGGGCTCTGACCCGAGCCCGGGGACGTCACGGGCTGTGATAGACGATTGCAAGGAGAGGATGGCCCGGTCCGAACCTCATTGAAGTGGCCGATAGCCTACGAGATACAAGTTAAGTTCTTGATTGGTTAACAAAAGCCCAACTTAAAATGACCCTCCCTACTGATTGGATGCATATCCCCCGATATGCCGTTACGAGACTTTTTATATTTCGAAACCCATAATCTTTGTTATCCTTTTAGAGAAAAATTACTAGAAGAATCATAAACTGTTGGAGATATGATTGAAGATCCTAATTACAATGCTAATCTTGATTATGGATTAATTGATTTAGTCAATCAGTGATTAGTTTAGTAAATAGGAAAGTTATAATCCTAATATATTGTTTCCTCTTTTCCTTTTATTCTTTACATTATAAAATGTCCGATGTCCTTGTATACAGAAGATATAGAGAAAATATTTTTTAATTTTTGTCATGGTATTAGAGCTGTCTTTCCTGGCCTAACTTCCACGTCTTTCAAATTGCCTTCAGTTCCTTTTTCTGAGCGTTATTGCACCCTGCAAAACAATCAGTAAACCGAATAGGAATTCAATTTTTTCTCGATATCATGGCAAAGAACAAGAATGCCAAGAACCCACCAGTGGAGGAAACGTCTACCTTCTATGAAGTACCGACACTCTCCAAGAGCCTTCGTGTCGTGTCAGACATTTCGACACGTGTCCGACACTCTCTGACACTCGGTCAACGCGTGTCGGAAAATCCGACACCTAGTCAACTTTTTCGACACTCTCTAACACTCGAGTCGAAATTCCAACATACGAGTTTCTAACACGTGATTCTGATATCGAGTCAATTTAAAAAAATTCAATAAATGAAATGTCAAAATGTATATATGTAAAAAAATAAAACACAATAATAAAAATAATAAATGAAGAAATAAGAAAAACCTAATCTTCTCTTCTCTTCGACTCCCACTTTTTGTGATACACAATTCGCCTCTTAATTATTATTTTTTTTCCTCTTCCGACAAATCTAACATGTAAGTCCAGAATGTCGATTGCTTATTTTTTTCTCCAAGTTTTATTAATTATTGGAATAGAGTTGAATTTGTCAAATTGAAATAATGAATGATATTAATAAATGATGGATTACTGTTTTTAGTGCAAATTCATTCTAGGCTTTTTTTTTTTTTAATTATTTATTGATTTGTGAAATAAAAATGATAATTTATTATATATAAATATATATATATATATATTCAATATACAACGTATCCCAACATGTCGAAATTCTTTTCTTTTTAGAAATGACGTGTCGGCGTGTCGTGTCGTGTCGTGTTGCGTGTCACGTGTCAGTGTCGGTGCTACTTAGCCTGCCTTACCCAAGAATCAAACCCTAACATCTTCAGAGCAAATCAACCAGCATGAACAAGAGCAAATTTCTATTCAACATTTTGATGATGCCCAGAACTCAGTTAGTTATGTTCCTGCCCCGATCCACATTCCTGGCCTAATTTAGTGGCCCCAAGCTCAGTAGTACCTAGTCCAAGACCAATAGGCAACTGGGCCAGTGGCATGGGCCCAATATACGTATGGACCATCTAGAGATGAGAATTTTGGGACTTAGCCCAATAGGAATGCACAAGGCCCATTTTTGTCTGAATCCAATTTGAATAGGGACTCGGGTCAAACAACTTTAGGTCAAGTACTTGGATTGACATTGGGTGAGACGAATTTGGGTCACGTACCTGGATCCATACTGAGTCAAAGGATGAACCCCTCCTTGATTTTTCCACTCGGTTTCATGCCATATCCCCTTGGTGGCGATAGTGGCGATCGCCTCGAACTCCGCAACCCCCTTTACATGTTGTCAGCCAACGGCCTCAAGCTACGGCATATCCATATGTAGCTCACCAGATCAAAGAATTACAACTCGTGGGCTTGGGATCTTCAACAAGCTCTTGTCACAAAAAAACAAGGATTCTTTCCTCAGTGGTGCCATTCCTTTTCCGGCCATGGATCGACTTTAGTGGCATTGGTGAAAGTGCAATTAGCTGGTCCGCACATGGATTGGCAATTGCCTAGCCCTCGATGTGGCGGCTAGGCTTGCATCAACCAAAAAGTCTAAGAAGTTTCTGGAGAGTATCCGAGAAATGTATAAACGGCTTGATCGGGCGAAGTTATTCACAATAACGCAAGCGATATCAAACCTGAAGCAAGGGAACCATATGGTCAGCACTTGCTTCAACTGCCTTTTAGCCCTATGAAATGAGCTTGAGGCAGTCGAGGAGCAACTCAAAGGTCCCAAAAGCACACTCAGATAGTGTAAGGAAATCAGAGAAAGGGAAAATGAGATGAGATTCTTACTGATTGTTCAGATCGTAGATCCTAGTGATGGACTCCCTGCCGCCACTCGGCCGGATCTACCGGTTGGCTGTCCAAGAAGAAAGCCAGTGACTGGCCATTGCCGAGCATGATCGAGTGGGCGCATTAAAGACCCTTGCAGCGTTGCCATTCGACATCAGATAGGAGAAGACTAGCAGGAGGCGGAGCTTCTGGAGGTCGAGAGTTAGTTGGGACAGGAAACCCTAACTCTTTTCGATTGGATGGATGAGGTATGTGTGCGCACGACTGGGATCGGTTGGTTGGAATGAATTGCTTGGATCAAAGCATTGCATTTAACAACTAGGATCAACACGTGGGATCGGAAGGCTCTCGGTCCTCCATCTCCTCAGTTGAATCAGACGGCCATTATTAGGCCACAATAGCTCCAACTTATAAAGGATCATATGGCTCACGAAGTGTCACGTCATCAGGAAGTTTAGTGGACAAAATCCTAAGTTTACAAATAAATATTGTGAATATTGCAAGCATCCACACCACACCATGCATATATGTTGGAAATTGCATGAAAAACCCAATAACAAAAGCAAAAAAGAGAAGGAATCCACTACTTATCAAGTTTCTACACAAAAATTTGATGGGGCACATTAGACAATCACTCACAGAGCAATACCAAAATATTGTGCAAATTATGAGTCAGTTGAAAACCAGTGACAAAAGTGCAAGCTTCTTAGGTACCTTTCTTTATAAGGAGAATTCATTTTCAATTGATGTATAGATAATCGATTTAGGGGCTAGTGACCACATAACATGCAATAAACACCTATTTTCCCATGTTCACAAGAATCACAATCCTCTGTGTCGGCACTTCTTCCAAATGGGAATATTGCCCATGTTACCATAAATGGTACCACACATCTTGGCCCAAATTTTATCCTCAGAAATGTATCGTATATTCCTAATTTCGAATTCAACCTTCTCTCTGTATCAAGAGTATGCAAGGATAATTCATGTCATGCCATATTTAATGTTGAATATTGTTTCTTTCAATATGATCCGATCGATTGCGTAAAGCCCGCGGTAGCAAATGAACCGGAGGAAAAGTATACAGAAAAGACAGTTCTTTTCTATTCTATTAGTATTATGTTTCTGTGGACCGAGGAGAAAGGGGGCTCAGCGGGAAGAGGATTGTATCATGAGAGAAGCAAGGAGATCAACCCCTTTCTTTCAAATATAAATATACAAGATGGATTCTGGCAATGAGTTGGACTCTCGTGTTGATACGAATGAATCATCCTTTCTGCGGAGGTAAATCTTTGCCTATAGGTTGCGTAAGGGCTATATTTTTGGATTGATTTCTCAGGAGATTTGAAATTATTAAATAAAAGCATTTCTTGTAATGTGATCAGTCGAAATAAAAATCTACTTTTTCATCAATGATTGATTTATAATGCATGTTTCCCTCACCCAAAACAATCTCGAGCATCCTTTCTAATAAGTATATCTCAAGTGGACAAATTTCTTTTCTTACTTCACATGGACATTTGGGATCTTTATCATAGCTCAATCATGATAGATCTCGTTTCTTTCTCATTGTTGTTGATTATTATTCTCATGTTACTTGGGTATACCTCCTGCAATCAAAAAGCCAAACCTTACTCATTTATCCGAATTCATTTCTTTGATCAGGAATCAATTCGATCAATCTGTGCAACATATTTATACAGATAATGGACGTGAATTTTTCACTTCTAATTGGAAAGAATTTTCTGTTTAGTTATTGCACTTATACTCCACAACAAAATGGAATTGTTGAATGCAAGCATAAACATCTAAAAGTAGCTTGTGCACTAAAATACCATGCCTCTATTCCTGAAGCTTTTTAGGGGGATTATGTGATCATAGCAGCCTATTTGATTAACCATATGCCAACTCTAATCCTTAATGGTAAAACTCCTTTTGAAATGCTCTACAACAAATAGCCAGCAAATGATCATCGTTGGGTATCTGGTTGTTTATGTTATGTGATAAATGTGGGCCTTTGGGATAAGATCGATCCTCGTGCCACTCAATGTGTTTTCATGGGTTACCTCCCTCTTCAGAAAGGATACCGGGTTATGTATATTTCTACATGGAATTTATTTATTAGTAGGGATGTTATATTCCATGAAGATGTGTTTCCATTCAAGGAAATGATATCTTTCTCCGACTTGACCCTGCCACCACTAGAAAACCAGCGACCATTCCTATCTAATGAGGACTTATCCATGGCATTACCTTATATTTTTATTGCACCAAAACCTTTTATGTCAATCTCGGTGCCAGTTATAGAGGAGTCCTCACTTCCACCGTTGAATCACCAGATGATGATATCTCTTTTTCCTCGTCCATAACCGCTACATCAGATACCTTTTTTGACTTGTCACTAGGACTTGAACAAGTATTAACTAAGTAGCTTCGACATTTTTAGCAACATATTCATCCACCTATGTGGACTAGGGACTACATATGTTCTACTATGAGTTCTATAGATACACAATATCCTATTTTCTCATATATTTTCTTTAATCGGCTATCACTAGAATATTTGTATTGCATTAGCCAAATATCATAAGAACAAGAACCATCCTTGTTCACCGACGTAGCATGTGATCCCCGTTGGCAATGTGCCATGGAATTAGAACTCACTGCCCTCGGGAAGAACCACACTTGAGATATTGTCTCGTTGCCCCCACATCAGAAACCAATCGGTTGTAAATGGGTATACAAAATCAAGTTTAAGGCTGATGGTTTTGTTGAATATTACAAAGCTCATTTAGTTGCTAAAGGGTTCACTTAAAGAGAGGGTTTCGATTATCATGAAACTTTTTCTCTTGTTGCCAAAGAAATTATAGCCCATTCCTTCCTATACATTGCAGCTATTCGCAATTGATCATTACATCATATGGATGTTCACAATGCTTTTTTTTTCATGGTGATTTAGATGAAGAAATTTACACGGTCCTTCCTCTGGGTTTATGCAGACAAGGGGAGTCACGAATATATCGTCAATTTAAATCCTTTTACGGATTGAAATAAGCATCTAGGCAATAGTATGTCAAGTTCACTAGTGCAGTGACCAATGCAGGTTTTTAGCATTCTAAGCATGATTATGCTTTGTTTACATGGATTGCAGGAAACTCATCAATATTTTACTGATATATGTTGATGATATACTCGTCATGGGAAATAATGACTACCATGTTGTGAAGTGCAAAAATTATTTGCACTATACTTTTCACATCAAAGATTTGGGGCCTCCCAAATATTTCCTTAGCATTGAAATTGCTCAATCTAATAAAGGAATAAGTCTTGGTTAGAGGAAATTCATCTTGGAGACTATTTCTGAATTGGGATTATCAGGTTGTAAACCCGTTGTCATCTTGATTGAGCAGAATGTCAAGTTGATAACTCATGAATATGATAAGGATTCTTTTTCATTTATCAGGGATTTATTAATCAAGGATCCTTTCTGATATCATCGACTTATTGGAAAGTTAATATATCTTGCCATGAACAAACCTAACATATATTACATAGTGCAAATACTTGGCCAGTTCATGTATAGTCCAAAATAGTCTCATATGAATGCAGCCCTAAAAGTTATGAAATATTTAAAGGGATATCCAGGGCTTGTCATATTCTTATCTCGTGATTGTAACATGAAGATGATGGCCTACTATGATACTAATTATGCCACTTGCCCAATGACTAGAAGATCCATAACTAGTTTTTATATCAAATTGGGAAAATCATTAATCTCATGGAAAACGAAGAAGCAGTCCATTGTATCACTATCATTAATCGAATCAAAGTATCGAGCCATGGGGAAAACTACTTGCGAAATAGTCTGGATACGTGGATTACTCTTGGATCTTGGAGTAAATGAATTATTTTGTTATAATGATGCCGCACTAAAATTGGTGGCGCCAATCTTTTACGAAAGGAAGTTGATCGTCATTTTGCTCGAGACAAGATCAAAGAAGGAGTCCTCGTGAAGGAATTGGAATTGTGACACAATCTGCAGATGTCTTTGCTAAGCTACTGTGTCAAAGACAACACACGTTCTTATTAAGCAAGCTAGTTGTCTTCGACACATATAGGCCATTAGCCTAAGGGGAAGCGTTGGAGATATGAGTGAAGATCCTGATTACCATGTTGATCTTGATTACAGATTAATTGATTTAGTCAATCAGTGATTAGTTTAGTAAATAGGAAAATTGTAATTCTAGTATATTGCTTCCTCTTTTCCTTTCATTCTTTACATTATAAAATGTCCAATGTATTGTATATAGAAGATATATACATAAAATATTTTTCCTCCAATCTTCCTTTCAATTTCTATCATAGCTAGATTGTACTTATGCCAACTGAGTCCTAAATTCATAAATAAGTTTTCAATGATCACAAATACATAGAAAATTATTTATCGGCTTTGTTGTTGTTCTATTGGCTCACAAATTGGATTTTTTTTTTTTCCAGCGAAGCCGCGTGAACGAAATTCAATTCTTAAGTTCTCTTTTAATTCATAGACGTTCTCTTTCCTCGAGCACTATCTTTAACTCAGGATTGAAAAGTCAATCGAATGATGACCAAATTTCAATCGTCGCAATGATGCTTTGCACATATCTTTATTTGTTGTTATTCTTGATTAGCAACTCGCACGTGTGGGGCTTGCCTGCGGGCATGTTGGCGTGGCTTCCTATTGATTGCTCGAAATTTTCTGTCGCCTTTGCTTTTTTCGATGCAGGGAAGACGGGGCTTCGCACGTATTTCCATGTGCTATTCTTGGTTAGCAACTCGCACGTGGCGTGGCTTCGTATTGATTGCCTGACGATGCGGCTTCCTCCTGATTGCTCGAAATTACGTCGCCTTCCTCGCACGTGCGGGGCGTCCCTGGGACATGTTGGCTTGTCTTCCCATTGACTGCTCGAAATTCTGTCGCCATACTCGTCCGATGCATGGAAAAGATGGTGCTTCCCACATAATTAAATTTAAAAATAAATGTAATGAAAGTCCTAAAATTTATTATAAAAATATAATTGAGGTCTAAAACTTAAAAAAAAAAAAAAAATGCAATCAAGCTCTAAAACTTATTATAAAAATATAATTAAGTTCTAAAATTTTCAAAAAAAACAATTAAATTTAAAATTTATCATGATAGTATAATTAAGTCATAAAACATTCCAAATGTGCTTAAAAAACTTGATCGGATTAATTTGATAAGTTTTTGGATTATAGAACTCATATATAATTTCATGACAAGTTTTAGAATTAAATTGCATATTTTGAAAATTTTAAATATAAATTATATTTTCATGATAAGTTTTAGGATTTCTAATATCTTTTATTTGTTATTTGTTGATTAGCAATCCACACTTGTGGGTTCCCTGCGGAAACGATGGTGCTTCGCACATACGTTTACCTGTTATTCTTAGTTAGCAACTCACCCGTGTGAGGCTTTCCTGGGCGCATGTTGGCTCAGCTTCCTATTTGTTGCTCGAAATTCAGTCGTCCTACTCGCACGTGTGGGCTTTCCTGCTGAAACGATCATCCTTCGACAATTGTTTTTTTAGCTGTCCTTGGTTAGCAACTCGCACGTGTGGGGTGTTCCTTCGGACATGTTGGCTCAGCTTCCTATTGTTTGCTTGAAATTCAGTCTCCTGACTCGCACGTGTGGGCTCCCCTGCTGAGACGATGATGCTTCGCACGCTTGGCACATATTTCTGTTAGTTAATTAGCAACTCGCACGCGTGGGGCTTCCCTTAGGCTCGGCTTCCTATTGGTCGCCCAACTCGCACTTGTAGGCTCGGCTTCCTATTGGTCGCCCAACTCGCACTTGTAGGCTTCCCTGCTGAAACGATGATGCTTCGCACGCTTGGCACATATTTGCTCCGGGCTTCCCTTCGCACATGTCGGCTCGGTTTCTTATTGGTCGCCCCACTCGCACTTGTAGGCTTCCCTGCTGAAACGATGATGCTTCGCACGCTTGGCACATATTTCTGTTTGTTAATAGTAACTCGCGCGTGTGGGGCGTTCCTGCGGCCTTGTTGGTTCGGCTCCCTATTTATTGCTCAAACTTCAGTCGCCATACTCGTTTCTCGGTCCTCTCAAAAACCTAGACAAAAATACCAAATGAGAGCAGATCCCATCCAACCCCGTGCGGCGGATGATGATCCAGCTTCACCGCCAGCAGCTCCGCCGCAGTCCTGCTGGTACAAGCTGATCATCGGCCGCTGTATCGCATTTGCCGGGCCCTCTATTCTCGGCCTCCTCATGGTCATCTTCCTGGCAATTCCCGCCGGAACGCCACCGGAGCTTGAGCTTAACCCGGGCTCTTCCTTTTGGTCCCTCAACATCTCCACCTCCTACAGTAAGCTCATCACCGTCGAGTACGCACACACGAAGCTCCTCTTGAGTTTCGATAGCCAACTTGCTCTCTCTCGTCCCTCTATCGTGTCCACCTTCACTCAGGGCCCCGGCTGCGTAACCTCAGTCCGAGCCAAGGTCCAGTCAACGCTGGCGATCGTCACTGACTTGGGCGTGAACAGCCTGGTGAGCACGTTGAAGGGCGGGGAGGTGACCATACACGTGGCAGCGAAAGCCGAGCGGACGCTGCGCTTGGGTCCATGGTGGGTGGCCGTGTTCGACGTGGACGTTTCGTGCACGGGCTTGAACTTCACAGCTCCCACCGACGGCGGGGGCGGCGGCGATTCGATGATCCTCGGAGGCACCCTGAGCTGCTCGCTCGACATCAGCCCTCAACTCTGGTAAGAAAGATTTACATCCTGCATGGTTTGGTGTTTCTGTTGTCGTGGCAGTTGTTTGCTCACCAATGAAGTTGATGAGAAGCTGTCGATGCTCGTTATAACCAACTCCTCGGAGCCGTCACCGCCTGGTTGCGGTGGCGATGACTGATCCAGTCGTGCTGGTCAAGAACGACACCCTCCGCGGATTTCTCCGGCCTCGTTGGCGGGGCCGTCAAAGAAGAGGCCGGGCTTCTGGCCCTGTATGGCTGGAGGAAGAATATGATGAGAACATGGTCCGCGCGCGGGCCCATTTGATTGGGCGCGTACTGGGCCTGTTTGGTTGATCGTGGCCCGTTTGATTCAGCGGGTGCTTGCCCTGCTTGATCCAGCGCGTGGCCTTTTTGATTGAGCGCGGTGCTCGGCCTTTTCATTGTTAATTATTAAACGATTTCCTCCTGTTTCTATTTCTCAGATACTGGCGGAGACCGTGGCTTCTATCTATGCATTTGGGCATCACTTTGGGAGGTTTCTTTTTTCTACCTATTACTTTGGCAAATACCTCATATGCTGAGGACTCTCCGTCTGATTTGTTGTTGTTGGTTTATGCAATACTTGTTTTGAAAATATGTATTCTCTGAATATTTTGAATCTTCGAGTCATGCCCAAGAAACATATTTTTTTATATGTCATTAAAGATCAAGGTTTTGCAAGTTTTGTACTTTTAACTTTTGGTTGCAAAGGAGGTAATAGACTCAGCCTCAAATAATTAACCGAGTAATTAAGTGCTTTGATTTGAATGCTTGCAAATCATGTGTTTAGATTACCCCGTTTTCCACTCAAAGTAATGTTGGGATTCGTGAACATCACCCTATGGAGAAGCAGAACCCTTGTGCGAAATCCATGGACATGAGTTTTTATGTTCATTCGTGGGGATTAGTTCAGCAAAAATATGTTCAATGAAGCGATGATGCTTAAATTAAGGAGACTGTCCGTTCCTTTGAAGCTAGACCCGGACTGAGCTTGGAGTTGAGTGCTTCTCCTAGCACTTTGCTCGTCATTACCCACCTTTTAAACATACTTCGCTTCCAAAGGTGTGGCTATTCCGGACCTAAACAAACCCACTTAAAACAAAACACTTGTCTTTTGCCATTCTGGCTTATGAGGACTTGATGAGAAAAAAGTCGAGAAAATATTGGGTAGGCGTGTTTCCATCAGCGATAGGTCACTTCATTAATGATCGACATATGACATTGTGGGTCTCACTTGTCGAATAACTTCCTCTCCTCTCACTTTGCTCCCAACCACTGCCTCGCCACCGTCACCTCTCCAATTTGTTGTCTGCCCTCTCCATTACTCTCTCCCAAGATGAGCGAGGAGGAGATCATGGCCCTCGGGGACAGTCCAAGATTACCACGTCGTCCTCCCCCAAACCTGTATTCAATCGGCTATGCCCAGAACTTTGATCACGGCAGGAGATTGTCGACATTCGTCAAAGCTTATTGATTGATTGATGTAATGCCGTACCGAGAGATCATGTAACGGAGATCGTAGAAGAATGAGAACGACGAGGAGGAGGAGGAGATCCAGAATCGATGGAATAAGAAATCCCAAGATCTAGACCCCAATGGACTGAATTTCCTGTTCTATTATTTTCTTTTTCTCTTTTCATGTTCGTATAAGAATGCAGCATATTCCTTCATATAGGAATGACGAGTTTTAAGGCTTTCTTACCAACGGCGCAAGCAGTAACCACCCCATTGACGCTATCATGCTAGAGACATTCTAGAGAACATTCGGCTCCGTCTTCTAAATGCAATCCCCTTCTCACTAACGGCCCGTGCCAACACTTTCCATTTGAGGCTGTTTCTAGATGGTCATCGACCGTGAAACTGTATCAATTCGTTTCCCTCGTGCTGCACCCTTCCGGTGATTTCCAAGCATAATCCGCTCTTGAAACTCTTGTTTGGCACTTTTAAAAATCAAACTATTTTAATTACAATATTTTATAAAAAATATTGTATCGGAGAACTAGGTCATGTCATTTAATGATGAATCAAAACAATATTGTATTTTGCTTGTGTGACTGGGATATGATGTCGTACAAGATGCATGTGGAAAGTGGGCGGTCCCTCTCTAGAAAAGCCTTCGCAGACACAAAGTCAAGTTTGGCCGCTTTCTAATAAGTTTGCGTGCTCTCTCCCGTGTTTGATGGTTTCTGGTGGTTCAACTTGGGTTTTCTGGGAACACAGCATCTTTTTTCACAGGTCTTCCCTCCATAATCAACAGCAAACTTTAGCAATGCCACCCACCTCCCATGGCGATGCGACTATCATCCGCTCGACTCAACGGTTTTGCAGCCGACAGAGATTATCTCAAGTCGGGCAATTTCTTTCCCGGTGAAACGGGCAATTCTCTCTTGCGTTTGTTTTCTTGTTTTGCCAAGAAAGGAAGTCTATGCTCAGTTTCTTGGAAAATCGTTCCTACGTTGATGAAAGAAGAACTGGAAACAGAGGGGAAACGAAGGAACGATCTATGCACGCGCTGCTGCCATTCTTTTCATTGTGTGGAGAAGTTCCAAATTTTGTGCTTGAGTCACGAGAATGATTAGTTGGGTATGTCGATTTTCCGTGGCATTCACTTTCTTGTTTCATCCTTTTAATTGCATAAAACAAATGATCGGACAATAGAATAAACGTGACAATGCCGGATTTACTTGGCTCGATTGATGTAACCACGGCACAGATCCCATAATGCAATGAATACTACACTAAATACTCAAAATGTTCCTTGACCTTAATTACATCCAATTATGCACACGGTTTTAGCCTTCAAAATTACTCGCAAAACAATGTTTCAGAGTGGATTCGTCGCAAATCCTTCGTGCCATGGGAGGGACCAGAAAGCACGCAGAAACCACCGAGGGTGAGAACTGGGACCACTTCGACCTTGTAGGTTTCCATCTGCAAAAGGAAGATCAGGAAAAAATAAAGGGAAAATGACATAGCATGAGTTCTGTTCTCACGCAAATGTTTCAAGAAAGATCCTAAATTATGTGATAAGGGTCAAAATGTTCCGCCAATGCCAAATTTCTTCCAGCACCCATCTGTCGTGCTTTTCGGTTCTAGAAAATGGTTTTTGATTTGTCATGTGATGCCGGAACACTAACGACTAATTATATGATATCGCCTTTATTAACGCATCCTCGATAAATTTATAGGAAAATGATTTCTTCGCTAGTATTATAAGTAGCCTGTGATATCACGATTCCTTTTATCATTTTTGTTGTTATTGTATTTCGCTTTGGGTAACATAAGAGTTAACTTTCAGATGAATTGAGCAATACATTACTCATAAACAATCTTCAACTTTCGAACAACATGATTTTTTATCTAGAAAGTTTGCATGAAAATGTTATTTTCAAAAAAATATAGTAGAAATACGTTTTTTTCTGGAAAAGAGAAAAGAAAAGCATAAGGTATGAATATCTCAATTAATTGGAGAGTCCCAGTTGTTGGATCGGGAAAAAAACATTATATGTGCTAGAGTAGAGTATAATACGGCATTAGTACATCGAAAAAGTATTACATTTTAATTAGCCGCTTAACAAGCTTTGTCATAAAAAACGGGATGGAGATTATACCGTATTAGATTGGCATATGCCATCATTCCACTAAAGAGTGCGTGAAAAACAAATTCGACATTGTTAAGGTATAATCTATAAATGATGTCGACAAAAATTTACCTGAACTGTATTAAAATAGATTGCATGCAATAAATTTAACTATTTCAATTATGATTATTTATAAATAAATAAAAAATGTATCTGAGAACTATGTCACGCTATTTAATAATGACTCAAAACAATATTGTATTTTAGTTGTGTGAATGGGAGACGATGTCGGACACGACGTGTGTAAAATATGGCGGTCTCTCTCTAGAAAAGCCTTGGCAAACTTGTAAGTCAAGTTTGGCTGCTCCCTAATAAGTTTGTGGGCTCTCTTCTGTACTTGATGGTTTTCTAGCAAAACGATTCCCGGTTGCTCTCTGATATGTCTGTGTGCTCTTCAACCTCATTCAATTTCAGGGCACACAGCATCGTCTTCCGCAGGTCTTCCCTCCATGATCAACAGCAAACATTAGCAACATCAGCTCCCATGGCGATCCAACTATCATCAGCCCGACTCGACCTTCTTGCAGCCCTCAACAATTATCTCAAGTCGGGTGGTGTTTCCTTCCCTGCAATATAGTCAATTTTCTAGCAATTTCTCTCTCTCTCTCTCTCTCTCTCTCTCTCTCTATTTTGTTTTCCTGTTTTGCCACGAAAGGAAGTCTGCTGAGTTTCTTGGAAAAGTTTTCTTTCATAGACGAAAGATGAGCTGGAAAACAGAGGGGAAACGAAGAAAAGATCCTTGCGCCCAGAGTTGCCATTCTTTTGATAGTGCGGAGAAGTTTCGAACTTTGTGTTTGATTCATGAGGTGGGTATGTCTGATTTTCCAAGGCATTTGATTTCTTGTTACATCCTTTTTATTGTGTAAAACAAACAAATGACAATAAAATAAATAGAGCAAAAAAATAAATCGGATATTGAGTATAATCGATCGATGTAACCAAAGGATTCGATGATGCCATGGAAATTACTATAAATACTCTCAATATTTACCTATCCCTATTACATCTAATAACTTACTTAATCAATCGTGAAACAATATTTCAATCTTACAACCTAATGCCCAGATTTATGGGATTATACACCGTGGTTTTCTGGAACTTTGTCGCGGCAAGAATTAGAGTGGATTTGTGGAATTTACTCACTCGGCAAATTCCTCGTGCTATGGGAGGAGCAGAAAGCACGCGGTAACTCTAAGAACTCAGTCAAGTTTGACGATTGATATTTCAATTGGAAACAAAAGATTACAAAAAAACGAAGTCATAATTAGAAAAAGAAATCGAAAATACATTAGGTGTAAGAAAGGATGTGATTGAAGTTCAGCCAAGAATTTAGTCGGAGCCAACCCAAATGCACATTGATATGTGACTCCATGGCTGGGCCCGGGAAAACGCCTCATGTTTACAGGATTCGCCATCCGGTTTTCATGATGCTTCTCTTTATGGGGTTAGACATTTAAAAAAGAAAAAGAAAGGTGCAAAGGCCATGTTTTCTTGCTGGTGCTGGATGACTTTTAGGTAAACAGGGAAGACAAAACTAACCAGGGAAGACTTTTTCCAACGCCAATGTGTCACAAATGTGTCACAGGTCGATCAATCTCACATTCCCAAACCCATGCAGCTTTAGAATTTCTCTCTAGTCAGTCTTACATACAAAGCACGCTTGACTCACGAAGTATATGGAGAATGAAGCATGAATATATATTCACTTGTGAACGAACTAGTACAATTGAGGGGGAAGGGCCCCTATTTATACAAGTGTGGGATTAATCTTAACCGTTGATCTCTTACTTGATCCAACGGTGGGTTTTGAATCCCACAATCATTACATAGACTATAAAATAAGATACTCAAGGGCTCCTAGGCTTGGGGAAGCCCAAAGGCCGTGCGGTAGAGGGAACTGAAGGATCGCCTACCCATGTTTGGCATGGGAGCTCTAGAGTCGTGGACTGGTTCTCGTATGGATCATGGGCTTGTTCTTGCATGGATCATGGCCCGCCGTTTTGACGTCTTGCATCATGCTCGTCTGTCGGTCCGTGTCAAATGCCTCTCCTTTCGGCCGTCCCTTCTTTTGGATAAGTAAACTTATCAACTGTAAACATCTCGGTTGCATGCCTATATAATGCTGGAGTGGCAATTCTTCCCGGTACCCCAATAAAACTTCACACAACAAGAACAATTTAATAAGACAATTCGATATGACAGCCCCCATGCCACCCCACCTATGCGACGAATAACCCTTAGGGGTGTCACGGTTTGGTTCGGTTCGGTTTTTGAAAAATCGAACCGAATCGAACCGTTAAAATCTTCCGAACCGAGGCAGAATACGAACCGAACCGAAAGTTCGGTTCCGTTCATTCGGTGTTTTTCGGTTTTGGTTTTCAACTTTTGGTTTTTTGTTTTTGGTTTTCAATTCTTTCTCTTTTTTATTTTCAATTTTTTTAATTTTTTTTATTCCCTAAATCTTCTTCTTCCTTGCGTTCTTCTCCGTCCCCAAACAACGCCTGCAGCTTCCCTGTTTCACCGAAACAGGCTTTCCTCAAATCTCACCCAAAAACACCACCGGCCGAAGCAGCCAGCACCCACACCGTCACCGAACCACCACCCTCTGCCGGTCGTTCCCACCGACAGGCGTCGACTACCGCCGGCGGACTACTTGGCTCGGCTTCCACCGAGCTTGGCTGGGAAGATAGAACTCGGCCCCATCGACCGGGCGCCGTTCGAGGGAGCCCTGATGCTGACATCTTCCAACACCCACCCGTGCCAACACCGTTAACCTTCCCTTTCCTCGAACCGTCCACGACCAACCCACAAAACCAAAGAAAATCTACGCGGATCTGGCCTAGACAAAACGTCGAACATCTGGGGTGCGCCCACGAAAAAGCTAACGAAAGCTCGACCGGGAGATCAATCAACAATCCAAGCAGAAACAACAACCAAGAAAAGTCTAGAGACAACAAATCGCGGGCGCCTGTGACAGAGAAAAAGGGAAGGTGACGAGCTGCGTCCGCGGGCGCCTGTGACGCAAGGGAAAGACGCGCGAGTGACGAGAGTGAATTCGGGGAGCCTTCCAGAATGCATGAGCTGGCGTGGCTTGGGGGGATAGGGACGTGTAACAAAAAGATGCTGAGGCGAGGAACGCATGCTCGAGCAACGGGTGACGGAGGAGCTCGCTGGTTTTTGGAGAGTTCTTCAGCCGAGTGAAAGGAGAGAGGTGCTGATCCGAGAGAAAAAGAGGGGCTCGGCCATTGCAAAGGGGGCTGGGGACAGTTTTTCTACCAAACCAGATCGCCGACAGAAGGAGTTGGCCGGAGAGATACATCAGAGAGCAATCTGTTTTGTGGGGGAGGGCCGGCTAGGAAGGAGCGAGAGAAAAGCTTCGCTGAAGAAGGACTTCGGCTGGTTTCGGTTTTTCGGTTCGGTTTGGTTAATCGATAAAAACCGAACTAATAAAAAAATATTGATTTTTAATAAGATCTGAACAAAAATCAAACCAAACCGAAAAAACCGAATTTTTCGGTTCGGTTTTCGGTTCGGTTCCTGACATCCCTACCCGGCATCACTACCACCAGGGCTACCGCGATCCGACTGATACAAGCAGATCATCGGCCGCTATATCGCATTTTCCTTACCCACTATTCTTGGCCCCCTCATGGTCATCTTCCTTGCCATACCCGCCACAATGCCACCGGAGTTCCAGCTCGACCGGGGCTCTTCCCTTTCTTCCCTCAACATCTCCACTTTCCAAGTCACCGCTGGATGGAACATCGCTCTCTCTGTCAAGAACCCAACTAAGCTCATCGCCATCCAATACACTCACATGAAGCTCCTCTTGAGTTTCCAAGGCCAACTCACTCTTTCTCGTCCCTCCCTCGTTCTCTCCTTCACTTTGGGCCCCGGCAACGTGACCACAGTCCGAGCCGAGGCCCGATCGACCTTGGCAATCGTCAATGACTTGGGCATAAAGGGCCTAGTGAGCACGTTGAAGGGCCCAGAGGTGACCATCAACATAGTGGCGAAAGCCAAGCGGAGGCTGCAGTTGGGTTCATGGTGGGTGCCTGTGTTCAATGTATACGTCTTGTGCATGAGCGTGACCTTCGCGCGACAGCGAGGGTGGCAGCAGGGTGGCAGCAATTGGATGATCCTTGGAGACACCTTGAGCTGCATTCCCGACACCATCACTCTACTCTGGTAAGAAAACTTACAAGCACGTGAGTTCCCTTAATCAAGCTCAAAATTTATGATTAAATGGTCCGAACAATTTATGGTTATGATATATACTGAGTACTTCTGTTGCATTAAACACTTTAAGTAATTTTTATGTGGTTTTATCGCACACTTTTGCATTACCAGAAATCATCTCGGCTGTTTATTCTGTTAATATAAACAAGGTTTAATTCTCACGATATCGTGTTTTTGCGTTAATTGTTTTTTTTCAGATCCTGAAGACTCTTCTGGCTTCTACAAATCCGGCCATCCACTGGACGGTTCTGTCCTAGTCTGTTACTTTGGCAAATACTTTAATCTTTGTCGTGGGTTTATGTGTATTTCTTTGTTAAAAGTTGTATTCTCTGGATATTTGAATTTTTGAGTTACGGTGTGGAAGAAATAGTTTGTACTTTACGTGTCTTTAATTTGTGAGGTTTTGCAAGTTTTCCTCTTAACTTGGTTACTGATCATGCATTGCATTGGTATGCAATCCCAAAGTTCGTATTGCTTTTTCAGCTGTAAAGGAGGCAACAGAGTCAGTCTCCAAGAATTGACTGAGTAGTTAAATGCCTCAATTGGAACTCTTATAAAATCCGTGTTCAGATTATGGTGTTTTTCACTCAAAATAATCTTGGGATTCGCACATATCACCCTATGGTGAAGCCCTGTCCAATATACACGGACATGACCTTTTATATGCATTCGTGAAAGATTATTTAAGCAAAAAAATGCTTAATAAAGTGCAGATACCTAAGTTAAGAAGTCCATTTGCTCCTTTGAAGCTAGACCAAAACCAAGCTTGGAGTTTGGTGGCTTTGTCAAAAGAGGCTGAAAATAGAAGCCGATGGCTGACTCAATTGGTCGGGGCCGCTCTCCTCCGAGCACCACGCTTGCCTCAAGTCTCAACAACCTCTCTTCATCTGTTATGTGAAATGTAACCAAAAAGATCAAGGCCATAACATTTCCAATATCCAGCATATGCGTTTTAAGGATTTTTTACCAACGATCGGAGCACTGGCAGATCCCTATTACATTGACCCTACGCGCTAGTGACATTCTAGAGAACATTCGGCTCCGTCTTCTAAATGCAATCCCCTGCTCACTGATGTCCCGTGCTGAGACTTCCCATTTGAGGTCATTTCAAAATGGTCATCAACCATGAAGCGTTTCAACTCGTTTCTCTCTTGCTGCATCCTCCCGGGGATTTCCAAGCATAATCCGCTCTTAAGACTCTTGTTCGGCACTCTAGCCTTATCCTTCGTGGGGCCTAGATCTATAAAAATTAGTTGGATTCTAAGGGCTGGGTCCGGTTTTACTCTGTTTCACTTCCCTTTCGTCCGAAGGCTTTAATACGCTACTCCTCGGTTCCATTTCTGAAACTTCATCTTCATTGAAGAGGATCTGCACACGTTCCACATCATGGTAGCCTGAAACTGCTGATGTGAAAAGAATTGAACATCCGTGGATGATACTATAAGCAGTTAAAAGAACATGTAGGAAGCTTTCCCTCTGATCACTGCAAAGTAGTTATCATTAATTTTGCTTTGCAGCTAATTTTCATTGCACACGAGACGCATAACTAAACTTGCCATCAGAACTCATCATTCACCAATACCAGCTGCAGCCATCGAGATGGAAAGCCACAAAAATGCTGAGTGTCATCCAAACAGAGTACAACAATCTGAAGGGCTCTCACTGTATGTTTGTGCTGCTGGTATGCATAGCAAAATCAGACATGCCCACTCGTTTTTCTCTTGTTTATCTTGATGAGGAAGTCGGTGAGATTAAAGTCATATGTAACTAGACAGATTCATTAAACTTCCTGAAAAGAATGTACTCAACTTGCGACAAACCAAGTTAAAGATCATTGACCGCTTTGCTTCGTTTGGTCGGCTCAGCTTCCTCAATCTCCTCTTTCTTCTTTTCCCAGATCTCCTTCTCCTGTGAGGACGAGAACATTTCAGACAAGGCCTCTCGAGAAACGAAGTAAATCTCTCAGCTCGTCGAGATCTCTTAAGACGAAAATACCTCCTTCGATAACCAGCTGTTGCCTGCTATTTCGAAGAACAAATCATTCATAAACTAATTGTCCAACTCACCGTGGATATCCAACCTCTTCCTACAAATAAAACAAGTGCATATGCGTAGATGCTCCATATGATATTCGATTTTAGAAATCAAAAAGCGAGAATCGGAATCCCAATTGACAGTAACAGCGTACGATCGCGAGTGACTGAAAAAGGGCGCAAAAAGCACGAGAAAGATGAGAGATTTACGTCGAGGTACCCTTTGGCGTCGGAGGGCCGACCGAGGTCGCAACAGGAGACAGACCGGATTACGTCTTGAGACCCCGAGATTGCGTCCTTTGTCCAAGTCCAGACCCGACTCTGCTCCGCTGCAGAGCTCCAGAAACACCCATCACCAGCCGGCAGCCACTGCCCACGCGATTCCATCGCTCTGCAATTTCAAAGACAATCAAAGCTGGACTTCATGAAAGGTAAAAGTAGCTTCCTTTTCTTTTTTTTTTTTTTTGGGTCAAAAAAGGAGCTTCCTTTTCACTAGGTTCTTTCTTGGAAGGGCGAGGAAAGGGCCCATCGGACTCAATAGGACGGCGGAAAGTTTGTCTTTTTGTTTAAAATAATTGGAACTCCTAAGAGGGCGAATAACAAAATTTGTATTTCTCTATTTTGTGTTTTTCTATTCTTCAAAATAAATTTGAAACATAAATTCATTTGAAAACGTAATTTCAATTTTTTTTATTTTTGAAACAGATTTATATTCTAGAAATAGAATTAAAGCAAAAATCGAAACTAATATATTTACGGAATAAAAGTAAGAAATGAAAAATCTTCTCATCGTTCACTTTCGTCACCACTCGCCACCCACCCATAAGAGAGAGCAGTTATAACTGTTGTATAAAAAGAAAAAAAGGGGAACTTTAAACAAACAATGAACAATATGGTATGTTCTTCCTCTTTTTGATGAAAGTGAATTCTTTATCAAGAACACAACTCCAAGGCTTCAATCAATCCCTCTAAGACTACATCAAGTATTTAATCTGTGACAAATAAGATACGTCCGTTTTCCTGATGTCTCTTTCAATTGGTGTTACATGTATCTTCGGGCCTATTTCCACATTTGTTTTTAGAATTCTATACCTCATCGTTTTTAGGAATCCATTTCCTTCACCTAGGAACACAAAACTCTCACACTATTGCTCATTCAACCTCTCCCTGTTGCTCAGAAACTATCCGGAGCATCAAGATTTGGTTGTGGAGCCTGTTGATCGCAACTAGCTTAGTCACATCATTGCTCATTCAAGAACCTTTAACTATAATTGGAGTGTCTTGATCCCCACAAAGATGTCAATGTCTTTCCTGAGTTGAAAACGTTGTTTCCTTGTTTTTCTGTCTCGTGCAAAAAGTCTCCACCACCTTCCCACCTTCCATTTGCACGGTCCGTGCTTTGTTTTGCCCCGATAACATTTGTAATTTACCAATTTTCATCACTCTTCAGATAAAAGAAAAGGGCCTTCAATTAATAAATATTTGGTACGTTACCGACCTTTTTAATTTTAGGGGCCGCAGACCATTCAAACCGTGTCCCTGTATTCACATTTAGGAATTTGGATCTCATCGGCCATTTATGCCATTTCGTGTTGAGGCGTGTCGAGTCAGGGACCACTCTATTCATAGCATGTTATGATCGGGCTCAAAAGAGATCTCTTGTCCACATAGCATCATGTTCGAGACAGGTCTGAAATTTACAACCTCCTTCGCTTTTAAGTTACCATAGCGGAGCAGATATAAGAAAAACATGTTGCGCATGGGAGAGGAAGCCCTATCTGACCAAAGGAGGGAGGGAGTGAGGGAGGAATCAATAGTGACAATACAGGAAGACAAATAAGGTTTGAAAAATTCGAATTCACGATTTCCTACAATCTGATATCATGTGAGATATAGTGAGATCACTGTTAAAAATTTAAATTTTCGTAGTAATGTGTGGTGTAATATTTAAATATTTTATCGATAAAGTGACAATGCTTAGATCAAGAAGACTCTTTCTCTGCTCCTATGAAGCAAGATCCGGACACAGCATGGAGTTCGGTGGCTTTGTACGAAGAGGCCGAAAATGGAGGGCGATGGCTGACCCAGCTGCGCGGAGCGGCTCTTCTCCTATCACCGTTTTCCTACCTTCCTGATTGACATTTTCAGCTGAAGTCGTGCATATACAACTCGAAGATCCAGCCTCTCCATCTAAACACCGGATCCTCTCCGTATTCTGTCATCCTCGACTGATCCCCCTCAAGCCCACTTGCCATCATGTCTCCATTTTTTCGTTGGTTTCGATCTTAACATGCGTTTAAACCATTTTTTTCCCTCTTTATATAAACTCAGTTTCCAATAAATGAACTCATTTCATTGGAGTTTTCTCACTTTCAATTAGATTTTTTTTTTCTTTTGGCTACGCAGTGCGTTTAGAAAGTGGAAGTCTCTCTCTCGAAGCCTTTGCAAACATGTGTGCTCTCTTCTGTGTTTGATGGTTTTAGTTCCAGGCTAGAGCCATTTTTCCACGAGCCTCTATAACACAAACAGAACGGTGGCTTGTAAAACAAGCAGCTTATTAAAGTAATTAAATATTAAATCACGCATTTGTCTAATAACTTAATATTTTAGAACAGTTCGCAGTGGTCCTTATCGCACATCAAGTCCAAATTTGTTGATGTTCAATATTTTCATTCAAGGAATTTGCAGAAACGCGCTCTCGTTGAGGCAGTGAAGTTGTTGGAAAGTGTAGCTGCAGGGGGTTTAACTCCACATGTCGTCATGTATAACACTTTGATTGGTCGTTTGTGTAAGAATTCTAGGGCTGGGGAAGCTGAAAGCTTTATGAGTAAAATGGTGAATTGTGGGCTTGATCTAGACGAATATAGATAGAACCCCATAATCCATGGATCCTGCAAAGTTGGTCTGACAGAAATTGTAAATAAGATTCTCAATGATGCAGTTTTCAAGTGACTTGTCCCGGATCAATTCACATATTGTTCTTTCATCTGTGGGTTCTGCAAGGATGGTGATGGCAGCCAGGCTATGACTTTGTTTAATGAGGTTTCAAGAAGAGGAGTGAAATCTAATGTCGTTCTCTACAATACAGTGATCAGAGGCTTGTCGCAGAAGGGGCTTATAATAGAAGTATTAGAATTAATGACTGAGATGTCCAAAAATGGTTGTTACCCTGACATATAAACATACAATTTAGTTATTCTGGACTTTGCAAGATGGGATCCGTACATTCCCAACAATTTTTTACTTTCTAAACATTGGTGGATGGCTATTGTAAGCAACTGAAGTTGGATAGTGCAATTAGAGAGAATGTGCAGTTATGGCGTTTTTCCCGATGTGACCACATATAATTCTCTGTCGAATGGCCTGTGCAACAAGGCTTCAAAGTTTGAAAATGTGATGGAAACATTTCATGGTTGGGAAACGGTGCATCCCTAACATCATTACTTACTATATACTCATTGAGAGCTTATGCAAGGCTCGCAAAGTAAAGGAAGCTTTGAATTGGCTCGATGAGATGAAAGTAAAGGGGAATTACACCAGATATTTTGAGTTGTCACAGTGGTTAAAGGGCTCTGGATCATGAGGAGCTGCAGTAAGGTTTCTCTTACGAAAGCAACACACAATACCTTGATTAATGCTTTTCTGGGGAAAATATATGTTAATCTGGCAGTATTTTCTTTGTGATGAGATGAGTGTCAAAGAAGGAATAAAAAAAACCAGTTACACGTGCTATGTGATGATTGATGGATTCTCTAAAGCAGGGGATGTTGACTCATGCCCCCTGCCTGCCTTAAATTCTGCGATCTCACACCGAAAAACTTGTTAGGGAAAAAAAATTGCAAAGTCAAAAATCACACTAAAAGGCTTGTAGGGAAAAAAGTTTTTGCAAGTCTGCCCCCTGCCCTGTTTAAATTCCAAGTGAGCGGCGCACCAAGATTTGCAAAGTCAAACATCCAAAAGAGGATGTTCACTCTTCATCTTCCGTTATTAAGAATTTATCGTACCCTCTACTCGCCCATGTTGGCTTTGGCCTCCCTGCGCAGCACGCACATGTTGGCTCTCCTTCCCATTTATTGCTCGAAAGTGACCCGCCCCTCCATTCATTTTCCCTTTCCAGCAGAGGAGACCAAGCACCCAAAATGGGGAAAATGACATTGTAACTCTCAGGTTTTCTCCAAGATTGTAACGTGTCAGGAATAACATTTTTATATAATTTTTTTCCTTTTTTCTTTTCTTTAATTTTCCCCCTTCCTTTAGGGCCGGGAGGGCATCACGGCAATGGCCTCACTGCCTCACTCGCTCAGATTTGGGTGAAGGGCCGTGCGCCCACGCCCACGCCCACCCCCTTATCCAGTGCTTGTCAAAATTTGCGGGATTGATTGAAATAATATAAGCACAAAATATTTATAATTGAATTTACAAATGAATTGACATAATTATAATACATTTATGTCTTTTTGTAATTTATCATACATGCCCATGTGAAGACCGGTAGGAACAAAGTACACAAGTGACAAGACTGGTAGGAGGACGGACACGGCAGACATGCCATGTTGTCAAAATCACCAAGACTTTTTTTTTTTTTTTTTCCGTTTTGGGGGTGGAAGGAGGAATCCATAACTTTCACCCGATCCGTTAACTTGGAAAAGACGTACCCCATTCCTCTTTCGTTTTTGGAATCGCGCAGGTACGTACACGATTTTTAAAGCTACAACGAAGATTGCCGGCCCCCTACAGAACCACCCCCTTCTACCCTCTTCGCTCCCTACAAAAACACCTGCAGAAACAAAAACGCTCAAAACTCGAGAATTCCAAATGAGATCCGCCCACCCCATCCCACCCCGTGCGAATGACGATCCGGCATCACCGCCGCGGCGCGCCGCCGCGGTCCGGACCGGGTACAAGCCGATCATCGCCCGCCGTGTCGCATTTGCCGGGCCCACTATTCTCTGCCTCCTCATGCTCATCTTCCTGGCAATACCCGCGGAAACGCCGCTGGAGCTTGGGCTCAACCGGGCTCTTCCCTTTGGTCCCTCAATATCTCCATCTCCTACAGTAATCTCATCACGGTCGAGTTCGCTCACATGAAGCTCCTCTCGAGTTTTGATGGCCAACTTGTTGGATGCAAATTACACAATCCCAAGATCTCCATAACCAGAACAAGAACATGCATAATTGAGTAGAAAGATTAACGCACATGTTTTTGGATCCATCATACTTAAAGCGGAAGTAGAAAAGGGATTACCCATTCATCAAGGGGATCCACGCATCAAATCCTTCTCCTCTATTGCCCTCCGTATCACTGGCTCAATGAGGCAACCCCCCTCACGTTTAGCGTTAGGTAAACGCCCCTTATGTGAGGATACATGTGAGAATTAGGGTTAGAGGAGAGACTTGAGCACTATTTATAGAGTTTCCAGCCAAGCCCCCTCATTATGGGCCAGGCTCAACTCGGCCCACACTAGCCAGCCCCATATTAGACTAATTAAGAAACCTTCTATCTCACCTTAGACCAATCCCCGTAAAACGGTAAATGTTAAACGGTAAATTACAATATTAATTAATATAGTCCACATTAGGAAAACTCTTACATTCTCCCACTTGGACTATATTAATTGAAATCGTCTTGTATGTGCGCACTTTGATCTAGAGATAATTCTTAATAATCAATCCTATCCTATAAAGTCTTAAACACCGAATCATGGCGGTAACTGCATGTATATACACAGAGCCTTCCATGGTCACGAATGTTCTCAACTTTATTGATATGGATTCAATATGGTAGTGTGTCAAATGGATAACATCTCTCATAGAGAGATCCCATTTGTCAGTCACCATTCTCTTATCTTAAGCGTCACAAAAACTTGTGCCATTAGAGAATGTCCATTCTCTTACCTTAAGCGTCACAAAAAACTTGTGCCACTAGAGAATATCTTTATGGTTCCAATGAACCCACATATGCTTCGTCCTTACGGTTAACCTTTCTTTATGTATAACAAGGCATATGCACAAGGCTAATAACCGGATGCCCCTAGCCTTCACTCAAGGTTTATATAATACCTTGAAATTTTATCAATATGTATTCAACATAATAACAACACATTCAAAAATATTTTATTGAATGCAAAAGTTGATACATATCAAACCGTTACTAAATGTAACGAACACAGATGTAAACTTTATCGAGTAAAGCCAAAATAGCTCCGTTAAACAACAGCATCTCATGATGCTCCTAGGCTCATGCTAATGACATGTCACTCAAATACATATGGGCATAGTCCTTTAGTTAGTGGATCTGCAACCATATCATCTGTGGAAATATATTATATTATAACGTCACCTTTTTGTACCGTTTCTTTATAGTCAAAGAATTTGACTGCCATATATTAAGACCCCTTGAGACCTCTGTTGTTAATACTACAAATTTATTGTCTCAATACAACCGTATGGGCCAATCCATAAAATTAAAAACGGTCAACTCCTTAATGAGGTTCCGGAGCATAATAGCCCAAGTAACAACCTAAAAGAATGTTACTAGCACTGCTTACATAGTAGAAGATGACATAGAACTTTATTTACTGCACTTCCTACCAACATAAATATGTATTATGCTATCGATCGCATGTCATCATAACAGCCAGCAAAGTTTACATCTAAATACCCTACTAACTGCAATAATTGAACATATCTGTAAATTAGCATACAATCTCTTGTCCTCTTTAAGTACCTTAAAACCTTCTTAGCAGCAACCTAGTCTTCGCGTCCTAGATTTGACTGATATCTGCCTAGAAGTCCTGTCACAAAAACGATATTTAGTCTAGTGCAAATTCGAGCATACGTTATACTTTTAAGTGCACTGACACAAGGTACACCCTTTAATTAGATTTTCTCAATATCTAAATAAGAATAATGTGATAGATTCAGTCCATCACCCTTTACAACAGGAGCAATTCCTGGCTTGCAATGATGTATATTGAATATTTCCAATATACAATCAGCAAATATCCTCCGAGAAAATCTAATATAATATGGCAAAAACAATCCTTACAGACCTCAGTACAAAGGATATAAGATGTCTCAAGGTCACAACTTGTAAGCAAAATATCATGTACATAGAGTATGAGGAAAAATAATTTTCCTCCCACTGACCTTGCAGTTTATTGAATTACTTTGTTCCCAATTAAACAAAATAACAACACTATGAAACTTTAATAATATTGTCTGGAAACTTGCTTAAGACCATGAATTAAAACTTTTCAGTCTACACACAAGTTTACTTAAAACATGTGCTACAAAATCTTCCGATTGCACTATATAGATTTTGTATCTATTTGACGTAACTCCATATCAAAAAGAGCTATTAATGACACGTTCACTCTGAAATAATCTTTAAAAGATACTAAAAAGAAATAATTATTTCTTCACTATAAACTATCCATCCCTCTTTTAGAGTGAAGACTTTATCATCTTTTATGACATCTAATCACATACTTGATTGAGAACAATAAACGACATTTATATATATGTCGCTAAATCAACCATGTAGTGGATGTTGTAATTATTTCTTCACAAATAGACTATGTAGTCTGATGGTATAACTGATCGTCTTTCCCTAACAAATCTCCTAATACAACCACTTCATTCTACACTTGAGAGGTTTGAGAAATTTCATCATAAACTATATCAAGAATAATACCTTGAACCTCAACAAGTTTAGTCTATGATATAGGAGATTCCACAATTGTCTGTACCACAATTGTTTGTATAGGCAAAGACAAAGACACAATAATCTTCCATCGTACTATTATCCTTAATAGTCTGAGAGCAACTATTCTCTACAATTACATCGAACTTTAGAAACTTTACTGTATGTGATTCCATAATTCTTGTACCTTTATTAGGGTCATAAAATCAATACCCCTTTGAACAATCTGAGTAAGATACAAAATAATTTCGAGTGGATCAATTCCAACACACTTAATATTGGATTAGATAACCTCACTTCTGCATGACACCTCTAAATTTAATATGATTCAGCTCACTGGAGCTCCTCAAACTGGAGCTAAATCCCCAGCTACTTTCTTTTCTGAAAGTCCAGATCCAACTCACTGGAACTCCTCAAACTGCTGACTCTGTTGCTGCAACACTACACTACCAAATGGTTTATCGTGTGCAGAACCATGCCCTTGATCTAAATTTCCACAATGGAAATGAAGATGCTTTATTCATCTCCATGCAAAATGATCAAGCGTCTTGCATCCATGTTCCTAGACAGATCCCAAAAGAAAAGTTATCCGAGCTCCTCCCAGAGACTTGGATTACCAACTATGAAAAGTTACATCAGAACAACAAGCCCTTACAGTCGTCAAATTCCGAGTTTGTTAGAAAAAAAAGATGGAACTGTTTCCATCAAATTTGGCAAGGAAAATGAAGAAAGTAATTTATGTCCAGTCTATAACTCAAAAGAAGTTTATGAAACAACTTTGGTAATTAAACACATTTTGTATGTGAAAAGAGTTGCTTTCAAAATATCAACCCATAGAAGACCGGATAAAATAGTCTTACTATTCATACTCATCACCATGTTCATTATGGTGCTTCATGCCTTTTAGCCAAATCTTCTTGTCAGGATTTTCAAGCATAGTAATTAAATTACCACCCCAGAATTTACCAAGTATTTGACAAATAACCCTTTAAGCAATTTAGTATTGTCATACTTGCCAAAATACTTACCGCTATTATTAGGCCTGACAACCTTCAAGACTAATTTTAACTAGTTTATTCTTTATCTCGATCATTTTCCTTAAATAGAAAACTTTTGGAAACAACTTTTTAACCAAATACGAGATGTATATGTCATTAGGACTTAAACACAATCTTTGCAAATGTGTCCTAATTTCGATATCAGACAAGACATAATTTCAAGTAACTAAGGCTTCCATCATCTTATAGCAGTGCAGTCCGCAGGCAAACCTCTTTTCAAGTGTTCCAGAATGGAACGCTTCATGGACAGTAGGCAAATTTTATTGCTCTTTTCTCAAGCAACAAATCATATGTCCACAACTTAAAATTTGAAACAATAAAAACCTCAATAATAGTGGAGTTATTAATTACAGAAAATGTGACTAAAATAATAAGCAATGTATATAATTAGCATCATGTGAGCACTGTGTAACTTGACGTACAAGTACACATTCAGAGAGTTACACGCATAATCATATAATCACCTTTGGGCAGAATACATGACATGCAATTGTACACTCCCCACATGATAGCGGTTATGAGAATATATTCCAATCTTCGTGAATTCATCACCTTTGGGTATATGAACCACTAGGATCAGTCACTCCTCCACTACACCATCATGCATCCCTCCATGAACTAATACACAATCACCTCCTTTGGGAATATGACTATGCATTAGACTAGGAGACATCCCAATCAATATACGAGACCGAAATTTCTCAAATCCAATTAAGCGTACCACTTTGGCGGTCACTACTCAATTGAATCCTTAAAACTCTCTCATACCAGGGATATAAACTTTACTTCTCACATACACCATATACATGTGATTTTAACTTTAGTGATAGGGGCAGCATATCACCAAAATCACATATCATGCTAATTACATTGCTTTATTCATTAATAAAATCTTTATTCATTAATAAAAGATTAATCATATATATATATATATATATATATATATATATATATAACCCGAAAGACAGACTCCAATGAGATCACCGATCACAGCAACACAAGAAACTTCTCATAACATAGAAGCAAGCATTTCTTGTGCACCCCGATTGCTGATTACTAGAATAACATTAAAAGAATGCCGATCCAAAGGATCCCTCACAAGTTAACATCAATAGCAATACAGGGTACCACAGATCGACAAGCCCGACGGCTGATCCATTATCGCTCATGAGTTTCATAAGGCAAAACATGACTCCAACGCCAACAGCTAATTTATTAACCAATTTTAAGTAACAAATTATCATTGCATCAACCAGTGGCCTATAAATTGAGTCAAACCACAGAACCATTAACAAAGTTCAACTTGATAGACATTAACTAGTGACCAGATGAGTTTAAGAACATCATCTAATATTCAACTAACATGCATTACCCACATTCTACAGATGTGTTAAGTAGCACAATCAATTTTGGTCACGAGTTCTTAAGATATCCATCATAAAAGGAATCACAAAGAAACAAAAAATGCATCAAGATGCAGGTAAATCAGTATACTTGAGTAACAAAGGTTTCATAACCTTTTACCATTTCTCATCACCTCAATACATAGTTCAAATACTATCCAATAATGATTGTATCTAAGTAAGCCATCTTCAGTTTACGATAAAGTTTAATTTATTTTTATTAATGAATCACACCTTTATAATGTTTATGTGATAACATACCAGTAACCCAACACTTGTATTTCCAAAATCACAGAAAATACAAGAAAAACACGCAAAAATACACTAAAAATACACGTATTTAGGGTTCCATATGTATTTTCACATCCATAAAATAATCAAAAATTTAAAATAAATACACCACAACATAGAAGAGGATCATACGAACTTAACGCCACTAGCCACGCGCCGATCGGACACTCCGCGCGCCCTCATGCACCGCCTGAGTGCGCGGCGCGTGGAGCTCACGTGCCTACGTAATCGACCGATTAAAATCGGTCCGACGGTAGCGGTCCGATCGGGCCCGCCATCGCGGTCCGACCAGTGACCGGACCGGTCCGCCGTTGACCGGGTCGGTTCAGGTCAATGGTTCGGGTCAAGTCAAGGTCAACGGTCATCGGGTCGGGTCGGGTCAACGGGTCGGCCGGTCCGGTCGCCGACGTCACGATGACGTCGGCCTCCGCACGTGGGGGCGCGTGCTCGACGCCCGGCGGCGCGTGGCCGCTCGTGGGGTCGCGTGCAGCCCCCTCCGGCGACATGCCGCCCACGGATTTGCTCGTCTCGTCGAGCCCAATCCGAATTTGTGATTTAATTTTATTTTTATTGAATAAAAAATCTCGAAAATCACAAATTAGGGCAAAAATATTATGCGTTCGAGTTCTAGGGTTATGGTTGCTCTAATACCACATGTTGGATGCAAATTACGCAATCCCAAGATCTCCATAACCAGAACAAGAACATGCATAATTAAGTAGAAAGATTAACGCACCTGTTTTGGGATCCATCATACTTAAAGCGGAAGCAGAAAAGGGATTACCCACTCATCAAGGGGATCGACGCATCAAATCCTTCTCCTCTATTGCCCTCCGTATCACTGGCTCAATGAGACGGCCCCCCTAACGTTTAGCGTTAGGTAAACGCCCCTTATGTAAGGATACATGTGAGAATTAGGGTTAGAGGAGACTGAAGACTATTTATAGAGTTTCAACTAGGCCCCTCATTACTGGCCAGGGCTCAACTCGGCCTTACACTAAATGCCCCATATTAGACTAATTAAGCAAAACCTTCTATCTCACCTTAGACCAATCCCCGTAAAACGGTAAATGTTAAACGGTAAATTACAATATCAATTAATGTAGTCCACATTAGGAAAACTCTTACACAACTTGCTCTCTCTTGTCCCTCCCTCGTGTCCAACTCCACTCAGGCGCCCGGCTGCGGGACCTCACTCCAAGCCAAAGCCCCGACAACGCTGTCGCTCATCACTGACTTGGGGATGAATGGCATGGAGGTGACCATCGAAGTGGCAGCGAAGGCCAAGCGGCGGCTGCGCTTGGGTCTGTGGTGGGTGGCCGTGCTCGACGTGGATGTCTTGTGCACGTACTTGACCTTCGCAGCTAAATCCAACAGCGGGGGCAGTGGCGATCGGATGATCGTCGAAGGCACCCTGAGCTGCTCGCTCGACATCATCCCTCAACCCTGGTAAGAAAAGTTACAAGTCCTGCTTCGTTTTGTATTTCTATTATCGTGGCAGTGGTTTGTGTTCACCAATGAAGTTGATGAGAAGCTGTCGATCCTTAGTATAACCAACTTCTTGGAGCCATCACCACCAGGTTGCGGTGGCGATGACTGGTCGAGTCATGCTGGTCAAGAACAAGGCGGCCCCAGCGTGGTGGGCAGCACGGGGGCAGCCATGTCGTACTTGAGTCTCCGCGGAATTCTCTGGCTTGGCCGGTCTGGTGCACCGGTGCTCGCCCTGCTCGATCATGAGCGCGTGCCTGGCCAGCGCGTGGCTTGGCACTTTTATTGTATTGACATTATTAAACAATGTTTGCTTCTCACGGTCGTTTGTTGTCTTGTTCAATTTTGTCAGATTCAGGTTGGTTACCGTGGTCTCTATCCATGCATCCGGGGCATCACTTTGGGAGGTTTCTTTTTGTGGCATATTACTTTGGCAAATACTCCATGTACTGAGGACTTTCTGTCTCACCCGTTGCTGTCTCACCCGTTGTGTACTCTCTAAATATTGAAATATTTCTCACATGTCATTAAAATCTCGAGGTTATGCAAGTTTTGCCTCTTTAACCTTACTTCAGATCATGCATTGGCGTACGATCTTGAAACTCATTTAACTTTTTCGGTTGCAAATGAGACAACAACGTTGGCCCCAAATAATTAACCGAGTAATTATGCAACTTGATTCGAATGCTTCCGAATCGTGAGTTTAGATTACCCCTTTTTTCCACTCAAAGTAATGTTGGGATTCATGTCACACCGTCCTTTGATGAAGCCTATTTGCTCATATATACATGGACGTGACCTTTAATGCGTATACGAGTGTACTTGTTGGGAGATTGAAAAAAATAATTAAGTGACTATTCTTATATCATTTGCTCCTTGAGGAATTTGCCTCGCATTTAAGAAGAAAGATTGGGGAGTCCAAACATATTATGGCCAGGAATGGTTAGAAAATCAATATTTGCGAAAATGGCATATTCCTGAGACTTTGGAAATACAAGGAACGCGGTAAACACAGATTCCTCGATTATCTTACGAGCGAAACAGTGTCAATTTCAAATCCACGTAAATCTTAGTTTATTTATTTATTTATTTATTCGGGCTTTTATTTGTACTCAATCCTAAAGATGTTCTCCAGATTTAAGCAATCTGGCTCAGCGACCCCAGGCATCGATTCGGCGAATGGTTATTATATAACCCTCTTTAGGGTGAAAGCAGAATTTTTTGCGTTGACGATCACACTGGGGCCAACTCAAGACCCATAATTCTTCGAGGCATCTTCCCCCTTGAGCAGCTCCTGCCACGTCGCTGCGAGGAGTTCTGCCAATCTCCACTTCCCACGTTACCGTCTCAGGAGACATCTCTCTCCCCATCGAGAATCGCGGTCGAGTACACTCACGCACATGGAGCTCCTCCTCCTGAGCTTCCAAAGGCGCGGTGGAGCGAATTGGTGAATGTACTCACGCGCCCCTTACAAGTGGATTAGCCCACCGCTCGTGGATTGACCCACACGTGCCCCCTACAACTTGCTCCCGGAGGGAGTTGCGAACCACGCGCGAAAGGGCTTCTAGAAAATGTACATGTGGATTACGCAAGTAGTTCGTAGCGGACGAAACCGTCATGTCATTCTCAGATCCATTTGACCCTAGTTTTTCTGTGCCAAGCGAAGGAAAAACCTAAACTGTATTGAAATTGATTTTGTTAAGACTTGATTTGATTTGAAGTGTGCACAAGCTGATTTTTTCGTATAAGAAGAAAATAATTCAACCATCGATTCAAGCTTATTCCTAAATGCTAACCAACTTTTCAACATATCCAATTTGTTTGAAATTTCAGAAATTAATTCATTTGAAGGTGACGAGTTTGATGATTGTGTTCTTTTTTTGAAATGAGCAGCAGAAGATTGTCAAATAGCTTGGAAAGCTACAGACTGGTGGAGAAACAATTCAATAACAAGTCGAGAATTGTGATGAAAAAGAGAAATATGAATTCAAAGCTATGGACTTGCCAGATTGGCGAGCCAAAGGCTCGCACTCACCCCTAGTTCGTCGATCTAGCAAGCGACAAGCGGCTCAAGAGGTCGCCGAGCCTTGAGCTTGCAACTCGCCGGAGATCGGGAGACGAGTGAGGCCTAAGGCCGGCGATAGTAAGCCTCGAGCTCGCTCAAGGCCAATAAGCTCAAAGCTCACTTGTGGCCAGTCATCGGCCATAGCCATGTTGGCTGGCGACGACCAGCCAAAGAAGAAGGTGGAAAAAATAAAAGGAAAAAGAAAAATAATTTAAAAATTGAATTATTAAAAAAAAAAAAAAGGAGGTTAGTAGAGTATGAGACAAGAGCGAGTAAGCAAGAAAAATGTTTTCCTAGTTCGAAAATCAAAAAGCATTTCCCCTCTTTTAGAATACTTTTTTTCTTTGGTGGAAAATATTTTTCACGACTAATTTAATTTTGGTGAAACAAATATTGAAAAATTTGGAAGATAGTTTCTTGGAAGTTATTTTTATAAAATATGAATGGAGATCTTCCCATCCCAATTTTCACTCTCTACCGATGAAACGAAGGATGAGAACACAATTTCCCGTGTCACCGTTCAATGGGACACCTGTCTCTCTGTCAAGAACCCCACAGAGTAAAGTCATCGCGGTCAGGTACACTCCCTCACATGCAGCTCCTCTTGAGTTTCCAAAGGCGGACTGTCGTTCAATCTTCATGCGGTGGGGCCCATGGTTGTCCATGATTGAAAATGATTGTAGGTCAGTGAGAATAATCACGCGCCCCTAAGAAGTGGCTTACATCCAACGCATGACACGTGCCACGACAAGTTGCTCCCGGAGGGGATTGCGAACCACGCGGGAGAGGGCGCTTAGGAAATATCATTGAAATGGGAAAAAGTACACGTGGATTCGTCAATTATCTTGGTAGTAGACCTAACCGCGTCATTCTCAAATCCGTTCAGACCTGGTTTTTCTATGCTGAGCGAAGGAAAAGAACCCGTGGCTTCCTCGACTTCGCTCAATTTTTTTTTTCCCCTGAAATTCTCTCGAAATGCCTAAATTGTTTTTAAATTGATTTTGTTAGACTTGATTTGATTTAAAGTGCACAGGCTGATTTTTTTTGTAAAAAAAAAATGAAAAAAAACTGCCAATTCAAGTTTATTTCCAAACAATGATCAACTTTTCAGAATATTCGATATTTATTTACGACGAAATTTCAGAATCCAATTTACCTTAAGCTAATGAGTTTGGTGATGGTGCTCATTTTTCAAAATGAGCAGCGGAAGAATGTTGGATAGCTTGGAAAGCTACGAACGGGCAAAGAAACAATTCATTAACAAGTCAAGGATTATGATGAAAAAGAGAAAAATATGACATTTAGTACATAATCGAATGGAGTGTTACATAAGCCCATTCATAGGTTTTTTATAGGATGAATATTTAAGATAACCAAATATCAATTACAATTCAATAGGAAGCAGTCAGAAAAATGTACATAAATGTTTTAATTGCCTCTCTAACACGAAGAAAGCTTCGCATCCCTGATCGGTTGCTTAAACCCTACAAATGATTGACGATGTGATTCTTCGTCCCGAACATTCCCAATGACACCTCTTTCGTCCACCATTGTCCCGGCAAGACCAACAACATCGGAATAGCAACATAGGCGATGGAGCTCAACTACGGCAATGGTGTCGCTAGACTCGTCAAATGGGTGGGTCGGGTCGGGTTTGGGTTGGGTCGGGTCAAAAATGGGTCGACCCATATTGGACTCATTTAACCCGTTTTGACCCATATTCATGTAGTGTAAACCCGACCCGACCCGACCCATACCCAACTCATACTCGACTCGACCCGCATCGCTAAAACCTATTAATATTCTAGGAAAACCCACATCTACTATATGCTAATTGGATTAAAACTTCAAATTAAATTAAAAATAGTAAATAAAATAAAAAAAAGGTTAAAAAAACCTATAAATTGAAATATTTATAAAGAATTGGACCATGCACATGCTTCTCTTATTTGAAGTGAACATAGCATTTAATAACTATAAAGAAAATAAAAGAAAATCGAAATATGAAAAATAATTATAATTTCGATTTTTTATTTAAAAAAACATTTTTATAAAGTTAAAGAGTGAAGGCCATGGGTTCAAAGTGGGTTTCCTAATAACCTATTCAGACCCTTTTTTTTTTTTTGTACTTTACTTTCACAAACCCATTTCTAACCCATATTTAACTTTCACTTGATTCATTTATGATCCATATTTAACTTTCACTTGATTCATATATGACCTATTTAACTAAAAATGTGTCATAATATGGGTTTATGACCCATTTTGTTAGCTTTACTGTGTCGCTAACAAATGCGTTACGACACTTTGAGAAGAACGTTGGCCATCAGAATCTGGACGCCTCTGATATATCTATCCACGGGATGAGTCACTCCCAATGCAAACCCTTTGTCTGTACTTCACTCAGTCTTTTACCATGTCAATACTATTCGGAGAATCCTAGCCAAAGAACTTCCAACCATCGAATTCAACTATTTCTACTAGGCGATCCCCAACCACCACCGCCACCCATCACACACCTGCCCTTTTCCAAAAGCAACAAGAGACGAATAAAGTTGGATATCTTCAGTTTCGCTTTTGTAATTCCAACATTTCTTTTAATAATTTCAGGGTGACATAATATTTTGAAAATAAAAATAACTGATGTCCAAATCAAAAAAATTAATCGTAAAATTTGAATTGATAATAAATTAAAAGATTTATGACTGAATTGACACTAGATCAAAAAAAGTTAAGACTAACTTGCCATAAATATAATAGGTTAAGGATTTTTTTTTAACTCTTTTCCTCTTGCACGGGTGATTGCAGATGCCCATGGCAGTTTTCCACTTTCCATGCTTTCTTCGTCGTTTTAAAGTGTGACACAAGGGACTAAAAAAAAAAAAATCATATAACTACTACTTCAAAATCAATGTCAAATGCAGCGTGCTCGATCGGACGTGGGGGTGGGTAGTTCCATGCTTAGAATTGAAAATTGAATCGTACTCATCGATTTCATTAAGAACTGTCGTTTTCCGGCAGTCTAGAAGGTTCTCGATTCTTTTACGGACTCCCAATTTAAAGTCCCTTCTTTTTTGTTGTGCTAGCTAAGCACTCAATATTTTCTCTTCTTGTATTTTGCCATACGATTGAGAAAAACAAGAACAGAACCCACCCCACACAACCCCCCCCAACACCACCTTTCCCCTTCCCCTCTCCCTCTCTCTCTCTCCATGCGACTGCAGAAATAGAACTCTTTTGCAGTAGGAGAAAATATATTCCAAAAACAAGAAACCCCCCTTCTCTCTCTCTCTCACGACTGAAAAAAAGAAAAAAGGAACCGCCGCTCTCTCTCTTGCAACCGCGAGAAACCAAGGATTTTGCGACCGCTAATAAAAAGCAAAAGCCCCTTCTTTTGCGACCGCGAGAAAAAACCAAGGATTTTGCGACTCCAAAAAAAGATTTCGCGATTGCAAAAAGAAAGGACACGTCTCTCTCTGGACTGGACTGGGGGGACACCAAACCGAGGATTTCGCGATTTCAAAAAAGAAAACGACACATCTCTCTCTCTCTGGACTGACGGGACACCAAACCGCATGTCTTTCTGTCTGATCAGAAGTGAAGACTCTCTTGTTTTTCTAACGTGGGTTTGAGAAAACATAAGGTTTGAGGGGGAAAAACACATTGGATTAGATAAATAGCGAAATGATATCTCAATTAATTCATATCACATATATACTCCTGTAAGTCAAAATTGTAGTTGGGCGATTAACTTGGGTGAAAGGAGTTAAGAAGCAAAATAACGGTGTGAGAGAGTCCAACTTTTTTATTTCTCGTTGGATTTAATATTATCAAGGACAGTTTTGCTTCACTTTTCCAAATGTCCAGACATTGGCAAAAATAATTATCAATTTGATAATAACGAAAATCTAGGTGAAAAACAAACTTCGTAAAAAACTTACCAAAAGATCGCATTGTTCTTTTAATCTGTATAGCATTCTTCTCAAATTTTTAGACGGAGAAAATTTAAATTTAGCAATAATAAGTTTAAATTGTATAAATTTTGAAAATAAATTAAGAACTTTGAAAAAGAAAAATTATCAAAAGGACACGGGGTTTCTGTCGATTCATTGACTATCCCCCTCAGAAAGCGCCGGTTGCTTGACCAAGCGAAATCCTCAAGAAAAGGCCAGCGCTACGGACAGATTGTAATAAATGAATATCCCCGTCCTAGCAATAAAACAGAAAATGAAATATCTCCATGCAAATTTCTATCATACGGACGACACCATGTGATAGGCAGAGCATAGTGAACAGAATCGAAGTCCCCACCCATAAATTCCGATCCCCCGAAAAAGTACCTGTCCTCCCCACACACCACACCATGTGAGAGCGAGACATAATGAACAGGGTCCAATTCCCCTTATGATTCCGATCCCCCAAAAGAATACCTATCCTCCCTATACACAACACCATGTGATAGCGAGACATAATGAACAGGGTCCAACTCTCCTTATAAATTCTGCGCCCTCTTCAAAAACTTCACACACAGTTTTTAGGGAGAAAAAGAACCCCAAATGACAGACGTCCCCTCCACCCCACCCCCTCCGGAAAATGATCCGGCATCACCGGGGCCGCCGCGGTCTGACTGGTACAAGCTGATCATCATCCGCTGTATCGCACTTGCCGGGCCCACTATGCTCGGCCTCCTCATGCTCATCTTCCTGGCAATACCCGCCGAAACGCTGCTGGAGCTTGGGCTCAACCCGGGCTCTTCCCTTTGGTCCCTCAACATCTCCATCTCCTACAGTAACCTCATCACGGTCGAGTTCGCTCACATGAAGCTCCTCTCGAGTTTTTATGGCCACCTTGCTCTCTCTCGTCCCTCCCTCGTGTCCAACTCCACTCAGGCGCCCGTCTGCGGGACCTCACTCCAAGCCAAGGCCCAGACAACGCTATCGCTCATCACTGACTTGGGGGTGAATGGCATGGAGGTGACCATCGAAGTGGTGGCGAAGGCCAAGCGGAGGCTGCGCTTGGGTCTGTGGTGGGTGGCCGTGCTCAACGTGGATGTCTCGTGCACGTACTTGACCTTCGCAGCTCAGTCCAACAGCGGGGGCAGTGGCGATCGGATGATCATCGAAGGCACCCTGAGCTGCTCGCTCGACATCATCCCTTAACTCTGGTAAGAAAAGTTACAAGTTCCTGCTTAGTTTCGTATTCCTATTATCGGGCAGTGGTTTGTGTTCACCAATGAAGTTGATGAGAAGCTGTCGATCCTTAGTATAACCAACTTCTTGGAGCCGGCACCACCCGGTTGCGGTGGCGATGACTGGTCGAGTCATGCTGGTCAAGAACAAGGCGGCCCCGGCGTGGTGGGCAGCACGGGCGGCAGCCATGTCGTACTTGAGCCTCCGCAAAATTCTCCGGCTTGGCCGGTCTGGTGCACCGGTGCTCGCCCTGCTCGATTATGAGCGCGTGCTGGCCAGCACGTGGCTTGGCACTTTTTATTGTATTGACATTATTAAACAATGTTTGCTTCTCACGGTCGTCTGTTGTCTTGTTCAATTTTGTCAGATTCAGGTTGGCGACCGTGGTCTCTGTCCATCCATCTGGGGCATCACTTTGGGAGGTTTCTTTTTTGTAGCATATTACTTTGGCAAATACTCCATATGCTGAGGACTTTCTGTCTCACCCGTTGTGTACTCTCTAAATATTGAAATATTTTGCACTTCACATGTCATTAAAAATTCGAGGTTATGCAAGTTTTGCCTCTTTAACCTTACTTCAGATCATGCATTGGCGTACGATCTTGAAACTCATTTAACTTTTTCGGTTGCAAATGAGACAACAGAGTTGGCCTCAAATAATTATCCGAGTAATTTTGCAACTTGATTCAAATGCTTCTGAATCATGCGTTTAGATTACCCCTTTTTTCCACTTAAAGTAATGTTGGGATTCATGTCACACCGCCCTTTGATGAAGCCTATTTGCTCATATATACATGGACGTGACCTTTTATGCGCATACGAGGATATTTGTCGGGAGATTGAAAAAAATAATTAAGTGACTATTCTTATATCATTTGCTACTTGAGGAATTTCCCTCGCATTTAAGAAGAAAGATTGGGGAGTCCAAACATATTATGGCCAGGAATGGTTAGAAATTCAATATTTGCAAAAATGGCATATTTTTGAGACTTTGGAAATACAGGGAACGCTTCCTCGATTATCTTACGAGTGAAACAGTGTCAATCTCAAATCCACGTAAATCTTATTTTATTTTTTTATTTTTTTCTGGGCTTTTATTTGTACTCAATCCTAAAGATGTTCTCCAGATTTAAGCAATGTGGTTCGGCGACCCCAGGCATCCATTCGGTAAATGGTTATTATACAACCCTGTTTAGGGTAAAAGCAGAATTTTTTGGAAATGGTGACAATTGCGGTGACGATGACACTGGGGGCCACTCAAAACCCATAATTCTTCGGGCATCTTCCCCCTTGAGCTGCTCCTGCCACGTTGTCGTGAGGAGTTGCTGCCAATCTCCACTTCCCACGTGCTCCCCTACAAGTTGCTCTCGTAGGGAGTTGCGAACCACGCGCGAAAAAGTACACATGGATTCCTCAATTATTTCGTAGTGGACGGAACCATGTCATCCTCAAATCCATTTGACCCTAGTTTTTCTGTGCCAAGCGAAGGAAAAACCTAAATTGTATTGAAATTGATTTTGTTAAGACTTGATTTGATTTAAAGTGTGCACAAGCTGATTTTTTCGTAAAAGAAGAAAAAAATTCAACCATCGATTCAAGCTTATTCCCAAATGCTAACCAACTTTCCAACATATCCAATTCGCTTGAAATTTCAGAAGCTAATTCGTTTGAAGGTGACGAGTTTGATGATTGTGTTCGTTTTCTAAAATGAGCAGCAAAAGAATGTCAGATAGCTCGGAAAGCTATGGAGTGGTGGAGAAACAATTCGATAACAAGTCGAGAATTGTGATGAAAAAGAGAAAAATATGATATTTAGTATATATTCGAATGAAATGTTATATAAGTCCATTCGCAGGCTTTTCAAAAAATGAATATTTAAGATAACAAAATATCAATTACAATCAAACGGGACCACCAAGAAAAATATACAAAAATCTTTTAATTGCACCTCTAACACGAAGAAAGTTACCCATCTAGGTCGATTGCTTAAACCCTGCAGATGGTTGACGATGCGATTCTTTGTCCCGAAAATATCCCCAACGACACCTCTCCTGCCACTGTCCCGGCAAGACCAACAGCATCGCAATAGCTGCAAAAGCGATGGAGCTTGGCTACGGCAATGGCGTCGCTAACAAACTTGCGAGAATGTGGTGTGTCCTTGAATAGACACCTTCGTTACCCAATTTGGTTCCCGGATCGAGTGAGAGAACGGATGTCGCAAACTCGGCCGTACGGTCGGGGACGAAACTAGAACCTCCGCACCCACAGCGCGTGCTGATCACTCGAGGTGCTCGATTACCACGTGGGCGCGTGTCGCCCACCCCCACGTCCAATCAAGCACGCCGCAGTCAACATTGACTTTGAGCCCCTTATTTTGTCGTAATTCTTGTAAAAGTAGTTAAATGATATTTTAAAGTCACTTTGGCACGCTTTAAAACGACGAGGACGGCACATGGGAAGTGTATGCATTCACCCGTGTATAAGAAAAAGTGTCAATTTTTTTTTTTTTAAATTTATTATACTTATATTAATTTAATTATAAACCTTTTTGACCTAGTATTAGTTAAGCTATAAATCTTTTGACTTAGCGTCAATTTAATCTTTCCAATTAATTTTGATTATATATTGCCGAACTGTGTGTCAATCGACCTACGTAGTATGATGTTGATAACATTTAATAATTCTTTTAATATTTTCTAAATTATTTATTCATTTATTTATGTTTTGGTGAGGCGGCCTCACATTTGGCTGGGGAGACTCAGGCTCTTGCTAAAGGCTAGGAGGTCGCGGTCTTCGACCTGGCGATTGACGAGGCTCGACCCTTGCAAGCCTTAAATGAGGCTGCCCTCTTGGCCTCCGGCGAGAGTTCGAGCCTTGCCAAGGGCTTGGTGAGACACGACCTTGTCGGATTTGGCAAGGTTGGGCCTCATACAACCATGGCGAGACTTGCCAAAGGTCGTCGAGGTTGAGTCGACCTCGCCGAACCTCGCTTCTAGCCAATTGCTGACCGGGGATTGACTAGAGGAAGAAGAAAGGGAAGGAGAAAGAAAAATGAAAGAGAAATAGAGAGGAAAGGGAAAAAATAAATTTTAAGGAAAAAAATCACCAGCTGCCTTATGATGCTTTCACTTTGATCACTGCGAAAAATGGAACATGTAGGAAGCTTTCACTCTGATTATTGCAAAGTGGCGACCGCTGGTTTTGCTTTCTATATGAATGGCTAATTTTCAGTGGGGTCGAGACACATTCCTAACCTTGCTACCATAACTCCTCATTCACCAATTCTGGGTGTTAAACATATAGACGAAAGGCCACAAAAATTGTGACAGTGTCATTCTAAATCTCTAAAAACAAGAGTACTACAATCTGAAGGACTCTTAAAATATGTTTGGCTGCAATGGAACGGGAAAAGAATGGCGGATGCATCTCAAAATCAGACATGCTCACTTGTTCTCTTTATTTTTTGACAAAAAGCCAGCGACATTAAAGTCACGTGGAATTAGAAATATTCATTAGACTTCCAAGAAAGAATGCACTCACCTTGACACCATCCAAGTCAAAGATCACGACCGCCTTACTTTGTTTGGCCTGCTCAGTTTGCTCGATCACCTCTTTCTTCTCTTTCAAGAGCTCCTCCTCCTGTGACGATGAGAACATTTCAAACAAGGCCTCAAGTAACGAAGTAAATCTCTCAACTCATGAAGATTCCTAAAGACGAACATAACTCCTTTGATAAAAAGCTGTTGACCTCAATTTTGCATGGCCGCTTCGGTCATCGATAACCATAGTACGCGCTGCCGGGTTCTGATAACCCTAGGCATCACCTGAGGTTGCGCGAACTCAGGTAAGGCTGTCTGATGGCTAGATCTAGCCACCACCAGCCTAGCTGCTGGAGGTTGGCCACCGATGGCTAGATTGCCAAAAAAAAAAAAAATTAACTTCTTTTTATAAAAAATTTAGCAAAAGTTCTTTGCAAAATATAGTTTTTACCAAACGGCATTTAAGCTAAAGTTGTTTTACAGTGCACTTTAAAATTATAATTTACCAAACGGTATTTACATTTTGAAAAACCATTTAACCCAAAAATATTTGTATTTTCCCAAGGACATTTGCCCAAAGTCGAACCAAATGGGGCCATAGTGCGGGCAGAGAGTATTAAAGAACACTAAATGTACAATGCCTTATCACATCTCCGGTGAGGAAGCTGGGCGGGTAGATCATCCTCTAGAACGTTGCTAGCAAGGAATGTCGATGTGTCAATGTTCGTATTGTTGGTGAGAAAGCTTAAAACTCATCGTGTTGGGAAGTTTGATTCCAAAAGTTTAGATTGATGAACGGACATATAGAAAATGATCAGGAGTAGCATGTGAAATATGATTAACGGGATGGAGGCACATGCCAAAGGTGCGGGTGAAACCCGATTTTGATACTGTGTTAGAAAGTTTGACAATAAACATGTATCCATATAAAAGCACATAAAATGCATTGTCAAGTGACGTGGTAATTCCAATAAGTCGTCTACAATGTCATATCACCGTAGTAGTATATACTGCAGTTCGTAAGCTAGCTTTCTCTCGTGATCAGTTTGTACCAGTCGAGCTGCAGCGGCTTTGGTGATGGTGATGCCAGAGTCTCATGCTTCCTTTTATTGGTAGAGAGTGAAAATTGATGTTAGATTAATGGGATTTTCAATCTTCATTAAGAGGGTTATAATAACCATTCATCAAAATGTGAAGGAAAACCCTCAAGGAATAATCTTCTTAATCTAAGAGACATTTTCTCTCGACTTCTATCCTTGTATCCTTATAAATGGCGAGGCTTCATCATAGGGCGATGTGCGTGAATCACAAATTTTGCAAAACCTTGAATATCGAAAAGATTAAGCATTCATTCATTTTGCAAAAAAAAAAAGTGATGTAGACAACATTTTCCGGTAAATGATTGCTTATATCATTTAGAAAAATTAGTCAACAAAAAAAAATTTCATCATCGATAACAATATATGTCTAACCATTTTCATGGACAGTAAATTCTTTTTTCCATTCACTTATTTATAAATGATATAAGTGATTATTTTTTGAAAATTATTTTTTAAATTACTCATTTTTCATGAAATGGATGCACCCTAAATGAACTTTGAGATAGTATGCCAATGCGTGATCTGAAATTAAGGGAAAAAACTTGCAAAACCTCGAATAGCGAAAACGGGTAAAGTGCAAGCTCTATCGAGCTATCTATTCGATAGTAAATCGAAGATTCAATATACGCAGAGAGTACAAAATTTAAAAAGAAGTATTAACAGAAACCGACAGCAACAGGTGAGACGGAGAGTCCTCAGCATATGAAGTCTTTGCTGAAGGAACAGGCTAGAAAAAAACCTCCAAGGGCTGCCCAAATGCACCGCAGCCCCGGTATCCAGAATCTGCAAATTAGAACGACAAGAGAGCAAACATCATTTAATATCAGTACAATCAAAAGGGCCAACTACATGCACTGAATTAAGGGTGAGCAAGATGGACCAATTGAATTGAGAGCTGCTTGGACCGGACCGAACTAGACGCTTGGACTGATTTTTTTGTTTTTTTTAAATGTCTCGTGTACACCTCTTCTCTTCTTCAGTCTTTCCCTTTGCCCCACAACACACACGCCTACTCTTCTCTTTTGGTTTTTCTTTCTCTCAGGGTCTTCTTAACCTCTCATGAAGTTAGAGGCATTCCCTCCTTTCAATTCGACCGGTTCCACTGGATTGTTCGGGAACTAGACTACATTAACCGATTGGATCTAAAATTCACACCATATACCCATGGTGTCCGAAGCCCTTTCTCCTTGTGTTCGTCCTTGTGCCTCTATGTCAAGGGCTAACTGTCACTGTGCGGCTTCTCGACTTTTTCTTGAGGAAATCTGCTAGCGATAGGCAAAAGTTGAAAATCCTATATTTTACTTTTGCTTTCTTTCATCTCCTCTCTCAACCATTTTGGCCAAATGGATACTCTTCCCACTAGGGAAGAAGAAGAGAAAGGTTGAGGAATTTCAATCCCCACCTTCTCAAAAGTTAGTGAGTGAGAATAGAGCCCAATTTACACACAACACATAATAGATACAGTAGCTTGTAAAATAAATATAAGATAGGACTAGATAAATAAAAATAAATATTCCTTCTTACACGATAAATAACATATTTATTTATGGAATAGATAAGCCCAATCTTTTGTCTTGCAATGGCTAATATTCTCTAATCTTTTCTCTTTTGTTGAAGACATCCTCCACTATATGATATTTAAAGAACCAACCTTTCCAAGGAGTGAATTTTTTCTTCTCCAAAAAAGAAGAAGCAATCCTCACCCTTCAATTGTGTCAGGTCTAGTTTATGGGTTTAAACTCAAGAAATAATTTAATAGTGATGGCTTTAAGAATTTTAGAACATTTAAATAAAAGACTACGCATTTATCTAACAGTTTAAGCTTTTAAAGAAATTGGTGGTGGTTCTATAAAATTTCACATGCTATCAGGTTCGGAGGTCTTGAGTTTAAATCTTTTTAGATTCCATTTGCCTCCCCGATTAAATTTCCACGCTTAATACTAGGCAAAAAAAACCAAACTAAATTTGAAGGGGAGTATTAGAATATTTAAGTAATAAACCATGCCTTATATCTAACAGCTTAAATTTTTAAAATATTTGGCGGCGGTCCCATAAGATCTCAAAATCTCATAGAGAAGTTGATCACATGGAGCATCGACAGCATCTCATCAACATCAGTGGTGAACCACCAACCGCAACGTAGAAATGCGAAACTAAGCAGGAACTTGTAATCTTTCTTACCAGAGTTGAGGGATGATGTTGAGCGAGCAGCTTAGGGTGCCAGCGAGGAAAATCCAATCATCGCCGCCCTCGTTGTCGGAAGGAGCTGTGAAGGTCAAGCCTATGCATGAGATCTCCACGTCGAGCACGGCCACCCACCATGGACCCAAACGTAGCCTCCACTTGGCTCTCGCCGCCACTTTGATGGTCACCTCTACGCTGTTCACGACCAAATTAGTGACGATGGACAGCGTTGTCTGCGCTTTGGCTTGTAGTGAGGTCACGCAGCGGGGGGCATGTGTGAAGGGGGACACGAGGGAGGGAGGAGAGAGAGTGAGTTGGCCGTCTGAACTAAAGAGTAGCTTCATGTGAGTGTCCTCGACAGAGACGAGCTTACTGTGGGAGATGGAGATGGAGATGGAGATGTTAAGGGATGAAAGGGAAGAGCCGCCCAAGTCGAGCCAGAGCTCCGGTGGCATTCCGACGGGTGTCGCCATGAAGATGACCATGAGGAGGCCAAGAACAGTGGGCCAAGCAAGTGTGACAAAGCAGCCGATGATCAGCTTATGCAGGTGGGACCGTGGCGGTGCTGTCGGCAGCCATGCTGGATCATCATCCGCAGGGGGTGGGTCGGGGCAGCGGCCGGCTTTCATTTCGAGTTTTTGTGTCGAGTGTTTTTGTTTCTACGGGTGTTTTGTGCTGGTGAAATCTCAATTTAAAGGGAGAAGGTCCAAGCAATCGGGGTATTTGAAGTACACCCGTACGAAGCAATCGCATCGTTTTTTAATCGTGGTTTTTTCGGACTGAGAAAAAGCCACAGACCAAATTGGACAACTAAAGCCAAGCCAACACGCGCGAGTTGCTAGTCAAAGCATTTTCCTTTCCCCGCATCATGCAACCCAGTTTTTGGACCAAAATAATCATGCAATCACATAGTGCTACAAGACTGCAACAAGGATTTTTGTCCCACAAGAACCATCATTGGACCAAAAAATTTCTTTATTTTTTATTTTTTATTTCCCGACAAACTAATGCATTTTACCTGTGTCTTTTTAGGTTATCTCAGACTCTTGATCGATCCTTACAATTTTATTTGTATCGATCCTATATTGGTAACTTTATTTCAAGGCTACTCCCGATTCTAGATTTTTACCTAGTATATTCTAAATTAGGTGACATCGCCTACTAAAAATCCTGATCTTAATAGTTGAACAATCAAACACGTGTCTTCTTCAATAGAAGTAGCCATCAATGAATGGGTGGAATTTGCTGATGTAATGCCACACTTCAGAGCAAAGATAAAACCATTTTTTTTTTTTTTTGTTGATGTGGAATCGTTTTTTAATCGTGGTTTTTTCGGACTGAGAAAAAAGCCACAGACCAAATTGGACAACTAAAGCCAAGCCAACACGCGCGAGTTGCTAGTCAAAGCATTTTCCTTTCCCCGCATCATGCAACCCAGTTTTTGGACCAAAATAATCATGCAATCACATAGTGCTACAAGACTGCAACAAGGATTTTTGTCCCACAAGAACCATCATTGGACCAAAAAATTTCTTTATTTTTTATTTTTTATTTCCCGACAAACTAATGCATTTTACCTGTGTCTTTTTAGGTTATCTCAGACTCTTGATCGATCCTTACAATTTTATTTGTCTCGATCCTATATTGGTAACTTTATTTCAAGGCTACTCCCGATTCTAGATTTTTACCTAGTATATTCTAAATTAGGTGACATCGCCTTCTAAAAATCCTGATCTTAATAGTTGAACAATCAAACACGTGTCTTCTTCAATAGAAGTAGCCATCAATGAATGGGTGGAATTTGCTGATGTAATGCCACACTTCAGAGCAAAGATAAAACCATTTTTTTTTTTTTGTTGATGTGGAGTTTTGGGAGGGCACAGCAATTTAAAGTGCGAAAATTGCGAAGGGTTGGCGTAGAAAAGTCTTCGCCGGCAATTTTTCTCTAGAAGCCTTGCCCTACACGTGTTGTCGATCTTATGCGTAGCTTAACTTGCCTGATCCTTATTGCATATCATCGTTAGCAAAGTCAAGAGTCGGAAAACAAAAGACCTGATTCTAGCCGCCAGAGTTATTTGTTTCCATCTCTATCATTTCTATCTTTCGAGTGATTATAGGTCTTTCCATTGACAAGGTCGAAGCCAAAAAAAAAAAAAAAAAAAATTGGCGACCTTATTCTAAAAAAAATAAATCTAAAAAAAGTAATTATTGATCATTCATAGAAGAAGAAAAGTAAATTTGCGCTGTAAAATGACGTTGTCTAATCGGTATGCACCCAACTATTTTTTTTCTTTTTTGGGGTCCAATTCTTATGTAAACCCGGGAAATTCTCCTTTGAAACCTATTTTGTGCTGCTCCTGGGAACCGCATTGGAAAAGGGCCATTTGTGTTCCTAATTCAGATTGACATATACTGCTAAATTGCTACGTTTGCAGTTTTTAATATAAATATAAAGCCTACATGCTAAATCGCGTTTCCCAATTTCGTCTCAGCTACCCTGGGTATTTTAGAAGAGAAGCATACCCGATTAATTGTGTAATATCGTGTCAGTCAGTCACATGAGACAATGCCATCATCCTCATATTTCGAGTTAAGATAATCTGTCATTGTTTGTGTTCATATTTCCGTGTAAAATGATCTTAGTGGATCAACTTGATTCCGATTCAGAACTACGTGAAATTCTTTTTTAAAAGAAAAAACGCAATCTTAATTAAGAAGAATTCGCCTGACGGGCGAACAGGCGTTTTTTTATTGTAGTGATTTAAGACTTCTTTTAACGGAGAAAGTCAGATTTAACTGTCGACGCCCCTTTCGAAGGAGGCCCCCAACATTGTCCAGTCCACTATTCGCCGCCATTGAGACTGCCGAATTATCAATTAACAGGGGGACAGCGTTTGGTCTTGACAAGTTTTTAACGACGTTCGGTTTTACACAAATTTAATTCACTTATTAAATTCAATTTTTTTTAAATGATATATATGTATTTGGAAAAAGTGAAGGAAGACCATTTTCAATAGTACATAAGATAAATACCGCGAAAAACCCCAAGCTAGTAGTTTGAGATAAATTTCTTACATGTATATCAATTTGGGATTTTTCGTTATATTAATCCAAATATTTAAACCTAACAAGTAAAAAATTTACACCTTCCCACATCGTTATTTTATGGCTTAATTTTTCCCACTCAAGTTACAAATCAAGTTACGATTTTGACTGATGTGAGTATATACATTGCATGGGGTGATGGTAATGTCCTCTTGCAATATCTAATGTATTTTTGTCCAATCCAACATCTAGAACTCATGAATTAATTGAGATGTCTATACCTTATGCTTTTCTCTTCTTCCTTTTTTACATTACCAAAAAAAAAAAAAAAAAGATGGATATTGCTATGAATACTAACATTGTCATGCAAAATTTCTAAATTCAAAATCAAGCTATTGCAAATTTGAAGATTATTTATCAGAAATTACCAATTACAGAGTTGGCACGAAAAGGACCGGAACGCGACTTCCGAGTTCCTTCTCTTTTTCCCCGAAGAGTAGGAGGTAAAGTTTGTATGTCCGGCTGCAACGACTTCATTGAATGAAGTCTTTGTTAAATGTATTTTTCTTTAGCTAACTTCCAAACGGGGACATCCATTGGATTCGAATCTAAAAATAAGATCTGTTTCACAAGTGTGGAACGATTTCTACGTTTTGCTAACTGATTGATTCAACGAACCAAAATGATTGTATATACCGTGTATAAAAATAAATGAACAAAAAATATCTTTATTGTTTAGGAAAATATTTAGATATAAATTATTGTTATGGAATTGTTCTTTTCATGACTAATCATTTCAAATATTTGAAGCCATCATTATTAGTTAAAATATTTTCTAAATAATTTATTTTTCACAAGATAAAAAGAGCCTAGATGTATTTTTCAAATATGATGTGCATAAAATATTCTTTATTGATCCTTGGGCCCTTTATGTAGAAGGTCTTTTTGTTATTTGGACACGTGAAAGAAAACCGGTTCTTTGCGGTTTCTTAGGGCAGTTTTCCGTTTGCTACACGTGTTTCTTTGCTATGAGCAGGAGGAGTGACCATGGGGTGTGTTTTCCAAATGAGAAAATATTAGGTGGGCAGCCTCCCACGTAGAACACTGCATTTTGGGCTCATCACGTGATCAGGTGGACCCCATTGATTAGTCTCTTTGTTTCTCTCTTTTCCACCTTGCGTTTCTCTTCTTCTTCGCCGTTTCTTTTTTTTTTTTAATTTACTTTTGGCTTGCGGCCGCTCGGCCGCTCTTGCCAAATCTAGCAAGGGCTTGAACCTCGTCGCTTGGGCAAAGGGTGAGGAAAGGGAGGAGGGAGAGGTAGTCTAGAAAGTTCAAAACATCGACCCTACTGACAAAGTGCATGGGGGACAAATTGCAGGTGAAGAAGTGGTCTATGTTGTGGGCGCACATCATAATCATTTCATTTATAATTAGATCTATTTTTAACTCCCAAGAATATATTTAGAACAGAAACTCGTTGGTACGCAATTTTATTTTTCTATTTTCAAAACAAATTTTTAGTTCATAAGTATGTTTGAAATATAAATGAAAAGTAAAATTCTTTCTATATTTCTGTTTCTAGAACAAAAAAAGAAATAAAAACTATTCCCATCGCTTACCCTTGCCTCCCACCGTTGATCGCCGCCACCCCCTTACTGACTACCCGCTAGCCCCTCCCTCGGGCCAACCGCTACGGCCCACCACCACCCCCCACCAATTGCCACCCGTCGATGAATGGAGAAGAGCATAAGAGGAAGACATTTGGTGCCATTATCAAAAGAATTTCGATTCTGGGAAGAGAATTATGGGTTGTGGGCAACTGCTTGGTTATATTTAAAAACTCGTCTAAGGAATAAAAATAGAAAAATCTATTTCTAGCCGGGAATCTATGCCAGGAACAAAATGATTATTATCCGCATCCTTAGCATCTTTTTTAAGACTAAGGGAAATATTTACTAAAAGTCCTAAAACTTTTTATGAATGTGTAATTGAATCTTAAAATTTTCAGTAAGTGCAGTCAAGTCATAAAATTTGTCAAATTAATGTAATTTAGTTTTTTTGTTAACTCCGTCCAATTTGGCAAACGAAAAATACTAATGTGGCTAAAATAAGAAAGATAACCTCAAAACGATGTCATTTTGATCTAAATTTGATTTTTAATATAAATATTTAATAAATAAATTTTAAAAAAATCGCAGCAAAGGAGGAAACTAGCAAAAGCTGGCAATGGTGGGGCGAGGGTCATCCAGGGTCAACATCCCTTGCTTTATAGAATCCATCAATCATCACGTGATGTGTGTAACTTGTAGGATGCAAATTGCGCAATCCCAAGATCTCCATAACCAGAACAAGAACATGCATAAATGAGTAGAAAGATTAACGCACCTGTTTTGGGATCCATCGAACATAAAGCGGAAGCATAAAAGGGATTACCCACTCATTAAGGGGATCCACACATCAAATCCTTCTCCTCTATTGCCCTCCGTATCACTAGCTCAATGAGGCGGCCCCCTCACGTTTAGCGTTAGGTAAACGCTCCTTATGTGAGGATACATGTGAGAATTAGGGTTAGAGGAGAGACTTGAAGACTATTTATAGAGTTTAAATGCCAGATCCCCTCATTACGGGCCAGCTCAACTCGGCCCACACTAGCCTTGACCCCATATTAGACTAATTAAGAAACCTTCTATCTCACCCTAAACCAATTCCCGTAAAACGATAAACGTTAAACGGTAAATTACAATATCAATTAATGTAGTCCACATTAGGAAAACTCTTATATTCTCCCACTTGGACTATATTAATTGAAATAAATCGTATGTGCGCACATTGGTCTAGAGATAATTCTTAATAGTCAATCATATCCCATAAAGTCTCAAACACCGAATCATGGCGGTAATCGCATGTATACACACGAGCCTTCCATGATCACGAATGTTCTCAACTTTATTGATATGGATTCAATATGGTAGTGTGTCAAATGGATAACATCTCTCATAGAGAGATCCCATTTGTCAGTCACCCTTCTCTTATCTTAAGTGTCACAAAAATTTGTGCCACTAGAGAATGCCCATTCTCTTACCTTAAGCGTCACAAAAAACTTGTGCCACTAGAGAATGTCTTTATGGTTCCAATGAACCCACATATACCTTGTCCTTACGGTTAACCTTTCTTTATGTATAACAAGGCATATGCACAAGGCTAATAACCGGATGCCCCTAACCTTCACTCAAGGTTTATACAATACCTTGAGACTTTATCAATATGTATTCAACATAATAACAACACATTCAAAAATATTTTATTGAATGCAAAAGTTGATACATATCAAACCGTTACTAAATGTAATGAACACAGATGTAAACTTTATCAGAGTAAAGCCAAAATAGCTCCCACTAAACAACAGCATCTCAGATGCTCCTAGGCCCATGCTAATGACATGTCACTCAAATACACATGGGTGTAGGCTTTTAGTTAGTGGATCTGCAACCATATCATCTGTGGAAATATATTATATTATAACGTCACCTTTCTGTACTGTTTTTTTATGGTAAAAAATTTTGACCACCATATATTTAGATCCATTGAGATCTCCGTAGTTGATAAATAATACTACATATATATTGTCTCAATAAAACCGTATGGGCCAATCCATAAAATTAAAAACGGTCAACTCCTTAATAAGGTTCCGGAGCCTAATAGCCCAAGTAACAACCTAAAAGAATGTTACTAGCACTGCTTACGTAGTAAAAGATGACATAGAACTTTATTTACTGCACTTCCTACTAGCATAAATATGTATTATGTTATCGATCACATGTCATCATAACAGCCAGCAAAGTTTACATCTAAATACCCTACTAACTGCAATAATTGAACATGTCTGTAAATTAACATATAATCTCTTGTCCTCTTTAAGTACCTCAAAACCTTCTTGGCAGCAACCTAGTGATCACGTCCTGAATTTGACCTATATCTGCCTAGAAGTCCCGTCACAAAGACGATATTTAGTCTAGTGCAAATTCGAGCAAACATTATACTTTTAAGTGCACTGACACAAGGTACACCCTTTAATTAAATTTTCTCAATATCTAAATAAAGATAATGTGATAGATTCAATCAATCACCCTTAACAACAGGAGCAATTCCTAGCTTGCAATGATGTATATTGAATATTTCCAATAAACAATTAGCAAATGTTCTCCGAGAAAATCTAATATAATATGGAAAAAACAATCCTTATAGACCTTAGTACAAAGGATATAAGATGTCTCAAGATCACAACTTGTAAGCAAAATATCATATACATAGAGTATGAGGAAAAATAAATTTCCTCCCACTGACCTTGCAGTATATTGAATTACTTTATTCCCAATTGAACAAAATAACAACACTATGAAACTTTAATAATATTGTATGGAAACTTGCTTAAGACCATGAATTAAAACTTTTAAGTCTACACACAAGTTTACTTAAAACATGTGCTGCAAAATCTTCCGATTGTACTATATAGATTTTGTATTTATTTAGCGTAATTCCATGTCAAAAATAAACTATTAATATCACGTTCACTCTGAAAGAATCTTTAAAAATACTAGAAAGAAATATTTATTTCTTCACCATAAATTATCCACCCCTCTTTCAGAGTGAAAACTTTATAATCTTTTATGGCATCTAATCACATACTTGACTAAGAACAAGAAACGACATTTATATATATGTCGCTAAATCAACCATGTAGTGGATATTATATTCATGCTCTCACAAATAGACTATATAGTCTGATGGTATAACTGATTGTCTTTCCCTAACAAAACTCCTAATACAACCACTTCATTCTATACTTGAGAGGTTTGAGAAATTTCATCATAAACTATATCAAGAACAGTACCTTGAACCTCAACAAGTTTAGTCTATGGTATAGAAGATTCCACAATTGTCTTTACCACAATTGTCTGTATAGGTAAAGACAAAAACACAGTAATCTTTCATCGTACTATTATCCTTAATAGTCTGAGAGCAGTTATCCTCTACAATTACATTGAACTTTAGAAACTTTACTGTATGTAATTCAATAATTATTGTACCTTTATTAGGGTTATAAAATCAATACCCCTTTGAACAGTTTGAGTAAGATACAAAATAATTTCGAGTGGATCTAAATTTCAACACACTTAATATTGGATTAGATAACCTCACTTCTGCATGACACCTCTAAATTTAATGTGATTCAAATAATTTATATCTAGTCCATAATTCAAAAGAAGTTTATGAAACAAATTTGGTAAGAAACACATTTTGCATAAAATATCAACCCATAGCAAACCGGATAAATTAGTCTTGCTCATCACCATGTTTTTTATGGTGCAATTAGGCCTTTTAGCCAAATCTTTTTTTTTTTTTGGTCAGGATTTTCAGACATAGGAATTAAATTACCACCCCAGAATTAATTAAGTATTTGACAAATGACCCTTTAAGCTATTCCGCATTGTCATACTTGCCAAAATACTCACTGCCACTATTAAGCCTGACAACCTTTAAGACTAATTCCAACCAATTTATTCTTTATCTCGGTCATTTAACTTCCACAATATTCTATAGAAGTCTTTAAATAGCCGTTAAGAGTAGGCAAAAGAACAATATTGTCAACTTTTCTACTTTTTCTTTAAACATGTGTGAGATTATTCCTTAAAAAGAAAACGTTTAGAAACAATCTCTTCACCATATACGAGATGTATATGTCATTAGGACTTAAACATAATCTTTGCAGATGTGTCCTAATTACGATATCAAACAAGACATAATTTCAAGCAACTAAGGCTTCCATCATATTATAGCAGTGCAGTCCGCAGGCAAACTTCTTTTCAAGTGTTCCAGAATCGAACGCTTCATGCACAGTAAGCAAATTCTATTGCTCTTTTCTCAAGCAACAAATCATATGTCCATAACTTAAAATTTGAAACAGTAAAAACCTCAATAATAGTAGAGTTATTAATTACAGAAAATGTGACTAAAATAACAAGTAATGTATATAATTAGTATCATGTGAGCACTGTGTAACTTGACGTACAAGTACACATCCAGAGAGTTACACACATAATTATATAATCACCTTTGGGCAGAATACATGACATGCAATTGTACACTCCCTCCATGATAGCAGTTACGAGAATATATTCCAATTTTCGTGAATTCATCACCTTTGAGTATATGAACCACTAGAATCAGTCACTCCTCCACCACACCATCATGTATCCCTCCATGAACTAATACACAATCACCTCCTTTGGGAGTATGACTATGCATTAGACCAGGAGACATCCCAATTAATATATGAGACCGAAATTTCTCAAATCCAACCAAGCGTGCCACTTTGGCAGTCACTACTTAATTGAATCATTGAAACTCTCTCATACCAGGGATATAAATCTTATTGCTCACATAACAAGCAATGTGTGTAATTAGCATCATGTGAGCACTGTGTAACTTGACGTACAAGTACACATCCAGAAAGTTACACGCATAATCATATAATCACCTTTGGGCAGAATACATGACATGCAATTGTACACTCCCCACATGATAGTGGTTATGAGAATATATTCCAATATTCGTGAATTCATTACCTTTGGGCATATGAACCACTAAGATCAGTCACTCCTCCATCACACCATCATGTATCCTTCCATGAACTAATACACAATTACCTCCTTTGGAAGTATGACTATGTATTAGACCAGGAGACATCCCAATCAATATATGAGACCGAAATTTCTCAAATACAATCAAGCGTACCACTTTGGCGGTCACTACTCAATTGAATCCTTGAAACTTCTCTCATATTAGGGATATAAACTTTATTGCTCACATACACCATATACATGTGATTTTGACTTTAATGATAGGGGCAGCATATCACCAAAATCACATAACATGCTAATTATATTGCTTTATTCATTAATAAAAAATTAATCAAACATATATATATATATATATATAAATGATCAGAAAAACAGACTCCAATGAGATCACGATCACAAGTAACACAAGAAACTTTTCATAACATAGAAGAAAACATCTATTGTGCACCCCGACACAGATTACCAGCACGTAAATGAGTATGCTTGAGTAACAAAAGTTTCATAACTTTTACTATCTCTCATAATATCAATACATACTTCAAATACTATCCTATAATGGTTATATCTCATTAAGCCAGTTTCAATTTATAATAAAGTTTGATTTTATTAATGAATCACACCTACATAATGTTTATGTGATAACATACCAGTAACCCAACACTTGTATTTCCAAAATCACAGAAAATACCAGAAAAATACGCAAAAATACACTAAAAATACACGTATTTAAGGTTTCATATGTATTTTTACATCCATAAAGTAATCAAAAATGTAAAATAAATACACCACAAGATAGAGGACGGCCATACGAATCCAACGCCACCAACCACGCGCCGAACGGAGGCTGCACGCGCCCCCACGCGCCGCCTGAGTGCGCAACACGTGGAGCGCACGTGCGAGCCGCGTCTCGCGCGTGGGAGCGCGTGAGGGCGCGTGGGGTGCGTCTTCGACGCCCGGGAGGCGCGTGTCCGCGCGTGGGGGCGCGTGCGCCTCCCCCGGCGACGCGCCGCCCATGGATTTGCTCGCCTCGGCAAGCCCATTCCGAATATACAATTTAATTTAATTTTTATTGAACAAAAAAATCTCGAAAATCTCAATTTATGGCAAAATTCAATGCGTTCAAGTTCTAGGGTTATGGTTGCTCTGATACCACATGTAGGATGCAAATTGCGCAATCCCAAGATCTCCATAACCAGAACAAGAACATGCATAAATGAGTAGAAAGATTAACGCACCTGTTTTAGGATCCATCGAACATAAAGCGGAAGCAGAAAAGGGATTACCCACTCATTAAGGGGATCCACACATCAAATCCTTCTCCTCTATTGCCCTCCGTATCACTAGCTCAATGAGGCGGCCCCCTCACGTTTAGCGTTAGGTAAACACTCCTTATGTGAGGATACATGTGAGAATTATGGTTAGAGGAGAGACTTGAGCACTATTTATAGAGTTTCCAGCCAGACCCCCTCATTACAGGCCAGCTCAACTCGGCCCACACTACCAAAACCCCATATTAGACTAATTAAGAAACCTTCTATCTCACCTTAGACCAATTCCCGTAAAACGGTAAACGTTAAACGGTAAATTACAATATCAATTAACTGTCCGGCAGACAATCTTTGGCAATAATCTCATGAAAAAGTTTCACCGGTGCATCGATATATAATTTCCTAGAAAAGGATTTTGATCATGATATTGTAAGTTGCTGTCGTATGAGAAACCTTATAATGCTCCTCAACAAAAGCGCCTTTCCTGCAAGGTCCCTGAATGAAAATATATAATATAAAGAAATTTGGACTCGATCCCTCTCCAAGACATCGTCTAGAAACTTTTTGCTGTCTTGGATGTCCCCATCTTTGCAAAGTATATTAATAAGCTTGTTGAATATTGTCATATCCAGATAAATATTTAAAGTAAGCATCTCAAGAAACAGTTCATATGCCTCACATCAATCACTCTCTTCGTAGAACCCACCAACGACAGTACAATATGCAACAGCATTGTGATCACAACCGTGAAAAGTCATAATTCAGAGAAGTCCTACAGCAGCACGAGGCCTACCTGTCCATCAAAAGGACTTTATCCTGATTGTGAAGGTGCACACATCAGGAGCAATCCCTTTATCCCTCATCCACGGATACACATTTAATGTAGAAATCCATCCTCTCGAACACATTGACGCTTGTTTTCCCGGCCACTGTTCTGTTTGTGTACCGCACTCATGGAAAAATTACTTTAGCCTAGAATAGCACCATTCATTTTTGAAACCCAACTAAAATCACCAGAAAACCATCAAACACAGAGAGCAGGCATACTTATTAGAGAGTGGCGAAGCTCGACGTAATGATTGTGAAGGCTTCGAGAGAGAGAGACAGGCCACCCCCTTCCACACCCATCGTGTACACAAAAAAAGGTAACAGAAAGCAAGAAAACACAATAAAATGAGTACATTAAATGAAAACTGCCTTTCTTTTAAAAAATAAAAATGGTTAGAAGTCAGGATAATAGAAAACATATATTGTTTTTCCAACATCTACTAATCCAACAAAGATTTCATCGAATTCACTCTATAATTGCTGGTCCAAACTGAAAATTTTGCACCCGAATTCCTCATGTTGTTTATGTGCAGGTAGAGTGGCACAGTGTCTCCTTGATGAATTCTAGTTTGTCCCCCTCGTCCATGCTAAGCAGTGCTTTGAAACATAATGTGGTTGAAAATCCATGTTTATATATGACTGACTGAAACATTCAGTAGTCCAATAAAGGGTCCAAAGAATTCACTCTAAATTGCTCGTTCAAGGACACAATTTCAACTAGTCATTCCATCGAACACATTACAAATTTACAATCGTGCGTATTTGTTAGGTAAAATTCAGACAAATGTGGAAGTTGCATTTTTCGTAAATGAACGGATAAACCAATCATGTAGGTCTTTTACCTAGTTGAGCGATCCAAATGACAAAGTAAAAATCAACAAAAATGGAGAAATGATGGCAGATGGCCTAGAGGGATCAATCGAGAATGACTTAATATGTGGAGGATGGGTTGTATACATTGAGAGGCTGTTTCTTCAACGTTGTGTCTACATGATTTCAGCTTAAAATGGTGATTAAGGAGGTAAAAATATGGTGAAGATGTGACAAAGAGAAGCCAAAGAGTTCCATAGTTCTTCGTTCTTGGTTGCACGTCTTGATCCCGTTTGAACTTTGCACATTCCGACAGAATATGTATGTTCACCTTCAACCACTCTTTCCTCTCGCGCATATTTACCAAACTAACGCAAAAATACTGTTTCTTTTAGGAAAAATGGCATAAAAGATACATAAATTTTGGCCCATTGTGCAAATGTGGCCCTTCAACTTTCCATTTATTCAATATGATCCCCAAACTTTGGCCTAATATGTAATGTAGTTTTTAAACTTTTAATTTGTTCAATATGATTACTGGACTTTTGATTTATGTTTAATTTAGTCCATGGATTCTATGAAAAAGTTCAATATTATACCTGAATTTGAATTAATGAAAAAACAATATTGAAAGGGCATGAACTAAGAGACATATCATTTAAAGACAATCAAAACTTTTGCAGAAAATATAAAGGACATGAATTGAAAAGGCATGTCATTTAAAGACAATTAAAACTATTGCGGAAACGACTGTCAGTGAAATTTGAAAGAATAATTCCCACGGTGCCATGGGTTTTGTTTTGCTCACTTTTGTTGAACCATTAATAACCCATAATTTAATTAATCCCCGATATTAATGGATCAACAAAACATTTTTTACTCGAAGAAATCTATATGTGCCTAGGGAAGTACACTACATTAAGATAGGTAGCTTTCGCTTTGAACATTCTTTAGTGAAAGCCTATTGGAGTTTATTACCTAGCGGTGGGCAATCGATCGATTTCTGGGCAATCAATCCCTCAGGGTGGCGGGCATTCGAGATCCACTTGTCAATATATAAATCATCTACTAAGGCTTGAATCGCCAGTTATTTGTATAAACCCGGACAATAGACCTCACATAGAGTATTTCCTATTCAAGATTGGTTCTCAGTTGTGTCATTCTTTCAGCCTTGGACCTCTCAAGATTCATGCATTCTTTAAAAAATCTAGCCTTTAAAGATTTTTTATAAAGTTGGCTAGCTCCATGTACATAGGTGCATTACTGTCCAATGTTTTTTACCATAACTTACAAGCATATTATATTCCAAGTTTTAGGAATCATTAAACATATAGAGTACTCTTATAAATGCTATAGGACGCATTGTTGCATCATAGGAATGAGTTTCCAAAATTTGCATTGTCTTATTGAACCAAGTCCATGGGATCTCAAATTGTTAGGTTAGGTTTTCACGTTGGAATTTATTGAGTTAAGACTTTTAACCTCACTCCCCTAGATGCACATGTACCTACTTGCTTGACAAACCTTTTATCAGCAGATTCACAATATTTTTCTTTAACTCCACAAAGTCAAAAGAAATTATTCCATTCAAGAACAACTATCTAACAATATTATGTTTATGACAAATGTGTTTAGACTAACTGTCATAAATTATATTATGTGCCATTGTAATCACTACTTAACTGTCATAATAAATGCATACCATAAGCATAGGTTTTGGCAACAATAGAACATCCTCTAAGAAGTGCCAGAGCCATTTTGCTTCTTCAGTAGCTTTATTTAAAGCAACAAAGTCAGATTCATAGAGTGCACTATTAAAGTTTACTTTAAGGGTTTCCATGATACTGCGGTACCTTCAAATGTGAATACATATCCACTAGTTGATTTCGATTCGTGGAAATCCAAACTCCAACAAGCATCACTATAGCCTTTTAAAATAGTTGGATATTTGTCATATTATAGAATATAGTCTTTGGTATTTTTCAAATAACCTAACACTTTCAACAAAGCATTCCAATGTGTGTGACCAACATTACCCGTATATCTACTCAATTTTCCTATGGGAAAGTACCAAAAAAGCCATAAACTTATTGCATTGATATCAATTCAGTCATTAACTTTTCAATTAAACAAATTTAGTCACAAACATTATCCCATTGGTAGCAATTCAGTCCATCCGATTGATTTAGATAGGAAGTCACCGATGTGGATGCAGTCATTCTACTCGGCATGGCTAGCGTTGACGTGGATAATTTTAAATATTTTTTTCTATTTTTAAATTATTTTTCCTTTTTTTTTCTTTTTTTTCCCTATTCTTTCTCCTCTGCACTGTGAACGGCCAGAACCGAAGGCTGACGAGGGAGTCATGGCCCTTGAAAGGGGCCACGAGGGTGACCTTCGCTAGATCTGGCAAGGCCTACCCTCATCTAGGCCGTGAGGGTTGAGCCCCCGCTAGACTTGGCGAGGGCTTCCTTGCCCAGGTGGTGCCAAATCCGACGAAGGCCACCCTCACCCATGCAACAAGGGCCACGATGCCCTCGCCGGCCCTTTGTTGTGGTGGGTCACCGATCGTGGCTGGTACCGACCATAGGGCAAAGAGAAAGAATAAGGAAAAAAAAAAGGGAAAAAATGAAAATAATTTAAAATTGAAAAAATAAATAAATGACTATTTAACCAAATAAGTGATTTGCGGTCTAAATTAGCCAAATGGATTGAATTGATACCAATACGAAAAGGTTTAGGATTAAATTGGTCCAATTGAAATGTTTAGGACTGAATTTATACCAATGCAATAAGTTTAAGATTTTTTTAATACTTTTATCGTTTTCCTACCGAGTATGCAATATTTGGTTTAGTGCAGTTTATGATGTACATGATGTTGTTAATTACTTGAGAGTACTCTAGTTGCTTAATAATGTAGCCATTATTCTTTCTTAAAATTAGGTGTTGAAGAAAAGGATTATTGGTTCTTTGATGCCGAATCCTTTAAACCTCTCAATTACCTTTTCAATATAATGACATTGTATTAAACTTAAACCATTAAAATTACTTAAAATTTTGATGCCGAGTATGATATCTACAACATCTAAGGCACCGTTTGGTAACTATTCAAACAAGGTGCTGGTTCGATTTTTTGTTCCCAGAATTAGTTTGGAACGAGAATCGCGTTTGGTAAAATTTTTGTTCCCGAGACCAAATTTGCTCCCAGGAATAGATTGGGAAGAGAATAAAAAAAAAAGTTGATTATTGTTCCGGGAACAAAATTGAGAATCAAAACTCTTCTTCTTCTCTTTTCTTCTTCTTCATCGACCGCCATCCCAGATCGCGCCCGTGCCGGTCGCCGCCGCCCGCCGCCACCGTTCGCCCTCCGCCGGCCGCCAGAACCGGGTCCGACGAGCTCGTCGAAGGCTCGCTGTGCCGGGCGAGGTCCGGCGAGCTCGCCGCAGGCTTGCCCGGCCACCGACGAGGCCGGGCGAGGCCCGCCTAGCCCCGCCGAGGCTCGCCTAACCTCGCAAGACCCGGCGCCGCCGGTGGCGGGCGGGCCTCACCTAGCCCGGCAAGGCCGGCTTGGCCACCGGCGATGCTCGGCCGACGACAGTCGGCCTTGCCGAGGGCCGGCGACACTCTAGTGAGGTCGCCGGCCCTCGTTTGGTCGGGTCCCCGAATCGGCGACCACTGAAGAAGAAGAAAAAGAAGAATAGGAGAAAAAAAGAAAAAAAGGAAAAATTATTTTAAAATTAAAATAAATTGATTTGGAACAGAATCAATGAAAACGTTACCAAACGCAATTCTATTCTAGAATAATAAATTTTGTACGATTACCAAACGCGTTTTTACTCGTAATCGGTTCACGGGAACGAATAAAAAATAATCATTTCGATCGAATTTGTTCCCGGGAACGTAATCGTTACCAAACGCGCTCTAAGTCTTTCATCTCGAAGTTCTTCTTGAAAACATTCTAGTGATTTTGATAACCTTAGCGTTATCTCCAAAATCAGCAAGTCATTAACATATAGATAATTAAGTACACATCCATTTGACGTGGATTTACTTGTGCACACATTTGTCACACTCATTGATTCTATCATAATTTTGGATCATCATACGATCAAACTTCTCATGCCATTGTTCGTGTTCTTATCCTTTGACCTTGAATCATTTAGGTCTTTCCATTGGCTTGCACATTTTCATATTTGTGAACAAAAAATCAGTATGCACCACTATTTTGATCATAACTAATGAATATGCAATCTACCGTTTTAAGTCCTAATTGAGTTTGTTTAGGAAAAGGAATCGCCATCTTAGCTAAGCACCCTCACAATTTAAAAAATTTGTAAGATGATAACCCTGTTGGTTGAGTAGGACTTAGCTCGTTAGCCATGGTGGGCCTGACCAGCATGGAACCGTTGTCCTTACACTACTGATAGTGGGAGGTTTTTGCCCTCGAGCCCTTCAAGTGCGCACGAGATTTGAGTCTTTGCCCTAGAGCCATTTCCCGAACCACATGAACCAACTCTCGGCTTGGAATAGGCAGGCCAGCAAAGAGCAACGGCAAGCCCAGCCCAATGGATCCAAGCCCATGTCCTATCGCCTTGTTGCCTCCACGAGGGTTACAAGCTCGTGCCACTAGGCTCGGTGGCAAACTGTGTCGAACCATCCCTCCAGAAATGGAACCATATACCATTTGGCCCATACAGTTTAGAATCCAGTCTCAGGTATATTAGCCATTCGACTTGTACCTGTACCATCATAATGGTCTTGTTGCTACCACAAAACTAGGGCCCGAGGTCTTAACCTCTCCAACAGCAGTGGTCGAATCGACCATAGGAATGTCTCCAAAAATATCCTAGACATCATTGAGCACTTGATTGTTATTAGCCATCTCAATTTTTTGATAAACCCAACAAACAATCAAAATTTTTAATTGCCTTAAGATTGTTGGCTCCAAGACAATGCTGTTTGTTGTAACCATAGGAACATTTGCATTACTAGTATTAAAAAAATTAAAAACAAAAACAAAAAATTTAAAAAAAAAATAATTGAAAAAACAAACAAGAAGCATCTGGGCGGGGCTAGGGCCAGCCTTAGCCCAGCCCCTCCTTCATTTCCCTTTTCTTTTCCCCCACCTGGGCCGGCCCAGCCTACTTCTTATTTTCCTTTTTCCCTGGCCCGGCCCTCTCTTCTTCTTTTCTCCTATGCCGCCGTTGGCCGCCCGCTTCGCGACGAACAGGAAGAAGAGGACAGAAGGACAAAGGAGAGGACGTACGGACGCGAGGCCGCGCGCGACGCTCGACCGAGAATGTAGTGCGGTGCGGGTCTGCGAAAGGCAGCTGTCGTCGCTAAAACCCAAGTTGGGAAGAGCTGAAAAGGAGAGGAGGCGGCGTTCAAAGGAGGAGGGGAGGTTTCTGCTTTGCTCCGCTTCGGGCTCGACGGATCGGGGCTCATTGCTCACTGGTGCACGAATCCTTACTCTGGCTATGTTATGCTTTGCTGCCTCTGGTTCTCCATTTGCAAGACATGGTGCTTGTTTGACGCCACAGACAAGCATTTTGTTTCTTTTCCAAGCAGAGTTGCAGTTTATGTAGGCAATTTGATGTTCTGTATGGTTCTGCTGGTTACATCATCGAGTTTCTTGGAAATGATTCAGGAAACATTAGGCAACATCGGCTGCCTAATGTTTGAATTATGGGGTTAGGAAGAATGGCACTGGTGAAGATATAGTTTCTGCTGTGCTAGTGATGGATGGATGCCAAATCTGGATAAAATGTGCATAGTTGCAGTTTATGCAGAAAATTTGGTGATCTCTATAATTTTGTTAGTTATGTCATCGACTTTCCTCTCAGAAAGTTTTAACTATGGATTGTCCTGCTTGCGGAGAATCGAATGAATATGTACGTAAGTTTATTTTGCTATTTCATAAATGTTTGATCATTATTTTTTAATTACTATGTAATGACTATTGTTATGTTTATGTAGGAAACTCAATGTTTGATCGCTTTTCTTCGCTTTTCTTTTTTTGTCTTTTTGGTTGGAAGGCTAGAACCCTACTCAGAAGTCGGTATAAGCATACGATGATGGCAATAGTTATTGAAGTACTAGTCACAATGTCCAACTCAAGCAAGTTGGCATAGATACACTTCCCGATGAGGATGGGAACTCTTCCTAAGCTACATACCAAAAGAAAGTTTTAGTTTTGATAGTTCTTTGGCATCTCTAACTTGCTCAATATTTTAATGAGGTTACTGTCATGATGTCCATCCATTGCATATTAAAGGAAGTCATGTGTTCCTTCCTCCTTTTTGTCCAACGAAATGCTATTCGAAACTGCCATCTTCCTGTGTGCTTCTGATTCCTGTTTTGAAACAGAAAAAAAGTTAAATAAAGGTAGGCTGGTTCCAAGGTCAGCTAGTTCAGTTCACTCTCCAAAAACGGGGAACCAACGTAGAGAGGGTAGGTTCCTTGTTCTAGGTCTATAACCTACCCACCCTAGAACCAATCAACCCTACTTCCAAGAACCAAGTGAAAAGAAATGTCCTTTACCTTTTGCAAACCCACTCTGAAATTGCAGAGTCAAGGAATCGCCTGGGCAGTGGTTGAAGAAGGCGTTGTTTCTCTGCAAGCAAGCAGAGTCGGATCTGTACTTAGACAAGAGCGTAATCTTGGGTCTCGTCTCCTATTGCAAACTCTGTGAACCCTCCGACGCCAAAGAGTACCTCGACATGAATCTTTCATCTTTCTTGTGTTTTCTGTGATTTTTTTTTTCAGTTATTTGCGATGGTGCGATGTTATTGTCTATGGGGATCCTCACTTTTTGATTTCTTGATCGAATTTTATATGTGCAGAAGCTGCAGCATCGTCCTAAAAAATCTAGCTTTTCATCAAAACACCTCTTCAAGAATACTGGGCTATTTGTTTCATTTATAGGAAGAGATTGGATATGTTACAGTGGACTGGACAATTAGTCTATAAATGATTTGTGTCGAGCAAATATAATAGATTTCTCATGAGCAGACATTTTAATTGGCTGTAAATTGGTTTCAACTTTGTGTTTTGAAATTTCTGTCAGGACATTATCAGGCAAGAAGTGGGTAAAGGTGTGATTAATGAATATCTGCCACAGAGAGGCCATTCAGATCTCAGCAGCAGTGGCGGCGGCAGCAGCGTTTCTGGTGTTTCGTCCTCAAAATTACATGCCTATGTCAAACTGCCCTCGGCTGAAGTTTCCACTTGCGGTATCAAGAAACCGCCTAGAGCATCTAAAGAGGTTGTTGGCTCGAGTAGTCAAGAAAGGTCAGCAGTGACCAGAACCATTGAGTCAAACACTGCGAATCAAGTAATTCTCGAAAAAAAAAAAAAATCTCGGAAGGTCGTGGCAGTAGCTGAGGCAGTGTTCCAGCAGGGTGAACACTGTTCATGCCAAGCCCATAGGCACAGGCTGGTGAGCAATTGCTTATCCTGTTGCAAGATTGTTTGCGAGCGGGAGGGAGAGGGGCTGTGTAACTTTCCAGTGCACCTTCTTAAAGGAAGGAAGCCAGTATGCTGGTCTGAAGCAAACTGTGCCGGTCCTCGCAGAGGCTGAAGCTGCTGCAGAAGCTTATGCCAAGAGGCTTGTGGGATATGATTGGAACTCCGTAGCGTGTACAACAGTTATTGATGACCAAAGCGACCATTGCAAAATTGAGGGCAACAGATGGTTATCAAAGGAGGTTCGTCTCTAGGAATTTAGTTGAGTTTAAAGATTTACTTTGGTACTTGAAGCCTTGTTTGAAATGTTCTCATCCTCACAGGAGAAGTAGCTCTTGAAAGAGGAGATCGAGGAAGCTGAATGGGCCAAAGGAAGCAAAGTGGTCATGATCTTTGGCTTAGATGGTCTCAAGGTGAGAACATTTTTTTTAGCAAGTCTAATGAATATTTCTAATTCCACGTGACTTTAATCTCGCTGGCGTTTTGTCAAAAAATGAAGAAAAATGAGTGAGCATGTTTGATTTTGCTGTGCATCCGCTATTCTTTTCCTGTTCCATAGCAGCCAAACATATTGTAAGAGTCCTTCAGATTGTAGTACTCCGTTTTTTGAGATTTAGAATGACACTGTCGCAATTTTTGTGGCTTTTCTTCTCTATGTTTAACACCCAGAATTGTTGAATGATGAGTTCTGGTAGCAAGGTCAGTAACGTGTCTCCAGTCCACTGAAAATTAGCTGTTCATACAGAAAGCAAAACCAATGGTCGCTACTTTGAATAATCAGAGTGATAGCTTCCTACATGTTCTTTTAAATGTTAATAGGTGATCATTCACGGATGTTGAGTGGGTTCTTTTCTAATCCGTAGTTTCAGAGTCTTTTGGTAAGCTAGCATGATGTGGAACGGGTGCAGGTCCTCTTCAATGAAAATGAAGTTTCAGAAGTTGAATCAAGAAACAGCAAGCCTCCAGAAGAAAGGGAAGCAAACGGGACAAAACCGAACCTAACCCTTAGAAGAAGCCGGATGAGGCTAAAGTACCAAACAAGTCTCAAGAGCAGATTAGCTTGGAAATCACTGGGGGGTGCAGCACGAGAGGAACAAGTTGAAACACTTCTTGGTTGATGACCATCTGGAAACGACCTAAGACTTGACACGGGCCATAGTGAGTAGGGGAGTGCATCTGGAAGACAGATTCGAATGTTCTCTAGAATGTAACTAGCATGTAGTGCCAACATGGTAGATGTCTGTTAGCTCCCGTATTGTTGGTACGAAAACCTAAAAAGTCATCATATACCAGTATTAGTATGTCCTGCCGTTCGTTCACTAGCTCTTTCCCGTCGAGTCCAGGTATTTTTATTTTTCCGCTAAGTATGTGAGGCCGGAATGGCAAATGAGTGTTTTTTTGTTAAGTGGATAGGTTATGTCTGGAATAGCCGCTCCTTTGGAAGCGAAGTATGCTCTAAGGTTGGCTATTCTTCATCGGTTTGTCATTGCCATTATGGTAATTGTTACCGGCTTGGTCTCTTTGTTTACATTTTACATAAAGATGGTGAGGGGTTGGTGAGACCTGAGACGAGGTAGTGCTCGGAGAAGGGTCGCTTCAACCAATTGGTCCGATAAATCTAAGAATCATCACTGAATTTTTTATTTTTTTTTACCTCTCTCGACCGTTATCTTTGTATGTGCGTAAAAGGCCACATCCATGTATATATGGGAGGGCTTCGTCAAAGGGTGATGCGGCATGAATCCTAACATTACTTTGAGTGGGAATTGGGATAATCTACACAAATGATTTGCAACCATTCCAGTCAAGGTGCATAATTGCCCGGTCAATTATTTGAGGCTGGCTCTGTTGCCTCCTTTGCAACCGAAAAGCTAGATGAGTTTCGAGATTGTACGCCAATGCATGATCTAAAGTGAAGTTAAAAGGACATAACTTACAAAACCTTGATTTTTAATGACTTGTTCAACAGTAAATTGAGGATTAAAAACATTCAGAGAATACACAATTTCAAAAGAAGAGTCCCATAAACCAACAAGACAACAACGAGTGAGACAGAAAATTCTCACCATATGAAGCAATAGGCAAGAAAAGAAACCCCCAAGTGATGCCCAGATGCATAGAGAGAAGCCACTGCCTCCACCAGAATCTGGAAAAATAGAACGTCAGGACGCGACCGTGAGAAGCAAACATTATTTAAAAATGTCGCAACAATAAAAAAGGCCCAGCCACGGGCGCTGGATCAAACGGGCCAAGGAAGGTGCTGAATCGAACAAACCACGCGATGAGGCAAACTGGCCAAGCACGGGCGAGGGCGGCCCTTGCTTTTTTCTTTTCTTCCATTTTTCTTTTTCCCTCCTTCCCTCCACTGGCCTTGGGTGAGGACAGCCCTTGCCCAATATAGCTAAGGGCTCCCCTCACCAGCCTAGACGAGGTTGGCCATCACTCAATGCCATCGAGGCTGGCAACCTCCAGTAGCCCTTGACGAGGCCCGACAATGGCCAGCAGAGCAAAGCAGGAAAAAAAAAAAAGAAAAGAAAGAAAGAAATAAACTAAGAAAATAGAAGAAAGAAAGAAAGAAAATATTAAAATATTATTATAAATTATACACATCACTGCTAACCGTGCCACATAAGACAATCGGCATCCACGTCAATGACTCGACTAAACTAACTCAATTGGTAAAACATGAAAATGTTTATCACTTAATTGATAAAACTAAAAGGTTTAAGATTAAGTTGGCAAAAATACAATAAGTTTATAATTTTTTGCACAATTTCCCCGTACAAATGTTTACACTACTAATGTGTTCAAAATTTCGGAAAGTCGTGATGTACAAAGTTTTAGAAGACTTCTCAAGCTTTGTAATCGTTCAAGTTTCATAATTTTCTGATTTGATTTGCTATTTTAAAAGACTTGTCAAATTACCGTGTCACACAATCAGTTTTCAAGTTCCAATTTTGATTTTTGCAAATTTACGATGATATGGTTCTAATTTGAAAATTTTGGTGAACTGCAAAGTTGTAGAACACTCCATAGATTTGTAGATTGGGAATTTTCAAGACATTTAGAATTGATTAGCTATTTTTAAGGAATTTTAGAGAAAACAAGGTATGTTTGGGAGAAAAAATGGACATTAGGGGCTAAATTGCAAAATATGTTTTTTTAGGGGCAGAATCGTGATAAGCTGTCTTGCAATGAATTGATGCACATTTAATAATTTGCATACTCATGGCCGTTACATAATCGGACACCGTTTGATTAAGCTAAGACATTGAAGGTCAGGTTAAGGGGAAAAGAATAGGGGAGTCAACTGTAATCTTTTAGTAAGCGACTAGTGATTTCCCCATGCTTGATATGCTTGATTAATATGATGTGCTGAGCGTCATTTGTACCTTCTGTTGCGATGGGGCGAGCGATCGGACAAAATATAGACAGAAAAAGAAAAATAAATCGGACACTAGATTTACGTGGTTCGATCATAAAGATCTACGTCCGGGGAGAGTAGCGGCGAATTTCACTAGATCAAGCGATCTGAGGAGATTACACACTCAAGCTTACTCAAACACTCTCTCTGTGTTTCCCAAATCCCAATTACACCCAATACACCAATCTTACTTGGATGTAAATCACGAATAAGTTTTGCCGCACGAGAAACACGAAGACCCGCTATCAAGCACCCAGTGCCTACGGATGTCTCTCACAAACAGAGAACACCAGCGGCACTTAGAATAAACAGCGCTTCAAGATATGGCTTCGCTCAACGATCGTGTGCGGCTTCGTAGGATTGTTCTCTCTTTCGCGGCAAGCTTCGTTTCTCTCTCGTGGACGTGCGGCAGCAACTCACCGAAAAGAAGAAACCCTCAAAGCGGAAGACCTGCAAAATTGCCCTTTATACGTGTGCCCATCGAGGGCCCACCTATGTGTGTTCCCAAGGTCAAACCTTTGACCTTGGGCCCCACTACCTTTCATTCACGTGAGGCTTTACACGGCTTCGTTTTTCTTGTTTTGGATTCTGCAGCAAAAAGAAAACTTCCCCTTTTATTAATGTGTGCCCATTTGGGCCCCACCATGGCTCAATAAAATTCGGCTCCTCCTTTGCAACGAAAAGAAAAGTTTGCTGCACATATATTCTATTTTATTTTCTCTTTTCTAGCGAATCGCGTTTTATAAACGCTCAAACTCGGACATATTTTAACAATCTCCACCTGGCCGACGTTTGAGCCAAAGCCGCAATCGCTTCGCAAAATTTCAAACTCTCATATTTACTTTCCCATAGCCCTAAATGGGCTCAATCGCCATGAGATATTATCCAAGTCCAAGCCTCGCTTGAACTTCGCCATAATTGAGGACCTCATCAGAATACCAACTCCACATGCACCTTTAACTGCTCCGCAAGGATTTTCTAACACAACTTCCTCAACTGCAGATAAAGTAAAACCATTGTTACATCCATATCTCGGGAGATTGAATACGTACCTTGTTAATTTCAAAGAAGATTAAAGAACCGTTGGCTCTATAGGCTCCACCTCGCTATAAGCACCATCTCGTGTCGATTACTTTGCTAGTACTCATACTCGCTACCTCGGGAGTTTCGGTCGCAACTCCACCTCAAGCCGAACACCGTCCAGATCCGTATTAACACTGCTATAATCACTCCTAGCCAGAAGTACTTGAGACTCATCAAGGGTAACTTCTCTACTGTTAACAGGTGAATTTATATCTAGGCACCACAACCGATCGCCCCGCTCACCATGTGCATAGTCATGGAATATGCACCTTGCCCTCCAATCGAGCTTACCATCACTCACTCGAAAATAACACGGGCAACCAAACATTCTAATAATAGAATAACCAAAGCAACGTTACCCGACCACACTTCTTCAGGAGTTCGCCATTCAATAGCAGTTGATGGGGATCTATTCACCAGGCAGCTCATCGTACTAAGCACATCAACTAGGATTCTCCTAGCAATACCAGCACCAGAGATCATTTTACGGGCCGTCTCTAGTATTGTTCTGCTCATCAATTTTGCAAATTGTTGTGATTTACTGGCACTAGTGCGGTGTTTCACTATGCCCTCTTTCATGCAGAATCTATTTGCCAGCTCCGAGCAGAACTCCATGCTATTGTCAGTCTACACATGTTTGATCGACTTACCAGTCTCCATCTCGATCAAAGCTCTTGACTGCGTGATCCTGACACCAGCATCAAACTTGTACCTTGGCACAAACACCCAGGTCTTCCTCGAGCAATCAAAAGACTCTCGAACAGATGCATTCGACGTCTCCGCAGCGAAATTTATCACTGTCTCACCTTGAAGTTTATACAGGCCTCCATGCTTGATTCTTTTCATTATCCCCAAGGCACCTCGAACAACCTTCAAAACTCCACCTTTTGAAGAATGCCCGCAACCACTGAATCTAGGGCACCCAAGGAAATTAAGTTCTTCTTCACTCCCGGAACATGCCTCACTCCAGTCAATGTCCTCACGATACCATCATGCATTCCGATTTTAACATCACCAACACCCACAACATCGCACTCGCCGTTGTTCCCTAACTGGACTTTACCACTACCCGTGCACCGATAAGTGATAAACCAGTTTCTATTTGGTGTGACATGAAAAGAACAACCTGAATCCATAATCCATTCATCAAACGATGAATAATCGTGATAGACAAGACATAATCAGCATTATCTCGCTATAGCTGCAACATTATCTCGTAGAATCAACTATAATTCCCTTTACTCTTCTCATTCTTCAGCCTTAAGGCAATCCCTTCTAAGATGCCCCCTCTTGCCACAACTCCAACGTACAACATTACCGGGGCCCTAGATCGGCTACGCTGTTCATATTAGTACTACCGTTACCTACACGTGTTCTAGATCTTCCTCTATTTTCACCTATTAAAGCAGCATATATATGTTCACTAGATTCTCTTCTATGAATATCCTGCTCAGAATCAAATCTCGAACCCCATCAAACGTCAAACTTGTTGACCCAGAGGAATTACTAACAGCAGTAACAATAGTATTCCAACTATTAGGCAATGAGGATAGCAGAATCAAAGCACGTACCTCATCTTCAAAATCAATCTCAACCGAACTCAATTGACTAACAATCACATTGAATTCATTAATATGATCTCGCAACCGACGCACCTTCACTCATCTTCAAATTAAACGACGTCGCATCAAAGACCTTGTTGATCGCAGAGGGCTTCTCATACATATCCGATGGGGCTTGCATCGATCGTAGTGGTCTTCTCCTTCAAGATGTTAAACGCGACATTACGAGCCAACGTCGCCCGAATAACACCCATAGCTCGTCTATCCAAAGAAATCCCAATCGCTTTGCTTCATCGTCTCGGTTTCTCCCGAGATAAGGACAAGTGCGGTTTCATCTCGGTAAAGATAATCTTCAATCTGCATCTTCCAGAAACTAAAATCATTCCCATCAAATTTGTCGATTCTCACTTTTACTTCTTCTGTCGCCATCGATTCGCTTCAACTCAGCCAAGCCTGGCTCTGATACCACTTGTTGCGATGGGGCAAGCGATTGAACAAAATATAGACAGAAAAAGAAAAATAAATCGGACACCGATTTACGTGGTTCGCCGTAAAGACCTACGTCCACGGGGAAAGAAGAAGCCGAATTTCACTATAGATCAAGCGATACAAGGAGATTACACACCTGCCCACTCAAATGCTCTCTCTGTGTTTCCCAAACCCCAATTACACCCAATACACCAATCTTACTTGGATGTAAATTACGAATAAGCTTTGCCGCACGAGAAACACGAAGACCCGCTATCAAGCACCCAGTGCCTACAGATGTCTCTCACAAACAGAGAACACCCGCAGCACTCAGAGTAAACGACGCTTCAAGATATGGCTTCGCTCAACGATCGTGTGCGGCTTCGTAGGATTGTTCTCTCTTTCGCGGCAAGCTTCGTTTCTCTCTCGTGGACGTGTGGCAGCAACTCACCGAAAAGAAGAAACCCTCAAAGCCGAAGACCTGCAAAAATTGCCCTTTATACGTGTGCCCATCGAGGGCCCACCTGTGTGTGTGCCCAAGGTCAAACCTTTGACCTTGGGCCCCACTACCTTTCATTCACGTGAGGCTTCACACGGCTTCGTTTTTCTTGTTTTGGATTCTGCAGCAAAAAGAAAACTTCCCCTTTTATTAATGTGTGCCCATTTGGGCCCCACCATGGCTCGCGAATCGCGTTTTATAAACGCTCAAACTCGAGACATATTTTAACACCTTCGATGATAGGTTAATGGTTTAAAAGCCAACCCTTTGATATGCTTGTTTGATGGTCTCATTTGGTCTATCGATGTATGAACATTCCAATGCCTTCATTGAGTACGGTGAATGCATAGATTGCATAAAATGATGGGGAGATCGAACGATGGAGTGTATTGGAGAAGCTTGGAGATTTTCATTAGCTTCCATTAGGAGTATGGCTAGTTTTAGAATTTGGACTCCATGTTAGACTTAATCGTAGACATAGAATAGTCACTTTGAATAAAAATAGTAATCTTTAATTTAATTTAGGTTTAAGTAGATTAGTCTCTTTAGAAAAAAGATTGGATTTATTTTATTTTAGCTCGTGGGATTGCTGTTCGAGCTTAATAACAAGATCAAAAACCACTGGGGTTTACCTCAGTGTCCACCCTTCCAACATGGAAGGGGGAGGTGGGGGGTTCGAATCCCCACCTTTGGGGTGGGGACGGGTGGTTTCGGTGAGTGGGTTTCGACTCCCACGCCCTACTAGGAGGCAAGACAAAAGTCTGCGAGTGAGAGTTAGAATAGGAGTAAAGTAGGACCGACCAAAAAAAAAAACAAGATCATATAATATTTCTTGCTCGACATTACCTTTTGCACTTTATTTCTTGGTTACCTATTATTACTGCCTCTGTTATACTTGTTTTGATTCCCGTATGTCGATTGTATTGATTGTGATTCGTTTACTTCATTATTCCTAGTTAGGTGGATGGGACCCACTCTAGAATCATAATAAACATAAAACATCACACTTAGCGGATGTTAACATTAGCATTTATAAGGGGCTAAAAGGACTCTATATGATGCTTAGTTGATAGATAGTCAAATTTAGGTATCAAAAGGGTATTAATTGAATGAGTAGTATAATCGAGTCTCGTACTTAGATTTTGGATTGTACAGGAAGTAAGATATACTATTGTATCTCATTTGACTTCTAGCCAGTCGCAATAGACTGGTGGCGGCTCCTATACATGATTGAATTCCCTTAGGATTAATAAAAAAAAAAAAAAAATCCCGATGTTGCGCGAGATAAAGGTTTGAGAGAAGCTATGCCAATTGAGAATCATTGATCCCTTTTGGCATTACCTCTAAACTCTTCTTTCCTTGCATGATGAACTACCTCTAGGAGCATTACGACACTAATGTGGCGACCACGTGTAAAGAATATGTCAATTTTTCTTTTGTCCTTTTTCTCCTTGTCTCTTGTCTTTTTTTCCTTCCTCCTTTGTTTTCCTCCTTTTTTTTTTCTTTTTCCACATGGCGAACTTATTAGCAATGGCAACGATTTGGGTTGTGGCAGATACATTGGCAAGGTGCAACTAAGGAAGATGACAAAGGAGGAAGCAAAAGAGTGTAAAAGGAAGAAAAAAATCAATTACCATATTTTTGCTACACGGTGTCATGTTAGTATTAGTTGCCTAATGGTGCTTATTAATGGGATCTTGAAGGATGATCGATGTGTCACATTTTATAAATGCGACTAAAAATTTTTTATGGCTTTTTTCCTAAACAAAATAATCATTCGCTTGGATGGTGATGTGCTTCAAATACGGGTGGCTGCGGATGCCCGTCGCAGTTTGCCCCTCTACATGTTCTTTCTTCGTCGTTTCAATGTGACAAAAGCGACTTGGAAAAAAATCATCTGACGACTACTTCTAAGAACTACGACATCGACGGGGCTCAGAAAGCAATGTCCAATACCGCGTTCTCGCTCGGACCTGGGGGTGGGCGACACTCGCCCACGTGGTAATCAAGCACCTCGAGTGAGCGGTACGCGCTGTGGAGTTTCGCGCACGGCCGGACCGCCGACTTGCAACATCCGTTCTCGCGCTAGATACGGAACCGAATCGGGTAAATGCGGGTCGCTATCGAAGGACCCAGCATATTCTTCGAAGGCGCAGCAAGTTTGAATATTATATAGGAGGCGAGACCGGTTGATTTTTTTTTTATTTTTAATCACTCCGATTTTTTTTGCTAATGATAGGCATATTGACTAAGGCTTTTAAACTTCATGTTCTCATAAAAAGATCAAAAGTTGGCTTTTTTTGTCCAACCGTCAACCTTTGGTCGAAAAAGATATAATTCATCAATTGTTAGTCATATTTTAGATTGAATTTCTTCGAGGCATTTGATTTAGGGGCTACAATAATAAAAATTTGGGGTCCGACTCCATAAATTTCGCACTGGGAAGATTTTTTTTTTTTTAATGAAAAAATCAGCTTGTGCACTTTAAATCAAATCAAGTCTAAGGAAAATCAATTTCAATACAATTTAGGCATTTCGAGAGAAGTTCAGAAAAAAAAAAAAATATGAGCGAAGTTGAGGAATCCACGGGGGACTAAGGTCAAAATGGATTTGAGAATGACACGATTTCGTCTCCTACAAGATAATCGAGGCGACAGTGAAGGAGTCGGCCAAATTGTTAAATTAAGAGAACATCTTTAAGATTGTGTACAAATAAAGGTACGAGAAAAAACTAAGAGCTACGTTGTTTCGAGATTGACTTTGTTTCGTTCATAAGATAACGCATGATTTGACCAAGTTTGCTTATTCCTCATTTTATCATTTGAGGCCGGCTTTGCAACCGAAAATGCTAAATAAGCTTCGGGACTGCATGCCAACACACGATATGAAATTAAGTTATAGGGACAAAATTTGCAATTACTTGGAATGTCAAAAACATGAAAAGTGCGAATTATTCATTCCACAGTAAATCGGGGATTCAAAATATTCGGAACCTTTCAGCGTGATGTTTGACTTTGCGAATTATTTTCCCTACAAGTTTTTCGGTGTGATGTGATGTTTTGTGATAGGGCGGGACTTGCAAAATGTTTTTTCCCTACAAGTTTGTCGGTGTGATTTTTTTGTGAGGACACGGAATTTGAGGGGGCGGGGACAGAGTTGCAAAAATATTTTCCCTACAAGTTTTTTTGGTGTGGTGCAATGTTTTTTTAAGAGGGCAGACTTGTAAAATTTCTTTTTGCTTACAAATTATTTTGGTGTGATGCGATGTTTTATAAGGGGGCAGAGTTATAAATTTTCTTTTGGTGTGATGCGATATTTTATAAGGGGGTAAACTTTTAAATTTTCTCTTTGTCTACAAGTTTTTTTGGTGCGATGTGATGCTTTTTAAGGGGGCAGACTTGCAAATTCTATTTATGCCTACAAGTTTTTGGTGTGACGCCACATTTTATAAGGGGGTAGATTTGTAAATTTACTTTTTACTTACAAGGTTTTTTTTTTTTTTTTTTATGTGATGCGATGTCTTCTATTTTATTTTTGCCTACAAGCACAACGTTTTTGGTAAGATGTTTTCTTAACGAGCAGGGGCAGATTTACCATCTGACGTATGGCTTTTTCAAGAGGGCAGGGGGCAGACGTGCAAATATACTTTTTCCCTACGAGTTTTTTGCGTGATGGTGAAGGGAAGTTCCTTGCAAATATTTTTTTTTCTTGGGAGGTTTTTCGTGTGATAACGACGGGGAACTTCAAGAGGGCAAGGGGCAGACTTGCAAATATTTTTTCCCCCAACGAGTTTTCTGGTGATAGCGATGGGGAAGTTCTAATTTTTCCCTATGAATTTTTTCATGTTATAGCGACGGGGCAGACTTGTAAATATAATTTTTCCCCACAAGGTTTTCGCGTGATAGATGGCGACGGGGACTTCAAGGGGACAGGGGGACTTGCAAATATATTTTTTATTTTTGGCCCTATTCTGGTGATAAGCTGCAACGAAAAAAAGATCTTTGGCGTTCAAGTTTCTGGGTTTCCTTTCTCCACCCCCTCAAGCTTCCACAGATTTCCCAAAACTCGAGTCGTTTACGGCCATGTCTTCCACGCTTGGCCAAAAGGACAAGCTGAGAGACCCACTGCACTTCCTTGTCTCAAAGATTTTTCCCCAATTTTTTTTTTTTTCCTCAAGAGACTTCTGTGTTTTCCAGATTTTTGGCCATTCGCTCGAAGCCAATAACGGGTAAAGATGACCACGAAGGCAACGGAGATGGAGGACCCCTTCTCGCGAAGACGAAGCTAACAACAAGGACGGTGGAGGGGGTGCTTTGGACGACAGCAGTGTTGGCCTGGACAGGCGTCGGCCGTGGACGGTGACTTTGGCTGGAGGAGGATGAAGAGAGAGAGACTGTTTTTTTTTTTTTGGGGGTCGGAAGAGAGAGAAAGACTTGATCTGAGCAGATTTTCAAGTTTTTTGTGAAATTCTCATGCAGGATGTCACGGCGGAAATGGACAATAGTTCGAATATGCAGCAAGCATAATACATGACCTCCTTGTGTCCAACTAAAGCGACCAGCTAACGTACTAGTTGCTCATCTAAAACCGAGAAACAAGTACTGCGCTGCGGAATCACATCACAAATCTGACTTGCTGGGACATAAATTCAAATATCAAACTTAATCTTGGCTTGGCTTGCAGCTGTGACTCCCACATAAAATCAAGCATCGCCTGAAATGAACTTCCATCTGCTCATAAGTTATAACTTAGGCAAAGCACTTCAATTAAGTCAATGATTTCAACAGCCCTTGAAGGCGGCATGGCTTCCTTGTCGAAGTTTCTAAGGAAAATGGAACTTGAAGAGAAGGGGCAAAAGCAAGAATTACTCAGAGCAGCGCAACACCACGAGAACGTCCACACGAAACATCAAAGTACCCAAAGAAAAACCCTAAAAGCGATTTGAACGAGAAAATCCACACATCCCTCTCTGCCATCGTCACCGAAAAAGGGGGATGTAATTAGAAACAACAGAGACACAGACGCATGAATATGACGCCCTCGTCCAGAATCCACGGACCCAGACGCAAAAGCTCACCAAACAGAGAAACCCAGAGAGAGAGAGAGAGAGAGAGAGAGAGATGGATACCTGGGTGGGATCACTCTTCTGAGGTTAGCATACTCATCGTCCATCTCTGAAGTATACAGTAGAGAGGCGGAGGGGTCGGATCTGAGCTCGGGATGCGACCGGCGGGAGCTCTTGGGAGCGAGATAGGGAGATAGAATTTTGTAAACGAGAGAGAGTAACGAGAGAGAGTGGGCTTCATGCGGCTATAGCAAGAAGACGACGCAAGAAGATCAAGACACAGAAGAGCGACATTGCGGTCAATTAAGAGAGAGAGAGAGAGAGAGAGAGAGAGAAGGCAGAAGTTCGAACGGAGAGCGAAGTTTGAATGGTTCTGCCCCTCCACAGGCCGGCCTATGCATTATTTCCTATCAACCATCATCATTTCCTATCAACCATCATCATTTCCTAAAAAAAACTAACCCCACAGTTTTTTTATATTTTCAGGCTGACTCCATTGCCTTCTTTGCAACCGAAGAAAAGCTCAATGAGCTCCGGAATTGCGTGCCAATGCATGATTCGAAGCCAAGTTAAAGGAAAAAAACTTGCAAAACCTCGAATTTTATTGACATATGAAAGATAATCTCTTTCGTTGGCATAACTGGAAGATTTAAACTATTTAGAGAACACACCTTTTCAAAAGGATCATTGCATACACCAACAACAACATAGGTGACCTAGAGACCGAGAGGGCAAACATTGCCTAACATCAATCACTAAAATAAAATGGCCAACCACGCGCTCAATCAATCAAAAGGAATGATGTCGAGCGAGTAGCTGAGGGTTCCGTCGAGGATCATCCAATTGCCGCCGCCCTCGTTGTCGGTGGGAGCTGTGAAGGTCAAGCCCGTGCATGAGACATCCACGTCGAACACGGCGACCCACCACGGACCCAAGCGCATCCTCCACTTGATTTTCGACACCATGTCGATGGTGACCTCCCCGTCGTTCAACATGCTCCCCAGCCTGTACATGCCCAAGTGAGTGACGATTGCCAGCATTGACTGGGCCTTGGCTCGGAGCGACATCATGCAGCTGGGGCCTTGAGGGAAAGTGGACACGGGGGAGGGACGAGAGATTTCGAGTTGGTTGTCAAAACTCAAGAGGAGCTTGGTGTGAGTGTACTCGATGGTGACGAGCTTACTGTGGGAGGTGGAGATGTTAAGGGACCAAAGGGAAGAGCCCGAGTTGAGTCTGGCCTCCAGCGGCAATCCGGCAGGTATTGCCAGGAAGATGACCATGATGAGGCCGAGAATGGTGTACATGGCAAAAGAGATAAAACGGCGGATGATCAGATTGTAGAGGTCGGACCGCGGCGGCACTGCTGGTGGTGATGCCGGATCATCATTGGCACGGGGTGGGATGGGGTGGTCGGCCCTCATTGGGAAATTGCGTAATGAGTATGTCCTACGATGGGGGGAATTTATCAAAGGACGGAGCTGTTTCCATCCCTACCTACTAATGCAGCATTTTCTTACGTGGCCCACCTTATAGCATTTTTTTTCGATCTTTTATTCTTTCCATTTCTTACGGGGAGTGGTCTGATATGGTTAAAGTGAGGGCGAGGGGAGTAAGAAGAGTCAACACAAATATTAGTTTTTAGTGGATTCTTGAAGCGCAAGAACATTGCCAACAATATCTCAATTACTTCCGCAAATGGTGGTTGATTCATTCATATCATTTGGATGAAAATTTTCTAGATTCGTCCCTAACACAAACCGCTGTAAAAACTGTACTTGTAAAGCTATGGACATTAACAAGGTAAACTATAGGGATAGAATGAGACAAAACCACAAGAACACATGGGCCATCGTGTGATATTTTTCCAATATTCACTGCAGAACCGTGAGCGAACGAGAGGCACGCGCGCTCCTACGAAGACGTATTGGGCACCGCGCGGCCCTTCCCTCCCTCCTTTCAATTAGGGAAGGGTTGATTTACAGAGACCAATTCGATTCCCGGGATAAAAAAATTTGGAAATCGGTTTGGATCGGTTCAATTTTCGACTCTCTACTCTAAAACGATTGATTCTATTCGAACACTGATATTGCAAGTAGGATTCAAAGCCTGTTCTAGGATTGAACTGGTTTCAAATTGGTCGAAGATCTACCTCCGATGAGTTTTTCTCTCTCTCTTCTCTTACTCCAATTCTTCTCTCTCCATCTCTCACTCGCTTTTTGGGACCTTTACCCTTTGGGAAGATGCCACATTTATATTCTTCTCTCTCCGATCCTACTCTCAATCTTCACTGGATCGTGGGAAAAGTACCAAAATAGTTATAAACCTTTTACATTTGTACGATTGATCATAAACTTTTAATTGGACCATTTTAGTCCTAAACATTTTTACATTAGTACCAATTCAGTCCATCCAGCTAATTTAAGCCGGAATTGTTGACATGGCCACCGACGGTCTTATGTGGCGCCATGTGGACAAATTTTATAATTTTTTATATTTTTCAGATTTTTAAATTATTATTTTCTCTTCTTCTTTTTTTTTTCTCTTTTCTCCTTACCCTTGACCGACGAGGTCGCCTGGCCGGCCGACCATCGCCGGCCACATGCTAGTCGGGCAAGGGGCCCCATGCCTCGCCAGCCACTACCACGCCCACGCCGGCCACGGGCGGGCGCGGCCCCCGCCCGCATCCGGGCGAGGGCATCGCCCCCGCCTGCATCCGGCGAGGCGCGCAGCCGCCCTCGCCCGGATCCGGGCGGGCGACGCCTCGCCGGTGGCCGGCGAGGGCACGGCGGCTGCCCTGGCTGGGGGAGGGTGCGGGGCCCCTCGCCCTGACCAGCCCGTGGCCGGCGATGGTCGGTCGGCCGGTGAGGTCACCGGCCAAGGGTAAGGAGAGAAGGAAAAAAAAAAAGAGAAAAAAAGAGAAAAATAACTAAAAAAATAAAAAAATGATAAAGTTTGTCCACATGGCTCCACATATGAACGCCGGCGGCCATGTAAAAGAATTTCCGGCTTAAATTAGCCTGGGATGGACTAAATTGGTACCAATGTGAAAATGTTTAGAACTAAATTGGTCAAATTGAAAAGTTTATGATTGAATTGGTACCGATATAAAAGACTTAGGACTATTTTGGTACTTTTCCCCTGGATCGTGCCATTTGAAGTATTGTGGAGATAGCTATGACATGGGTATATTGATTGACCTAAGTAATATCTATAAAAAAAAAAAAAGCAATGCTTTTAATATACATGGAAAATTTACAATAAATAAAAATTAAACACGTGAAATTCTTAATTATCGTAAGTAGATCATATATAGATATAGAAAAACTGAGAGAGAGAGAGAACGAAGAGGCATGAAGAGTCAGTTTTCTTAGTCTAGTTACGTATTTCCGTTTGCTGGCGTGAACTAACAACACCTTTGTGATGGGTTGGATAAAATATCATTTTCGCTGTAAAACGTCTTTTTAACTCGATATCAATGTCGGCTTCGACAACAATGAAACGTCATCGAAGAAGGGAATAATAGCAGGGCTAACTATGCGATGGAGACGGCAACTCCCTAAACAAAGCAGAAGAAAACCAAACAGACTGTTCCCTTTTTTAGTGTCGTCTGACAGCATTAAGACAAATATTTTTCTCCCCAGTGGGCCTATAGCGATGATGGAGATGCGAAGGCTTTGGCCCTCCGTTTCCTCCGCAATCTCAGCTCCATCGAATGAAGCACAACAGGGGGGGTGATCTCAAGCATGCTCTCCTTTAACAAAGACGAAAAACTTTTTTTCTTTCGACCGACGGCATTCGAGATATACACTTGATGATAAACACAGATCACGTGCTCCTAAAGCCGAAATCCACCAAAACAAGATCGAAACCGGGGGGCGGGCGGAGCGTGTGAACTTGCCATGGGGGCACCCACGAATTCTCCACACGTCAAGAAAGTCCATCGCTTTGTCCCACAACGAGAACACGCCATCTTTCGTGGTAATCTCATGGGCCGTGGCTTGTCACCTGCCCTCAAGGGGACCCGCAGTGGGCTTGCTGTCGCTTCCCAAGGCATAATCCCTTTGCACTTGAGACCCAAAGCCGGTGTTCTTTTCTTCTCTCTCTCTCTCTCTCTCAAACATGATCGATTTAGCAGTCGAAACGAATGGAATGATTGACATTGTGTTGGCCATTGGAAAAGCGAAGCAAGATCTTTCTTCATAGTACTCATTATGTTTTACCACATCATTAATTGCTGTTTAACTTTGGCCAGACGAGTTAATGATCGAGCTACAATTTCGACTGATGAGAGCATAAACGTCACACGTGGTGAATGTATTATGTTCTAGGATATCTCGTGTTTTTTCCCCTATCCAACTACTAGGACTCTTGAATTAATTGAGATATTCAGGCCTTGTATTTGTTCTTTCCTTCTGGGAGATATTCCAAAGATCTTGAAATAAACAACCACTTTATTGAGAAAGCCAATGAGCTAGAGAATTACTAACGACTCCTTCTGAAATTTTACTTTCCGACCATCTTCAGAAATGTACGAAATTGGTAGCATTTCCTTACGAAATGTTTACCTGAACGACATGGATGTTCCAAACTTTTTTTTTTTTTCAAATATTTGGATAAATGTGTCATGCGGCATTACAAAATACAATTTAGAGCATATGTGTCGTACAGGTAAAAGTTCGGGATTTCGATGTCATAGAAAAATGTTTGGAGTTTTTGGTGTGAAAAAAAATTAAAAAGGTGAAGAACTGCAAAGACTTGCCTCCACATGGTGGGGATGATTCCGATGAAACAAGTCATATTGCCTTGGAAAACTTTCACGCCCCAATCTTGTATCACTTTATCCATAGAAAAGCTTTAACGAATCACCCTTAATTTCTGGGTATGCCGTGGAATTGGAGTAAAAGTGTTCGAGGAGAATTTCAAAGCAAAGGTCACGAAACTTAAGATTTTCTCTTCTAATGGACTTTCATCATTTCAGTTTCCATGTGAAGTCATGCTTGGCACAAATTGGCGCTAATCGCGTCTTCATGCCGATACAATGACAGGAGTCGTTGCTTGCCCGGGGTTGCAAGATTGTGTTACTATTAGGCAACTCTAAGGCAATTTCAATATTGGGGTCCTAAGTGGTTTAAGAGATGAAAATAGTTTTTCTCCTTGCTTTATATTCTATTGGATAAATTGCCCGATCATTGCGTGAAGAAGAGACACAAAAAAGTTGCACACTATTTTGACGCCTACCACAAAAAAGGGGTTTGAACAATTTGAACACCAAAAAACTACTAAAACAAGGTTGAGAAAAATCTGTGAAGATGCAGGAAATTCCAATCGTGATAAAAGATAGTTTATTCCCTTAAGAGATAAGTGAAGACCCTAACCGTCGTGTCCCTTAAATTTAGCGGGCATAATTAAATTATTGCTAATCAATAAAATTTTACTGTTTGCACTATCCATGAAATAGCATTACACTTCACATGATCAGTAAGCGTGAAGATGCTTTTGACGAGTCAAACATTGTACTGTGTTTGTCTTTTAATAAATAAAGGGGCATAACCGAAAAAATAGACCGTCACTTTCTTAATGATTTTTTTTAATTAGTACATTTGGCCACTTTCGCATACCCCTTTTTTCTTTCGGTCACAATTAAACAAATCATATTGTTTCGGTCAATGTCACTCGATACATTCGATAAAATTAATTAACGAGAATGCATGTAATTGAACGACACGCCCACTATCCCAAAACCAGTATCCACAATTGGTTAAGACCTTGTCGAACGTGCCGGATTTGCTAATAAAAATCACCCTCTCCGATGATTATCGGATTGAGATGGCCTTTCCTCCCGTAGAGCTTCCGGTCATCGAAATCTTCTCATTGCTTTTCATAAGGAAGAAACATGATTCTGGCCGGCTCATCTTGGGCCCTCTCGAACGCAATGGTGGAGAAATCAGAGGATGTGCGGATCTTCGTATCCATATATAATTATAAAAAAAAAAAAATAGAGGAAAACTGTATTAAGAGTCTTAAACGATGGAGAGTATAAAAGGACATAAGGGGAAAGAAAGAAAAGAAAAGAAAAAGGTAGCTATCCAATAAGATGGAGGGCCGCTCGAGGCGCGTGGTTTTCTCCCTCCTCCATGTCCCTATTCACATCAGACGTCAAAACACGTCGACGGAACTGAAGAATGTTTCGACGCGTACAGAAAGAAAAAGAAAGAAAAAGAGGTCCTCTTTGCGGTCTTGATTAGAAAGATTTGGGGGGCGCGCTTTTCGGTGGCTACCCTGATTTTGCGGCATGTTACACCATCGAGGTCGGTCCGAGTATAACGCATTTGAACCGGATGATGGGCCTTGAAAATGACGGGGAAGGAGTACGTACGTACTCCGCTCCAATGTTGACTTGAGGGTGGGGTGGGGGCGGGGTGGGCGTGCCCTAGAAGAAAGCACGTGATGACGTCATCATGATTACGTGAGATGATGATGATGATGGCATTCAAAACCACCGAAAGAAAATGTTTGAGGGGACTTCCCTTTCATGCACCGCCACGACCACAAACCCAGCGGCGGGGAGAGAGAGAGAGAAGTGCAAAGGAGAAGGATGAAAGCTTCATGCACAAGAGCTTAATTACTCAGTTATTAATTTACCGCGAAGTTACTAGGGGCTAAACGCCGTGGGAGGGATCATATGCGTGATCTAGAGCTGGAGAAAAATTTGAACATGCGAGCGATTCTCCTGTTTGTTATAGTTGATCTCTACAGTGATTTCACCCTCTCACGTCGATGTAATTACAAGATCCCGTTAGTTTCTGCATTAATCTTTACGTCGAGTTCCATGTTCCTCATCATTGCTAAAATAAGATAGGACATGCGCTTGTTCGAAAAGGAGAAATGCGGTTGGTAAATGCAAATTATATGGGATGACAAGGACCTCGAGAAAATTGATGTAATATTGATACGGAAACGACAAAATATTGCAAATTAAGCCAATGCGAAAATACCAGAGAATAAATGAAGAATTATAAGGACATCAAATATTTATGTTGTTCGGTTTGAGTATTGGTATTTATATCCACGAAGAAAGTCGGCAACAATTAATCTAATAATCGGAGAATCAGAGTTACAGTTACTCATATGCTCAAATATTTCTTACATCTAAAATTAAGTCAAAACTCAAAGTACTCACAAATAAACAATTTAATTTATATGTGAACTAACCTAACAAAATCACTGTGCGTTCAAGGTCTTCTCGTATGGCAAAAATACGGGAAAGTCCTCGCCACTTTCAGAAGGTGTACAAGTACGGCTTCTCGGGAGGTAGAAACAAAAGCAAAAAAACCTTTGGTTTGTTTCTTTCTCATCCAATTACCTTTTTACCCCCACGGTGAAATAAATTTAATAAAAGAAAGTAAACCCATTATTCTGTCTTTTAAGGCAGTAATGATTCTATTCTTGGGAGCAGTTTCGATGAGAAATTATTCCTTTTTATTCTCGTTCGAGAACAATTCTTAAGCATTTTAAATCGTTTGATACATGTCCGAAATTTTTATTCCCATAATAAAATTACGTTTGATATCGTTCGAAAATTTATAATCCAAATAATTTTCTTTTAATTTTTAGATAATTTTATTAACTTCTTCTTTTTTTCTTTTCTTTCTCCTTTTCATCTTCAAGATTTGCTGGTCACTGGTCTTGGGATGACCGCTAACCAACCAGACGAGATCCGGTGACCTTGTTGGAGCGTCGTCGGTCCTTAACGAGGCCGTGCCTCGTTGGCCGAGCCTTGGTTGGGTGATGCCAACCTCGCGGTGGCCCAACAAGGTCGAGCCCCGCCGGTGATCGGGCGAGCTCGACCTCGCCCAACCATGGTTAGGCCGAGCCTCGTTGGTGGCCGGGCGAGCCTTGCTGCACCAAGCGAGGCTCGCCGGTGGCCGGGACGCCCAGGTGAGGCTCGCCTAACCATTGACAAGGTCGAGCCTCATTGATGGTTGGACAAGCTTGCCGGACCTTGACTTGGCTAGGCGAGCCTTCGGTGACCTCGCCCAACCAATCACCAGTGACCGGCGGCGGTGGCGATGGACAACGGTGGCGACGATGGCAAAGTGGAAGAAGAAGAGAGAGAAGAAGAATAAGAAAAAGAAGAGAAAAAGAAAAAAATAAGTTGGCTTGATTCTAGAACCTGTTCACGAGAACAAAGAATTAACTTTTTTTTACTTTTCGATTTTATTCCAAATCTACTTTTGGAAATAAAAAAATAGAAATTTGTTCCCGAAAACAAAAATTTTACCAAACGGATTTCTATTCCAAATCTACTCCCGGAAACAAAAGAATAGAAATTTTTATTGTTTGACTCGGTTGTCAATCGCACCCTTAGTGGCCAGCTCTTCACGATCAAATTTTGGAGACTTATCAAACCCAACTAGGTTTCTTAAGTGGCTGAAACTCTAAGATATAATTTAACAATTAGGAGATTATCAAACCCGGTATAACATGTGATGACTGTCCACTATATTCTTCTTAGGCAAGTAAATGATTTCGTCCATCGCATTTTACGGCTCTTATCATTTACAAGTTTTGTTAATGATTTGTCTGCTGAGTGACGGTCCCATTCTCATTTTGATGATCCTACTTATCACTGGTTCATCCTTCTTCATCGACTAGCCTGCTTGTCAATAAATTTGTACAAGCATCCACTTCTATCCATCTTCCATGTAAACCAGCCTTAAAACATGCTGCAACCTCGTTAATTTGGAACGTAAATAAACGAGTCTTGTGATAACATGACGGTCTAGTCGTCACCTGCCGCCCTACATGAGCACACACCCACGTCATTGATATTTGGCAAAAATTGATTGAACGACCTATATTGGAAATTTCGAGTAAAGGTTTATGCTTAAAGGAGCAAATCAGAAAGTTTGGGACTGAAAGCTGCTTTCTGCTCTCTTTCTTTTCATCCTAATACACTTTCTACTCAGCTTCTTTAGTCGCATTTTGTGAGTCAAAAGATTAGCACAGAAGATACCTATTAATTAGTGCTGGTTTGCACAAATTTAGATAGGCCTCCACAACGACGGGCCTCCAATTCCTGGATCACGGGGACGGGTAGGGAAACGATTTGAGGGGACGGCTTTCGTCCTTAAAGACCCAAGGCACTTTTGGTTTCTCTAGCAGCGTCTTCCAGCCACTGCGATCTTCTAACAAGAGTCGATTTTGCGTGGGATTTTATGTTAGACGTGTCTGTTTGCATTTTTTGTATGTTGTTAATGAAATCTTAATGGCGATAGCTTAATAACTGAGCAAGAAGCTCCTTTTGCGCGAGGCTCCAGCTTTTATTATAAGAGACTATAGCCGATACTAGCGTCCCGTAAATCTTTTATGTTAAACCATAATAGCAACCGTGGACACTAGAGTCCCAAAGTCTTAACGTTTTATCCACATAATGCAGCGGGCAACGAGCATAAATCAAGTAACACAATCTCACCATGCTAACATATCTTTTCAACGCATTCAACTGCAACACCCCACATGATAGAAAAACATCTTAAGCCGCATTCGGATTTAAAATAGCTTGCTAATTTATAAAACTACATAGAATTTACATTAAAAAACACCGCAAGTTAATCATGGATTTCCTTTGGCTCCCAAACATAATTTGTTTAGCCAAACGTCATAAACATACCCTCAAAGGCCAGAGAACTGAAATTTTCATAAGATCAAAGCTTATGAAGTAAGAGGAACAGCTACCTGATTCCATAAAAATTTTATGAGTACACAACCGTGAAAATATCTTCATTTTTCAATGATTTCTCATGATTGCCAGAAATTGATTAATATCAAACTATTCTTAAAAATTACGAGAAGTGCTAAGTTCAATAGTGAAAACGGGGTCTCAATCCGGCGTTGGAGTGAGCATAGAGCCACATGTGCTCCTAAAATATCTTACTTTTAACTAGTTTTCAACAAATATTTTGCCCCTGATTGATATTTTAATTTACAGACCAGCAATTTTTGTCAAGCTAAAATTCTTTGTTGCATTTGGTGGAAATAAATATAGTCAATCAAAGGCCTTTAGAATCATTCCCACATTTATAAAGGTATCAACGGATTGATTCGGTTCTGGTCTTCGTAATACTTGAACCGATCTGGACATGAAGGGCCATATGTGTTTTGCGATTCTTTTTTACATCCCTGTCTCATAGGCAGTTCGGCAGGCCCCCGCCTCCGGAGGGAATTGTCGATAGTCTGAAGATCCGCAAGGACATGCCCCCACGTGGTGGGGTCAATGACCCGATGAAACAAAGCTATACCACCTACAAAGACCTTTCGACAACGACTTTGAATTGGAAAAGTGGCGCCCCATGTCGCCATCTGCCCAAAAGAGAAGGGCTTGAACCATTTGAACCCCAAAAAGCTACTAAAAGTAGGTTGACAAAAATCTAAAAATCTGTACGGATGCAGGAAATTGCAATCACGATAAATACAGCTTATTCCTTAAGGGAGAAGGATAGGCCCTATCCGCCGTTTCCCTTAATTTTAGTGGGTACAATGAAATGATTACTACTCAAGAAAGCTGGCGATTGGGTGCAATTATTGCTCTATCCAAGGGATAATTGGTCAAGACCTTCTCGAAGGAGAATGTGCCTGATTTGCTAATAAAAATCACCCTCTCCTGTGCTTTGTTAGTTCGAGCCTCTCCATGCGTAGAGCTTCCGGTTTTCGAAATCTTCTCATTGCTTTTACAAGAAAGAAACCTAATTCTAGTCAGATTATTTTGGGCTCACTTGAAGGCGATGGCGGATAAATCAAAGGATATGCCGATATTCATATTATTTGAGCATTTGAAAAACTCTATGGTAAAAAGATATATTAGGTGTCAATACGTGGATATTTCAAAAGTGTTGGGTGTTTTAAATATGCGATAAAAAGATAAAAGATAAATCATCTAAAAGGTTGGAGGGTTTTTCATTTTCTTTTTTGTTCTTTCTTTCTATCTCAAAATCATGTCCGGACATTATGTCCTAAAAGAAACTTTATCTTTTTTGTCTTTTTGCTATTTTATGTACTCGATCATTTCAAACCTACTTAAAACTTTTGGAATATACTTTTATACTCGATCAATATACATATATCAACACTTTATATAACTTCTTTTTTTTATAGTTTTCTAAGACTCAAATAATATGGATATCAACATGGCCTTCAAAAGAACCGAAATGACATGGCCAGAAATTAGATTTCTTTCTTGTAAAAAATAAATGAAAATATTTCTTTATGGCGATATAACGTGCCTGACAAGGAATAGCTCATCGCATTCCAATTAGACGTTTTCTTTAAGGAGATGTGGGGGTTTCTAGTTGTGAGGTAACTTCTTGGTGATTTATTTATTGAGCAATGACCCGAGGCTAATCCTTGTGGTATTGTGTGTAATCTAAAGCCAAGAAAACATTTGAGCATGTAAGTAATTCTACTCTCCGACTAATTGATTTGCAATTGGCTCTTGTGTTCTTTGTTGTTTACTTCTATAATGCTTTCATCCTCTCGTGTTGATACAATTGTAAGATTCGTTAATTTTTGCATAATCTTTACAACAAATTTCGCATTATTTGTCATTGCTAAAATAAGATAGGACACACGATTGTTTGAAAAGGAAAAGGCAATAAATGCACATGCCAAGTATGACTTATGATGACTATCCACTGTCTTCTTCTTAGGCATGTAAATAGTTTTGTCGATCACATCTTAGAGCTCTTATCACATAAAGTTCTTGTTAATGACTAGTCTACCGAGTTAAGGTCACGACCTCATTTTGATGATCCTACTCATCACTAGTTCATCCTTCTTCATCGAGTCGCTTGCTCATACTCATCACTAATTCATCCTTCTTCATCGACTCGCTTGCTTATCAGTAAATTTGTATAAGCATCCCCTGTTATTCATTTTCTGTGCACACCAACCTTGGAACAAGCTACAGCCTCATCCATCTGGAACATAAACAAATGAGCCTTACAAAGACATAACAGTCTAGTTGTCCTGGCCATCCTACATGGGCATATGCCACATTAGTGATTCTAGGCGAAAATTGGGTGAAAAGACTACATTGAAATTTTGCACAAAAATTTAGGACTAAATGGCGAAATTAGAAAGTTTATGAATAAAAGCTGCTTTTCTGCTGTCTTTCTTTTCAACCTAATACACTTTCTACTCAGCTTCGTCAGTCGCATTTCATGTGGCAAAGGATTAGCGTAGAAGATATGCATTAATTAGTGCTGGTCTGTACAAATTTAGATGGGCCTCAACAACGACGAGCCTCCAATTCCTGGATCACGGGGGACGGGTAGGGAAACGCTTTCAGGGAACGGCTTTCCTCGCCTCGTCCTTAAAGACCTGAGGCACTTTTGGTTTCTCTAGCAGCACCTTCCAGCCACTGCGAGCTTCTAACTAGAGTCATTTTTGGATAGTGTTTTAAGTTAGGCGTGACTGTTTGTTCACTTATCTTGTTATGTTGTCATTGAAATTTTAACGGCGAGTGCTTAAGAACTGAGTAAGGGGCTCCTTTTGGGCGAGGCTCCAGCTTTTATCATAAGAGACTATACGAGTGCCCTGTAAATCTTTTATCAAGAGTTAGGTCTTGTTGAAACTCGGGTGATTATGCAAAAAAATTAGCATTTTAGACTCGTTTCAACAAACTAGATGAACAAATGAACGGTTTGGTGGGACTAACAAAATGCAGCCTTTGCTGAAAACAATTGCACTTTGTTAAATCATGAGCTCTAAAATAAGCCCCCATGTAATCTAACCAATAACCAATCTACATGCGTGGTACACTCCTTGGAACGGATTTATAGTAAGACGTAAAGTGCCATATGAAATAGGAGAAGTTTTGAAATATTACCGATACACCCTTAATAAGAACTAGGGTGTAGGGTGCTTTACCGATATATATGTCATAGCATAGTAGGTTGGTCATATATGATAGGGGTGTGCAAATAGACCTATTCTACTTGGGAATCGGACTAGACTGTCCTAAAATCCGGTCTGGTTCACAGTGAAGAACCACTTGAGAACCGAACCGACTAGATCAATTTTTGGAACCGGTTTCATAAAAGATGAAAATCCTAACTTCTCTTGCATCTTTTTCTTCTTTGCCTTCTGTTTCTTAGACATGGCACTCCGCTCTTCTTTCCTCTTCACTTGCACGGGCAGTTGCCCTCGCGCTTTCTCGACGTAGGAACCCTCGCGATTCCTCTTCTTCTTTTTCTCAGAGCAATCACAACCTGAGCGAGCTTGCTCCCCATTTGAGCCCTCCCTCTGAGGCTACCCAAAAGTTGATTTTCAGCTTTTTAGAGAGAGTGGCGTGGGGAAGAGATAGAGGAGCTTCGAGAGCCAGTCCTTGGCTCTTTTGGTGACGGTATCTTCCACGGAAGCTTCCGGTACGAAGTCCGGCATTGCGTTTGGGGAATAACGATCCGCCATGCTTGAGTTGCAAAGCTCTCGCGAGCAATGAAACACGACTTCAGAGAGAGAGAGAGAGAAGCTTCGAAAAACCTGCTGGTTCGCAAATTCGATCCCATTGTGGGCCTGGCCCAATGGGCTTCAAGTGAAGCCTCGCTTCTAGACAGTAAGTTTGGATCGGCAAAAACCGAGACCTAGCATAGAACCTTACTCGAGTTTGAGCGCATATATGAATTAAATCTCGGGCCAATTCCATAAAAAAGCACCAACTTTAACTATTTTCCCAAATCTGGCCCAAACTATATTTTGTTCCAAAAAAAAGCCCAAACTTTTAGTAGCATCCCAAATCTGGCCTCCGTTAACCATCCTTCCATAGTCACCGTTAGTGGCTTTCTCTTCGTCCTTCTGCTCATCAAGTCACTCTCTCTGACATCCTCCGACTAGAGTCACCGCCAACCTTGACATCCGCGCATCCACCGCCGATGCCCGTCCAAGCCAACACTACACGTCCAAACCAGACCACCCCTCCGTCGTCCTTGTTGTTAGCTTCATCTTCGCCGAAAGGAGTCCTCCATCTCCATTGTCTTTGTGGTCATCTTTACCCATTTTTGGCCTGAGCAAATGGCCAAAAATCTGGAAAAAATAGAAGTCTTCAGAAAGAAAAATCTGGGGAAAAATCTTTGAGACAAGGAAGGGGCAATGGGTGTCTTGGCTTGTCTTTTTAGCCAAAAGATCTGATATTTAGAGGAGTTTACAGAGCAACGTGGGTCAAAAATCAGTGGGTCTCTTGGCTTGTCTTTTTGGCCAAACATGGAAGACATGGCCGCAAACAACTCGAGTTATGCGGAATCTGTGGAAGCTGGGTTATGGGAAATCTATGGAATCTTGGGGGAAAAAGAAAAGGAAACCCAGAAACTTGAATGCTAAAGGTTTCCTTGTATTCATTGCAGCTCATCGCTGGAATAGGAAAAAAAAAAAAAAGAGAAACCCATACTTGAATGCGAAAGTTGATTCAGAAATTCACAATCTGCTCGCGAGGCTATTCGTCTTTGTCTTCATCTTCCCGACGACCAACTCTAGATCTGAAACAAAGCCCCGTCCATGGCTGCGACAAGCGAGGTCGAAGTAGGAGGAAGAGACGGAAAAAAAAAAGACTTTGGTGGGTCGATGACCCACCGTCGTCCTTGTCGCCCTACTCTTCCTCCCCGTCGTTCTCGTCGCCCACGCCGCCGCGCCCATCTCCTTCACCGTTCGCTTCCTCTTGGCTTTGCATGCCGTCTTCCTCCTCTTCTTCCTCGTCGTCTCCTCGCCGTCCTCGTCGACGGCGACGGGGACACCGGCCTCCTTCACAACCCTAACTTTCTCGTCCTCTTCGAACTCGATCTCCTCCTCCTTGTCGGAATCCATCGTCGCAATCATGACCTCACGCTCGCCGGGACGAGAAACCGGTGATTTCTCGGCTCGATTCCGGACAAAAACGAACGGAAAATCTTCGAGAAAATGGAAAATAATGGGAACAAATTTTCTGGGTGACGTGGAAATAAGATGACTAACGGTGACTATGGAAGGATGGTAACGGAGGCCAGATTTGGGTGCTATTAAAAGTTTGGGCTTTTTTTTGGAACAAAATATAGTTTGGGCCAGATTTGGAAAAATAGCTAAAGTTGGTGCTTTTTTATGGAATTGGCCCATTAAATCTCGGTACCTGGTGAACTCAGCCTGAAGATCGATACGGACAGGATTCTCTGTACAGAGTTTTCTGACATATGGGAATTCTGACCGAGAGAGGAGGGAGAAAAGAGTAATGCAATAAACCGAGTGAGCATTATACGGGGCACTATGAGATCTAAAAAAATGTCCTTTTTCCTTTTTCCGCTAGAAATGAGAATGTAAATTACCAGAGGTAGCTAAATGCATTACCCAAGCTTCCATGGTACAAAGAGTTTAGCCTCAATAGTCTAGTGAAGACGAACGGAACCCCAGGGAAGCAACACACAGGATTCTCACTGGAGGAACTTGCTGACTTGTTGGGAATTCTGTCAACAAAGAAAAGAGCAGCCTATGACAGAGCTACGGTGAAATGAATGAGTGCTCATGCAGTTCGACATAATATTAGGTCGTCGCCGCATCCTCGTACAATCCTGTTGAATTTCTTTTTCAATGTGCCAATATACCTTTCCTTGCATGGCAGTAGCAATTGAAACTTCGAAAGGTTGGAATTAAAATCATGCAAAATGTATAATAGTCACAGGCTTTCAAGGCATCAATGTAATAACAGCAGACGAGGACATCTTCTTCCGATCATGTGAGCATCTACTACAGAGCATCTTCTTGAACATCACCTGACCACCCTCATGAAGAAGTTCATAAGAAAAATAAGTTATATGGCTTTTCTTCAACAAATCTTCAATGACAATCTTAGGCGTGGTCACCTTCTTTTATCAGCCTTAATAATAGCGTTCACTACCACAGGAACAATATGGTTTGTGAATCATGTGGTGAATGACCCTGACAGCCTCATCAACCTTTGCTTCACACAAAGGCAATTTATTACTCGACCAAATGAAGTTGCATTGGAGTAAAACCCTTCTCAGTTTTTTCGAGTAGAAGGTTATATCCAGAGTCGGCATCCCCTGCTTTAGAGAATCCATCAATCATCACACAATGTGCAACAGTTGGGCAGGCAACTTTTGACACTCATGAAAAGGCTTCACTGGTCAATCGATATATAGTTTTCCCAGAAAAGGATTAATCATGATATTATATGCTGCCATCATATAAGAAACCTTATAACGCTCCTAAACAAAAGCATCTTTCCTGCAAATTCCCTGGATGAAAATAGTGAATGTGAACAAATTTGGCCTTAATCCCTTCTTCAGGACATTGGCAAAAAGTTTTTGCTCTCCTAGATGTCCCCATTCTTACAAAGTCTATCAATAAGCTTATTGAATATTGTAATATCCAGATAAATAAATAAACTAAGCACATATGCCTCCCTTTGATAAATATCTTCATAGAACCCACCAATGACAGTAAATAAGCAACAGCATTGTGATCACAACCTTGAGAAGTCATATTTCAGAGAAGTCTTACAGCAGCATGAGGCCTACCTGTCCGACAAATGGACTTTATCCTAAATGTGAAGGTGTACACATCGGGAGCAATCCCCTTTGTCCTCATCCTCAGATACACTTTATGGGCTTGATTAAAGTAACCACTCCCTATCAGTATATTCATGATCGCATTGTAAGACAACTGTGGAAATCCATCCTCTCAAACACATTGACGGCTTCCTGAATCCCGCCTTTCCTTCCATAACTTCTTGTGGCCCCAATATAGACTCCTTTGAGCAAACTGCTATTGATGTTTGTTCCCAGCTCTGCCAGCAAAGTCTCCATTGCCTTAGAACTCCCCATGAAACCCGAGCTTTTCAATCATGCATTTTAAGTCGACAACGTGTGCTTGAAGCCATCTTCTTTCTAACTGAATTGAAAATCTTCAATGCTCTGTGAGATCCTTTTCGTACTTAACAATTGCAGCCACATGTTTAGTTATAGCTCAACTTGTTCCAAGACCCAATGTCTAGCAACCAGACAGCTCAAAATCCATCAACCATTGACCATGACTGTTTTTCCGCACCATTTCACACACATACCTGTGATCCCCTGAATCAGAGAGGAAGACACAATTCCTGAGTTCAAACAATTCCTGGGATTGAGGAAAGGGATCGGCAAAAAGGATTAAACAGGAAAGTAAATGCCTTGAAAAATCGAGATACCAGCACAAAGTTTGGAACTTTTCCCCACAATCAAAAGGATGACATCAATGCATGCATATATCTTTCTTTGTTTCCCCTCAGTTTCCAGTTCTTTCATCAATGAAGGAAAAATGTTCCAAGAAACTGAGCATAGACTTCCTTTCTTGGTGAAAAAGAAAACAAAATCGAGAGAGAGAGAGAGAGAGAGAGAGATTTGCTTGAGAATTGCACATACTGCCTAGGAAACGCCACCTCAACTTGAGATACGGTTGCCAAAAATTTTGAGTCTAGCTGATGATAGTTGCATCACCATGGAAGGTGCATTGCTACAGTTAGCTGTTGAGTATGGAGGGAAGACCCGTGCTGTGTTCCAAGAAATATAGAGTGACATGAAGAGATGCTGGATATTTAAAGCATAAGATCAAATGAATTTCAATATGGATTGTTAAGGGCAAGAATTAGCATTGGTTGCCGCTAGGACAGGTGTGAAGCCTTGGAGTGCTTGTTTTCCAAGCCACTGTTCTGTTTGTGCACCACACTCTGGGAAAAATGAACTTAGCCTAGAACTAACACCATTCCAAACACATTTTTCTGAAACTCAACTAAAATCACCAGAAAGCCATCAAACACAGAGAGCAGGCATATTTATTAGAGAGTGGCAAAGCTTGACTTAATGATTGTGAAGGCTTCAAGAGAGAGGCCGCCCGCCGCCCCCTTCCACACCTACCGTGTATACACACACAAAGAAAGAAAAAAGAAAAAAGAAAAAAGGTAACAGAAAGCAAGAAAACTCCAATAAAATGAGTTCACTAAATGGAAACCGCTTTTCTTTCCAAAAAAAAAAAAAGGTTAGAAGTCAGGATAATCGAAAATATATCTTGTTTCCTTACAACATCTGCTGATCCAACAAAGATTTCATCAAATTCACTCTATACTTGCTGGTTCAGACTGAAAATTTCACACTGAAATTCCTCAAATAGGTTATGTGCAGGTATAGTAGCTCAGTGTCCCGTTGCTGAATACTAGATTGCTCTCCTCGTACATGCTAAGCAGTGTTTTGAAATAAAATGGGGTTGAATATCCATGTTTATAGTGGACTGATTGAAACATTCAGTAGTCCAACAAAGCTTCCAAAGAATTCACTCTATATTGCTCATTCAAGCACACACTTTCAACTAGGAATTCCATCGAACACATCACAATCATGCGTATTTGCTTGGTAAAATTCAGACAAATGTCGAATTTGCTTTTTCATGAATGAAGAGATAAACTAATCGTGTAGGTCTTTTATCTAGTTGAGCGATCCAAATGACAAAGTCGAAATCAAGGAAAATGGAGAAATAATGGTAGGTGGCCTAGAGGGATCTATTGAAATTGACAGAATATGCAGAGGATGTGTTGTTTACGTTGAGAGGCTGTATCTTCAACGTTATATCTTACATGATTTCAGCTGAAAATGGTGATCAAGGAGGTAGGAAAATGTTGAAGATGTGACGAAGAGAAGCCAAAGAGTTCCATAGTTCTTTGCTCTTGGTTGCACGTCTTCATCCAGTTTGAACGTTGCACATTCTGACACAAATGTATTTTTCCCTTCAACCACACTATCCTCTCGCGCACATTTACCAAAATAACGTAAATACTGTTTCTTTTAAAGAAAATAGCACAAAAGGTTCTAAATCTTAGCTCAATATGTAATATGATCCTTGAACTTTTAATTTGTTTAATGCAGTCTCTAAGCTTTGACCCAATATGTAATGTATTTCCCGAACGTTTAATTTGTTCAATGTAATTTCTAAACTTTTGGTATATATTCAATTTAGTCTTTGAATTCTATGAAAATGTTAATAGAAGGACAATATTGAAAGGATGTGAACTGAAAAGACATGTTATTCAAAGACAATTAAAACTTGTGTAGAAAACTAAAACAACATGAGCTGAAGAGACATGTCATTTAAAGACAATTAAAACTGCTACAAAAATTCCTTGCAATAGAATCTGAAAGGATAATTCCCGCAGCACCACGAGTTCTATTTTGCTCACTTTAAACAATTAATAACCCATAATTACAATAATCCCCATATTAATGGATTAACAAAACATTTTTAACTCAAAGAAATGTAAGTGTGCCTCTGGATGTATGGACGTATAGTGCATCAAGATAGGTAACTTTCTTTGAACCTTTTTAGTGAAAGCCTAATTTAACTTAACTAGTTGATGGACTAAACCTTTTTTTTTTTGGGGTCAAAAAAGGAAACGACTTTCATTACTGGGAAAAAGTAGGTGGATACACTTCGTTTGCTTCAGAACAGAGAAGCTCTAAGAGGGCCGGGGGTGGTTGAAAAACCCAATTTCGTGATAATTTGTTTTTACTCTGGGCTCTAACAACCCAGTCAGCAATCCTATTGGACTCTCTCTTAATATGGGCTAACTTTATATGTTTGAAAGCCTTGAGAAGTGAGTGGGCTTGTTTGATGGGCCCTTGAACTTCCTAGGTGATCTGTGCTCGACAAGTAAGTGCACTTATCAGATCAAAATGATCTGATTCCACTTCAAGTGGTACTTCAGTTCGTGTGGAAAAATAAGTTAGGGTTTCCACCATGGCTTGTGCCTTCGCTTGAGCCGCTGAAGACGCCTTAATAGATCACGCAAAACCGTCAATTAGCCTTCTAGAACTGCCACGACAAACACTTGCCACTGCACTTTCGTTCGTTCCGGGCAGATAGGCTCCATCAATATTGATTTTGAGTTCCCCTGGCTCTGGTGATCGCCATTGATGGAGGTGGAAGCTTGCTACGTTTTTGGTTTTCTTCTTCGGAGGGAGCCACCGGTCGTGATTTCGTTGCATCGCAAGAGCTTCATCCACTACCTGCTCTGGATCTGGTTTTTTCTCTCGAAAAACAATGTGGTTTCGAGCTTTCCATATTTGCCAAAGAACAAACGCTAGAAGCTCAAAGGAGGCCGAGGTATGTTCGACTTCATCTAACCATACTTCAAATCGTGATAAACCTTGGGCAGAGATATTGATGTTCAGAGCTCTATCTTTCCAGATTTTCCTTGTCCATGGACAAAGAAGGAGAGCGTGTTCTACGATTTCAGGGCTTTGATTACAGAGACTGCAAAGGGGATGAGGTAAGATTTGCCTTCTAAAAAGGTTAACCTTGGTAGCGAGGGCGTTTTGGCAAGCACTCCATAGAAAATATTTTATTTTAGGATAGGTGTGGGATTGCCATATTTTCTTCCACAGTGATTTGGGGGTCTGATAAGAGGACAAAGCCTTTTCTGAAGTTTGGTTGATTGTTTCCTCTCTACTACTATTATATGCACTTTTTACTGTGAAGCTTCCTGATTTGCAAGGTGTCCACACCATTCTATCTTCCAATACCAAACTCCCCAAGGCAGTTGCTAAGATTTCATTGTTGAACTCTAGGTCAAAAAGTTCCTGCACTAGTTACTCATTCCAGCATGCCTCTTCCTTTATAATTAGTTCAGACACCATTCTAGGTTCATTTCGGTTCGCAAGTCCCCCAATCAATCCCCGTTGAAGCCATATGTCTTCTCTGATGTTAATCTTTTCCCCATTACCAACTACCCATCTAATAGATGGATATATGGCATCTCTACCCATGATAAAGGCTTTGCCATCCCCAAGAAGGTCTGCTTCCTTTCCTAGCTCACCAAAAATTCTCTCTCGGGAAATATATTCCTTTTAGAAAACGACTCCACAAAGACAAGGGATCTTGTGAAATCCTCCATGCTTGTTTTCCCAACATAGCCTTATTGAAAGTCAATAAATCTCGAAACCCAAGACCTCCAGCATCTTTCCTATACTTCAAAGTACCCCACCTTTTCCAATGCCAACTAGTCTGCTTTTCAGTATTTTTCCACCAGAATGCTGCTATCTTTTTCTCAATAGCTCGGCAGATTGGTATTGGAATTTTGAAAATCGACATTGCATATTGAGGTAAAGCTTGCACTACTGATTTAATGAGGACTTCCTTTCCCACTTTCGATATCAAATTTTCCTTCCAACCTTCAAGGTTCTTATTTACTCTTGCATAATCCAAGCAAACATTTGTTTTTTTGTTTCCCCCCAATCGGATAGAATCCCTAAATATTTGCCCTCTTTTCCTATCTCTGGACCCTTAGTTCTTCCGCCATATTTCTTGTCAAATTTGGTGGGCACTCTTTACAAAAGAAGATTCCCAACTTGTTTAAATTTACTGCTTGTCCAGAAGCTAAGCAATATTGACTCAAAACAGAGGCAACATTTTGGCATTCATTGATCGTCCCATCAAGAAAGAAAATTGAGTCATCCGCAAACAACAAGTGGGATAAAGTGGGACAAAAACTATTAAAACGAATTCATTTGATGGTTCCATCCGCCACTGCTTTTTCCATCAATAAAGATAGCACATTGGCAACCAATATAAAAAGATAGGGGGATAACGGATCACCTTGTCGAATACCCCTCGAAGGTTGAAAATAGGGCAAAGACTCTCCATTAAATTTGACACTGAATGTCACTGTGGACACGCATTGCATTATCCAATTCACCCATTTTGCGCAGAATCCAAATTTTAGCAAGCAAGCTTCCAGGAAATCCCACTCTATTCGATCATACACTTTTTTCATATCTAGTTTCAGCACTGCCTGGAACTTTCTCTTCCTCTTTCTCACCCTTAGTTGATGAAGCACATCTTGGACAATCAATATATTATCTTGAATTTGTCGTCCACTAATGAAGGCGCTTTGCTCTTCACAAATTAAATATGGAAGCCAAGGCTTTAGCCTATTAGTCAAGACTTTTGAAATGATTTTATAACTGAAATTGCATAAACTTATCGGACGATACTGTTCCAGTCTCTTCGAGTTAGGTACTTTGGGAATAAGGGATATATGAGTCTTGTTCATAACTGGATTTAATATTCCAGAGATATAGAAATTCTGCACCTCCTTGAAAACATCCTGCCGAACCTCTTCCTAAAAGTGTCGATAAAATTGCCCATTTAGGCCATTAGGCACTAGTGCCTTAGTGGAACCTAATTGGAATACTGCTGCCTTAAGTTCTTCTAGTGTCACCTCGCTTGTTTGAACATTGTATATTTCTTCTCCAACCATGCTGTGACAATTTTCTAACACTGGATGAAAACTACGGGGGCCCTCTGAAGTATAAAGGTTCTAAAAGAAATTCATTGTTGATTGCTTTAATTGGCTAACATCTCGTGTCCATTCCTCATTGTCAGATTTCAGCATTGTAATTCTATTCCTTTGCCGTCTCTGGATGGTGGTAGCATGAAAATACTTTGTATTCTTATCTCCCCACTTTAACCAATGTATTCTTGATCTTAATCCCCAGTACATTTCTTCTTGTCTCCATAATTTTTCTATTTCTTCCTTTAGCAATTGGACTTTTCCTCGATTCTGCCCTCCACTCAAAAGGTTGGTCAGTTGCTGGATTTCCTTCTTCAGTCTATTAATTCTTTTATGAGCATTCGTGAACCTTTTTTTACTCCAAACTTCTAGTTCACTAGAAACTCTTTTCAGCTTTGTCAACAAGTTATCATTTGTATCTTCTGCATTTTGCCAAGCATCCCTTACAATTTCCCCACATTCAACCTCTTCCAGCCAAAAAGCTTCAAACTTAAATTCCTTTTTCCTTTTTTCTTGTACCGGGGATAGAGAAATTAATAACGGGCTATGGTTGGAACCAATAGCCGGTAATGCATAAACCTCCGCTTCCGGAAAAGTGACTCTCCACTCCATAGAACATACTGCTCGGTCTAGTCTTTTCTTCACATACGCATCCCTTCCCTATTGTTGGCCCATGTGAATGTACACCCTTTGCTCTCTAGGTCCATGAGGCAACAAGCATCTAAGAAATCCTAGAAAGCCTTCATGCAGTAATTCTCTGCCAACCGTATACCAACTTTTTCCCACAGATAAAGAATTTCATTGAAATCGCCAGCACAAATCCATGGAAGGTTATTCGAGTGACTGATCTGGCACAATTCCTCTCAAAGATGAAGTCTTCCTTGAAAATCGTTTGGTGTGTAAACAAAAGTGATTCGCATTCTCCGCCCACTTCCTATGTATTCCCCAATCACATTCACAAAGTGTGAAGAGTGTGATTCTACTGTAACCGAAATCCTATTATCCCAAAAGAGTGCCAAACCCCCTACTGTCCCCACTGGATTCACCACAAACAAATTCTAAAACAGCAAATGTCATTTTAAACGAAATACCATTTTTTCTTGATTTTTTGTTTCCATTAAGAACATCAAACTGGGCCTCTCCTCAGCCACTAGGGCTTGGATGGCTTTAATTGTCAGGGGTGTGCCCAACCCCTGACAATTCCAACATAGGAAATTCATTTGTAACCCGGTGGCTTATTCGGGCTAGCCACCAGAGCCCTTTTTTCAGTCTCTACTACCAACTTGACGGGTGTATCAAGTAGCTGGGTTTCATCAATTTCCACTATGTTAGGTTGTTGAGTATCATAAAGATTGTACCTTGCTTTTTTACCACTTGGAATTTTCTTTTTGCAAACTTTTTTCTTCTGAGAAACTGGGACAAAGGCTCTAATTACATCTGTCTGTGTAGGAATCGTGACAAAAGGTGGGATTGTTTCAGTCATTTGGCATTCCTACATCTCAACATAGCATTCTTCTGTAAGTATCTCATTTCCCTTCTCTATAATGTTGTTGTTTGTTTGCTTCTGTGTACTAGATGTCTGTGGTTCATATAGCACAATTTGTCTCGGGTTTGACGGAGTTTCTAGGGCAACTTCTTCTTCTTTATTGGCATTCTCCTTAACTCCATAAATTTTTTTCCAATTTGGGCTATTTTCCTGATTCTCAGTCTTTAACCACGAGCCAAACATACACCCATCCTCTATATCAAAATTTTCTTCTTTAAACGGCACCTCCTCACAATAGGTAGCATAGTGCCCTATCTTTTCACACGAGTAACAGTAATGTGGGAGCCTCTCATACTTAAAATCAAGCCAGATTTTCTGCCTTGCATTATTGATAATAAAACCTTATTATAGAGGGGACAATAGGTTAAGTTTCACTCTCACTTTTCCTATTTTGATAGAGGCATTACTTTTTGTTTCGATTTTAACAGCCGAAACCACTCCAATATTACTTGCTATCCGGCGAACCGCATCTTCCGTAATCCATTCACATAACAGCCCATGAATATGAACCTAGAATTCACACGAGTTAAAATCATAGCATTGGGGAGGAATATTTGGTTCCCATGGTTTTAAGACAAGCAGGTGGTTTGCAAAGGACCAAGAACCTGAGTCCATTACCTTGTTCTTAGTAATCTCAGTATCAAAAGTGAAACAGAAAATACCAGGTCGTAACTGGGTTATCTCCACACTTTATAGCCTCCAAGCTTTCCTCATTGTGTTTTGAAACGCCTGGACGTTAACCTTTGGGTTTGTGTGTAGCTATCTAAGGAGAGATCGTTTGCATTCCTTCAGTTTCTCCTCAAAGGCTATATTCTCCATTGACTTGATAATGTTGGCCGACCACATTCTCCCTAATCGTTTGCAGAGAGACGCCATTCGTTGCTCTGAGTCTTCTGCCTCTTCCATGGCAGCCGAGCTAAAAGGATTCAAGCTTTGGGATTAGGCAATCCAATCATTGAGGGATGATTGAAGCGGGTGGGTATAAAAGGGTTAGGGTTTTTATGGTATTTGGGTGGAGGAGGGTTAGGGTTTTAGGGAATGTTAGGGTTTTTAGCTACCCCAAAAGGTAGAGAGAGACTCTTCGAAAAGAGAGAATCGACAGCCATTTGTCTCTGGTGGACTAAACCTTGAATCGCCAGTTGTTTGTAGTAACTTAGACAATAGACCTCACACAAAGTCTTTCCTATTCAATATTGGTTCTTAGTTGTGTTCATTCTTTCAGCCTTGAACCTCTCGAAATTAATGCATGCTTTAGAAAATCTAGCCTTTAAAGAATTTCATAGAGTTGGCTAGCTCCAGGCATATAGGAGTATTCCTATTAAAGGTATCCTACTATACCTTACTAGGATGTTGTATTTCAAGCTATTGAAATCATTAAATGCATAGCGTACCCTAAAAAAATGTTGTCGGAAGCACTGTTGCATTATAGGAATAGAAGACAGTGCTCATATTAGAGTTTTCAAAATTTGCATTGTCTTATTGAGATCTAAAATCGCTAGGTTAGGTTTCCACGTTGGAATCTCTTTATTGAGTTAAGATTTTTAACCTTATTCCCTTAGATGCGCATTTACTTGCTTGCTTGACAAAACTTTTATCAGCAAAACCGCAATATTTTCCTTTGACTTCACAAGGTCAAAGGAAATTATTCCATTCAAAACAACTGTCTGATAGTATTATGTTTACGACGAATATATGTTAAATTAGGTGCCCTTGCAAATGCTGCTTGATTGTCACTTTGGATGCATGCCGTAGACATGGGTTTTGACCATAACAAAATATCCTTTAAGAGGTCTCGAAACTAGTTTGATTCTTCAGCAGCTTTATCCAAAGCAATAAACTTAGATTCCATCATGGAGCACACTATTAAAATTTACTTTGAGGATTTCCCCGATATTGTGATACCTTGAAGTGTGAACACATATCCACTAGTTGATTTCGATTCATTAGAATCCGCAATCCAGTTGGTATCACTATAGCCTTTTAAAATGATTAGATATTTTCCATGTTATATAACATAATCTTTGGTATTATTCAGATAACTTAACACACTTAATAGAGCATTTCAATGCTTGTGACCAAGATTACTTGTATATTTGCTCAATTTTCCTATTGAGTATGCAATATTTGGTCTAACAGATCATGATGTACATGATGCTATCAATTACTTGAGAGTACTCTAGCTGCCTAATACTATTTCCTGTATCCTTTTTTAAAATTAAGTGTGGAAGAAAAGGATTATTCTCTCCGTTGATGGTGAACCCTTTAAACTTCTCAATTACCTTTGCAATGTAATGAGATTATATTAAACTTAGACCATCAAAATTCCTTAAAATTTTGATGCCGATTATAACATCTTCAACAACTACGTTTTTTTTTTTATTGTTATTATTATTCTCAAAGTTCTTCTTGAAAACATTCTTAGTGATTTTGATAATCTCCGCATTATTTCTAAGAATCAGCAAGTCATTGACATATAGACAATTAAGTACCCATCCATTTGACGTGGATTTATTGTACACACATTTGTGACACTAATTGATTCTTTATCACTTTTAGATCATCACACTATCAAACTTCTCATGCCATTGTTTGTGTTCTTGTCATTTGACCTTGAATCCTTTAGGTCACTCCATTGGCATGGATTTCCACATTTATATATTTGTAAACAAAAAATCTATATGCACTGCTATTTTGATCATAACTTATATACAATTCACCGTTTTAGGTCCCAACCGAATTCATTTAACATAAAGAGGAATCGCCACTTTGGCTAGGCACCCCCACAATTTAAAAAAATTGTAGGATAATAACATTATTTGTTCAGTAGGACTCAACCCATTGGCCATGGCGGGCCTGAGCAGCATTGGCCCGTTAGCCTTCCACTATGGAGGCCCAGAGGTTTTTGCCCTCGAGCCCTTGGTCTGGTGCACATGAGATTTGAGCTTTCACCCTCAAGCCATTGCCCGAACCAGCAAAGAGCCACGACAAGCCTAGCTCAATGAATTTGAGCCCATGTCTTATCACCTTGTTGCCCCCACTAGGGTTACAAGCTTGCGTTGCTGAGTTCAACAATAAACTTTGTTGAACCATCCCTCCAAAAACGGAATCATATGCCATTTGGGCTATACCGTTTTGAAAACCAATCTCGGGTATATTAACCATGCGTCTTGTACCCATACCACTATAAATGGTCTCGACTCAAAGGCCCATAGCATTTGCTGCAATAAAACCAAGGCTTGAGGTGTGAACCTCTCCAACAACAGCGATTGAATAGACCATAGGAATGCCTTCAGAAACATCTTGGACATTATTGGGCACTTGATTATTATTAGCAATCTCAATTTCCTAATAAACCCAAAAAAAACAATCAAAATTTCTAATCTCCTTGCAACTGTTGGCTCCAAGATGATGCTGTTTGTTGTAACTCATAAAAGGAAATAATAAAGAATAATAATTCTGACAAAGCGATAACAAATTAACTCTGACAAACGCAGCCAATAGATGGAGTGAATAGGTTATTGCCTAACTTTGTGCTGTTCATCGACTCAGGAAAGTCTCCGGGCCATCTTTTTTAACAGATGCGGTCTTGGAAACGAGGAAAGGCTTTGAACAAGAGAGTTCCTTCGCCCGGTGCGATGAGGCAGAGCCTCCATGGACTCTTGCCCGACGTCGGCCGGCCACAATAGTCATTTGACTTTGCCCTGCATCATGTGGGAAAAACCGAACGGATTGTAACAAAATTAAACAAGAGTGAGATAGGATTTATCGAATCTCTTTAAGCTGCTTAGTTCTTATCAATTGTGCTTTGTAGACTTATAAATCATGCCTCTGAAGATAGAATATCTCGAACCCATTTGTATTAGCACTATGCAAACAGGACAAAGAGCTTTTTCAAACTAGAGATTAAAAAAGTTTTCTCAACTCATGAACGTTGTTTATTCTTCTTTCTTACCAAAGAAGAATAGCTGATTTCAATTTATAGAGTTAGGAGACATGAGCTGAAGAGTCATGAATGGAAGGACATCAACAGACATGTCTATTAAAGACAATTAAAATTGTTGCAAAAAATTAAAAGGACATGAACTAAAGAGATATGTCATTTAAAGACAATTAAAACTGCTGCTGAAAACTCTCTGCAATATAATCTGAATGGACTGTCCCGTGGTACTAGGAGTTCTGTTTTGTTCACTTTTGTTGAACCATTAATAACTCATAATTACAACACTCTATTCGTGATTTCAAGACGGAACCTCTAAAGACCGCTGCGGTAGGGCCGCATGGTGCCACAACAAGGGCCACGGGGCTGTATTATGGTCGCACTGAGTGTAGCGGGAGCAGCAGAGGCGGCCTCGACCAAGATCGTCTCATACGATAACAAGGATCGAGAGAATTATGGGAAAATTTCAAGATTCGTCTCTAGCACATGACGATAAAAAAAGTGAAATTATCCAGGATTGACATGGACAAGATAAAAATGTACGGATAGAATGGCACGATCACAAAAATACATGGGCCAATGTGTAAATTTCTCCAATATTCGACACTATCTCATCCTTGAAATTTGCAGAGTGAAATGGTAAATATGGAATGGGGAGACATCCTTAAGCAAGTCTTGGAGGGTAAAATTACATGTGAAAATTCAATTTCTGCGAGAAATATTTACTTTACAAGTAGTTTACGGAACTTTCAAAGTCAAGCACGATACTATATTTTCGGATTAGTAAAATTTTATATCATACGTATATCCTCAGACATGATCTCTTCTATTGATTTAGATTAAATTTTCAGCATCGGGAGTAATAAGAGCAACTATGTTCTAGTAGTTTCATTCATCGATGATTTAGTAATATTGCTAAATTTTTTCATGTGCGATCGGATTTTTTTAGCAGTATGCTCTTTTCCATTATATAATGGGAAAAATTACTGAGAATTGAACCTCAGATTGGGCTGGGTCTAGATAGAGTATGAGCTATTGAAATTGTATTACATAAGCATGGTACATTTGATACAAAAAGATAGACATAAATCTAAAAAAGTTTAACTTTAATTAGTAACTACTATCAAAGTTAGTTTTTTTTTCCTTATGTTTATGGTCAAAGTAACATGTCATTCATTTCCATAGAAATACAAGAGAGAAACAATGCAGTCCAATTGCAAACCAAGACAAATACCAAACAACTTCAAAATAAAACGAGTCCCAAATAAGAAGAAGAATCATTGGGTTAGGGGTTACATGCTCAAAGAGCATATATGTGCCTTCTTCAAATCAAAATCGACAGCCAATTATCAAATCCATTGTCAGTATTGAACACATAAGAGATCTTCATCCATTGTTATGGCTTTGCCTTTCAATGGAGTGCACCTAGGTTAGACGTCCCCAACATAGTCGCCATTTAGAGCAACAAAGTTTAATGAGCACATCTGTGAGAGCAAAACCTTTATGAAACTCATCCTATCTCCTTCGAAACTACACTTGTACATCAACAAAACTCTTGGGAAATGAAACCCTGAAAATATACATGCAAAAATCCCAAAATTTAGACTAGATCGGGGGATAGAAACCTCTTTAAAACGGGAGAGAGAAGCTTCCATATCTAAGATTAGATCAAAAGAGAAAAGCTCCTCAAAACAAGAGAAAAGCAAGAGAAAGAAAATAGAGAATCAAATCAAAGAAAAAGGAAATAGAGAGGGGAGGGAGAGAAATAGCTTAGACTCTCACTTTCATAGAAGTTGAAAGAAAGCTGTGTGAAGTTGAGAGGAAGAGGAGAGAATCCTAATGAGGAGAGAGAAAAGGCGATGGCCTAGGTTCTCATGAAGAAAAAAAGCGATGCCCTAGATTCTCATGAAGAACTTAGACTTAATGAGGATGCCATTAATTTATTTTTCTATTTTTTGAGGTTCTCTCTCAGTGGTTTTTTCTTTCTATTTGACAATTCGACGCTACTAAACTTGAGTGATGATGTCGGGCATGCAGCTTAGGGTGTCCCTGAGGATCATCCAATTGCCGCCACCCTCGTTGTCGGTTGGAGCTATGAAGGTCACGTCCATGCATCAGATGTACACGTCAAACACGGACACCCACCATGGCCCAAATACAGCCTCCGCTTGGCTTTCACCACCACATCGATGGTCACCTCCCCAGCCTTCAACGTGCTCACCAGGCCCTTCATGCCCAAGTTATTGATGATGGCAAGCTATAATTGGGCCTCAGCTCGGACTGTGGTCACATTGCTGGGGCGCTGAGTTAAGGTGGTAATGAGGGAGCGATGAGAGAGAGTGAGTTGGCTGAAGCTCAAGAGGAGCTTCATGTGAGTGTACTTGACGGGGATGAGCTTACAAGGGTTCTTGACAGAGAGAGCGATATTCCATTGGACGTTAACATGAAAGGTGGAGATGTTGAGGGACGAAAGGGAAGAGCCTGGGTCGAGTGTGAACTCCCTCGGCGGTAAGGCAGGTATGACCAGAAAGATGACCACGAAGAGGCCGAGCATGCTGGGTACAGCAAACGCGATACAGTGGGCAATGATTAGCTCGTACCAGTCGGAAGGTGATGGTGTTGCCAGGTCGTTATTCGCAATGGATGGGATGGCCTGGAGGGCTCTTATTGGGAATCTGCGTTAAGTTTTTCTCTTCGTAAGAGCTTCGTGTGAGGACTCACGCACGTATATATACAATTGTCCCCGGGGAAGGCGGGGAAGGGGGGGGGGGGGTGGTGGGGGTGGGGTGGGGTGCGCGGAGGGGGGTGGGGGGTGCTTACGTCGGTACAAAAATTATCTGGTAGGCTGGAAGTTGCGGTTGGTCTGGTCCCCGTTGGGAAATTACCAATAACTCCCGAGACCCAAAAGAAAAAAGAGTCGCCAGGACGGCGGCCGCCTATGTCGGCGTAAGTGCGCAAAGAAGCCAAGCCAGCTCGGGCGAGGTGTAAAACAAGGTGCCCTCTTGAGAATTTTCTCATGACCATTTAAGTGTTTGGTATTTTGGGTACTAGGATTCTTCCGTTGCGTTGACAGTTGCCCGATGGCCATGTCAACTTTGGGTTTGTCTCCCGGGCCGACGACATGTAGTCCTCGGGTGTTTCCTTCACGGTTACGCCGCTAGGATGGGGACATGATGACTAGGCCGCCTTAATTTCAGGCGTGGCAAAGATGTGGGAGGTTCCACGTGGCAACTAGGTTACCATCCTTAAGTGTTTTTTTTTTTTTTTTTCCTGAGCAAAGAAAGTTCCATGGATGTCAATACTCGTTAATGGCGTGCAGGTCCAGCCGCATTTTTCCACCTGAACCTGAAAAATGCTCTACGTTACCAGGAAACCAGACGAATTTCAATAGTTAAGGAGATGACCACGCATCGACAGTACGGTAACGCGCCCTCTTCCAGAATTTTCTCATGACTCTTAGATTTATTTTCAAAACCCACGCATTTTAACCTTATTATTGCCAAACTAAAAGCAACTCTATGTAAAAAATATGGGATGAGTGCACTAGAAGTATCAATACTTATCACAAAAATGCAATTGAATTATAAAACTTTTAAAAAGTGCAATTAAGTCCTATAATTTATTGAGTTTGTTCAATCAAATCCCTTTGTTAATCAATCCAATTTTGGCTGATGAAAATGTTCGCATGACTTTTCTTTTTATTACTTTCCTAAAACACGTGGTGCCAATGTGGCGCTCACCATAAAAAGAAAAAAAAATTAGAAAGAAAATTGATAAGAAGATAAAAAAAATGAAAAAAAAAGGAAACTTTTACTGTTTATTTTCTTTTTAGAGCGTTCATCTTCTTCTTTCCTTGAATGCTTATTGTTCATGTTTCGAGCGCGATGAAATCCTGACATGAAAAAAAAATGAAATCTTGAGTTCAATTTGTTTTGATTTGATGTCCTACATGATTCGCATGCCCTTTTAATTTCCAATTTGGTATGCATGCACTCATTAGGTCTGCCTAGGGCATGAACGATGCGGAGTTTTAATTTCAATATCATGTTCGAAGTCCAACCTAAAAATTTTAACTATTGAGTGAAGGGCAACAACAGTGTCTATAATGTACAATTACATTTAGCAATCAAGCGATGTGAAATTATATTGTTATGATTCAATGGTGGTGTATTTTCTTTTAGGCTTTGTTTTTTTCAAAAAATATGATGTTTCTAGAAAATATATTCCAGGAAAATGACAATATTTTTTAGCATTTGGCTAGAATCTGAAAAAAGTATGGGTTAAATGTCTGATAATAACCATGGTTTACGGTTTTTGCTTATTTTTTCCCATTGCTTGTCTTTGACGTTGCAGAGCAATGGAGTCGCTAGGCAGTGGTTGGTGAAGGCGTTTCTGGATCTCCGCAAGCGAGCAGAGTCGACTCAGGACTTGGACGAAGACGCAATCCCTGGTGTCCTCTAATCTTTCTTGTGTTTTCTGCGCCTTTTTTCAGTTACTAGTGATTGTACAGTGTTATTGTAAATTGGGATCCTCGCTTTTTGATTTCTAGATCGAATATCATATGAAGCATCTACGCATATGCACTTGTTGTATTTGTAGGAAGAGGTCGGATATCCAGTGTGATTTGGACAATTAGTTTATGAATGATTTGTTCTTCCAAATTGAGGGCAACAGCTGGTCATCAAGGGAGGTATTTCGTTTTAAGGGATCTTGATGAGTTGAGAGATTTACTTGGTTACTTGACAGGCCTTGTCTGAAATGTTCTCATCCTCACAGGAGAAGGAGCTCTTTGAAAAAGAAAGAGGAGATCGAGGAAGCTGAGCGGATCAAGCTAAGCGAAGTGGTCATGATCTTCAACTTGGTTCGTCGCGACGTGACTACATTCTTTTCAGGAAGTTCAATGAATCTGTCCAATTACACGTGATTTTAATCTCATCGACTTCCTCATCTAAAAAACAAAAGAAAAACGAGTGTGCATCCCTTCAGATTGTTGAACTCTGTTTTTAGAGATTTACCATGACACTCGCATTTCCGTGGCTTTCCATGTCGATGGCTGGCAGCTGTTATCGGTGAATAATGAGTTCTGATGGCAAGTCTAGTGATGCGTCTCTGGTGCACGGAAAATTAGCTGCAAAGCAAAATTAACGATCACTACTTTGCAGTGATCAGAGGGGGCAAACCTACAAACGCGGCTTTGGCGGGACCGGTGATGGAGACGACGTTAGTCCATGCGTTTATACATCCCTCCTCGTACTCCGCCTGGGTACCATCGTGTCGCAATTCCCATCCCGATTCTTACATGTAACTGTTAGATTAAATATAAACTAAAACCTAACGATTCCGATTTATCAACCACAGATAAATTCATACAGAATTCGGGATCGATTTGCGGAAACGTAAAGATCAACCTACCTCCAGCCATTGATAAAATCTGCAAAAGCGGAAAACCTCAAAATCTCGGACGGATCCACATAGCATGATCGATCTACAATATGGGGAACACCAGATCTGTACATCATGTTTTACTAGTCAATACTCCTCAAACCTGATGGTGTGTTTTCTGTAGTGATAGGGTTTGAACTAGACGACGACGTTTTACTCCTTTTCTTATGTTACCGACATCTTTCATCAAAACCGTTATGGTAACATATTAACAGGTAAATATCATGTAATAGATGTGGGTGATAAATTAGGCAATAAATTGGAACTAATTAGGAATACAATATTCAGATCATATTTAGAATAATAAATATATTATAACATTCTCTCACTTGATCAAAATATTCCATCAAATGAAATATTAACATATTAACGGGTAAATATCACATAATAGATGTGGGTAATAAATTAGGCAATAAGTCGGAACTAATTGGGAATAGAATATTGGGATCATATTTAGAATAATAAATATATTATAACATTCTCCCACTTGATCCCAATATTCCATCAAATGAAATATTAACCCAAATCCACATAAACTTCATGCTGAAATAAAATACATGAATCATGGTGATGAGTCCTCTTAGAGCGAATATTATCTTCCGTGTATCACAATGCATTTTATCAACCTATATGTGATCAAATAACTTAATGAATAAACCTTATGTTTACTCCAGGTCAAACGTAATTGTTTTTCTCAGAATAACTGAATGTATACAATTGTATTGAGAAAAACATTATAATTGAATAAAAGTCTCACAAATTCTTCCATATAAATAAAAATTTACATGATTAGACCAATGCCCATTCTGAATACATGATTCTTAGAACTCATTGGTAGCATGCCTTTAGTTAAAGAATCAGCTATCATCAACCCAGTACCTACGTGTTCTATGATCACTTTCTTCTCTTTAACACGTTCTCTGATGGCTAAATATTTGATGTCGATGTGCTTGCTTCGACTGCCACTTTTGTGGTTCTTAGCCATGAAAACTGCAGTTGAATTGTCGCAAAATATTCTTAATGGCCTAGAAATGGAATCCACAACTCTAAGCCCGATATGAAACTTTTCAACCACACACCATGTGAGGTGGCCTCAAAACAGGAAACGAACTCTGCCTCCATAGCGGAAGTGGCAACCAAGGTCTGTTTTGCACTCCTCCGGGATACAACTCCGCCAGCAAACATAAAAATATATGCCGATGTTGATTTACGGGAATCAACGCAGCCAGCAAAGTCTGAGTCCGAGTAACCAACTACCTCCAAGCTATCCGTCCGTCTATACATAAGCATATGTCCCTTAGTTCTTTAAAGGTACCTCATCACATTCTTTGCAACTCTCCAGTAGTCCATACCTAGATTACTTTAGTATCTACTAAACATTTCCACAGCAAAGGCTATGTCAGGTCGAGTGTAAACTTGAGCATACATCAAGCTTCCGACAGTAGAAGCATATGGAATGTTTTTCATTTATTCCCTTTCAAAATCGTTCTTCAGGTATTGGTTTAAATTAAACATATCGCCCTTCATAATGGGTACTATACTTGGTGAATAATCTTTCATCCGAAACCTCTCTAAGACCTTCTTGATATAGGTTTCTTGAGATAGTCCTAATATACCTCGAGGTCTATCTCTATGGATCTTAATGGTAATGACATAAGACGCTTCACCCATATCCTTCATATCAAAACTCTTAGAGAGAAATTGTTTCACTTTATATAATAACCCATTGTCATTAGTTGCAAGTAAAATATCATCTACATATAGCACAAGGAAACAAATTTTGCTCCCACTAAACTTCTGGTATATACTTTAACCCATAACATTCTCTATAAAACTGAATGAAGAGATAACCTCATGGAATATTAAGTACCATTGGCGGGATGCTTGTTTCAAGTCATATAGAGACCTTTTAAGCTTGCATACTAAATGCTCACCAGCACTAGAGAAGCCGTTTTCACATCCATTTGATGTAACTCTATATCAAAATGAGCAACCAATGCCAAAATAATACGAAGAAAATCTTTCTTGGATATTGGAGAAAATGTTTCCGTGTAATCGATCCCCTCCTTTTGATTGAATCCATTGGCAATAAGTTTAGCTTTGTATCTCTCAATATTGCCTAATGAATCATTCTTAGTTTTGAAGACCCATTTACAACCAATGGCATTCGCACCATCAGGCAACTCAACTAAATTCCAGACTTCGTTTGATGCCATAGAATTCATCTCTTCCTTCATAGCATTGTACCATAAATTGGATTTATCACAACTCATAACTTGTGAAAACATCTCAGGATCACTTTCAGCTCCAACATTATAGTAAGATTCTTGTAGACACACAATGTAGTCATTAGGAATTGCCGATTTCTTCATTCTAGCAGACCTTCTTAATGTTGCATCAACATCCTCCTGAGGAGTTTGTTGTTCGACTGGAAGTTTAACAGTATCTGGTAATTGCTGAATAGTTAGGTCTACCGGATCAATATCAGCAGGTTATGGATATTCAATGATTGGTTGCTTGACGACCGGTTGAACTGAAATGATGTTGTAAACATCAACCAATCCGAGTTCGAGGTGGAAGGTTGAGTATCTGAATGATCTTCTTCAGAAACAAAGTCCCTGAATTGATTGCTCCCACTAATCAGGTCATTCTCAAGAAATTTAGCATTTCTTGATTCCACAAACCTAGTGGTGTGAGATGGATAATAAAACCTGTATCCTTTGGACTTATCAGCATATCCAACGAAATACCCACTTATAGTCCTTGGATCTAACTTCTTTTTCTGTGGATTGTAGACTCTTACTTCAGATGGGCATCCCCAAACACATACATGTCGCAAACTCAGTTTCCAACCTTTGAATAACTCAAAAGGTGTCTTTTGAACAGCCTTGGTTGGAACTTGATTTAATATTTATACAGCCGTTTTAAGAGTTTCAGTCCACAAAAACTTAAGAAGTTTGGAGCTGTTGAGCATACTCCGCACCATGTCCAATAATGTTCGGTTTCTTCATTCTGCAACATCATTTTGGTTCGGTGAACCAGGCATAATGTATTGGGCAATAATCCCATGCTCTTCAAGAAACTTTGCAAATGGACCAGATGCTTGTCCATCTTTAGTGTATCTACCATAGTATTCTCCACCTCTATCTGATCTTACGATCTTAATTTGCTTGCCGCATTATTTCTCTACTTTGGTTTTAAATACCTTAAATGCATCTAGTGCTTCGTGCTTATTACAAAGCAAGTAGAGATACATGAATCGTGAATAATCATCTATGAAAGAAATGAAGTATCTTTGACTATTTGAGTCCATATCTAGACTACAAATATATGTAAGTATGATTTCTAATATGTATGTACTCCTCTTAGCACATTTCTTTGACTTGTTGGTCTGTTTTCCTTTTATACAGTACACAAGTGTCATAATCAGTAAAATTTAGAGTATTAAGTATTTCATCATTTACTAGTCGCTTCATTCTATCTGTTGACACCTAAATTTTGGCGACCCTAAAGAAATAAAATAAAAATTGCATAGCATATAAAAATTGCATTAGAGCAAATATATATATATATATATATATATATATATATAAGCAAATAAAAGGAAAATAAGGGGAGGATCGATCTGGTTTGATTATGAATGGAACGTGGAAATTTCGATTAGCCATCCTTGCTCCGGTGAATATTCATATCATAGTAAATGTGGAAGCAAATTCTCGATCGGAGAAATTAGGTGAATAAAAAAAGCAAGGCGTTTGATAAAACAGAAGGAATCAAAACATTCGAGGAAAAATCAAGCCGATTGCAAGATTTTGCTCCAATTTGCAAACCATAAATGGAGGCAACAAAAAGAAAGCTAAAAAATTGCCATGGAAGATGGTGCTCGGAATCACTATAAAAGGGGTCACAATTTTCATGACCAAAAGAGAGCGATTTTTGAAAAATTCAGAGCGTGAGAGCAAAAATTTCAGAGCAAAAAAAAAAACAAAAACGTGTGAGGGGTGGATTTTCGTCTTTTGTGAATTTTCGTTTTCCTTTTGTTCTTTTTTTTCAAAGTCAACCAAAAGGAGTCTTACTTTTGCTTTTGAAATTCTGAAGACAGCAGAGAGAGAGAGCAACTCCAACGATCTCAGCAGTCATCCAAAGTCTTCCTGACGTCCTGCATTGATCTTGCTTCGTGGACATTGACTACAATCATTAAAGCTAAGTCGAGCATATTTTTCTTTAATTTGATTGTGTACTATTCCATTTAGCTATTTGAACTAATCCAATTGTGTTTCTGCTTCTTGTCCAGAATAAGCTCCTAAAAAGAGAGATCGTCCATGCGGAAAAGAAAATCATGAGAAGTGGGGGATTCACATCAAGAAGGAGAAGAGTATCAAAACGACGTCTTCAAAGTCAATTTCTCTTTGCCTCTGCAGGCATTGACATCTCCACATGGAGGAAATTTTTTATGATCACCATTAGACCTCATCTTGGTCACGTTATGTTCTTCACCATCATCATACCACGGAGCACCTCTACGTTCACGCCTTTGCTTACTACATTGGACATGGCGCAGTAGATATTACCAAGAGAATAAAGTGCAGAAAATTTACCGAAAACGCAAGTCAGCAGCACCAAGGGCTCACTGGTTCGTCCTAGTCGCATCGTGAGCAACCTCTTGGCACACGTGTCTACACCGTGAGCAGCCCTTTCCTTCAGTCAAATGACGAGCCGTGCCGAGCACCCCCAGCTGCGAGCCCCACGGTCCTGTGCTCGTTGACTCGACATCGACTTGCTGCTGGTCCAACCGCCACGACCCGACCCTGACACGAACCGACGTTCATGAATCTTTGGTGCTGGTCCAAATAAGGTAGTTTTTCTTAAATCAAGTTCCGTTTCGATATTATTGCCTAAATTGGAATATTTGATGTCGATGTTCATTTTGTCAATAGTTTAGGCATTATCCTTAAGGTTTTGCCCCAAGATTTATGTAATTATTAATTTGATCCGTGAGACGTCGGATCCTTTTTTTAATTATATTAATTTTTGGGCATTTTGATAGTATTTTAATTGTGAAATCATTATAATTATTAATTTGATCCGTAAGATTTCGGATCAGATTTTTAATTATTTTGAACTTTATGTCTTGATATTTAGGTTTAGAGTAATCATTAATATAACCCATGAGACAACGGGTTATTTTTTTCGATTATTTTAATCCTTTACTTGTTGAATATCTTGATTGTTTAGATTTAATGTTTATCCGATAATTGTTGGTCTTGAAAAACACTAAAAAAAAAAAAATCAAATCTTGCATTGAAGTGTTTTGGTTTCTTAGATTAGAATTGCATGTTAGGATAAATAGGACACCATTATTTAACTTGAATAGGACTGCACATAGATTAGGGTTAGATATAAATAACATCTTTTTAGGGTATTAGAAAATGTTTGCATGTTTTAATAATAATTTTTTAAAAAATAATTTTCTAATATAGGGTAGGGTTTAAGTCAAATTAATCCCTAAAATAAATTAGAAAATTATTCTTTTAGATAGTTTAATTAGGGTTTTTATTAATTCCGAATTTCAATAAAAGAAAATACAAAAATACTAGGTGCATGTTAACCATTTTTCATAATAGGATCATTTAATTAGAATTTTTTTATTAGTAAAATTAGGTCATGTAGTTAAAATGCATGTTTTATAAAATTTCTAATTTCAAGAAAACCTGAAAAATGATTGCTTGCTTTGTGTGATGCAATTTATTTATTTACTATTTTTTTATTTGAATGTTTAATGGTGGATGAGCATCCAAGTGGTCACTATATTTGCATGATAGTAATTTAGGTTAAAATAAGTTTTAGCTGCCTGCAAAAATATTTTTAAAAAATAAAAAATAAAAAGAAATGGTACCGAAATGGTATTAGAGAAATCTAGTGTAACCAAGTCCCCGTACCCTTAGTCTCTGGTTCGTAGGAGTAAAATAATTCTCATATTATTTTACTTAGGTGTCTAATCGACCTACCAAAAATTGATTAGTGGCGACTCCTAGTCAATAATCTTTTGCATACTAAATAGTTGAACCTTAAGTCGCGAATTGGTATGGGCTTGGGAAAGCCTGAGCTAAGTTTAAAGACTTAGTAGTCCATTAGCCTAGACTTTAGGTGGTGCACCCGAAAATTAGGTCGCGACACTATCCTTGGAGATATGTCCCAACTTCCGGTGCCACAACATAAAGGAATCCTTATTCACAACACATCGTTTTATACCAGCATTATCGTGAATGTGCATCACATTATTAATGGCATTGTCTTGTAAATTAATTCGAAAGAGACCGTTAGATAAAATACCACTCCCCATAATTTCAAATTTATACGATAAATTGAATGTTGAATTTGAACATTCAAAGGAGTATCCCAAAGGTACAAATCTTGAAACTAAAATTAAATTCCTAGAAAAACTAGGAATATAAAGGGTCATTTCTAAAATTAAAACAAAACCGCTACTATGAACTAATCCGCATGTCCCAATAGCTTCCACACGTGAGCGGATCTTATTTCCTGAATAGTTGCTTTGTTCACTTCCCACTGGTTTCCGCTGATTCTGAAAACCCTATAAGGAATTCGAAATATGGATTGTAGAACCAGAATCAATTCACCAAGTGTTGTAACCCACATCGACCATATTAAATTCATAACAAACACATGAGAGTTGGTTACCTTTCCTTTTTAGTCAAGCCTTAAATTTGGCGCAATCCTTCTTTATGTGCCCTTTCTTTTTACAGAAGAAGCACTTAGATTCCTTCTTAATGCCAACTTAGGGAGGTAGAGGCATCTTACCTTTTCCCTTTTGCTTGCCTTGCTCTTTATACTTATCCTGTGTTGCCATATGGGCACTTTCTCCTTTCTCCATTAGTGGCCTCTCGTCCTCTTGAACACACATGGTCATGAATTCATTGAAGGACCATTTAGTTTTATGTGTGTTATAAGAGATCTTGAAAGGGGCATGCTCTTATGGGAGAGTATTCTGGATATAGTATACAAGAAATGAATATGATATTCCAACCTCAAGATTCTTCAACTGAGCTGCAATGTTCCTCATTTTTATGATGTACTCACGCACACCTCTTACACTGGTAAGTTTCAAGGATGAGAACTTAATAATTAGGATCATGGTATGCGCCTTCTCTGAAGACTCAAATTATGCATCAAGAGCCTTCAACAATTTCTTGGCATTGTTATGCCGAATGACTGAACCACGAATACTAGCAGAGAGTATTGTCTTTATGTACATCGCACTGAGACGGTTGGACCGCTCATATTGTGTAGAACAAGTATGCTCAGCATGAGTACTATTCTCAGTAGGTTCAGGTGGTTCGTCTAACCTTAGAGCATAATCAAGATCCATGTACCACAATTGAATAAGAACCGATTCCCTCCATTCTTTATAATTATTTCCGTTAAGCTCGAGGACAATTACACCAGAACTAATAGTAGGTGGTAAGACTGCATCATAATTAAAGAAAACTTATGTATCAATATATTTGAGGCAAATAGACTTAAATCATATTTTAACAATGTAAAACATGTTATAAAATATGAATCACATAACATTAAAAACTGTCTGTGAGCTAAGTTTCTAATTTAAATTGATTCATAATTACTTCATGATGAAACTATCAAATTATATTCCCTTCCTAAATTACTGTGAGTAAATTAAGAAAGATAAAATAATATTTCATCCTAATTAATCACATGAATATATTGAAAATTTCTATGGGATAAAATTCATAATATTGATGTGACTAATCACAATTATTGGCCTTAACTATATGTGATCCAAAGGCTATTAATGTACATAATTTAATATAATTAAAGATGTTGTGGCTAATCTTTAATTAATTAAATATATATGGATCACTAGACATTTAATTTTATGAGAAAATATTAATAAAATGGCACGTAAGGGTAAAAAAGTAAAATCACGTGCAAAAGGGGTAAAACAGGAATTTTACGCACAAAGGGCAAAATCGTAATTTTATGCGGGCAAGGGCAGAATCGCAATTTTCCTAAATGCGAAGGGGCAAAATTGCAAATCTACAAAAGGCAAAGGGCAAAATTGAGAATTCCCAGGCGCACGTGCCACTCACGCGTGCTTTCCGCACACGCCCGCTTCAGCCCGTTGAGCGCGCGCGTCGCACGAGCCCGCTTCAACCCTTCAAGCGCGTGCGACGCACGCGCCCACTGCAGTCCTTCGGGCACGCACGACGCACGCGCCCGCTGCAGTCCTTCGGGCATGCGTGACGCAAGCGCCCAAGGCTTCTTCTCATTTTTTTTTTCGCCGTTCTTCCGCCGCGACCAGCTCCGTTCCATCGCCTGGGTCTCCTCCCACAACCCATATCTGACCAAATTGATTTATAGGTTTCGAAGAGAATGTTGGGACAAATGAATAATTTCAAGAACCAGCAAAAACGACCAATGTATAGACCAGAATTAAGCCTAAAACAATCTGCCCTAAAAGCCCTAACCACCAAAATTTCACCACTCAAGTAGCCTCCGACGAACAGTAATATGCCGAAAAATTTAAGGGTTTTCCATCCTAATGGCGGTGTGACCATGTGGATCCATTATTGCGTAGTGGGTCGCCTAAATTTACCCATACATAATTCAATGAAAATAAATAGAAATTCCAAAAATTTCACCAGGGCAGAGATTGTAAAAATGCTCTGATACCAACTGTTAGATTAAATATAAACTAAAACTTGACGATCTCGATTTATCAATCACAAATAAATTCATATAGAATTCGGGATCGATTTGCGGAAACATAAATATCAACATACCTCCAGCCATTGATGAAATCTACAAAAGCGGAAAACCTCAAAACCTCGGACGGATCCATGTAGCACGATCGATCTGCAATATGGGGAACACAGATCTGTACGTCCTATTCTACTAGCAAATACCTCTCAAACCCGATGGTGTGTTTTACGTAGTGATAGGGTTTTGGCCCAAACAACTTGATGTTTTATTCCGTTTTTAGCATATTCGACATCTTCCATCAAGACTGTTATGGTAACATATTAACGAGTAAATATCACGTAATGGATGTGGGTGATAAATTAGGCAATAAATCGGAACTAATTGGGAATACAATATTGGGATCATATTTAGAATAATAAATATATTATAACAGTAACTTGTAACATGCAACATGCAATGTTCATCGTTTCTCCGGTGAGGAAGCTAAGCAGGTCGATCGTTGTTCTCTAGAACATCGCTAGCAAGGAGCATCTACGCGACGCCGGTGTCCATTTTGTTTAAATTAATGAACAAAGATACAAAGAAATGGTCGTGCGTAGCACATGAAATTTGATTAACCGGATGGAGGCACATGCCAATGGTGTAGGCAAAACCCAAATCTTATAGCACGTTAGAAAGCCCAAAAAAAAGGGTACGTTAATAGGTGGCGACAGACCACGTATATGTAGAAAGCACATAAACTGCATTGTCCAGCGACGAGCTAATTCGGACAAGTCATATACACAGCATCATATCTTGGTATCAGTATATGCTGCAGTTCATTAGCTAGCTTTCTGTCATGATCAGCTCGAACCGGTCGGGCCATGCCGGCTTCAACGACGGTGACACCGGATTACTATTTGCAGACGTCATTTGGAATTCTTGCGTTAGGTGTCTTTTTCTCTGTCCTCTTAAGTAATCCGAGATTGGCAGCAACTCCTCAAAAGATGCTTGCCATGCGACACGTGGCGTCGCAGCAGCTCCAGTGGTCGAAAGATCGTCGCTAGCCATGAGGACCGTGAGTCTCATACTTCGTTTTATTGGTAGCAAGCGAAAGGCGATATTAGATAAATGTGGAGGATCCCAATCTTCATTAACAAGGTCATAACCACTCTTCAAATGGATGCCTAGGGTCACTCAACCAAATTGCTTGAAGTAGGAGAACAACTTTAGGATTTGGGAACAAATAAAAGCACGGAAAAAGAAAAAAAAAGAAAAACTAAGATTTACGTGGATTTGAGATTGACACTATTTCACTCATAAGATTAAAAAAAAAAAAAAATTCTAAGATTTGCCCTCACTAAATGAGGAATAATAGAGAACGCCAACAGAAATTTACAATGACGGCCTTGACAATTTAAAAAAAAAAAAAAAAAAAAAACACAAACCGATCCATCCCTCAATGGGGTCGAGTCTTGTATACGACCTTAAATGCAAGACACAATTTAATAATGACGGCTCCGAGAAGTTGTTATATTAAGCATCAACAATAGAAATATGAAACTAAGCAGGAACTTGTACGGTGAACCAACACTTCCACGATAATAAAAATACGAAACTAAGCAGGAACTTGTAATTTTTCTTAACAGAGTTGAGGAATGATGTCGAGCGGGCAGCTTAGGATGCCTTCGAGTATAATCCAGTTGCCGCCGCCCTCGCTGTCCAACGGAGTTGTGAAGGTCAAGCCCGTGCACATTACGTTCACTTCGAGTAGAAGTTTATTACCACCAAACCTATTAAAACGAGATAACCAAAAAAAAAAAAAAAAAAACAAACTGAAGTTATGGCGGCCCAATGATTAGCTTGTATCGGGTCAGATTGTGGCCACCCCTAGTAATGGTTATGCTGGATTATTATTCACACGAGGGGTGGGATGGTATCGGCTCTCATTTGAAATTTTGGCTTCATCTATTTCATAGAAAATAAATGATTTGAAAAATATTTTCATGAAATAATTGCTTATAACACTTATAGAAATAAATGAATGAAAATCACATTTTATCGTTCATGAAAATATTTAAATATAAATTGCTATAGATGATTAAACTATTTTTATTAGTAAATTATATAAATAATAATTCTTAGAAATTTTTTTATAATATTGCCCTGCTATGACAATAAAGTATCGTGCCCTCTTACTTCTTGATTTATTTTCAAAACTCATAAGTTTTAACCTTATTTTTGCCAAACCTAAAGCAACTCCCAAAAAAACAAGGGATAAGTACTCTAAAAATATTCAAAGTTATCGTGAAAGTGCAATTAAGTCAAAAAAATTTTCCACTTGATACAATCAAGTTACTCCGTTAATCCGTCCAATTTAACTAAAGAAATATACTGATGTGACTTTTTTTATTATTTTTTTGAAACACATTGGCCAACACGGCACTTGATCAGCACTACATTAGTAACAAAAATTTAAAATTGAAAAAGAAAAATGATAAGATATTAGAAAGTTTTTAAAATGAGAAAAGAGAAGCGTTCGCTGTTCATCTTCTTTTTAGACTGTTCACCTTCTTCTTTCCGTGAATGTTCTCATTCCGAAAATGATGAAATCCTGACATTAAAAAATGAAATCCCGAGTTCAATTTCCCCCGGTTTGATGTTCTGCATGTTTCGCACGCCCGTTTAAAATAAAACAAGGTTGACTTTCTTTTGGGCATAAATAAAAAATAAAAAAACAAAAAATCACTAGTCCATTCGTTTTGCGGAAAATTGGCCATTTCCGAAAAATATTTTCTTACAAGTCATTTTCCAGAAAAATGACAATATTTTCTGGTGTTCGACTAAAACCTGAAAATGTTTTGGAAAATATTTTCCGGTGTTCGGTAAGGAAAATATTTTCTAAGACTTCACCACTTAGGCATGCATCACTTACCGACCTATAAATCCATCAAATATGAACTCGCCTTTAAATCCGGGCAAACTTACTTCATATCTTTCTTCTTTCATTGTCGTCAAATATTCATCTACTCTAAAAAATGTTCGTATGGATTTTAAAAAGAAGCAAAAGAGAAAAGAGGCAAAGCATGTATAACCCTTATGAGAATCTTCCAGTTGAGTGGCATGTTCTCCCCTTGCGTCTTTTGTGTTCTAATCAAACAAAAGAAAAAAGAAGCAAAGCATGTAGAGCCCTTTACTTGAGCAATGTACAACTGCAGGGTAAAGTAAATAAATAAAATGATAAGTAAGAGTGCAGAGCGCAAGCTTGAGATCGACGAACTCGAGGTTCGCTTGGCAACGGCCAACGACTAGCCAAGAAAGAAGAAGATGGGAAACAAAGAAAAGAAAAAAAAAACGAAAAAAGAAAAAAGAAAAGAAAAAGAAAAAAACAAAGAAAAAGAAAAGAAAAAGGAAATTAAAAATAATTCGAATACAAAAAGAAAAAGAAAATTAAAAAATTATTCGAATACAAAAGGAAAAGAATAAAAAGAAAGGGGAGGAGGAAGTGAGGATTTGTAGAGATGTGAGACAAGAGAGATCAAGTGTGGAAAATATTTTCCACTTTTCAAAAGTGAAAAACATTTTCCCCTAATTTAGAAGACTTTTTTTCTTTTCATGGAAAATATTTTCCCCAAGGAATTCATTTTTCATGAAACGAACACCGAAAAATCTGTAAAAGGTTTTCTCGGAAATTATTTTCCGCGAAACGAATGGAACCTAAGTGGTTGACAAAATTTCGAGGAGAGGGTAGGTAGCATTTTAAAGTACTAGAAAATAATTTTGTTTAAAAAAAAAAAAGACAGAAGAGAATATCAAGTGTAATTGGAGGACGAAGTGCCGATCGAATCAAACAAAATTCAAAAAATAAAAAGAAAAAGGAAGAAATGTCAAGCGTAATTGAAAGATGAAACGTGATGCATTGCTTTTCAAGTTCTTGATATTAACGAAAGTGATTAAAACAAAGGCGAATATAATTAAAAGAGAGGAATAAATGTCAAGTGTAATTGGAGAATGACACGTGTGCCGACCGAAAATTAGGACGCATCGCCTATCAAGTTCTTGATATTAATGAAAGTGATTAAAAAAAAGGCCAATATAATAATATATATGTATGTCTTGCTCAAACTATGGAGAAAAGCTACACGCATCAAATCCGAATTGATAAACGCACTTTGAGATTTGTCAATAATGATCATCGTGAGGTGGGCCCAAAGTATTCGTAACTATAATAAGAACAAAGGAATCCTCACTCCTATCGATGACCCATCTCGTAGAACAAGGTGGGAATCTTCGCATGGTCGGACTCGGAAGATAACTTTACCAACACGAAAGGTGTTAGCGCAAAAGGAACTAAAACTTTTTTTCTGAAGAGAGGCATGAAAAATTTGGAAAATTTTGCATTTTTATGGAACAGGTCCAAAGGTAAAAGGGATTATACCACACAAAAAATTCAAATCGATGTGTTGGTATCATTTTTACCTAGAATTAATTTTTCCATTGTAAAAAATTGTAAATTAGTACATTCATGCCATATTTACTGTAAATTAATTTTTTGTTACAACAATTCATATAAGTGTTTTAGAACAATGCTAAAAGAGAGTAGATCGGTCACAAATATATTTGTTTGAGTTTTTGTAAAATGAAAAGTAATTTGGGGTGGAACAAATATACCAATTTAATATTTTAAAATCTCATGTTCAAATTACATCCATGATGTCTAATTAATTTTTGTCATCTATCCTATGACTTTTTAGGACGTAACCCTCCTGGTTTTTTTTTTGGTGGTTCAACTTTACTCTTATTCTAATTCTTACTCTCAGAATTTTTACTCTAATTCTTTGCGAGGTGTGCGAGTAAAAACCCACATTTGAAATTATATTGTTCCATCTCCAACTCCCTGAAAAAGTGGAGATTCGAACCTCCCACTCACCCCTTCCCATGTGGGAAAGGTGACTCCAGTGATTCCTCTTGGCTATTTACCGAAGAAAAAAAAAATATGCATCATTATAATTAATTTTTCTTGTTTTATCAAAAAATGAAAAAGAAGCAAACACCAAAATGTTTTCAAAATCCTACACGCCAAAATATTTTCAAAATCCTATATATATATATATATATATATATTTTTTTTTTTTATCAAATGAAGCTTCATAATTAATATGAATGATGAGTGGGAATTACCTGCTTTTCACCTTACCTATTGATACTATATTATCCAAAAAGATAAAATAAATTTGAATATCGAAAAGATTACTATATATTGGTAATAGAGTAATGTGCCCTCCGGAGGATTTTCTCATTGAAAAAACCATTCCAATTATATATGTTATGACATATTTATCATAATTTTTCTGTGAAATTAAAAGTCTCAAATTATATCCACTTTAATATATTTACCCCAAACTGTTTTGTGATATCAAAACCCCTAAATTTGCACCTATATAATACATTTATACTTAGTTATGTTTCCTTCAAAAATTCTCGTTAAAAGTCCTATGTGGCTGCTGACGTGAACCACTGAATTCAAACAAAACTAATGTGACGCTAACGTGAATTTTTTTTTCCCTTAAGGCTGAAATATTAGTGAACATATTTCACTAGGGCTCCCTCTCTCTTTCTCACTTGCTTCACATTCAAAACTCTCCATGCTTGAGTTCTCTCTGCCGAAGCTCCATGCTCTATGTCTCTCTCACTTGGTCCTCCTTCAAAGATTCATTGTTCATGCTCGAGTGCTCTCTGTCTGAAGTTCCATTTGTCAGCAAAACTCGTTTTGGGATTTTAGGGTCAGTTTGTCACGTATTATAGCTTTGGTCCACCGTGTTTAGTAAGGAATTGCTACCAGTTTCGGGAATTTCTCAAGATGGAGGGGAAGTAGTTCGGTGGGGTTCGATTCACCACTTACTTCTTGACCTCAATGGCGTTCTTAAGTTTTTTTGGATTAAAAAACAAAATAGAGAGAGAACAAACATAAGGTAAAGATATCTCAATTAATTCAAGAGTTCTGGTTGTCGGACTAGAAAAAAACATATAGATATCTTAGAGTATGACACCTTTGCCTTGTGCAACGTACATACCCATGTCGGTCAGAACTATAGTTTGATGATTAACTTGGGTGGACAAAATTATTTAGTGATATGATGATGCCGAAAAAGTCAATTTCTTTTTCTAGAGTGCAATGAAGAATAGTCTTGCTTCTCTTTTTCAATGCCATGACATTGTTTAAAAGGTTTTTTTTATGGCAACCCGAGAACCGCCATACAGCCGGTAGCCGACGACGTAAACCCAGGGAGTATTAGCGTGGGGACCCACCTCCCACGGTACCCCACTTAAGTGGCGCAACGTGATGAGGAGGGGAATCAAACTCCGGCCTTTTGTGTGGCTAACGTGCGCCCTAACCAACTCGCCCACGACGGGGTGGGTATTGTTTAAAATGGTTAATATCATGAAAAACTCCCAATTGCTATATTTGTAACAAATTTACCCTAAATTAGGTGTTTGACCTTCAGAAAACTCAAATTAGTACATGTATGATAAGTTTATCTTGAAACTAATTTTTCGACTATTAAAAATCTCAAACTAGTACATTTGAGTTTCCATTTAATTGAATTAATACAACAAAAAATCACAAAATTAGTATACATGTGATAAATAGAGAGTGAAACATCAAACTAGTACACCGTGTCATCCAACTCAGCAATTTGACAGTAAAATTTTAATAAATAATTAGATTTTATGTTCGGTTAGTCATTTAAAAAATGTGATTATTTTGACGTTTGTTTTTTAAATCGCGGAGGCCACCGCGATGGCTAGTTTCAAGGGGTGGGGTGGCCCGACTTGCAACACCGACTCCCCTCTATAAATTAATGCGTCCTTTCAAAACTTCCAACAAGAATACTTGTAGAAACAATTCAATCTTGCCCAGAATGGGGTCTCAATTGTCAGGCTATTACATTCTTGTTTTGATCCATAACATAAATTTTTTTATCGTTTGATCGCTCGCTTTCCATAACAATATTCCTCTCTTGATTTAGCTAGGATTGGCTCTATGTTATATGTGGAAAATGGAGAAAATATTTAGTAATTTCACATTAACGGTAAAATACTCCATTCATTGGTTGACATGTGGTAAGGTAGCTCCCACTTATCAAATTACTCTCCTCTTCCATCATTACTTTTTCTCGTTGTAAGAGACTCTCTCTCTCTCTACTTCTCTTTTCTTTTTGTTCATTCAGAGAAGACTCACCTCCATGGTCTTGTCGGCCGCAGGCAAAGGCGGCCATGATGGTTTGGGCGAGGCCGCGGGCACCAACCAATCGCTGATGATCATGGAGGCGTAGTGAAGCTTGCTTTCATGGATTCTGAGCTTTGAAGTTGCAGTTTTAGAGGGGGAGGATAAAAGGTCAATTAAAGGCGATAGTAAACAGAGACAGGTGAGTCCGCCTAGACACACAAGTCATGCACGGAATGCTCTGCCTTAAGTCTTGACTTCTCTTTTTAAAATTTTTATTGGGGTCTTAAGTCTGACCTGGCAAACAAATTCTTAGCAATATTTTCTTCGTGGGAAATGTGGCGGACCTAGTCTTGTCCAGGGGACCCCAACATGGATTTTCCATTCCAGAATTATGTGGCACGGAATTGAAAAGGGGCCCACTTAGAACTCTTCCGTGATGCGACCCATAGTAAGGCGTACAACGTACGAGATTCGGCGATGCCTTTCACTCTCTCTCGCTCCCTCTTTTGATGGAATTGGCATCTTCTCTGCTCAAAAAGGGAAGGGCGTGAAATATAGGTTTTCAATTCCGTTTACGGGGCATTTGAATTCCCCTACGGGGCATTTGAATTCCCCTACGAGGCTACAAGCCCAGAAAATGATGCATACCCCATCAAATTCCATGAAGTCAACCTCACTTTTGTTCTCTTTCTCGGTATCCAGGATACTGAGAACACGAATGATAGCCAATTTATTCTAAAAATCAATTTATGATTACAAATATTCTATTTCCTATTATACCATTTAATCCCTTTATTAGCCAAAAAATTGTAATAAAAATAAGTTTTTGAACAAAAATACATATTATATACACTCAGGAGATTGTGTTTGACCGGATGATAGTGAAAGCTTATTTCCTGTTTTCTCATGTGCGAGAGATAAGGCTAATCATCCAAGCTTTCCAAATTAACATAGGTTTGAATCTTATTCAAAGGCTCAATCTTGAGACATGATTTAACATAGAGAATTAAATGAGCTTTGCTAGCATAACTGTTTTTGAGCTACTGTGAAAATAACAACTTATTATAAGTCACAAATTCTTGAAAGAGTAGATCTCACAACAATTTAAAATTATATATGATTTAATTTTTTGTAATTTAGAACAGACTGTTATTCTCATGATAGATTAATAGTAAATTAATTGTAGATTAAAGACCGTCAATCAATCATTTCTCGGTTAAAATTTTTATAAAGTCAAAGATCGTCAACTAAGATGAACAGTCCTTTAATTTTATAAAACTTTTATGAGAACATAACCATGAAAATATAACTAAATTTCTATGATTTCTCGTAATTTTCAAAATTTACTATATTAAAAAATTATGAAAAATTGAGGAGATGGGAACAATGGTGAAAAACGACCTCTCAGCATATAGTAAGATCCCTTCAGATTATACTTTGGGGTGAGTATGGTTTTAAGGTAGAAATCGGAACTGAAGAACTAGACTAGTGGGAACCTGTTTGGTTCAAAGATTTGCACGGTAGGCTCTAGATTCCAAAAATTGGAAAACCTATTTGGGAAAAATCCACGAAAAACCCCGAACTTTGCCCAAAGTGACACATTTACCCCAAACTTTTTTTGTGACGTGAAAAACCCCGAACTTTACCAATTGTGACACATTTACCCCAAACTTTTTTTGTGACACAAAAACCATGAACTTTCGTTATGTGACACATTTACTCCAAAATTATAGGGCATTTTTGTCTTTTCATTTTTTTAAATTTTTTTCTTTATTTTCCTTCTCTCTTCCCTCCGCCGGGCGGCGGCGAGGGGGAAGCGTCCGGCGAGGGTGCCCTCGCCGGCGTCGGCGAGGGTCACCCTCGTCGGTGTCGAGCTAGGGCGGCCCTCGCTGCGTCGGGCGAGGGCCGCCCTCACTGCGTCGGGCGGGTGTCCTTGCCCCTCCCGGATCCGGCGAGGGCGTCCTCGCCCTCGCCAACGTTGGGCGGCCCTCGCCTGCGTCTGGCGAGGACGACCCTCGCCGGCGTCGGCGAGGGTGCCCTCGCCGGCGTCGGGCGAGGGTGCCTCGCCGATTTGGCAAGGGAGGCCCTCGCCCGACGCCGCGAGGGCGGCCTTCGCTCGACGCCGGCGAGGGCGACCCTCGCTGGACGCCGGCTTCCCTCCGCCGACTCCACCATGGCCGGCGGAGGGAAGAAGAAGAAAAAAAAAAAAAGGAAAAATAGAATAAAAAGACAAAAATGCCCTTGATGGGGTAAATGTGTCACGGTTTGAAAAGTTTGGGGTTTTTCACGTCACAAAAAAAGTTTGGAGTAAATGTGTCACTTTAGGCAAAGTTCAGGGTTTTTCGTGGCTTTTTCCTAACCTATTTCAACTGGTAGGTTCCAGGTTCTAGGTAGATGAAACCTTAAACTAGTTTTTGTGTTTTTCTTGATATCTATCTTCATGCGATTCTGAGTACTCTATGGCGTACAATGATGAGTGTTTAATTTGGAATCACTAGTTTATGATTGAGACTTTACTTTATTAATGTTTTATATTTTTCATGTGCCTAAATATAAGTTGTGGTCAATGGATGGTAATAATAAATGGTGGTGATTAAAGATGATGATTCACTATAATTATTTAATTAATAATATGTATGGAATATGGATAGACCTTGGAACTGTGATAAGGTAGGTTAAAAATTCCAAAGTATGTAGAGTAAGTTCTGGATTCTAGAAAATGAGAAATCCGTTCCAACAAATAAGTTCCAAATTTCAAGCGGAACCTACATGAAATCTAGAACCACTCACTTCTAATTGTACTACTTTGTATTTGAGATTTGGAATGAAACCGTCACATTTTTGTGGCTTCTTGTCTCAGTGGTTGACATTTTTGTGGCTTCTCATCTCATTCTTTTACGTAATGGTATCGTTTGATCCATTTTTGGGTTTTGGCAAGCTAGACTGCCGATGCGTTGCAGTTTGTTCTTTGTCTAGCTGCCAAAATACAGAGTGGTTTCTGGTGAATCCTGCGGAATCACTTTCCGTCCATCTTGAGAGATCGGCGGAATTGGTCTCCTTTGCAACTGAAAAATCTAAATGAGCTTTGAGATTGTATGCCAATGCTTGACCCGGGATTAGGTTAAAGGGGCAAAACTTGCAAAACATCGAATATTTATGACATATAAAGGGAAATTTGTTTCCTGGGCATAACTCCAAGATTCAAGATATACAGAGAATTCACAATTTCAAAAGTACATAAACCAACAACAGTAAATGAGACGGAGAGTCCTCAACATATGAAGTATTCGCCAAAGTAATAGACTAAAAAAAGAAAGCTCCCAAGTTATGCCCCAGATGCATGGATAGAAGCCACAGTTTCCACATGAACCTGAAAAATAGAATAAGACAACACACGACCGTGGGAATTAAACATTGTTTAATAATATCAGTGCAATCAATAAGAGTGCCGACCAACCGCGCGCTCTGGATCAAACAACTAACCACGCGCTGAGCTTGTAATTTTTCTTACCAGAGTTGAGGGATGATGTCGAGCGAGCAGCTCAGGGTGCCTTGGAGGATCATCCAATCGCCACCACCCCCACCGTCGGAGGGAGCTGTGAAGCTCAAGGCCATGAACAAGATGTCCACGTCAAACACGGCCGCCCACCACGGACCCAACCGCAGCCTCCACTCGGCTTTCACCGCCATGTTGATGGTCACCTCCCCACCACTCAACGTGCTCACCAGGCCGTTCACGCCCGAGTCAATGAAGATAGCCAGCCTTGACTGAGCCTTGGCTCGGCTTGAGGTCAGGCAGCCGAGGCCCTGAGTGAAGGGGGACACGAGGGCGGGACGAGAGAGAGTGAGTTGGCCATCAAAGCTTGAGAGGAGCTTCATGTGAGCATACTCGACGGAGATGGAGATGTTGAGGGACCAAGGGGAAGAGCCCGGGCTGAGCCCGAGCTACGGCAGCGTTCCGGCAAGTATTGCCAGGAAGATGACCATGAGGACGCCGATGTACTTGGCAAAGAGATACAGCGGCCGATGATCAGCTTGTAGCAGTTGGACAGCGGCCGCGCTGCTGGTGGTGATGCCGGATCATCATCCGTACGGCGTGGGATGGGGCGGTCGGCGCTCATTTGGTAATTTTTGTGGTGAGTGTTTTTGTTTCTACATGTATTTTGGTGGGAGTTTTGGAAGCGCCCAGTAATTAATTTATAGAGGGGCAGTCGGTGATGCATAGTTAAATCTATTGATTATTTAATTCTGGCCGTTTGCCTAGTATTTGCTTGGTACGCATGCATCTTTTGCGGCCACGGCGTGCCCCAAGCTAAAGTTTCAATTTTTACAATTTGTCCCGACTTTTGGAAATTGGTTGTTATGTACATCCCGATGTGACGACTGCAACAAAAATTTTCTCGCATATTTGACTACGTAAATACACAGGACTCGTTTGAAAAGGCTCTATACCCGTGAGAAAATATTATAAAAACTATATATCATCATGTGTTGGCGTTGATTCCAATTAAATTATCGTCAAAATTTTACCCACATGCTCTCATATATATTGTATTTCCGAATTGTTCTTCTACTTTTATGGAGGTGCACAAGTATACAACAAACTTGCCCTTCGTAACCAGTCATGTGCTGTTGTGAAATTGAAATTCCCAGTAAAATATGGTCGGAATCGACACGAAGGGATGCAATGCAATTGATTTGTTGAAATTCAGGGGGCAAGTTAAAAATATCGACACTCCTAGTCGTAACATGTTACAATTTGGAGAACTTGAGGGGGTAAAATGTAATTTTCCCGACGTTTCACTCACGTCTCCCCTGCTGGAAAGAAGAAATGAACAGAGGGCGACTAAATTTCGAGCAAAGACTTTGCAGGAGTGTCAACCTAAGTAGCATCAACACTAACATGTGACGCGACGCGACACGACACGCCGACACGTCGTTTTTTAAAAAACAAAGAATTCTGACACATTGGGACACGTTGTATATTAAATATTATTTTTATATATACATAATAAATTATAATTTTTATGATTATTTCAATCAAATTAATATGAATCAAATTTAAAAATAAATAAATAATTAAAAAAAACCTAGAATAAATATACACTAAAAATATTAATCCGCCATTTATTAATATCATTCATCGTTTCAATTTGACAAATTCAACTCTATTTTAATAATTTATAAAACTCGAAGAAAAACAAGCGTTCCATATTTTGAGGGTGGGGATGTTCACTTTTAGGTGTAGGGTTCGATTGCTAGACTCGTAAAGAGGCATAATAAAAATTTAAGAGTGAGTTGAGAATTAGAATAGGATAGACAAAAGAAAAAAAGGATCTTTCTAAGTTACTTCCCGTCCATATAGAAATTCACGAAATTGGCAAAAATTCCTTACGCTCGAAGCAACAATATGTGACAAATGGCAGCTTAAGGGGAAGTTGCCTTCAAGAAATAAACTAGCGATTCTTTAGTGGCACGAGAGCAATAAAAATGGTTGCATGTTATATTAAACTGTTATGGTCCACTTAGTTTTTTCCAAGATGCTAGTCCTCTTTACGTAGTGCATGATGTTTGAATACCAATTCTGATGGCTTAAGTACCTTTATCATAATAATAAACTAATAAGGTGCTTTCAAAATGGGTAAGTTTGACTCAAATGAATGAGTGGACATCCGCATCTGCTCTGGTAGAAAGGTGAAAGATGCTCGTAAAAGAAATGTATTCTGAAAGATGCTTCAACTTCAATTTTTATGCAGTAATTTCATCCTTCAAGACCAAATAAAAGTAAAGACCATTATGATTAATTTGATATTAGGAGGGGCTGAAAAATACTTATTAAGGGTGCATTTATTTTAATTCTCCCCAAGCTAAAGTTTCAATTTTTACAATTTCTCCCAACTTTTTGAAATTGGTTATTTTGTATATCCCGATGTGATGACTGCCACAAAATTTTTCTCATGTATTTGATCACGTAAATGCACGCGACTAGCTAGATAAGGCTCTATACCAATAAGAAAATAAGATAAAAACTATTTATTGTTGTGCGTTGGCGTTTTTTCCAATTAAATTCTCTCACATATAATGTATCTCTGAATTGTTCTGTCATTCGTAACCAGTCGTGTGCTATCGTGTAATCAGAATTCCCACCAAAATTTGGTCTAAATTGATACCAAGGGACACGACGCAATTGATTTGTTGAAATTCAAGGGGCAAGTTGCAAATATCGACACATCTACATGTGACATGCTACAATTTTGAGAACTTGAGGGGTAAAATGCAATTTTCCCAATGTTTCGTTCACGTCTCCTCTGCTGGAAAGAAGAAATCAATAGAGGGCGACTAAAATTATAGACATATGCCACCTGCATCATCATCACCCACCCGCATTTCTTTCTTCTAACCTAAATATACTATATTATTACTATATTATTGAACAGTGAAAGAACTCGACGGATATGAATAGTGAAGAGATGACCGTGAATCGGCACTAATTATGTGCCCTCTTAAACTGATAAGTTTCTTAACAATGTATCGGTATTTTGAAAAAGCGAAGCAAGATTACTTTCCATAGCACTCAAACCTAACGAGAAAACAAAAAGGTTTTTTTCGCATCGTTATTTCACTAATTAACTTTCTTCACCCAAGTTAATCAACAAACTACAATTTCGGTCAATGCTATCATACTCTGGGATGTCTATTTTTTTTTTTTTTTTTTTAAATACCATGAAGAACCTCAAACTAATATAGCCATGGTAAATTTACTTCAAATTAATTTTTTTATCACAAAAAACCCCAAATCAATACATTTGTAATAATTTTACTTTCCGTTACATCAAATTGTTAAATTGTATGACACATAATAGTTAATGGGTGTATCAGTTTTGAGTTTTATCATCGTTTGTCAGAAAAGTACCACTTTGTGATTTTTCTTGATATTAATTCGATTTAACGGAAACTAACAGATGGTAAAATTATAAAAAATGTACTAGTCGGGGGTTTTTGGTTATCAAAAAATTATTGTGGGGTAAATTTGTTACATGTGCACTAATTTGAAGTTTTTGGTAATTAAAAAATTAGTTTTAGGTAAATTTGTCACGTGTATACTGGTTTTGGATTTTTCTTGGTATTAATCCTTTTTTTTTTTCTAATCCAACAACTAGAACTCTTGAATTAGTTGAGATATTGTCTTTCCTTTCTTTTTTTCTTTTTAAGTAAAGAAGGCCATTGAGGTTGAGAAGTAAAGTGATGAATTGAATCCTCCCAACCACTGGCAATTGTCACAGTGGCCATTCTTTCCACATGAAAAGAGGGAGGCAGAGTTCGATTCCCCATCTTCTCAAAGAGGATTGAGAGTGGGGATGTTTAGTTTTAATTGTGGAGTTCAATTCCTACGCTCTGCAAAGAGGTTGAGCAAAAGTTTAAGAGTAAATTGAGAGTTAAAGTAGGACAGACAAGAAAAAAATTTGAAACTTCTCAAATTACTTCTGTTGACACTTAAATTTTGATGACCCGGTTATTCATACAAAATTAGGGAATAAAAAAATGAAATTGCATAACATATAGTTTTAAGAGCATTATTTTTATTTATTTGCATTGGACCGACGACGGATGAGCTCGACTTGAGGGTTCTGAGCTTAAATTTAACAAGTTGGGCTAAGCCCGCGGCAAGAGGGAATTGGCCCAAGCCCATTGTTCTCTAATGACCGACAATTGACTTATGAGGAATGATGATTTGATATTTCTGGAAAAGATTTGTAAAATATTTCATATATTTATGCGATATATGTATTGAATGATATATTCCGCAGCAGATTGGAAAATTTCGGAGGAAATATCAAAATAATCAAAAAGAATGTTGCACTTGGAGGATATACTAAACAATATATTTTTTGCCTCAAAATGAGAGAGATTGCATGGTCATTAGAGATTTCGTGCGGAAATTTTCTTTTCCTGATGAGATCATACTATTCACCTATAAAATGCCGATTGGTCAAGAAAAAAGGGGGCTTTTCTTCGTTTCTTTTGAGTCAAAGAAAACAGCACAAAAGAGTTCTTTCCGTTGGGGGCTTTTCTTTTTCCTTCGTTCCTTTGAAAAAAAACAGAATCACAAAAAAAGGAAGAAAAGCCTGCTCACGGAAAAGTCAAGGTCAATAAAAGGAGCCGTGCTTTTGCTGAAGAAAGTACAGGGGACAGGAGAGAGAGACGTGAGAGGACGTGAGGTAGAGAGAAAAAAAAAAAAGATGAAGAATTGTTTATCTTCTTCGTGAGGTCCCCACCGGCATCCGCTGTTGCCCACTGCGCCTGCACAGGCCACCGCGCCTCCGCCGTTGCCACTCCGCCACCGCCACTCCGCCGCTACCTCGCCAGCCACCATCCCTCGCGGCCCGTAGCATGCTCTGTCGAGCTCCACCGATCGTCCACCTCGTGGCGCCACCGCCTCCGAAGGCTGCGACGTTGTCTCGCCCGTCGGTCCGCCCACCATCCCGCCGCCTTCGCCCGCTCGCTCGTAGCCACACCCGCCGCTACCTCTACCCGAAGTTGCATCGCCAGTCCGCCGAGCAGCACGCCTTTGTCGCCGTAGCCCTTGCTACCATGCCTCCCTTTGCCCGACGCCACTGCTCGCGTCGCAACAACCGCTAGCGCTCGAGCCCGCCTAGCTCCGCCAACTACCACTGCCCGTTCGCCTCGCACGCTGTAGCCCCCAGAGACTCTGGCTCCCCTCCCTTGATGTGCTTCTGGCTGTCCCCTCGCCGAAGCTCGACCGACGGCGACCCACCACCCTCGCCGCCCGCCACCACGGCGGCCACCCGTCCTCGAGCCACGTCGAGCCTCCATTGTGATCCACGAGCCACCATTCGCTAAGCCGGATTTGGAAACCAAAACTCGAATTAGATAAAAATCTTGTATTTTTGGGTTTTCAAATATTTGGTTTCTTTATTTGAAATATTCCCGATGCATGATTGAAATCCCCGACGTGATATTCGCAATTCGAGCAGCCCTCTAGATTGGGAAATTTTCCCAATTTCACAACGTGCATATGATTGACTGTCCGATTACACGCTCGAAATACGACTCGCAATCGCACGAAAATCGCCAATCCGATCTCACACTCGAGATACGATTCGTGATTTTGTTTAAAATTGACTAATCCGATCTCATGCGCAAGATACGATTCGTCAATTTATTTCCAAAATTAAATGGACATGGATGATATCTCGCCTGATTTGTTGCCGTGCTGCTCTTGATGCCTTTATTTGATTGCTCCCATAAAAGAAAACCCAAAAAAATAAATTACATTTGAGTTAGATTAGGTTCATGTTCAAATATTACTCGTTTTAGGGTTATTTTACATGTTTATAATAGGAATTTTTTTATTTCGAATTTCTTAAATAAAAATACCAAAAACATTAATTTAGGGTGTTAGAATTTTGTTTCATTAATTTAAATTGCACGTTTAATTATGTGACAATTTTAATTTCGAATTTCATAAAAAAGAAAAAGAAAAAAAAACTAGAATTACAGCATTCTTTGCACATCATTGCATATTAGGATAAGATTGCATGTTTAATTTTATTTTCTAATTAATTGTAAGTTTAGGTAAATTTTTTAGATAAATTGCATTTTAAATTAGGGATCACCAAAGTTGAGATAACATTATAGTTTAAATTAAGATTTGGCCTAACCTAATTCTTAATATAAGTTAGATGATATCTTAATATGGATAGATATTTTTTTTTTTTTTGCAATTTTCTAATTTCGAATTTCATGTAAAAATACAAAAAAATTGCCTTAGAATAAATTAATTTCATTTTCTAGGATAGATTGCATGCTTATTAAGAAAATGCAAAAATATTATACTTACGTCATATAGTTTAGGTCATATTACTATGTCATATCACTTCATGTTAGATTAGTGGCATGCATTGCATAAAACATGATTCTCATTAAATAAGTGAAAACAAAGATTGAGTAATTGCATGTTAATTAGAAATCATATCTAGGATTGTTGATGTGAATTCTAATCTAACATTGCAGATGCTTTCGTTGCTGGAGATAAGTCCCATAACTTATTTATTGCTTTATTTGGGTGTTAAATTGGTGGTTTGCGCACATGCATGATCACCTCACATGTTAGGGAATTAAATTAAAATTAATTCAAACTGCTTGCAAAACATTTTTTTTTCGAAATAAAAGAGAAAGGTATCGAAATGGCGTTAGAGAAATCTAGTGTAATTAAGTCCCCGTACCCAATGTCTCTGGTTCATAGGAGTAAAATAATTCTCCCATTATTTTACTTAAGTGTCTAATCGACCTACCATAAACTGATTAGTGGCGATTCTTAGCTAATAATCTTTCGTATGCTAAATACTTGAACCTAAGTCGCGAATTGGTATGAGCTTGGGAGAGCCCGAGTTAAGTTTAGGCTTAGTAGTCCATTAGCCAAACCCTAGGTAGTGCACCTAAGGTTAGGTCGCGACAGCTTGGCGACTCCACCAAGGACTTGAATTAAAACTCTTAGTGGACTTAGGCTAATTTTCTCTTCTATTTGAAAAAATATTTTTGTTCGGCAGCGAGGATCTTAGGTATGTCCCTAACGTTTAAGGTGTTAAATGTTCTTGCAGGATAGGTGGTATAAGGGGAAGTGTTTGCTAACCTTTGTTCTACAGGGCGGTGTAGGAATGTATGGTTTATTTTTATGAACGAAATGTTGTTTGATATAAACTGTTGTGCATGCCTATGCATTTACACTACACTTTTGCACACACAACCTACCGCCGGACCTGGACCGCATAGGATCATCTAGGATGGTATTGAGATGGATACTACTCCGACCTTGCATGCCCGCGGTACGAGTCGCCCATCTCAATCCCAAAGTTTCTCTTTTGGTGTCAAGAGTACCCACCTTGGTCCGCATGCCTGCGACCTAGGTCGACTCTTTGACCAAGCTGGAGTTATGAGGACCCAACTTAGTCCGCACGCCCACAGCTAGTCCAATCATCCTTGTGACTTCACTTTGCTAAGCCTGTCTAGAGTAGAAATTGAGCCTAACGTCTCATGTGCATGTCTACGTGGGTGCCTTTGATTTTCCTTGGTGAAGTAAGTCTTCTATCTCTATACTATGCAATTTACTTACTATGTCATACTTTTGGTCCGTCCATGATAATCTAGGTCAATCTTTGATTTAATTCATTTGTTGGTTAGAAATGAAATGAGCAAATTGCCATAGAGTGAGTTGTTCGAAAAATAATTAAAAAACTGTGGAGAATTTGATTTCTATTCATGTCATTATTGTTCTTGTTAGGGTTCAAACTTTTGCTTTTCCTACTTCATGTTCAGGAATTCGATGTCCTTATTTTCCAGTCCATGCTAGGGCGTCCCATGTCTTTATTTTTCTAGTCCATTTTTAGGAAATTCTCTTCATGTGTGGACTTTTCGTGACAAAAAATAGATCGTTGTCATGGATTGGCTCTCTATTTACACCTCATGCTTACATGTTTCCGTTCAATCGAATTAGGTGATTATGGAGCGATCCTGCTCACTCATCCGTACATGGTCGAGAGCTAAAATGGCGAATCAAAACGAGGTGCTGAAGCGTATCATTGATATTGACGATGACATGAACAAGCAAATTGCACGCCTCCAAAGTCAAGTCGATGAATTGTCTGCTACTATGGCTTATCTTGTCAAGCAAAAGTGCTATGATGACATAGATACTTTATCTTCAATGAGAAATTGTGACTCGAAGAAGAGAGCCAAGAGGACTTTTGAACCATCTCATTTTCCTGAGGTAGCCGAATTTGATGCCACCATGAAGAGACTAGTGAGATATCTAGAAGGAAGAATATCTGATTTGGAGGGTTCGCATCACAAGACCAAGGAGGGTGAAGAACTCAAGCACACGTGATTCATGGTTTTAAGTAGTTTGATTTCCTTATTTAATTAGGGGCATGTTCAGTTGCACCTTCCCATGCGTGGGAATTTTTATTGCTTTTCAGGGATTGGTTTCAATTTCTTCTATTTTCTTTTAGTGCTTGAATATCACATTTTTCATTCCAATAAATGTAATTCGATTGATGAATATCAATAAAATTACAAGTTTTGTTTTGAGGACATGATGGAGTACACCAAACCAGCCCGGTGATGATATCCAACAATGAAAAGAAAATATCATCCAAGGAGAATTATGAAGACCGGGCTTCTTCATGTTTCCTCATTCAAAAAATACCCAAAAAAAGAGAATAAAAAAATCATCATTTTTCAAGCCATTTCCAAAAGCATGCATTAGGTTAGCCCTGTTTAATTTTCTAACTCATTTACTTCATGTTTTAGAACATTACTTTCTTGGCCTGATGAGAAAGCATTTGAAAAAGGCACATCAGGTTGCAATGATAGATCAATTGGCCCAACTGTTACTCAACAAGTTTGAGAACACATTTCTAAAGACTTAACAAAATGAGAGGCAAGTAAAAGAGGATCATCCATCTTTGGTGAAAGAGGTGCATCTCGTCCTTAAGCATAATTAATTTTGGGAAATGACACTATTTTTTTTTTCCTGTAGATCACGAATTGGGGGCACTACAGATTCTAGCAGTGACATGATTGAGACAAAATCTCAATCCGAGCCAAAATGGATGTGCAATTTGAATTAACTCTGATGTTGCATAGTATCCTTTTCATGCATGTTCTCTTGTGCAGGGACAAAAGCGGATTTTCAATCTTGATTGATAAAGGCAATTCAAGAACACCCATTGCTAAGACAATCCCTTTGTGGGGCAATCCCTCGAATGAATGCATAAAACCATGTTTTGAGTGTAGTCACAAAGCAGCTGGACTTTTTTGAAAAGAGAATTTCGATAGTGGTTTTACCTATTTAACTCACCAATTTCATGTGGAGATTTGTCAAGATAGACAATTCAATAGAGTGACACCAATGCTTAAAAATTCTGAATGAGACGTGTCAGGATGATAAAAGGCAAGCCTTATCCTATACATAGTCCCCTACTTATATATTTGTAAGATGAGTGTAGAAAGTTCCATATCTACAAGATAAAGAGTTTTTTCGCGAAAGGTATGATGACCGAAATGATGAGGGGTAATTCATTTCTCTATCCCAAACACTACATATGATCCATTGCTTAACCCATTTGAGCTCCATATACTTATGATTTTTTTTTTTTTTTTTTCAAATTACCCCTATCAAGAACCACCCCCCATCGGGGCAAATTGGAGGTAAGACAGTACCATAAGGTGAAGAAAATGTAAAGAAATTTTCTTGCTCTCACTTGTATTAATCTTCAAGTCGTGCTATTACATTGAATTCATATGGTAATTTAAGTGCCTTAGGATGACAAAGAGCATTTATTTCTCTATCCTACATACTTATATCCTTTGCACAGCCCACTTGAGCTTGCAATTTCATTTCTTCAAACTCAATTGATGATCATCCCTCACATTTGCGGCAAGGCAAAAGGCAGATGAAGACTCTTGAGTCATTCAAAGTGTAATTGCTTGACATATGCATTGTGCGTGAGAATCAAAATCAAAATAGAATTAAGGAGTATGAAAAAACAGTGTGCCTGGTAAAAATAAGGCCAATGCCCATGAAAAAAGAAGTGAAGAAAAAATGAATGAGAACTAGGGGCATGAGAAAGCGGTGTGCCTGGTAAAAGCAAGCCCGATGCGCATAGATGAAAAAATAGAGTCAAGATAGAGACTATTGGTTGTAAAAATGTTGATCCTCTAATGGAGCAATACTCAAAAAACTCAAATGCTGAGTTTTACAATCAATGGGGCGCCTTATAATGACAATCCCTGGTGAAGAAGAAGACCTGCGACAATGCCAAGATGATCATCAACTCTCACCCTTTACACATATTTTGATCTTAATGATTCTTTCGTTTCTCAACGCATAAACCCAGCCTATGTTATGTCCCTTACAAAATCTCTTCAGATTAGGGCACTTGAATTAACATTGGAGTTCATATGTTTATAAGCATCGCTCGAAAAAGTGCGAGCAAGATTATTTCTTTCTCATTTTACAGGGTTCTTGACTTGTAAACCCGGAGATGATTACAGAATTGTTCTTTCAATTGCCTTGACTCAAAGAGTCAATTTGTTAAGCCATTGACCAAACCCACATTACGGTCCCTATTAAAGACCTCTCAGATTGGTAAAGTCGTACTGCTTGCGAGAATACTTGGACCCTTGTTGGTAGGAGTAGTAATTCTCCTAAAATAGCTATTTTGAATGAGAGTAAGTGCAAGTCCTTTCTAATTGAAAGTCTCTCATTTAGCATTCTTAAGAAATCCATGTCATTGTCTTGAACGACAATTCTCTCTTGTGGAAATTTGGGTGATGCAAATATGGTAAAGTCATTATGCATAAATCTTGATTGAATTGATGAAAATCTCACTGAATTTTGAAATGTACATTTTAAAGTAGCTCGGGCTGTCTATCTCTTTGATGAATACATACCAGTTTTTGCTCTAATCATGTCTGACAGATAATATTTCTTTGAAGACCGAGTAATACTTGACGTTTAAGTTGCTCCTTGAAGCCTCGAGATTCGGCGTGCTTTCATAGTCCAATGTCTCTCTTAACTGACGGCGTGCTCTCGTAGCCCGGAGTTCCTAACCTGGCGTGCTTCCATAGCCCAGAGTCTTGTTCATTGACTTGGTGTGCTTTCGTAGCCCAAAGTCCCCTATCAAATTAGTGTGCTTCCATAGCCCAATGTCCTCTTGATTTACACGGCGTGCTTCAGTAGCCTGGATTTCCTTTCTATGGACCCCATGTGCTTTTGTAGCCCGGAGTCATTTTCATCGACTCGACGTGCTCTCATAGCCCGATGTTTCTCTTAATTAATGGCGTGCTCTCGTAGCCCGAAGTTCCTAACACGGCGTGTTTCTATAGCCCGAGTCCCTGTTTATCGACATGGTGTGCTTCCGTAGCCCAGAGTTTCTTTATTAATTTGGCGAACTTCTGTAGCTCAGAGTCTTTTGCATGGCGAGCTTTTGCAGCCCGTGATTTACAAAATCCCTCCGTATGCAAGATTGCCTCAGGATACTAGGAGACATATCTCCAAGAATCAGAGATATCACTAGGTAAGTATATCTTTACCCATACTCTAAATACTTGTCATTATGTAGGTATTCTCTCTCAAGTGCATCGACACTCGACTTGGTCGAGCTGTCCCCCAAAGATTTTTCTATAGATTTATTCTAATTAAGACGACCAAAGAAAGGTTCGAGTCCCGGTCAGATAATCTATGCCGCAGTGCTAGGCGACCGAAGAAAAGTTTGGGTCCTAGCCAAGCAAAATCTCATTTTAGGCGACCGTAGAATGGTACGGATCATAAACAATGTTTGTTGCTTTAACAGGTGACTGTAGAAAGGTACGGGTCTTGAAAAGTGATTTCCTGTTTAGGCAACAGCAGAATGATACGGGTCCTAGACAATATTTGTTACTCTAATAGGCGACCGTAGAAATGTACGGTCCTAGACAATATTTAGGCGAAGTTCTCGCGAAAGTCAAGCAGCAATTTGCCCTAAGCATTAGGATGTATCTAAATCACCTAGCAACCCAATCAAGCCTTTAGGTAGGGTACCCCAGGTAAGTATCAAATCTGTCGAAGTACTTGAGGTAAAGCTCAGGTTACTCATCCTCTAATTTAAATCTAAATGCTTAAGGAAAAATTTGAGTGTCTCCTCCAATTTTCAGAAATTAAGAGTCTGTGAATTTCACCAAAATCTTTCAATCTGTTGTTGACATCTCAGTTTAGATCTGAATGTCGCAAAATATTTTCATTTAAACATTTCACTCTAGATGTGAATGCTTTTCGATCTTTCTCGTTATACCTTAGTCTAGATCTAGGTATTTCGAGTTCCCTAATCCTGACATCTCAGTCTGAATCCGGATGTCTTAATATTCTAAACATTTCACTTTGGATGTGAATGTTTTTCGATCTTTCTCGTTATACCTTAGTCTGGATCTAGGTATTTCGAGTTCCAAAATCTTGACATCTCGGTCTAAATCCGGATATCTTAATATTCTAAACATTTCACTTTGGATGTGAATGTTTTTCGATCTTTCTCGTTATACCTTAATCTGGATCTAGGTATTTCAAGCTCCAAAATCTTGACATCTCAGTCTGGATCTGGATGTCTTAATTCTTTTCGTTGAACATTTCATTATGGATATGAATGTTTGTTGATCTTTCTCGTTAGACCATAGTTTAGATCTAGGTATTTCGAGTTCTAAAATCTTGACATCTCAGTCTTGATCTGAATGTCTTAATATTTTAAACATTTCACTCTGGATGTGAATATTTTTCGATCTTTCTCGTTATACCTTAGTCTGGATCTAGATGTCTTAATTCTTTTCGTTGAAAATTTCATTATGGATATTAATGTTTGTCGATCTTTCTCGTTAGACCTTAGTCTGGATCTAGATATTTTGAGTTCTAAAATCTTGACATCTCAGTCTGGATTTGGATATCTTAATTCTTTTCCCTAAACATTTCATTTTGGATATGAATGTTTTTCGATTTTTCTCGTCATACCTTAGTTTGAATCTAGGTATTTCGATAAACATTAGACTCTTCAAGGAACCTGAATAAAGAGCAGGTACTCGTGGAGTAAATGAAGATTTATCTTGTACCTCAAGATGCTCTACCGCACTGATTGGTAAGTAACTATAAGTATGCTCTCTCCTTTTGCATCATACATTCGCATTAGCATTTTCATTCATCATATAAATTACATTTTTGAAATAGAATTCATTTTCCAACAAAAATTCATTCATTACATGTGCATGATAAAAATTTAGGTCTCAATTTGTCTTTGAAGGCAACCTCTACGAGCTCATCTTCAAAGAGGGGCAGCTGTGGACACTTAAATTTTGGCGACCTGGTCATTCATACAAAATTAGGGAACAAAAAAATAAAATTGCATAACATATAGTTTTAAGAGCATTTTATTTATTTATTTGCATTGGACCGGCAACGGATGGGTTCGACTTGATGGTTCTAAGCTTAAATTTAACGAGTTGGGCTAAGCCCGTGGCAAGTGGGAATTGGCCTAAGCCCGTTGTTCTCTAATGACCGACAATTGACTTATGAGGAATGACGATTTGATATTTCTGGAAAAGATTCGTAAAATATTTCATATATTTATGCAATATATACATTGAATGATATATTTCGCAGCAGATTGGAAGATTTCAGAGGAAATATCAAAATAATAAAAAAGAATATTGCACTTGGAGGATATACTAAACGATATATTTTTTGCCTCAAAATGAGAGAGATCGCATCGTCATTAGAGATTTCGTGCGGAAATTTTCTTTCCTTATTGAGATCATACTATTCACCTATAAAATGCCGCTTGGTCAAGAAAAAAGAGGGGGCCTTTCTTCGTTTCTTTTGAGTCAAAGAAAACAGCACAAAAGAGTGCTTTCCGTTTGGGGCTTTTTTTTTTCCTTCGTTCTTTGGAAAAAAAACAGAAACACAAAAAAAGGAAGATAAGCCTGTTGTGGGAAAAGTCAAGGTCAACAAAAGGAGCTATGCTTTTGCTGAAGAAAGTACAAGGGACAGGAGAGAGAGAGACGTGAGAGGACGTGAGGCAGAGAAAAAAAAGAAAGATGAAGAACTATTCATCTTCTTCGTGAGGTCCCCGCTGGTGTTCGTTGCGCCCACCGCGCCCGCACCGGCCACCACGCATGCACCGCCTCGCGCCGGCCATTGTGCCTCCGCCGCCGCCGCTCCGCCACGGCCCGCTACCTCGCAGCCCATCGCCGATCGTCCCTCACGACGCCCGCAGGCGTGCTCGTCAGCTTCGCTGGCCATCCACCTCGCAGCGCCACCGCCTCGGGCCGCGACGCTATCTCGCGTGTCGGTCCGCCCACCGCCCCGACGCCTTCGCCCGCTCGCCCGTTGCCGTGCTAGCCACTACCTCTACCCGAAGCCGCATCGCCGATCCGCTAGAGCAGCACGGCTCCGTCACCATCGCCCTTGTTGCCGCACCTCCCTCGCCCCTCTACGCCGTTGCTCGCTGTCGCAGAATGCCCGGCGACTCAAGCGCCCTAGCTCCGCTGCACTGCCGCCGCCCGTCGCCTTGCACGCTGCAGCCCCTAGCAACTCCGGCTCCCATCCTCGCGCGCGTCTACTGCCCCCTCGCCGGAGCTCCGACCGATGGCGACCCACCACCCTTAGTTGCCCGCCACCTCAACGGCCCGTCCTCGAGCCACACCGAGCCTCAATCATAATCCACGAGCCGTCGTTCGCTAAGCCGAATTTGGAAACCAAAAGTTGAATTAGGTAAAAATCTTGTATTTTTGGGTTTTCAAATATTTGGTTCTTTATTTGAAATATTCGTTGATGCATGATTGAAATCCCCGATGTGATATTCGCAACTCGAGTAGTCCTCTAAATTGGGAAATTTTTTCAATTTTGCAACGTGCATATGATTGACAGTCTGATTTCACGCTCGAAATACGACTCGCAATCGCACGAAAAAAAATCGTCAATCCGATCTCACGCTCGAGATATGATTCGTGATTTTGTTTAAAATTGGCTAATCCGATTTCATGCACGAGATACGATTCGTCAATTTATTTCCAAAATTAAATGGACATGGATGATATCTCGCCCGATTTGTTGCCATGCTGTTCCGACGCCTTTATTTGATTGCTCCAAGAAAAGAAAAACCTAAAAAAAAAAAAAACATTTGAAATAGATTAGGTTCATGTTAGAATATTACTCGTTTTAGGGTTATTTTGCATGTTTGGAATAGGAAATTTTTTTATTTCGAATTTCTTAAATAAAAATACCAAAAACATTAATTTAGGGTGTTAGATTTTTGTTTCATTAATTTGAATTGCACGTTTAATTATTTGACCATTTTAATTTCGAATTTCATGAAAAAGAAAAAGGAAAAAATAGAATTAGGGCATTTTTTTGCACGTCATTGCATATTAGGATAAGATTGCATGTTTAATTTTACTTTCTAATTAATTGTAAGTTTAGGTAAAATTTTTAGATAAATTGCATTTTAAATTAGGGATCACCAAAGTTAAGATAACATTCTAGTTTAATATAAGATTTGGCCTAACATAATTCTTAATATAAGTTGGATGATATCTTAATCTAGATAGATAATTTTTTTTTCTTTTTGCAATTTTCTAATTTCGAATTTCATGTGAAAATACAAAAAAATTGTCTTAGAATAAATTAATTTCATTTTCTAGGATAGATTGCATGCTTATTAAGAAAATGCAAAAATATTATACTTACGTCATATAGTTTATGTCATATTACTATGTCATATCACTTCATGTTAGATTAGTGGCATGCATTGCATAAAACATGATTCTCATTAAATAAGTGAAAACAAAGATTGAGTGATTGCGTGTTAATTAGAATTAATATCTAGGACTGTTGATGTGAATTCTGATCTAACATTACAGATTTTTTTGTTGCTAGAGGTAAGTCCCATAACTTATTTATTGCTTTATTTGGGTGTTAAATTGGTGGTTTGTGCACCCGCATGATCACCTCACATGTTAGGGAATTAAAATAAAATTAATTCAAGCTGCCTGCAAAACATTTTTTCGAAATAAAAGAGAAAGGTATCGAAATGGCGTTAGAGAAATCTAATGTAATCAAGTCTCCGTACCCAATGTTTATGATTCGTAAGAGTAAATAATTCTCCCATTACTTTACTTAGGTGTCTAATCGACCTACCATGAACTGATTAATGGCGATTCCTAACTAATAATCTTTCGTATGCTAAATACTTGAACCTAAGTCGCGAATTGGTATGGGCTTGGGAGAGCCCGAGCTAAGTTTAGGCTTAATAGTCCATTAGCCAAACCCTAAGTGATGAACTTGAGGTTAGGTCGCGACAACTTCCCATCCATCTCGAGAAATTCACGTAATTGGCAGAAATTGCTTACGCCTCAAGCAACAGTACGTCACTAGCGATTCTTTAGTGGCATGAAAGCAATAAAAATAGTTGCATGTTATATTAAACTATTGTGGTCCACTTGAGGTTTTGGAGAAAATATTGGCTATGTCTAATGTGCCAACACAACAAATAGGATGGGCTATAAGGATGCGAAACGTGGCCCAAGTGGGCCAAGTTTCAAATTCTTTCTTCTCTCTCCTCTGCATGCTCTCTCTCTCTCTCTTCTCTCCCCTGCATACTCTCTTAGACCCCACCACACTAGCAAAAGCAACAAAGAAGCTGTTTGCTTGTTCAGCAATTCCAACAGTCATTTGGCAACAACGGACAATGGGTTTCGATGAAACTATGGCAGCTAAGAGCTTCAGAGGAGGGCGGCAGGCCAACACCAGGCCATTCGACCACTGTAGGTCCGCTACGATTATCGTGTTCTGCGAGGTCGATGCAGCTTTCCTGTACCTGGCCTACAACATTGGCGTCCATGGCGCCAACAAGCTCATCTCCCGCCACAAGTGCATGTGGGTGTGCAAGGTGTGCGAGTGCATGCCGACAGCCTTCCCATGTAAGGCTGATGCCGCCACCCTGTGCGCTGCGTGACATGGATGTGCACTTGCTAACCCTTCGCCAGCTACCATGTGCGGGTCCCTTTAAAGCCCTTCTTTGACACGACCATTGCTATCACCAAGCTCCTTGCAACGGGCTCTGTCCTTGACTACCTCAATGGCAAGTGTTGTAGCCCCATGAAGATCACGAAAGGGGTCGGAGCGGAAGCTAGAGATGCGTTTTGGAATGAAGAGAGAGAGATATATACTATATAGCACCGACACGGACACTTGATACGTGACATGACATGACACGATACGACATGCCGTCACGTCATTTCTAAAAAAATAAAGAATTCGACACGTTCGACATGTTATATATTAAATACATATTTTTTAAAAATGTTAATATCATTCATTGTTTTAATTTGACAGAAATTGAACAAGAAATTTAAAAATTGCAAATATGAAAGAGTAAACTTGAAAGAACATGTCATGTTTTCTTATACTTGTCGGAGATTAGTGAGATTTTTATAATCCTAGACAGAATTCGAAGTTCATGATACGCAGACCAGCTTGGAGCTCCTCTGCAAAACAAGGTTCGAGAAAAATGAAAATTTAGGACAAGAACTCTTGAAATATGACCAAAAGAAAAGGAAATCACTAAATTCGCCACGGAAAATATGAGAGATAACTCACAAGCCAATAACATAGACCAAAAGAGATAACTCGCAAGCAATGCTTGCGAGAGGCGGAAAGAAGCAAAAAGAATTATAACTTTAAGTATGTGGGGGCAACGGAACGACGCCGACGAGAAGAGGGGCGTTCCATCGTCACTCACGGGAAGATTAGAACTTATAAGTGAGAAACTTGAGAGTAAGAATTTTCTTCTTTCCCCTTTATAAGAATTTTCTTCTTTCCCCTTTATAAGAATTTTCTTCTTTCCCCTTTATTTTTGTTATTTTCATTATTTTTTCATATATTTACATTTTGACCCCTCAAGTATTGAAAAATTTTAAAATTGACCCCGTGCATGTCGGAATTTTGGACTCGCGTGTTAGAGCGTGTCGGGAAGAGTTGACCACGTGTCGGATTTTCCGACACTCGTTGACCGCGTGTCGAACATGTGTCGGAGTGTCGGACACGACACGAAGCGCTTCCGGAGAGTGTCGGTATTTCTTAGGATATATATATTCTAAGCGTGCAGAAGAGAGAGAAGAAAGAGTTTGAAATTTGGGCCCACTTGGGACACGTGTTGCATCCTTATGGCTCTTCCTATTTGTTGTGTTGCCACATTAGATGTAGCCAATATTTTCTCAAGTTTTGTCTAAAATCCAAGATGCTTGTCCTCTTTACGTAATAGAGCCTTGTTGAACACAAGTTCTAATAGATTAAGGCCCCGTTTGGTTTAGCTTTTGCAATGAGCTTTGGGCCTGCAAAGCCCCTTGTGGAAAATGCAAAGCATTTGGCAAGTGTTTTTGAGACTCCCTTGACCAAATGCTAAAAGCCTAATGTAGGTAGGGACCGACTTTGGGCTTTCAGCATTTTGAAAATGCAAACTTTACTATTCATTCGTCGCTATTCATTCAATATTGTTCATCTTTTGGAAATGGAAACTCGATTTGCTGCCGAAAATCAGGCTTCTCTAGCGATCGCCACCACCGCTTAGGGGTCGCGCCTCCTCGACGACCATTGCCAGGGTGGCGCAACTCGCGACTCAAGCGACGCCACTTGAGTGCACGACCTGCGGCGTCGCCTAAGTCGCGCGACCATGATCTGGGCGGCGTCATGCGAACCAAACGACGAGGCTTGGGTTCGTGCGACCCAGGCAACATTGCCTAGGGTTGCGACCCGAGGCGGCACCTGAGGTCGCCAAATCTAGCCAACCCAAGCGATGCTTGAGGTAGCGCGGCTCAGGCAACCTCGGGCCATCCGGTAGCTAGATTTGGCCATCCGGAGGCCAGATATGATTGCTGGTGGTTCGCCGGCGGGCGGCCGGCTAGCAACGGCCTCTGTCGGATTTAATTTTCAAACTTTAAAAAAAATAGCAAAAGTCTTTTATAAATGTGGATTTTACCAAATGGTATTTACACCAAAGCTATTTTCCAGTACTATTTGAAATTATAATTTACCAAGCGATTTAATATTTCGGAAAACCCCTTTACCCCAAAGGCACTTACATTTTCCTAAACCCATTTCCCTAAAACCAAACCAAACGGGCCCTAAGTACCTTTATCAAAATAATAAACTAATAACATACTTTTGATTGAAATGAATGATTGGACATCCGCGTGAAAATCACTTACTTCATGCTATGTTAGAAAGGTGAAAGACGCTCGTGAAAGAAATGTATTTTGAAAGATGTTTCAACTTCAATTTTTATACAATAATTTTATCCTTCAAGACCAAATAAAAATAAAGATCTTTGTGATCAATTTGATATGAGGAGGTGCTGAAAAAGACTTATTAAGGGTGCATTTATTTTACCGAAAAATTTATTATAAAGTAAAATATTTCTCATAAAAATCATTTTTAAGGAAAATAGTTAGTTTTCATTTATTTTGTGATTTGGAGAGTGTTTTCCATCTTGTCATAACCAAAGGTCATTGTCCTCTAAGCCCCGCTTGTTGTTTTTAATCAATAAATTTACTTAGTTTTTCATCATCCAAACACTAGATGGTCAGAAAACCAAAATCAGTTTTATTTTAAATAGTTCTCATCAAAGTTTCGTTGAGATTATTGTCCGACCTTAATAACAAGGTAATGTAATATTTTTTGTCCAACATCATATTGGATTACGTTTTGCACTTTATTTCTTGGTTACCTTTTATTACCGCCTTTGATATACTTGTTTCGAATCCTATATGTCCATATTCTTGATTGTGATTTGTTTGCTTCATTTCTCTTAGTTAGATGAATAGGACCCACTCTAGGATCATAATGAACATAAAAACATCACATTTAGTGGACATTAACATTAGGATATATAATTAGACAAAAAGACCGTATGTGATACTTAGTTGATAGGTACTGAAAGAGTATTAATTGGATAACTAATGTAATCAAGTCTCATACTTAGGTCTTTGATTGTGTAGGAAGTGAGATATACTCTGTCATTTGGCTTCTAGCTAGCCGCATTAGGCTAGTGGCGGCTCATTTACGGGACCGAACTCTCCTAGGATTAATCAAAAAATTCTGATGTCGCCCGAGATAAAAGTTTAAGAGAACCTATGCCAATTGAGGACCATTAATCCCTTTTGGCATTACCTCTAAACCCATCTTTCCTCGAATGATGTACTGCCTCCTTGAGGGTCGCGACACTAAACGTGGTGACCACATGTTAAAAATATGTCAACTTATTAGCAATGGTAGATACACTAGCCATAAGGAAGAAGACGAAGGAGGATGAAAAAAAAAAAAAAAAAAAAAAGGAAAAAGAAAAAACATACAATTGGTTAGCATATTTGCCACGTTGGCATTGTTTGCCTAATGGTGCTCATTAATGGGATCTTGACGAAAGGTAGATGCGTCATGCAAATACAAATATGAGGTATTTAGTGTCATAAAAACATATTTTAGGTAAATGCATTGCGATACATATGATAAGGGATTTTTTTATGGTTTTTTTCCTGAACAAAATAATGAGAGAATTATCGAAAAAGGTTTAAACCTATTATAATTATGTCAATTTAGTCTTAAACCTTTTATATTTGTGCCAATTGAGTTCATCCGATCAATTTTAGCTGGCCGGTAATAACATGATACTGTCGGTGCTGATGTAGCACTACCGGTACTAACATGACATTTTTAAAACAATATTTTAAAAATATATTGAATTTTTTCTAATTTCTTTATTTTTTTCTTTTCTTTAATTTTTCCCCTTCCCATTCCCTTAGAGCCAGCAAGGGTATCGCATTTCTAAAACAATATTTTAATAATATTTTGAATTTTTATAACTTTTTTTCTTTTCTTTTTCCTTTTTAAAAATTTTTCCCTTAGAGTCGGTGAGGGCTTCACTAGCTGAGGGCATCACGACCCTCGCCTAGCCGAGCGAGGGCAAATGTAGCGATGGCCGAGATGCCCTCGCCTAGTCTTGGTGGGGGCATCCTAGCCCTCATTGACTCTAAGGGCACGGGAAGGGGGAAAATTAAAGAAAAGAAAAGAAAAAAAGAAAAAATTATAAAAATGAAAAATTATTAAAATATTATTTTAAAAATGTCACATCAAGACCTAATAGCATTCACATCAAAGCATCAACCGGCCAAAATTAGTTAGATTGACTCAACCCGGGCATAAATGCAGAAAGTTCAGGATGAAATTGGCAAAAAAAAGAATTTAAGACTAAATTATATTGTAATTATGATTTTTTTTGATAATTTTCCCACAAAATAACCGCTTAGCTTGGATGGTGTATTTGATCCCTTTTAGGTCAAAGGGCTCTTTTGTCATTTGCATGGGGATTGCGGTTGTCCATGGCCGTTTTCCACTTTCCATGTGCTTTCTATGCTGTTTTAAAGCGTGAAAAGTGACTTAAAAAAAAAAGCATTTAACTAGTTTTAAGAAAAGTTTTTTTTTTTTTTTTTTTTTTATCGGAGAAACCGCCTCACGCCGAGCGCTCGGCGTAAACCCCAGGGAGCACCGGGCGCGGTACCCACCTCCCACGGTGCTCCGCTTAAGTCGCGCTTAATGCGCACGCGCTGACTCGAACCTCCTCCCTTCCACAATTAGAGGGGGAATGGCCCAAACCAACGTGCCCACAGCGGGGTGGGTAAAAGTATTTTAAGAATAGTTTTAAGAAAAGTTAATATCACGAAAAAGCTAAAATTGATATATTTGTGATAAATGTACTTAAAAATAATTTTTTTATTATAAAAAACCATAAATTGGTACACTTATGATAAATTTATCTCAAATTGATATACATGTGACAAGTTTCCGTAAACCAATTTTTTTATCATAAAAAAAATCCCAAATTGGTACAAATTTGCCCTTCGTTATCTTTCGTCAAATTTGTCGTTAAATTTACTGATCTAGATAATATATGGTGACGTGGCAAGTCCATGTGGAAATCCATGGGATAAATATGAAGAAAAATCTCATATTGATATATTTGTGACAAATTTAACGGTACCTTTGTGATGAATTTAATGGAATACCTATGACAAATTCGGGATTTTCTTGGCATTAATGCTATTAATGGAGTTATCACGTCGCTATACATCCACGTTAGCAAATTTAATGGTATAATTTGACGAAAATTAATATATGATTAAATTTATCACAGATATATCCATTTTAATTTTTTTGATAAAAAATTAATTAAGAATAAATTTATTATAAATATATCAATTATGAATTTTTGATAATATTAATCTTTTTAAGAATTACATCAAATTCACGGGGCTCAAAATCAATGTTGAATACCCCGTCTCAATCCGAAGTAGGGGTGGGCGACACGCGCCCACGTGGTAATCGAGCACCTCCAGTGACGCGCTGTGGGAGCGCCGGCAGGACCCGACCGCCGACTTTGCATCTCGCCTCCTAGGAGGCAACACCAGTTGTTGTTTCCTTTTTCCAAATATTACATCACCCTGAAAACGAAACGGAACACCATGCGACTTTATTTATCTCCTGTCGCTCTTGGAGAGTGCGGTCGTCTTTTTGGGGGCGCGTGATGGGCGGTGGTGGTGGTGGTGGTGGGTGAAAAGACTGAGTGAAGTACAGGGTTTCGACGTTGTTCAAAATAAAAAAGTACAGAGTTTCGACCAAAAAAAGAAAAAAAGTACAGAAAGGGTCTGCATCGTCAGTGACTCATCCCCTGATATATATATCTAATATATTAAAGGTTGACTTTGCCCAACAATAGAAGGGGTTGACTTTTATACGTGTAAAGGTCTGACTTTTGTTTAAAAATTGCCAAAACATATAAAAAATGCAAATGAGCGTCAATTCGTCATAGGCGTGTACAATTAGGCTTTTAGCCTTCAAGTTCTCATAGGAAGATCAAATGGAGACTTTTCTTGTCCCACCAATGGCTTTGACCGTGGGTCGGCCGAAAAATAAATTATTCGTTAATTTTTGTTAGCTTTTACATTTGATTTCTTCGTTGCTCAGCGCTCTAGAATAAGCTTGAGTTGACATATGATTTTTTTATTTATTTATGAAAAAGTCAGCTTGTATGTTTCAAATCAAATTAATTCTATCAAGATGAATTCCAATACAATTTAGGCATCTTGAGAGGATTTTTCGAGGAATCCGCGTGTTATTTTTCCTCGCCTGGCATAGAAAAACTAAGGTCAAATGGATTTGAGAATAACACGGTTTCGTCTACGAGATAATTGAGGAATCCACGTGTACGTAAACTTTTCACAAGATTCCTGCCGCCGCACTTCGACAAGTGGCAAGAGTAGCTCAAGGGGAAAATGCCTAGAAGAATTATGGTTTGAGTGGCCCCCACTGTTAGCCTTCCTTCGCAAGCTATTAGGACCACGAGTCTCATTCTTCGTCTTATTGGTAAAGGGTGAAAATTGATGTCAGATTAATGGGGAAGATCTTAATCTTCATTAAGAGAATTATAACCATTCTTCATATGTGAAGGAAAGTCCTCAACAAGCATATAGTCTTCTTAATCCAAGAATCGTCACTGAATTATTATTATTTTTTCTCTCGACCGTTATTCTTATATGCTCGTAAAAGGTCATATTCATGTATATATGACAAGGCTTCGTTAAAGGGTGATGGAGCATGAATCCCAACATTACTTTGAGTGGAAAATTATGTAATCTAAACATATGATTTGCAAGCATACAAATCAAGGCGCATAATTGCTCGGTCAATTATTTGAGACCAGCTCTATCGCCTCCTTGGCAACCAAAAAAGGTAAATAAACTTCGAGATTGTACACTAATGCATGATTTGAAGTAAAGTTAAAGGGATAGAACTTGCGAAACATTGAATATTAATCCCATGTGAAGTGCAAACTATTTCTTCGACTGTAAATTGAGGATTCAAAATTATTTAGAGAGTACCCATTTTCAAAAGAAGTAAATACATAAACCAACCACAACAACAACAAATGAGACAGAGAGTCCTCAGCATATGAAGCATTTGCCAAAGTTATAGGCTAGAAAAAGAAACCTCCCCAGTGATGCCTAAATGCATAGATAGGAAGCCACAGTCTCCACCAGAATCTGAAAAATAGCACGACAAGACATCGTTTAATAGGAATCAATGAAAAGGCCAAGCACCGTGCTCAATCAAAAAGGCCATACGCAGGATCAATCAGGGCAAGATTAACCAAACAGGCCGAGCACGGGCCGAATCAAATGGGCCCAGGCGTGGGCCAGAAGCCCGGCCTCTTCTTTGACAGACCTGCCAACGAGGCCGGAGAAATCTGGGGAGGCTCAAGAATGACACCGCTGCTACCGCCGGGGCCGCTGGTCGTTCTTGAACAGCACGGCTCGACCAGCCACCGCAACCAGGCGGTGATGGCCTGAGGAGTTGGTTATACTAAGCATCAGCAGCTTCTCATTTCTTTCATTTTGTTCATCAACTTCATTGGGGAACACAAACGACTGCCCTAATAATAGAAATACGAAACTAAGTGGGAACTTGTGACCCTTGTTACCGGAGTCGAGGGATGATGTTGACCCTTCATTGGCTTTTGCTGCCACGTCGATGGTCGTCTCCCCGCCGCTCAGCTTGCATTGTGACGGGTATTGCAAGGAAGATGAATATGAGGAGGCCAAGAATAGTGGGTAAGGAAAATGCGATACAATGGCCAATGATCTGCTTGTGCCTGTCGGATCGCAGCGGCCCTGGCGATGGTGATGCCGGGTTATTCCTCGCACAGGGTGGGGTGGCGTGGGGGGCTGTCATATCGAATTGCCTCAGTACTCTGGTGAAGATGAACTCGGCCCGAAGGAAGCAATTTACCCAGCACTCTCAGTGGAGGAGCTTGCTGACATGTTAGGAATTCTGTCAACAAAGAAAAGACCAGCCTATGACAGAGCTATGGTTCTACGTATGAGTGCCCATGTAGTTGGACATAATATTAGGTCGTCACCACATCCTCGTACAATCCTGTTGAATGTCTTCTTTGTCAATATGCTAGTAAACCTGATCGTACAAGGCAAAAACAATTGAAGCTTCGGAAGATCTGGAATTTAAAATTATGCAAAATGGATAACTGTGATGTGCTTTCAAGATATCGATGTATGAACTGGCAAGGACATCTTCTTCAGACCACTCGAGCACTTACTTGGAAGCATCTTCTTTAGCATCTTTTTATACCGAACACCCTCAGGAGAAGTTCATAAGAATAATAAGTAATATGGCTTTTCTTCAACACGTATTCCACAGCAATCTTAGGCGCGGTCACCTCCCTTTTGTCAGCCTGAAAAATAGTGTTCACTACCTCAGGAACAATACCTTTGTGAGCCATAAGGTGAATGACCAACAGCCTCATGAACCCTACGCTTCGCACCGAGGCAATTTATTCAAGTAGAAGTTTGTGTCCCGAGTCGACATCCCCTGCTTTAAAGAATCCATCAATCATCACACAACATGTGTTAACTGTCGGGCAGGCAACCTTTGACACTCATCCCGTGAAAGAGCTTCGCTGCTAGATCGATACTTAGATTTCCCAGAAAAGCATTGATCGCGATACTATATGTTGCTGTCGTGTAAGAAACCTTATAGTGCTCCTCCACTTTCCTCAAAAAAATTGTTGGCTTTGTCCAGCTCCCCATGATCTCAAAGCCCATTAACCAGTGTGCCAGAACTCACAATATCTGGCGTAATCCCCTTTATTCCCATCGAGCAAATTCTATGCTTCCTTCGCTTTGCGAGCCTTGCATAAGCTCTCAATGAGAATATTGTAAGAAACAATGCTAGTTCGAATGTTTCCGTCACATGTTCATGCTTTGAATTCCTTGCATAGGCTATTCAACAAAGAGTTTTATGTGATCTCATCAGGAAAAACACCATGACTGCACATTCTCTCTATAATCTCATTTGCGCTATCGAACTTACAAAAGCCATCAACCAATGGAAACTCCATTAGGAACTAAACCATTGGGGGAACGATCATTTCCTGACATTTTAATCACTAATTCCAAAGTTTAAGGACCATCTATATCATTTTTCTTTAAGAAATTACATGTGAACATGATTTTACAGGACAAAAAAAAAAGCTCGATTGCTTGGGAAATCATGTGATGGAGATAGCAAATACTGATGTCAAGAAAATAATAAAATTGCAAGGAATCCATTTAGGTCATTCTTTTTCTCTAGACTCGGCAGGCACCAAGGTAACACCTAAGGAGAAGAAGGCCTTGAGCTATGATTCTTCGATTCACTTCAGGCCAAGCCCATGTAGTTGGGGCTCTGTGAACCCTTTTTTACGATAAGTTAACGTGCCTTGGCACGTAAAAGATTTCCATTTCACTCAACCTTCATAATTTCATTTAGCCATTACACTATCTTCTTTCATGATTCTTGTGTCAATGATGAAATCTGGGGAAATTACCAAAAAAGTCATAAACCTATTACAATTGTGCCAATTCAGCCTTAGATTTTTCGTTCGTTGATTCAATAATAAACCTTTTGCATTTGTGTTAATTCAATTCATCCAACCAATTTTAGCCAATCAACGCTAACGTAACATTTTTAAAATTTATAATTTTTCTTTTTCAATTTATTTTGTTTATTTTTTTCCCTTCCCCTTCCCCTACCCTTAGTGCCGATGAGGGTCGACAGACCTGTGCCCGAGCCCTAGCCAAATCTGGCCAGGCAGGGATACCACGACCATCGCCCAGACTAGGTGAGGGCTATGACGCCCACTGCCGACGAGGGCATCGTAGCCCTTAGCCGTGACCGCCAAGGGTCGATTGGCAACCCTTGCTAGCGCTAAAGGTAGGGAAGTGGAAGAGGAAAGCGAAGGAAAAAAAATAAAGAAAAGAAAGAAATATAAAAATATAAAAATATAAAATATATATATTGAAATATCATTTTTAAAATGCCACTTTACACTGGCGGCACCACGTCAATGCCGGCCGACTAATTGGATGGACTAAATTGGTATAAATACAGAATTTTTAAAACTGAATTGGTCAAAAAAATTATGACTAAATTGATACAATTACAATAAATTTAGGACTTTTTTTAATAATTCTCCTAACGAAATCTTTGAATTACTTTTGAAAGAAAGCTTGGTAAAACTTATAAAAATAAATCCGGCTCGGTGAGGTATCCGTAGCAAGTATCCTCTTCTTCCTTTCTTCTTCTTCTTCTCTCTCTCTCTTCTTTCTCTTTTCTTTGCCCATTGTTCTGCGCGAGCTCAAATGGAGGTGAGTGTTTACTTGTTGACTGGGTCAAATCTTCTTTTTATCTTATTTTATTTTGCTTGGTCCAAAAAAATCCCAATATTACAAAGTAAATTGTGCCACATTATTATTAGGATAATAAACAAAAGAGCTAATAAAATTTTGAACATATAAGCTCAACTCCATACTTGCTACAATTAGCCAAACGATGTTACTTTCGAAAGTTAATTACTTTTATTTGATGATTAAGGGTCAACTAAATTAGCCGGTCAAATGAAACTCTCAAGACAAGACAAGAAAAATAAATAAATCCGTAAAAGACGGCAAATTTACGAAGGCGTTTTGGCGGGGCCGAGCTGACGGAGTCGGTATATGTAATGCAGATGACGTCAATGTCAGTGGGCCCCACAAGCGGTGGTCTCATGTGTAATGCCGATGACGTCAATGCCAGTGGGTACCCCAAGCGACGTAGTCAATATGTAATACAGATGACGTCAAAGTGCCCAGGCAAGCCAACCCGACACGTGCGAGGTGCTAAAAAAAAAAAACACAGAAACATGTGCGAGGGGACATCATCGCACCTTTTCTCGTATGATGATGGTACGATGATGTCACCGGCATTATTTATTAGACCTCTCAAAGCCAGTGGGTCCCCTAAACTCATACATATTATCGCCAAACCTAAAGTAACTTTATAAAAAATAATATATATATATACTCTAGAGAATGAAATGATGCGGTCTCTCAATAAAAATTTCGACGAGATTTATCTTTATTGAAATTTTCAGTATTTATTAAATTAATAATTATTTTAACAATGCACTGGTATTTAGAAACTCCAACCAAGTTCTTACATGTCCAATCACGTGAGTACACGTGACTAGCTATGAAAAGCCCTTTTTAATGCATTATCTCTATATGTGAGAAAAATAACAAGTGAGCTACTCAAAAATATATTTCCCAATAATATTAATATATGCATTTGGTGTTGATGATGGTTAGATTCTCAATGGAGCTTAAAAGACTTAATTGCACTACCTTCACAATTTTTATGATTTCATTGCACTTTTTAAAAGTTTTAAAATCAATTTGCACTTTCAGTAACGGGTTTAGGACTTTCGATATACTTATCTATTTATTTCAAGCATGCTACTCTCTACTATATAAGCGAGATTGCCGAAGAAACTTTCTATTTTAAAGGAAGATTTGATCAATGGTTGGGAACAAAGTTTAGTGAATGAATCAATGAGGATAATTTTAACTAATAACGGTTGTCTCTCACCTACGCATGTTCAGTTTCTTAATCTAGAAACCTGAATAGCTATTTCCCCCGAAAAACGACCGCTAATATATGGGTTGATGACTCGACGGACTATTTGGCTGAAAATAGAAGAGGGGTTACATTGTGTGGGGGAAAAAGCCCTAATAACTTGTGATCACATAGAAATTAGCAGGGTAAAAATTTTACGCCATACTAGAAATATTGGAAAATTTATAAACAGGCTACTTGGACTTTGAATTTGATTACCTAATAACTAAATTTAAATCTTTTTGCAATTAATGCACTTTTATCAGAATTTGACCTACGTTAGTATTTTAATGGAAAAATTATTGGATTCCACTAAAGTGCATCGATCACGGAAGAAAAAGTTTGAAGTTTAGTATTTTGGAGATTAAAATCACAGCTTTAGCAACCTGATTATAAATTTCACTTCAGAGATCACGTGTGAAATTTATTTCAAATTAACAAGAGAACGCATGCTATTATAAGGGATTATTGAATGGAAAGATACTTTGTAAAACAGATGTCTATTGAAAACTATAGGCAGCGCCCATTCAGACAAGGCGCAAGCATGATATTAGCCTCTTTAATTGTAGGTAACCAACATCAGCAAGGCTTTAAAACAAGTCATGCTAGTTTGAGATTTCGCAAGCATAGTATTCTAGCATAGGGTATACAATGCTACCAAGATCCGTAGCCAACTCGACAATGTCTGTTCTGGTTGCAACTCATTTGCGCCCTACATATTAAAAACACGCCGTGCTAGCTTTAAGGTCACAGACCAGTGCAACAGCCCATACTTAGTGATGTAGAACTAGAGTTGTAATGAAAACCCAACGAAAACTTAAGAAGCAAATTTTTTTGTGGAAGAAAATTTATGGTTTTAGAAATAGATAAGTTGGGTTTTTTCCAGTTGGCTTCCCTCAAAGCGTTTGTAATAGCAAAAATTCCGAAAGTTGATTGATTACGCCAAATGAAACTCTGAAGAACAATAAAGGAAAAATAAATAAATCCATAGAGACAACCAGTCAACCACCTATCCCTAAACCAAACCTTAAAAAAACAAAAGACGAACTGAAAAAATATATGTTGCCCGACGTATGAACATGATTTTACAGTAAAAAAAAAAAAGAAAAAAAGAAAAGAGGAAAGAAAAACTCGATTCCTTGGGAAATTACGTGATGGAGACAGCAAATCCGGATGTTAAGAAAATAATAGAATTGCAACGAATTGTGTTTGGCCATTCTTTTCTCTCGACTCGGCGGGCCTGGCGATGAGGAGAAGGCGGCCTCGAGCTATGACTCCTCACCCAACCTTCATAATTTCATATAGCCATTACATTATCTTCTTCTCTGATCCTTGTGTCAATGGGTTAAATCCTTGATTTGCTTTTGAAAACAAAAGGCCAAGTTGTCTTTATATGATTACAATTAGAAGTCATAATTAGAACATGCATATATCTTACAATTGTTTGCCTTTTAGTTAAAGTTTGCAGAATTATCGTTTCATGAAGTGATAGTGAAGCTTTGCTTTGGCTTGCTTAGTGCATCCTAAGTCTTTTTTTAATCTTTTCGAGTAATTTATTTAACGCTTTAACTTTTGAGTTTTACATTGATGTTTGCACATCCGCATAATCACCTATCACATATTAGTGATTTAGGACTAAAACCTAATAACGATTGCTTGCAAAATGTTTCCAATATAAAGAGAAAATGTAACAAGATGGATTAGATCAATCTAGCGTAAACAAATTCTTGTATCCATGAATTTCTAGTTTGTAGAAAGAAAATTTACTCTCGATTAGTGGTGGCTAGGTAAGATATATTATATGTTTAAATTTCAAGTTGCGATAGACGTGGATTTGGGAGAGTCCACACTAGGTGACAACACTATCTCTTTAATGAGTAAACTGTTCATGCCCACTAGGAAAAAGTTACCAAAAAAATTATCAATTTATTTTTAAACCTTTCAATTGAGCCATTTTAATCTTAAACATTTATAACAATTTGCCAATATAATCTTTCCCGCCAATATTGACTGGAAATCACTAAGATAGATGCTGGTTATCCTTTAACGTGGACAATTTTTGCAATTTTTCAAAAAAAATTATGTACTTTTTTTATTATTTGTTTCTTCTTCTTTTTGTCAATTTTTTTTTTTCATGGTGGCCATCGAGGGCCTGCAAGCCCTTTCAGATTGTGGGCGAGGACCGTGATGTCCTCAAACAGGTGAGCCCTTAGCAAAGGCTGTGAGGCCGGCTCTCACCCATGCCCCAAGGGCATCACAACCCTCATCAGCCTTTGCTTGTGGCTAGTGACCTCTACTAGCCATCGCCAAAGCTTGGCGATTGGCAAAGAGAAATAAGACAAAAAAATAAATAATAATAATCTAATTTTTTTTTAAAATGTAAAAATCTTTCATATCAACACGAGCATACCATGTAGAATGACTGACGTTTACGTCAATGATTTCCAGCCAAACATTGGCAAATTATCCAAAGGTTCAGGAATTATTTGGTGATTAGAACTAAATTGGCCACCGTATAGTAGAGTTTGAACTTTTTGAACAATTTTCCCGTCCATCTAATAATTCATTAGTTTTCCCTTGATAGTTTATCTTAAGGAAGTTCACAATGGATATGCATTTGAATTTGACTTCAGTTGCATTCTCACCGAAATTTTGACCGCATACCCTCGCGTGCAATGTATATGCGAGCTACATATCAATGTGCATTTACAAGGAGGGAAAACCGTGGCGATGGAGTTGAGAAGTCTTCCCTCGTTAAACCCATGGGTGGGTGGGCTGGCGATTCTCCGTCTTTCTTTTTCCCGTTTCCTTGAAAAATCAGGTGGTGGAGACAGAACTCCTAATGTAAAAAATAAAAATTCCAAGGCCATTGCTCCTTTTCTCATGTCTAATCTACAAAGGCCTCTTCGTTTCTGGCGATGGTGGCACGAACGAAATATCGACGAAATCGCCCAGTTTGGATAAGGTTGAATCCTATCCCACCTTTCAATTTTTGCAGTTTACTCTTTGAATTTTTTTTTTTTTTTTTTAATTTTAAATCGGTCGGTGTTGAATGTTACGTTTGAGCTGAGCGATGAATTTGACGTTCCGAAACTCAAATTCGACCCGCGACGCATGCAAGCACGCACGCAAACCCCTCGTCGTCGAATTTGGGATTGGAACGGGGGCTCAAGGAGTGCCACAACTTCCGACTCGCTCCTCGTAGTCGGTTCTCTCCTCCTTGACAGATCTTGTGCAACAGCTGTCTCCACCAGCTACGTGGACAGCCTCGCGCGAAGCTCCTCCGAGATGGTCTTGAGGTGATAGGGATGTTGACGATTCAGCTTGATTCGATTCGGGTTTTCGAGATATTTGAGGGGCTTGCTGACCTCAACCTAGTTGCTGGTGAAGATTTTGCTCTAAAATGTATCTCGAACTATGTATCAATTATTGCATTTGGCATTAATTCAAGTCAAATTCTCGCTCAAACTTTATTCACACGATCTCACGTTCAATATATTATGAAATCATTCGATTAACTGTTTTTTTTTTTTTTAATTCTAATGGTATTTTTGTTACAAGACTGCTGCAGCACGTTAGAGTTGAGTAAATCTTCTCTCATCAATTTAATATTCTCAAACTAAGTGCGTGGATCGGCGACTCTTTCCATCCCTTTTCCCTTTGCATGGAATTTATATTTGGTATCATTTTCATTAAAATTCGGAAGAAGTAATTAGATTGGTATGAGCTAGGGTTTCATTGTTTCATAAACTCTTAAGAGAATCAAGTTTGAGATTTGATAGGGGCCTGGCTTAGTATCTCTTCATTTATTCCCATCCAATCAAAAAGCGTCTTATTTATTTATTTATTTATATTTGTTAGGTGATGGAGACCATAAACGAAAAAAACAAAGTGACGTGCCCTCTCGAGAATTTTCTTGCGACCCTTAGTTTATATTAAAAAAACTTGTACCTTTTCAATCTTAGTTTCACCGAAACTCTAAGTTACTTTATGTGAAAAACCAAAATAAAAGAAGAACGATGTAGGGAATAAAAGAACAATGTGTTCTCTCGATAAGTTTTTAGCTAGGTTTAATTTTATCTTTTTTTTTTTTCGAATTCTCGTTAATTATTAAATCGATGATTTGTGCGACTTGAGGGACACGCGAATCAACAGTGGACCAGTGATAGTCAACCAATGCCTATCCGTCCCGGGCTCAAACTGCAGGTAGTGTCGGAGCGTCTTTTGAGCTGCCCATGACGTCTTTTAGAAAGTCCGCTTCAAAAGTCAAAATTAATGAATAAAGGCCAAAAAGGATCGCGAGCAGCACGTGAATTTGTCTGACGGAGGTGAGGCACCCGCTTAAGGTGTGGACAAAACCCGACTCTTGTTCTGCATTAGAAATTCCAATAAAAAAATTAAGCTAATAGGTGGGGGAGATCAAGTGCAAGTTATTTATTCCGTGAAAAATCATACATTCAAAAGAATCCTTGGCATGTGAAGTGCTTGCCAAAGTAATAAGCTAAGAAGGAAACCTACAAGTGATGCCCAAACTTATGGAAGCCAGGGTCTCCAGAATTTGAAAAATTGAACAACAAGAGATGTGGTCGTGAGAATTGAATATCATTTAATCATATGAATTGGAGAAATTTTTTACCGTTGTATTTTGGTATTTGGAACATGAAAGTAAGACCATCTTGATAAAAGAATGAGGTTTTCCCGCATTATCTTCGTAGTGGTTAACTTTGTCCACCCGAGCTAATGATCAAGTTGCAATTTTGACCGATGTGAGTAAAGATGACACATGAGGTGATGGTATTGTACTTTGGCGATATTTAATGTTTTTGTTTTCTCAATTCAACAACCTAATTCTTGGACCCAAAAAAATCATGCAATGGCATAATGCCACAAGAGCGCATCAAGGATTTTTGCCCCACAAGCACCATCCTTGGACTGAAAAAATCATTTTTTTATCCCATGATGAACGGATACATCTGCCCTTATCTTTTTAGGATTATCTCGGACTCTGAATCAATTCTTATAATTTTACTTCTCTCAATCCTATCTTGCTAAATTTATTTCATGGCTCCTCCCGATGTCTATGAACGGTGCTTGAACGAAAGCTTCTCCTTATTACATCAAAGATGTCCACGCCCTTTTCAAAGGAAGCTTCCACCATTTTTGAGTATATACATCACATGAGGTGATGGTAATGTACTCATGCGATATCTAATGTATTTTTTCAAGTCCAGCATCTAGAACTTATGAATTAATTGAGATAACCCTAATTTATATTCCAAGGTCATACTTTTTCGATCTTAGTTTCGGCAAAACTCTAAGTTATTTTAAATGAAAACCAATATGAATAAATAAAAAGAAAGAACACCACAGGTAATAAAAGAAGGATGTGGCCTCTTGACAAGTGTTTTGCCACAGCCAAAGCACTGTAGGGGCTTTCGCAAATTCGATTCAGCCATCTACCCACTTCATGTCTCGTCACATCCGCGCTGCCCATGAAAAGTTAATTGATCACAGTATTCAATTTCCCTCCTTTTTCAATTCCCCTTAATAAATTCTTTGCATATAAACTCGCTCTTTTGGGCCACATGAGAGGCGGGTTCAACAGTGAAAACCTAGCCGATTATCGACTTGGAAGAGTTTCCGTGCGCTTGTATACTCACTTGCACACGCATCCGATGCCTTCTGAAGAGGAGATTGAATGGAACTGGACGAAGCTTATTAGATCGCAAGAGGGGTAAGTAGCAATGTTTTAACGTTCACACCGTGAATGTGGATGGAAGAGACTTTCCAAAATAGTTGGACTCTGTGGAAGCACATGGAAGGGACGTCCTAGTCTTAAATCTTAATGACGGAAGCCGCCACCATTTTCCACACCCTTTACTTTTACTATTAATCCGCCGGTGCAGCCACGATTTTTCTCTACCTAATATCTCTCACTTTGCCTTTTCATTTCTATTTTCATCATATACGTGCAATATTTACCTCCAACAGACTATGAATGCCATACATGTAATTTTTTTTTTTTTTGACGATGCTTTAGGGCTCAATTGATCTCCCTAAATGTGACACCCAACACCAATAGCATGGACCGCCCTGGACACCTAACGAGGGCTTACCACTGTCTCCTGCCTTGACTCCTCTGTTTTCCGCTTTCAGATTCTCATGATTCGTCAACCGTACGCGAATCCCATTTTTTTTATGCCTTCCGATCGATTTAGGTGGGGCAGCCTCGGATAGAATGCGGTCGGGCTGTATGAGCGCCAGCTAAGCAAGCAGCACTGCCGACAACCTTTGCATTGCCGAACAAGGCCTTTGTTGGAGATATGCGAGGATCGGACCTGAGATTATGGCCGGACCGAGAAGATTGCGATCAATCCAAGATTGCAAACGATTATAATTGATAGATTATATCAATTCGAGATTGGATTTGATTTAATGTATCTTCATTTATTTTTTCCACAGTTAGACATTCATTGTACTACAAATAGGTGCTTGTATAATGTAAAACACAAGACTGAATATACAAGAAAATATAAGTCGTTTTCCATCTTCTTGGCCTATTCCTCAAACTCTGACATGGTATCAGAGCCATATTTTCCAACCTAGCTTCCGCAAACCACTCAAATTGCCTCCATTTTTTCTGATCTGTTACTGCAAATTAAGCTGTGCAAAACAAATCAGCAATCGGTAGGAATTTGTTTCTCACATCATGGCCAAGAATAAGAACTCAGTTGACGGAGGAAATTCTTCAATGGAGGAAAATCCGAACTCACCACAGAACAGAGAATCGGATCAAATTGATCCCACCGAAGATCAACATTCTGCAGCACCACCACTTGCTCCAGTAAACGCTCCCGGCTCGACCCAGTGGGCTCCTATACAATGGTTTCCCGTTCAAGGTCCATGGGCTCCATATGGCGCATCTGGAGAAGAAGGAAACGCTAGCGCCGGGATGGGGTGGACGGGTCTAGGCTCGGGACCCGAACCCATTCCGCAGGGACCAGGAGGGAACCCTTGCCCGAATACGGCACCTAGCTTTGTGCCGTATCTTGTTCCGGCCAATGGTGGCCGACCAGAACCCGGCGACCCATTGTATACGTATCCGGGGGACGGTCCCGAACTGAAACTTATCTCCTTACAGCTCAGTGGACCCGAAAACTATAGTACTTGGGCTCGAGATCTCCGACGGGCGTTAGTCACGAAAGAAAAAGATGGGTTCCTTGACGGAACCGTGCCTTTTCCGGCGGATGAACGCTCACGGCGACATTGGCGAAGATGTAACCAGCTCGTGCAGACGTGGATCGGTAATTGCTTGGCTCCTGAAGTGGCCGCCGAGCTTCCACCAACTGAAGACTCAAAGACGATTTGGCAAAACATTCGCGAGATGTATGGAAAGCTCGACCGGGCCAAGATCTTCTCCCTCACCCAAGCTGTCTCAGAGCTGAAACAAGGAAATCAATCTGTCACAACGTGCTTCAATCGACTCTCGGCCTTGTGGAACGAACTCGAGGCCGCCGAAGAGCAGCTCGAGGGGCCGGAAGAAACGCTTCGACAATATCGAGCGATACGAGAAAGGGAGAAAGCAACCCGATTTTTACTGATATTAAATGAAAACTACTCACATTTCAGGTCTCAAATCCTTGCGATGGAACCGGCGCCGCCACTCGGCCGGATCTATCAATTAGCGATCCAAGAAGAGAGCCAAAGGACAGCTGCAGCCGAGCATGCACGAACCGGAGAAGGGATCGCCCTGGCTGCTCTCGGGTCCGGACCATCTTCGGCCGGCCTCTTCTCGCCGGGGCTTGCCGGTTTCGGATCTGGGCAAACATCGACCGGCGGCCTTCCTCCTGTCGTGGGTTCAGTTGAGAAGCATGGAGAATGGGGCCATCGTGCTGCTGCTGTAACTAAAGGAGGAGAAGGCAAAGGAAACCCTAGTTCCTTTGGGATGGACGCTCATGATGGATTCCAAAGATCCAACGGCTATTATTTAGCCATGGCTTCAGCTGAATCCAATGGCTCTCAACAAGCCATGGTGACACCTAATTTTAAAGCATCGCACGGCCCTCGCAATGCCACATCGTCCTTAAGAGGAAATACTAAAGGAAAAGGGAAATTATACTGCGATTATTGCAAACGGCCACACCATACGGTGGAAACCTGTTGGAAATTACATGGCAAACCTGGGGAGAAAGGAAAGAAGGAATCATCGGCTAATCAAGTCACCGGGCACGATCAGTCCATTACCCAAAATCGTACCAACAAATTATGAGAGCGCCGAGACAATTGGAAATTTCGATAAAGGGGCAAGCTTTTCGGGTACTTCATATTGCCTCAACTCTATTTCTCATGATGCATGGATTATTGATTCAGGTGCTAGTGACCACATTATCTGTGATGAAAGTCTTTTTTTCTCATACCCATAAAAATCATTTCCCTATAACTGTGAAGCTTCCAAATGGAAATATCATATATGTCACAAAGATAGGGACGGTAAATCTTAGTCCTTCGATTACCCTTCGAAATGTCCTTTATGTTCCTCAGTTTGAATTCAATCTTATCTCAGTATCAAAAGCTTGTGAGGACAATTCTTGTCGTATTCTCTTTAACTCGGACACTTGTCTCTTTCAGGCCCTTTCGACTGGCAAACTGATGGGCTTGGGTAGTCTTTCACAAGGACTGTATTTTTGGACCAGTTTTCCCAAAAATTTTGATTTATCGCAATTTTCCATGAATAAAGAATCATTGTGTAATGTTACTACCAATGATAAAATTATCCTTTCACATCAACGTTTGGGCCATAGCGCTTCTTTTCCGCATCCCCAATGCAAAATTTGTCCTCTTGCTAAACAAACACATGCTCCTCTTCCCATAAGCAAATCTCGAGCTACGGATATTTTTTCTTTAATTCATGCAGATATATGGGGCCCCTATCACACCCCACATCGTGATGGGTCCCGATTCTTTCTTACCATTGTAGATGATCATTCTCGTGGTACATGGATTTTCTTTATGCAATCAAAGAGTCAAGCTCTTTCCCATCTTAAAATTTTTTAGTCATGTCAAAGAATCAATTTGGAAAATCTGTTCAACGTATTCGAACAGATAATGGGAAAGAATTTTCCAGTCATGACTGTCAATTATTCTTTTCTTCTCATGGAATTCTACATGAAAGCACGTGCACTTACACGCCTCAACAAAATGGGATTGTTGAGTGTAAACATCGTCATCTTTTAGAAGTTGCACGTGCCCTTAAATTCCAAGCCTCCATTCCTGAGACTTTTTGGGGAGATTGTGTGGTCACGGCAACTTACTTGATCAATCGCATGCCGACTCGGGTTCTTGATGGACGTACTCCTTTTGAAGTGCTATATGGTAAGAAGCCCGAAGTTAATCACTTGAAGGTTTTTGGATGCCTATGTTATGTTACCACCCGGGTTCTCGTGACAAGATGAGTCCCCGGGCCAAACGATGCATCTTCATGGGATATCCAACTCTTCAAAAGGGATATCGTGTCTTCGAACCATCGACAGGGAACTTCTTTATAAGCAGGGATGTCGTTTTCCATGAAGACATTTTTCCTTTTCAGGAAGAAACATCTTCAATTGAGCCTTCTAGCTCGAATAATAAGAACGGACATTTTCTATTTGAGGAAGGTTCATCTCCTATTTCCCATTATATACATGCCCCGTCTCTAGACACTCCGACTTCTTCTCCAGTGATTGAGACCACTATGGATTTCCCATCCACTCTAGATCACTCAGTTACAAAACCCTGCGGTGGACATTGAAGCAAGTCTTGATTCAAACCAATTGTCTTCACAGTCCACCTCAAAGTCATCATATCCTACACCTGCTCGCATTCCCCCACGACGTTCAGGACGGATTACTCGTCCTCCTACGTGGACGAAGGACTATGTCTGTGCATCCCTCAGGTCCACAGGTACCTCATATCCTATCTCCTCTTATGTTTCGTTTGATCGCCTGTCTACGGAACATATGTGCTGCATTAGTCGTATTTCCGAGGAGATAGAACCATCATCCTACAACGGCGGTTTGTGATCCGCGATGGCAAAAGGCCATGGAAGCAGAGCTACATGCCTTAATAGAAAATCACACATGGGATATAGTTCCGTTACCTGCTCATCGGAAACCCATTGGCTGCAAATGGGTATATAAGATCAAGTACAAGGCTGATGGATCTATTGAACGATATAAAGCCCGCTTAGTGGCCAAAGGCTTTACGCAACGTGAGGGTTTCGATTACCACGAGACGTTCTCTCCCGTCGCATGGGACGTTACTGTTCACTCATTTATTTCCATTGCTGCTTTCCCAAATTGGGACTTACATCAAATGAATGTCCACAATGCCTTCCTTCATGGCGACCTTGATGAATAAATATATATGGACCTTCCACTTTGGGATTACGGCGATGGGGAGCCCGGAGTATGTCGTCTCCGTAAGTCCCTTTATGGGCTCAAGCAAGCTTCTCGACAATGGTATGCAAAATTTACTACAGCTCTTACAGCCATTGGTTTCAAACAATCCAAGTACGACTATGCCCTTTTCACTTGGACAAAGGTACGTCATCAATCTATCGATGATATATGTTGATGATATACTTATTATGGGAAACGATGGATTGGTCATCAAGAGTCTCAAAGAATATCTGCATTCTACTTTTCGCATTAAGGACTTGGGACCTCCCAAGTATTTCCTTGGTATTGAGATTGCTCGCTCAGACTTGGGAATTTCTCTAAGCCAACGGAAATTTGTGTTAGAAATTATCTCTGAAGCAGGCTTATCAGGATGTAAACCGGCTGCCATTCCCATCGATCAGAACATCAAGTTAACTACTGTTGATTATGACGCCGGATCATCTTCTGAGACTGTTGACCCACTACTCGAGGATCCATCCCGCTATCAAAGGCTTGTTGGGAAACTCATATATCTCACCATGACTAGGCCAGATATATGTTATGCAGTGCAGACACTCAGCCAATTCATGCATAATCCGAAGGAATCTCACATGAATGCAGCCTTGAAGGTTGTAAAATATTTAAAGAGATGTCCAGGACTTGGAATACTCCTTTCTCGAGATTGCAATTTGGAAATGAATGCTTATTGTGATACAGATTATGCCACATGTCCCATGAGTCGAAGATCATTCATTGGTTTTTGCATTATATTGGGAAAGTCATTACTTTCATGGAAGACAAAGAAGCAAGTCGATCGTATCATTGTCATCCGAAGCTGAATATCGAGCCATGGCCAAAACCGTTTGTGAAATAGTTTGGATACGAGGCTTGCTTTCAGACCTTGGGATACGAGTCAAAGGACCAACGAACTTATTCTCGTGACAATGATGCAAAGCACTCAAACTCGCGGCGAATCCTATATTTCATGAAAGAACGAAACATATTGAAGTGGATTGTCACTACACTCGAGATAAAATCCAAGAAGGAGTAATCAAGACGAATGGAATTGGAACCATGGAACAGCCTGCGGACATCTTTACTAAGCCATTATGTCAAAGACAGCACGCATATCTACTAAACAAGCTTAGCGTCTTGGATATATATCAGCCACCAGCTTGAGGGGGAGTGTTGGAGATATGCGAGGATCGGACCTGAGATTATGGCCGGACCGAGAAGATTGCGATCAATCCAAGATTGCAAACGATTATAATTGATAGATTATATCAATTCGAGATTGGATTTGATTTAATGTATCTTCATTTATTTTTTCCACAGTTAGACATTCATTGTACTACAAATAGGTGCTTGTATAATGTAAAACACACGACTGAATATACAAGAAAATATAAGTCGTTTTCCATCTTCTTGGCCTATTCCTCAAACTCTGACTCGGATCGAATCGGATCTCATCTCAGTAGTAGGACGGTCAAAACCAGGCTTTTTCCCCAAAACAAAGTAGCCATCGACTTTGATCGTTTAATGCCGCATCTTTAGGTTCGTCCCGTTGCGCTGGGATTTTTGGTTTCTGCTCCCATTAAGTTTTTCCAAGAGAGGAATAGCTGAGGCAATATTCCAAAACTTTCATTTCAATTTGCCCCCTTAAATTGAAAAAGCTTTATAAACAATTCCAAAATCTTGCAGATCTAATCCTTAGATAAACAAAGCCAACACAAGCAATAGTTTTTAGTGGATTTTTGGGGGCAAGAGCATCGCCTCCTTTTCTCTTTTTTGTGCCCACAGTGAGAAGAATATCTCAATTACTTCAGCAAATGTGGTTGATTTATTCGTAATCATTCGGAAGAAAATTTTCCGCAGTAAGAAAATTTTCTAGATTAGTCCCTCGCACAAGCCACGATAAAAGCTGTAATTATAAAGGATCGACTTTAACAATGTAGGGATAGAATGAGACGAACCAGAAAGACACATTGGCCCAAAAACCGGTGCCGGTATGTACGTCGCATGTCGTCACCAAAAGCGGGGCCACCTTATTCCGCCGTAAATAATCTTTCAATGGAGACCGCATATAATCTTTCAATCGAGACAGCATAGAGGACCACATTCGTTGAACTTGATAACTTCTCTAACCAACCGAAAAAATGGGAAGAATTATCCAAAAAATCCTAAATCTATTATTTTTTTCAATTTAATTATAATTTTTTAAATTTTATATGATTATGACATGTTAAAAGTTTATTTCACAAAATAATATACAAAATGTGTTTTTTCTCCTGCAACCAACATGTCTATCTAAATACAATTGAGTTTAGATAAATGTCTAAAGGAGTCGCGAGCGTCAGTCGCCTCTCTCACCCTTTCAAAAAGAACATAAAAGAAAAGTCCAAAATTTCTTTTATTTTAAATAGAGTTTGAATCATAATCATAACGCCTAGAGGAGTCGTTAGTGTTGATCGTCTCTCCCACCCTTTCCAAAAAAGAATGGTGCGGAACAAGATTTTATGTCACGGCTGGGCTTCCTTTGAAAAGGACCGTTCGACTTTTGGTTTAGTCAACCATTTCTGTCGTTTGACGATCTTCCCGCACGTGAGTCATTTCATTGTTAGTTTATATATTATTTAATATGTTTGGCTTATGTTTAGATATAATACGTGGAAACGACATAATCTTTTAATTTACGTTAATGCAAAATCACTCCAGAGAAATAAACGAGAAATATAAGATACTTGAAATTTACATAGTTCGATCCAAAGATCTGCCTACGTCCATGGAAAGAAACAAGAAGAAATAATCCACTATAATCGGAGAATAAGAGTTTATAATCACTTACACGCTCCAGTATTTCCCACACCTGGAGATTTAACCCCAAACCCAAAGATTTATAAATAAACAACTCACTTAGGTATAAACTCACGGTACAAAAATACCACGTTCAAGCTCAAAACAATACGCTTTACGTACGGCTTCGCGTATCTCTTCAAAGCTTCGGGCCGCTTCAATTCTTCCGACTCTTCTCAAGCGGCGTGGACGTGCGAAGGCTTCTCTTACGTGCGGCTCCTCTTTTATATTGATGAATGAAACCTTGCCTTTTTATATTCTGTGTACGTGTGGGGCCCAAGGTCAAAGTTTGACCTTGGGCCCCACCACTTTAATTTCCTTTTGTTTCGCGTGCAGGGGGACTTCACGCCAAAAGGGTTCGGCGAGCTTCACGCGTGCAGAGGACTCAAGCAATATCTGCCGCTCTAAAGGATTACGGAGGAGAAATGGCCCTATTCCAATGCGGTTCCCATGAGCAGCCCAAAATAGGTTTCAAGGGAGAATTTCCTTGCTTTACAACACCCCAAATAGAAGAAAGAAATTAGTTGGGTGGATGGGACAAAAAGAAAAAGAAAAGAAAAGAAAAGAAAGGTTAGCACATACCGTTAGGATAATGTCATTTGACAGTGCATACTTAACTTATTTCCTTCTATGAATGATTAATAATTAATTTTTTCAGATTTGTTAATTTTTCTTAGAATAAAGTCGCTGAGTTTCGACCAAAAAAAAAAAAAAAGGTAGCTGAGTTTAACATATCGATTTGACATTGAAAGAAAAGGCATTATCTGGTTCCGTGTACTGCAGGACAAGTGTTGGCGGCCGCCATTATCAGCCATTTGATCTAATAAATAGGTTCCCAATTCCTCTCGAAAAGAACAAACACCTGCACGAGCAAAAGAAACCCTCGACCCTAAAATTCCACATGAGGCCTGCCCACCCCATCCCACCCCGCTCCAATAATGATTCGGCAGCATCAGCGCCGCCGCGGTCCGGCTGGTTCAAGCTGATCGTTGGGGGCACTATTCTCGAGCTTCTGACAGTCATCTTCCTAGCAGCATCTGCCGGAACGCCGCCGGAGCTTGGGCTCAACGCAGGCTGTTCCCTCTGGTCCCTCAACATCTCCACCTCCCAAAGTAAGCTCGTCACCATCGAGTACCCCATCATGAAGCTCGTCTTGAGTTTCGACGACCAGCTCGAAATCTCTCGTCCCTCCCTCGCGTCCACTTTCCCTCGGGGCCCCGGCTGTGTGACGTCACTCCGAGCCAAGGCCCATTCAACGCTGGAGATCATCCCTGATCTGGGCGTGAACAGCCTGGTGAGAACGTTGAATGGCGGGGAGGTCACCATCAACGTGGTGGCGAAAGCCAAGGGGAGGCTGCGGTTGGGTCCATGGTGGGTGGCCGTGTTCGACTTGGACGTCTCGTGCATGGGCTTGACCTTCACGGCTCCCACCGATGGTGAGGGAGGCGGCGGCGGCGATTCGATGATCCTATAAGGCACCCTTAGCTGCTCGCTCGACATCATCCCACGTCCCTGGTGAGAATAGCTACAACTTCCTGCTTAGTTTGGTATTTCTATTATCGTGGCCCTGCTTGATCCGGCGCGTGATTGGCCTTTTCATTGTATTAATTTCAAACGATGTCTCGTTTATCTATTTTTCAGATTCTGGAGGCCGTGGCTTCTATAATTTTGGGCATCACTTGGAGGATTCTTTGCCAGCCTATTAATTTGGTGTCAAGGACTCTTCATCTCTTTTTTTTTTGTTGTTGGTATATGTTATACTTCTTTATTCTCTGAATATTTTGAACCTTAGGGGTTATGCCTAAGAAATAGACTCTTTTTTTATTTGTCAATAGAATTTGAGGTTTTTGCAAGTTTTTTCGAATGGTATATTATGGCATGCCGAAGCTCTGTTAGCTTTGAGTCCAAAAATATTATGGCCAAGAAGGAGAAAATGTACTTACCTTGCGACCTAGTCAAAGAACGAACTAATCATTCCTTACCTTGCGACCTAGTCAAAGAACGACCAATTCAATATTGCGAAAATGGTATATTTTTCGACTTTGGAAGTATCGGAAACACGGTAAACATGGATTCCTTTATTATCTTATGAGCAAAGCAGTGTCATTCAACCAAAACAAAGAAAAAGAAACGAAAAGTAGTGTCATCCTAACCTTGCCATCAGAGCTCATCATTCACCAATTCTGGGTGTTATACATCGAGACGGAAAGTCACAAAAATTGTGACAGTGCCATTCCAGATCTCGAAAAACAGAGTATTCAACCCGAAGGACTCTTACGATATGTTTGGCTTCTGTGAAACGGGAATAGAATAGTGGATGCACATCAAAGTCAAACATGCTCACTCGTTTTTCTTTATTATTATTTCTTTTACGAAAGCCGGCGAGATTAGGGAAATTCATTAGATAATGTACTTACCTTGCGACCTAGTCAAAGAACGAACTAATCATGGATTTCCTTCGGCTCCTAAAAATTTTATGTTTTACCAAATATCGAAGATTTTCACCTTTATTTATGTTTTTTAAAAAAAGGGAATAAACTATTATCTCTTCTGTGGAAATAAGCATGAATTAGTCTCATTTACTAGATGCTGATGTTAGACAACGGCGTCGCCTGATAACATTGGCCATCATTATCTGGACGTGCCTGATTTGTGTTGTTGTAAGCCTTAGTCTATATTTTCACGTACATTTCAAGAGCTCCAAGCCTAGAATTGAAAAAGGGGGACAAGTGGAAAAGATTCCAGTTGATTTACCATATTTTACGTTCGTCATCTGTGTTGGACAAAGCAACTCGTCAACTTTAACAAGAAGGGAAATATTCTACCTGCTTTCAAATATCTTAGATATGTCTAGAGATGTCGACATTTGTTTATTTATCTAATTTCGGCATGTCGCTGTCGAGAAAACAGACAAGCTAAATTAAAGGGAAGACCTTCAATCACCAATGCAATGAACACGGCTTTCATGAATCATTGGTTTATTTAATTCGATAAAACCCAACTTAGACGAGATTTCTTCGTCTAAAAAATGTTAGGAAATATCAGTTTAAGCATCTTTGTTTAGTCCTAAAACACTTTTGGCCACGGTATAGTAGGTTTATGACTTTTTTGGACAATTTAATCAAGGTGATTAAACCAACATTTACTAATATTCTTTAGACGAAGGAATCTCATGATAATTGTGTTTATTGAGAGGAGTAAGCCAATAGTTGCAGTAATCTATGAAAAAAAATTGTCAAAATTGTGCTTACTACGCGTGTCTTTGTCGAGTCTAACAGCTTGACTTGCGATATGGCCATGGGTGTTGAAATTCTTCCCTTCAATTAAGCTTCTCTTTTTGGTAGAAGTCTTTAATTAAGTCTTCACCTAACAACGAGTACGCTATATCATGAGACTTAGCCGAAGGTTTTTTTTTTTTTTCATATGACTATCATTGAAAAAGTCAAACATGTTTTTAATACTCATAAACGTCACATTCATATTATCGCCAAATCTAAGGTACCTTTATACGAAACCAAAATGATGACGACCAAGACAACCACGATGATGATGATAAAAGAACACTATAGAATTTAGAACGAGGCGGGTCTCTAGATTTATATTTACCAAAATTTCAGTACGTATCAAATTGATTACATGATTTGATTGATAATCACTCGGTGCAAATCATTAATTTGACTAGGATTTTGGCGTTTAGTCGTTTGACTACATGATAAAGCAATGTTAAGATTGCGTAATATCGAAGGAAACAGAGATGAATCTGTCATTTCTCCATATTAAATTAATGGTGTCCAATGTCATCGTTACAAAAGCCAAAGAAATGTCCTGGAAGAGGAGGAACTCGTCAAGGTATTTAGGTTCCATTCATTTTGCAAAAAACATTTTCCAAAAAAAATATTTTCTAAATTTTCTAGTGTTCATTTCACAAAAAAATGAATTGCATTGGGAAAACATTTTCCATGAAGAAAAAAAAGTCTTCTAAAATGAGAGAAAATATTTTTCACTTTTCAACTAAGGGAAAACATTTTCTTCATTCACTCTCTCTTATCTTACCCTCCTATTAGTCCCAACTTCTTTATTTTTTGTATTTTTAATTTTAAATTTTTTTTGAAATTTATTCTTTTTCTTTTTCTTTTTTTCCTTCTTTTCCTTTTCTTCTTCCTTGGCCGGTTGCTAGCCACACTATTAAAATATGTCTCGAGTTTGAGCCAAATGCGAAATTCCGAATTGGATATGTTGCGGACGTTCGAAATCGAGCAAAGAAGATCCGAAGATCAACTTTCCAAAATTCGAATCGTGTTGGAGAATTTAACCGCTTGATCTATAGTGAAATTCGTCGCTACTTTCCCCATGAACGCAGTGTCTTTACGACCGAACCACATAAATCCGGTGTCCAATTTATTTTATTATTCTATCTATATTATTGTTCGATCGCTTGTTTTCCGCAACACACACGATAGCAGTAACCAGAGCCAAAGGTGACCTCGGGCTTGTGAGCGAGCTCGACAACGAGCTAGGTCACCTTTGGCTGGTCACAGCCCGCTGCATAGCCTGTGACTGGCCAAGGAAGAAGAAGGGGCCAAAAAAAAAAAAAAAAAAAAAAAAAAATTATAAGGAAAATTTAAAAATTTAAAAATCATTTTTAGAAAAATAAAAATGAAATAAAGAAAATAAAAAATTATTAAAATAAGTGCTTGGAGGAAAATCAAATCGAATTTTCCAAATTGAACGACGGAAAATATTTTCTAGTTCATTTTCATATTTTACCCAAATACTAAAAATATAATTATTTTCTTGAAAAATGGCTTCTTGAAAAATATTTTTCGAAAAACGAACAAAGCCTTACACGTAAATGGCAAGCTGAAGATGAATATGCGGCAGGACTCAATAGAGAATCTGGACAAAGAAGAGAGACTTCGCGCATGCTTCTGTTTCACGAAGGAAATTGAGACGGCATAGTCTAGGTTAAACCTTACAATATAGATAAATATGCGAAGTATGACATATAATAAACCATGCAGGAATTGACACGTGGCAATCGAGCTCATATGTCAGAAAAATTTTCTCTCTCTCACACGCTCTGCTCTCGATCTTTGCAAACCCCACGCCTAAACCCCACTCTCCCTCTAAACCCTTGGCTCATGCCCAACTCACGACTAGCTCTGCTCTCTCCAGTCCGATGAATCACGCCACTGCCACCGCCACTGCCTCTGCCACCGCCTCTGATCCATCTCTGGCAACAACTTCTCGACGCATTCGACCTCCGGGGACTTTGAAATTGTGGCTCGCATGCCGGACTTATTGTACACGACGTGGAACCCATCTCCTCGCCTACGACGTGCCAATTTAGTGGCGAATTTAGCGAAGGTTCTACAAAGAGAGGGGGTGGAGGGCAGATGGAGAGCAGAGCACAGGAGAGAGGAGAAAAAGACAATTTTTTTTTTATAAATGGACCTAGTTGCCACGTCTCAATTTCTGGTTGGTTTGTTATATATTCTTGTCGACACTTGAATTTTTGTCGATGTTTTAAGTATATATTTATTTTATAAAAATATAAAAAAATTGTGGATATAAAAAGTAAAAAATGAATAAAAATGAATATATATTTATATATATCTATAATCCAGTCAAGTGGGCCGGACACACCGGCCCACTCTTTTTTTAAACTTTCGGCCCTCTAACATCCCTCTCCCATGGCCCATCTTCTTTTCGGCCCAGTTTTCTTTCTTTCTCTAAACCCACAATGTGAGCCCAAGAAGGAAAAGAAAAGGACAATGTAAGGGCCTACCCATGCCTTCCTCTTCTTTGCAAACGCGCTGCCCCTCGTCCCCGTGGAGCACAGCGTCTGCGGCGTGAGAAAAATGACCGAAGGTTGTGAAGGAGCGTCCGTGAGCGAGAGTGGAGTGATGAGCTGTGATGTGTGCAAGCCTCGACAGCTTGGAGTCAGGTGGCTTTGTCAAAAGAGACTGAAGATAGAAGCCGATGGTTGACTCAATAGGTCGGAGCGACTCTCCTCCGAGCACCACGCTTGTCTTGAGTCTCGACTATCCATTTGTTACGTAAAATGTAACCAAAAAGACCCGGACTGTAACATTTCCGACATTCTGGCATATGGAGTTTTAAGGTTTTTTTACCAACGTTAGGAGCACTAACAGACCCCTATTACATTGACCCTACGTGTGCTAGTGACATTCTAGAGAACATTCGGCTCCATCTTCGAAATGCAACCCCCTACTCAATGATGGCCCATGCTAAGAATTTTCATCTTAGGTCGTTTCCAGATGGTCGTCCAACAATGAAGTGTTTCGACTCTGTTTCTCTCGTGCTGCACCCTCCCGGTGATTCCCAGGCATTAATCCGCTCTTGAGACTCTTGTTTGGCACTTTATTTTTATACAGCTTCTTCAGTGGGCCTGGATCTATAAAAATTGGTTGAATCTTAAGGCTTGGGTTGGGTTGGGTTTTATCTTGTTCACTTCCTTCTCATCTGGAGGCTTTAATATGATGTTTCCTTAACCATATCTCAGCTCGTCTTTCTCGGACCACACCGGGAGGGTCGCGACATGTAGGACTGAGGCTGTTGAGCCTTTGGACATTGGGATTAGTTTTCAGTTTTCTTTGGGCGGATTTGTCTATTGGCTTGCACGATCCACATCTCAATGAAGTGCATGTGCATTGGACTATGTGCTATGATTTGATCTTAAGTTAAGATCATCTTCAGTCGCAATTTCCTAAAAGAAAAAGCTAGGCAATGTAGTTTTTGTTGTTTTGGTCTGGGGATCTCATTCCCATTCATGTGGGAGGTCAAAATACGATGGTGAGTTTCCACATATCCCGTACAGAAAATGTTAAAGAAGTGGTGAGTTCTTTAGATAAAAATTATCTAAAAAGTTATAAACCTATTACATTTTTATCAATTTGGTGATAAATATTTCAATTTTGCCAATTGATTTTCTAAACTTTTTTTATTTTAACCAATTGAGTCTATCTAGCCAATTTTGGTTAAAAATTACTAACCTAGATATCAACCATCCTTCATAAGCACCGACGTTAACAATTGTAATAATATTATAAAATTTTTCAAAAATTTTATTAAGAGTTTTTTTCTTTTTACTTCTTCATTTTTTTTACCGTGGTCGATGAGGGTGGCAATGCTCACGCCCGGATCTAGACAAGGCCATTGCGGCCATGGGCAAAGGCAGCCTCTCTTGCGGCTAGTGAGGCTAGCCTCATCCATGGCTACTCGAGCTTGACCCATGGCCATGGTTGCCAAGTCTCAATCTTGCAGCTGCCATGGCCCTTCGAGCTCAAGCTCTAGATTCGCGGCCACCACAACCACTCAAGCTTGACACTTGCGATCAAGCTACTCAATTAGAATTGGTTATCAGCTTTTTGAACTTGGAACTTACCATGTTTGTCCAATAACCGGTTCTGGAACATACCTTATTTTTCTAGTCCGATTCCAAATTCTACTCGAAAACCTGTTTTCCTTTTGTTGTTTTTTCTGGTTTCATTTTTTAAGCATATGCTTAAGTGTATCCTCAAAGTGGGTAACTCTTTTACTGCATGAAAAATTTGGTATGTCAATCTTATTGGTTGACTTAGTAAATGAAGAGCGGGCGTGTACCCGTAGACGAGGCGCGTACCCGTAGACGAGGCGCGTACGGCAGCGAGCCACTGTTAGGCTCGCATATCACCTAGTTCATGAGTTATTTGGGTATTTCATGGGCCGGAGGTTCCTATATTTGTACTTTGGACGAGCTTTCTCATCATTAAGAAAGAAATGACCTGGCGAAATCTTTGCAAAGAAGTGCAAAATGAAGGCATTGCAGATCCAAACTTACCGTGTAGAAGCGAGGCTTCACTTGAAGCCCATTGGGCCAGGCCCATAATGGGATCAAAATTGCGAACCAGCAGGTTTTTCAAAGTCTCTCTCTCTCTCTCTCTCTCTCTCTCTCTCTCTCTCTCTCTCTCTCTCTCTGTGAAGTCATATTTCATTGCTTGCAAGAACTTTCCAACTCGAGCATGGCGGATTGTTATTTCCCAAACACAATGCCGATTCGTACCGGAAGCGTCCGTGGAAGATACTGTCACCGAAAGTGCCAAGGACTTGCTCTCGAAGATGAAATCAATTGTCGGGTAGCATCAGAGGGAGTACTCAAATGGGGAGCGAGCGCACTTGCAATCACTTGGAGAAGAAGAAGAAGAAGAAGATGAGACACGGGTTTTGTGGCGAAAAAGTGCAAGGGCAATTGCCCCGTGCTAGCGAAGAGGACAGAAGAGCGGCGAGCTATGCTGAGAAATAGGAGGCGAAGAAGAAAAGGATGCAAAAGAAGTTAGGATTTTCATCTTTTGTGAAATTGATTCCAAAAATCGATCTAGTCAATACGGTGTGAATGCTAGTATGAGCACCTAGAGGGGGTGAATAGGTGCGAAAACAGTTTTTGCAATGTAGAATATAAATTTTGCTTTTAACCCGAGTCTGTTTGGCAATAGACTTTGAAAAGGAAATTGGACTTTAACAATCAAATAAAGTTACGAACAAAGTAAAAGAGTTTAGGGAAGAGAATAAGAACACAAGATTTATAGTGGTTCGGCTTAATCCAAGCCTATGTCCACTCTCCCGCACTGACAGCCCACCGGCTGGATTTCACTGTGAATCAAAAGAGTTGTTACAGTATCACTTCCTTGATTTCACGGTGTAGAGACTCTACTACACTTCCTTAAGGCTTCACAAAAGTATAAACTCTCTGTTGAGTACAAGTTTACGCTCAACAATTAAATCGATAAAGAACAAGAAGCTTCAGACTTTGGAATTTATCTATTGCGCATTCCCACAAATAACCAGAGCATCTTCCTTATATACTTCTCCATGCCTTCACAACCGTTGGCACCTTCCAAAGGAGTTCTTCCAATCTACCCGTTGGACAGAATCAATTAGGGAGATCTCGAGTTACTTAAGGAATGTGAAGATAGCCCACCAATCCTGCTCGCCTATACAACCAGGATTTAGGTTTCCATAAGTAGAACCTTCCAAGTATACTTTGCCAATCAACGGATCCAAATTACTCGAATTAAATTCAAAACGAATAATAGATCTTGAGATGATATCTCCAGCCGTGAGATCTTCTTCAACCGCTCGAATCAAATCCTTAAAGAAATACTCGAACTGGATAAATCTTCTTCGTCGTCTAGAAAGCTGTCAATGAGAGGGCAGACTTTATATCTTGAGTGTGGCGGTCTGGTAGTCTTTAGACTTTGTCGAAAGAGTCTACAAGTTTTCAGATTAGACTGATGAAAACGTTTTGTCAGCATCAAAACAAATAAGGAAGTTTTCTATAACATACGGTTCCCAAGTGTTTCTTCACTCAGAACTGGAAATCAAACCATGTCCTGCCAATTCCAAATTTTGGGAATGGAGAACTAGACCCATTCTTAGGGCAGTCCGGTTTAATTCTCAAATAGAACCGGCCCAGTGCATACCCCTGCTGGATATGACCAATCTGCTATGTTATGACATGTATACTGGCAAAGGACCCTAGGGCATATTCCTTTTATAAGAGTTTATGATTAACAATTTAAACCTTCTCCTACTTCGTATGATAGCACTTTATGTTTTACTATAAATCCGTTCCATGGGGCGTACCGCGCATGGGAGATTGATTATTGGTTAGATTACGTGTGAGCTTATTCTAGAGCTGATAATTTAACAAAGTGCAATTGTTTTCGGGAAAGGCTACAATTTGTTAGTCCCATCAATTTCTTGGACAAACGGTCCATTTGTTCATCTAGTTTGTTAAAACGTGCCTAAATGCTAATTTTTTTTTTGCATAATAACCCGAATTTCGGAAAGACCCAACTCTTGATAAAATATTTATAGAACACTCGTATCGACTATAGCCTCTTATGATAAAAGCTGGAGCTTCGCACAAAAGGAGCTCCTTACTCAGTTCTTAAGCACTTGCCGTTAAGATTTCACTGACAACGTAACAAAATAAGCAAACAAACAGTCACGCCCCACTTTAAAACCCTATCCACAGTCACGCCCCACTTTAAAAGCCTATCCAAAATTGACTCTAGTTAGAAGCTCGCGGTCGCTGGAAGACGCCGCTAGAGAAACCAAAGGTGCCTCAGGTCTTTAAGGACGAGGAGAGAAAAGCCGTTCCCTGAAACCGTTTCCCTACCTGTCCCCGTGATCCAAGAATTGGAGGCCTGTCGTTGTTGAGGCCCATCTAAATTTGTCCAGACCAGCACTAATTGATAGATATCTTCTACGCTAATCCTTTGCCACATGAAATGCGACCGAAGAAGGGGAGTAGAAATTGTATTTGGATGAAAAGAAAGAGAGCGGAAAGCAGCTTTCAACCCTCAACTTTCCGATTTTTCCTATTGAGTCTTAAATCTTTGTGCAAAATTTCAATATAATCATTCCGATCAATTTTCACTAGGAATTGCCATGTGGCAATGTGTCCATGAAGGATGGTCAGGACGACTAGACTGCCACATTGTTGTAAGACTCGTTTGTCTATGTTTCAGATGGATGAGGTTGTAGCTTGTTCCAAGGTTGGTTTACATGGAAAATGAATAACGGGGGATGCTTGTACAAATTTACTGATAAGCAAGCCAGTTAGATGAAGAAAGATGAATAAGTGATGAGTAGGATGATCAAACTAAGAACGTGAACTTAACTCGATGGACTAGTCATTGACAAGAACTTTATGTGATAAGAGCTCTAAGATGTGAGGGACAAAACTTTCCAAAGAATAAGATAGTGGATAGTCATCATAAGTTATACTTGGTTTAGCACTATTCAAGTTTATTTCCTTGAGGTCCTTGTAATCCTTAATAACGTGCATTTACCATTTGCCTTTTCCTTTTCAAACAACCATGTGTCCTATCTTATTTCAGCAATGACAAAGAATGTGAAATTTGTAAGATTAATGCGAAGACTAATGAATCTTATAATTGTATTAGCTCGAGAGCATGAAATCACTATAGAAATAAACAATAAAAAACATGAGAGCCGATTGCAAATAAAGTAGTCGGAGAGTACAATCACTCACACGCTCAAATATTTCCCCAGTTTTAAGTTACGCACAATGCCACAAGAATTAGCCTCGGGTAATTGCTCAATAACTAAATCACCAAGAAGTTACCTCTCAGCTAGAAAACCCCATGTCTCCGCAAAGAAAATGCCCGAGTGGAATGCGATGAGCTGTCCCTGTCAGGCACAATATATCGCCATACAGAAATCTTCTCATTTCTTTTTTATAAGAAAGAAATCTAATTCTGGCCAGGTCATTTCGCGTTCTCTCGAAGGCTATGTTGATATCCATATTATTTGAGGGTTAGAAAACTATGAGAAAAGAAGAAGTATCAAGTGTCGACATATGTATATTGATCGAGTACAAAAGTATATTCCAAAAGTTTTGAGTAGGTTTGAAATGATCAAGTATATAAAATAATAAAAAGAGAAAAAAGACAGTTTCTTTTAGGACATAATATGCGGACATGATTTTGAGATAGAAAGAAAGAACAAAAAAGAACATGAAAGACCCTCCAACCTTTTAGATGATCTATCCTTTGTCTTTTTATTGTATAGTCAAAGCACTCATCACTTTTGAAATACCCACGTATTGATATCTAATATATATATATATATATATATTTTCCATATGTTGGAAAATAATCCGGAGAATACATACTGTTTGTTGTAATCGAGAATAGAAAATTGGAGGTGAGGTACGGATATCCAAATCTCCTTAAGGCAATTAGTTCTAAAGGTGCTCCGCAGATTCACGAACTATGCCTCCCAAGATACAACACCTCGAACCTGTTTGGATTAGCACTATGCAAACAGGACTCAGTCGAACCGTTCAATTGAACCAGCACACTCAGAAAAAACAGAAGAGTAGAAGAGTATATCAAAGCCTTTTGGAATCGAGTCGGAAAAACCAAAACCAAAGACCGTAATGAAGCTCTATGCTCCTATCTATTTATAGAGCTTTTTAGTTCATGTACGAAGAGATACATGAATTAAATAGACGCATGTATCCACGAGATTCATGAATCAAGAGATACGTAAATCCAAGAGATTCATGAATCCAAAGATACATGAATTTAAGAGATTCGTGAACTCAATAAATACATGAACTAAAAGATACATGAATCTTTGGATTCATGAATCTCTTGGATTTACGTATCTCTTGATTCATGAATCTCGTGGATACATGCGTCTATTTAATTCATGTATCTCTTCTGTACATGAACTAAAAAGCTCTATAAATAGATAGGAGCATAGAGCTTCATTACGGTCTTTGGTTTTGGTTTTTCCGACTCGATTGCCAAAGGCTTTGATATACTCTTCTACTCTTCTGTTTTTTCTGAGTGTGCTGGTTCAATTGAACGGTTCGACCGAGTCCTGTTTGCATAGTGCTAATCCAAACAGGTTCGAGGTGTTGTATCTTGGGAGGCATAGTTCGTGAATCTGCGGAGCACCTTTAGTAGGAACTAATCACCTTAAGGAGATTCGGATATCCGTACCTCACCTCCAATTTTATATTCTGATTACAACAAACAGTGTGTATTTTATGGATTATTTTTCAACAATCTTAAGGCGATTATCTCACTCACTGTTTGTTGTTCTTGTCAGATTATTGAGATGGTTGGCAACAATCAAGTGCCCTTCAATGTCCCGAATGTTTCAGGAGACGTTCCTATGGTCGATTTGACCGTTGCTATGGAAGATGTTCAACCCTCAGGGTCTAAATTTTTAGCAGCCAATGCTACGGGCCCTTGGGCTAACACCAATTTTGGTGGTGTGGGTACAAGTCATACGACTGGTATGCCCGGGACTGTTTTTCAGAACAGTATAGGCCAAATGGCTTTTGGGTCCGTTTCTAGAGGGGTAGTTCAACGAACTATGCCTACTGTGATGGCAACACTTCCAGTTACATCTAATGAGAAACCAGAGAAATTCACCGGAGTGGGCTTTAAATAGTGGCAGCAGAAGATGTTCTTCTATCTGACCATGCTCAATCTGACGAAATATTTATCGGAGGTGTGCTTGATAATTAGTCTAGATGAGCAAGATGTCACGATGCTCGGTGCGTTGGAGGCTTGGAAGCATGGGGACTTCTTATGCCGAAATGATATCCTTAACTGTTTAGTGAATTCTTTTTATAATGTTTATTGTAATATTGAATCGCTAAAATGATTATGGGAGTCCTTAGAGAAGAAATACAAGGCGAGGACACTAGCACCAAGAAATTTGTGGTTGCCAAATTCTTGGACTACAAGATGGTGGATTCTAAATTTGTCATGAGTTAGGTTCAAGAATTGCAATTAATTTGAGTGACATCTCTGCTGAGGGAATGATACTTAGTGAATCATTCCAAGTGGCGGCTATGATTGAGAAACTGCCTTTGGGTTGGTCAGACTTCAAAAATTATTTGAAGCATAAACGGAAGGAGATGAGCCTTGAAGATCTCATTCTGCACCTCAAAATCGAGGAGGACAATAGAAGGAGTGCGAACCCTTCTTCTGAGCCAAAGGCCAACGTTGTGAAATCTTCCAACTACAAGCAAGATAGAAAAAGGAAGATGTCTTTTCAAGGAAAAGGCATACAAAAGGAACAGTTCTAGAAATTCCAAGGGACGTGTTTTATATGCAACAAGTCTGGCCATCGTGCTAAGGATTGCAAGAAGCGCTCGAAAAAAGGTAAGAACGATGGTGTAGCCCAGCAATTGAATTTGAGAACATAAAAATATTGATAGACTGTCTGCTGTGGTAATGTCCGAAGCATCTCTAGTGTCGAACACTAATGGCTGGTGGATAGATAAAGGTGCCCCGAATCACATCTGTGTAGATAAAAACATGTTCTCATCTTATGAGGAGGCTGAAGAAGATGAAAAGCTTTACATGGCTAACTCTGCATCAGTAAAGATTGCCGGAAGAGGAAAGGTGATCCTGAAGTTTACATCTGGCAAGGAGGTTGCCATGCTGAATGTGCTGCTTGTACCGAAGATTCGGAAAAATATAATTTCTGGCCCCATACTTGTCAAGAAGGGTTTCAAAGTTGTATTTGAATTTGACAAATTTGTACTTTCGAAAGGAGGGATGTATGTGGGGAAATGGTACTTGTGTAATGACCTGTTTAAAGCCAATGTGGCTGTCATTGATGTAAACTCGAATTATGTGTACCCAAAAACTATTAATGAAGAAAAGTCTTCAGTTTACACTGTTGTGTCTCCTTATCTATGGCATGGTAGATTAAGACATGTAAACTATGGTACAATGAAGAGAATAGCAAACTTGGGGTTAATTCCAAGATTTGAGTTGGATGCCCGTTACAAGTGTGAGACTTGTGTTGAGGCCAAGTTTGCTAAGAAACCTTTCAAATCCGTTGAAAGAACAAGTGAACCTCTACAATTAATCCATAGTGATCTATGTGATTTAAAGTTTGTAGAAAGTAGAGGTGGAAAGAAGTACTTCATCATATTTGTGGATGACTGTACTAGATTTTGCTATGTTTATTTACTAACTAGCAAAGATGAGACTATGAGCATGTTTGTCAAGTATAAAAATGAAGTTGAAAACCAACTTGATAAACGAATCAAAATGCTTAGGTCGATAGAGGAGGAGAATATAGTTCAATCAATTTCAAAGAGTTTTGTGCTAGTTTTGGAATAATTCTCCAAACGACTGCACCTTATACTCCACAACAAAATGGAGTTGCTGAACGATTGAACAGGACACTAAAGGAGATGGCTAACGTCATGCTTTTAAGTTCAGGTTTACCTTAGAACTTGTGGGGGGAGGCAGTTTTAACTGCAAATTATATTCTTAATAAAATACCCTACAAAAAGACGGGTAAATCTCCATACGAGTTATGGAATGGAAAGTTGTCATCCTACAATTTTCTAAAAGTGTGGGAGTGCATAATGTGATTTATAACGGTAAGTCTAGACACATTCGTCGTAGACACAATACCGTAAGGCAGTTGCTCTCAAACGGAATCATTTATTTAGACTTTGTAAAGTCAAAGGAAAATATTGCGGATCCACTGACAAAAGGTTTGTCAAAAGAGCAGATAAACTGTGCATCGAGGGGAATGGGTTTAAGAGCCTTAACCCAATAAAGAGATTCCATGGTGGAAACCTAACCTATGCGATTGGAGATCCCATGGTCTAGGTTCAATAGGACAACGCAAATTTTGGAAACTCTAGTGTAAGCACTTTGTCTCCCATTCCTATGATGCAACAAGTGCTTTCCTACAGCGTTATTAAGGTACGCTATGCGTTTAATGATTCCTATAACTTGGAATGTAACATCCAAGTAAGATATGGTAGGATATCTTTAATAAGAATGCACCTATATGCATGGAGCTGGTCGACTCTATGAAAATCTTTAAAGGCTAGATTTTCTAAAGCACGCATGAATCCCGAGAGGTTCAGGGCCGAAAGAACGAACACAACCGAGAACCAATTTTGAATTGGAAATACTCCGTGTGAGGTTTATTGTCTAGGCTTACACAAACAACTAGCGATTTAAGGCTTAGTCCATCGACTAGTTAAGTAAGTCTGATAAGCTTTCACTAAAGAAGGTTCAAAGCGAAAGCTACCTATCTTGATGCGGTGTATTTCAATAGGCATGCTCAGATTCCTTCTAGTAAAAAATGTTTTGTTGATCCATTAATGTGGGGGATTGTTGTAATTATGGTTAATGGATCAACGAAAACCAATAAATTAAGATACGTCTTTTTATTCACGTATCTCTTTTGAATTCATGAATTCCTAATTTTTTTTTTGTTCATGTATCTATTGAATTAATGAATTTCCTAGATTCATGTATCTTTTAGTTCATGTATTTATTGAGTTCACGAATCTCTTAAATTCATGTATCTTTGGATTCATGAATCTCTTGGATTCACGTATCTCTTGATTCATTAATCTCGTGGATACATGCATCTATTTAATTCATGTATCTCTTCTGTACATAAACTAAAAAAGCTCTATAAATAGATAGGAGCATAGAGCTTCATTACGGTCTTTGGTTTTGGTTTTTCCGACTCGATTCCAAAAGGCTTTGATATACTCTTCTACTCTTCTGTTTTTTCTGAGTGTGCTGGTTCAATTGAACGGTTCGGCGAGTCCCGTTTGCATAGTACTAATCCAAACAGGTTCGAGGTGTTGTATCTTGGGAGGCATAGTTCGTGAATCTGCGGAGCACTTTTGGCAGGAACTAATCGCCTTAAGGAGATTCGGATATCCGTACCTCACCTCCAATTTTGTATTCTGATTACAACAAACAGTGTGTATTCTCTGGATTATTTTCAACACCATAGAGTTTTTAAAAGGATCAAAATAATATGAATATCGGCATGTCCTCTGATCTCTTCACCATCGCCATCAAGATAGCCCGACATAACCGGCCAGAATTGGGTTCTTTCTTGTAAAAGCAACGAGAAAATTTCGAAAACCGAAAACTCAACGCATCAAGAGGCCATTTTAATCTAACAAACACAGGAGAGGGTGATTTTTATTAGCAAATCAGGCACCTTCTCCTTCGACAAGGTCTGGACCTATTGTGGATACTTCCGATTTTGGGATAGTGGGCGTGTCGTTCAATTACATGCATCCTCATTAATTAATTTTATCGAATGTATAGAGTGACATTAGCCAAAACAATATATTGAAATGAACTTTCTAAGATGATATGACCAAATGGAAACAAAGGGCATGCGAAAGTGGCCAAATCTGCTACTCATAAAAGAACATCGTACGACGTTTGAATCTACCGATAATGTGAATTGTGATGGTTCTCATGGACAGTGCAATAAACACACACAATTGCCAGCTTTCTTGATCACTAATCATTTCATTACGCCCCCTTAATTCAAGGAAAATGAAATATAGGGCCTCTACTTCTCTCTTAAAGGAATAAACTCTCTTTATCATGATTGGAATTTCTTGCATCTTTACTTATTCAAACCTTTGACAAAAAAAGAAAAAAAAAGAAAAGCTCAAACCCTTTTCCCGGTTGGGTAGACAACGAAATAGCGCGCCACTTTTCCAATTCCAAGCCATGTTGGAGGTGACATAACTTTGTTTCATCAGAGTCGTCTACCCCACGACGTGGAGCAAATCCTTTCGGTTCTTCAGCCTGTGGAAATTCCCTCTGAAGGTGGGGCCTACCGAACTGCCTATAGGACAGGAATGTAAAAAATAACCGTCCGAACCAGATCTGACCCGAATGGTTTTTCAGTTCTCGTTTTATGCGGTTCAAGTCATAAAACACATATGGCCCTTCATGTCTGGATCGGTCTAGGTATTGCGAAGGTCAGAACTGAACCAATCCGTCCACACCCCTACAAGAGTGGGGATGATTCGAAAGGCCTTTGATTGACTAAACTTATTTCCATCGGATGCAACAAAGAATTTTTTGCTTGACACAAATTGCTGGTCTGTAAATTAAAATATTAATCAGGGGCAAAATATTTATTGAAAACTAGTTAACGTAAAATATTTTAGGAGCACATGTGGCTCTCGCGATGTGCTCACTCCAACGCCTGATTGAGACGCCGCTTTCACTATTGAACTTAGCACTTCTTGTAACTTTTAAACGTAGCATTTCTCGTAACTTGTAAACATAGTTCAATATTAGCTAATTTCTGGAAATCATCAAAAATCATTGAAAAATGAAGATATTTTCATGGTTGTGTACGCATAAAATTTTTATGGAATCAGAGAGCCGTTCCTCTTACTTCATAATCTTTGATCTTATGAAAATTTCAGTTCTCTGGCCTTTGAGGGTATGTTTATGATGTTTAATTAAACAAATTATGTTTGGGAGCCAAAGGAAATCCATGATTAACTTGTGCTGTTTTTAATGTAAATTCTATATAGTTTTATAAACTGGCAAGCTATTTTAAATCCGAATGCGGTTTCGGATGTTTTTCAATCATGTGTGGTGTTGCAATTGAATGCATTGAAAAGATATGTTAGCATGGAGAGATTGTGTTACTTGATGTATGCTCGTCGCCCGCTGCATTATGTGGATAAAACGCTAGGAATTTGGGACTCTGGTGTCCACGGTTACTATTATGGTTTAACATAAAAGATTTACGGGACACTTTTATCAGCTATAGCCTCTTATAATAAAAGCTGGAGCCTCGCGCAAAAGGAGCTCATTACTCAGTTCTTAAGCACTTGCCATTAAGATTTCATTGTCAACATAACAAAATAAACAAACAAACAGTCATGCCTAACTTAAAACCCTTTCCAAAAATGACTCTAGTTAGAAGCTTGCAGTGGCAGGAAGACGCTGCTAGAGAAACCAAAAGTGCCTCAGGTCTTTAAGGACGGGGAGAGGAAAGCCGTTCCCTGAAACCATTTCCCTACCCGTTCCCATGATCCAGGAATTGGAGGCCGGTCATCGTTGAGGCCCATCTAAATTTGTACAAAACCAGCACTAATGAATAGGTATCTTCTGCGCTAATTCCTTGCCACATGAAATGCGACTGAAGAAGTTGAGTAGAAAGTGTATTGGGATGAAAAGAAAGGGAGCAGAAAAGCAGCTTTCAGTCATAAAATTTCTGATTTTGCCGTTTAGTCCTAAATCTTTATGTAAAATTTCAATTTAGTCCTTCCGACCAATTTTCCCAGGGAATCGCTGATGTGGCATATGCCCATGTAGGATGGCCAGGATGACTAGATCGCCACATCTTTGTAAGATTCGTTTGTTTATGTTCCAGATGGATGAGGTGGCAGCTTAATCCAAGGTTGGTTTACACGGAAAATGAATAACATGGGATGCCTGTACAAATTTATTGATAAGCAAGTGAGTCGATGAAGAAGGATCAACTAGTGATGAGTAGGATCATCAAAATGAGAACGTGACCTTAACTCGGCAGACTAGTCATTAATAAGAACTTTATGTGATAAGAGCTCTGAGATGTGATGGACAAAACTATTTACATGCCTAGGAAGAAGACAGTGGATAGTCCTCATAAGTCATACTTGGTTTAGCACTATTCAAGTTTATTTCCTCGAAGTCCTTATAATCCTTAACAATGTGCATTTATTGCCTTTTCCTTTTCAAACAATCGGGTGTCCTATCTTATTTTAGCAATGACAAAGAGCGTGAAATTTGTCCTAAAGATTAATGCAAAAAGTAACGAATCTCATAATTGTATCAACATGAGAGGATGGAAGCACTATATAAGTAAACAACAAAGAACACGAGAGCCAATTGCAAATTAATTAGTCAGAGAGTACAATCATCTACACGCTCAAATGTTTCTCCAGCTTTAGATTACGCATAATTGCACGGGGATTAGCCTCGGGCAATTGCTCGGTAGATAAATCACCAAGAAGTTACTTCATAGCTACAAATCCCGACGTCTCCGAAAAGAAAATGCCCGATTGGAATGCGTTAAGCTGTCCTTGTCAGGCACGATATATCACCATAAAGAAATCTTCTCATTTCTTTTTTGCAAGAAAGAAATCTATTTCTGGCCATGTCATTTCAGGTTCTCTTAAAGGCCATGTTGATATCCATATTATTTGATTCTTAGAAAACTATGAAAAGAAGTTATATAAAAAGTCGATATATGTATATTGATCGAGTACCAAAGTATATTCCAAAAGTTTCAAGTATGTTTGAAATGAGAGTACATAAAATAACAAAAAGAGAAAAAAGACGAAGTTTCGTTGAGGAAATAATGTTCAGCCGTGATTTTGAGATAGAAAGAAAGAACAAAAAACAATATGAAAAACCCTCCAACCTTTTAGATGATTTATCTTTTATCTTTTTATCGTATATTCAAAGCTGATAACTCTATAAAAATAGAGTTATTTTACCTATTTTAGGCAACAATTAATGCAATATCTATGAGAAAATATTTGGATTTCCTTCTGATTATTTGAATTTTCCTTATTTATGCAGAATAATGATATATGGAGAAGATAAGGAAAAAATGGCAAAATTCAGGAATTTGAATCAAGCAGCAATGGGAGATAGATATCAAATCAAAGATCCTCTGATTTACTCCCTGATTTTGTGCGCAATTGCTTGGAGATAAGGATCTTGGATATCTCCTGTAAATAGGAGAGCCAGAGAGAGCAGCAGCTAGGTTTTTTTAAGCTAGTTTTTCTGTTAGATCGTTTTTCATTGTTCGAGAGTTTTTTCAAGTATTTTGAAGAGAAGACAAAAGTGGTGACAGAATTCTTGTTCTTTGATTCAAGGTGCTGAGTTTAATTTATATTTTTATTTTTTCATCTACTATATTCTAATTTTCTTTTGTTAGGCTACGATGTAGCCTAACCATGATGATGTGAATTTCATGATTCTTATGTTTTACAATTGATTTCATTCATGTGAGTTATATATTATTGTGCGTAATGCTTTTGAGTGACTCGGCCACCACTTGAATGATCCGATGCGCATGTTTGAGACTGAGAAGTGATAATATGCTATTGATCATTATAATATATAACCATGAATTAAACGTGGATAGAGATATACCGCGTTATTTGTGTAGCTTTCGTTGATAAGGTGATCTAAAAGACTCATTGTAAACCGGGAATATTCATAGTTTTTAATGCACTTAGTTTATTTTAATTCACATAGAGATATAGTGGATTAATAAACTGAGTAGGTTTACTATACCTAGAGACAGGATAGTAAATAGATCAGGAAATTCCGCTATCACATGTTTGATATCGTTCTTGTACTCACAACAATCTGAAATTCATATCTAGTGGTTATGGTGAAATTGGATGCTCTAACATATTTATCTGATTGATTTACTACATTTAGTCTACAAATTTTGTTTTTAATTTATTCTCAATTATATTTTGATCTGTTAGATAAATTTTAGAATTAATCTATTTTAGTATTTAATTAGTTTATTAATCATCGATCTCCGTGGGACGATACTTTTCTCATCATTATATTACTTGTTCGACACGTTCACTTGCGTTTAGAATTTTATGAATAAAAGCACTCAACACTTTTGAAATATCCACCTATTGACATCTAATTTATCTTTTTTCCATATAGTTTTCCAAACGCTCAAATAATATTAATATCGGAATATTCTTCAATTTCTCTGCCCGTCGCCTACAAAAGAGCCCGAGATAACCTAGTCAGAATTATGTTTTTTTCTTGTAAAAGCAACAAGAAGATTTCGAAAACCGGAAGCTCTATGCATGGAGAGGCCATCTCGATCTACTAAGCACGGGAGAGGGAGATTTTTATTAACAAATCAGGTACCTTCTCCTTTAAGGATAATTCCGGTTTTGGGATAGTGGGCGTGTCGTTCAATTACACGCATCCTCATTAATTAATTTCATCGAAATAGACGGCATTCTAGATGATGACGTGTTCGATGGGGCTGGACGATGTCCGATCATGTCGGAAAACCGCCGACTCTTATGTTAGTCGAGGCCCGAGGGGTCGTAATAATTGGAACACATGTGTTGGCAATGTGCATGAAATTTTAGTACGTGTTTTGATTGTTCTTTATGTATGTTGAACTATTATTGCCACGCGTGATGTGCTATTATACAGGGGTGTGCCAAGGCGAGGTAAGTTTATATGTGGTGCGTGTTTAGGCTGCCTTCAAGACGAATTTGCTTCCTAATCGAGATTTAGGAAGTTGACTCGCTGAGATTTTATCTCATCCCATTGTTGTTAACTATTTTCAGGGCTGTAGAGTGGAGAATTGCTAAGTGCGGTTGTTGATGTGGACATCGAGCCATATCGAGGAGGAGGTGCTAGGGACCCGTTGTTTATTCCGACTGGTTCAATCACTCGAGCACGGGCCAAGCAATTTAGGCAAGTTGTTGGCGTCATGGTTCGTGATCTTTGGCGTGAAGATGACCTTGGATCAAATCTTGAAGAATCTTGGAAATCTTGGCGTAATTTTTGGCGTGGAGATGACCTTGGATCGAATGTTGGAAATCTTGGCGCAATTTGATTATCTGGTCACCAAATATTTGACCAAGTCAAAAAAAAAAAAATTATCTTCTTATTTAAATATTTTCTAGAATATAACGCATTAGATTTCTAGGGTTGGTTTTAGGGTTTGTGCGGCAGCTAAAAGGCCTATATTAAGGACTGGCTGACTTTCTTTGGGGGAACACAGACATATTTTATTTTTGAGGAAAAGAATTGAGAGGTTCTCTTCTACTGCTTTTTTGAGGACTTGACTTTATCAAGATTCTCTTGTGGCGGTCGATTCTACTTATCGAGCGAGATAGCAAATTTTTTTGCTCGTGGTGTCTATAATGTTGGTTGGTTGACACGCGTTCGTCAACAGGTCACGTTCATACCGAAATTGCCAATCACAGGTTTGATTGGAGGTCGAGGTTTGCAATTCGCACAATTCGGGCCTTCATAGAACGATCTTTCCGCAACGATTCACATCATTTGGTATCAGAGCTTGGTTCTACAAGGTCTATTTATCTTTAATTTTCTGTTTATATTCAGCAATTTGAGAATTATTGAGCTAAGGTTTTGATTCTAGCCAATTTAGGGATTTGATTGCTTTTGTGCTTCCATATATAGTTGTTTGCTGTTAGTTTTAATTTTTTTTCTAGCATCTTAAATTGTATCTGAGTTCATCAAAAAAAAAAAAAAAAAAAAAGAAAGTCCGTAAAAAAAAAAAGAGAAAGAAAACGAACAAAAAAAAAAGTGCGCAAGAGAAAAAAAAGATTCGGCAGAAAAAATAGCCGAACAAAAAAAAAAAAAAATCAAGAAGGCGACTCGTTTGTTAGTGGATCGAATTGAAACAAAATCCGTAGTGATTTGTGTTTCAATTGGAATTTCAAAAGTTGTACTTATTTGTTTGAAATTGTTGCTTGCTGAAATAAAATCAGTAGTGATCTAATCTTGTTTGATTAGTTTGATTGATTGTCGTAAGGGGGTTGAGAGACGGGTTTTTGAGTAAAAGAGCTTGTGAAAAGAGAATACGAGAGGGAAAAGGCAAGAGTGTGTAAGCTTAATTGAGGGTGGAAAAAACCTAGACTTGAGTTAAACACGAGGGGAGTGACAAAGACCTTGAGAGAAACACATGAGGGAGCGATTGGTGAGGATTTTTGTGACTAACGTTTACTTGCAGGTCTAAAATATATCGCCCGAAGAAAGCGTGAATCAAAGGGAGGTTGACTCCATACGAAGGGATGAAGTGCTCGTGGAAAGCATCCAGCAATTGAGGGCCATAGTGGAGGAGCTTAGTGGCCGAATGATGGGGAATGGCATGAGGGTTGATGGTGACCGAGAGCTACCCCGGGGAAGGCCGCAACATCAGCGAGACGCCTCTAGAACACGACATAGAAGGCAGCGGCATTATGATGATGATGAGGCCGACATGGAGGATGATCGAGATGCTCGATTTGGAAGGTGGAATGGAGCCCTAGGGTTTAGACATCGAGAAGATAATGAACTTGGCAATATCAAGATGAAGATTCATTCTTTCCAAGGGAAGAATGATCCCGATGCGTATCTAGAGTGGGAGAAACGCATGGAGATGGCATTTGATTGCCACCGATACTCTGAGCTCAAAAAGGTAAAAATTGTAGCTGTTGAATTGACTGATTATGCTATAATTTGGTGGGATCAACTTGTGACTAGTAGGAGGCGCAATGGTGAAAGACCGATAGAGACGTGGGATGAGATGAAAGCGATGATGAGGAGGCGTTTTGTACCAAGTCATTACCATCGAGATTTGTTTTAAAAGTTACAAAATCTCACACAAGGCAATAAGAGTGTTGAAGAGTATCACAAGGAGATGGAGATTGCCATGATCCGTGCTAATGTGGTGGAGGATCGTGAGGCCACAATGTCAAGATTCTTGAGTGGTTTGAACCGAGACATAACAAGGGTGATGGAGCTGCAACACTATGTTGAATTGGAGGAATTAGTGGACAAAGCCATCAAAGTTGAGCGGCAATTGAAGTTGGACCGAAATCACAAGAGTGGAGGAGGTTCAAATTAGAATTGGAGATCCAATTGGAAGAGAGATGAGTAGCCAAATTGGAGAGGAAACAACACCAAAACCGAAACCTCAAAGGAGAAGGAGAGGGACGGTAAAGTTGGAACGAATCCGGCATTAGGTAAAACTGAAAACCCTAACACTAGAACTCGTGAGATTAAATGTTTTAAGTGTTTGGGCAGGGGTCATATGGCGAATCAATGCCCTAATAGAAGGGTGATGATCATGACTGAACATGGTGATGTTGAGTCGAAAGTGAGAGGAAGAAGAGGATGATGAGATGCCACCATTGGAGGATTGTAGAGATGGAGAAGTGGCTATAAAAGGAGACTTATTGGTGGTTAGGCATTCTCTAAGTGTGCAAGTAAAGGAGGAGGAGCATCACCAACAAAGAGATAACTTGTTTCATACAATATGTGTGGTGAATGGTAAGATCTGTAGTATGATAATTGATGGAGGTAGTTGTGCGAATGTGGCAGGTTGTACTATGGTGAATAAGTTGGGTTTGAAAATGACAAAGCACCCTAGGCCTTATAGACTTCAATGGTTAAATGATAGTGGTGAGGTGAAGGTGTCGAAGCAAGTTTGAATTCCATTTGAGATAGGGAGATACAAGGACGAGGTAGAGTGTGATGTTGTACCTATGCAAGCGGGTCATATCTTGCTTGGAAGACCATGGCAATATGATCAAAAGGTACATCATGATGGGTATACTAATCGTTATTCATTGGTGATGAATCAAAAGACTTATACCTTGGTACCAATGACACCTAGTGAGGTGCATCAAGATCAGTTAAAATTACAACGAGAAGTCGAGAGAGAGAGAAAATATGAGAAATCCAAGGGCTTGCGTGGTGTGTCTAAGACGCAAGGAAAAGGAGAGGCCGAGAGAAGGATTGTGGTAAAAACCAAGGGAAAAGAAGAGAGGAAAGAAAATAGGCAAAATAATTTTTATGCAAAATCGAGTGAGGTGAGGAGAGCTTTAGTTCTAGACCGATCGATGCTTGTACTTTTGTACAAGGAGGTTTTGTTTTCTACTAATGATCTTGACCCAAGTTTGCCTAGTCCTATTGTGTCTTTATTGCAAGAATTTGAAGATGTCTTTCCTGATGAACTTCCTGGAGGAATACCACTGATTCGAGGCGTAGAACATCAAGTCGACTTTGTTAACACCTAAATTTCACCTAAATTAATTAATTTAAAGTAGTGTTAAAGGTTAGGAATTAGTCACAAAAATTATTATTAAAAAAAAAACAGCAAAAGAGTTTTTTTTAATCAAAAAAAAAAATAAAAAAAAAAAATAAGAGGGGAAATGGCCGGGTCGGGCCGAATTCGACAGTGGCCCAACCCGCCCCTCTCTTTTCTTCACCTCGCGTTGGGCTCGGCCGAGACTCCTTTCTCCTTCCGTGGCCCACGTCCGGTCTCCCTCTTCCCCTCTCCGCTGGTCTTCGCTCGAAGACTTGCGAGCCTGCAGAAAACGAGAGACGATGAGCAGCAACGAGAGCGAGAGGATCGGTGTGGCGGGCGAGCGGCATGATCCGCGGGTCGGGAGCGGCCGGCCGGCAAGCGGCTCGGCCGTGGTCTTCGCGCGAGGTCCTACGGGGAGGAAAAGAGAGCAAAAAAAAGGAAAGAAACGGGAAGAAAAAGGAAGCAAGGTAGAAGATCGGGATGGCGGGCCTTCGGCGCGATCCACGGGTCGGGAAGCGGGACCGATCGACCAGGGCACCTGCAGGGGGTCTTCGCTCGGGATACCTGCACAAAAAAGAGAAACACAGAGGCATAAAAGAGGGGTAAGAACCGAAACATAGTGGGGAGCAAGCTTGAGAGAAAGAGGGACGATTAGGGAGAAAGGAGAAGCGGCTTGGGGTTGAACGTTGCTCGCCCCTCCTCGAAGCCAATCGCTGACTTCTAGCGGGTGCCCTCGAGGACAAGACTTTTGGTTCCCAAATCTCGGCATTTCTGGTGAGTTTCCTTTTGGTTCAAACCGTTCGTTCCCGAGGATCTCGGCTCGGAGATATCGCGAGGTGGTCGACTGAAGTTTGATTTGTCTCGGGCGCGCCTTCGCGCTGCTGTCTTCGAGCCGAGTAGGGGTTTATGACTGAAACTCATACCCATAAACTCTCTTGACACTGTCCTGTTTTAGTGATAGAATAGCCACGCGAATTTTTCTACGATTCTCGAGTTTTCTTGTATCCAGCTGAGTCAATTTGTTTTATGTTTTCCATGTGTTCACTCGGGTAGAGGTCTAGGTTCGAATCCTAAGAAGTGGTCAGCGTTGTTTTCCTCACTTCTTGCCCACTACGTGCTCGATGAAACGCTTGAATGAAAACTGTGTAAACCTGTCTCTATCTTTGTGCATTCTAGCCGACTACCATGTGTTTATGACAATGCCTAAACGAAGCTGCGTCCTCGCTCGAAGAGGGTATTTCAAGTCAAAACATCTGAACTTCTTAGAAAAGTCAATACTTTTTACTTTAGTTCATTCAGTACACGTTTGTTTCCCGAGATTTGAGTTTACGGCCATGCATTTTTGCTATTTAAAAATCGAATGTGTTGGTTTGTAAATCCATGGGCGTTCTCCTTTTACTGGAAAAGTGTGTGCAAATATTCATGAGAGGAGAAGTTAGCATTGAAATGGCCGTGAGTTGCGAGCGATGGGCTTGGTAGGTTTAACGAGATTTCTTTTTTTTTTTTTTTTTTTTTCCTTGGTTGGTTGAGAGAGCTTGGGTTGGTTCAGGCTCAAAGGGATTTTAAGCCTTAGTTTTAGACGTAGGAAAAGCTCTGTTAATTAACCGAAGGAGGAGGAGAGGTCCTCGGTGAGAGTTCAAGAGAGAGAGAGAGAGAGAGAGCGAGGAGAGTGTGAGCCCGAGAGAGTGATTTGCCGTCATCGGTGACCTGTCCGTTAGCTGCCGTCCGCCGCAACACTCCCGCCGAACCAAACATGCATGGTCCGCTTTTGTAGGGCGTCGGACCGGAGCTCATGGCCGACTTGTTCGCATGAGCTTTGGTCTCTCCGGTGCCCGCAGTCTTTAGCCAAGCTTCTGTGTGTTTTTGATCGTTTTCCGAGAGTCCTAATCCTATTCCAAATCCCCATCGAGTTCGAAATCCCTCGTTTTAGTCGCGCATGCCAAGTGCTTGTGAAAGTATTTCGTCGGATCCGTGACCACCTCCTCCAATTTTAGTTTGCTCTTGAAGTGCCGATCATTGTTTTATTATTATTTTCTTCTTCCTTCTTTCTTGAGATTCGGTTTATGCGAGTCCCGATCCCATCCATGTGGTGCTCTGTTGTGTTTTGGTTTTGCTGTTAGTTGTTAAATACCAGGTACGTTCGGAGTCTCGTTTGATCCCGTGCCCAATCTTCGGTTGACGTCCATTCGTTAGGTGTTCGTGTTGATCTTCTTTTATTTACGCTCGTTTCTGTACATCGGCTTGTCATTTGATGCGGCGTGTCCATGAGGTAATGGTTGGCGTGCGTCGATGGTGTGGGGTGTTAGCCGAAGGGGGCATGTGGTTCGTTTGGTTTTGGTTCGATGAAGGAGATGATCGGCAAAAGAGGCATATGGTTTGGGTCAACTTCGGTGTAAATGTGGTAGAGAAGAGAGGGGCCTCGAAAGGAGGCCGAGTGTGGAGAAGAAAGGAATAACATAGGATAAAAAAAAGAAGAGGAAAAAGCAAAAAAAAAAAAAAAAAGGGAAAGAAAAGGAAAATATAATGAAAGAAAAGAGAAGATGGGCAGTAGTTTGTTTGCTAGGGCTGTCGATGGGCTGGTGTGTATGGATTGCAGTGAAGTGGGTTAGAATCTAAGTGGGCTGGGGCCGTCCCTTTTTATAAAAAAATTCTACGTGGGCCCTTCCTTTTCTCTAAATGGGTTTTGAGGCTAGCTCCGTTTTAGACCAACTCGCACCAATAGGGTCCAGGTCGGTTTAGTAGGGCCGGGTCTCTTGACCCGATTTTTTTTTTTATATTAAAGAATATATAAAATCCAAAAAAAATCAAGAATTCAAAAAATTTAAAAAAATTAATTAATTAAAATAAAAAAATTAATTAAAAATTTCGAAAATTAAAAGGAATGCGGGGTTTGGTTAGGAATTGTCATATCTTGCCTTCTTAATGTAATTAGGCTTTTATTTACTCGTATATTAATTTTATAGCATGTTTAATTCGCATATCTAATTATGTTTAATTGCACTTATTTAATTTTGCTGCAATTAGGATTTTGGTAGTTATGGTTGTTATTTTAATGATTGTGCACCCGCATGATCACATCACATGTTAGTGGATAGGTATAAAATTAATCCAAACTGCTTGCCAAAAATCATTTTGTTAAAATGAACAAGATTAGGTACCGAAAGGGCACTAATTACTTAATTAGTGTAATCAAGTCCCCGACCTTAGATTCTCTGGTTGCGTAGGAAGTGTGGCATACTCCCGTGCCTCACTTGGTTTCTAGTCGACCCCAATAGGCTAGTGGCGACTCCTTTTGTGCAAAATTCTTAAAATACCCCCAATGTCACGCGAGGTATGGGCTTGGGAGAGCCCGCGCTTAATCATGGGCCTTAAGCTCGTCCTTTAGGCAATACCTCTAAACCTGTTCCCTCCCCCCGAGAGTAGGTCGCGACAGCTTGGCGACTCCGCTGGGGACTTGGTTTTATACCTTAGAGGACTTAGGCCAAAATTAATCTTGTTCGAAAATATTTTTGTTTGGCAGCGAAGATATCATGTGCATCCATAACATGTCAAATGTTGAATGCTTATGGGAGTTATAAGGGGCGGTGATTTCTAACCTTTGTTTTGTAGGGGGTGTAAGAGTGAATGGTTTATTTATGTTTGAAGTGCTGATTGTTTTTAAATTGTCATGCATGAGTCCCCTGCATTGCACTAAACCATAGCACACACAACCTGCCGCCGGACCTGGGCCGCATAGGATCACTTAGGATGGTGTTGAGGTGGATACCACTCCGACTACAACCGCGTAGTACGAGTCGCCCACCTTAACCCCGAAATTTCTTTCTCCATGTCGAAGGTACCCACCCCGGTCTGCAACCGCGCGACATGGGTCGGTTCTTTGGCAAAGCCGGAGTCATGGGTAACCCGACCTAGCCGCAACCTTGCTGGTTTAGTCCGGTGATCCCATGGCTCCATTTTGAGCCGTTTAGAGTAGAAATTGAACCACCGTCCATGCGTATGTCTATGTCATTGGCTTTGCTACTCAATGAGTAGGGTAAGATTTTTGAATTCTCTCCTTCGTAATTTACTTATTCGCTTTCTTTTTTTGGTCGGTTCATGGCAAATTAGGTTGATCGTAACTGTGAGTGGTATACAATGGGGATACCCGAGCTTCACATCATTGCTACCCCAAAAGCTGAGCTTCGCACATGGTGGGATAGACTAGACCCGACTGGCCATGATTGGGTGCGGTCCTATGTTGGACGACTACTTCCCCTCTTAGAAATAGAAACTCATTATGGTGTTGTACGAGCATTGGCACATGTTTGGTGTCCCGAGACTTGCACGTTCATGTTCGGTGACCACGAGCTCACTCCAACCTTGGAAGAATATAGTGTTGTCATGGGAAAGCCTTTGGTGTCGGAGTTAATTGGCCCACCTGTAGGGACTGAGCATGCATCGACCTTATCTGATTTCCTTAGAGTTAAGGAGGATGACATGAGGAAAGTTTTGAAAGCTAATCGCAAGTCTTGCCCATTTTCATTCCTAAATGAGCTTTTTCAAAATGCCCCATCTTTTCAAAAGAATAGGATCTTCCTGTTAGCTTTCTTCGGGTTCGTGTTATTCCTACATTGTAGGAACACTATTAACCCTCCCGTGGCATGGGTAGTTCGTGAGGTATGTATGGGAAAGGGTTTTGTTAATGCCGTCCTGACTGAAACTTTTCTTTCCCTTACCCGTTTTAAAGAAAACAAAGACAAGGTTTTTCATGCCCCTCCTGAACTTTTGCAAATTTGGTTTTTTTCTCACGTTAAGGGGTTTGGTAGCTTGATGACCGTGAACGACATCTCTGACTCTAACCACCCCATCCTGAAGTTTAAACATAGGAAGACGTTTGCCCCCAATTATCATTATTCTGAGTGGTTAGTTTTCATGACCAATCCCGGACCCGAAGATTTCCTATGGCACGCCAAATGGTTCCGAGTTCGAGAAGCGCGATTCGTGTGTGGGCTTACTGGACCCGTTCCTTTGTTGGGAATTACCGGAGTCATTGAGTATTACCCGGCTCGAGTCGCCCGCCAGTTCCAAGAGATTCAACGACTTCCACCGAAGATTCAAGAAGACCCGCTCAGGATAGATTTCCCTAATGGATGCCAAGATCACGAAGACTCCGTCGCGTTAGTCAAGTCAATGTGGGACATGTGCCACCCCCGGAAGCTAATATGGCCCGAAGAGGAGTTGGAAGGGCAAGAGAAGACCTACTATGCCTCGATGGAATACATCCTTAGGCATAAAATCCCAGAGAGCCTACGCCCGAAGATTCCCAACGTGCCATTAAAGACCACCCACCGAGCCGAGATCAAGTGCCTCAAAAGGAAGCTCGAAGAAGCCGAGGAGCGTGCCTCGAAGTTGACCTGAGTTAGTGGGGCGATCACAAGCAAGAGCTATCATCGTTAGTTAGATCGAGTCAAATGCGATATGTAATGGGCCCATGCCCACATATGTTACAATGTTAAAGAATTTGTCTCGAGTCGCGTTATCGGAAGATAAGAGTCATGATTAGCTTCGTTGTTTAGGGGTTCTCCCTCATGTCTTCTCCTACGCTATGTAGCAACCCTGTTTTCAATGAAACGAGCAAATTGGGGCGATTAGATCTTTGTCATGGACCGACCGCCTAATCATTACTCCATGCTTATATATGCTTATCTATCCTTGTTCAGGTACTAGCCGATCGATTACCTTTTACCGATCGTCGACACGGCCAAGCGGAGATCCCCGATTCGCACGCGCGCGAAAGTCAGGATGGAGAACGAGGACACCAACGTGCGCATGGCCAAGATGGAGGACCAGCTAGCCCAACTCACCGTTATGATGCTTGAAATAAGCCAGAAGCTCAAGGAGCCCCCCACTGTGGTTGTCACTGGAACATCCACTCCGGCGTCGACAGAAGACACGCACGTTGCCGATCCCCCGGGAAAGAATGTGCTGCGGAGAGGCTCCTTCTGTCACGCCAATCATCGTCAATTTGGATCCTCCTCCGAAGGAAAACCCAACACCCCGCCTAAGTGAAGAGAGTGAAAAACGTTTGGCAAAGATGGAGGAACGGCTATGTACCCTACAAGGTTATGAGCTGAAAGGAGCTGGTAGGTTGTCTCCATACACCAAGACAAACTTCCCTGAGAACTTCCAAGAGCCCGAGTTCACAAGAAAGTATGACGGAACGGGATGCCCCAAGACCCACCTTAGGTATTACATGAGGAAAATGGCTCGTTACGCTGACAACGTGCCATTTCTCATACACACATTCCAAGATAGCTTGGAAGGCATTGCCCTGACGTGGTTCATTGCGTTAGACATTGAAGAATTCACTACTTGGGAAGACTTAACCAATGAGTTCTTGCAGCAATATCGGTTTAATACCGAGCTCGCCCCCACGAGGGAAGAGTTGACTCGTATTGAGAAGAAAAGGAACGAGTCATTTAAGGCCTTCGCGCAAAGGTGGAGGACCATGGCCTCACAAGTGAAACCGGCCTTGAATGAGAGGGAGATGAAACAACTGTTCCTCAAGACATTACCCCCTGAATACTTCCAAGGGTTAGTGTTCTCGGGTTGCCAGACATTTTCGCAATTAGTTGAGGTAGGTGAAGGAGTCGAATGGGCAATGGTTGAGGGAAAGATTTCAACCGGAGGCACGAAGAAACTCCTGCCAAGAAAAGATAAAGAGGCTGCGGTTGAAGTAGCGCTTGTGCAGGAGCCGCCTTTCCCTCAACCATCCTCAACACCCACGCATAAGCCTATAGTGGTCCAAGGTAGCTCGTCACGAGCATATGATAACGGCAAGAGGTCTTTTCGAAAGGATTTTTCTCCATTGCCACGCCCGATGTCAAAGCTGTTGCCCATGCTCCTCGAAAAGAGGATGGTCGCGAAGGAAGTGCCTAGAGACAATCCCCCAAGGTTCGCCGGGTTCGACATGAACAAGACCTGCGAATACCACATGGGAGAAAGGGGGCATGATGTAGATGATTGCAACGTGCTGAGATATAAAATTCAACAACTTCTAGACAAAAAGATCTTGACTTTTAGGGAGGCTCAACCTAACGTGCAACAGAACCCTCTTCCAAACCATGCAGGGGGAGTGAACTCAATTTCCGATGAGACGCAGGCGAGTCAACAGCCTCTAGTGGTGGATGTTTCTAGGTTGTATGAGTCCTTAGTGCTAGCGGGATACTATGGAGGTCAGGAGGATGTGACCCCAGAAGAGAAGCTGAACCGCGTTCGCAGGATGGTGGACATGGGGGTAATCCGACGCGGAGAAGAGGGAGAGAGGGTCGTATCCATGATAACGCCATCGTCATTCAGCTCATCTTTTTGCAATCTTGCTTGCATATCTCTGACGAGAAAAGCTATGCCTGGAATTTCGAAGACCTTAGCTTTGTATGAGGAAGGGGTGATAGCCATGATAACCCCGATGGTGATTGAACTGTCCGATGAGGAGCCCACCAGCGACATTGAGATGCAAATTGCTGAACCCACGGTGATAGACCTTATGGTCGACGAGATGTCGGCAATCCAAGTCACAGGAGGGAACGTGACACCGGTCACGATTGAATTGCCGCCCCAGGAGCAAGATAGAGTGATAGTGTTGGAGAATCCTCCCAAATTCGATCCCAAAGCTGTACCTTGGAATTATGGAACGAACGAGGTGGACGCTGTCACACGATCAGGCCGCTGTTATACACCTGATAAAGGAGTAGAAAAGAAGGCCGTGACCGAAGAGGAGGCAAAACAATTCTTGGCTGTAGTAAAATCTAGCGAGTTCAATGTTGTAAACCAACTGCGGAAGTTGCCGGCCCAAATCTCCCTTTTGGAATTATTTAAATCTTCTGAGAAGCACAGAGACATCTTGCTGAAGGTCCTCAATGAGGTACACGTGCCCGAAACCATCGATGAAATCCAATTGGAAGAATTTGTTGGGGCCATTCTACTGAAAGACCAAATCTCCTTTACTGATGAGGATCTCCCTCCCGACGGCCCTAATCATACCAAAGCGCTGCACATCTCAGTGAAGCATGAGAGCACTCTCGTTTGTAGAGTGTTGATTGATAACGGTTCGGCACTGAATATATGCCCGTTGGCTACGCTCCACCGTCTTGGCATTGATCTTGGAAGAATCCGTACTGGCAAGTCAACTGTGCGGGCTTTTGACGGGATGAAGAAGGAGGTGACAGGAGAAATCGAACTTGAGTTGTTGATTGGCCCTGTACTTTTTCAAGTCCTGTTCCAAGTGCTAGATATACCGAGCGCTTTTAATTTTCTGTTAGGGAGGCCATGGATCCACACGGCGGGGGCCGTTGCCTCTAGCCTCCATCAGAAGGTACGATTTATTGTGGACAACAGGCTTGTCACGGTCCATGGAGAATCTGATTTCAGAATCTACCACGAGACGGCCATCCCGTATGTGGAGCCTGAGTGTACCGAGGAATCTAGCTTTCAAACCTTTGAGCTGGTATCCATGGTCCACGTGCCGGCAGGATCTTTCACGAAGGCTCCTGAATTGTCTAAGCCGGCCATAGCTGCGGGAAAGATTATGCTGGCTAGCGGATATAATCCTGGAGAGGGCCTTGGATCACACGGTCAAGGTGTGCGAAAACCCATTGAAGCTCGTAAAAACTTCAAAAGAAGAGGCTTGGGATATGTCGAGAAGCGAGGAGGCCATAACAACCGAGGAGGCCATGGAAGGCATAGAGGCCGAGGTGCCCGAGGAGGCCAAGACAGGTACAGAGACCAGAGTGAACGCGTTGCCCAGACTGAAGAGGACGAGGCCTATCAAAGCACGTTTTCCCCGTTGCTGGAAGAGACGTTTCCAGGACCCCCAAGGATGTTGTTCGAGGAAGAGGAGGATATCTATGGTATGACCGAGCTATTCGAGGAGGACGTCATATGCACCATCCTGGTGTGCGAGAAAGCTGAGTCCTCTGAAGTCATGGCTGTCCCTCCAGAGTAGGGCGGTTCTCGTTTAGTCTAGTCTTTCATTTCATGTCTTCTCCCCTGCGTGGGATCTCATAGTTTTTCTTTCTTTGGTTCCTATTTGCGTCATTTGTAGCGTGAATTATGGTCAACCCCGATCTTGAGCCGTTGGTCGAGGGTGGTGTGTGTTAAATACGGCCTTATCTTTTTCCATTCAATAAAGTAGACACATGTTTAATTATGGACATGTGGAAGCACATCAAACTAGCCCTATGATGGTCGCTGAGGCCTAGGCCTCCACATGCTCCCTTGTTTGATTGTTTTGCAAGAACGAGGAAATCCGAGGATATGAGGATGAGTTCTTAAAGCTTTTTAGAAAAAAATACTTCGAAAATTCTTCAAAAATGACATGCATCACTTTATTATCAACATTGCCCTAACTTATCTCATCACATCTCAGGCATTACATTATGCATAATCATGATAAAGACTCGTGTGACTCGGATGTGCATGAAGAGAGTCTCTCGGATTTCGATGACGCCGATGACAATCATAAAGGGATCGAGCATGAATGGAATCGACACGAAGAATCGAAGCCGTTGACTGAAGAGCGAACAGTCATTATAAATTTGGGTGATGCGGAGAATGTCAGAGAAGTAAGAATCGGGGCATGTCTCTCGAGTCGAAGCGGAAAGGATGACTAATCTCTGAAAGAGTATCAAGATGTGTTCGCCTGGACATATGCCGACATGCCGGGATTGGATCCTGAAATTGTGGAACATGCTTTACCAACGGATCCCAATATGCCACCCAAGAAACAAAGACTCGGGAGAACTAAACCGAGTTGTCCAAGAAGATTGAAGAAGAAGTGATGAAACTACTAAAAGTAGACTTTATCGAAGTAACTCGTTATCCTGATTGGGTAGCAAATATCGTGCATGTAATGAAGAAAGATGGGCGAATCAGGGTGTGTGTTGACTATCGTGACTTGAATCGAGCAAGTCCCAAAGACGACTTTCCGCTCCCACATATTGATGTCTTGGTGGACAGTACGGCGGGATTTGAGTTATTCTCCTTCATGGATGGCTTTTCCGGATATAACCAAATCCGTATGAAGGAGGAAGACAGGAGCAAAACATCATTCATAACTCCTTGGGGAACTTTCAGCTACAAAGTGATGCCTTTCGGTCTAAAGAATCTTTGGGGCAACGTATCGAGGGCCATGGTCACATTATTCCATGACATGATGCACAAGGAAATCGAAGTATACGTCGACGACATGATTGCGAAATCGAGACGTGGTGAAGATCATGTTAAAGTCTTGCGAAGGTTGTTCGAACGTCTTCGGAAGTTCAAGTTGCGCCTCAATCCCGCAAAATGCGTTTTTGGAGCGAAATCTGGGAAGCTGTTAGGATTCATGGTTAGTAGTAGGGGCATAGAGATTGATCCGTCGAAGGTTAAAGCCATTTGTGATTTACAACCCCCGACTACCGCTAGAGAAGTTCGCAGCCTGATGGGACGACTTAATTATGTAGCGAGATTTATCTGTCAACTGTCTGAAACAGCGAAGCCATTCTTCAAGCTCCTAAAAAAATGCAAAGATTGAGTGGGATGCTGAGTGTCAAGGCGCCTTCGAGAAGATAAAACACTATCTCACTCACGCGCCGGTCCTAGTGCCCCCTCTCCCTAAAATTCCCCTGATTTTGTACTTAACCATACATAACGAATCGTTGGGAGCCATGTTGGCACATAAAAGACCGAATGACGGGAGAGAATGTGCGATATACTACTTGAGCAAGAAGTTCACCATTTCTGAGAGGAATTACACAGAAGTTGAGAGGACTTGCGTGGCTTTGATTTGGGTCTTGCACAGGCTGCGGCAATACACGCTTCATCACCGAATCTTTCTGGTGACCGAAAATGATCCCATCAGGTATCTATTAGAGAAGCCGGCATTGGTTGGCAAGTTAGCCAAATGGCAGATCTTAATTTCAGAGTTCGATGTTCAGAGCCTAGGACAGAAGTCTGTTAAGGGCCGTGCCATAGCAGACATGTTAGCAGAAAGTTCCAAGGGGTCTGGAGCATCTGATGAGGATAGTGATGCAGAAGAGCGAATTCTACTTGTATCAGGCGACAAATGGACGATGTACTTCGATGGTGCGGTTAACTTAGCCGGGTCTGGTACTGGGGCAGTCCTTATCTCCCCAGATGGACAACACTACCCTGTCGCAGCTAAATTGGCGTTCCCTTGTACGAATAACGTTGCTGAATACGAAGCATGCATTCTCGGCCTCCAAGCCGCTGTTGATATGAACATCCGGAAGCTGCAAGTTTATGGCGATTCGAACCTTGTCATCTTACAGACTACATGCGAATGGCGAACACAGGATTCTAAATTGATTCCGTATCATGAGTTCCTAGAGGAGTTAACGGAAGGATTCCAAGAAATAGCATTCGAATACTTACCAAGATCTCAAAATCAGTTCGCGGATGCCCTGGCTACCCTATCCTCAATGTTGCAAGTAGCTGGAGGCATAGACATTGAACCATTGAGAATTGAGATCCTTAGGCGCCCAGCTTATTGCATGACGGTTGAAGAGGAGCCCGACGGGCAACCATGGTATCACGACATATTGAAATACCTGCAGAAAGGCGAATTCCCCGAAGGAAGCGAAGCCGCAGACAGGAAGCATATCTCGAGGCTGGCATCAAGATTCTTCGCTAGTGGAGCCGTCCTTTATAGAAGGTCTTTCGACTCAACATTGCTAAGGTGTGTCAACGCTAAAGAAGCTGACCGTTTGATGAAAGAGATACATGAAGGGGAATGCGGCCCCCATATGAACGGACACCTCTTGGCGAGAAAGGTCATGCGACTCGGTTACTACTGGCTAACCATGGAGTCCGACTGCATTCAGCACGCACGACGGTGTCATCAGTGCCAAATTTATGGAGACAGGATAAATGCCCCTCCAAATGAACTTCACCAAATGTCTCAATCCTGGCCATTTTCAATGTGGGGAATTGATGTGATTGGGCCCATCAACCCCAAAGCTTCAAATGGGCATCGATTTATCTTGGTGGCGATAGACTACTTTACCAAGTGGATCGAGGCCAACTCGTATGCTAACGTCACTGCCAAGAATGTGGCCAGGTTCATTCGTCGCGATATTGTTGCCCGTTATGGGGTACCCGAGGCAATCATCACTGACAATGGCACTAATTTGAACAACAAAGTCGTGGATGGTTTGTTTAGTGAGTTTCGAATTAAACATTTGAACTCGTCACCCTACCGCCCTCAGATGAATGGAGCAGTGGAGGTGGCGAATAAGAACATAAAGAAAATCTGTCGAAGACTCGCTGAAAATTATCGCGATTGGCATGAGAGACTTCCTTATGCACTAATGGCGTATCGAACTTCTATCCGCACCTCTACAGGGGCAACCCCTTTTTCACTCGTGTACGGGATGGAAGCGGTCTTACCTGTCGAGGTGGAAGTTCCTTCTCTAAGGGTCATTTCCCAGTCTAAGCTTGATGAGACCGAGTGGATGCAACAAAGGCATGAACAGCTAAACATGATCGATGAGAAGAGATTGCAAGCTATGTGTCATGGGCAATGCTATCAGAGACGAGTCGCAAAAGCCTTCAATCGAAAGGTGCATCCCAGGCACTTCGAAGTCAATGACCTGGTGTTGAGGAAGGTGCTTCCGATCATACCAGATCCTTGTGGCAAATTCACCCCGAACTACGAAGGGCCGTATGTCATTAAGAAGATTCTTCCGGGTGGTGCCATGATCTTAGTTGAAATGGATGGCAGTGAATTGCCTAGACCTGTAAATGCTGATGCAGTCAAGAAATATTTTCCATGAATGAAATCAAGGCCGAGAGGTCACTTCATGCACAATTCAAATCGCATGGCATCATGCATAGCATTGTAGATACCACACATATGCTGCATACACGCATATCTATTTGTGTTTCAGGCACCCTACCGTCTGACGAGGAAATGGCAGAGGAAAGAACTGACTCAAGAATCCATCGAGTCTTCGCACAAACGGTTGAATGCCTCTTTTGAGAGGTAAGTAAAAAAAAAAGGGGCAAAACAAAACAAAACAAACAAACAAAAGAATAAGGACAAAAACAAAAAATGCATGACATGATTCGCATGACCTATTCTCTGGTGTCACTATGCACACTTCACGTCTGCGACCCTCAAGAAAAATGGCTTGTAAAAATGACTTTATTCGGGCAAAAGAGTGAAAGGTTAACCATGCCAAACGAGAAATACTTAGGATGAAGAAAGGCAAGCCCATTTCCAGACACATACTTCAAACACTTTTGAGAGTTGAGTGAAAATTGACCTTCTCTTAGGACGAATGATACATTCGCATTGAGCGCAAAGATCGAAATGATAAAGGCGCTTCCTTCATCAATCCCAAGCATTGCACTAATCTCTCGCTACCCCTTGGGGCTAAAAAAAAAAAAAAGATGATCCTTCAAGGTACCCTTGTCAAGAACGACCTTACATTGGGGCAGCATAAATGGTTACAATCGTGTTGTAGAGCGAAAGATTGAGAAAGATTCTATTACTTTCACTTGCATCAATCTTCGGTGATAGCTTCAAAGAGAAATTCTCATCGAGCTTGACTCGTTCCAAAGTGAAGAAGAGCATTTCCTTCTCTATCCAAACACTAATACCCATTGCTTAAACCAATTTGGGCCACGATTATTCATTTCGAACCCCGAGCGATGATCATCTCCCTTCATTGGGGCAAGGCATAAGAATTGATCAAATACAATTGACAGTCATGAGAAAATGTGAAAAGCATCTCGAAGGTCATAAGAGCTACAAAAGTCAAAGAGCAAAAGTTTGACAAACTAGGGGCATGAAAAAGCAGTGTGCCTGGTAAAAGCAAGGCCAATGCTCGTCAAGAAAAAAGAGCCAAAAGGCAGCATCTTATGTGAAAAAAGAAAAAAATTATCAAAGTCAGAGTGCCGACGTGTAAAAAAAAAAAAATCATCACAAGTGCAAAGAAAATTAGAAAAAGGAGCAAAGCTCCTATGCAGAAATGATTAGTGAAGAAACTTTCGAGATGCGTTGTGTTCCAAAATCCAAATGACTTCAAAAGATCGATTGACCTGGTCACGATGCCATGACGATCACCAGCTCTAAAAAAAAAACCCTTGAAAAATTTAAGCCTTTTGAGCCTCTCCCGAGCCAACATTACAACCCTCTTCCGAAGTCTCTTCTGATTGGGATGGTTTGAGTGAAAATGAGAATACCACAAAGAAGCTATTGCTTGAAGGAGTGGAAGTAATTCTATCTTGTCTTATCTTCCGAGTTCTCGACTTGTAAACCCGATGAAGATAGCGACGAATGTTCTTTTATTGGCCTCAAAGCAATTATTCCTTTGTGTAAGTCCTAACCAAGCCCACATTGCGATCCTTTCAAAAGACCTTTTTAATCGGTTGGATTGTGCTCATTGCGAATGTTTCTGAAAGCCTTTGACATGGGTTATGTGAGATACCCTCAACAATCTATTACTTCCCACGCGAATAGATGGGATCAAGCAGCCATTTTATCAAGAGCGTGTGAGAAACCCTTTCTGACTAAGAAGCTCTAGTTTGGCATGCTTAATGAGCCTTTTTCACGAGTCGTGACCGTCTTGATAAGAACTTGACTCCTAGAGAATTTGATGATTAATGATATATCCACGGGCAAGATGACAATTTTGCGCCACATGATGCTGATTGAAATCAAATGTTTTTCCAAAGCAATCAGACTTAGCTTGATTAGCTTGTTCAATTAATGCTACAATATTGCCAATACGTCTCTTGATGACATCTCTAATGACATTCACTCAAGTTAAGTTTGACAGGATTCCCCAATGAAGCCATGCAGTTTTAAAGGGGTTAGCGGGTGCCTCCCTAAAAACCAAGGGTTCATGGTTAGCCTTAAACCATGCCATCCCCAAAGGTTAATGGTCAACCTTAAACCATGTCATCTTCTTATGACCCGGTGGGCTTTCCGTAGCCCGGAGTCCTTCAACCCCCTTTCTTATGACCCGGTGGGCTTTCCGTAGCCCGGAGTCCTTCGATCCCATTCTTATGACCCGGTGGGCTTTCTGTAGCCCGGAGTCCTTCGATCCCATTCTTATGACCCGGTGGGCTTTCCGTAGTCCGGAGTCCTTCCACCCCGTTTCTTATGACCCGGTGGGCTTTCCGTAGCCCGGAGTCCTTCTTTTTATGACCCCCCGGAGTTTTTATGACCCGGTGAGCTTTCCGTAGCCCGGAGTCCTTCAACCCCTTTCTTATGACCCGGTGGGCTTTCCGTAGTCCTTCAACCCCCTTCTCATGAGTCCTTCAATCCCCTTCTCATGACCCGGTGGGCTTTCCGTAGCCCGGAGTCCTTCAACCCCCTTCTCATGACCCGGTGGGCTTTCCGTAGCCCGGAGTCCCTCTCCTTCTTATGACCCGGTGGGCTTCTGTAGCCCGGAGTTTTTCTTCCTCTTATTGACAAGATGCGCTTTAATAGTTATGAGTCGTTTCCATCGACCTGATACGTGCATATACACCCAGGGTCTTTCTATTGCCAAAATAATTTAGGTGTCTTCTATCTTTGATCGCAACCTCTTCGAGGCTACATTCAAAGAGGGGCAGCTGTTAACACCTAAATTTCACCTAAATTAATTAATTCAAAGTAGTGTTAAAGGTTAGGAATTAGTCACAAAAATTATTATTAAAAAAAAAACAGCAAAAGAGTTTTTTTTAATAAAAAAAAAAAAAAAAAAAAAAAATAATAGGGAAATGGCCGGGTCGGGCCGGGTCGACAAAGTGGCCCAACCCGCCCCTCTCTTTTCTTCACCTCGCGTTGGGCCGGCCTGACTCCTTTCTCCTTCCGTGGCCCACGTCCGGTCTCCCTCTTCCCCTCCGCTGGTCTTCGCTCGAAGACTTGCAGAGCCCGCAGAAAACGAGAGACGATGAGCAGCAACAGAGAGCGAGAGGATCGGTGTGGCGGGCGAGTGGCATGATCCGCGGGTCGGGAGCAGCCGGCCGGCAACCGGCTCGGCCGTGGTCTTCGCGCGAGGTCCTACAGGAGGAAAAGAGAGCAAAAAAAAAGGAAAGAAACGGGAAGAAAAAGGAAGCAAGGTAGAAGATCGGGATGGCAGCCTTCGGCGCGATCCACGGGTCGGGGAAGCGGACCGATCGACCAGCCGGCACTGCGGGGGTCTTCGCTCGGGATACCCGCACAAAAAAAAAAGAGAAACACAGAGGCATAAAAGAGGGGTAAGAACCGAAACATAGTGGGGAGCAAGCTTGAGAGAAAGAGGGACGATTAGGGAGAAAGGAGAAGCGGCTTGGGGTTGAACGTTGCTCGCCCCTCCTCGAAGCCAATCGCTGACTTCTAGCAGGTGCCCTCGAGGACAAGACTTTTGGTTCCCAAATCTCGGCATTTCTGGTGAGTTTCCTTTTGGTTCAAACCGTTCGTTCCCGAGGATCTCGGCTCGGAGATATCGCGAGGTGGTCGACTGAAGTTCGATTTGTCTCGAACTGGCCTTCGCGCTGCTATCTTCGAGCCGAGTAGGGGTTTATGACTGAAACTCATACCCATAAACTCTCTTGACACTGTCCTGTTTTAGTGATAGAATAGCCACGCGAATTTTCTCGATTCTCGAGTTTACTGTATCCAGCTGAGTCAATTTGTTTTATGTTTTCCATGTGTTCACTCGGGTAGAGGTCTAGGTTCGAATCCTAAGAAGTGGTCAGCGTTGTTTTCCTCACTTCTTGCCCACTACGTGCTCGATGAAACGCTTGAATGAAAACTGTGTAAACCTGTCTCTATCTTTGTGCATTCTAGCCGACTACCATGTGTTTATGACAATGCCTAAACGAAGCTGCATCCTCGCTCGAAGAGGGTATTTCAAGTCAAAACATCTGAACTTCTTAGAAAAGTCAATACTTTTTGACTTTAGTTCATTCAGTACACGTTTGTTTCCCTGAGATTTGAGTTTACGGCCATGCATTTTTGCTATTTAAAAATCGAATGTGTTGGTTTGTAAATCCATGGGCGTTCTCCTTTTCTTTGGAAAAGTGTGTGCAAATATTCATGAGAGGAGAAGTTAGCATTGAAATGGCCGTGAGTTGCGAGCGATGGGCTTGGTAGGTTTAACGAGATTTCTTTTTTTTTTTTTTTTTTTCCTTGGTTGGTTGAGAGAGCTTGGGTTGGTTCGGGCTCAAAGGGATTTTAAGCCTTAGTTTTAGACGTAGGAAAAGCTCTGTTAATTAACCGAAGGAGGAGGAGAGGTCCTCGGTGAGAGTTCAAGAGAGAGAGAGAGAGAGAGCGAGGAGAGCGTGAGCCCGAGAGAGTGATTTGCCGTCATCGGTGACCTGTCCGTTAGCTGCCGTCCGCCGCAACACTCCCGCCGAACCAAACATGCATGGTCCGCTTTTGTAGGGCGTCGGACCGGAGCTCATGGCCGACTTGTTCGCATGAGCTTTGGTCTCTCCAAAGTGCCCGCAGGTCTTTAGCCAAGCTTCGTGTGTTTTTGATCGTTTTCCGAGAGTCCTAATCCTATTCCAAATCCCCATCGAGTTCGAAATCCCTCGTTTTAGTCGCGCATGCCAAGTGCTTGTGAAAGTATTTCTGTCGGATCCGTGACCACCTCCTCCAATTTTAGTTTGCTCTTGAAGTGCCGCTCATTGTTTTATTATTATTTTCTTCTTCCTTCTTTCTTGAGATTCGGTTTGTGCGAGTCCCGATCCCATCCATGTGGTGCTCTGTTGTGTTTTGGTTTTGCTGTTAGTTGTTAAATACTGTGTACGTTCGGAGTCTCGTTTGATCCCGTGCCCAATCTTCGGTTGACGTCCATTCGTTAGGTGTTCGTGTTGATCTTCTTTTATTTACGCTCGTTTCTGTACATCGGCTTGTCATTTGATGCGGCGTGTCCATGAGGTAATGGTTGGCGTGCGTCGATGGTGTGGGGTGTTAGCCGAAGGGGGCATGTGGTTCGTTTGGTTTTGGTTCGATGAAGGAGATGATCGGCAAAAGAGGCATATGGTTTGGGTCAACTTCGGTGTAAATGTGGTAGAGAAGAGAGGGGCCTCGAAAGGAGGCCGAGTGTGGAGAAGAAAGGAATAACATAGGATAAAAAAAAAAGAAGAGGAAAAAGCAAAAAAAAAAAGGGAAAGAAAAGGAAAATATAATGAAAGAAAAGAGAAGATGGGCAGTAGTTTGTTTGCTAGGGCTGTCGATGGGCTGGTGTGTATGGATTGCAGTGAAGTGGGTTAGAATCTAAGTGGGCTGGGGCCGTCCCTTTTTATAAAAAAATTCTACGTGGGCCCTTCCTTTTCTCTAAATGGGTTTTGAGGCTAGCTCCGTTTTAGACCAACTCGCACCAATAGGGTCCAGGTCGGTTTAGTAGGGCCGGGTCTCTTGACCCGATTTTTTTTTTTATATTAAAGAATATATAAAATCCAAAAAAATCAAGAATTCAAAAAATTAAAAAAAATTAATTAATTAAAATAAAAAAATTAATTAAAAATTTTGAAAATTAAAAGGAATGCGGGGTTTGGTTAGGAATTGTCATATCTTGCCTTCTTAATGTAATTAGGCTTTTATTTACTCGTATATTAATTTTATAGCATGTTTAATTCGCATATCTAATTATGTTTAATTGCACTTATTTAATTTTGCTGCAATTAGGATTTTGGTAGTTATGGTTGTTATTTTAATGATTGTGCACCCGCATGATCACATCACATGTTAGTGGATAGGTATAAAATTAATCCAAACTGCTTGCCAAAAATCATTTTGTTAAAACGAACAAGATTAGGTACCGAAAGGGCACTAATTACTTAATTAGTGTAATCAAGTCCCCGACCTTAGATTCTCTGGTTGCGTAGGAAGTGTGGCATACTCCCGTGCCTCACTTGGTTTCTAGTCGACCCCAATAGGCTAGTGGCGACTCCTTTTGTGCAAAATTCTTAAAATACCCCCAATGTCACGCGAGGTATGGGCTTGGGAGAGCCCGCGCTTAATCATGGGCCTTAAGCTCGTCCTTTAGGCAATACCTCTAAACCTGTTCCCTCCCCCCGAGAGTAGGTCGCGATAGACTTGATTCCTGGTGCACCATTACCTAACCGACCCACATATCGAAGCAATCCTGAGGAGACAAAGGAACTTCAGCGGCAAGTTAGCGAACTATTGGGGCAAGGGTATGTGAGAGAAAGTCTTAGCCCATGCGCCGTCCCCTGTTTTGTTGGTGCCAAAGAAGGATGGAACTTGGCAAATGTGTGTCGATTGCCGAGCAATTAATAACATTACGGTAAAGTATCGACATCCTATTCCTAGGTTAGATGACATGTTGGATGAGTTGCATGGTTCTTGCATTTTCACTAAGATCAATTTGAAAAGTGGCTATCATCAAATTAGGATGAAAGAAGGTGATGAATGGAAAACTATATTTAAGACCAAGTATGGATTGTACGAGTGGTTAGTCATGCCTTTTGGATTAACTAATGCACCGAGCACATTTATACGACTTATGAATCATGTTTTACGTGCTTTTATTGGTCGATTTGTGGTTGTCTATTTCAATGACATCTTGATATATAGCCAAAGCCCTGATGACCATATTGAGCATGTGCGAGCTGTCTTGCAGGTTTTAAGGGTCGAGCAATTGTACGCTAATCTAAAGAAGTGCTCTTTTGTTACTAACAAATTAGTATTTCTAGGATTTGTTGTTAGTGTTGATGGTATATAGGTTGATGAAGAAAAGGTCAAAGCAATCCGTGAATGGTCAATGCCTAAGACTGTAGGAGAGGTAGACTGTGGGAGAGGTGCGTTGCTTTCATGGATTGGCGAGTTTTTATTGGCAATTTGTGAAAAATTTCAGTACCATTGCCGCACCTTTGACCGAGGTTATCAAAAAGCACGTGGGTTTCTTGTGGGGAGAAGAGCAAGAGAAAGCATTTAATCTGCTAAAAGATAAGTTGACTAATGCTACTTTTGTTATCTTTGCCAAATTTCAGTGCTACTTTTGAGATAGAGTACGATGCTTCTGGTACAGGAATTGGAGCTGTGTTGATGCAAGGAGGGCGTTCCATAGCTTATTTTAGCGAGAAATTGAGTGGAGCAATATTGAATTATCCTACCTATGATAAGGAGATGTATGCTTTAGTGCGAGCTTTGGAGACTTGGCAACATTATTTATGGCCGAAGGAGTTTGTGATTCACACCGACCACGAGACCTTGAAGTACTTGAAAGGGCAGCAGAAATTGAATAAAAGACATGCCAAATGGATGGAGTTCATCGAGACTTTTCCATATGTGATCAAGTACAAGAAAGGTAAGGAGAATGTGGTAGCCGATGCACTTTCTCGAAGGTATGCGATTCTAACTATTTTAGAAGCAAAGTGTTTAGGTTTTGAGCATATCAAGGGCTTATATACTGATGATGATGACTTTGGGAGAGTATTTGAAGCATGTGAACATACTGCATTTGATAAATTCTATAGGCGTGAAGGTTATCTTTTCCGTGAAAACAAGCTATGTTTGCCTAAGTGTTCTTTGCGTGAATTGTTGGTGCGAGAAGCGCATAGTGGCGGTTTAATGGGGCATTTTATCATTAATAAGACTTATGAAATGCTACATGAACATTTTCATTGGCTACATATGAAGAGAGATGTCACACTTGTCTGTGAGAGATGCATTGCTTATAAGCAATCGAAGTCTACAACTAAACCGCATGGCTTGTATAAACCATTACCTATTCCAACGTATCCTTGGACTGATATTTCTATGGATTTTGTGTTAGGATTGCCCAGGTCTAGGTATGGTAGAGATTCCATTTATGTGGTTGTTGATCGGTTTTCAAAGATGGCTCATTTTATACCTTGTCATAAAACTGATGATGCATCTCATGTTGCTGATTTGTTCTTTAGAGAGGTTGTACGTTTGCATGGCATGCCTAGATCAATTGTTTCATATCGAGATTCTAAACTTCTTAACTACTTTTGGAAAACATTGTGGAAAAAATAGGAACACGGTTGTTATTTTCTACTACTTGTCATCCACAGACCGATGGTCAAACCAAGGTAGTTAATAGAACTTTAGGGGTATTGTTGCGTGCTATTATTAAAAGAACATAAAATCTTGAGAAGATTGTCTGCCACATGTTGAGTTTGCATATAATAGGAGCATGCATTCTGCTACTAAATTTACACCATTTGAGGTTGTCTATGGTTTTAATCCGTTAACTCCGTTAGATTTAACCCCTTTACCTGTTGCTGAGCGTGTGGATTTAGATGGAGCAAAGAAAGCTGAATTTGTCAAGGCGTTGCATGAGAAGACGCGCACAAATATTGAGCGCAAGACTGAGCAATATGCAAGGCAAGCCAACAAATGGCGCAAGGAAATGGTGTTTAAACCCGACGATTGGGTTTGGGTTCATATGCGCAAGGAGCAATTTCCTGAGCAGTGACATTCTAAGTTATTATCGCGAGGGTATGGATCATTCATCGTGTTGGAAAGAGTTAACAATAATGCCTACAAGCTTGATCTTCCAGGTAAGTATGACGTTAGTGCCATATTTAATGTTTCTGACTTGACTCTTTTCGATGCAAGTGATGATTTGAGGGCAAATCCTTTGCACGGGGGAGGGAATCATGTGGACATCGAGCCATATCGAGGAGGAGGTGCTAGGGACCCGTTGTCTATTCCGACTGGTTCGATCACTCGAGCGCGGGCCAAGCAATTTAGGCAAGCTATTGGCGTCATGGTTCGTGATCTTTGGCGTGGAGATGACCTTGGATCAAATCTTGAAGAAGCGTAATTTTTAGCGTGGAGATGACCTTGGATCGAATCTTGAAGAATCTTGGAAATCTTGGCACAATTTGATTATATGGTCACCAAATATTTGACCAAGTAAAAAAAAATTATCTTCTTATTTAAATATTTTCTAGAATATGACGCATTAGATTTCTAGGGTTGGTTTTAGAGTTTGTACGGTGGCTAAAAGGCCTATATTAAGGACTGGCTGACTTTCTTTGGGGGAACACAGACATATTTTATTTTTGAGGAAAATAATTGAGAGTTTCTCTTCTACTGCTCTTTTGAGGACTCGACTTTATCAAGATTCTCTTGTGGCGGTCGATTCGACTTATCGAGCGAGATAGCGAATTCTTTCGCTCATGGCGTCTATAACGTTGGTTGGTTGACACGCATTCGTCAACATGTCACGTTTATACCGAGGTTACCAATCACAAGTTTGATTGGAGGTCGAGGTTCGCAATTCGTACCATTCGGGCCTTTGTAGAATGATCTTTCCACAACGATTCACATCAGTTGTGGTGGGCACGAGATGCAACACTTTTTGGTTGGCCTTGCCGTTAGTGAAGCTAGAGTTAACCTTGACCTTTCTGACCCTTTTTGCTCATAGGTCGTGTAGGAGTTGTATTTTGTTGTAGGCATGTAAATGTTAAACTCCTTGGGTTAACAAGTGGATAAATAAAAGTGCGGTTTTGGGAAATCGTCTGTTGTGTTTTACTATCCCTGATTTGTTGGTTGACTTGGATGTCTATTTAATTCTCTTTCGCATGCGTTTAATTAAAAGATATAAATAATGGGTCGGCGACCTGTCCTGGGACGTTGCATTTTTAATTGACCGTCGAGGGATGTTCGCGTGCTCAGGGTTCGAGGCGTGACATCCCCGTTTAAGTGGTATCAGAGCCTGGTCAAGGTTTGGAGTGATAAGGTGTGATGGGTCTCGGGATAGTTAGCTAGGAAAAACCTTTTCCTTATGTTTATGCTTGTCATTGATTGATTGTCTTGTGCGGGTTGCCCAGATTTCTAATTCCTTGTTGGAATTAGAAAGCAGGTTTCTGTAAGGACCTTGCGAGATGAGTAATCTTGAGCAGAGGGTCCCTCGGAGAAGGGTCATAACGGCTTTGACAAGTGCCGGGGGAATGGCACCAATTCAAGCTGGTGCTAGAGGAAGGGCACCGAGACGGGCTGGTGCTAGAGGGAGAGCACGGGTGCAGGCGGGTGCCAGAGGGTGGGCACCAGTTGATCCTAGGGTTGATGGGATCCTGCAAGCCCTACAGACCTTGGGGAACGTGGTTGGGCAGCAAGCTCAGAATCAAGCTGTCGTTGTCGCCACCGCCACTACTGCCGCCAATATTGCTGCTGCCACTGCTGCACCTGCTAAAGTCCCACTAGGAAATAGGAATGGTGAGCGGCCTATGCACAAGTTGGTGGAGTAGTTTCTAAGACTGAAGCCGCCAAAGTTTACTAGAGCAGGTGACCTCGAGGCTGCAACCCTTCCGGTTTGAGAGTTGAAAAAGGCTTTTGCATTACTGAGGTGCTTAGAGGAGGACAAGGTGACCTTGGCCATATATTAGCTGCAGGGTAACATTAGCACATGGTGGAGGTCACTGAAGTAAGAGTGTTTCCTGCGGGTATGGTCTCGGAGTGAGATGCCTTTGTTGAAGTGTTTTACTGGAAATATTTCTCGGACTGTGCTCGAGAACAGAAGATGCCTGAGTTTCGGCGCCTCCACCAGAACTAGATGACTGTAGGTCATTATGAGGCAAAGTTCGCCGAGCTGTCGAAATACATACCGAGGTTGATTGAGGACCCGGTGGATAGAGCAAGAAGGTTCAAAGATGGCCTGAAACTGGAGGTTAAGGACCCGTTGGTGCCGTTAAATCTCAAGGACTATGACGAACTATATGAGAGGGCCTAGCTGATTGAGAGGAATCTGAGCCGGCAGCCGCATCTGAGTCGTGGTTTGCACCCACTAGAGATAACAATCGGTTTGGAAAGAGGCTAATGACGGGAGGAAAGTATCCCATTCCTTCCAACCGAAAGGGTGGAATTGGAAAGCCGGCACCCAACTCGAATGGCGTGTGTCGATTCTGTGGAAGAAAACATGGATATGTTCCGTGTCCTGCTAGAACGGGAGCTTGCTATGGATATGGTCAGCACAACCATCAGGTCAAGAACTGCCTGTGCAGACCCATTGGGGCGCAGGAACCACTGCCGCAGATAGGGCAAGCAGTAGGGAGCGCGTTGCAGAACGCACAACAGGGCATTTTGAGCAGGCCTCCGGTGCAAGGAAGGGTGTACGCTGTCACCTGAAGGGTGGCGGAGAACTCGCAAAACGTGGTTACAGGTATGGTCTCGTTGAACGACCATACTGCTTATACTTTATTTGATCCTAGAGCCACAAATTCATTTATTACTGGGCAGTTCGTTAAGTTAGTAGGGTTAAGTCCAGAACCATTAGAAGCAATCATTAGTATATCCACCCCGTTAAAGGATAAAGTGTTGTCTACGATAGGGTATCCTGATTGCAAGTTAGTAATTGGTGATCGAGAGGAAAGAATAGATTTGATTGTGTTGGCAATGTATGATTTTGATGTGATTATTGGTATGGATTGGTTCACCAAGCAATGAGCTACTATGGACTATTATCATAAAGCGATTCAGTTTAACCCGTTAGTAGGTGGAAGTTTTGAGTTTGTTGGAAATCGAGAATGACCCTCAATTACTTTAATTTCGTCACTTGAGGCAACCCGGTTGTTGGATGTGGGTTGCCAAGGTTATTTGGCAACCATGGTTGATACGTCAGTTGAGGAGTCAAGGATGGAGGACATCGCCATAGTGCGGGAATTTTCTGATGTTTTTCCTGAGGAGTTGCATAGTTTGCCCCCAGAAAGGGAGATAAGAGTTCATGATTGAATTGGCCCCTAGGACGAAGCCAATTTCTAAGGCTCCTTACCGTATGGCTCTATCAGAGTTAAAAGAGCTAAAGCTGCAGATGCAGGAGTTGTTGGACAAAAGATTTATTCGTTCTAGTACATCGCCTTGGGGAGCGTCAGTTCTATTTGTAAGGAAGAAGGATGGTTGATTGTGTCTTTGTATCGACTATCGGCAACTCAATCAAGTGATGATCAAGAACAAGCATCCGTTGCCAATGATCGATGACTTATTTGATCAACTACAGGAAGCTTCGATATTTTCCAAGATTGACCTAAGGACAGGTTACCATCAGTTGAGGATTAAGAATGAGGATATATCGAAAACGGCTTTTTGTATGTGTTATGGTCATTATGAATTCACCATAATGCCGTTTGATCTTACTAATGCCCTAGCTGCTTTCATGGATTTGATGAATTGAGTGTTCAAGGAGTACCTAGACCAGTTCGTGATCGTGTTCATTGACAACATCTTGGTGTATTCAAAGAGTCTCAAGGAGCATGAACAACACTTAAGGATGGTGCTTCAGACTCTGCGGGAGCACGAGTTGTACGCCAAGTTCAGTAAGTTTGAGTTTTGGCTAACTTGTGTAGCTTTCTTAGGTCACGTGATTTCGGCGAAGGGATTTCCGTGGACTCGACCAAGATTAAAGCTATTATGAACTAGCCAAGACCAACATTGGTGACGGAGATTCGAAATTTCTTGGGATTGGCAGGCTATTATAGATGGTTCGTGGAAAGATTTTCTGCGATAGCCATACCCTTGACACGATTGTTGAAGAAGGAAGAGAAATTTGAATGGACAGATAAGTGCGAACGTAGTTTCCAAGAGCTTAAGCATAAGCTGATTACCGCACCTGTGTTGACAATTTTGTCTGGTCCTAAAGGATATGAGATTTATAGCAATGCGTCGTATAAAGGGTTGGACTGCGTTTTAATGCAACATGGGAGGGTTGTTGCATACGCGTCCCGTCACTGAGACCTCATGAGTTAAATTATCCGACGCATGATTTAGAACTGGCAGCGATCATCTTTGCTCGGAAGATTTGGAGGTATTACTTATGCGGAGAAAAGTTCCAGATTTTTACGAACCATCAAAGCTTGAAGTATTTGTTCTCTTAGAATGAGCTGAATATGAGGCAGCGTCGTTGGATGGAGCTTCTTAAGGACTACGATTGCGACATCTTGTATTATCCTAGAAAGGCCAATAAGGTCATGGATGCATTAAGTCGGAAGTCATCGATTGCACAGATGATGGTTCGAGGAGTGGATTCTACTAGAAGGAATTCGAGATTCGGATTTCAAATTTGAGGTATGCCACCTTTCAGGTCTCATGGCTACCCTCAGAATTGAACCGGAAGCGCAAGTAAAGATTAAGACGTTGTAGTTGACAAACCCTGAAATCCAAAAAGTTCTGCAAGAGGATGCGGAAAAGAAAAAAGTTGATTTTTAAGTTACTGAGGACAGAATACTAAAGTTTTGTGGACAATTGTGTGTGCCCAACAATATGGAGCTTAAAGAAGAAATTTTGTCAGAAGCTCATCGTAATAGTTATAGTATACATCCGAGCAGCATAAAGACGTATAAGAATCTGTGCCGTATTATTGGTGGACTGGTATGAAGGCAGATATCGCTAAGCATGTCGCCAAGTGTTTGACGTGCCAACAAGTGAAGTCATGGCATTGCAAACCTAGTGGACTTTTGCAACTCTTAGAGATTCCCGAGTGGAAATGGGAACATATCACAACGGATTTTATGATGGGATTATCGAGGAGTCAGTGAGGTAATGATTCCATCTGGGTTGTGGTTGATGGGTTGACGAAGTTTGCGCACTTCATCGCCGTACGAAAAGACTTTGCATTAGACAAAAATACTGAATTGTATATGCGGCAGATAGTTCATCTTCATGAAGTGCCAATGACAATCATGTCAGATCGAGACATAAAATTTACAGCAACTTTTTGGAAAAGTTTATAGACTGCCTTGAGAACGAAGTTGCAGTACAGTACGGCTTATCATCCACAGACGGATGGCCAGTCTGAGAGGACTATTTAGATGCTCGAGGATATGTGGCAAGCTTGCGTGGTTGATTTCAAAGGAAGTTGGGAGGAACAACTTTATCTAGTTGAGTTCGCCTACAACAATAGCTATCAGCAAAGCATCAAGATGGCACCATTTGAAGCGTTGTATGGCGGGCCTCGTAGAACTCCTGTTTGTAGGGATGAACTTGGAGAGCGTAAGATTATGGGTCCTGAGTTGATTCAGCAGTCAGTGGACGCCGTCAAAGTCATTCGAGAAAGGCTTAAGACCACCAAGCGCTGTTAGAAAAGCTATGCAGATAAATGGCGTAGGCATTTGGAGTTCCAAGTAGGTGAACACGTATTTCTCAAAATGTTACCGATGAGGGGTACTTCGCGTTTTGGCAAGAAAGGGAAGTTGAGTCCGAGGTACGTTGGTCCCTTCGAGATTTTGGAGCGAATTGAGACTTTGGCATATCGTCTCGCGTTGCCACCAAGACTTGCTCAAGTGCATGACGTCTTCCACGTGTCGATGTTGAGGAAGTACGAACTTGATCCAACCCACATGCTGAATTTCAAGGAAATAGATGTGAATGATCGTGGAGAGACCAGTTTGGATAGTGGACCGAAAGGAGCAAGTGCTACGTAGCAACATGATTCCCTTAGTCAAAGTGGTCTAGCAACACCATGGAATGGAGGGGACCACGTGGGAAAGCGAAGAGTCGATGAGACGTCAACACCCTCACCTTTTTGTTGAAAAGTTGTAATGGTTTAAATTTCGAACGAAATTTTTGTAAAAGGGAAGAGTTGTGACATCCCCATTTTTTTTGTTTTCTTCTCTCTCTCTCCTCCTCCCCACAAGCTACCCCTTTGCCATCCCCTCCCCTCTTCTCGCCAACCCACCCACTCCCCTTCTCTCTCTCTCTCGCTCTCTCTCTCTCTCTCTCTCTCTTTTCTCTCCTCCCTTACGCTACTACCTTTTGCACCCCCATTCCCCCTCCATTTTTTTTTATTATTTCTCCTTTCCCCCTCACGCGATCCCCGCAGCCCCCTCCCCTTTGTCTTTTCTTCTCTCTCTCCTTCTCTCTTCTTTTCCCCCCCGAGCCGAAGCTCCCCATTTTCTTCCTCCTCAAGCTGTTGCCATTTCCCCTCAACTTCTTCTTCTTTCATTTTTCATTCCGCTGCCCAACTCATCTACCACCACACCACCACTCACTGCCGTCGTCCTCAAGCCGCCCGTCCGTTGAGCCACACGAATCACCGCTCCCTCATCCTCACCGTGGCATGCCGCTCGTCCACCCAAGCCGAGGCCCCCCTTTTTTGGCGGTGAGCTCAACTTCACTGAATCACCGCCATTTTGCGCCGCCATTTGAGTCGCGAGTGTCACGTTCTCGACGCCGTCGCGCGCCGTCACCGCGAGCTCGCCGCACCGGGAATCCGTGAGTTAACTTCCTACTCGTGTATTAGGGTGTTAATTATGTTGAGGGGTGGTTAGTTTAATATTAATGGCGGTTAGTATTAGTTAAATTTAGTTTATTTTTAATTGCGATTAAGGATGGTTTAGATTAAATTTAAGTACGATTAGTTTAAGTAATTACAATTAGATTAATTAATTGTGCTTAGTTTAATTAGTCGTGATTTATTTATTTAATCGTAATTATTTTAGTTAACGTCGATTAATTTTTAATTAATTAAAGTTAGGCTAATTAATCGATTTGAGTTTAATTAATTGTAATTAGCCTAATTAATCGCAATTAGATTACACTAATTGTGATTCGTGTAATTAATGACGGATTAGCCGTTAAGTAGAATTTTATGCTCGTTTTTCTAGATGAGATTGTGCGTAATTCCGATTGTATGCACGTGTGATGTTATGTTATTGATTGCCCAATTGTAAATTTTATTTATTATTTTCAAAAAAGGGTTTTATAGGCGAGAAAATAGAAAAATATGAGGTGCCGGGTTTGGACGCCAAATTTTACGTGTTAAATAAAATAATAAGGTTTTAAAATGGAAGTGTGCAAAGTTTGACGGGTTGATTTCAAATATGTGACCACATATGAATATTTTACTAATATTTTTAAATGTGAAAAATTGCCAAAATTAATTATTTGAAAATGAACTTTTTTGTTCCGGGCTAATTAATGGCAACAAGGATTGGTTTGATTGTTGGTGTGCTTGAATGGTTATTTAATCGAACCCGTCACCCAACGGGAGTTTGGGGGCGATGCCCGATTTTTATTGGATGCCTGGATGCCGAGTTGCGATTGAGGCAGGACCAATACTCCTTTATGGAATGCCGTCTAGGCGGGGGTTCTAGATGATGCCGTGTTCGATGGGGCTGGACGATGCCCGGTCACGCCGGAAGACCATCGACTCTTGTGTTAGTCGTGGCCCGAGGGGTCGTAATAATTGGAACACATATGTTGGCAATGTGCATGCAATTTTAATATGTATTCTGATTGTTATTTATGCATGTTGAACTATTATTGCTACGCTAGATGTGCTATTATGCACAAGGTGAGGTAAGTTTATATGTGATGCGTGTTTAGGCTGCCTCCGAGACGAATTTGCTTCCTAATCAACGTTTGAGAAGTTGACTCGTTGAGATTTTATCTTACCTCGTTGTTGTTAACTATTTTTAGGGCCGTAGCATGAAGAATTGCTAAGTGCGGTTGTGGTGTGCGCGAGATGTGACACTTTTTGGCTGGCCTTGCCGTTAGTGAAGCTATAGTTAACCCTGATCTTTCTGACCCTTTTTGCTCATAGGTTGTAAGAGTTGTATTTTGTTGTAGGCATGTAAATGTTAAACTCCTTGAGTTAACAAGCGGATAAATAAAGATGCGGCTTTTGGGAAATCATCTGTTGTGTTTTATTATCTCTAATTTGTTGGTTGACCGGGTGTCTATTTAATTTGCTCCCACATGCGTTTAATCGAAAGATAAAAAGAATGAGTCGGCAACGCGTCCTAGGACGTTGCATTTTTAATCGACCATCGAGGGATGTTCGTGTGCTCGGGATTCGGGGCGTGACATATAAATAGTAGATATATCGAAACATCTTGATGAAATTCATAGTGAAAACTAAATTACAACTTATAATAGTTGACATAATAAAGATTAGGGGTGAGCAATCGGACTATTTCCCAACTGGGCCAAGTCAGAAGTGGATCGGTTTGGTTTTCGATTCCAAAAACTTAGGATCTTTGGAAGCAGCCTTGACAAGTTCAATTCTTAGTTCTCTAAATAGACCAATTCTACTTGGGAATTGGGTTAATATCACGAAAAATCCAAAACTGGTACATCCATGATAATTCCAAACTTTCGAAAACCTCAAATTGATATACCTATAATAAATTTACCATTTGTTAGTTTTCATTAAATTTTATCGTCAAAATATTGAGTTGGATTATGCGTGACTATTGGCGGGTATATCAGTTTGGGTTTTTATTCTCCGTTTGTCACTGGTGTACCGGTTTATGGTTTTTCGTAGTATTAATCTAATTTAACAGAAACTAATGGATGATAAATTTATCATAAATATATCTGTTTAGGGTTTCTTATGGTCAAAAAATTAATTTTGGGTAAATTTGTCATGGATCATACTAGTTTGAGATTTTTCGTGGTAAAAAATTAATTTAGAGTAAATTTATCATAGATATACTAGTTTCGAATTTTTCGTGATATTTACCCAAAATAAAAAGAAAAGAAAAAGTATGAGCAAGGGGAATGGTTTAGTTTAGTTGTGTTCAATTCAAGCTCCGTAAGGATTTGGGCTTAAATTGATAAATTGAGCCTAATCCGAATTTTAAATGAAAAATCTAGAAATGTAGCCCAAATGTTTTCCTGGCCTAAACCTGTGAACCGCATCTGACCATATTTGGACTAGGCCCCAGGGCCAAGCCCAAGTCCCCATTTCCAGAATATATAAAATATAAAGTATAGAAAAATATCAAAAAATGAAAAATGGTTAGAAAAATAGGCCCTGATTACATTGTCGTATTCTGCTATTAGATTTAGCTTTATTTCAATTAGTTAGCATACACAGATTAGGGATTTCAGTGATTGGCTTTGATTTGACTTAGCTCATGAGGATTATCGTCCTAAGACTTAATAATGAGATCATGTATATTTTTTGCTAAACACTTTATTGGGTTTACTTTCTTACACTTTACTTTTATTATTTTGATTACGATTGTTTATTTTTTTCTTGATTATGTACTCATGTATGGACATTGTTTAGTGGCATTAGTTGATAAAATGGTTAAAACTACAAGACATTTAGTTAACAAATTAACGAACTTGAGGTACCGAAAGGGTACTACATTTTTAGCTAACCTTAATAAATTGCATGCGAAGTGAGATATCCCAAACCTCTGGTTGTATGGAAAGTGGGATATCCTCCTATATTTCACTTGGTTCATAGCAAGCCCCAATGGCGACTCCTTATCACGTAGAATATTCATGGAATAACCAAACTCAAATAAAAATCCCAATGTCACGCAAGGTAAAGATCTAGGAAAACCCAAATCGTTTGATGATCATTGGTTTCCAACTCAGCATTACCTCTGAACTCGTCTTCCTCGCTTGTTGGGAGGGTTGCAATAGAGATAAGCATAGTGCTCGGTGAAGAGATGCTTTGACCAATTGAGTTAGCCATTATCCTCTATTTTTAGCCTCATTTGACAAAGCCCTTGAACTTCATACTCGGTCTGCGTCTAGTTTCAATGTGGAAGACGTTCTTCTTAATCTAAGCAATCATCACTTTATTAAACGTTTTTTCACTCGATTGATCTCCATGAATACATATAAAACATCATCTTCATTTATATTGGGCAAAGCTTCACCAGAGGGTGATGTGCATAAATCCCAATATTAATTAGAGTGGAAGATGCAACAATCAAGATACAAGATTTGCAAGCATTCAAATCAAGACGCTTACCTACAAAGTCCATTCTTTGAGGCTGGCGCATCATTTGCAACCAAAAAAGCAAAACTTCGGGACAGCAAGCCAATACATAATGGAAAACCAAGTTAATGGAAAAACTTGCAAAACCTCAAATGCTAAAGACATGTAAAGTGCCTGCTGTTTCTTCAAATATTCAGAGTACACATTGTCAAAAGAAATATAATATAAACCAACAACAACGTACAAGACTAAGAGTCCTCAAAATTTGAGGTATTCGCCAAAGTAATACGCTAGGAGAAAAACCTCAAACTAATGCCTAAATTTGTAGGAGCGAGAGTCTCCAGCATCTGAAAAAAGAACTCCAAAACACATGAATGGTAGAATTAAATATTGTTTGTATCAATAGAATAAACAGGCTAAGATGGTTATTGTCAATGTATAAAATCATAAATATGTTACTTAAAGCAATCGTTTAATACTACCATCTAGCACAATCCTAAATTTGTTTGAACCACTTAACGATAGTCATAAATAACGTGCTCCTGAAGCCAGGATCAATAAACATAGCTCGAATTAATGTGAGCACCTATAAATTCTTGACACAATTAGTCCATCTTTTTTTCCCCCAAAAAAAAAAAAATGCGCACCCCCTCACTACTCATTTTGACGAACCATTTGAGGAAAAATATTGTATAGTCACCGTAGCTCGCCGCCTACACGTCCGGTGAAGTCGCCATTGGGCCGCTGTACCGCCACAACCGGTCTTATACTTCTCCAACCTTCTCAATCTCTCGACGAACTGAGCTCTACCTCCGACATCAAGTCATCAACAGTCGCACACTTGTATTATCCTCATTCATCGATTTGTCCCAGCTCGTGGCCCTTCTGACTCAGCCCGACCGAGAAACTATTCTTTGCTCTTCACAGAACGATTGCCCGGATCAAGGGCGCTCCGATGACCCCACCGAACGGATCGAAGCACTTTGGCAAACTTGGCTTGAAGCCCGTTTTGTTGCTTGTAGGTAAAAATGATTTGATCGGAGCGAGACAACTCTCGGTGGGACGGGGGCGAGAGAGAGAGAGAGAAGTTGTAGTAACTCTCACTCTCTTCAAGGTCCGATCGACTTCACTGGTGAACAAACAACTGGCACGATTAGGGCGATGGTGTCGAAGCTCTGCTGAAATGGAAATGGACGCTTAACAGTCAAAGTGGATCTCTCCTGTGACCAGGAGTCGTCACTAGTGTAAATCTTTCGATCACGGGCTTGAGAGGCATGCTTGGTGCTCTTACGTTGGAACATAATGTTTTGAGTTCTTTTAACAAATGAAGTTCCATAAAAGTCCATAAACATTGTAAAATTGAATGAAGGTGGGAATATCCATCCATGTTTTTCGCCTAAAAATTCTATATCATTAAAAAGAACAAATGAATTTGAATAGTGAAGAGATCACCATGAATTGGGAATTAAGTAATGTGACCTCTTGCGGATTTTCTCGTCATTCTTAATTTATTTTCAAATCTCATAAATTTTAATCTTATTACTACCAAAAATTAAAGTAATTTTATATAGAGAAAAAAAAAAATTCTAGAGAATAAAGGCACCTACGATTACCATTCCGTTTCTCTATTTTTCTATTTTTCTGTTCCCCGGAACAAGTCTAATTTTGGTAACGCAATTGCATTTTTCTATTTCCGAAATAAATTTTTAGTTCAAAAATAAGTTTGGAACAGAAATAAGCAATAAAAATTTTCTACTTTTCTAATTTTGGAATAGAAATGAGAAACAAAAATTCTTCTCATCGCTCCCCCTTGCTACTAGCCGCCCACCCGCCCGCCCCCACTCACTTGCCGCCCGCCCACCACCCGCCCAAGAGGAAGAAATTTTGTATCGTTATCAAATGCTTATTTTTGCTCGAAACTCATTCGGGGAATAAGACCAAAAATTGTGTGCAGAAATAGAATGGTTATCATTCACGCCTTAAAAGAATGATGTAATCTCTTGACAAGTTTTTAATGAGGTTTATTGTTACCCAAACTTTCATTATTTATTGAATTAATAATTTTTTAACAATCTTATTGGTATTTGGAATACTGAAGCAAGACAATTCTTAATAGTACTTAAACTTAAGGGGGGGAATTGGTTTCCCTGCATCATCATTTGACTACTTAACTTTGTCCACCCAAGTTAATGATCAAGCTAGAGTTCTGACTAATACGAGTATAAACGTCACACAAGGTGATGGTATTTATCTTAAGGGATGTCCAATGTTTTTTCCCAATCCAAAAACTAGAATTGTTGCAGATATAATTCCTAATTTTTTTTTTTTTTTTTTGCAAAAGCAATCATATTTTTCACCTTAGATTGATATATCATTTTCATACAAACTTTCTAGATAAAAAAAAAAATCATGTTATTGCAAAGTTGAAGATTACTTATCATAAATGTATTGCCTAATTCATGTGAAAGTTATTTCTTATATTATCCCAGGTAAAATACAGTAACAATGAAAATGAGTGAAGGGATTGCCACATCTTTGGCTACCTAAAATCCCTGCAAAAAAGAAAAAGAAAAGAAGAAGAAGTTATTTTAAAGTTATCAAGTACATATCTAAATTATGATGTGTTGATAAAGGGCGTATCATTGCTACGTTTGGTTCGGGTTTTTAAGAAAACTTTTGGGGAGTGAAACGAGTTTAGGTTAAAGGTTTTTTTTTTTTTCTTTCTTTCTGAAATAGAGGTTGTTTATGTAACCCTGCCTTGCCAATTCTTTGATCCTAGATGCGTGCCCTGTTTATGTAATAGAGGCTGCTTCAATTTAAAGTATGATTGATTAAGTGCCTTAATTATAGTAAACTTATACTGTATATTGACTGAAATAAACCAATAGAAGATCTACTTCCAATCTTCAAGGACTCGTGCCAAGATGTCCGCATAGAAATGAGAGCATAGACAAGCGAAACAGCAATACATGCAACTTTTCTAAACGATATTTTTTAGAGTCTCTTCAATCGATTATCAAAGCAAGGCAAAGGAAAGGTACATACTTTGCCTATGGGTCTGACACAATACATCATTCATAGACCTTTCCTCAATTCTTTTCCTTCTCTTCCTGTTCATGTAAACCTTATCTTATCATCTTCTCCTCTATGGATAAAGATCATTATGCGCATATTCAACAATTGATCTTTTCATTTTTCAGGCATGTGGGTAGCATATCCACAAGCGAATCTTGCTGCATGCTTCCTTACTGGCAAGTCTCCATCCTTCTAAAGGCAGGCAAAGATCATTTCGACCGAAGCCTTCTCTGCTTTAGACCCCCACCTTTTCCTTGCTTTGCCATTAAGAAGATAGTCGGTGATATTGTTGTTCTTTGCAAGAAACGTCTCCTTCTTTGTCTTTTGGATTAATATAAATCATGAGAAATAGAAGGATATGACAATATTCATATTAGTTGAGTTTTGGAGGACTATGAAAAAAATTATATCGGGTATCAATTTATAAATTTTAAAAGTTGAAGTATTTTGAAAAGAAAAAGGTAAATCACAAAATTGAAACGTCGTAATATAACTTGCCACAATCCAAAAAATTTGAGTGTAAAATGTAATTATCTCGGTGTTTCCTTCTTGTCTCCGTGGCTAGGCCCACCAAACCGCCTTCGTAGATTTGTCATCTGCTTAGGAAAAAAAAAGAAGAAGCATAAATTGTCTAAACGATTCCTTGAAATTTTGATGAAAACCTTGTCAAAGGATTTGCTAATGAAAAATCACCCTCTCTTGTGCTTATCGGATCGAGTTGCCCTCACTGTAGAATCGATATTCTTTTTATCTTCTTTGGGTAAACTCGGGTTCATACCTGCGGACGCGGAAGGACGTGGAAAAAGAAGGCAGGCAACATTGTCCTTGCAAAGGTTATGGTTTCTGCCATCATTCGCCCATTTTGTATCTTGCAGGGGTTAAATCATCATTCCGCCAACACTCTTAGGTTGATGTGCTATTGTAGGATGACTAGGAAGGCACTTTTGTATAGTGGTTGTTAGAAACTTGGCTTGAGTGAGTGATGAAGCTTTAAATAAAGTTTTCACCTCTATTGATAATGCTTTTGAAAAAGAAGAAAGAGGAGGTGGGGCAAGCCGAACTCGTCACATGTTCTCAAGAATGTCACTTGCAGGTCAAACGTAATAGGTGTCTGTCAGTGCACGTATCGTTTGGTAAGAAAACTTGAAAACTCGTCATTTCTGTACGATGGCCGATACCCATTTAGAGTACACAGCAGCTTGCTCGCTGGCTTTTTCTAATCCTACCTATGTGAGGCCGGAATAGAAGAATGAGAATTTTCGAGTAGTTGTTCATTGGTATTTCATGCTTATTATTGCCAAGTGTGGGAAATATTACGGGCTTGGTCTTTTTTATTACATTTTACATAGAGAAAGAGAGGGGATGGTGAGACTCGAGATGAGCTGGAGTGCTCGGGGAAGTGTCTCTCCGACCAATTGGATCGGCAATTGGCCTCCATTTTTGGCTTCTTTTGACAAAGCCATCCAACTCCATGCTCAGTCTTGATCTAGATTCAAAGGATCAGATAGTCTTCTCAATCTAAACATCATCCCTTTATTAAATTATTTTTTCGCTCAACTATTCTTAATGCATATGTATCGGACAAGGCGTCACCCTGCATGAATCTCAAGATTATTTTTAGTGGAAAATGCTATAATCTAAACACCGAATCCGCAAGCATTCAAATTAAGATGCCTAATTACTAAGTGAATTTTCTTTGAAGTTGACTCTATTGCCTCCTTTGCAACGGAAAAATCAATACAAACGTCGGGATTGCATGCCAATCCATGATGGGAAACCGAGATAAAGGGAAAGATTTGCAAAATCTCAAATATTGAAGACGTGAAGTGCGTAATATTTTTCGGCGGTCACTCCAAGATTCAAATTCACAGAAAATACACATTTTTGGAAGAAGCATAACATGGATCAGCAATGGCGAATGAGACTGAGAGTTCTTAAAATTTGATGTATTTCCCAAAGCAATAGTAAGAAACCTCCAACTGATGCCCAAAATTGTAGAAGCGAGTCCGTAGAATCCGAGAAAACAACACCAAAGCAAGTGACCATGAGAATCAAAGCATGTCCTCATCATATACTTCGTCAGGCCATGCTGGGCCGCAAGCATGAATCGCAGGGGTCGCATCCCTCTTCTTTGACGGCCCCCTCAACAAGGCCGGAGAATTCTGTGGAGGGTCAAGAACGACATCGCTGCCACCGCGCTCCACGCCTAGCTGGGGTGCATCATCGTTCGTGACCTGTACGAAGGGAAGAACCACCCATTCCATCACTCATCACCACCGCAATTGACGGGTCCGAGAAGGTGATGACATTAAGCATCGACAGCCTTTCATTTTATTTATTTATTTATTTATTTATTTATTTGTTTAGATACAATACCTACACTAAAGTGCCTTTTAGGTACGGAAACTAACAAGTTGCTTCTAATTAAAGAATCATTTGCCACATCGTGTCTTTTGTCATATCTCAGCCCTTAGGTTTTTTTAAGTCGGCGTGTGCCGACAAGTGCGCGGGGATAGCCAATGTTATTTTATCCCATACGACAACTAGAATTCTTGAATCAATTGAGATTTCTATGCCTTCTGTTTTTCTTCTCCCTCTCTCTTTCCTGCAAAAAGCTCATATTTTATTGCAAACGTTCCACATAAAAAGAAAAAATGTTATTGCAAAGTTGAAGATTGTTTAGGATAAGTGTATTGCCCAGTTCAGGTGAGACATACCTCTGATGTTACCCAAGGTAAAAATACAATAACAACAAAAAATGAGCGAGGGAATTGTGACGTGGCAGGTTCCTTTCCTTGTGATGTGGCATTGGATATAGGCCGCGCCCCACGATCTAGGAATCTTTCCTAGGAATCATTGCGAGTGGCAACCCCCCTTCCGCCCCAGGTGCTTTATCGGTTGCATTCTGCTCCCCCAAGGCCCACCTTGACTTGTGCCGCAGCAAAGATCCAGAGCCTCACACGCATGGCAGCGAATACGCACGTCGTCTTCTTCTCATAAAAATGCGTTCCCATTAATAAGGTGGGGATGAACCCATGCTTTTTACCTAAAAGCACTAATGTTATTGAAAACGAATATAACGAAATTTGAATCGTCATGACCATGAATTGGCAATAAAGTGACGGGTCCTCCTGAGAATTTTCTCATGATTATATTTATATCCGAAATTCGTACATTTTAATCTCATTATTGCTAAACCTAAAGCTAATTTTTATATAAAGAAAAACACTCTGGAGAATAAAAGAATGTTGCCGTCTCTTGACAAGTTTTTACCCAAAGTTTCATTATCTGTTGAATTTGTATTAACAATATATTGGTATTTGGAGAAGCAAGACCATTTTTTGTATTTAAACCTAACGAGGAAAAAAAAATTAATGATCGAGCTACAGTTTTGACTGATGTGAGTATATACATCACACACGAGGCGATGGAATTATACTGCAGGGATATCTAACGTTCTTTTCCCAATCCAACAGCTGGTACGCTTGAATTGTGAAGGAACTGTACTGATGTGAGTATATCTGTGACGTAAGTGATATGGGACTAATAAACTAGTGATTAGTAGAAGAATTAAACTCGCTCCTTTTTTTTTTGGTTATCTTTTATGGCGAAGTGAAAGGACCAACAACGCATGTCAAGCGCAATTCAAGGGGAAGTCGCATTCAAGAACGAACGAATGATTGTTTTGCATCTTAAACAGTGGATAGTTTTTCTTTGGATTCTCCTTCTTTTTTTTTTGTTGTTGTTTTGAGAAGGTATAATTTTCTCTAGGGTGTTTTTGAGTCCCGTTTGACCGAGAAAACTATACTTCAGGAAGAGATAGCCCAAAGAAAATAATGCTTGTCCGGTTAGAAAGCCCCAAATGCATCTCTCTAATAAAAGTGAGGCTGCAAGAAAAGGTCGTGGTTCTAAAGAAAGCTTAATATCACGAAAAATCTCAAACTAGTGTACTTATAACAAATTTATCTCAAAATAATTTTTGGATCACCAAAAAATCCTAAACTAGTACACTCGATAAATTTCTCCTCTGTTAGTTTGCGTTAAATTTTTTTATTAAATTGCTAACTTAGACAACACATGGCAATTGATGCGGCAAATCCACTTGAAAATCCATAAGGATAATACCACGAAAAACCCCAAATATATATATATATATATATACAAATTTATCTCAAATTGGTACATGTAAAATAAATTTATCCTCTGTTGCTTTTAGTAACTCTAGTGGTGTCCTAGAAAAAATGGCTTGACCAAATACCACTAGGTGGCCTAATCACTATCTAACATGGCATCTCGTGTAAGAACATTAACAATGGACTAAGACCTTGTGAGTTTTACTTGACCTTCTGTTAATATTCCCTCTTTAAGGTGAGCATAAGCAATGTCCTTTCACAGGTGGTACATAGTAATTGTTAGAATTCCAAATTATGTTCAAAAGAGGGTACTGAGCATTTGATATTGCCACTTTCCTTGATAAATCTAGGTCGATTAATGAAGCAATCGGGCCAAGTTGTGATGTGCAATCAAGTTTATTTTCTAGATCTCTCTAATATCGCCTCTATATCATCAATACCTGATTTTTTTTCCTTTCTAATTAACTATAATTAAAGTAAAATCAGAGCGACCATTCAACATGGGCAACATGCTAAGGTAAAGAACCAAAAACCCTAGCCACAAATAGGGCTCATTCAAGTTCATCTTCTCTTCTGTAAAAAAAACATTTCATCTTCTCCTTCATTCCCTCCAACAACCGCATTCAACGCCACCAACCTTCGTGACCACTTTCTCTATCAACTAGTATATTTGTCAAACCTAAACCTTTTCACCTATTGCCAATTGAGTTTATCCGGGCAATTTTGGTAAAAAATTACTGATGTGGATATCAGTCATTCTATGTGACACGATTGGTGCAAAGTGAATAATTTTCAATAATATTGTAATATTTTTTGCATTTTTATATTTTTATTTTCTTTTTCTTTTACTTCTTTACTTTTTTTTTTTAAGGGCTGACAAGGGGCTGCTGGCTAGTGGCTACCGGTTGAGGCTCGACAACCTTGGCAGGCCACTAGGCGAGGGATCGTTGCAACAACAAGAGTGCATATTGGATCCCTTTTATTTTCAGAGCCCAAAAGCATTATTCTTGGATAAAAAAGAAGAACCATTTTTGCGCAATCGAATTGTGCCCCAATCTTTTTAGGGTCGTCTCAAACTCTCGTTCTGTTCTCATTGTTTGACATGTCTCCATCATTTGTCGATGATTTTATTTCATATGATCAAGCTTCAAGCTGAGAGAAGAATGAGTTCATCAAAGTAAAACAATAAGAGGGTTTAGATTATTCGTGATGAATAGTGAGAATTAAAGTCAGCAAAGACGGCATCACTTGCCATTGGCATGATGGTAGTGCGATTGGACTCCCATAACAAGACTCACGTTGATGTTAACGACAAAGAGAAAACAAAACAGACCCTTGATAATCAAATTGCAAATTATTGTGTCTAGGCGTCATATGAAATTATGATCCAAACTTTTGAAAAGCTGCATAGCTAAGTCATTATTCAAAAGCGTCTTTTCTTTTCTTTTTTTCAAAAGGACGATCCGAACTTTCTCAAGGAATGTCATTGAAAAGAATCTGATGACTTCAGTTCCCACGCTGTTCAAGTGACGTGCAGACAAAATTGCAGACCTTGGAAATCAAAGCTTAAACGATAAGGCTCTTGAAAAAGAAAAAGAAGAGATCGAAGAAGCTGAGTGGGTTGCATGTTCTCTGGAATGCCACTTGCATGTCGGTGTCAGCGTAATGGTGGTCTGTTAGTACGAGTATCATTGGTAAGAAAAGGTTCGCTGGCTATTTCGTTTCGCATCGAGTCCACATATTTTTCGCTACCTACATGAGGCTCGAATCGCGAAATGAGTGTCTTCTGTCGAGCGGATCGATGGGGGTATGGAAGAGCCGCTCCTTTGGAAGCGAAACATGTTCAAAAGTAAGCTATTCTTCATCGGTTTGTTATTGCCATTACGGGAATTGCTACGGGCTCGGTCTCTTTGGTTACATTTTACAGGTGAGACCCGAGACAAGGGTAGTGCTCAGTGAAGGGTCACTTCCACCAATTAGATCCTATAAATCTAGGAATCATCATTTAATTATTATTTTTCTCAACTAATATCTTTGTATACACATACAATATCACGTCCATGTATATCTGGCAAGGCTTCATCGTAGGGTTATGCGCGTGAATCCCAACATTACTTTGAGTGAAAAATATTGTAATCTAAGTACAGGAATTGCATGAATTGAAAAATCGCGGTGCTAAACTACTTAGTCAATTCTTTAGAATTAACTCTATTGACTCCTTTTCCACGCGGAAAAGGTGAACAAGCTTCGAGATTATAGGCAAATGCATGATCTGAAATTAAGTTAAAGGGACAAAAGTTGCAAAATCTCGAATATAAAAAACATGTTAAGGACAAACTATTCATTCGATAGTAAATTGAAAATTCAAGTATTCAGAAAATACACACATATATATAAAAGAAGTATTACATAAACCAATAACATTTCATTCTTTTAAGTCCTCAGACCACTCAAGAAATTGACATAATAGCATACGGGCTATCTTTTCAGCTATTATCAATGAAGGGAATAAAATATATTTTCTAAGAAAAGATTAGGTTACAAATACGGATCCTCTTATTACTTGAGCAAATAAAATGCTATCCGGGCTTCCGCTATTTTTAGTCGTGCTTTCTGTTCTCTTTTGTTTTCTTCTCTTTTTTCTTCCTTCTTTTTTTCTCATTAACCACAACATATGAAGTATTTGCCAAAAAGGAACCTCCAAGTGACAACCAAATGCATATAGAAGCCACGGTCTCCAGGATCTGAAAAATAGAACAAGAAGATTCGCAGCCGTGAGAAGCAAACATTGTTTACTATCAATACAATAAAAGGGCCAACACGCGCTCAATCAAAAAGGCCACGTGCTGGATCCAGCAGCACGAGCATCCGCAGAGTCAAACAGGCCAAGCACGCGCTGAATTAAACAGGCCAGGCAGGCGAAGCCGAGGCCGCGTCGTTCTTGATCAGCATGACATAACCAGTCCTCGCTACCACAACCAGGTGGCGATGGCTCTGAGAAGTTTTTGATACTAAGCATCGACAGCTTCTCATTTCTCTCATTTTGTTCATCAACTTCATTGGTGAACAAACAACTGCGGCGACGAGAGAAATAGGAGACTACGCAGGAACTCGGAAGTTTTCTTACCAGAGTAGAGGGATAATGTCGAGCGACCCGCTGAGGGTGCCTCCAAGGATCATCCAATTGACGCCGCCCTCGCTGTTGGTGGGAGCTGGGAAGGTCAAGCCTGTGCACGAGATGTCTGCATCGAACACGGCTACCCACCACGGACCCAAGCGCAGCCTCCACCTGGCTTTTGCCACCATGTCAATGGTCACCTCCCCGCCGTTCAGCGTGCTTGCCAGGCTGTTCATGCCCCAGTCAGTGACGATCTCCAGCGTCGACCGGGCCTTGACTTGGAGTGAGGTCCCGCGGCCGGCGCCCTGAGTGAAGGTGGACGCGAGAGAGGGACGAGAGAGAGCGAGTTGGCCATCGAAACTTGAGTGGAACTTCATGTGAGTGTACTCAATGGCGATGAGCTTACTGTGGGAGATGGAGATGTTCAGGGACAAAAGGGAAGAGCCCGGGTTGAGCCCGAGCTCCGGCGGCGCTCTGGCAGGTATTGCCAGGAGGATGACCATGAGGAGGCCGAGAATAGGTGGCTCAGCAAATGCCATCCAGCGGCCAATGATCAGCATGTACCGGTCGGACCGTGGTGGCACTGCCGGCGGCGATGCTGGATCATCATCCGCACGGGGTGGGATGGGGCGGTTGGCTCTCATTTGGTAATTTTTGTGGTGAGTGTTTCTGCTTCTACAGGCTGGTGCGAACTCCCACTTTATAGCGTCTGCCGAAGCTCGAGCCATTCTTTGTTATTTTTTATTTTTTTATCGTGATATTTCCGTATGAGATTATGTTGTGTTACTATCAACTATTTTAAAAGTTTAAATGGTTTGATTATATTTAAATATCAAACTATGCTTTTATCTAATAACTTAATTTTTTAGAATAATTAACAATGATTCCACAAATCTCACATAATATTTGAACAGAATGTCATAAGTTCAAATCTTTTTAGATCATGGTGGTATTATATTCTAGGGACACAATGCAAATGATTTGTTAAAATCAAGGTACAAGTTGCAAATATCGACATGTCAAGATTACTGTAGGGACGCAAACATTTTTCAGACCAAACAAAGAGAAAACACCGGAACAATTCCTTTCTTACGAAGGAGGTTCCACAAATGTCCAACAGTCATTATCAAAATAAAATGACGTATGACACCCATTCGTTCTTTCACCTAACCAAAAAAAAGAAAAAAAAAACTATTATTAGGAGGAATGAAACGAATTTGAATGAATCGGCGATAAATGTATCCTCTTGAGCATTTTCTCATGATTCTTAATTTATTTTCAAAAGTCGTATATTTTGATACTATTATCGCCAACCTGGAGTTACCTTATGCAAAAACAAAAATAAAAACACTCTAGAGAATAAAAGGATGATGCGGTTTCTTGACAAGTTTTTTTCACAGGTTCATTGTTACACTAATTTTCATTATTCATACGAATTGGAAAACCGAAGTAAGACCACTCTTGATAGTGCCAAAACCTAATGAGGAAAAAAAATTATAATTTCCCTCATCTCAAGTTAATTATTCAGCTACAAATTTTGGCAAATGTGAGTATGTATGTCACATGAGGCGATGGTATTATGCTCTAGGGATATCTAATTTTTCTTTTTTTCCCCAGTCCAAAAACTAGAACTCTTGAATTAATCAAGATATCCTATACCTTTTTAAAGAGATTCTAGTGATCTTGAGTTAATCAAGTACTCGATCGAGAACGCCATAGCCATCAGCAAAATTTTGGTGAATCCTATCAAATTACTTCTCGTCCATCTTAAGAAATTCGCCAAATTGGCAGCAATTCCTGACGAAATGCAAGTTAATAAATAAACACACTCTTCTCAAAGACTTGCCCCAATTCATAGGCAATGTCCAGAAAAAAGGGAGACTATGTCGAGCTTTCCTATTAATACACTGTCACAGCATAAAGTTCTCCTTCTAGCCAAATCATACAATCGCGTAATGGTACGAGAGCGCACCAAGGGTTTTTGTCCCAGAAACACCCTCCTTGGAACAAAGAAATCGCTTTTTAGCGAACGAGCTAATACATTTTGCCCTTTATCTTTTTTGGGCTGGCTACTCCCGATTACCTAGCAGATGCTGAATTAGGTGACATCGCCTACTAAAATTCTGATCTTAATTGTAAAACAATCAAAACGTATCTTTTTCCGATAAAAGTAGCCATCAATGATGGCTTAAATTTGATCATGTGATGCCACAGCTTTAGATTCGTCATGTCAAATCTTGCACTGAGATTATTGGACGAAATAGGATGGACCCGCATTTTGACTCATGTGAGCTCTTCTTGCCATCATTCCGTCTTATCTTGAAATAGTTGAAGTTTTTAAATGCTCCATCTTTTTAACAAAAAAGAAAGAAAGTTTCTCGCCCCACTAAGTTTTCCAAGAAATGGATAGCTGAGGCAATAGTCAAAAACTTTAATTTCAACTTGCCCTAAAAAATCGAAAAAGCTAAATAAACAATTCCAAAATCTTGCAGATATAACCCTCAGATAAACAAAGCCAACACAAGCATTATTTTTAGTGGATTTTTGAAGCGCAAGAGGACCACCTTCTTTTCTTTTTGTGCCCACGGTGGCTAATGATCAGCGCGTATTGGTCAAACCGCGGCAACCCTCGTGATGGTGATTCCGAATCATCATCTGAATGGGATTGAATGGCATGGAGGGCTCTCATTTGGAAATATTGTGTTAAAAGTGTGTTTTTCTTATACTAGCATCACTGCGTGAAGTTTTATGAGGACGCAGGCCATTTAACTGGACAAATTTATGGAACAAACGGATTACAAGGCCTTTGCTAATTAAAGTATCTTTAATTGAAGGGACCGGACCGAACGGGTCAATTTGGGGCATGAAATGGTGTCTGTCAAGAATCTATTCCAGCAACGCCATTCAAATTGTCCTCACCCTCCTTTTAACTTCTAATGATGGCACACAACAGAGAAAAAGATAAAAGCATAAGCCCCCACAAATCTTGCCATTCGGCTCCACTCTGCCTGGCACACAACAGAGAAAAAGATAAAAGCATAAGCCCCCACAAATCTTGCCATTCGGCTCCACTCTGCCTGGCACAAGGGGTAAAAAAAACATGTCCCAATGCGAAAAACAAAGGTCGTGTGTTTTCTTTTCCTCGTCCAAAAGGAGTTCTGTTGAAACTACTCAGACATTTGAACGAAACTTCGCGACCGTCATGAGACCCTAAACCTATATTTAAATCTAAGGAAGTAAAGGACGAAACCCTGAAAACGATTAAACTTAAATGTGCAAAATGGTCATCGAAGAAAAGCTCCTAATAATGGTAACTCTAGACACCAGAGTCCCAAATTCCTAATATACATCCAAATAACACAGCAGGCAATGAGCATAAACCAAATAACACTAATTTGCGATGCTAACATATATTGCAACACCCCCACATGATTGAAAAATATCCAAAGCCGGATTCGGTTTTAAAATAGCATGTCCGGAATACTCTATCTTTCCATGTCCTCATAAAAGTATATGCCATGACAAAAATAGTTGATTTACTCGACTATGTCATGCCAGTTTATAAAACCATATAGAAGTAGTAAATGTCACTTAACTTGAATTTCCATTAAAAACGCCGCAAGTTAACCATGGATTTCCTTTGGCTCTTAAATATAATTTGTCTGACCAAACACCATAAACATTCCCTCAAAACAATACAATCGATTCTTTTTGGCCTAAAACGCCCGTCTCCATCGCCCCTCGGTAATCGAAACGGGTCATTGAACTCAGGGAAAGCCTTAAAACCGAGCTCAGCATCTGCAAACTCAGACCTCTATTCACACTCATTTCCAAAGAGCAGGAAATAATTCACTTCTCTGTTTTATTTTTTTTTAAAGAAGGCGAAAATCTTCTCTCTTTTTTTGGGCGATCCCGATGTACGGTCTCCAGAGAACTGCAGTTTTCATGAGATCAAAGATAATGAACCAGGAGGAACAGATCTCTGATTCCATAAAAATTTTATAACTACACAACCATGAAAATATCTTCATTTTTCAGTGATTTCTCATAATGTCCAGAAACTAGCGAATATTGAACTCTTTTTAAAACTTACGAGAAGTGGTAAGTTCAATGGTGATAACGGCATTTCAATCGGTCGTCCGACAGAGTAAGCACATCAGCGAGAACCACATGTGCTCCTAAAATATTTTACTTTAATTAGTTTTCAACAAATATCTTGTCCCTAATTAATATTTTAATTTACAGACCAGCAATTTGTGTCAAGTGAAAAATCTTTATTGCATCCGATGGAAATAAGTCTAGCCAATCAAATACCTTTTAAGTCATCCCCATACCTATAAGGGTGTTAATGGGTTGGTTCGGGTCTAGTCTTTATGATACCCAAACCAATTTGGATATGAAGGGTCATATGTGTCTTGTGACCTAAACCGAAAAACTATTCGGGTCGGGTTTGGCTCGGGTGGTTCTTTTCTACACCCCCGCCCCATAGGCAATTCGGCAGGGCCGGAGGAAATTTCCAAAGGCAATTTCAATATTTAGGGTCCTTCCTACGGGGTTTAAGAGATGAAACTAGCTTTTCTCCTTACTTTATATCCCACCGAATAAATTGCTGGGTCATTGCGTGAAAAGGGACTCAAAAAGTTGCACCCTATCTCCACGTCTACCCAAAAGAGAAGGGTTTGGACCATTTGAACACCAAAAAATCTGTGAAGATGCAGGTAATGCCAATCATGATAAAGACAGTATATTTCCTTAAGAGAGAAGTAAAGGCCCTATCAGTCATTTCCCTTAATTTAAGTGGGTAAAATGAAATGATTACTAATCAAGAAACCTGGCGATTGTGTGTGATCATTGCGCTATCCATGAGAACCATCACATTGTACATTATACTAATAGAGTCAAACGTCGTACTTTGTCTCGTATGAGTAGCAGAGATGGCCACTTTCACATGCCCTTTTTTTCTTTTGGTCATAATGAAATTAATCATATTAAACAGTTCATTCCATTGATTGTTTTGGCCAACGTCACTCCATACGTTCGATTTAATTAATTAGTGAGGATGCATGTAATTGAACGGCACCCCCACTATCACAAAACTGGAAGTATTAGAGGATATGCCCATATTTATATTATTTAGACCTTTGAAAACTCTATGGAAAGAAGAGATAGCGGGTGTCGGTACGTGTATATTTCAGAAGTGTTGAGTGCTTTGAAATGATCGAGCGTCTAAAACGATAAAAAGATAAAAATATATAAATCATCCAAAAAGTTGGAGGGTTTTTCATATTCTTTTTTGTCCTTTCTTTTTATCTCAAAATGATGTTCGCACATGATGTCCTAAAAGAAACTGTCTGTTTTCTCTATTTGTTATTTCATGTAGTCCATCATTTTAAACGTACTTAAAACTTTTGGAATATCCATACATCGTCACTTTATACAGCTTCTTTTTTCGTTGTTTTCTAAGACTCAAATACCGTGGAATCAACATGGCCTTCAAGAGAACCCCAAATGACCTGACCAGAATTAGATTTCTTTCGTGTGGAAAAGATACGAGAAGATTTCTTTATGGAGACAGCTCATCTTATTCCACTTGGGCATCTTCTTTGCGGAAACCGAGGGTTTCTAGCTGTGACATCACTTCTTGGTGATTTAAGTTGTGTTTGGCAATATCTGTTCTAGAAAATAATTTCTTTTCAGATATATAATTTTTTTCTATTTCTATTCCTCAAAATAGTTTTTGAATAAAATAACGCGTTTGGTAACTATACAAAATTTCTATTTCCAGAATATAAAAAAAAAAAAAAAGCAGGAATGCATTTGGTACATTTAGAAATTTTTTGTACCATAGATTTCTTTTATTTTTTATTAATGTTTTCAGAATTCTTTTTCTTTTCTTTTTTCCTCTCTTCTTCCTCCTTCTCTAGTTGACAGTGGCAGCGATTGGCGGCCGGTGGGGGTGACTGGTGGCCAGCGGGTAGCGACCGGTTAGAAGAGGAGGAAGAAGAAAAGGAAAAAAGAAAAGAAAAAATTACTTATTATAGAAATTATTTTCGAGAACAAGAAACAACTTTTTTCTACTTCTTGTTTCTATTTCAAATAAATTTCTCAGTATTTTTCTATTCCGAGGAATAAAAGAATTAATTGATGTTACCAAACGATTTTTTTTTTTAATTTTGGGAACAAAAGGACAAAAATTGGGAGAAATAAAAACGTTATCAAACGAAACTTTATTTATCGAGCAATTACTAAAGGCTAATTCCCCTGGGATTGTGTGTAATCTAATGCTGGGGAAACATTTAAGCATGCGAGCTACTATGCTCTCCGACCAGTTTATCTGCAATCGGCTCTCATGTTCTTTATTATTTATTCTATAGTGATTTCGTTCTCTCGCATTGCTACAGTTGTGAGATCCATTAATTTTCACATTAATATTTACGACAAATTTCGCGTTCTTCGTCATTGCTAAAATAAGATAGGACACGCGGCTGTTTGAAAAGGAAAGGGCAATCGGTAGATGCACATTATTAAGGTTTAGAAGGACCTCGAGGAAATAAACTTGAATAATGCTAAACCAAGTAGGACATATAATGACCGTCCAGTATCTTCTTCTGAGGCAAGTAACATAGTTTCGTCCCATCACATCTTACGACTCTTATCACATAAAGTTCTTGTTAATGACTAGTCCATTGAGTTACGGTCACATCCTCATTTTGATGATTCTACTCATCACTGGTTCGTCCTTCTTCATCGATCGGCCTGCTTATCCGTAAAAATTGGCCTGCTCATCAGTAAATTTGTACAGGCATCCGCTGCTATTAGTTTTCCATGCAAACCAACCTTGGAACACATGACAACGTCGTACATCAGGAACATAAATAAGAAAAATAATGCAAGTTATTATCATCCTAAAACTAAGGATTCTCTAGATATTTTGAATTGTCATATTTAGCCTCTGAGTACTTATTCAAGTAGAATTACAGACCCGAACAAAAAAAAGAGTAGAATTACGGAAAAGAGAAACTATTATAAATTCCTAAAAAATTGGAAGGATAGATATAAATAGTAGAGATATCAAAACGCCTCGATGAAATTCATACTGAAAACTAAGGCTTTGTTCGTTTTGCGAAAAATAATTTTCGGGAAAATGTTTTTCAAATTTTCCGATGTTTGTTTCACGGAAAATGATTTTTTCGGGAAAATGTTTTCCATGAAAGGAAAAAAGTCTTCTAAATTATGGGAAAATATTTTCCACTTTTGAAAAGTAGAAAACATTTTCCTCACTTGATTTCTCTTATCTCACACCTCTATAAATCCTCACTTCATCCTCCCATTTTTTTCTTATTCTTTTCTTTTTTTTTATTCGAATTATTTTTAATTTTATTTTTCTTTTTTAGTTCTAATTATTTTTAATTTCCTTTTTCTTTTCTTTTTCTTTTCTTTGTTTCACATCTTCTTCTTTCTTGGCTAGTCGTCGATCGTTGCTAGGCGAACCTCGAGCTCGTTGATCTCAAGCTCGCGCTCTGCGGCCTTGCTTATCCGTTTCTTTATTTAATCTACCCCGCAATTGTACATTGCTCAAGCAAAGGGCTCTACATGCTTTGCTTCTTTTTTCTTTTGTTTATTAGAACACAAAAGACGAAGGGAAAATACGCCACTCAACTGGAAGATTCTCATTAGGGATGTACATGCTTTGCTTCTTTTCTCTTTTGCTTCTTTTTAAAATCCATATGAACATTTTTTAGAGTAGATGAGCGTTTGGCGACAATGAATGAACAAAGATATGAAGCAAGCTTGCCCGGATTTAAAGGCAAGTTCATATTTGATAAATTTATAGGTCGGTAAGTGATGCATGCCTAAGTGGTGAACTCTTAGAAAATATTTTCCTTATGAATACCGGAAAATATTTTCCAAAACATTTTCAGGTTTTAGTCGAACACCAGAAAATATTGTCATTTCCCTGGAAAATAACTTCTGGGAAAATATTTTTCGAAAATGGCCCATTTTCTGCGAAACGAACGGACCCTAAATTACAATTGATAACAACTGACAGAAAAAAGATTAGGGGTGAGCAATCGAACTAATTCCCAACCGGGCTAGGTCATAAGTGGATCAGTTCGGTCTTCGATTCCAAAAACTTAGGACCTCTTGAACCAGCCTTGACAAGTTCAGTCTACTTGGGAATTAAGTTAATATCATGAAAAACCCCAAATTGGTATATCGATTATAAATTTACTCTAAACTAATTTTTTGACCACGAAAATTCTCAAATCAGTATACTTATGATAAATTTACATCTGTTAGTCTTCATTAAATTTTATTGTTAAATTACTGAGTTGGATGATATGTGATTTGTTTGCGGGTATATTAATTTGGGTTTTTACTCTTCGTTTGTTACTCGGTTTGTGATTTTTCATAGTATTTATCCAATTTAACGGAAACTAACAGATGATGAATTTATCATAAATATATTAGTTTGAGATTTCTTGTGGTCAAAAAATTAGTTTTGGATAAATTTGTCATGGGTTGTACCAGTTTTGAATTTTTTGTGATTAAAAAATTAGTCTATGGTAAATTTATCACGGATACCGTTTTGGATTTTTCATGATATTTACCCAGAATAAAAATAAAAGATATAGTATGAGAAAATTGTGGTGGTTTAGTTAGTCGTGTTCAATGCCGGCTCAGTAAGGATTGGGCTGAATGGATTTGATGAGCCTATGCGGATTTGGGCTTAAATTGATAAATTGAGCCTAATCTGATTTTTAAATGAAAAATCTAGAAATGTAGCCCAAATGTTTTCCTGGCCTAAACCTGTGAAACTGCATCTGACCATATTTGGACTAGGCCCCAGGGTCCAGCCCGAGTCCCCATTTCCATAATATAAAAAATATATAAAGATATCAAAAATTGAAAAATGGTGAGAAAAATAGGCCCTGATTACATTGTCCTATTCTATTCTCAATGCCCCTTCCTCCAGGGTTTGTATGACACCATGTTCAGATTTTTGTTTTAAGGGGCTATTTGATACGTCGTCTTGAAGAGAGTTGGCCCCAGCTGGATCAGTCCGAGTTAGCTTCAATTTACGATCTACTACTGGTGATTTAAAGAAATTCTGGATGCTCCAATCCGGGTTCTGTTGTAGCGTATAAAAGGGGTCTAGAGAATAGAATAGATATTCATCAAAGACCTAGAAGCAGTCAATCTTCTTTTTCTCTTAAGGGAGTGAGTGACCTGTCCTTTCAAGCACTTAATTCAGTAAGCTTGGCAATGTACCGTAAGTCAGTCATCTCTTTCTTCTATCCCGAATTTCATTCCAGTGCTAGAGGAGAAAGGCTAAAGAAAAGAGAGGACCTACTAGATTTAGCTTTATTTCAATTAGTTAGCATACATAGAATAGAGATTTCAGTTATTGGCTTCAATTTGACTTAGCTCATAAGGATTGTCATCCTGAGACTTAATAATGAGACCATGTATATTTTTTGCTAAACATTTCATTGGGTTTGCTTTCTTACACTTTACTTTTATCATTTTGATTATGATTGTTTACTTTTTCTTAATTATGTACTCATGCATGGACATTGTTTAGTGGCATTATTAATAAAATGGCTAAAACTACAGGACATGTAGTTAACAAATTAATCAAGTTGAGGTACGAAGGAGCACTACATTTCTAGCCAACCTCAATAAACTATATAGAAAGTGAGATATCCCAGACCTCTGGTTGTATGGAAAGTCGGATATCCTCCTATATTTCACTTAATTCATAGCCAGCCCCAATAACTAGTGGCAACTCCTTATTACATAGAGATAAGTGCAGTGCTCGGTGAAGAGACGCTTTGACCAATTGGGTTAGCCATTAGTCTCTATTTTTGGCCTCATTTGACAAGGCCCTTGAACTTCTAAGCAATCATCACTATATTAAACATTTTTATTAATTTTTTTTTTCGCTTGATTGATCTCTATGAATACATATAAAACATCATGTCCATGTGTATTGGGCAAAGCTTCACCAAAGGGTGATGTGCATGGATCCCAATATTAATTACAGTGGAAGATGCAACAATCAAGACACAGGATTTGCAAGCATTCAAATCAAGACGCTTACCTACAAAGTCCATTCTTTGAGGCTGGCGCCTCATTTACAACGAGAAAAGCAATGCAAACTTCAGGATTGCAAGCCAATACACGATGGAAAATAAGTTAAGGTAAAAACTTGCAAAACCTCAAATGCTAAAGACATGTAAGTGCTGACTGTTTCTTCAAATATTCAGAGTGTACACATTGTCAAAAGAAATATAATATAAACGAACGACATCGTACAAGACCAAGAGTCAAAATTTGAGGTATTTGCTAAAGTAATACGCTAGGAGAAAAACCTCAAACTAATGCCTAAATTTGTAAGAGCGAGTCTCCAGCATCTGAAAAAAGAACTCCCAAACACATTAATGTTAGAATTAAATATTGTTTTGTCAATAGAATAAACAGGCTAAGATGGTTCTTTTCAATGTATAAAACCATAAATATGTTTCTTAAAGCAAGTGTTTAATACTACCATTGAGCACAACCTAAATCGAACCAAATAAAAAATATTCGAAGCCAGTCACTCGAATTAATGTGAGCACTTATAAATTCTTGACACAATTCGTCCATCTCCTACCCCCCCCCCCAAAAGAAAAAGAAAAAAAAAAGAAATGCCATCCCTCCTACCCATCTGGTCTACAAGTCGCCACCTACCCATCTGGTGAAGTCACCAATGGGCCGCTGCAAGTTGCGGCTGCCGCCACAACCGGTCTTATACTTCTCTAACCTTCTCAATCTCTCGGCATAGTCTCATGTCAGCACCTTCGACAAACTGAGCTCAACGTCCGACATCAAGTCATCAACAGTTGGACGCTTGTATTATCCTCATTCATCGACTTGTCCCTGTTCGTGGCCCTTCTGACTCAGCCCGACCGAGAAACTATTCTTTACTCTTCACAGAACGATTGGCCGGATGAAGGGCGATCCGATGACCCCACCGAACGGGATCGAAGCACCGTGGCAAACTTGGCCTGAAGCCCATTTCGTTGCTCGCAGGTAAAAAAAATTTCGGGGGAGTGATACAACTCTTCCCCCCCCCCGGCCGGGGGTGGGGGTGGTTTAAGGGAAGAGAAGTTGTAGTAACTCTCTCTTTAAGCTCTTCAAGCATTCCGAACAAACAACTTCGAGTAGGGTGATGAGGTCGAAACATTGGTGAAATGGAAATGGACTCTTCACGGTCAAAGTGGATCTCTCCTGTGACCAGGGCTCGTCGCTAGTGTAAATCTTTCGATCACGGACTTGAGAGGCATGCTTAGTGCTCTTACGTTAAACAAAATGTTTTAAGTTTTTAACAAAGGAAGTTCCATAAAAGTCCATAAACATTGTAAAATTGAAAGAATTTGGGAATATCCATCCATGTTTTTTCGCCTAAAAATTATATATCATTAAAAAGAACAAAACGAATCTGGATAGTGAAGAGATCACCGTGAAATGGGGATTAAGTAATGCGGCCTCTTGCGAATTTTCTTATGATTCTTAATTTATTTTCCGAACTCATACATGTTAGTCTTATTACTGCCAAAAATTAAAATTACCTTATACATAAAAAAAAAAGAAGAAAACTTTAGAGAATAAAAGAATGATGCGGTCTCTTTACAAGTTTTTAACGAGATTTATTTTTATCCAAACTTTCATTATTTATTAATTGATAATTTTTTTTAACAATTTTACTGGTATTTGGAAATCTAAAGCAAGACCAGTCTTGATAGTAGTTAAACCTAACGAGGAAAAACAATTATGTTGTCCCGCATCATCATTTCAGCACTTAACTTTGTCCGCATTATCATTTCACACAAGATGATTGTATTATACTCGAGGGATATCTAATGTTTTTTCTCAATCCAACAACTTGAATGGTTGCATTATTTGAGATATAATGCTTACGTTTTTCTTTTTCTTTTTGCAAAAGCAAACATATTTTTTTTTACGTAAGATTAGTATATCATTTTTATAAAAACCTTCTAGATAAAAATTCATGTTATTGCAAAGTTGAAGATTACTCATGAGAAATTTATTGCCCAATTCATGCGAAGTTTATTTCTTATATTATTCCAGGTAAAATAGAGTAACAATGAAAATGAACGAAGGATTTGTCATATCTTTGGCAACCTAAAATGCCTACGAAGAAACTTTTTCTCTTTAATTTATTGAGTAGATATCTATTTGGTCTGGTTTTTGAGGAAATGCAAGTTAATAGGGATTTTTCGAAACATAAATGGTGTTCGATAAAGTTTAATTGAAAAATACATTGAACTCGAGAGATAATTGGTGAATCCTATCTAATCGCATCCCCATCACGTTGAGAAATCCTCGAAATTGGCAGCAGATTTTTATAAATGTTCGCTGCATCGACGTCAATGAAAGCGGCTGAAACAACAGCCCAAAGGGGAATAAAAGAAAATGTTGCAATACACTCTTTTAATGTAATCGACGCTGTTTTAATTAAAACAAAAGTACGATAGATTAAGTGCCTTCATTATAATAAAGTAGTAATGTACGTTTAAAGACGGTCGGTTCGTCGGAAACGAACCAATAGAAGATCTCCTTCCAGGACTCGCGCCAGGATGTCTCCACGGAAAATGAGAACACGGACAACAACGTATCTTATTCGATGACTGGGGGATGCTTGGGATGACCCATGGCATTGGGCATCCCTCACGTTCAACCTGCCCTTCGGGCTTTGGCTGGACTCACTTTCAACTTTTTGTTAAATGTATACTTGATCATTCGAAAACACTTTAAAATATTATAATTTCTGGCCATGAAAATGAGAAAACAAAATAGTGTTTTGGCTTTTGAAATGCATAGAGACATGTATAAATGCCTTGACTAATTTTAAATCTCTCCATATAGGTTTTCATCAACTTATTCACACTTTTAGTTCATGTAATTACATCCAAATCTTGAAGTCGAAATGGCTTTAAGACACGGTTCAGTGTGATAATTCAATGGGTGAAACCCAAGCACAACACTTTTCGGAGGAGAAACAGTAGTTTGTACATGGGATCTCTCCTTTTGAAACCTATCATGAAAAATCCAGAACATGATTCATGCTGTGAATAATTTTGAATCTTATTATTTTTAAAGAAGAATTTATAATGCACAAAATGAAATAAACAATGAGGAACCAAACTTTTATCTTATTATTAAAGGTGAGGCTCCAATAAATATTTGGTCAGAGCCATCACGAGGGGACACATTGCGACCGATTTCTAAAATTCATGGGGCAAATTGCATAAAAGTCCATAAACATTGTTAAATTGAATGAAGTTGGGAATATCCATCCATATTTTCACCTAAAAATATTATATCATTCAAGAGAACAAAATGAATTTGAATAGTGAAGAGATCACCATGAAATGGGAATTAAGTGATGTGGCCTCTTCAGAATTTTCTCATGATTCTTAATTTATTTTCAAAACTCATACATTTTAATCTTATCACTATCAAAATTCAAGTTACTTTTTACATAAAAAAGAAATACTCTAGAGAATAAAAAAATGACGCAGTCTCTCACAACTTTTTAACGAGTTTTATTTTTATCCAAACTTTCATTATTTATTGAATTGATAATTTTTTTTTTTAACAATCTTACTGGTTTTTGGAAATCTAAAGCAAGACCACTCTTAATAGTACTTAAGCCTAATGAAGAAAAAAAAAAATAGGTTTTCTCGCATTATCATTTCACTAATTAAATTTGTCCGCCCAAGGTAATGATCAAGCTAGAGATTTGACAAATGTGAATATAAATGTTGCACAAGATGATGGTATCATACTCGAGGGATATCTAATGTTTAACTTGAATTGTTGCATTATTAGAGATATAATGCAATAGCAATCATATTTTTCACCTTAGAATGATATATCAATTTCATATAAACTGTCTAGGTAAAAAAGAAAAATCATGTTATTGCAAAGTTGAAGATTACTCATGAGAAATTTGTTGCCCAATTCATGTGAAAGTTACTTCTTATATTATCCCAAGTAAAATACAGTAACAACGAAAACAAACAAAGGAGTTGTCATAACTTTGGCAACCTAAAATTCCAGCAAAGAAACTTTTTCTTTTTAAATGATCAAGTAGTTATCTAAATTATGATGTGTTAATGAAGAGCATTATTGCTATTTGATTCGGTTTTTTGGGAAATGCAAGTTAAAGGATTTTTTCCAAATGCAAATGTCATTCGGTAAAATGTAATTGAAAAATGCATTGAAGCCAAAAAATAATAATCACATCCCTCTACGTTGAGATATCCACGAAATTGGCGGCAACTTCCTTGCAAAATGCTCGCCCCATGGACGTCAAAGAAAGCGGCTGAAGCAACGGCCCAAAGGGGAATAAAGAAATGTTGCAAAAGACGCTCTTTTAATGTCATAGACGCGGTTTCAATTAGGAAAAAAAAAGGTACGACAGATTAAGTGCCTTCATTACAATAAACTAGTAATGTACGTTTAAAGATGGTCGGTTCAACTGAAACGAACCAATAGAAGATCTCCTTCCAGGACCTCCGCCGAGATGTCTTGACGGAAAATGTGAACATGGACGGCAACGTTTCTTATTCGATCCTTGAGATGATGCTTAGGAGGCCCCATGGCGTCCCTCACGTTCAACCTGCCCTTCGGGCTTTGGCGCGAATCACTTCCAACTTCTTGTTAAATGTATACTTGAGCATCCAACACGCTTTAAGTTTTCACAATATATTAAACATGGACACCATGTGTAATAAACTCGAATAACGTTTTAAATTCTGGCATGAAAGATGGAGAAAAAAAATAGTATTTTGGCTTTTGAAATGCGTAAAGACATGTATGAATGCCTTGACCAACTTTAAATTCTCTATATCGGTTATCATTAACTCATTCGCTACATCCAAATCATGAAATCGAAATGACTTGAAGACATGGTTCAATGTGAGAAGTCCATGGGTAGAACCCCAAGTACAACACTTTATCAGAGGATCCAGTCTCTCCTTTCGACCGAAAGAAAAAATTCAATCTCTCCCTATCATGAAAAATCTAGATTCTACATTGATACATGTTGCGGATAATTTTGAATCTAGGACAGATTCTGAAAAGAATTACTTATTTTCAGTACTTTTAAAAGAAGAATTTATAATGCACAAAATGGAATAAATAATGAGGAACCAAACGTTTATCTTATTATTATCATGTGTAAGGCTCAAGGTGAGGCTCCGATAAATATTTGGTCGGAGCCACTAAGAGGCTGTTTGGTAACGTGCCAAACAGTGCCTGATTCTGATTTTTTGTTCCTGGGATTAGTTTGGAAATAGAATCGCGTTTGGTAAAATTTTTGTTCCCAGAAACAGTTTTGGAGTAGAATCAAGAAAAAAAAAATTGAATCTTGTTCCGGGAACGAAAAAAAGAATAAAAAAAGTGGAACCCTTCTCTCCCCTCCTCTATTGCCGTTCGCCACTATCCACCACGCCTATCGCTGCCGTCCGCCGCCGCCATCCGCCGGTCGTCGGCAACCGATTCGGCGAGCTCGCCGAGGCTAGGGTGAGGTTCGGCGAGCTCGCTGGAGGCAAGCCCAGCCACCAGCGACGTTGGGTGAGGGCTGGGTGAGCCTCACCTAGCTACCGGCGAGGCTTGGCCGACTAGGGCCGGCGACGCTCCGGTGAGGTCGCCGGGCCCTCTCGTCGGCCGATCGCCGGTTTGGCGATCGGCCTGAAAAAGAAGAAGAATAGGAGAAAAAAAAAAAAAAGAAAAGAAAAAAAGGAAAAAGTATAAAAATTATTTAAAAATTAAAAGAAATTGATTTGGAACACAATTAATGAGCACGGTACCAAACGCAATTCTATTCCCGAATCAGAAATTTTGGACAGTTACCAAACGGCTTAAAATGTTTAGAATCTGTTCCCAGGAACAAAATAAAAAAAAAAATCATTTCTGATCAGAATCTATTTCCGGGAACAGAATTGTTACCAAACGCGCCCTAAGAGGGGACACATTGAGATCGATTTCTAAAATTCATGGGTCAAGTTGCAAAAGTTAAACCTTATACAAAAACTTGGGAGGCGAAATGCAATTTTCCCGTGGTTCATATCCATACTATTAATATTTGCCACTCGCCATAGGATCCCTTAGAATTAGGGCGCGTTTGGTAACGATTCTGTTGCCGAGAACAGATTTTGATCATAAATAATTCATTTTTATTCTGTTCCCGGGAACAATTTCTAAGCATTTTAAGCCGTTTGGTAACTGTCCAAAATTTCTAATTCTGGAATAGAATTGTGTTTGGTACCGTGCTCATTGATTCTGTTCCAAATCAATTTCTTTTAATTTTTAAATAATTTTTTTACTGTTTTCCTTTTTTCCTTTTTTTTTTTTTCTGTTTTCCTTTCTTTTCTTTTTTTTTTTTTTTTTTCCTTTTTCTCCTATTCTTCTTCTTCTTGTGGCCGGCAACCTCACCGGAGCGTCGCTGGCCCTTGGCAAGGCTGGCCCTCGTCGGTTGAGCCTCGTCGGTGGCCGAGCCGGCCTCGCCGAGGTTGGGCGAGCCTTGCCGGGGCCAAGCGAGGCTCGCCAAGCCCCGGCGAGGCCCGCCTGGCCATCGGCGAGCTTGCCGGACCTCGCCCTAGCCTGGCGAGCTCGCCGAACCGGTTGTCGGCGACAGCGGAGGGCGGCGGACGGCGGCGGACAACCACGAGATGGCGGTCAATGAAGAAGAAGAAAATAGAAGAAAAAGAAGAATAAGAGAAAATGGAAGAAGAAGAGTTGGTTTTGATTCTTAGATTTGTTCCCAGAACAAGAATCAACTTTTTTTTTTTATTCTTGATTCTATTCCAAATTTAATTCCGGAAACAAAAAAATAGAAATTTGTTCTCGGGAACAAAAATTTTACCAAACGCGATTCTGTTCTCAAATTGCTCCAGGGAACAAAAAATCAAAATCAGGCACTGTTTGGATGGTTACCAAACAGGGCCTTACTATACTATTAAAGAGAATAAAATAGAATTGAATAGTGGAGAGACGACCATGATTAGCAATAGTGCAATGTGCTCTCCTGAGAATTTTTCTCATGATTCTTGATTTATTTTTAAAACTCAAATATTTCAATCATTTACCAATTTACTTCTAAACATTTTAATGAATTGTCAATTTGGTCCTAAATCTTTTAATGATTTGTTAATTTAGTCTTACTAGCCAATTTTGGTCGGAAATAGCTCATGTAACGGTCTAGTCAACGCCGGCCATTTTACGTAACACAGCCAGTGCTAACGTGAACAATATTTTACATATTTAATTTTTTTTGTATTTATTAATACATTTTAAAACTTTTTTCATTTTTTCTTTCCTTCTTCCTCTAGCCGGTCACCATCGAGCATCCCTTGAGGCTAGCAAGGCTCCACCTCACCACATCTGACGAGGGTAAGCCTTGCCCAATCACTAATGAAGCTCGACCTCACCTAGCGATTACTAGGTGGAGCCTCGCCAGCCCAAGCACTGAAGAGGTGACTAGCCACATGAAGAAGAGTTGAGAAAAGGAAAGGAAAGGAAAAAAAATGTAAAATGTAAAAAAAAATATTTACATTAACATCAGTTGTGTCATATAAGATAGCTGGCGCTGACTAGAATGCCATGTTAGCTTGGCTGAAAAGACTAAATTGACAAATCATTAAAAGACTTTGGACTAAATTGGCAACTCATCAATAGATTTAGAACTAGATTGACACAATTAAAATGTTTGGGACTAAAAAAGGTTTAGGATTAAATCGATACAATTGAAAGGGTTTATGACTAAATTGGATACCGTACAATAGATGTAAGATTTTTTGGACAATTTTCCCTTTGCAACTATACATGCACCCACGGATGTGGTCTTTTCTTTCGCATCTCAAACCTACCATGCTTCTTAATATTGTCATAAAAAATCAATACTTTTAAATTTTGTAAACTCCAAACCTATAGTTACATTATATAAATATCGCAAAAAAAGAAAAACAGAAAAGAAGAAATAGAACACACGAAAGAAGGGTGCGATCTCTTGACGAGTTTTTAACGAGGCTTATTTTTACTTGAACTTCCATTACAGGTTTATTTCGACGAGGATTCATACAAGAAGAACAAACGAGCGACGGGAATTATGACATCATAGGCTACCTATAATACATGCAAAGAAATTTCTCAATTGACTATGACCAATATCACATAACATAAAATCCTTCCTTTGGAACATAATGGACTGTTAAATGTTCCCTTTACCTCATTATTATTATTATTTTATATTGTGAAGCTTCGTGACAAATTTAAATGAGTCGAAAAAAGGGGGAACTCGTGCTGGAGACAAAAACATCGGCCTTGCAAAAAGAAGAGGGAGAAGGGGGTGGGGTTGCTTCTTATTTTTTCCTTCTTTTTTTTTTCAATAGGAGTTTTGTTTAAACAACTAAGATATTTGAATTAAAGGCTCTGTTCCACGAGAACATTTTGCTTATTTCTTGACGCTCAATTCGCTTAAGAAATGGGTCAATGAAAAATGTTTTCCTGGTCCACGAAAAATTATGCTTAAATTCAAGAAAATAATTTTATATTTGAAAAACTTGGAAAACATTTTTCAAAATATATTTAGGTATTGGCATTGGACCTAAAACTCTACATTTAAACACGGGAACCTTAACACCGATTCTCGAATCTCCAAGACCCGGGTTGGGTCCATCAAGGTTAGGCCCATTGAGGTCAAGACCAAGCCTCTAACACATGGGCACAAGTCCATCAATATTGGTCCTAGGCCCATTGAGGCTAAGCTCGGAACCCCATTTCCTAGGCCCCCGACGGCTATGCTTGGGTCCATCAAGGTCGGATTCGAACTCCTAGTACTTGAGCCTGCATCCATAAAGGATGGGTTCAAGCTCTAAAGCTCAAGCTCTAGTATGTAGTACTCAAGCTCGAGTTCACAAAGACCATGCATGAGTTGTTAGGGCTCGGGCTCGGATCCTTGATTAATGAAATATTCATTCTTATAAAAAATATTTTTTAAATCAAATCTTTAAATATTTTTAAAAATCCAAATTCTAATTATTATTTTTCTTCCTTTTTCTTTTTTCTTTTGCCTAAGTTGATTGTAGCTATTGCCGTGGCCAACGATTGGCCAAAGAAGAAGACAAAAAGAAAAAGTAATAATAAAAAAAAAAAAATCAAAATTGTCACATTTCCCGTACCGAGCCAAAAGTTTAGCATGCTTTTTCTTGATCCTACGTTAGTGGCTTTCTCCAGTTTTGGACGCTAGGGTCTATGCCGGTATCAACCCTATCGCCTCCCTCCAGGTGATGTGGGCGTCGACGACTTGCAGTGACTTTCGCTTTCCGGATTACCTTTACAGCCTAAGTATTTGCTTTTCATCGCTGTCGTGACTTGTAGCGCCACACGTTTTGGTACAGTTCATTCCATTAGATGATACAGGAGAGCGTTATGAAATCGAGCTGAGCATCTACAGACTGAGACTTAGATCATACTCATATCTTCTTTTCTTTGTTTTTTTTTTTTTTGGTCGGAGAAATAATTCAATTCTATGTTTTATTGTTTTAAATAAAGCTGAAAATCTTTCTTTTTTCCGGGCAATCTCCATGTGCGATTTCCAGAGAGCACAGATTTTCCATGAGGCCGAACTAAGAGGAATATAGGTACACAACCGTGAAATTAGCGAATATTGAACTATTTTGCAAAGATTACCCGAGAAAAGTTGGGGACGTAAAGCTCATCATGTGAGTTCAATGATGAAACCGGTGTCTCAATCGGACGAGGGGTGAGCAAATCGGCCAGAGCCACCTGCGAGAGTAACGCCCTTGGTCGAGGGATTTTCGATTTTTTTTTATTTGGTGGGGACGTAGGAATTTTTCTTTTTGGAAAGCGTAATGATGCATGTCGGGGAGAAATTCTAGGATCGAAGTCCATCCCTAAAATTTACAAAACAATCCCTCACTAGATGTCCTGTTTTTTCAAACATGCTGGGCATGAAAATTGAGCCCTTCGAGGTGAGGGTCTTTTGTCATTTTCTCATGTGAAAAGGAAGGACAATTCTTTGGGGTTTCTTACTGTAGTTTTCAAATTGGTCCGTGTGCTTCTTTGTTATGGGCAGGAGTGGTCATAAAGAGGGTTCTCCAATTGTCTTTAGTGGGTAAGTTCAAGGAAACTCTCTACTATATTCCGAGTCTTTTGCACTTTTAATTAGTTTTCAACAAAAATTATGCCCCTAATTAATATTTTTTTATAGACCAGCAATTTACTACTATTCATTAGTACTAATCATTGATGACAAGCGAAATTTTTTGGTGCATCCGATGAAGATAAGTCTAGTCAATCAAACGCTTTTGAGTCATCCTCCGTAGGCGATTCGGCAACCCTGCCTTTGGAGGGAATTTTCAAAAAAGCGAACAACCGCAAAGACTTGCCTCCACATGGTGGATGACTCGAAAATCACAATACCTCGGAAGACTTTTGATGTTCGTGCCCCGATCTGGCAATACTTTAATCATAGAAGAGCTTGAACCAATCACCCTCACTTTATGGACATGACCTGAAATTAGAGTGAAGTCTTTGAGAAGAATGTTAAAGAAATGTTTGGCCCAAATTCGACTCTACAACAAAGTACTTTTCACCAAAACCATTCTTCAATGTTTATTAGAGGAGACTGATTTTGTGGTGATTTTGGACGAGAAATATCACAAGTGTACAAGGAAAAAACTTTATGTCACACGGGATAGGTAATAGACAAACTTTGTTAAAATTTAATCGACGACAAAATTTGAGAATATAAAAATGCGATGCCCAAATTTAATTTGCGATGAAACACCTGAGAATTGCAACAAAGATACATGATGGAATTTAATTGACGACGTGGGTCTAAAACTTACTACGGTGCGGGAATTAAAAAATAACATGTTTGTCTATGTGTAGAGGGAGGCATCCAGTAGACGAACACTAGTATACGTAAGGCTCACGACACAACCTCTTAAGAGCAGTTCTTCCATAGCCGTTGCCATGCTTTCACTGAAAGTCTTGCCCCCATATTTTCACGATGGCATGATCTTATCTTTAGATGGTTGCTCTCTTAAGATCGCTTTTTGATCCCCCGTGCGTATTTGCTGCCGTACAATTTGCTGGATTTCATTGCCCTATTCACCAATGATTCCAAATTTGAAACACTATAATTAATCTGGGCGCCCTCTACATTTGCAATCTTCATTTGATGTCTTAATCAGTAACCTATCATCCCTTTTAATGGATATCTTTACCAATTAACTCTGCCATGATAATCTTCACCACACACCCTCATTTATCGATAGTCGATTCATGGTCATCGACGTGCATTAATACCGATTACCGTTCTTACAGTCATCGACAACGTTTCACGTGTCTGATAATTACTTGCGATTTAGTCACGCGCCCACTCATGTCAATGAATTGGTTAATTGTTGGTGTAAATATATGTCTTCTTTTAAAAGAATTAAATGTGATTTTGATTCTTTTAAATATTCAAAAACGAACAAGTATTTTCCCTTTGGATAGTACAGCGGCGTATTGTACCTCTAACGCTTCATACTCCACGCTATGACGACTATTTCCCTCCACGTTGTAGGATTTTGACACGTCACTTCAATCAACACGATTGACCAATTGTCATCATTACAAATCATAACTTTTCGGATCGTTGTCCTCTAAATTGTTGCTCTATTTCGAGAAGTGTAAGATTGGCCAAGATTTGAATTTTATCCTCCTTTCTTCTTCCTTCTCGGCTTAAACTCTATCTTCTCTAAGGCTTAAACCCTTGACCTCAAAGTTCTGTTCATCTTCCACTTTCTAGCTCACATGGTTTTTAGAACTCCCAAATACTTGCCTGCGGATTACATTGCTTATTTGACAAATTACGAGAGGACAAGCTCTGTGACAGTTGCTATTTTGAACTTCAAAACCACGCTAGGGATTATTGGGACGATGTCCTCCGTGTCCTTGCTTTAATTAGCATTTTCAGATTTTGCAACTTCTTCAGTGTTGTTTTGCTCATCCAAGAGGGGAGAAACTCCCTTTCCAAAAGTCCTCTATTATAGACGTGTGATGTGTTGGAAAAAGTATTAAAATACATAAAATAATAATTATTATTGGAAATACATTACAAAAGATTAGAAAATAAAAAGAAATGTCTAAGGCGTGCAAACACTATCCTTAAGGATAATTCTGTCCCTCGGAGTACGAAACTCGGTGCGTAAGGCTTCAGCGGCTATCCTCCCAAGATACAACAGACTTTCCTCTATACTCCGCACTAAATATTAGAAGGAAACATAACAACTTTTGTGTATGACCCAGAAAAAATAAAAGGAAAGATGTGAGAACATATTGTATCTTCAAAGACTGTGGTTTGAAGTTTAATTTATATTTAAACAAGAAAAAGAGAGAGTCGTTAGGAGATCATCATAAATCAATTAGTAATTAAAAAGATGACCATTATAAAATAATAAATAGTTTATGAAGTAATAAATCAAAAGTTATAAAGTCGTTAGACGACCGTTATACAACCATTAGAAAGCCGTTATATGACCATTAAAAAGCCGTTACAAAAATTATAACTTTCATGATGATCATAATTTCTAATAAATATTTCAAAACTGCTGAAATATCTAACAATCCCCCACATATTTAAGAAAGTTTTGACAAGAAAAATAGAATAATACTGGGTTAATGGAGAGTAATGCATCGGAATTGGTGCTTGTTAGGCTATGAACCAATCCTAGAAAGAATGAAATATAATTCATGAAATCATTGGTGAAGTTTGAAACTTCTATGAACCAAGAATTTCTTTTTGTGAATTATAATTTTCACCAATCACATTACACTCCCACAAACTTTGTTGTTCAACGCGGTTTTGCGCTAATAGGCCATGCGTGTGCTTGGTTTATTCATAAGTGCTTTAGAGATTCTCGCCAAAAATTCTCATAGGAGCGGCTCCACTTCACACTTATATAGCTGATTCCATCAAGTGTATATTGCAGATTAATACACCACCAATAATGGCTATGGAATTTCATTAAGAGCTTAGCTCAACCTCTTTTTCCTTGCAATTTTGCATTATTTTCACCTTAGGAGGGACAATAACTTTTTTTTTAATAGTGCATTAGATCAACAAATGACTTGTTATTACCCATATGAACATAATTCATGGGATCGCCAATCACATAGGTTGAGTTATTATCATTGTTGATTTTCTTCAGTTGGCTTGTCCCATTCCCCTCGATGTATAGTCAGAAGATTGACCAAAATCCATTTCTGACTTCATATAATTAATGAACATAATTCCATCATTAAGAAACTACTTTACCATGTCATCCCTCAATCAGAGGTGTCAATTTTTATCTTTGCATGGCTATTGCCTCTTGGCAATCATGATTTATAAACACAAAATGTGTCATTTTCCCAAAGGAATATCTACTAAGTGTTTCTCAACTACTCAACCTCATTTTCATAGATGAGTTTGAGAAGAATTGTTTTCTTTTTCTCAATAACTTGAATAGTTCTCAATTTACCAAAGAATAGTAAATATGTTTTTCTCCTTCACCCATCGGAGCTTAGGAGGATAAGGCATTTTGTTTACACATATATGCCTGGTAGCACTTGAGTGTACCACCCATAATTTCAATTAGCCACAATATTGGCATGGGAATGACTATAGCAATTATTTAGTCAAATCATCTACTTCAACCAAGTCGACTTTTGGTTAAGTAGGATTGCCATTTCCCCCATGATTTCATTCGACTACTTTTATGTAGAGCACTTCCACCAGGTGAACACATATTCATTAATGGATTTTATTTCATCTGAATCCAAGATCCAGTTAACATCACCGTTTCCTTATGATACAATGGGAAATGCACTATGTAAAATACAATAAACTTGACAATAGTCACCCTTTAACAAAGTATTTTACAAAGGACATCAATCTTATTAAATATAAATTTATGTTGGCTATGGATGCCAAAAAATATATATTTCATCTCCTTAACAATCATTAAAGGAGATTCTCTTTCCCAATGCAATAGCCAATCACGTCTCTAATTATTATCATGCATGAATAGACATTCAACATAAATTGGCAAAGTAAATATTCTTATAGAGAACTTTTTTTTTTACATCATTACTGCTGTTAATAGTACATGTTGCTCCAAAAATGTTAACCAAAACTCAGAGGTTAGCAAAAATCCAAAATGAATTAATAATTTCACAAAATAACTGTAAGACTTCCTCTGAGTGTTATATATGAATCACCAAAAATGTCTCAACAATGCATACTCAATACAAAACATGTAATCAATTTAATTATGCAATAAAATACTTTTTAATAATTCTATCAAAAGTTATGCGTGAAAAATCCGATAATTGCAAAAGAGACATTATAATCTTTAACCCATAAATTTGTGGCTATTATAAAATATAAACTTCTTTGGTTGTTTCAAACATAAGTGTGAATCTAATAAATTCAAGAATAGAATCATGAAATTTTGACAAGAAAAATGTTTGGACTAAAACTTTAGTAGTCATAAATATAATGCCAACAATGTTTTACACATGTAAAACTCAAAGTAGGCTTTAACTCTTTAAGCAACATTTAAATGACTGAAATGTGAAATACAAAAATATCACAAAAGGCAGGATGCAAAAAGCATACTCACTAAATTAATTTAGCCAGAAAAGTAATTAATGGCAAATATTGGGGTGTATCATTAGTCAATTAAATAGTTGTCACCCAATTATTCTCTCAGCTTGTGCTTGCTAAATTGGGTCTTCATTCCCTTCTCTTTCTATCAAGCATAATTCCATGTCGTCAAGAAGGCAAGAATCTACCACCATTCTAATGCTAGAGAAGTTCTATATGTGCATGGACGAGAGAGAATTATCATATCTTCATGTATTTATCAAACATACACATTGTCACGCAGCAAATACCAACATATGTATGAGCATATACATAGATAGAGGCTCACGCTGCACTCCCAAGCAAGCATGAATAAAGACATGCCACCAAATACCAACACAAGCTCGTAGACTACTTGAGCATATTGGCATGGACATCACCAACCGATTCATGATTGTATGCACTCTAGCATATTCCCAAGAATGACGGGACAACACTGTGAGGAATATTGAAGAATTTTGTTCCAAAGTCAAATGACACCTATTTTCAAAATATATAAGCACAATAATATAAGGTAAAAAGAGCGTAATTTTAGTGGTAAAACACAGAAATCCCACATGACGGCATCCATTGTTTCGCTGAAAACAATTATATATAACCTGGTCCAACATGGGCAAGCTCGATAAGATTCTGTAGAGATGGAGCCAAAGACAAATTAAATAGCAAATAAAAACAGTTATAAATTGGCTTCATGAATGTACATTAAACAAATTTTAGCAAGAGAATAGGAAGAATTAAGGACAAATTGAAACTATTTTGAGTAATTGAGGAGCGCCCCAATTTCCAATCCTAAATGGATGATAATTAAAATAATCACGAACTTCAGAGAGAAAACATCTACACATGTCCGACTTTCTATTGGAAAAACAAGTATAGGTATTGAAGCCCCAAAATAAATAAATAAATATATATAAAAGAAATATTAGCCCGATTTCTTTCCATTTCTTTTATGGTTTTCCTTTTCTATTTCTTTTTAAGTAGCCACACGGAATCACTATGCCATTTTTAAAGATTTTTTACATAGGTAATTTTGAAAAACTGTAAGCATCTTCCGTAAAAGTATAATAGCACACATTCACATAATATGTCTAACAAGATCAAATCAAATCTAAAGAGAACACACAAGCTCCAAATTTCAAATATTAGAATGAAAGGATCTCAGACCTATGTGATGATGATTCCTCAAAATGTGGAAACAGCGCGCCAAAATGGCAATTACGCCCTTCAAGCATTAATTTAGAGTTTCCAAAAAACGACTTTACTTGAAACTCTATAACCTTACCAAAACGACCAAAAGCTATTTTTTGTTAATGCTCGATACTGTCCCATGACAAACCACCCAAGAATATGTGATACTTGTCCTTCACCATCTCCAAATCCTTGTTCAATTCCAAGGTCGGTGGAAGCACCAACAATTCCAATTTTGAAAGCTATAAGGCAATTATCCTTAAGATTGTTGGAAAAAGTATTAGAATACATAAAATAATAATTATTATTGGAAATACATTACAAAAGATTAGAAAATAAAAAGAAATGTCCGAGGCGTGCAAATACTATCCTTAAAGATAATTCCGCCCCTCGGAGTACGAAACTCGGTGCGTAAGGCTTTAGCGGCTATCCTCCCAAGATACAACAGACCTTTCTCTATACTCCGCACTAAATATTAGAAGGAAACAGAACAACTTTTGTGTATGACCAAGCAAAAAGAAAAGGAAAGATGTGAGAACATATTGTATCTTCAAAGATTGTGGTTTGAAGTTTAATTTATATTTAAACAAGAAAAAGAGAGAGTCGTTAGGAGATCGTCATAAATCATTTGGTAATTAAAAAGATGACCGTTATAAAATAATGAAGAGTTTATGAAGTAATAAATCGAAAGTTATAAAGCCGTTAGACGACTGTTATACAACCATTAGAAAGCCGTTATATGATCGTTAAAAAGCGGTTACAAAAATGATGACTTTCATGACGATCATAATTTCTAATAAATATTTCAAAATTACTGAAATATCTAACATGATGTGCTGAATCCTAGCGATTTAGAGGATTTCCTTCCTTTGATGTTGATTTTTATAAATGGCATCTGAGAATGAAATATCAAAATCAAATATTTTCCATCTGGAAGGAAGCCAGTATTTATTGAGAAAATTCCCTATATTGTTTAGAAGATGATTGAATAATCAAAATTTACTAATGTGCGTATCGGGTGATATATGCACAAGTCAATATGCGAATGATGTTGTAATTAATACTTGGTGAGCTAATATGAGGACTACTTTGTCATCATCAAGAATTGTCTGTTGATATTGAAGGATTGCTGTTGATATCAAAGGTGAACAAGATATTGAACATCGAGATATCTACAAGCTAGAAGGACCTTGAAATGAGGTGAAGATTTGAAAAAACCTTGACTGATGGTGAACACATCGAGAAGAACGAGGACATTCATGATGATTAGGAGGTACCAAGATCTAATGAATAGTTGGATGGACCCAATGATGGTGAACAAGCCTAAAATGAGAATGTTCAGTAAAGATGGGAAGGACCATGGAGGTGAACAATTTAGTAGAGTCATAATCACCAATAAGCTCAGAAGGACTAGAAGATAGAAGATTTCATCATTACCATGAACAACGGGTTGTTATCAAAAGTAGTAGATTGTTGGCAAGACCAGTTGCCTTAATTAGATGAGATGGAAGACTATGATGATACTTATGAGTTGTGTGAGTTTAGTGAAGATTGATGAAGACATCGACAAGACAAGAACAAGTCTAATAGGATGAGGATTTCATGATTCTTAGAGTTACTAACTAGAAGTCTTTGGAAGCTAACATACTTAGAAGAATTATTGGATGATTGATTGCAAGTCAATACATATGGTTTAACCGTGGATAGCACCAACAGCTGATAATAATGAGCACGTCTTGATTATGGGTAATGGTTCATACTGATATCAAGTCTTGGAAGATGTTGGTCACGTGCTCATCTTATTGGAACATTGTTCAAGATGAAAACAATATTACAAAGGTTTGGAATTGGCGAAAGGACCACTAGAGTTGAATTCGAGCAACTTTGACAATTCTGAGCTAGAGACAAACTTTGAAAAAAGCAGACTGACATTGTTTTGAGACATTGCCACCGTCAGAGAGATGTTCTAATGATTTTGAGCATTGAAGAGACATTTTATTATCTAAGGTTGGATGGTTATTAATTCAATCCAAGAGAGATATTGGGGTTGAGTGTAAACGAATTAAATAAGTCTAGTGCTTTTGTGTGTTCTCATTTGCTCTATCGTTGTTGTGTATTGCTAATTATTCTCTTTATAGTGTTCATATTATTTGTAATCATGATAAGAGCAAGTGTACAAGAGTGTGTTGATTGTAACTTGTCTTGAAAATTACTAGTGGATTCTAACCTTCTTCTGGCTATTAATCATAGAAAGTGGATGTAGGCTTGGGCGTAAAGCCAACCACTATCAATCTCTATGTGTCATTTTCTATTTTTTCATTATCAGCATTACGTGTTTATTATCATCACTATCTGTTCATCAGCAGCAGGCAGATTTGATATCTATGATATGATCCTACTATTTTGAAGTTTAACTTATTTTATTCTACAAAAGTTCTTCATAGTTCCCATACAATGCATTCACCCCCCTTTAAGTTGTATTGTTAGCTCCAATAATAGGTATTATAGCATTGTTTGAAGTATTTTCACTTATGAAATAAAGATTATTTCTAACTAACATTATGCGAATTTTAGTTTTTTGCAAAGGATATTCAATTTTTCGATGTTCCTTGTTTGATAAAACTAACTATGGTTACTGAAATGTGGGATGAGTGTTCATACAATCCATGAATTATTAGTTATGGACTTTGATCGAAAAGAGTCCATATCCAATAAGAGGAAATGCAATCCCCAAAAATGCAAAAGAAATGAGATGACTCTTTTTAAACTCAAGAGCCATGCATTTCTTTTTGCTTATCTTACATTGAATAAGATAGAATTTCTTTTTATAGCTGAGCAAAGGAAATTGGGGATACGCTTGAAGTTGGGCAACATTAAGTCCAGTGTGAAGGAGCGAGGATGGCAAGAATTGAAGAAAAGACAAAAGATCATTATATAATAAAGAAACACAAAAAGAAGATTTCCTCTGCAAAATCACTCTCCACTATCTACTCATCATTATTTTCTCCATGATTTAAAAAGGAAGAAAAAAGTAACGGGAACAATACGTAGGGGAAAGCTTTTGCATATAAGGGCATGTATGGTAACATTTCTGTTTCTTCGAACAAAAAAAGAACAGAAATCCGTTTGATAAAAATTTTATTCCCGGAAACATAAAATATATTTTTTTGTTTCTAGAAACAGATTTGGAATAGAAACAAGAAATAAAAAAAAGTAACTTTTTGTTACCGGTAACAATTTTTAGAAATAAGCCAATTTTTTGCTTTTCTTTTTTTCTTTTGTTTTTCTTGCTTGATGCGGCCTTGGGTGGCTGCTTGCCAACTGCCGGCCACCTCTGGCCGGTCATGGCCACCGTTGGCCGACCGCCAGCCGTCGTCGACCATCGTCACCGTCGTCGTCTAATTGTCGTCGCTGCTGTCCACCGGCCACCGGCCACCCCTGACCTTTGATGATTGCCATCGACCGCCGTTGCCCTCGCCGACCGCCGGCCACCGTCGCAGGACTGCTGGCCGCCCTTCGTCGCCGCCCCTCGACTACCGTCGCCGCCGCTACTTGCCGCCACTAGTCGCCGCTGCCCTCCGGCGGACGGGCGGCCGCAAGAGGCGATAGCCGGTGGGCTATGGGCGGCGATCGTGCAGCGGCGGTCGGTGGCAGGCGGTCCTGCAATGGCAGGCAACGGCGACGGGGGCGGGCGGCGGCGACGGCGCGACGACGACGACAAGCAACGGGCGGCGGCAGGTAGCGATCGGCGGCCCGTGAGCAAGAATAAAAAACATGGCTTTTATAATAAAAAATTTTATATGACTTGACATATTATTTGAAAGAAACCAGTCCATGTCACATTTTCACGTGGCATACTTGGTATTAAAGTGATCGCTCTTTAACAACGATTGGCACTGAAGTGATCATTTTAAACAAAATTTGATATTCAAATGATCACTATTTACAACTTTTAGATGACGTCATTTAGGGTTTATATACTAACTAAAATACTCTAGCAAGCCACCTGGGATTGAGAAATTAATAAAATATGAGAACGTCAAATTTCTGAAAACCAAGATTGAAGTTGGCACTTGCGTGATCTTTTTTTTTTTTTTTTTTTTTTTTTTTAAGTGGAACATAAGTTATCCGAAAAAGAAACTTTTAACACTAAAATGAGAGCTGCATAGAACTTTTGGTACCTCAGATATTCTTCTCTCCATGTTAGGATATATTGCATTTAAAATTGCATATTTAGGAACCATATAATAATTTAGGAAATTACTTAGAATAGGATGTAATATAAATTATTTCTTATTTTAAATTAGGTAATCACATAATTTTAGGTAGTTTCCAATTTAGTTAAAAAGAAAATCACAAAAAATAACATGCATATTTCATATAGAAGGAGCTTCAAAATTACCGCACCATCGTTGCCACGTCGTCACATCGCCATGGCATCGTAATATCACACGTCATAATTTTCATGTCATTGTGTCATATTAGATTAATTTATAGTTCTTTTACTCGTCATTAAAATTAGGTTGCACAATGATTACATTAAAGTGCATGATATGTCATTAATTCAAGTTAGAATCCATATGGACATAATTTATATTAAAATTACATCTCATGCATTGCATATAATTTAATTTTTATTTAAAAAACCTCTCTTGCTTCTCCTGTTCTTGTTCTCTTTCGTCTAAAATAGACCCATCATAACCTGAGTACTTGATTCAATACCATCTCCTACTTCTTCTACTTGAGTGCTATCATCATCTTCGTTATTGCTGTAACTCTTAACATACACTTAAGCTCCCTAGCCATGAAGATAATGGTGAACAATATACTTACTACCATTATCATCATGGAAGTATCTCAAACCATTCTTCAAGCTGTTCCTAGGAAGACAATAATAAAATTTTTTATTTATTTTACATCATAACCATTGCACTATATCCTTGAGAAATCAATATATGATGACCTTCTTACATCAACAACGATAGTATCTTCATTTTCACTAGCATATTCTCACTTATTGATGCCAATAACAAATTTCCCACCATAATGGACAATAATAGCCACAAAAATGTCCCCCATGCTAATGCTGCACCCAAGAAAAAAAATATATCTTATGGGACCACAACGTAGAAATGACGACAACTTCATAAGGAGGTCCCCACAGTTGCACCTAATTGATTAAAGATGACTCAACGATTGTCATTTAGTGGACAAAAAGCAAACAAGCTAGCACCAAATTAATAAAATAAATTGAGGACCACACATTGCACAATTCCTCCTCTAGCATTGTCGTCCTCGACAACTGCACCAAGAACCTTAATCCCCCCCAACCAATCCCTAATTTTTGCCTTCCAGCCCTAATTTTTCCCTCTAGAGCAACTTAGAGAGGATGACGAACTTGAGTGAGCAAAGCGACAGAGATGGTGAGCAATGGCAATGGTGAGTGAACGATAGTGATGGGGAGAGTGGTGTGATGGTCAACCACCATTGAAGACAATTGAGCCCTATAATCTTCCTTGTGTGCGACATTTTTGCTTGGTTGGATTGAGCAACGTCGTTTTGTACATCCATGTAGACTAGATTCCTTTAAAAAAAATGTCAACTCAGTTTAATTTTTTGATTATAAATGTCACATAATATTTTTGTTGGAAATTCTCGCCAAAGGCACTTAAGTAGTAGTTTTTCCTCCAATTTGACACAAAAGTGAACAGGTGAAAATTTTTGCTACTAAAATGAGTGCCGTACAAAATTTTTGACACTTCTACTGTCCTTTTGCCAATTCTATGCCCATCATGTCAATTGCCTAAAATTCTCCCAATGTAGGTAGGCAATCCACTTCAAGGAGACGGAGACGAGAAGATACAGAGGCACCCTCATCTAGTCGCGTCAGGACTTCTATCGACAGAAGTTTTGTTGTCCCACATTCTGCTTCAACCACTGCGGATGTCAATTCCAATGACTCACCATCTAGTCCTGCCAGTAAGTTATCTTTTTCTGAAAGTGATCATGGTGTTATAGCCAAATGGGCAAGGCTCTATCAGCTAGTTTCATATGGTTATGTTTAGATTAGCTCTAACATAAGCGCCGAAGAAGACATCAAGCTCCTGCTCGCGTATTTGGACAATTTTGTAAACTACCACAATTGTCTTGCCTTCCGGTACACTTTCAAGGAATTCTCACCCTTTTTCGGTCATAACATGGGGACTTGTAAAGCAAACAGAAATGAAATTCGGTCTTCTCAAGGTACTGAGGATGATTATTGGGACCAGAGCAATGACCTCCTTCATTCGAAAGAAATCCTTGAAGATTACCGCAATGATGATCAAATGCCATCGCAAACTGTTCTGGAGCAGGAGATGCTGGTCGACAATATCACGACCACATGTTACGCAACTGCAAGGCAATTTCAATATTAGGGTCCTGTGTGGTTTAAGAGATGAAATTATTTTTTCTCTTTACTTTATATTCTATCGGATAAATTGCTCGATCATCGTGTGAACAAACAACTGGTGCGATTAGGGTGATGGTATCGAAACTCTGCTGAAATAGAAATGGACTTTTAACAGTCAAAGTGGATCTCTCCTGTGACCAGGAGTTGTCACTAGTGTAAATCTTTCGATCGTGGGCTTGAGAGGCATGCGTAGTGCTCTTATGTTGAACAGAATGTTTTAAGTTTTTAAGAAATGAAGTTCCGTAAAAGTCCATAAACTTTGTTAAATTGAAGGAAGTTGGGAATATGTTGGAAGTTTGTTTGTAAAACAAACTAAATGCATTTCTCTTTGTCCCACATAGGAAAAATGAGAGGAAATGGACCAATTTATAAGTGTGAGGTTTCCTTTGTGTATCTAAAAGAATGATTGGGTGTGGGCTAGTTCCCACCATACCTACGTGCGGGTGCGTGATTAGCACTTTGCACGCTTGCGCGCCCACGGTTTAATTTGCACTAATCCATTTATTATTTAATTTTTTTTTATTTCATACGGTTATCTTATTAACTTTAATCAATTCAAAGTTGTTTTTGTTTATTGAGAATTTTCGGAAATTAATTAATTAATAAAAAATAATTTCGAAATTTTATTTATTAAATAATAATAATTTTTATTCCGAATTTTTTGTTTGTGTCTTTTCAAGACAACCTTTGAAAAAGATACCCGTTCAGTTTGCAACCTTTCCCGAATGGTTGCATTTGGTCGGTTTTAATTTCTTAGGAATGGATGCCTTTGTTCATTTTGGGCAATTTCGAAAGGATATTTTTGTTCATTCTCGCAATTTTTCACGAAAAGTTACATATTTTAAGACTGTTTTATATATATACATGTCTGATTAAGGAAGAATGAGAGTGTGACATCCCAGATTTTCAACTCTGTTTTCTACTGAATAAATCGAGCATTTCATTGACGCGCCTATAGGGTTGTTCTCAGAGCCGATCACTCTCAAGATAACTAGACTATCTGGTGAAACCATTAAGAAATTTTAAGGCAATAGACTTGAGAATTCGACCAGGAATCGGCTTATCAACCGTGCTTATCTTTAGAGGCCATTAAGGCACAGTTAAAAATCGATTTGAGATCAGAGATAGGTCAGTTCGACAGAGATGTGTGGCTAATCGTGGGTAACACCACTAAATTGGAAAATTTTCGTTGACCGACACTAGACTGATTTTCTTATTGTTTTAGTACCCTATGTCCGTATTTGGACCCTCGAGATTTTCACGACAACCGAGAGTCGCTAATGAGTCGAGTGGGTTCATAGTGGCTCAAAGAAAATCGACCACGGGTTATTTACACTAAAAATTTCTGAAAGTTACCCGGTAGTCTAGGTCATGCCAAAAACGCGCCAAATTGAATTAACTGTGAATTCAAGTCCGATTTCAGAAATTGAAGTTTCTGTTATGTCAGAATAAATTCTAGGAGTGTCGACTCAGTCTCAAAAGATTTTTCTGACACCCGACACTTTTTGAGAAAAAGTCATCGCCGAGTCGTTTTTGTGTAGAAAAAGCCGGTGATTATTTTTGGTCACAAAATTGGAAAGCATGATGGAGATGTGGGTGAGGAAAAATACTGAGATGACCGAGGGATGACCAATTGAATTTATTGAAGCCAATTGAGATTAAATCAAGTAAGTTGAGGAGTCCAATTGAAGCCAAATATTCACAAATTCGTAGCCCCCCTTCCCTCTAGCTATTTTGGACCATTTCACATGTTGTTGGGAGTGTGTTGGTGGAGCAATGACAGCCATGGGATGTTGGCTTGATGGACAAGCTTGAAGGGGACAAAAATGTGGAAAATGTGCATGGTAGGCCCCCACCCTGGTCTCTCTCCCTTTCCTCTTGCTTAGCCACCGTCCAACCCCATTCTCTCCTCCATCTTGTGTGAAACCAGCAAGGAAGAAGGAGCTGCAGCAGCCACCGCCTCACGCCGCCGTGCCGTCGCCGGTTCCACGCGCCCCGCCCGCGCGTGCCACCCACGCGAGCACCGCCCGCAACTCCGCCTTCCTCGTGCCATCCAGCAGCTTCCTCTCGCTGTCCCGAGCCTACCCAGGGCTATTCTTAGCCATTTCTTTGCCGATAAACCTCCATCTAGGCCCGGTTTGGCCTATTCTTTCATTCCCGAGCAACTCCAGCCTAAACCGAGCTGTTTTCTCTCCATTTCCAGCAGCGATCAGCAAGCTTTTTTGTGGGTATTTCAGCATCTTTGGAGTCCGTTTTGAGGTGTCTACAAGCCTTGGACCCTAGGCCTGCTTTGGAGAAAAATGTCACCCGCGACGTTCCCGATGTTTCAATCCGAGAGGATTGTTAAACGTGTGAGTTTAACTTACTAAACATTGATTAGTTTGCTAATAATTCTTAGGGATTGATTAGTGTTAAGTAAGTATGATTAGGAGGTTAGATTAGTTTAGAATAATTAAATTAGTGACTTATCAATGTATGTTAGGTAGTTAGACATAGTCATTAGCGAGTAGATAGGCTCAAGTAATTATTGAGCGAACCTTGGAAATTTTTCGGGTCCGTCTCAGCTCCAATTAGGCATTACGGTCCCAAGTTAGATTTTTAGTATTTAAATATTAATTTTCGAAATTATTTATTTATTTATTTATTTTCTGAAAATTAGACCAGGATGGTCGATGACCGGAATTTTATGCTGATTATCGTGGTGCAGTCCGTTTATTTATTTGAGCTTTATTTTGTGCTAAATTGATTTATGAGTGATTTTAGGATTTATTCCTAAATTGAATAATTTTGGGAAAATCAATTGAAAAATAATCGAGCATAAGTTGATAATGCCAAAAATATTTTGGTGGACTACAGAAAATGGTGGGATTAATGAAAAGGAAAAGCATGGTATTTTGGCTATGGCCGACCATGTGCTCACGCATGATATTTTATCGAGTAAGATAAAAGTGAAAGAAAATACTGGATGACGTGGCTCGGTGACCGGTTATGTCGCCTTGGTGTATAAGACACCTTAGAGAATGCACGTGAATTGTTGAGTATATACATCACCTGGAAAAGGCACGTGGCTCAGTGATCAGTATGTCGCCTTGGCGAATAAGTCACCTTAGAGAATGCACGTGGCTCGGCAATTGGTACTTCACCTTGGTGAATAAGTCACCTTAAAGAATGCACGGGGCTCGGTGATGAGTACGTCACCTTGGTGAATATGGCGCCTTAGAGAATGCACGTGGCTCGGTGATTAAGTTCATCGTCTTGGCGAATATGGAGCCTTAGAGAATGCACGTGGCTCGGTGACTAAGTATATTATACTAGGAATTGTATAGTATGGATGGAAATAACCAAGGGATGGTCCGATTGACATGTAATTGACTAACTCGATTGATCAAGGAATTGATCCGAGATGATATGATTGGGTGTCTATTGAATTGTGCTAATATGCAGGTGGAGTTTGAGGCCAAGGTAAGTCCTCTGATCCGTGTGTGCATAGGCAGCCCATAGTGTATTGGTTTACTAATCGGGTCTTAGGGGGTAGAACTTGCTGAGACGTAGTCTCATCCCGGTTGTAGGACAACATTTCAGAACCCTGATAAGAAACCTGAAGGAGGTAGAACCCGAAGAGGAGGACCCTGATGAGGAACCGGAAGAGGAGTTCGAGGAGAATCCCGAGGATGATTTGGAGTATGACCCGGATGAGGACTGAGATCCCATCCTGTTTTGCAAACCTGAAGTTGTGGACTGATGTTGATAGATCAGACTTCTGTGAATAGTATTGTATTATATACTATATGGTTTGCTCGTATAAAAGTTTGGTTGTGGATTTTTCAGTTGTGAAAAATATAACATTTTTTTCTATCCCATTGTTTTATTGTTTGGGAATTTGTATGCTTCCGCATGCGTATTAAAATGAATGGGTCGGCGATGCGTCCCGGGACGTCGCTATTATATCGACCAGGTGAGGGATGGGCACGCGATCGAGGATCGGGGCGTGACAGAAAGTGATCATTTTTCATCTTTTCGACTCTTCTTTTTGAAAATTACAACCATTCTTTCAATTGTCTCCTAGAGAGACCTTGGAGAAATACTAGAATTACTATCTAGTATTCTCATTTTGAGACTTTGTTGTATCTTGGAGGATATTTGCCAGTGACCATTAGCAACTTTGTGGGGCAAATAAATCCTTAAAGAAAGTGATATCACGCCTCAAAGTCCGACTCGAGTACTCTAAAGATCCGTCTTCATTGTTCTACCCTATTCGAAGCCATATTTTCCCAATAGAATATCCATCCATGTTTCTCGCCTAAAAATTCTATGTCATTAAAGAGAACAAAATAAATTTGAATAGTGAAGAGATCACCATGAAATGGGAATTAAGTGATGTAGCCTCTTGAGAATTTTCTCATGATTTTTAATATATTTTCAAAAATCATATGTTTTAATCTTATTACTATGAAAAATTCGAGTTACCTTTTACATAAAAAAAAAAAAAAAAAGCTCTAGAGAAGAAAAGAGTGATGCGGTCTCTTCACAAGTTTTTAACGAGGTTTATTTTTACCCAAACTTTCATTATTTATTGCATTGATGATTTTTTCAAGAATTTTACTGGTATTCGGAAAGCTAAAGCAAGACCATTCTTAATAGTACTTAAACCTGCGACAAAAAAAAATTAGATTTTCCCACATTATCATTTCACTAATTAAATTTGTCCGCGCATCAAGCTAGAGATTTGACAAATGTGAGTATAAACGTCACACAAGATGATGGTATCATACTCTAGGGATATTTAATGTTTAACTTGAATTGTTGCATCATTAGAGATATAATGCCTTATGTTTTTCTTTTTCTTTTTGCAGAAGCAATCGTATTTTTCACCTTAGATTGATATATTATTTTCATAAAAACTGCTTAGATAAAAAAAATCGTGTTATTGCAAAGTTGAAGATTACTCATGAGAAATTTATTGCCCAATTCATGTGAAAGTTTTTTCTTATATTATCCTAGGTAAAATACAGTAACAATGAAAACAAGCGAAGGAGTTGTCATATCTTTGACAACTTAAAATGCCTGCAAAGAAGCTTTAAATTTTTAATTTATCGAGTAGATATCTAAATTACGATGTGTTAAGGAAGGGCATACTATTGCTATTTGGTTTGGTTTTTAGGGAAATGCAAGTTCAAGAATTTTTTGAAAATGCAAATGGCATTCGGTAAAGTGTCGAAAAATGCATTGAGGTTAAAAAATAATTAGTGAGTTGTATCCAATCACATCCCCTCTACGTTGAGATATCCACGAAATTGGCAGCAAACTCCTCGCAAATGCTTCCCCCCTGGACGTCAAAGAAAGCAGCTGAAGCAACGGCCCAAAGGGGAATAAAAAAATGTTGCAAAATACACTCTTTTAATGTAATAGATCGTTTTTCAATTAGGAAATAAAAAAGTACGATAGATAAAGTGCTTTCATTATAACAAACTAGTATTGTACGTTCGTTTATGGTTGGTTCGACTGAAACGAACCAATAGCGGATCTCCTTCCAGAAGTCTTCCAGGACTCGCGCCAGGAGGAGGTCTCCACGGACAACGAGAACAAGGACAACCAATTGCCCGTTGGGAACACAATTTTATTCTTCTATTTTTAAAATTATTTTTTTATAAAAATATATTTAAAACAGAAATCAGGAATTAAAATTTTTAACTTTTCTATTTCTAAAACAAAAAATGATAAATGAAAACTCTTCTTATCACTCTGGTCACTGGCTGTCGTCCACCCATTGCTCGTTGTAGGACGCTGGACGCTGGACGCTAGAGCTGGACACCGGACGCTGGATGCCCGATAACTAACACCTGTCATCGAATGCCTATCACCAGATGTCGAACGAACATCACGGGACGCTCGTAGCCCATCGCCAAATGCTCGCATGTTTGACGATCATCGCCAGACGCTAATTGACCCTCGTTGATCGTCGGATACCGAAGGATCATTGCCAGATGTCGAACAACCATCGCTAGACGCTTGTCGCCCATCGTTGGACGCTTGTTGCCAATCGCTGGCTACTAGCCTCCCTGCCTACCAACCATTTCCCACTGCTCCTCGGAATAGAGAAATTTTATATTATTATCAAACGAATTTTTATTTTAAGAACAAAAATTTTGTATGATTATCAAATTTTTATTTTTACCTAAAAATTCGTCCAAAGATTAGAAATAAAAAAAAATCAATTTCTAAATAAAAATTGATTTATGATATAATATAGTTATAATTCGCATCTCTACTTCCCATCCATCTTGGGAAAATCTCCAAAATTGGCAGCATTTCTTTACGCTTGCCGCTCGGAAGTCAAGAAGAGCGACAGAAGCGACCACATGGGGAAGTCACATTCGAGAATCGAAATAATGATACTTTTGCATATTATTCAGTGGATGGCGCTCATCTTTTACTTAAAGTCGGTTGTGACTAGTGAATTGTCAAGTCCAGATATTAATTTAAAACAATCTTTTACTTTAATCCTGTCGGGACTCCACTCGTTAAAGTCACTGCAGTATCTCTGTCTTAGATTCTGTTGGGACTCCACTCGTTACAATCTCTCTCTCTCTCTCTAGTGAAAAATTTAAGCAACTAACAAGAGAATTTCTGACATGGAGGTGGGTCATCATGCAAGCAATGATGTAGGCCCACGCGAGGACATTGCAAAATGATTGTCTCCCGCCTTTTGCTTTTCCGTGTTTTTTATTTATTTTTAAGTCATTGTGGAACGTTGAGTATACGAACACAGACAGTCGAATCACAATTTCGAAGGCACGAGCCTTGACCATGTCGAGGGAGAATGCGTACAGCAAGAAGCTAATGCTTCAAAATATGGTCGTTCCTGATCTTAATGGCAGAATAGTCAAGAAATTTTTTCTTTTTCTCCATGGAAAGTAGCCATTAATGACGGAGAACATGGCCTCTTTTGACAAAGCCACCCATCTCCATGCCTGGTCTTGGTCATCTTCAAAAGAAGGAGACAACCTTTTCAATCTAAGTAACCATCATTTTATTAAACTTTTCTCTGCACTCGACTGATGTCCACAATGCACATTAATAAATCACGGCCGTGTGTATCGGGCAAAGCTTTATCATAGAGTGAAGGGTATGAATCCCAAGATTCCTTTGAAGGGAAAATATTGTTACCAAAACAAAGCAAACATTTCAAATCGAGACTCTTACCTACTCTGTCAGTTGTTCTAATAAGTGTACTCCACCATTGCTGAAGACCCTCTAGTTTAGTGATATTTAAGTCTTGCATTTTTCCGGAAGGTATTGGATTTGTTTGCCAAGTTGTACTCCCAATGAATGTTTTACTCCATCCTTTTGGTGATGATCCGAATTAGATACGTTTTAAATTTTGGCCTGCTGAACTATTAAATGTGTTTAGAATGACTTACATTTTCTCCTCCTTCTTTATATACTCTATTGTTCCGGAACACTTAAACTTCTAATAAATATCAAAAGTTGACTCTAGATATAATTTCTTTGTAATTCCTTAGAAATCAAATATTATTTCAAGTAATGGAAAAACAAAAAGATGAGCATTTTGCCTTTTAAGAGGCATACTAAATGTCTGACTAATTTTATATCTCTCTATATCGGTTATCATCAATTTACTCGCACAAGTTCATCATCTAGCTAGAGCTGTGACTGACGTGAGGATATACGCTGCACAAGGCGATCGAACTATGCTCTAGGAATATCCAATGATTTTTTTTCCCCAATCCAATTTAACCCAAGATTCATGTCCAACCGCAAAGCATATCTATGATTACACATGCGCCCGCGGATCTTTCTTTCGCATCTCAAACCTATCATGCTTCTTAATTTCATCATCGAAACTCAATACTTTTTAATATTGTAAACTCCAAACCTAAAGTTACATTATATAAAAGCCGCAAAAAAAATAATAATAAAAAAAACCGAAACAACATCAAGTTCTCTTTATAAGTTATAAACGAGGCTTATTTTTACCTGAACATTCATTATAGGTTCATTTTCAACAAGGTAATAAACAAGAACGACAAACGAGTAACGGGAATTGTGACATCATATGCTCCCTATAATACATGGAAAGAAATTTCGCATTGGATTGTGACTAGAATCACATGACTTAAAATCTTCTCTTGGAACATAATGGACTGCTACACGTCCCTTTTATCTCACATTATTATTATTATTTGCGAAGTTTCCTGTTAAATTCAATTGAGTCAAGAAGGGGAACTCCCGCCGACAAACGGACAAATGCCTTGTCTGAACTAAGGACGGGGAAACATCGTCCATGCAAAAAGGGAGGGGAGTCTTTTTTTTCCGTTGTTCTTGTTCTTTTTCCAACAGGAGTTTTCTGGACACAACTAACATATAAGAAAGTTGAATACTTAAGAATTTAGAATGCTTTTCTTCGTCGAATGTCGGCGGCTTTACCCCGATTTAAACGTCACACGAGAACCTTTAGGCTGGAAGGGTCCTTGCTGGTATTATCATAGAGTAGCAGGTTGACGAGTGCTGTATGAAGCTCACCACCTCGCTCCAGGTGTTATAGGTCTTGACCGGTCGTGTTGCGCCTCCAGTGTTGTTATTTTGAAGAAATTAAAGTGCTCAACACAAGCTTACACTTTGTATACATTAGTATAGGATAACATTATAGGATTCCCATCCTATTGTGTTGGTCTTTGGGATCGGAGTAATGATTAATAGGGATAGTGGGGGGATTGTGTGCATCGTGCCTTACATCGTGTCCATGGCTAAAGATCGTGGCCGAGTGCTGAGAGATCGTGTAGTCATTGATGACTTGCAGCGATCAAAAGTCTGTCGCATTGTCAAACCCCTCTGCAGCCAAAGTGCCCGCTTTTCATCGGCGTCGCGGCTTTTCGCTGTCTCGCATTTTGGTATATTCATTTCATTACATAATACGTTGAAGGTTTTGTACGTTAAAATGAAATTTCCCAACTATTAAACCCTAACCTATATTACACTTTAAGGGAATGACATTGCTGCACTTCAATAAATAAAAGATGAAGCCCCTAAGAACTCTTAAACGTGATAGTCACTTATCTCGAATTTACACTAAAAACACTACAAGTTAATCGTGGATTTCCTTTGGCTCCTAAACATCATAAAACGACATAATTGTTCTTTTGGGCTAAAAGGCCGGTCTCCTTGATAATTACAAAATGCCCCTTCGATATCGAAATGGATCATTGAATTCAGCGGAAGCCTTAAATCCGAGCTTAGCATCTACAAACTGAGACCTTGTGATACTTATTTTCACAGCACTGAGTTCAATAGTAAAAACTACGTCTCAATCAGATGCCTGAATGTCCACTAGAGCCACACATGCCCCCAGAAGTGGGCCACCTGGGATTCCTGCACCACATACAACACCAATGTGCTGATGTTGAGGTTGTCCTACTTTGATTGTAAAATGGACTAGTGGTTGGTTTATAAATACGGGGGCAAGTCTCACTTTTTAAGCTAACTTTTAGAGTAAGAGGAGCTCAAGACCACCCAACATTCGGTGTGAAGATTTTCAGTTTGAGAAGCATTATTATACATGCCGGGAAGAAATTTTAGTTTTGGTGTCCATCACTTGATTTAAAAGTAATCCCTCACTAAGATGTCCTGGTTTTTCATGAAAATTGAGCCCTTTGAGGTGGAGGGTCGTGTTTTCATTTGCACATGTGAAAAGAAAACGGCTCTTTAGGGTTTCTTGCGGTAGTTTTCACATTGCTGCGCGCTCCTTTGCTATGAACAGGAGTGATCACGAAGAGTGTTTTCCAATTGTATCTAGTGGGTGAGTTAAAGAAACTCTCTTAACATATTTTATGTATCATTGGCACTTTTAATTAGTTTTCAACAATATTATTTTGCCCTAAATAATATTTCAATTTATAAAAGAATCACGTAGCAATGTAAAAATTGCATTAAGAAACCCACTAATGCGGCAAAAGGTCACCGCATTCGTCGTCGGATTGTCCCCAAATCGCTGTTTTTACATGTGATCACGTTTTCATGCCCTCAATGCGGTCGCGCACGATGACGACGACGTTCCTGGGGCGTCGGGCATTAATTGGTACCCAAACCCTCTGAAGAGAAGATGTTTGCGTGGAATTTGTGCATTCCGTTCGGTTTCGGGGCAAAGTTTTTGAGAAAATAGAAAGTATTTGGAGAAATATTAGTAGCGTTTTGTGAAGTTCATTTTAAAAACATATCGGGAAATGACTTTGATTTAAATACCGTTTGGGAAAAAAACTATACTTTGTAAAAGATTTTTGTTAAAAAAAAAAAACTCTCAAACTATTTGCTAGCAAACTTAGCCAGTAGTGAGCTAAATTGGCCTCTAGCTATCATCGCATGAGGTTGCTTGACCTCAGGCATCGCCTAGGGTTACATGGCTTGTCAACGCTAGACTAGCTTGTCGTTAGCCAAATTTGGCCTCACGGTCAACCTGAACCCTTGCTAGTGAGGTTGCATGAGGTGGGGATATTTATGAAATTATAAAATTTGAGCAAGGGCAAAGTTGGAAGAAAAAAATTGTATTTGTATTGTTTAAAGCACCCTCGGATCTACCTTGGGCTAAAGACCTTAAAAGCAATTGCATTTCCCTAAAAGTCCTCAAAAAATTTATCAAACATTATTTACATTTGTCCAAAGGACTTTGGAACCTAAAAGGCTTTGGCAATATTGAACCAAATGCACCCTCCCAATTTTATATGTTTCAATAATGTGCCTTATTTCTCTTTTTATTTTTTTACATACTCGATCATTGCAAACCACCTAAAACTTTTGACATATACATATATCCACACCTCATATAGTTTTTTTTTTCCATAATTTTCCAAGACATGAATAAAATGAGTGTCGACATATCCTTTAAGAGAAACTTGAAATGACTCGGTCATAATTAGGTTTCTTTCTTGTAAGAGCAACAAGAAGATTTCAATGGATGGAAGCTCCATGATCGGTTTCAAGATGGGCGGATTTTCACTAGTCTGATTTCTTGTTTCATGGTGGAAATCTACCGAGTTACTCCTAGACCCAGCTATTTACCAGATCGACGGGTCTAATTTGGTTATCAAGTGAGTCTATGAGCCGACTGTGATTTTTTTTTATTTTTATTCCCTGCAAGTTCACAAGCTTCACTACCAAAGGCTAACAAATTATCTAGTAACTTTAGCAATTACAAAATTCCTGTGTTTCACTTGTAGTGAGACGTTCTATAAGGACCAAACACAATTGTACATTCAACAATTACATAAACAATGATAAGGTACTTATATTCAAATATTGCATGTTGGAAACAGATCGAGAAGACTATGGCGTTCCACACTGGGAAGCAACCATGAAACTAAGAGTTTTTCTATTTCAACCTGTGCGTTTGCCACAAAGTTTGACAATCATAATAATCAATACAAGAGTTCGCCACAAAATTCAAGCTTTAATTCAAATGTATTTACAGTCAACATTACATATCACACGTGAAAAAGAGTTTGCCACAAGTTCGCAAGAACAAGCAAGCAATCAAGAAAAATAAATGAAACGAGGATAAATGAACACAAATCTCCTATTCTCAGGAATAAAAAGAAAGCAAAATGGCTTGAGAGCTCACAAGCCACTAAAATAAATTAACTTCTCAAGCTTTGAATGTAGAACCGAGTTTACAAAGGATCCACGAGCCATCTCCAACTTAGAACTTCAACATTTGTCCATAAAAGTCCGCTACAAGACATAATCATAACAAACATGGTTTTCGGGTCTTGTTACATGGCGAAATGTAATCACGGGGTTCTTGACATGAGCATTTGTGTTTTAATTTGGACTGGCTGTTATGTTACTCCATTAATTTATTGGACTGCTTGATCGATGTGAATGCAGATATTCAATAAAATTGCATTATTCATTACTTGATCTCGTAAATGAGGCATCAGGCACTTGCTGTGCCGTAATTTTACGCGCTTCTCTTTTACCTTTCTACGTTCCGACACTAAGGGTGTATCGATAACATTTCAAACCTTGTCCTGTTTCACATGTCATTTTAGTCTTACTATAAATCAACTTCGTGGGGTGTTAGATTCCCTCCCACTCACCAGCACCCGTCAACTACAGCCCAAAAATGATTTGTGAGAAGTCCCATTTCAGCTGCTTTCCTTTTCCCAGCATTTCTAGTTATTCTTTTGATCGAGTGGAAAAGTTCCCCTCGTTTTCGATTCGATTCACGCGAGAACGATCAGCTAGGCATTTCGATTTTTCAAGGCATTCACTTTCTGTTTTCATCAGTAATTTAATATAACATCATGAACTTTGTTACTCCTAACCCTACGCAAACATTACTTGCCGCGAGAATACTTGAGCCCTCTATATTGCTTATTGGTTTAGATACTTTTTGTACCCCCTTATTTAGCACACTCAAGATCGTGTCCCTTACCTTTTCTATTTTTTTTTTTGTAATTCGGAAAAACTGACGTGGAGAGTCCGCTTCTTGGAGGACCAAGGAAACTTTATGAACCGGTTGAATCCAAACCTTTGACCTGTATGAGTGATCAAAAACAATTTGCGATGAGATTAAAAAAAAAATATACTGTTTTTCTTTTGGAAAAAGGAAAAATAAAATCTAATGTCAAAAATGTTCTTAGCACAAGTCTTGTTGGTTCCACTTTTTTGCCAAGAGCGAGCACAACGATGAAGGTAATGACAATACCTCGTGTACATAGAAATGTATAGACCAACCATTTAGATGATGAAGTAAATATCCGTGATAATAAATTTTCTAAAAATAGTAGTAATATTTTCTAATAAAATAAACTAGAAAATAACCCCACGGAACATAAGAACTTCATGGAATGCACCACCGGTACATAAAATTTCAAGAGACCATATCATTCTCTTATTCACGTGGAGGCAGTGCTCGTTGTAGTGCGAAGCTACAAGCTCTTCGGGAGGCAATTAAAGACTATGTAAACCACTCGAGAAAACAAACTCTGGGCAGAGAGATTAATTTGAATTCTAACGCGTTAATTCAACAACTTTCGTTAGGTATGAGCACTATTAAGAATGATATTGGTTCACTTTTTCAAATATCAATACATTCTTAATCATCTTCATTTCAAGACAGAATAGACTTGTCGATGGTCAACAAATTGACATTCTATGTCAGATATCTCTTCTTTCTGTTCGATGAAAAATAATAGAGACTAATAAGCTCCTTTTTTTTAGAAAGAGAGATTAATTTGAATTTTAATGCGTTGATACAACAACTTTTATCGTTGTGCATGTTGATTCACCAGGACAAAAAAAATTAGAAGTCCATCATATTTACTATCTTTGTAGTGCATACTTTCCTTTTTCAATGGATGTTTATGAATTATTATAAATCAATATTTCCTGGATTTAAACTTTTTCCTTCAATAACGTCCCTAAATTTGTTTTTTTCTAAAGATTCTCGTTATCATGACAAGCCTAACATCGATAAAGCTAACTTGTGTTTCTTGCCACCGGCGCCCCTCTTATGCAAAAGGGTAACAGAGGAAAAATCGTGTGGCAACCTTCTAGAGAGCATTAATCAACGACCGAAAACCCTTCAACACTAACGGCTGCACTTTTGGCCCTTTAAATTGTTGTTTCCCTACCAAAGTTCACACAAGAGTACCCATAGAAATGAAAAATTTATTTACACAAATATTCCAAATGGCACCGCTCCACGCCATCCCACCTGGTGCGAATTACAATCTGGCATTACGATCACCACAGCCGCTGCAGTCCGACCGGTACAAGCTGATCATCGTTCACTGTATCGCATTTGCATACCCACTATTCTTGGTCTCCTCATGGTGATCTTCTAGGCCAAACCTGTCGGAATGCTGACACGGTTCGGGCTCAACTTGGGATCTTCACTTTCGTCCCTCAACAACATTTTTGTTATGAGCACATAGCACAAGTTCAACACCTTCAGCTGTGGAGATCGTTAAGAGAGAGATCAAGTTCGAGCCTGTCAATGTATTAAATTAGAACCACATTCATTTAAGTTTTTAAGTCAATGAGTTATGAGCCAACTGAAATATATAAAATAATCAACACCACACAAATTCCATGATTTGAGACTTTTTTAACACAACTCACATATGCATTTCTATGATCTCCCCCTCACATATGGGTTAAGTATTGCATCTACTCCCCCTCTAATACAATAATCATTCTACACCAACATGTCTCAATTTATATCGTCGGCACCCACCTTCATTCTTGGTTTCTTTCTTTAAACCAAACACTGAAGGCTATCAGTGAGGCTACATTGCTACACCACAACGCATAGGTTGCCCGGAAACTGTGTTGACCATATTCATTCTTTAAAATTCACCGAACATCGATATATATTGGGAGTAGGCCACCAATCAACCATCAGCTCTAATACTATTTGTTAGGAGCGCACAATAAAAATCTAATACTTTACTCAAAGAAATCACCAAGAGGGAACTAAAGTCTAACCTCGTCAACATAACCAATTGGATCCATATGGACTATAAATTTAAACTAATGAGTTATGAGCAAACTAAGATAAATTTACAGCTTTATACCCTGCCAATTCCGTAATGTAGGAGTTTTCCAACACAACTCATTCACGTATCTCCATAATTTTTCCTCTTATGTGGGAGCTTGTCATTAGATCTATTTCCCCTTAATTCAAGTATTCGTCTACACCAGCATGCCTTTACTCAAATCTCCACCACAACATTCATCACTAGTTTCCTTCTCCAGACCAGACCACAAAGGCTATCATCAAGACCATATTGTTGCACCACAATGCATAGGCTGCTCATAAACCGCGTTAGTTGCATTCTTTCTTCAAGATATTCACCAAACACCGATACACTTTCAAGGGGAAATGCTCATTGTCTTGCAATGGTACAAGCTTTTCAGTAGGTCATTCAAGACTACTTAAAGCCACTCAAGAAAACTCCGAGTAGAGATTTCATAGCAAAAATAACAGTTATGTTTCGTTTTTTTATTGAGAGCAAACCACTTTCTATTAGCATGGAAAATGCAATTAGATTAGGCTTTGTTTGTTTCGCAAAAAATAAATGATTGGGAAAATATTTATCTAAAAACAATTGCTTGGATTGCTAACAAAATCAAATGGATGAAATTTTTTTCATAAATAGATAAAGATCTAAATATCTCAACAAGTTCCTTCAAATTAATTAATAATGTTCTTCTAGAAAACAATCGATAATAAACCTGCGCATCCTGCGGGCTATAGTGGTAGTTCATTAAGATAAATCATCTATTGTATATCTTAATCATAAGACTAGTTCCAAAGAGACAACTGTTGGCACAACATCGAACCGCCTCTTCAAGCCATTCTGATCGAACGTTTGTTATATAATTACATTAGTCGACGTCTGTTAATGAATCCATGATAACCGACATAGAGAAATGCAAAAATTACCTAGGCATTTAAGACTTCGTTTGTTTCGCGAAAAGTTAATGATTTAGAAAATATTTTCCTTAAAATGATTGTATATATCATTTATAAAAATGAATTAAAGGAAAATATTCTCATCATCCATGAAATTTTTAAACATAAATTATTGTAGATAATGAGAAAAGTTTTCATTGGCTAATTATTTCAAATAATACAAGCAATCATTTTCAGAATTTTTTTTTAAATTATTTATTTTCCGTGAAACAATTGTACTCTAAAATTGTTTTTATAACTTTTAAGAGCCGAAATACTTAATCTAGCCTCACGGTAAAATGATGAAAGCAGAACTCAACGGAAAGAATCCTTAAAATCGATAGACCAATGAATCTTCCCGGCAACAGCGGAGGAATTAGACCATATTTCTTTCTCGTGGAAGAATTCTCAACCCCAGTACACTCCAATTCAACCCTTCTGATTTTTAATGAAAAATAAAGCGACAGCACCTTTTTTGTGATTATAAGAGCGAAGGTGCCTGCTTATCCCGTCTAACCGGGCAATGCTTATCGATTGATTCATTGCCTGCCTCTACGACGCTCGCTAGTCATTTGACCCCTGTAATAAGTTGCTGTGTCCGAATAACACTCCACACAAAAATATGTTTAGAATAAGAACATTCACTCGACACATCAATTTGCAAATGAGAACCCTCCACCCCATCCAACCCCCAGCGGCTAATAATCCGGCATCTCCAGAGCCAACGCAGTCTGGCCGGTACAAGCTGATCATCAGCCACTGCATTGTGTATGCGGTGCTCACTATTCTCGGCCTCCTCATGGTCATCTTCCTGGCCATACCTGCTGGAATGCCTCCGAAGTTCAGCCTCAACCCAGGCTCTTCCCTTTCGTCCCTCAACATCTCCACCTCCCACATCACCACTCAATGGAACATTTCTCTCAACGTCAAGAACCCCAGTCCCCTCATCACTGTCAAGTACACCCACATGAAGCTCCTCTTGAGTTTCCAAGGCCGACTCGCTCTCTCACGTCCCTCCCTTGTTCCCGCCTTCACTCAGGGCCCCCGCAACATCACCACAGTCCAATCCGAGGCCCTGTCAACACTGGCAGTCGTCAACGACTCAAACGTGATGGTCCTGGCGAGCATGTTGAAGGGCGGGGTGGTGTCCATTGACGTGGTGGCAAAAGCCAAGCGGAGGCTGCACTTGGGTCCATGGTGGGTGGCCATGTTCGACGTGTGCATCTCGTGCAAGGGTGCGACCTTCAAGGCTCCGACCAATGGCGAGGCTGGCGGTGATTGGATGATCTTTGGAGGCAACCTGAGCTGCAAGCCTGACATCATTACTCAATTCTGGTGAGAAAAATTATAAGGTCCGCCTTATTTTATTTTTACTATCATCGTGGAAGTTGTTTGTTCATCAATGAAGTTGACGATAGCTTAGAGAGAGTGAAAGTTACAATGGCTACCCTCCTTCCCTTAGTCTCACTCCAACCTAATTATATCATATATACCTGCGGGAGCAACCAAATGAGCTTTGGGCCAAGTATGCCAAAGTGCTCTGATCCTGCTCTGGTGGGTCTTCATGGCGCCCTTGATCCAGCAAATTGCTGGGAGAAGTCGACGAGTGAAGATAATACAAGAGTCCGACTATCAACAACTTAATCTCAGATGTTGAACTCAGTGTGTTGAAGGTGCTGACACGAGACAATGCCGAGAGAGCAAGGAGGGTAGGGAGGAACAAGACCGGTTGTGGCCATGGCAGCGGCAACTTACAGCGGCCCGGCTGTGACTTCACTGGACTGTAGGTGGCAAACTACAGTCACTAAACTATACTTTTTCGGAGGAGAAACGGATCAAGAGAGAGAAAGGAGGACAGATCGGAAAGATAGTATCCTGTGTTTCCTCCTAAATGAGATGTGATGCTGGACGGCGTATTTGCGGGAGGGGAAACAATAGCATGAGTTGACGATAGGCCCTCGCATCAATTCAATTGCCCGCATCCCGAGCAAGGAGCTCAGAAAACTTTGTGAAACATAGTGACTACTTCTGTAGTATTAAACGCTTAATTGAAGTCAACTTTTTTTCCCCCATAGCTTTCGCATTAACAGCCAACTTGGCCTGCTTATTCTATTGATACGAACAAGGTTTGATTCTCACCGCCGTATGTTTTGCTGTTCTTTCTTCAGATGGCTTCTACGAATTTGGGCATCGGTGGAGGTTTCTTTCCTAGCCTATTACTTTGGCAAGTGCGATAAATATTGGAGCCTCTCAGTCTCATTGCTATTGTTTGTTTATGTCATCTCTTCAAAATATGTATTCTCTAGGTATTTGAATCTTTGACCTGCCACCGAAGAAATAGTTTGCGCTTTACACGTCTCTAATATTTGAGGTTTTGCGAGTTTTCCCTTAACTTGGTTTCTGATCATGCATTTGAATGCAATCCTATCGCATTGCTCTTTTGGTTGCGAAGAAGGCGACAGAGCCGGCCTCAAAGAATTAACTGAGCAGAGTTGAAAAACCTTGTTGACTTGAATGCTTGTAGATCCTGTCCGTCCGCGTTTGCCACTAGAAGTAATCTTGAGATTCATTCATGTCACTCTGTCGTGAAGCCTTGTCTGACATGCTCACCTGCTGTTGTGGAGATTAGTTGAGAAAAAAGAGTTTGCTAAAGTGAGAATGCTTAGGGTAAGATTATTGTCTTCTGCTCCATTGAAGCTACTAGACCCATACCGAGCACGGAGTTGGGTGGCTTTGTCAAAGAGGCCGAAAATGGAGGCCGGTGGCTGACCCAAGCGGTCAGTCGTCAACGATCCTAGGGTTCCTAAGATTACCGATGGAGAACAGTCAACTTTTAAACAAGCTCCCCTTCCAAAGCAGCGGCTCTTCCAGAGCTACACCGACCTGCTTAACAGAAAACCCTAGGATCGTTGACGACTGATGTTAGTTACATTCTAGACAAGTTTGACGCGGTCAGAGTCCTCGATCTCCCCTCTTCTTTTTCCAAGAGCGTTATCAACTGAGACAAAACTTTATCAAGCATTATCACTTTTATTCTCTACCAAGGCCAAAAAATAACAGAAATATTCACGACTACTTTTATCACCAACATGGAGATCGCATACGTGAAGAATATTCACCCTTAAGCGTAGTTTGGTGATGAATGCGATGGTTGAACCCCCCCTTAAAATCAACATTTTGATGATATATACGGGTAAGATTCACAGAAAATCTTTTATCAGGGTTCCGCATGCATGAAGTGATCAACGCTACCTTCCATGTACCCAACCGTGGGCAGCTGCCTTGGATGAGAGTCTCTCATTCATCGCTAAGGTCGAGACTTCGAAACCCGTGTTTGCTAATGCGTTGTAAGTGGGGGACATGGTGTTGGGGTCCTGTGCTAATCTCTCCCGAGATATAGTCGTTGCTAAAGTTCGAAGCTGCCATCGAGTGCAGTGGAGGACCTTGTGACCCCGAATAGCGTAAGCGAAATAGGGGTTAGGCGGATCCTCGGTTACCAAAAAAAAAAAAAAAAAAAACTCTACCTTCCATGTCATCCCATAATAATAGCATACGAACAAAAAGGTGCTTTTCTGGAAATGATGATCAACGCCTCCAATGGGAACAAAAGATAGCTTGTTATACATTAGCGATATTTGCTGGACCAAGACTCCACAACTTGGCCTGAATTTGTCAATGCTTCACGTCCATCTTTCTACCCGGAAACGGTTGTTTAAACGACCTTCCACACCCACTTGAATATAATAGAAAACCCTCACGTTTTTTTCGTTGATAATCCTTAAAAAAGTTATCGTCTCTTCGAAATAAAAACTTCTCGATATGCCTCGGCGACACATCTTTTGGAAAACTCAATGGGGACAGAAATGAGTTTCTTTTGTTTAAAATAACGGGTTTGTTTAAAATAACGGACCATTTAAAGACCTTCGACTAGTTCTAAGTATTACCAAGGTGGATGATGGCAAGAAAAGCTCACATTATTACAACATGCAAGCCTATCGCAATTTGTCCCAAAATCTTAATGCAAAATCTGGTGCGACGCGGAAATTAAAGATGTGACATTTATATGAACAAATTCAAGCCACCATTTATTACCACTTTAATTGGGAGAGGACGTGTTTTGACTGTTCTACTGGTGGAAGATATGTAATATTGTCGCGACCTTCCCAAAGGTGGATCACCAAGGGAAAACTAATGGATTTCTAAACAAGAACGAAGGTTCATCTTATGAGGCCATTGTTCGCGTTTAGCACAGACTCTTCCAAGTCCTACCAATCGCAACTTAATACTCAATTCAACATGTGATTAAACTTACCTATTGGAGCCGCCACTAATCAATTATGAGTCAATTAGACACCCAAGTAAAATGTGGGAGTACACTTTACTCCTGCGAAATAGAGATTCATGAATTTGGGGACTTGGTTACGTTAGGTTTATCTAATGCTCTTTCGATACATTTTCTCTTTATTTCAAAAATGTTTTGCACACAACCCTTATTCATTTTTACCTATGCCACTAAAATAATGGAAACAATTTACATGATACTTAATTCTAAATTTCCTAGTATTATATGACATGATCCTAATTAACACTGGGTCTACAGGTAATCTAAATGAAGACTAAATAACATTTTTTATTTGACTTTATTTTATGAAAGTTATGCACTAACCTGAATCTATATGGATTCTAAAACTAATATGTCCTAAATCTATATATGTTATGAGACTAAACTTGTATGGCCCTAACGTAAGACGAAATTTGTTTCATGCTTCTCCGGTTAGTGGATTAGTAGCTATGGACATCGATCTCATGCAATCTTAACTGAAACTGAACTCGATGGAGAAATTGGATTATTTTGCTAGAAGTTTAAGATTTGGAATTTCATATAAAATTTCATCCAAGAAATTGGTTGTGATTGTTTTCATCAATGACTAGAACGAATGCACGCGTTATGCATGCCTAGGGCATGAAGTATGCATAATCCTACTTCTAATAAAATGTCCAAAAATTGAATATGAAGTTTCAGCCATCAAGTGAAGGGCAATGACGGTGCACATAAGGCACAATACAACCTCGTTACCAAGCGATGTCGCATGATATGTTATAATTCAGCTATAGTATTTTTATTTTTTTTTTATTTTTTTTTACAGCAATAGTTTCGTGAATTCGCAGTTTGATTTCAAAAAAATGTTTACTCAAGAGAGTTAATGGAACAGCGCTCATGACAGAAAGGTTTTGTGATATTTTGACATGGTTATTTATATATTACCATTACTTAATAGTTTGCATGCGAACTATGTATACTCTAAAGATAAATAAGAAAAATAATGCAAGCTATTATAATCCTAAAAATAAGGATTCTCTAGATATTTTGAACTGTCATATTTAGCCTCTGAGTAATTATTTAAGTAGAATAACTGACCCGAACAAAAAAAAATGTAGAATTACGGAAAAGTGAAACTATTATAAATTCCTAAAAAATTGGAAGGATAGATATAAATAGTAGAGATATCGAAACGCCTTGATGAAATTCATAGTGAAAACTAAATTACATTTGATAACAACTAACATAATAAAGATTAGGGGTGAGTAACCGAGCTAATCCCCAATTGGGCTAGGTCATAAGTGGATCGATTCCGTTTTCGATTCTAAAAACTTAGGATCTTTGGAACCGGCCTTGATAAGTTTGGTTCTCGGTTCCCTAAATAGGCCAATTCTACTTTGGAATTGGGTTAATATCACAAAAAATCCCAAACTGGTGCATTTATAATAAATTTACCCCAAACTAATTACTCCTAACTGATATACCTAGGATAAATTTACCATCCGTTAGTTTTCATTAAATTTTACCGTTAAATTACTGAGTTGGATAATGCATGGCTGTTAGCGAGTATACTAGTTTGGGTTTTTACCCTTTATTTGTCACAAATATACCAATTTATGATTTTCGTAGTATTAATTCAATTTAATGGCAACTAACGGATGGTAAATTTCTTGTAATTTAATAGGTTTAGGATTTCTTATGATATTTTTTTTTTAGTAAATTTGTCATAGGCTTTACCAATTAAAGATTTTTCATGGTAAAAGAAAATTAGTTTTTGATAAATTTATTATAGATATATCGGTTTCAGATTTTTCATGATAGTTACCCAAAATAAAAATAAAATAAATAGTATGAGAAAATGATGGTGATTTAGTTTAGTTGTGTTCAATTCGGACTCAGTGAGGATTGGGCTAAATGGATTTGATGAGCCTATGGGGATTTGGGCTTAAATTGATAAGTTGAGCCTAATCCGAATTTTAAATGAAAATCTAGAAATGTAGCCCAAATTTTTAAACCTGTGAAACTGAATCTGACCATATTTGGACTAGGCCCCAGGGCCCAGCCCAAGTCACCAATTCCAGAATATATAAAATATATAAAAATATCAAAATCGAAAAATGGTTAGAAAAATAGGCCCGGGTTACATTGTCCTATTCTCCTATTAGATTTAGCTTTATTTCAATTAGTTAAAATACATAGATTAGGGATTTCAGTGATTGGCTTCAATTTGACTTAGCTCATGAGCATTGTCATCTTAAGACTTAATAATAAGACCATGTATATTTTTTGCTAAACACTTTATTGGGTTTACTTTCTTACACTTTACTTTTATCATTTTGATTATGATTGTTTACTTTTTCTTGATTATGTATTCATGCATGGACATTGTTTAGTGGCATTAGTTATATGGTTAAAACTATAGGACACTTAGTTAACAAATTAATCAAATTGAGGTACTGAAAGGGCACTATATTTCTAGCCAACCTCAATAAACTGTATGGGAAGTGAGATATCCCAGGCCTCTGGTTGTATGGAAAGTGGGAGATCCTCCTATATTTCACTTGGATGGCCAGCCTCAATAAACTAATGCTGACTCCTTATCACGTAGAGATAAGTGTAGTGCTCAGTGAAGAGACGATTTGACCACTTGGGTTAGCCATTAGCCTCTATTTTTGGCCTCATTTGACAAAGCCCCGAACTTCATACTCGGTCTAGGTCTACTTTTAAAGTAGCAAACAGTCTTCTTAATCTAAGCAATCGTCACTTTATTAAACTTTTTTCCTCTCAATTGATCTCCATGAATACATATAAAACATCAAGTCCATGTATATTGGGCAAACTTCACCAAAGGGTGACGTGCATGGATCCCAATATTAATTAGAGTGGAGGAGGCAACAATCAATACACAAGATTTGCAAGCATTCAAATCAAGACGCTTATCAACGAAGTCCAGTCTTTGAGGCTGGCGCCTCATTTGTGACCAAAAAAGTAATACAAACTTCGGGATTGCAAGCCAATACACAATGGAAAACCAAGTTAAGGGAAAAACTAGCAAAACCTCTAATGCTCAAGACATGTAAAGTGCCAAATGTTTCTTCAAATATTCAGAGAGTACACATTGTCAAAGGAAATATAATATAAACTAATAACAATGTACAAGACTAAGAGTCCTCAAAATATGAGAGGCAAAAGTACATTCCAAGTGCTAAAACTTGATACGATAAGACACTTAAGTGTCAAAAGTTAGGAAAGTGACACTTAAGTGCAACTTTAAAAAAAAAAAAAAAAAAAAATTGGACACTTGAGTGTTACCTCCGGTAAACCCCGTCGGAAATCCTATTTGGCATTTTTTTTTTTTAAATTTTGCTCATCGGAGAGATGACTTAACAAAAAAAAAAAACGTAAAAACGATATGGTTTTGGCATAGATTTGAATTTTAATCTAAAAAATTAATTAAATTAAATTTAAAAAAAAAAACAAAAAGGAAGGAAGAAGATGAGTAGTTATAGGCTGATGGCTCAGCCCTCACTACCGTTGCTGGGAAGGGCTGGCATCGATGGGGGGAGGGCCGGGGGCCAGAGACCCTAGTCGGCCGAAGGCAAGGGCTCGTGAGCCTTCGCCTAGCCTTGGCCAAGGCCCGACGATCCCGATTTACTGTCTCTCCACCGTCGCCGGCCCTTCCCAATGACGGTGGTGAGGTGGTGGGGAGGGCTTAGCCCTCACCGCCTGTCATCTCCATCTTTCTCTCTATTTTTTTTGTTTTTATTTTTATTTTTTAAAATAAATTTATTTTTAAATTTAATTTAATTAATTTTTATATTAATTATTTACCCACGTCAACAGCAAAATGGCTTCGTTTTTGCATTTGTCTAGCCATGTCGTTTTGCACTTGCCTCGCCGGAAAATTGCCATGTTAGCATTTTGGCCAGATTTTCTTGCCGTTAACACTTGAATGTCTCTTCGTGCCAAGTTTTGGCACTTTAGGTCTCCAACACTCAAATATGAGGTATTTGCCAAAGTAATACACTAGGAGAAACCTCAAACTAATGCCTAAATTTGTAGGAGCGAGAGTCTCCAGCATCTGAAAAAAGAACTCCAAAACACATGAACGTTAGAATTAAATATTGTTTGTATCAATAGAATAAACAAGCTAATATGGTTATTGTCAATGTATAAAACCACAAATATGTTACTTAAAGCAAGCGTTTAATACTACATAAGCACTCACCATCTAGCACAATCCTACATTTATTTGAGCCACTTAACAATAATCATAAATAACGTGCTCCCGAAGCCAGGATCGATAAATATAGCTCGAATTAATATAAGCACCTATAAATTCTTGACAAAAAATTTTCATCTTTTTTCCAAAAAAAAAAAAAAAAAAAAAGCGCGTCCCTCCTCACTACTCATTTTGACTAACCATTCGAGAAAAAATATTGTACAGTCACCGTAGCTCGCCACCTACATGTCTGGTGAAGTCACCATAGGGCCGCTGTACGTTGCGGCCCCCGCCACAACCAGTCTTATACTTCTCTAACCTTCTCAATCTCTCGGCATTGTCTCATGTCAGCACCTTCGACAAACTGAGCTCAACCTCCGACATCAAGTCATCAACAGTCGGGCACTTGTATTACCCTCATTCATCGACTCGTCTCTGCTCGTGGCCCTTCTGACTCAGCCCGACCGAGAAACTATTCTTTACTCTTCACAGAACGATTGGCCGGATCAAGGGCGCTCCGACGACCCCACCGAACGGGATCGAAGCACTTCGGCAAACTTGGCCTGAAGCCCATTTCGTTGCTCGCAGTTAAAAATGATTTGGTGGGAGTGAGACAACTCTCGGGGAGAGGGAGAGGGAGAGAGAGAGGCTGTAGTAACTGTCACTCTCTTTAAGCTCCGATCAACTTCACTGGTGAACAAACAAGTAGCACGATTAGGTGATGGTGTCAAAACTCTGATGAAATGGAAATGGACTCTTAACAGTCGAAGTGCGATCTCTCCTGTGACCAGGGGTTGTCACTAGTGTAAATCTTTCGATCACGGGCTTGAGAGGCATGCTTGGTGCTCTTCCGTTGAACAGAATGTTTTAAGTTTTTTTGACAAATGAAGTTCCATAAAAGTCCATAAACATTGTTAGATTGAATGAAGTTGGGAATATCCATTTATGTTTCTCGCCTAAAATTTCTATGTCGTTAAAGAGAACAAAATGAATTTGAATAGTGAAGAGATCACCATGAAATGGGAATTAAGTGATTTGGCCCCTTGAGAATTTTCTCATGATTCTTAATTTATTTTCAAAACTCATACCTTTTAATCTTATTAATATCAAAAATTTAAGTTACCTTATACATAAAAAAAAAAAAGCTCTAGAGAATAAAAGAATGATGTGGTCTCTTCACAAGTTTTTAACGAGGTTTATTTTTACTCAAACTTTCATTATTTATTGAATCGATGATTTTTTTTTAACAATTTTACTGGTATTTGGAAATATAAAGCAAGACCATTCTTAATAGTACTTAAACCTAACGAGGAAAAAAGATTAGGTTTTCCCGCATTATCATTTCACTAATTAAATTTGTCCGCCCAAGTTAATTATGAAGCTAGAGATTAGACAAATGTGAGCATGAACGTCACACAAGAAGATGGTTTCATACTCTAGGGATATCTAATGTTTAACTTGAATTGTTGCATTATTAGAGTTATAATGCCAAATGTTTTTCTTTTTCTTTTTGCAAAAGCAATCATATTTTCACCTAAGATTGATATATCATTTTCATAAAAACTGTCTAGATAAAAAATCATTTTATTGCAAATTTTAAGATTACTAATGAAAAATTTATTGCCCAATTCATGTGAAAGTTATTTCTTATATTTTCCCAGGTAAAATACAGAAACAATGAAAAGAAGCGAAGGGATTGTCATCTATTTGGCAACTTAAAATGCCTGCAAAGAAACTTTTTCTTTTTAATTTATCTAGTAGATATCTAAATTATGATGTTTTAAGGAAGGGCATATTATTGCTAGTTGGTTCGGTTTTTGGGAAAACGCAACTTCAAGGATTTTTTTTTAAATGCAAATGGTGTTCAATAAGGTGTTGAAAAATGCATTGAGGTCAAAAAATAATCAGTGAGTCCTATCCAGTCACATGCCCTCTATGTAGAGATATCCACGAAATCGGCAGCAAATTCCTTTCAAATGCTTTGCCCTGCTGATGTCAAAGAAATCGGCTGAAGCAACGGCCCAGAGCGGAATAGGAAAAATGTTGCAAAATACACTCTTTTAATGTAATAGGTGCTGTTTCAATTAGGGAAAATAAAAAAGTACGATAGATTAAGTGCCCTCATTACAATAAACTAGTAATGTACGTTCGTTTATGGACGGTTCGACTGAAACGAACCAATAGAGGATCTCCTTCCAGAAGTCTTCCAGGACTCGCGCCAGGATGTCTCCACGGATAATGAGAACAAGGACAACAACGTATCCTATTCGATCCTTGAGGGCATTCCTTCTTGTTCAACCTGCCCTTTGGGCTTTGGCTGGACTCACTTTCAACTTTTTGTTAAATGTATACTTGATCATTCCGAGACGCTTAAGGCTTCACAATATATTAAACGTCGACACCAGATGTAATAAACTCGAATAACATTATAATTCTTGGCATGATAATGAGGAAAAAATTAGTGTTTTGGCTTTTGAAAACACGTAAAGACACGTATAAATGCCTTGCCTAATTTTAAATCTCTCTCTATATCGGTTATGATCAAAATTATTCGCACTTTTAGTTCATGTAATCACATTTAAATTTTGCAATCAAAATGGCATGACGACGCGGTTTAGTGTAGAATTCAGTGGGTGGAACCCAAGCACAACACTTTATTGAAGGAAGATACAGTAGTTTGTACATCAAATGGATCATCAGATATTGGAGGAGGCCAACTGCAGTCTCTCCTTTCGACCGAAAAAAGAAGATCCAACCTCTCCCCATCATGAAAAATCCAGATTCTAAAAAGAATTACTTATTTTCAGGACTTATAAAAGAGGAATTTATAATGCACAAGATGGAATAAATGATGAGGAACCAAACTTTTATCTTGTTATTATCATGTGTACGGCTCAAGGTGAGTCTCCAATAAATATTTGGTCGGAGCCATCACGAGGGAACACATTGCAACCGATTTCTAAAATTTATGGGGCAAATTGCATAAAAGTCCATAAACATTGTTAAATTGAATGAAGTAGGGAATATCCATCCATGTTTTCCACCTAAAAATTCTATATTATTAAAGAGAACAAAATTAATTTGAATAGTGAAGAGATCGCCATGAAATGAGAATTAAGTGATGTGGCCTCCTAAGAATTTTCTCACGATTCTTAATTTATTTTCAAAACTCATACGTTTTAATCTTGTTACTATCAAAAATTCAAGTTACCTTAAACGAGGTTTATTTTCACCCAAACTTTCATTATTTATTGAATTGATAATTTATTTAACAATTTTACTGGTATTTGTAAATCTAAAGCAAGATCATTCTTAATAGTGCTTAAACCTAACGAGGAAAAAACATTAGGTTTTCTCACATTATCATTTCACTAATTAAATTTGTTCGCCCAAGTTAATGATCAAGCTAGAGATTTGACAAATACGAGTATAAACGTCACAAGATGGTGATATCATACTCGAGGGATATCTAATGTTTAACTTGAATTGTTGCATTATTAGAGATATAATGCCTTATGTTTCGGGAGAAGCGCCAAAAAAGTCCTAAACCTTTTGGCTTTGTGCTGATTTAGTCCTAAACCTTTTTTTGGTGCCGATTTAGTCCTAAACCTTTTTATGTTGTGCCAATTTAGTCCTTTCCGGCCAAAATTGGCCAGATTTTGCTGATTGGACGCCGGCCGGCTGACGTGGCCTGATCGGCATTGACGTGGACAATTTTTAATAATATTTTAATATTTTTGAATTTTTGAAATTTTATTTTTATTTTTATTTTTTATTTTTTTATTTTTATTTTTTTCTTCTCATCTTCTTCCTCCAGCCGGTCGCCAGAGCTGGGTGACCAGCCAAAGGCGATGGTTGGTGAGGTCGATCTCGACCTTGCCAGCCACCTCGCCGGTGGCCGCGAGGGTGGCCTCACGTTGGGCGGTGCCCGGGTGAGCCTCGCCCGCCCGCGAGGGCGAGCCGCCGCCGCCCTCGCGGCCACCGGCGAGGTCGACCTCGACCTCGCCGGCCGTCGCCTCTGGCCGTCGCCGAGCTCCGGTGACCGGCTAGAGGAAGGAGATGAGAAGAAAAAATAAAAAAAAAAAATAATAAAAAGAAAAAGAAAATATTAAAAATATTAAAATATTATTAAAAGTTGTCCACGTTAGCGCCGATCAAGCCACGTCAGTCGACAAGCGTCCAGTCAGCAAAATTCGGCCAATTTTGGCCGGAAAGGACTAAATTGGCACAACATAAAAGGGTTTAGGACTAAATCGGCATCAAAAAAAGGTTTAGGACTAAATCAGCACAAAGCCAAAAGGTTTAGGACTTTTTTGGCACTTCTCCCCTTATGTTTCTCTTTTTCTTTTTGCAATAGCAATCATATTTTTCACCTTAGATTGATATATCAATTTCAAAAAAACTGTCTAGATAAGAAAAAAAATCATGTTATTGCAAAGTTGAAGATTACTCATTGAGAAATTTATTGCCCAATTCATGTGAAAGTTATTTCTTATATTTTCCCAGGTAAAATACAGTAACAATGAAAACAAGCTAAGGGATTCTCATATCTTTGGCAACTTAAAATGCCTGTAAAGAAACTTTTTCTTTTTAATTTATCAAGTAGATATCTAAATTATGATGTGTTAGTGAAGGATACTATTGCTCTTTGGTTCGGTTTTTGGGGAAATGCAAAGTAAAGGGATTTTTCTTGAAATGCAAATGGCGTTAGGTAAGGTGTAATTGAAAAATGCATTGACATTGAAAAATAATTGTTGAGTCCTATCCAATCACATCCCCTCTACGCTGAGATATCCACGAAATCGGCAGCAATTTCCTTGTGAATGCTCGCCCCGTGGATGTCAAAGAAAGCAGCTGAAGCAACGGCCCAAAGGGGAATAAGAAAATGTTGCAAAAACGCTCTTTTAATGTAATAGATGCTATTTCAATTAGGAAAAGAAAAAAAGTACGACAGATTAATTGCCTTCATTATAATAAACTAGTAATGTACGTTTAAAGATGGTTGGTTCGACTGGAACGAACTAAAAGATCTCCTTCCAGGACCCGCGCCAGACAACAACGTGTCTTACTCGATCCTGGAGACGCTGCTTGGGCGGCCCCACAACAAGATCTCCCTCTGGGCTTTGGCCGGACTCATTCAACTTTTTTGTTAAATGTATAATTGGGCATTCCGAAACGCTTTTCTCAATATATTAAACACCCACACCAGATGTAATAAACGCGAATAACGTTTTAAATTCTGGCACGAAAAATGGAGAAAAAAAATAGTGTTTTGGCTTTTGAAAAGTGTAAAGACACAAATGAATGCCTTCACCAACTTTTAAATCTCTCGATATCGATTATCATCAACTCATTCGCAATTTCAGTTAATTAATTACATCCAAATCATGAAATCGAAATGGCTTGAAGACGTGATTCAATGTGAGAATTCTATGGGTAGAACCCCAAGCACAACACTTTATCTTTCGACCAAAAGAAAAACTCTAATCTCTCCCTATCATGAAAAATTCAGATTCTACATGATTCACGTTGCAAATAATTTTGAATCCAGGATAGATTCTGAAAAGTATTACTTATTTTCAGGACTTTCAAAAGAGGCATTTATAATGCACAAAATGGAATAATTAATGAGGAACCAAACTTTTATCTTAATATTATCATGTGTAAGGCTCAAGGTGAGGCTCCAGTAAATATTTGGTCGGAGCCACTACGAGGGGACACATTGAGATCGATTTCCAAAATTCATGGGACAAATTGCAAAAGTTAACCTTATACGAAAACTTGGGAGGCGAAATGCAATTTTCTCGTGGTTCAAGTCCATACTATTAATATTTGAATGCCCACTCGTCGTATCACTTAGAATCACTAAATTATTAAAGAGAATAAAATGGGATTGAGTAGTGGGGAGACGACCATGATTAGCAATAATGCAATGTCCTCTCATGAGAATTTTTCTCATGATTCTTGATTTATTTTTAAAACTCATTAATTTTAGACTTATCATCGCCAAACCTAAAGTCACTTTGTATAAAAATGGAAAAAAATTCTAGAGAAAAAAAAGAGTGATGGTTCTGTTGACAAAATTTTGACGAGGCTTTATTCACCCAAATTTTTTGTTTAAATCGATGTTGTCTTAATATAATATTTTCCGGCATCATCATTTCACTGTTTAACTTTGTCCGCCCATGTTAATGATCAAGCTACAATTGGAGAAGTCTTGAATTAATAGCGATATCTAGTCCTTATATATATATATATATATATATATATATATATATATATATATATATATATATATATATATATATATATATATTTTGGGTTCCCTCGGAGATGTTCTAAAGGTCTTGGACTACTCAACTACTCGATGAGAACGCCACTAAGCTAGAGAAATAACCGACAAAATCCTTATGGAATATTAGGGCGCACAAGATAATCATTTTAAATCTATTTGGTAACCCAATGTCATTTTTCTATTTCTGAAATAAATTTTAACTCCAAAAATAGGTTCAAAATAGAAATAAGAAGTTAAGATTTTTAGCTTTTCTATTTTTGAAACAAAAGTGAGAAATAAAAATTTTTATCATTGTTTATTCTCATCACTGCTCGCCGCTCATCGGCCACCTATCGCCACTCATTGGACGCCGAACGCTCATCGCTCATTGTCGGCTGCTAGCCTCCCCACCTGCTGACCATCTCCCACCGCCATTCGAAATGAAGAAATATTATATCATTATCGAATGAATTTCTATTTCAAAAACAGAAATTTTGTATGATTATCAAATGTGTACTTTTGTTTAGAAACTCATCCAAAGATTAGAAATAGAAATATCAAATTTTAATCAAAAATTAATTTATAGAATAAAATGGTTATCATCCGAACCCTTACTTCCCCTCCATCTTCAGAAATCCTTGAAAGTGGCGGCATTTCCTTATGCCGCTCTGAAGTCAAGAAAAGCGACGGAAGCGACGACATGGGGACGTCACATTCGAGAATCGAACTAATGATTCTTTTGCATATTATTCAGTGGATAGCGCTCATCTTTTACTTAAAGTCGGTTGTAACTAATGAATTGTCAAGTCCAGATATTAATTTTGAACAATCTTTTATTTAGATCCCGTTGGGACTCCACTCATTACAATCTCTCTCTCTCTCGGAAAACATTTAATCAACTAACAAGAGACTTTTTGACACGGAGGTTCGTCATCATGCATGCAATGATGTATGTCCATGCGAGGACATTGTAAAATGATTGTCTCCCGCCTTTTGCTTTTTCGAGTTTTTCTGTTTTTCAGAGTCGTTGTGGAACGTTAAGTATACGAATAAAGAAAATCGAATCACAATTTCGAAGGAACAAGCCTTGACAAAGTTGAGGGAGGATGCGTGCCAGTTAAAACTTGAAACAGCAAGAAGGTAATGCTTCAAAATATGGTCGTTCCTGATCTTAATGGCAGAATAGTCAAGAATTTTTGTTCTCCATGGAAAGTAGCCCTTAATGATGGAGAAAATGGCCTCTTTTGACAAAGCCACCCATCTCCATGCTTGGCCTTGGTCATGTTAAAGAAGCAGACAACCTTCTCAATTTAAGCAACCATCATATTATTAAACTTTTCTCTGCACTCGACTGATCTCCACAATGCACATTAATAATCGCGGCCGTGTATATCGGGCAAGGTTTCATCTTAGGGTGAAGGGTATGAATCCCAAGATTCCTTGAAAGGGAAAATATTGTTACCAAAACAAGGGCAAACATTTCAAATCGAGACTCTTACCTACTCAGTCAGTTGTTCTAAAAGTGTACTCTACCATTGCTGAAGACCCTCTAGTTTGGTGATATTTCAGTGTTGCATTTTTCCGGAAGGTATTGGATTTGTTTGCCAAGTTGTACTCCCAATGAATGTTTTACTACATCCTTTTGGTGACACTCTGAATTCGACATATTTTGGATTTTGGCCTGCTGGACTGTTAAATATGTTTAGAATAGTTTACTTATTCTTCTTCCTCTTTATATACCCAACCGTTCTGGAACACTTAAACTTCCAATAAATATCAAATGTTGACTCTAGATATAATTTCTTCGTAATTCCTTAGAATTCAAATATTATTCCAAGTTTTGGCCAAAAAAAAAAAAAGTGAGCATTTGGCCTTTTAAGAGGCGTATTGTACTAAATGCCTAACTAATTTGATATCTCTCTATATTGGTATCTATGAGATTTTGTGTTGATTAAAGAGACCCAAGCCTTTATAAACTAGCCCAGGACTCTCCCCCTAAGCGATGTGGGATGGGAGACATGCCCTTAGCCTCACCCGCTTATTGCCAAGGCGATCTCAGTCCATCCCTCCGTACTGCCCCGGGTATGGGCCGTCACATTCTCCCCCCCTTAAGGCACAGCGTTCTCGTTGTGGCCCCCACACGGGGTCGGGAGTCGGCTCTGATACCATGTGAGATTTTGTGGGACCACTGCCAAATGTTCTAAAAGCTTAATCTGTTAGATGAAGGCGTGGATTATTATTTAAATATTCTAACAATAGGCTCATTTTCAACAAGGTAATATACAAGAACAACTAACAAGTGACGGGAATTGTGACATCATATGCTCCCTATAATACATGCAAAGAAATTTCGCATTGGATTGTGACTAGAATCAAATGATTTAAAATCTTCTCTTGGAACATAAAGGACTGGACTGCTAAACGTTCCTTATATCTCACATTATTTTATCTTTTTGTGAAGTTTCCAGTTAAATTCAATTGAGAGAAAGGGAACTCGTGCGGACGAACGGACAAATGCCTTGTATGAACTAAGGGACGGGGAAACATCGTCGATGCAAAAAGAGAGGGGAGTCTTGTTTTGTCGTTGTTCTTTTTCTTTTACCAATAGGAGTTTTGTGGACACAACTAAGATATAAGAAAGTTAAATAACTAAGAATTTAGAATGCTTTTCTTGGTCGAACGCGGGTGGCTTATTTAAACGTCACACGAGAACCATTAGGCCGGAAGGTGTTGAAAATGAAACCAAATCTTTTTTAGGGGCTTTTTTTTTTTTTATTAGATTTGGTTTTAGGTTAAAAGCTACACCTTTATATTAGCGATAGTAGAATCCTATTGTGTTGGTCTTATGGATTGGAGTAATAATTAATTGGGACAATTGGGTGATCCTGTGCATCGTGCCTTGCATCGTGTCCATGGCTAAGGATCGTGGCCAAGTGCTGAGAGATCATGAAGTCGTGGACGACTTGCAGTGATCAAAAGTCTGTCAATTTGTCGAACCGCTCTGCGGCAAAGTGCCCGCTTTTCATCGGCATCACAGCTTTTCACCGCCTCGCATTTTGGTATGTTCATTTCATTAAATAATACGTCGAAGGTTTTGTACGTTAAAATGAAACTTCCCAAATATTAGACCATAACCTATATTACAATTTAAGATAACGAAATTGCTGCACTTCAATAAATAAAAGATGAAGCCCCTAAGAACTCATAAACGTAATAGTCACTTCTCTCGAATTTACACTAAAAACACTAAAAGTCAATCGTGGATTTCCTTTGGCTCCTAAACATCACAAAGATATCCTTGAAACAACACAATCGATTCTTTTGGGCTAAAAGGCCGGTCTCTTTGATAATTACAAAAATGCCCCTCGGGAATCAAAATGACCCAGATTCCTACACCATGTGCAACAGCAACGTGCTGGTGCTGAGGTTATTCCACTTTGGTTGTAGAAGGAACAAATGGTTGGTTTATAAGTGTAAGGGAATGTCTCATTTTTTAAGTTAGCTTTTGAAATGAGACGGGCTCAAGATCACCCACTATTCGATGTGAAGATTTTCAGTTTGAGAAGCATTATTATACATGCCGGGAAGAAATTTTAGGTTGGGTGTCCATCACTTGATTTTAAAAGTAATCCCTCACTAAGATGTTCTGGTTTTTCATGAAAATTGAGCCCTTTGAGGTGGAGGGTCGTTTTGTCATTTGCACATGTGAAAAGAAACGGCTCTTTATGGTTTCTTGCGGCAATTTTCACATTGCTGTGCGCTCCTTTATTATGAACAGGAGCGATCACGAAGAATGTTTTCCAATTGTATCTAGTAGGTAAGTTAAAGAAACTCTCTAACATATTTTATGTATCATTGGCACTTTTAATTAGTTTTCAACAATAATATTTTGCCCCTAAATAATATTTCAATGTATAAAAGAAGCACGCAGCAATTTAAAAATTGCAGTAAGAAAACCACCAATGCGGCAAAAGATCACCGCATTCGTCGTCGGAATGTCCCCAAATCGCTGTTTTCACATGTGATCACGTCATCATGCCCTCAATGCGGTCGCGCGCGACGACAACGACGCTCCTGGGACGTCGTGCATTAATTCGGGCTCAAACCCTCTGAAGAGAAGATGTCTGTGTGGAATTTGTGCATTCCGTTCGGTTTCGGGGCAAAGTTTTTAAGAAAATACAAAGTCTTTGGATTAAAAAGATGTTTAGAAATATAAGTAGCGTTTTGTTAATTTTATTTTAAAAACACATTGGGAAGTGACTTTGACTTAAATACCGTACAGGAAAAAACTATACATTGTAAATAATCTTTGTTTAACAGAAAATAAAAATACTCTCAAACTATTTCCAGATAGAACTTAGTCGCTAGCGAGCTAAATTGACAGCCAGCTAGCACTGTGTGAGGTTGCTTGACCTTAGGTGTCGCCTAGGATTACGTGGCTGGTCAACGCTAGACTAGCTTATCGTCGGCCAAATCTAGCCTCACAGACGACCTAAACGCTTGCCATTGAGGTCACATGAGGTGGGGATATTTTTGAAATTATAAAAGTTGAGCAAGAGCAAAGTTGGAAGAAAAAATTGTATTTGCATTTTTTAAAGCACCCTCGAACTGACCTTGGGCAAAAGACCTTAAAGGCAATTGGATTTCCCTAAAAGTCATCAAAAAATTTGTCAAACGTCATTTGCATTTGTTTAAGAGACTTTGGAACCCAATAGGCTTTGGCAATATGGAACCAAACATACCCTCCCAATTTTATATGTTTCAATAATTTGTCTTATTTCTCTTTTTATTTTTTCACACACTCGATCATTGCAAACCACCTAAAACTTTTGAAATATACATATGTCCTCACCTCATATAGTTTTTCTTTTTTCCATAGTTTTTCAAGACATAAATAAAGTGAGTGTCGACATATCCTTTAAGAGAAACCCAAAATGACTTGGTTAGAATTAGGTTTCTTTCTTGTAAAAGCAATGAGAAGATTTCGATGGATGGAGGCTCCATGATCGGTTTCAAGATGGGTTGATTTTTGCTAGTCTGATTCCTCGTTTTAGGGTGGGAATCTCCCGAGTTGTTCTTAGACGAACTCGTTTACTAGATCGACAGGTCTGATTTGGTTCTCGGGTAGGTCTAGGAACCAGCTGTGATAATTTTTTTTTTTTTCCGATTCCCTGGAAGTTCACAAGCTTCACTACCAAGGGCTAACGAATTTTCTAGTAAGTTTAGCAATTATAAAATTCCTGTGTTTCACTTGTAGTGAGACGTTCTATAAGGACCAAAAACAATTGCACATTCAATAATTATTAAACAATAATAAGGTACTTATATCCAAAAATTGCATGTCGGAAACAGATCAAGAAGACTACAGCGTTGCACCCTGGAAGCAATCATGAAACTGAGGGTTTTTCTATTTTCCACCTGTGCGTTTGCCACAAAGTTTGACAATCATAATAATCAATACAAGAGTTTGCCACAAAATTCACAAGCTTTAACTCAAATGCATCTTAGATATCTCACGTGAAAAAGAGTTCGCCACAAGTTCGCAAGAGCAAGCAAGCAAGCAAGAAAAATAAATGAACCGAGGATAAATGAACACAAATCTCCTATTCTCAGGAATAAAAAGAAAGTAACATGGTTGAGAGCTCACGAGCCACTAATAAATTAACTTCTCGAGCTTTGACTGTAGAACCAAGTTTACAAAGGATCCACGAGCCATCTCCAACTTAGAGCTTCAACATTTGTCCATGAAAGTCCGCTACAAGACATAATCATGACAAACATGGTTTTTCGGGTCCTGTTACATGGCGAAATGTAATCATGGGGTTCTTGACATGAATATTTGTGTTTTGATTTGGACTGGCTGTTATGTTACTCCATTGATTTATTGGACTGCTTGAGCGATATGAATGCAGATTTTCAATAATATTGCATTATTCATAACTTGATCCCGTAAATGTGGCATCAGGCACTTGCTGTGCCGTAATTTACACGCTTCCCTTTCACCTTTCTGCGTTCCGACACCAAGGTGTATGGATAACGTTTCAAACCTTCTCTTATTTGACATGTCACTTTAGTCTTACTATAAATCCGCTTCGTGGGGTGTTAGATTCCCTCCCACTCACCAGCACCCATCAACTGCAGCCCAAAAATGATTTGTGAGAAATCCCATTTCAGCTGCTTTCCTTTTCCCAGCATTTTTTGTTATTCTTTTGATCGAGTGGAAAAGCTCCCCACGTTTTCGATTCGATTCACACGAGAACGATCAGCTGGGCATTTCGATTTTTCAAGGCATTCACTTTCTTGTTTCATCATTTAATATAACATCATGAACTTTGTTACTCCTAAACCCTACGCATGCATCACTTGCCGCTAGAATACTTAAGTCCTCTATATTACTTATTGGTTTAGATACTTCTCGTATCCCCTTCTTTAGCGCATTCAAGATAGTGTCCTTGGTCCTAGGCAGGACCTTAAAAGGCCTTGACAGCCCGGAAAGACGGGTCCCAGGTTACCGGAGGGATAACCTCCCTCGGGTGGGAGTCCCGGACGCACCTGGGTAAAGCTCGGAGGAGGGCTTGAAAAATAAGCTCCTCCCATTGCTAGACCGGCCACGAACCCACCTCCTTCTAGGAGAATGGGTACGGCTAGCACCCTGGATCCAAGCGGCTACCTCTTTTTTATTATTTTTTTTATTTTTTTATTTTTCATAATTCAGAGAAACGGACATGGAGAGTCGGCTAAGTCTGGACCCTTGATCTGAGTGATCAAAAATAATTTGCAGTGAGAATAAAAAACATATCGTTTTTTCTCTGGCTAAAAGGAAAAGTAATATCAATGTGATAAATGTTCTTAACACAAGTCTCGTCGGTTCCACTTTTTTCCCAAGAGCGAGCGCAACAATGGAGGTAATAACAATATCGTGTGTACATAGAAATCTATAAACCAACCATTTAGATGATGAAGTAAATATCTGTGATAATGAATTTTCTAAAAATAATAGTAATATTTTCAAATAAAATAAAACTAGAAAATAACCCCACGGGAACGTAAGAACTTCATGGAATGCTCCACGGGTACATAAAACTTCAAGAGACCACATCATTCTTTTTTCTTTTTTTTTTCCTCATGGAGGGAATGCTGTTGTAGCGCGAAGCTACAAGCTTTTCGCGAGGCAATAAAAGACTATGTAAGCCACTCGAGAAAACTAACTCTGGGCAGAGAAATTAATTTGAATTTGGACGCGTTAATTCAACAACTTTCGTTAGGTATGAGCACTATTTAGAACGATCATGTTCACTTTTTCAAATATCAATACATTGTTAATCATCTTCATTTCAAGATGGAATACATTTGTCGATGGTCAAAAAATCGACATTCTACGTTAGATATCTCTTCTTTTTTTTCAATAAACATTAAGAGAGATTAATAAGCTCCTTTTTTAAGAAATAGAGATTAATTTGAATTTTAATGCGTTGATACAACAACTTTTATCGTTGTGCATGTTGATTCACCGAAAAAAGAAGAAGAATTGGAAGTCCATAATTTTTACTATCTTTGTAGTGCATGCTTTCCTTTTTCAATGGATGTTTATGAATTATTATAAATCAGTATTCCCTGGATTTAAACATTTTCCTTCAATAACGTCCCTAGTTTTTTTTTTTTCCCTAAAGATTCTCGTTATCATGACAAGACCAACATCGACAAAACTAACATGTGTTTCTTGCCACCGGTGCCCTTCTTAGGGAAAAGGATCACAAAGGAAACATCCTGCGGCACCTTCTAGAGAGCACTAAACAACGACGGAAGGCTCTTTAACACCAACGGCTGCACTTTTGGCCCTTCAAATTGTTGTTTCCTCACCAAATTTCACACAAAACTACTCAGAGAAATGAAAAAATATTTACACAAATATTCCAAATGAAACCGCCCCACGCCATCCCATCCGGTGCGAATGATAATCTGGCATCCCCATCACCATAGCCGCTGCAGTTCGACCGATGATCATCGTTCACTGTATCGCATTTGCACACCCACTATTCTTGGCCTCCTCATGGTTATCTTCTACGCCAAACCTGTCGGAATGCTGACTCAGTTCGGGCTCAACTCGGGCTCTTCACTTTCGTCCCTCAACCACATCTCTTGTTATGAGCTCGTAGCACAACTTCAACACCTTCAGCTAGGGAGATCGCCAAGAGAAAGATCAAGTTTGAGCCCATCAATATATCCAATTAGAACCACATTCACTTAAGAATTTAAGTTGATAAGTTATACGTTAACTAAGGTATGTAAAATAGTCAACAACACACCAATTTCATGATTTGGGACTTTTTTAATACAACTCACATATGCATTTCAACAATCTCCCCCTCACATATGGATTAAGTATTATGTCTGCTCCCCCTTTAATTCAAGTATCACTCTATACCAACATGCGTGAACTTATATTGCCAACCCCTCCCCCGCGCTTTTTTCTTTCATTCTTGGTATCTTTCTCTAAACCAAACCCTGAAGCCTGTCATTAAGGCTGCATTGCTGCACCATGACGCGTAGGTTGCCTGGAAACAACGTTGATCATATTCATTCTTTAAATTTCAACAAATATCGGTATACATTGAGTGGGCCACCAATCAACCATCAACTCTAATCCTATTGTTAGGAGCGCATAATGGAAATCTAATACTTTTACTCGAGGAGATCATCGAGAAGGAACCAAAGTGAGCTCATTAACATATCCAATTGGATCCATCTACACTGTAAAATTTAAACTAATGACTTATGAGTGAACTAAGAAAAATTTACTACTTTAAACTACACCAATTCCCTTATATAAAACTTTCCCGACACAACTCACTCACGTATCTCCATAATTTTCCCTCTCATGTGGGAGCTTGGCATCAAATGTACTTCCCTTTAATTCAGGTATTTGTCTACACCAACATGCCTTTACTAAATCTCCACCACAACCTTCATCACTAGTTTCCTTCTCCAGATTGGACCACGAAGGTTATGATTGAGACCACATTGCTGCACCACAATGCATAGGCTACTCATAAACTGCGTTAGTTGCATTCATTCTTTGAGATATTCACCAAACACTGATATACTCTTAGGGGAAATGCTTGTTGTCCGAAATGCTTGTTGTCCGATATACTCTTAGGGGAAATGCTTGTTGTCTTGCAACACTACAAGCTTTTCAGTAGGTCATTCAAGACTATCTATAGCCACTCAAGAAAACTCTTGGTAGAGATTTCATAGCAAAAATTAGCAGTTAGGTTTCGTCTTTTGTTGAGTGCAGACCACTTTCAATTAGCATGGAAAATGCAATTAGATTAAGCTCCATTTGTTTTGCAAAAAAACAAATGATTGGGAAAATATTTATCCAAAAACGATTGCTTGGATTGTTAAAAAATTAAACGGATGAAATTTTTTTCATATATAAATAAAGATCTAAATATCTCAACAAGTTTTTCAAGTTAATTAATAATGTTATTCCAGAAAACAATCAATAATAAACTAGCACATTATGCGGGCTATAATGGTAGTTCATTAAGATAAATCATCTACTGTATATCTTAATCATAAGACTAGTTCCAAAGAGACAACTGTCCGCATGACATTGAATCGCCTCTTCAAGCCATTCCAATAGAACGACTATGATATAATTACATTAGTCGAATTTTGTTTATAAATTGGTGATAACCAGCACAGAGAGATACAAAAATTACCTGGGCATTTAAGGCTCCACTTGTTTTGTAAAAAGTCAATGATTTAGAAAATATTTTCCTTAAAATGATGGAGTGCATCGTTTACAAAAATAAATTAAAAAAAATATTCTCATCATTCATGAAATTATTTAAACATAAATTATTGTGGATAGACCAATGAATCTTCCCGGCAACAGCGGAGGAAATAGACCATATTTGTTTCTTCTGGAAGAATTCTCAACCGTAGTGCACTCCAATTCAACCCTTCTTTTTTTAATGAATAGAAAGCGACAACCCCCAACAACCCCCCCAAAAAAAAAAAAAAAAAAAAAACTTTTTTGTGATTATAAGAGCGAAGGTGCCTGCTGATCCCGTCTAACAAGGCAGTGCTTATCGATCGATTCATTGCCTGCCTCTACAACGCCCGCTAGTCATTTGGCCCCTGTAAGTTGCTGTGTCCGAATAACACTTCACACGAAAATATGTTTAGAATAAGAACGTTCACTCGACACAACAATTTCGAAATGAGAACCCTCCACCCCATCCAACCCCCGGCAGCTAATAATCCGGCATCCCCAGGGCCGCCGCAGTCTGGCCGGTACAAGCTGATCATCAGCCACTGCATCGTGTATGCCGTGCTCACTATTCTTGGCCTCCTCATGGTAATCTTCCTGGCCATACCTGCTGGAATGCCTCCGAAGTTCAGGCTCAACCCAGACTCTTCCCTTTCGTCCCTCAACATCTCCACCTCCCACGTCACCGCTCAGTGGAACATCGCTTTCTCCATCAAGAACACCAGTCCCCTCATCACTGTCAAGTACACTCACATGAAGCTCCTCTTGAGTTTCCAAGGCCCACTCGCTCTCTCTCGTCCCTCCCTTGTTCCCGCCTTCACTCAGGGCCCCCACAACATCACCACAGTCCGAGCCGAGGCCCTGTCAACGCTGGCGGTCGTCAATGACTTGAACGTGAAGGGCCTGATGAGCACGTTGAAGGGCGGGCTGGTGTCCATTGACGTGGTGGCGAAAGCCAAGCGGAGGCTGCACTTGGGTCCATGGCGGGTGGCCGTGTTTGACGTGTGCATATCGTGCATGGGCGTGACCTTTGCAGCTCCGACCAAAGGCGAGGGCAGCCGCGATTGGATGATCCTTGGAAGGCGCCCTGAGATGCAAGCCCAACATCATCACTCAGTTATGGTGAGAAAAATTATAAGTTCCAGCATAGTTTATTATTACTGTCATCGATGAATGTTGTTCGTTCATCAATGAAGTTGACGATAGCTTAGAGAGAGTGAGAGTTGCTACAGCTACTCTCCGTCTCTTAGTCTCACTCCAACCTAGTTATATCATATTTACCTGCGGGAGCAACCAAATGAGCTTTGGGCCAAGTATGCCGAAGTGCTCTGATCCCGTTCTGGTGGGTCTTCATAGTACCCTTCATCCGGCCAATTGCTGGGACAAGTCGACGAGTGAGGATAATACAAGAGTCCGACTGTCAACAACTTGATCTCAGAGGTTGAACTCAGTGTGTCGAAGGTGCTGACACGAGAAAATGCCGAGAGAGCAAGGAGAGTAGGGAAGAAAAAGACCAGGTGTGCCCGTGCCGGTGGCAACTTACAGTGCCCCGGCGATGACTACACTGGATTGTAGGTGGCAAGCTACAGTCACTAAACTATACTTTAACCCGAATAACTTGTCAGGAAGACGCTTCTTAATGCTGTGGTTCTTCAGAGGATAAACGGAGCAGGAGAGAGAAAGGAGGACATTGAGGAGGGTCGAAGAGCGAAAAGATAGTATCCAATGTCTTCTCCTAAATGAGATGCGATGCTGGACGGCGTGTTGGCGCAAGGGGAAACAATAGCATGAGTTGATTGCATGTCGAGAATTTGCAGGCCGTCACATCAATTTAATTGCCCGCATCACGAGTGCAAGGAGTCAGAAAACTTTGCGAAACATAGTGACTACTTCTGTAGTATTAAACGCTTAATTTAAGTAAACTCTTTTTGGTAGTTTTCACATTAACAACTAACTTGGCCTATTTATTCTATTGATACGAACAAGGTTTGATTCTCACCGCCGTATGTTTCGTTGTTCTTTTTTCAGATGGCTTCTGCAAATTTGGGCATCGGTGGGAGGTTTATTTCCTAGCCTATTACTCGGGCAAATACAATAAATATTGGAGCCTCTCAGTCTCGTCGCTGTTATTTGTTGATGTCATACTTCTCTTCAAAATATGTATTCTCTAGATGTTTGGATCTTTGACCTACTGCCGAAGAAATAGTTTGCGCTTTAAACGTCTCAATATTTGAGGTTTTGCAAGTTTTCTCTTAACTTGGTTTCCGATCATGCATTTGCATGCCATCCCATGGTTCGTATTGCCTTTTCAGTTGCGAAAAAGGCAACAAAGCCTGCGTCAAAGGATTAATCGAGTAGTTAAGCACCTTGACTTGAATGCTTGTAAATCTTCCCACTAAAAGTAATCTTGAGAAATGCACGTCACTCTGCGGTGAAGCATTGTCCGATATACATGGACATGATCTTTCATGTGCATTCATGGAGATTAGTTGAGCGAAAAAGAGTCTAGTAAAGAGTCTGCTCCTTGGAAGCTACTAGACCCAGATTGAGCATGGAGTCGGGTGGCTTTGTCAAAGAGGCCGAAAATGGAGGCTTGTGGCCAAGCGGTCGGTCAAGCAACTCTTCTCCGACCACTAGGTTTGTTTCGAATTTCAACATTCCCTCTCCATGCTTATGCAAAAGGCAACCAAAAATGACCAAGACCGCAAGGTTTCCCATATTTTGGCAATGACAAGCGCAAGATTACTGATGAAGAACAGCCTACTTTTAAACATGCTCCCCTTCCAAAGCAGCGGCCCTTCCAGAGCTATACCAATTTACTTAATAGAAAACCCTTGGACGTTGACGCTATATGCTAATAACGTTCTAGACAACATTTGACTTGCGCTCAGGGTCCTCGATCTCCTCTCTCTTCTTTCTCCAAGAGCTATATCAACTGAGACAAAACTTTACTAAGCATTATCACTTTTCCTCTCTACCAAGCCTAAAGAACGAAAGAAATATCATCCGAATCTCATGGAGATCGCATCCGTCAATAATATATATCCTTAGGCGTAGTTTGGTGATGATTGCGATGGTTGAGCCCTCCCTTATAATCAACATTTGGATGATATATACGGCTAAGATGCACAGAAAATCTTCAATCATGTTCCACATGCATAAAGTGATCAACGCTACCTTCCATTTCATCGCATAATAGTAGCATACGAACAAAAAGGTGCTACTTTGCAAATGACGGTCAACGCCTCCAATGGGAACAAAAGGTGGCGTCCTATATATTAGTGATATTTGTTGGACCAAGACTCCACAACTTGGCTTGAATTTGTCAATGCTTCACGTCCATCTATCTGCCCGGAAACAATTGCTTAAACGACCTTCCACACCCATTTGAATATAATCACGTTTTTTTCATTGATAATCCATGAAAAAATTATCATCTTTTCAAAATAAAAACTTCTCGATACGCCTCGGCAACGCATCTTTTGGAAAATTCAATGGGACAGAAATTAGTTTCTGTTGTTTAAAATAACGGGCCACTTAAAGACCTTCGACTATTTCTATATATTACCAAGGTGGACGATGGCAAGAAAGAGCTCACATTATTACAACATGTAAGCCTATCGCAATTTGTCCCGAAATCTTAATGCAAAATCTGGCGCGATGCGGAAATTAAAGATATGACATTTATATGAACAAATTCAAGCCACCATTTATAACTACTTTTATTGGGAGAGGACGTGTCTTGACTGTGCTACTAATGGAAGATATGCAATATCATTTTAGGATTGTGGTTGATTGAATAAATCAATCTAGGATTAGAATTAACTCTTCATATTAGATTTGATTCTTTAGATCAACATAGGATATTCTCTTTCAATTTATTATTAATACTTTGTATTATATAAAGAATATTGTACATGTGATCAATACGTGATAAGAGAAATCCGAAAAGGTCTCTTCCTTCATCTGTTCTCCCTATTCTTTTTCATTTTCTGACATGGTATGAAAGCACCGTTTCCTCGCCTAGCTTCTGCAGCTTTGTTGCTGTTTTTCTCACTCCATCCAACTCTTCTAGCCTTGTTGTTATAGGACACACTAACCTGTAGAACAAGGTTAGCACTCCGGCATGGAAATCAGCATTTGCAGCAAAACAAAACAAAACAAAATCAAAAAAGCACTCTCTTACCGATGCCATAATGAAGGACTAGTTACTTGAGGGGAACCAGGATGCTGAACATTTGGGCATGGAGAACTTACTGTTGGGATTTGTTTCAATAAATAAGAATACGTACATAAGTAAAATAGAATCAAAGTATGATTCACAGCAGAAGTTAAAATGCCCATATACGTATTTTCAAAATATTACTCGTGCATTTTGATAAAAAGACGTAGAAGTGATAAAAGGACTAACCACATTATCCTTGTACCGTGCTCCAAAAATTTGGTTATGAAGTTCTTCAGATTTTGATGATGAACGTTTGATATCCTCGCAGCATTGGTTCTGACATTTTTCAAATTCTGATTGTGAACGTTTAATCTCTTGATAACACTAACTCTGACGTTTTTGGAATTCTAACCATGAATGTATGATGTCTTCTATTAATATTGGCTCTAATGTCCTTCAGATCTAAACCATGAACGTCTGATCTCCTCGTAATGCAGGTTCTGACATTCTTCAAATCCAGCCTCACAAATGGCAGGTCTTTAGTTTAGGCACACCAACAATCTCACATTGAACAGTGGAGAGAAATTGAGAGAACTCACCACTATAATTGTGCTAGAAATTGGTCTCGTGTGTGAATGACTTGATCGATCACTATCAACACTCTCAATTATCAATTGTCAATCATTAGGTGATCAACTCTCTCAATCGTCTTTTATAATCAATCCCAAATCATATTTAAATCCGCTCATTAACTCTAAAATTATTTTAGAGAGTTAATTCGACCATAATGTCTGAAGAACGTAAGTTTTGAAACCATTGCAAACACTAATTTATGTAACCATTATAGAGTATTATTCAAGGCATAAATTTGTAACAGTTACAGGTATTTATTCTGGGCATTAACTTTGTAATTGCTACAAATATTTAATTTGACTGTTACATCTAAAACCATTTTAAAACATCAATTGGTCATTTGAATTCGAAACCATTACAGATTATCAAACTGCCCATTGATTGTGAAACCATTTTAGATCATTAATGTAAAGGTTAAATCTGAAACCGTTTCGGATCATTAATGTAGTTGTTAAATTTGAAACCGTTTCAGAATATTAATGTAACTATTAAATCCGAAACCATTTCAGATTCTTAATTTATCCATTAAGTCTGAAACCATTTCAAATCATTAATTTGGCCATTAATTATGAACTCATTTCGAATCATTAATGATGTCATTGATTCTGAACTCACTTTAGATTATTAATGTGGCTATTAATTTTGAACTCACTTCAGATTATTAATTCGGTCGTTAAAATCTTTGATTCGACTATAAAGTCTGAAACCCACTTCAAATCTTTGTAAAATCTGAAGCCTCTTTTAGATCTTTTATTTTTACCCTAATTCAATATGATTGGTTCAATTGCAAACTCATTTGCAATATTGTCTTTCTCATTCAAATGTTATTTTAATTGGTTGTGGTGTGTGACATCATTAGGTTCATCATTGAGCTAGCAGTAGGATTTGTACTAATACATTATCACAACCAACATAACTGATTGTCCAAATCAATCTCATGTTCCTACAAACTATAAGTAATATCTAACAATATATCATGACTACCCAGACAATGTGAACGTTTCAAGAACATTTTATGAACCTATTAGCTTTGGCAACATGCAATTTGATCATTCTATCTTACCATGTCCCGATCGAACAAACGCTAGGGAATTATTTGTCAAGCCACCAATTTGATCATATGTCCAAATTTAATTTACATTTATTCTACGAGATAGGGCCTAAGAAGCGGCAGGTCATGGTTATTTTCTATGGTGCTCGGCAACTAAAAAGGGCAATAATTAGCCTTTTCACTATGATGAAGATCATCGAAGCATGAGATAAAAGATTCAATGAGGAATTTGGGAATCTTGTTGCCATCAAGAAGTTTAGAAGTAGAATGCAAAGGGTTCAAGGAAGAAGACAAAGAATATGGAGAAAGAGATGGTAGACATATACTCATACTTAGAGTAGAAGATGGCAATTCAAAATTCCAATATCTACAAGAAGTTGAAGCAACATGTCAAGATATAATAGGAGCCGTTGATTCATATCGGTTGTGCATAGGAAAAGAGGTGTGACAAAACAAAAGCGCATAATCATCATCCGTAGAAGATCGCGCATGAAACGAGATCGTTCCTTTAAAAGAAATAAAGTTTCGATTTACTTCTTTTAAAAGAGGGCATAAGTTGACGATTAAAATTAGCCATGCAGTCACATGCCAATCAGATGGGCCAAAAGGAATTACATATATGCCCTAAGAATATTAGCGTATTATTGACTGTCGATGGGTATACTAAAACAGATTTGATGATCAAAGATGAAGGAGCCATGTGTCCAGCCATCATGATGCAAGTCTTGGGGAAGTTTTGGCGGTAAACTTCGGAGTAAGGCTTTCAAAAACATTCCAAATGGGAGCCAACATAGCACACAAAAGGGAGGCAGTTGATGACCAAAGTGCAAGCTGAGGAAGTTATCATCAGTAATTAATGGCATGATCAAGGCAAATATAAAATGGGCCAAGGAATAGGAAATGTGCCAAGAATTAGAGGCGGTAATTCAAAGTAATAACTGCTCGACAATCATGGGGCATCCCTACAAATACCTCAAGTCCTACAATGAGAGGACCTCCCCCCCCCCCGGGGGAGCAACACATCAAAAGTCTTTTATCTTATGCTCTAGTTATGTTAACTTGGCCTATTTTAGCTGTAATTTTAGATTCTTATCATTTATTCAATTCTAACGATCATCAATATCTCAAGTAGCACTGTTGATTACATTTCGGTGTTGTCATATCGTCCAACGTCATCGATAAGATTTCAACATTATGTCTTCATACCCATCTAGGAGTAGTGTCTTTCCAGTGCTATTCCCACCATTCAATGTCGTCAATTAGGTTTTGATGTTGCGTCTTCATATCCATCTAGAAGCATTGCCTTCCCGTTGTTTCTACCATCCAGGTCATCAATTAGATTCCGACATTGTATCCTCATATCCATCTAGGAGCAATGCTTTCTAGGTGTTGTTTCTACGGTCCAACGTCGTCAATTAGATTCCAAAGTTGTGTCCTTGTACTTGTCTAGGAGTAGTGTCTTCCTAATATTGTTCCTACCACCCAATGTCATTGATTAATTTCTAATATTATGTCCTCGTATCTATCTAGGAGTAGTGCCTTCTTGGTGTTATTTCGACTGCAACGTTGTCGATTAAATTCCAACATTGTGTCCTCATACCAATTGTTGTGATCAAACCTCAGGTGAACCACCTGAGGGTTTGGTTAATAGACTACTAAGTCTAAACTTAGTTCGGGCTCTTCCAAGCCTATATCAATTCATGACTTAGGTTCAAGTTCTTAATATGCAAATGATTTTTCAATTAAGAGTCGCCACTAATCTATTTTGGGTGGGTCGATTAGAAACCCAAGTAAACTAACGGGAGATTTACTTTACTTCTGCAAACTAAAGATTGTGAATTCGGGGACTTGATTACGCTAGATTTCTCTAACGCCCTTTCGGTACCTTCTCTCTTTTATTAAAAAAAAATGTTTTGCAAATAGTTTGAATTGATTTTAGCCTAATTCACTAAAATGCAATGGGGGTGATTATGCGAATGCACAATCATTATTGAACACTCAATGAATCAAATAAATTGCACCAAAACAATTAAACACACCAAGCAATCAAATATTTTTTTTTTGGGTTTTTTCCAAGATAAGCAATCTCCAAATAAGCATTATATCTAAACCACTGAGGATATTCATCAAATAAAGGGTTAAAATAATTGGAAAATAATCAATTGTCTCACGGATTAAATGAACAATTATTCTAATCCTAAACATCACAACATGTAAGAAAGTTCAAAATAATTAAAAAGTTGATCCAAAGTCTTACGAATCAAATTAATAATTATAATAATTCAAAAGTTAAAATATCATCAACGTGCCAATAAATCAATATAATTAAAAAAATGATCCGACATCTTACGGATCAAATTAGTAATTATAGTGATTTTTGGGCAATAATATCCTATCGAATAATGCCTAAAGTATTCATGTAATCAACATTGGCATTAAATATTCCGATTTAGGCAATGATATCAAAACTTGATTTAAGAAAATTATCTTGCCTGGATTTTTATTTCCAAAATGGGACCGGCACTAGGGATTCGCGAACGACAATTTGCATCGGGCTCGGCTTAGTGACAATAGGTTCGTGACCAATGTTCTTGCAAGAAAGCTAGCGGAACCGACTCGGTTTCGACACGAGTGAGAATAACGGATTGTAGGAACGCAACAGCAGCTCCCGGTCAAGCTCGTCGCGGCTTTGTGGAGGCAACTCAGTCCGGTGTCGGGTTGATGAGCTTAAGACGGTGGGGGGGTCATTGCTGGTGGTGCTTGGCACAACTCGTCGTCACTAGTGCACCCGCAGGGAAGGAGTAGCAGCGCGCAACTCAGGCTAGGCAAAGACAGAGACTTAGTTACTGGTGGAGGCACCTTTGCGACGGGTGGGTAGAGGTGCGGCGACGGGCGGGGCGCGACGACGAGCAAGCAAAGGCGTGGGCGTTGGGTGGAGGGTAGTAGTGGTGATGCGGTGACGGCAGCAACGGTGGCGCCGATTGCAGGCATCAACAGGTGGGCAGAGTGGCACTCACGGCTGCGAGTTGCAGGCGCCGGGCAGAGGCACGGCAACGCTCACGTGGCAATAGGTGGAGCTGGGTAATAGAAACAGCAGTGGTGCTCGCGGTTGTGGGTTGCAGGTGCTGGGTAGAGGTGCGACGACAAGGTTCGGAGCTCCGGCAGCAACAAGCAGCTGCAGAGGTGGAGTTGCAGGCGTCGCTCGAAGTTTCGAGCTGCAGGGGACGGGCCATCAAGTGGAAGCATGTCACGCCCCGAACCCCGAGACACGTGAACAACCCGCCATGGTCATAAAAACGCGACATTCCCAGGTAGTGTCGCCGACCCAATTAATTTATTATGCACATGCGGAACGTGTTATAAAACCCCTGACAAAACTCTCACGGGATAGGAAAGCAGGAAATCAATACATTCATAAACAAACGTACTTTCATATATAAATAACATTCCACAGTTTACATACATGCCAAAAAGGGGCAGCTTACAAAAAGGGGATCAGTCCACCAAAAAGAAGAAACGGTCCTAAGACTACTAGTCGGACTCGCTCTTCGATCCCACTTCAGATTGAACAACCTCCGGAGACGATGGGTCCTCCACTCGACCATCGGGAGGGTCATCTACTCCTTCTCCTAGGATGGCTTCCATTACGGCGAGATGGAATATCAAAACTACTAAGGGGACCAATCCCGAAACCATTGGGCCCAAAACGGAACCAAGCCCTGTATCTATGAGGCACCCTAACAGCTAAGCCCTCCTGGACCCAGACCGTGGTCCTAACAAGCTCATAGATCCAATGGCCATTGGGATCGGGACAACTGAACTTCTGCTTCGTACTACGCACGGGAAGACCATAACGCTCCGGGGGTTCTGCCATCTACGGTCTTGAAATTTTTGGCCCACAACGGGGTGAGACATTGTCTCAGTAAGTTCAACCCCCTAAACCCTTATTAGAAAGCAAATACACCCCGGTGGCCTAGCCACATCACACGAAGACTTACCTCGTCTTAATTCCTTCCCCGCAGTTAGCACAATTTGTATCACACAAACTCAGGTAGTAATAAGAATTCAAACAATTGGAACGTCATCACTTTCTTATAAACCACAATCGCACTCGACACGCATTCCAATTATTATTCACCGCCACACAAGGGCATAGCCTACTCGCAGTTCAGCTATCTACTGACATTAATGCCAGGCATCGTCTCCCCCCCTTGGAGCGCGGCTTCGTCACTACGTCGACGGCATTCCCGAAGGAGCATAGGTCCAGTTGGCCTAGCCTCTACTATGACCCAAGCCTCGTCACTACATCGACGACGATTCTAAAGGAAAACAGTTGGTTGGCCTAGCCACTCTTTGCGACCCGAGTCTTTCAACCAGCACACGAAAATTCAATATCGACCCAGGACACTCCGCATTTCACTCAAATGCTCCAATTACAATGGTAATCCTTAAAAACCAATTTTCGCATCAAAACCCAACACTCGGGTTTTTATGAATAAAATCCCTATTTATCACAATCAACACTCAATTTGCCACATCCATTCATCAACTTCAAATTCTAGATGCATAGCAGTGATCAGCACGAAATTCTAAGCAATTGAGGTCATAAATAATTTTTTTGAATTTTTTATTTTTTATTTTATTTTTTTATAATTTTCGGAATATAATATATTATTAAATATTCCAGAATTTCGAAACATTTAAATAAATCAAAAATAAACCCTTTTATGTCCCATCAAGGGTTATTATAATATAACCACTCAATTAACTCTAATTAAACATATTTTAATTTAATCACACCCCTTAATCTAATCCACCATTAAAATAAACTAATCTAACCACCTAAGCTTACTTAACTTAGACTAAGCACACTTAGGGCATCATTAACCCTCTAATCAATATTTAGTGAGTTAAACTCACCGGAATCGCTTTCCGACGAGTTCCCTGGCGAAGAGGACGGCGAGCCCGACGACAAACCTCCTCGGGGCAAGGCCAAAGGGGGGACCGGAAGAGCTCGGAAATGGACCTTGAAGTTCTAGATCTAGGCTGGAAGTCCGGCCACCGACCAAGGCTGAACGGAGGAGCTTCGGCGGCGGTTCGGGCGCAAAACCGGGAGGAGAGGGACGGCGGCCGCTCGGGCGGAGGCCGGCGGCGACTCCGGCAGTCTCCGGCGACCCCGGCGACGGCGGTAGCTCGGGATGGAGGACGACGAGCCGGGGCTCGGGCCGAGCACGAGCCGACGGCGGCGAGCTGGCCGCGACGAACGAGCACGCGGCTGTGCGCGCGAACGGTGACGACGGCATCGGCGACGGCGACGAGCGGGCGGAGGGGCGGCCGATCGGCGTGCGGGCGAGCTAGTCTGGTTCGGACGGTGCAGCTCCCCCTCTCTCTCTCTCTCTTCCCAAGCTTGAAGATGGAGTTGATTGGCCCTTTTGGAGATTCAATCTCCACCCTCCACTTGTCAAGCTCACATCCCTTGGCTCCAACCACCATGACATCACCTAATGTCATCTTCCACTATCTTCAATCTCCCACAACCTTAGTCCAATAGGTTCAATTTCATTTTCCGTCGGGGCATAAAATCTTGTACAACAAATTCTTCAATTCCAAACAATTCCTTTTCAATTGAGCCCAATTAAAGTCCATAAATTAATCCAATGCTCCTAATAATATTTGTGACACAACATGACTCCCAATTTCTGAATTCGCTTTCAATTTCACGGTTAATTTCACTCCGGCACGATATTAGCGCGTCATAACCTACCGGGTAGCTTTTAGAAATTTTCATGCATTTGACCCGTGGTTGATTATTTTCAAGCCACAATGTACATCTTCGACACATTGGCGACTCTCGATTGTCGTGGTAATCTCAAGGTTTCAAATATGGACACGGGGGACCCAATCGACGAAAAGCTGGTCCAAGTCGATCGACGAGAATTGTGCGATCTGGTGAAATCACCCACACTTGATCACACACCTCTGTCGAGTCGACCTATCTTCGGTCTCTAATCGATTTTTAACTGTGCCATAATGACCATTGCAGATTAGCTCGGTCGAAAGGTCGTTTCCTGGTCAAATTCTCGAGTTTGATGCATTAGAATCTCTTACCGGCTTCACCTGATAGACTAGTTTTCACATGAGTGGCCGACTCAAGGAAAAGAACTATATGTGCAAAGACAAAATGCCCGTCTTATTTTATTACAAACAGAAATAGGAAAATCAGGATGTCACAAAGCACATCAACGAGTGAGCGGAGGCGCAACGACTGGTGGGTGGGAGGAAATTTACATGGTGCAACTTCAGGTTTATATTTTTCCTGGCCAAGAAAACAAAGTTTTTAAACTCGTTAAATCCTTATACGGCTTAAAGTAAGCGCCAAAACAATGGCTTGAGAAATTTGATGAGGTTTTAGTTAATAATTGATTTTTCTCTATTGGAGTAGATAAATGTGTATACCCAAAAACCGTTGATGGTGAATCCATAATTATTAGCTTATATGTTGATGACATGCTTAATTTTGATACGTGTATTGATGTTGTGAATGAAATAAAAAAAAAAAAAAAAACAATTTACTTCTAAATTCGATATGAAGGACGTGGGAGAAGCTAACGTTATTTTAGGTGTTAGAATCATAAAAAGTAACAGTGGCCTAATGCTTACTGAAGAGCATTACATGGAGAGGCTACTTAAAAAATATGATCACTTTGATGTCGACAAAAGTACACCTAGAATGCCGAAACTTGGCACGATGAGACATTTAAGTATTAAAAGATACAAAAATGCTACATTTTTTTCAAAAATGAGACACTTGAGTGCCAAGTCCGATGAAGGTGGCTAGAAGTCCTATATAATTTTTTTTTTTAATAATATAACTCACCTATGTGGCACGTCGAAAAACTGAGTCAGCGACAAAGAATCAAAACAATGTCGTTTTGTCTTTTTTCTGAATTTTAATATATTAAATTAAAATATTTTTATTTAAATAATAATTTAACGTATATTTAATTATTTAAAAAAGGGAGAAGGAAGAGGAGGTAGAAGGTGAGGGCTCCCTTGCCGCCGTCATCACCGGGAAGGGTCGATGACGGTGGGAGGATTGTTGGTCGGGGTTGTCGGGCCTTGGCCAGGGGTCGATGACCCCAGCCCGCGAGCCCTCCCCAGATCTAGGGAGAGGGTTGCAGCCCTCCCCCGTAACCGGTGAGGTTTGTCGGCCCTCACCCAACCGGGCCAAGGGCTGCTGCTAGCGTAGCCCTTGCCACCGCTCTCTCTCTCTCTCTCTCTCTCTCTCTCTCTCTTAATAAAAATAACTTTAATTTAATTAATTTTCATATTAATTATCTACCCACGTCGTAGCAAAACGACGTTTTTGTTTTCATTTGTCTAACCATGTCAGCATACAAAATGATCGTGTGCAAAACAACGTTGTTTTGCACTTGCCTTACCTAAAAATTGCCACTTCAGCATTTTAGCAGAATTTTCTCACCATTGCCACTTAAGTGATTCATTTTGCTCCGATTTTGATATTTAAGTGTCATTTTCCTAACTTTTGGCACTTAAGTATCTCTTCGTGCCAAGTTTTGGCACTTTAGGTGTATGGCACTATTTTGATGTCAAATCTGTGAATACTCATTATGATTATAATATTCAATTAGTGAAAAATAAAGAAGATGGTGTGGCTCAGTCTGAGTCTACTCAATTATTGGGAGTTTGATGCATTTGATGAATTACACTAGACCTGTTATAGCTTATGTTGTATGTAGATTGAGCACATAAACACAAAATCCTAATGATGATCATTGAATTGCCTTGAGAAGAGTAATGAAATATTTGAGTGGAATCATGAATTATGGTATTTTATATAATGGATTACCCACTGTATTAGAATAATACAGTGATGCTAACTAGATTTTTGATTTAGATGAGACAAAATCCACTAGTGGATATGTGTTTACCCTTGGTAGAGGTGCTGTAATTTGGAAGTCAGCCAAACAAGCAATATTTGCTAAATCCACCATGGAGTTATAGTTTGTGGCTCTAGAATTGGTTGTATTGAGGCTAAGTGATTAAGGAACTTCTTAGCGGATATTCCTTTGGGAATGCAACCATATGCATTGTGATTGCTAAGTGGCAATAGCTATCGCAAAGAATAAAACTTTCAATGGTAAAAATAGACACATTAGATTGAGACATGATGTAATAAAGCAACTGCTTAAAGATGGAATTATATCCATCAAGTAAAGCTAGAAGTGAATTTGGCCAATCCTTTGACTAAACCCATGGGAAGAAAATTAATTTACGACACATCGAGGGGAATGGAACTTAAGTCAATTGAGAAAAAACAACAATGATGGTAACCCAACCTATGTGATTGGTGATCCCATGAATTAGGTTCATATGGGTAATAACAAGTCACTTGTGGTTCTCATGATACACTATAAAAAATTATTGTCCATCCTAAGGTGAGAATAGTGCAAAACTGCAAGAAAAAATAGGTTGAGTTAAGCTTTTAATGAAATTCCATAGTCATTATTAATGGTGTATTAAGCTATTGAATACACATGATGGAATCACCTATATAAGTGTGGAGCGGAGCCACCCCTAAAAGAATTTTTGGTGAAAATCTCTAAAGCACTAGTAAATAAACTAAGCACGCACATGGTCTATTAGCACAAAACTGCATTAAAACAAAGTTTGTAAGAGTGCAATGTGATTGGTGAAAATTATAATTCACAAAAGAAATTTTTTATTCATAGAAGTTTCAAACTTCACCAATAATTTCATAAATTATATTTCATTCTTTCTAAGGTTGGTTCATAGCCTAACAAGCACCAATTTCGATGCATTACACACAAATAACCCAACATCATTATTAATTTTTTTTTTTTGAAATATGTGGGGGATTGTTGGATATTTCAATAATATTTTCTCAACTATTATATAACGGCTTTTCAATTGCTTCATAACATTAAATTAATTTTCTCAAATAAATCTTCCATTATTTTATAATGGCTCTTTTGATGGCCTTATTTTGTATGAATATAAAAATATAAATCTCATAAAACAATCTTGATATATACACTGAATAAAAAAGAGAATATTTTTTACTTAAAAAAATCTTTCCTTTCTTTTTCATTGCTGGGTTATACACAACACTGTTTTTGTTACTTCTAATATTCAATGCGGAATATAAAAGAATGTCATTGTATCTTGGGAGAATAACCACCAGAAGCCTATTGCATCGAGTTTCACACTCCGAGAAGGGGAATTATCCGTAATAATAGGGCTTGCACTTGCACGTTTAAGACAAATTTATTTATTTTCATCCGTTTAACGTATTGTTTAAACCACTTAATCATAAATTAACATGCTTGATTACGGATAAGAACTCGAGTGCTTGTAAGTTTTCTTACTAGAGTAGAGTGATAATGTCGGGAATACAGCTCAGGGTGCCTCCGAGCATCATCCAATCGCTGCCACCCTCGCTGTCGGTCGGAACTGTGAAGGTCACGCTCATACACGAGATGTACACGTCGAACACGGGCACCCATCACTGACCCAAAAATCGAGAATAGATTTTCCCGGTTCATCTTTCATCAATGAAGGAAAACTTTTTCGAGGAACTGAGCACAGACATCCTTTGGTGGTGAAACAAAGGAAACAAAATCGAGAGAGAGAGATTCGCCAGAGAATTGACCATACTGCAGGAAAGGAAATGCCGCCCTAATCGAGATAATCGCCGAGGGATGTAAAAACGTCAAGTCGAGCAGATGATAGTTGGATCGCCATGGGAGGTGGTGTTGCTAAAGTTTGCTATTGATCATGGAGGGAAGACCTGTGGAAGACGATGCTGTGTTCCCTGAAATTGAGTGACGTTGGAGAGCACACAGACATATCAGAGAGCAACCAGGAAATCATTTTGCACAACAAAACCTACTTACCAATCGATGTCGCATGATATGTTATAATTCAGATTCAGTATTTATTTTTTTTACAGCAATAGCTTCGTGAATTCGCAGTTTGATTTCAAAAAATGTTTACTCAAGAGAATTAATGGGATAGTGTTCATGAAAGAAAGGCTATGAGATATTTTGACATCGTTTTATATAAATTTCCATAACTTAATAGTTTGCATGCGAATTATGTATACTCTCAAGATAAATAAGGAAAATAATGCAAGTTATTACAATCCTAAAACTAAGGATTCTCTAGATATTTTGAATTGTCATATTTAACCTCTAAGTACTTATTCAAGTAGAATTACGGACCCGAACAAAAAAAAGAGAGTAGATTAATGGAAAAGAGAACTATTATAACTTCCTAAAAAGTTGGAAGGATAGAAATAAATAGTAGAGATATCGACATGCCTTGATGAATTTCATAGTGAAAACTAAATTACAATTGATAACAACTGACGTGATAAAGATTAGGGGTGAGCGATCAGACCAATCCCCAACCGGGCTAGGTCAAAAGAGGATTGGTTTGGTTTTCAATTTCAAAAACCTAGGACCTTAGGAACCAACCTTGACAAATTCAGTTCTTAGTTCTCTAAATAGGCCAATTCTATTTGGAAATTGGGTTAATCTCATGAAAAATCTTAAATTGGTTTATCCGTGACAAATTTATTCCAAATAAATTTTTTGACTACCAAAAATCCTAAATCGATAAACGTATGATAAATTTACCATCCGTTAGTGGTCAATAAATTTTATCATTAAATTACTGAGTGGATGATGCATGGCTATTGGCGGGTGTACTAATTTAGGTTTTTATCCTCCGTTTGTCATAGGTGTACCACTTTGTAGTTTTTCATGGTATTAATCAATTTTAATGAAAACTAACGGATGATAAATTTGTCATAGATATATCAGTTTGGATTTTTTATAGTAAAAAAATTAGTTTTTGGTAAAATTGTCATGGGTTGTACTAGTTTTGGGTTTTTTGTAATCAAAAAATTAGTTTGGAATAAATTTATCATGGATATACCAATTTCGGATTTTCTGTGATATTTACCCAAACTAAAACTAAAAGAAACAGTATGAGAAAATGGTGGTGGTTTAGTTTAATTGTGTTCAATTCGGGCTCAGTAAGGATTGGGCTGAATGGATTTCATTAGCCTATGTGGATTTGGGCTTAAATTGACAAATTGAGCCTAATCTGATTTTTAAAAGGAAAAATCTAGAAATATGGCCCAAATGTTTTCCTGGCCTAAAACTATGAAACCGCATCTGACCATATTTGGAGTAGGCCCCAGGGCCCAGCATGAGTCCCCATTTCCAGAATATATAAAATATATAAAGATATCAAAAATTGAAAATTGGTTAGAAAATTAGGCCCTGATTACATTGTCCTATTCTACTATTAGATTTAGCTTTATTTCATTTGGTTAGCATACATAGATTAGGGATTTCAGTGATTGGCTTCGATTTGACTTAGCTCATGAAGATTGTTATGTTGAGACTTAATAATGAGACTTGTATATTTTTTTGCTAAATAATTTATTGAGTTTACTTTCTTACACTTTACTTTTATCATTTTGATTATGATTGTTTACTTTTTCTTAATCATGTACTCATGTGTGGACATTGTTTAGTGGCATTAGTTAAAAAAAATGGTTAAAACTACATAACACTTAGTTAACAAATTAATCAAATTGAGGTACTGAAAGGACACTATGTTTCTAGCCAACCTCAATAAAACATATGGGAAGTGAGATATCCTTGACCTCTAGTTGTGTGGAGGGATATCCTCTTGTACTTCACTTGATTCATAGCAAATCTCAATAAGTTAGTGGCAACTCCCTATCACATAGAATATTCATAGAATAACCAAGCTAAAACAAAGATCCCAATGTCATGCAAGGTAAAGGTTTAGGAAAACCCAAATCATTTGAGCATTACCTTAGAACTCGTCCTCCCCACCTATTGGGAGGGTCGCAATAGAGACAAGTGTAGTGCTCAGTGAAGAGACAGCTTTGACCAATTAGCTTAGCCGTTAGCCTCTATTTTTGGCCTCATATGACAAGGTCCCCGAACATCATACTCGGTCTGGGTCTAGTTTCAAATTAACATACGGTCTTCTTAATCTAAGCAATCATCACTTTATTAAACCATTTTGCGCTCAATTGATCTCCATGAATACGTATAAAACATCATGTCCGTGTATATTGGGCAAAGCTTCACCAAAGGGTGATGTGCATGGATCCCAATATTAATTAGAGTGGAAGACGCAACAATCAAGACACAGGATTTGCAAGTATTCAAATCAAGACGCTTACCTACAAAGTCCATTCTTCCAGGCTGGCGCCTCATTGGCAACCAAAAAAGCAATACAGACTTCGGGATTGCAAGCCAATACCCGATGGGAAACCAAGTTAAGGGAAAAACTTGCAAAACCTTCAATGCTGAAGACATGTAAAGTGCCGACTGTTTCTTCAAATATTCAGAGAGTACACATTGTCAAAAGAAGTATAATATAAACCAACAACAACGTACAAGACTAAGAGTCCTCAAAATTTGAGATATTTGCCAAAGTAATATGCTAGGAGAAAAACCTCAAACTAATGCCTGAATTTGTTCGAGCGAGAGTCTCCAGCATCTGAAAAAAGAACTCCAAAACACATGAAAGTTAGAATTAAACATTGTTTGTATCAATAGAATAAACAGGCTAAGATGGTTATTGTCAATGTATAAAACCATAAATATGTTACTTAAAGCAAGCGTTTAATGCTATCATCTAACATAATCCTGAATTTGTTTGAACCATTTAATGATAATCATAAATAACGTGCTCCCAAAGCCAGAATCGATAAATGTACCTTGAATTTTAATGTGAGCACCTATATATTCTTGACACAATTCGTCCATCTCCCCCTCCCCTCCCTCCCCCCCCCCCCAAAAACAAAAAAAAAAAAGCGCATCCCTTCTCACTACTCATTTTGATGAACCATTCAAGGGAAAATATTGAATAGTCACTGTAGCTCACCACTTTTTCATTCTAATGAAGTCACAATTGGGCCGCTATACGTTGCGGCCGCCGCCACAACCGGTCTTATACTTCTCTAACCTTCGCAATCGCTCGGCCTTGTCTCATGTCACGACCCTTCTGACTCAGCCGACCGAGAAACTATTTTTACTCTTCACAGAACGATAGGCCAGATCAAGGGCGCTCCGATGACCCCACCAAATGGGATCGGAGCACTTTGGTAAACTTGGCCCGAAGCCCATTTCGTTGCTGGTAGGTAAAAATGATTTGTTGGGAGTGAGACTGAGATTTTTGTGAGACCACTGTCTAACATATTTTAAAAACTTAAGTTGTTAGATGAAGGCATATGGTATATTATTTAAATACTCTAACACTTCCCTCACGCTTAGTATGATCTTTTTGCCTAGTACTAAGCATGGAAATATAATTGAAGAGACAAATGGGACCTGGTAAGATGTGAACTTAGGATCTTTAGCTCTGATACCACGTGAGATTTTTGTGGGACCGCTGTTGGCTATGCTAAATGCTTAAACTATTAGATGAAAGCATAGCATATTATTTAAATACTCTAACAGAGACAACTCTCAGCGAAGAAGGGAGGGAGGGAGGGAGGGAGGGAGGGAGGTTGTAGTAAGTCTCACTCTCTTCAAGCTCCGATCACCTTCACTGGTGAACAAACAACTGGCTTGATTAGGGCGATGGTGTCGAAGCTCTGCTGAAAAATGACCAAGGTAACTCTCACTCTCTTCAAGCTCCGATCAACTTCAGTGCCTTGATTAGGGCGATGGTGTCGAAGCTCTTAACAGTCAAAGTGGATCTCTCCTATGACCAAGAGTCGTCACTAGTAACTCTCACTCTCTTCAAGCTCCGATCAACTTCACTGGTGAACAAATAACTGCCTTGATTAGGGCGATGGTGTCGAAGCTCTGCTGAAATGGAAGTGGACTCTTAACAGTCAAAGTGGATCTCTCCTATGACCAAGAGTCGTCACTAGTGTATATATTTTGATCATGGGCATGAGAGGCATGCTTGGTGCTCTTCCGCTGAACAGAATGTTTTAAGTTTTTTAACAAATGAAGTTTCATAAAAGTCCATAAGCACTGTTAAATTGAATGAAGTTGGGAATATCCTTCCATGTTTCTCGCCTAAAAATTTTATGTCATTAAAGAGAACAAAATGAATTTGAATAGTGAAGAGATCGCCATGAAATGGGAATTAAGTGATGTGGCCCCTTGAGAATTTTCTCATGATTCTTAATTTATTTTCAAAACTCATACGTTCTAATCTTATTACTATAAAAAATTCAAGTTACCTTATACATAGAAAAGAAATACTCTAGAGAATAAAAGAATAACGCAGTCGCTTCACAACTTTTTAATGGGGTTCATTTTTTCCCAAACTTTCATTATTTATTGAATTGATAATTTCTTTTTGACAATTTTACTGGTATTTGGAAATCTAAAGCAACCATTCTTAATAGTACTTAAACCTAACAAGGAAAAAAAAATAGATTTTCTCGCATTATCATTTCACTAATTAAATTTGTCCGCCCAAGTTAATGATCAAGCTAGAGATTTGAAAAATGTGAGTATAAACGTCACACAAGATGATGGTATCATACTCGAGGGATATCTAATGTTTAACTTGAGTTGTTGCATTGTTAGAGATATAATGCAATAGCAATCATATTTTTCACCTTAGATTGATATATAAATTTCATAAAAACTGTCTAGATAAAAAAAAAAAAAAAAAAATCATGTTATTGCAAAGTTGAAGATTACTCATGAGAAATTTATTGCCCACTTCATGTAAAAGTTATTTCTTATATTATCCCAAGTATAATATAGTAACAATGAAAACAAGCGAAGGAGTTGTCATATCTTTGGCAACCTAAAATTCCTGCAAAGAAACTTTTTCTTTTCAAATTATCGAGTAGTTATCTAAATTATGATGTGCCAATGAAGCGCATATTATTAATATTTAGTCTAGTTTTTGGGAAAATGCAAGTTAAAGGATTTTTTTCGAAATGCAAATGCCATTCAGTAAGATGTAATTGAAAAATGAATTGAGGTCAAAAAATAATTGGTGAGTGCTATCCAATCACATCCCCTCTATACTGAGATATCCACGAAATTGACAGCAACTTCCTTGCAAATGCTCGCCCCGTGGACGTCAAAGAAAGCGGCTGAAGCAGCGGCCCAAAGGGGAACAAGAAAATGTCGCAAAAGACTCTTTTAATGTAATAGATGCTGTTTCAATTAGGGAACATAAAAAGTGCGACAGATTAAGTGCCTTCATTATAATAAACTAGTAATGTACGTTTAAAGATGGTCGGTTCAACTGCAACGGACCAAAAGAAGATCTCCTTCCAGGACCCGCGCCGAGATGTCTCCATGGAAAATGAGAACAAGGACAACAACGTCTTATTTGATCCTTGAGACGCTGCTTGGGCGGACCCATGGCGTCCCTTCTTGCTCCACCTGCCCTTGGGGCTTCGGCTGGACTCATTTCAATTTTCCGAAACACTTAAGTTTTCACAATATATTAAACACTAACACCAGATGTAATAAACTCGAATAACATTCTAAATTCCGGCATGAAAAATGGAGAAAAAAAAAAGTGTTTTGGCTTTTGAAACGCATAAAGACAGGTGTGAATGCCTTGACCAACTTTAGATCTCTCTATATCGATTATATCAACTCATTCACAATTTCGATTCACTAATTACATCCAAATCATGAAATTGAAATGGCTTGAAGACGTGGTTCAGCATGAGAATTCCATGGGTGAAACCCCAAGAACAACACTTTATTGGAGGATCCAGTCTCTCCTTTCGACCAAGAGAAAAACTCCAATTTTTCCCTATCATGAAAAATCCAAATTCTACACGAGTCACGCTGCGAATAATTTTGAATCCAAGACAGATTTCGAAAAGCATTACTAATTTTCGAGACTTTTAAAGAGGAATTTATGATGCCCAAAATGGAATAAATAATGAGGAACCAAATTTTATCTTATTATTATCATGTGTAAGGCTCAAGGTAAGGCTCCAATAAATATTTGGTTAGAGCCATTACAAGGGGACACGTTGAGATCGATTTCTAAAATTCATGGGGCAAATTGCAAAAGTTAAACCTTATACGAAAACTTGGGAAGTGAAATGCAATTTGCCCGTGGTTCATGTAATTTGAATGCCCATTCACCGTAGGATCACTTAGAATCACTATATTATTAAAGAGAATAAAATGGAATTGAATAGTGGGGAGACGACCATGATTAGCAATAATCCAATCTCCTCTCTTCAAAATTTTTCTCATGATTCTTTATTTATTTTTAAAACTCATTGATTTTAGACTAGTCATCGCCAAACCTAAAGTCACTTTGTATAAAAACGGAAAAAATAATTCTAGAGAAAGTTTTTAAAAAAAAAAGATGGGTCCGTTGACAAAATTTTGACGAGGCTTTATTCACCCAAATTTTTATTTTTTCATTAAATCGATATTGTTTTAATATAATATTTTCCGGCATCATCATTTCACTGTCTAACTTTGTCCACCCAAGTCAATGATCAAGCTACATTTCCAGAAGCCTTGAATTAATAGCGAAATCTAGTGCTTGTATACTTTCTTTTTCTTTTTTTTTTTTTTTCTCTCTGGAGATGTTCTAAAGATATTGGACTAGTCAACTACTTCATGAGAACGCCACTGAGCTAGAGAAATTACTGATGAAATTCTTATGAAATATTAGGACATCCATGATAATTATTCTGTTTATCTTTTTATTTTTATTTTTTTTTCTCTGGAATAAGTATAAAACATAAATTATTTGGTAATACAATTTCATTTTGCTATTTCTGGAACAAATTTTTACTCAGAAATAGGTTTAGAACAAAAATCAGAAGTTAAAATTTTTAACCTTTCTATTTCCAGAACAAAAGTGAGAAATGAACACTTTTCTCATCGTTCACTCTCGTCACCGCCTGCTGCCCACCCGTCGCCCTTCGCCACCCGTTGGATGCTGAACACTTGTCGCCGCCTTGCCTGCCGATCATATTCCATCACCACTCAGAATGCAGAAATTTTATATCGTTATTAAATTAATTTCTATTCTAAGCATAGAACTTTTGTTCATAAGCTCATCTAAAGATTAAAAATAAAAATATCAATTTCTTGTGAAGATGAATCAGAGTGAAAGGAAGAAAGGAAGATGAAAAGTGATCGAGGAGTTTGAGCTTTCTTCTCTCTGTATTCAAGGCAAAATGTTCATCTGAGAGCTTGCCTTTCTAGCTTGCTCTGTTTTCCTACTTATGTTACATGGACTTAATGAAGAAGTAAAACCAACTAATAAAATGGAAGAACCAACTAACACAAACAGAAAAAGAAAACTGTTGCTCATTCTATTAGACAAGCCAAAACAGAATAACAGTTTTTCAGCAACAGATCTCCACTCAGAGTTGAACACTTGGAGCTTGGAAGTTTCATCACTGACTTCATAACTTTCCCCGTAGATTGATCCTGAACACCATGCACATACATGGCTGGCATGGTCGATGACTTGCTTACTGACTTGCGTACTTCACTTCTTCTGATCTTTGTCACAGCAGCAATACCTTCATTCCTTTCCTTCGTTGAAACAGCAACAGAGCATGCTTGTGCAGAGTATGCTTGTGTAGACTGTACTTTGAGATTCTTAACATTTCTAACCAAAAATTCATTTTTGAAATAAAATGATTATCATTCGCGTCTTTACTTCTTCTCCATCTCGAAAAATCGTCGAAATTAGCGGCATTTCCTTACGTGATGCTTGCGGCTCTGAAGTTAAGAAAAGCGACAGAAGCGACAGCACGGAAAAGTCCCATTCGAGAATCGAACTAATGATTCTTTTGCATGTTATTCAGTGTTCAGTGGATAGCGCTCTTATTTTACTTAAAATCGGTTGTGACTAATGGATTGTCAAGTCCAGATAGTAATTTTAAACAATCTTTTGCTTAGATCCTGTTGGGACTCCATAGATCCTGTTGGGACTCCACTCTCTCTCTCTCTCTCTCTCTCTCTCTCTCAGGAAACATTTAAGCATTTAAGCAACTAGCAAGAGACTTTTTGACATGGAGGTGGGTTATCATGCATGCAATGATGCATGTTCACGCGAGGACATTGTAAAATGACTGTCTCGCTCCTTCTGCTTTTTCGTGTTTTTCTGTTTTTCAAAGTCATTGCGGAACGTCAAGTATGCGAATAAAGAAGATCGAATCACAATTTTAAAGGAACAAGCCTTGACAAAGTTGAGGGAGGATGCGTGCCAGCTAAAACTTGAAACAGGAAGAAGGTAATGCTTCAAAATATGGTCGTTCCTGATCTTAATGGCAGAATAGTCAAGGATCTTTTTTTTCTCTCTCTCTCCACGGAAAGTAGCCATTAGTGACGGAGAAAAATGACCTCTTTTGACAAAGCCACCCATCTCCATGCTTGGCCTCGGTCATCTTCAAAAGCAGCAGACAAACTTCTCAATCTAAGCAACCATCATATTATTAAACTGATCTCCCCAATGCACATTAATAAATCAGGCCGTGTATATCGGGCAAGGCTTCATCATAGGGTGAAGGGTATGAACCCCAAGATTCCTTTGAAGGGAAAACGTTGTTACCAGAACAAAGCAAACATTTCAAATCGAGACTCATACCTACTCAGTCAATTATTCTAGAAGTGTACTCAACCATTTCTGAAGACACTCTAGTTTAGTGATATTTCAGTCTTGCATTTTTCCGGAAGGTATTGGATTTGTTTGCCAACTTGTACTCCCAATGAATATTTTAATATATCTTCTTGGTGATGCTCCGAACTAAATACGTTTTGTATTTTGGCCTACTAGGCTGTTAAATGTGTTTAGAATGACTTACATTTTCTTGTTCTCCTTTATATACCCGATTGTTCCAGAAAACTTAAACTTCTAATAAAGATCAAATGTTGACTCTAGATATAATTTCTTCATAATTCCTCATAATTCAAATATTATTTCAAGTTTTGGCAAAAAAAAAGAAAGATGAGCATTTGGCCTCCTAAGAGGCATATTGTACTAAATGCCTGACTAATTTTCTATCTCTCTACATCAGTTATCATCAACTTATTTGCACAAATTAATCATCTAGCTAGAGTTGTGATTGACATGAGGATATACGCTGCACAAGGCGATCGAACTATGCTCTAGGAATATCCAGTCGTTTTTTTCCCCAATCAAATTTAACCCTAGATCTTATGTCCAACCGCTAAGCATATCTATGACTATACATGCGCCCGTGGATTTTTTTTTTCCGCATCTCAAACCTTTCATGCTTCTTAATTTCATCATCGAAACTCAATACCTTTTACTATTGTAAACTCCAAACCTAAAGTTATATTATATAAAAACTGCCAAAAAAAAAAAAAAAAAAACCGAAAGAATGTCGGGTTATCTTTATAAGTTATAAACGACGCTTATTTTTACCCCAACATTCATTATAGGTTCATTTTCAACAAGGTAATATACAAGAACAACTAACAAGTGACGGGAATTGTGACATCATATGCTCCATATGATGTATTAAAAAAATTTCGCATTGGATTGTGACTAGAATCACATGATTTAAAATCTTCTCTTGGAACATAATGGACTGCTAGACGTTCCTTATCTTTTTGTGAAGTTTCCTGTTAAACTTAACTGAGTCGAGAAAGGGAACTCGTCCATGCAAACGGACAAATGCCTTGTATGAACTAAGGGACGGGGAAACATCGTCCATGCAAAAAGAGAGGGGAGTCTTGTTTTCTCGTTGTTCTTTTTCTTTGTCCAATAGGAATTTTGTGGACACAACTAAGATATAAGAAAGTTAAATAATTGAGAATTTAGAATGCTTTTCTTGGTCGAACGTGGGTGGCTTTACCCCGATTTCAACGTCACACGAGAACCCTTAGGCCGGAAGGGTCCTTACTGGTATTATCATAGAGTAGCGGGTTGACGAGCGCGGTATTAAACTCACCGCCTCTCTCCAGGTTTTATAGGTCTTGACTGGTCGGGTCATGTCTCCAATGCTGTTATTTTGAAGAAATTAAAATGCTCAAAACAAGCTTAAAAGCTGTACACATCAGCATAAGATAACATTATAAGATTTCGGTCCTATTATGCTGGCCTTCCAGATCTATTTTGCTGGCCTTCCGGATCAGAGTAATGATTAAGAGGGACAATTAGGGGATCGTGTGCATCGTACCTTGCATCGTGTCCACGGCAAAGGATCGTGGCCGAGTGCTGAGAAATTGTGTAATCGTCGACGACTTGCAGCAATCAAAAGTCCGTTGCTTTGTCGAACCCCTCTGCAGCCAACGTGCCCGCTTTTCATCAACGTCGCGGCTTTTCACTGCCTTGCATTTTTTTATGTCCATTTCATCAAATAATACGTCAAAGCTTTTGTACGTTAAAATGAAACTTCCCAACTATTGGACCCTAACCTATATTACAATTTAAGGGAATGACATTGCTGCACTTCAATAAATAAAAGATGAAGCCCCTATGAACTCTTAAACGTGATACTTACTTATCTCGCATTTACATTAAAAACACTACAAGTTAATCGTGGATTTCCTTTAGCTCCTAAACATAATTTGTGTAACGAAAATTATAAAGTTATCCTCAAAACAACACAATCGATTCTTTTGGGCTAACAGGCCAGTCTCTTTCATAATTAAAAAAAAAAAAATGCTCCTTGGGAATCGAAAAGGGTCATTGAATTCAGTAAAAGCCTTAAATCCAAGCTCAGCATCTACAAACAAAGACTTGTGATACTCATTTTCATAGCACTGAGGTCAATGGTGAAAACTATATCTCAATTGGATGCTTGAATGTTGGCGAGAGCCACACATGCCCCTAAAAGTGGGTCAACCTGGGATTCCTACATCACTCGCAAGAACAATGTAAAAGTTCTCTCACTTTGGTTGTAGAAGGGGTTAATGGTCGGTTTATAAGTATAAGAAAAAGCCTCACTCTTTAAACTAGCTTAAGGAGTAAGAGGGGCTCAAGACCACCCATCATTCGATGTGAAGATTTCAGTTTGAGAAGCATTAATATACATGCCAGGGAGAAATTTTAGGTTCGGTGTTCAGCGCCTGATTTTAAAAGCAGTCCCTCACTAAGATGTCCTGGTTTTTCATGAAAATTGAGCCCTCTGAGGTGGAGGGTCGTTTTGTCATTTGCACATGTGAAAGGAAAACAGCTCTTTAGGGTTTTTTGCGGCAGTTTTTACATTGCTGCGCGCTCCTTTGTTATGGACAGGAGTGATCACGAAGAGTGTTTTCCAGTTGTATCTAGTGGGTAAGATGAAGAAACCATTAAACTTATTTTATGTATCAATGGCGCTTTTAATTAGTTTTCAACAATATTATTTTGCCCCTAAATAGTATTTCAATTTATAAAAGAAGCACGCAAACCCACTAATGCGGCAAAAGGTCACCGCATTCGTCGTCGGAATGTCCCCAAATCGCTGTTTTCACATGCGATCACGTTATCATGCCCTCAATGCAGTCGCGCGCGATGACGATGATGTTCCCGGGGCGTCGTGCTTTAATTCGTACCCAAACTCTCTGAAGAGAAGATGTTTGCGTGGAATTTGTGCAATCGGTTCGGTTTCGGGACAAAGCCCTTGGGTTAAAAAAATATTTAGAAATATAAGTAGCATTTTGTGAAGTTCGTTTTTAAAACACATTGAGAAGTGATTTTAACTTAAATACTGTTCGGGAAAAAACTATACTTTATAAAGTATTTTTATTATAAATAATAATAAAAATACTCCCAACTATTGGCCATCGCCTAGCACAACGTGAGGTTGCTCGAACTCAAGCGCCATCTAGGTCACGTGGCTGGTCGATTCTAGACTAGCTTGCCATCAGCCAGATCTGGCCTCATAGGCAACCTAAACCTCGTCAATGAGGTCACATGAGGTGGGGATACTTATGAATTTATAAAAGTTGGCAAGGGCAAAGTTGAAAGAAAAAATTATATTTGCATTTTTTAAAACACCATTGGACCTATCTTGAGCTAAAGACCTTAAAGGCAATTGCATTTCCCTAAAAGTCTTCAAAAAATTTGTCAAACATCATTTGCATTTGTCCAAGAGAATTTGAAACCCAAAAGACTGGCAATATTGAACCAAATGCACCCTCCCAATTTCATATGTTTCAATAATGTGCCTTATTTCACTTTTTATTTTTTTACATACTCAATCATTGCAAACCACCTAAAGCTTTTGAAATATACATATATCCACACCTCATATAGTTTTTTTATTTTTTCCATAGTTTTCCAAGACATGAATAAAATGAGTGTCGACATATCCTTTAAAAGAAACTTGAAATGACTAGGTCAGAATTATGTTTCTTTCTTTCTTGTAAAAGCAATAAGAAGAGTTCGATGAATGGAAGCTCCATGATCGGTTTCAAGATGGGCTGATTTTCACTAGTCTGATTCCTACTAGTCTGACTCCTAATTTCAATGTGAAAATCTGCCGAGTTGTTCCTAGATCCACCCATTTACTTGATCAACGGGTCTGATTTGGTTCTCAAGTGGCTCTAGGAACCGATTGTGATCATTTTTTCCCCCTATTCCTTGGAAGTTCACAAGCTTCACTACCAAAGGCTCACAAATTATCTAGTATCTTTAGCAATTACAAAATTCCTGTGGTTCACAACCTTCTCCTATTTCACATGTCACTTTAGTCTCACTATAAATCAGCTTCGTGGGGTGTCGGATTCCCTCCCACTCACCAGCACCCATCAACTGCAGCCCAAAAATGATTTGTGACTTTTTTAGTTGTTCTTTTGATCGACTGGAAAAGTTTCCCACGTTTTCGATTCGATTCACACGAGAACGGTCAGCTGGGTGTTTCGAATTTTCAAGGCATCCACTTTATTGTTTCATTAAAAAATTAATATAACATCATGAACTTTGTTACTCCTAATCGTACGCACATCGCTTGCCGCAAGAATACTTGAGCCCTCTATATTACTTGATGGGTTTGATACTTCTCGTGCCCCCTTCTTTAGCACATTCGAGATAATGTCCTTTATCCTCTTTTTTATTTTTACATATCATTTTTTTCTCTGGCAAAAAGGAAAAATAGAATCTAATGTGATAAATGTTTTTAACACAAGTCTCGTTGGTTCCACTTTTTTGCCAAGAGCGAGCACAACAATGAATGTCATAATAATATCGTGTGTACATAGAAATCTATAAACCAACCCTTTAGATGATGAAGTAAATATCCGTGATAATAAATTTTCTAAAAATAATAGTAATATTTTCAAATAAAATAAAACTAGAAAAAAAACCCCACGGGAACATAAGAACTTCATGAAATGCTCCATCGGTACATAAAACTTCAAGAGACCACATCATTCTTTTATTCAAGTGGAGGGAATGCTCGTTGTAGTGCGAAGCTACAAGCTTTTCGGGAGGCAATTAAAGACTATGTAAGCCACTCGAGAAAACTAACTCTGGGCAGAGAGATTAATTTGAATTTTAATGCGTTAATTCAACAATTTTCGTTAGCTACGAGCACTATTAAGAACGATCTTGGTTCACTTTTGCAAATATAAATACATTGTTAATCATCTTCATTTCAAGATGGAATAGACATGTTGATGGTCAACAAATCGACATTCTACATTAGATCTCTCTTCTTTCTGTTCGATAAAAATTAAGAGAGACTAATAGGCTCCTTTTTTTAGAAAGAGAGATTAATTTGAATTTTAATGCATTGATATAAGCACTTTTATCGTTGTGTATCTTGATTCACCAAGGAAAACAAAAAGGAATTGAAACTCCATAATATATAGGCTTAATACCCTAAAAAAAACCTCAAATTGGTACACCTATAACAAATTTATTCCAAATTAATATTTTAACCATAAAAAAAACCCTAAAGTGGTACACTTTTGAAAATTTACCCCAAACTAATACACTTGTGACAAATTTACTCTACGTTAATTTCCGTTAAATTTTACTGTCAACTTACTAAGTCCAATGGCACACGACAGTTGATCAGTGTACCAATTTGCAATTCTACTCTCCGTTGTCACAGTTATACAATTTTTGTGATTTTTTATGGTATTAATCTAATTTAATTGAGAGTATATTTGTCACAAATATACCAATTTAGGGTTTTTGGCGATTGAGTAATTAATTTGGGATAAATTTGTCATAAGTATACCAGTTTCGAGTTTTTTTATGGTTATCTAGGATACATTTGTCATACGTATACCAATTTTGGGTTTTTCATGGTCAAAAAATTAGTTTGAGGTAAATTTGTCACACGTGTACCAATTTGGGGTTTTTCAGGGTATTAACCCTAATATGTACTATATTTGTAGTGCATGCTTTCCTTTTTCAATAGGTGTTTATGAATTATATAAATCAATATTTCCTGGATTTAAACTTTTTCCTTCTTAACGTCCCTAAATTTGTTTTTTCCTAAAGATTCTCGTCACCATGACCAGCCTAACATCGACAAAGCTAACATGTGTTTCTTGCCACCGGTGCCCTTCTTATGGAAAAGGATCCCAAAGAAAAAATCCTGCGGCAACCTTCCAGAGAGCATTAATCAACGACGGAAGACTCTTCAACACCAACGGCTGCACTTTTGACCCTTTAAATAATTGTTTCCTCACCAAAGTTCACACAAAACTACTCATAGAAATAAAAGACTATTTATACAAATATTCAAAATGACACCGGTCCACGCCATCGCACCCGGTGCGAATAATAATCTGGCATCATCATCACAGTAGCCGCTTGCAGTCCGACCGGCACAGTCTGATCATCGCTCACTGTATCGCATTTGCCCAACCACTGTTCTTGTCACCTCATGGATATCTTCTAGGCCAAGCCTGTCGGAATGCTGGCTCAGTTCGGGCTCAAGTCGGGCTCTTCACTTCCGTCCCTCAGCAACATCTCTTGTTATGAGCACGTGGCACAAGTTCAACACCTTCAGCTGGGGAGATCGCCAAGAGGGAGGTCAAATTCGAGCCTGTCAATATAATTATTTCGAACCAAATTTATTTAAGAGTTTAAGTCAATAAATTATGAGCCAATTTAGATAAATAAAATAGTCAACACCACATTAATTCCATGATTTTGGACTTTTTTAACACAACTCACATATGCATTTCAACAATCTCCCTCTCACATATGGATTAAGTATTATGTCTACTTCAGCTTTAATTAAGTAACATTCTACACCAACATCTCTCAACTTATACCGCCGACACCCACCTTCATTCTTGTTATATTTCTCTAAACCAAACCCTAAATGCTGTCATTAAGGTTGCATTGCTACACCACAAAGCGTAGGTTGCCTAGAAACTGTATTGATCTTCATTCTTTAAAATTCACCAAACATTGGTATACATTGGGAGTGGACCATCAATCAACCGTCAACTCTAATAATATTTGTTTGGAGCACGTAATGGAAATCTAATTCTTTTACTCAGGGAGATCACCAAGAGGGAACCAAAGTCAAAGCTCATCAATATATCCAATTGAATCCATATGTACTAATAAATTTAAAATAATGAGTTATGAGCCAACTAAAATAAATTTACTGCTTTACATTATACCAATTCCCTTGTACTTTTCTGACATGACTCACTCACGTATCTCCATAATTTTCACTCTCATGTGTGAGCTTGGCATTAGATCAACTTCCACTTATTTCAGATATGCGTTACACCAACATGCCTTTACTAAATCACCACCACAACCTTCATTACTAGTTTCTTTCTATAGATCAGACAAAGAAGGCTATCATTGAGACCACATTGTTGCAACACAATACATAGGCTGCTCATAAATCACATTAGTTGCATTCATTCTTTGAGATATTCACCAAACCCCGATGCACTTTCAGGTTGAAATGCGCATTGTCTTGCAATGCTACAAGCTTTTCAGTAGGTCATTCCAGACTATCTAAAGCCACTCAAGAAAACTCTCAGTAGAGATTTCATAGCAAAAATTAACAGTTATGTTTCATTTTTTTATTGAGAGCAAACCACTTTCATTAACATGGAAAATGCAATTAGATTAGGCTCCATTTGTTAAGCAAAAAATAAATGATTGAGAAAATATATATATATCTGAAAACAATCGCTTGGATTGCTCACAAAATTAAATAGACAAATTTTTTTCTCAAAAATAGATAAAGATCTAAATATCTCAACAAGTTCGTTCAAGTTAATTAATAATGTTATTCTAGAAAACTTTTGATAATAAACCTACGCATTATGCGAGCTATAGTGGTAGTTCATTAAGATAAATCATCCACTGCATATCTCAATCATAAGATTAGTTCCAAAGAGACAACTGTCGGCAAGACATTGAATTGAACCGTCTCTTCAAGCCATTCCAACCTAACGATTGTGATATAATTACATTAGTCGAATTCTGTTAATAAATCAATGATAAGCAACATAGAGAGATGCAAAAATTACCTAGGCATTTAAGGCTCCACTTGTTCGGCAAAAAGTGAATGATTTAAAAAATATTTTCCTTAAATTGATCGTGTTTATTGTTTACAAAAATGAATTAAGGAAAATATTCTCATCATCCATGAAATGGTTTAAACATAAATTATTGTCGATAATAAGAAAAGTTTTCTTTGGTTAATTATTTTAAATAATTTAAAAAACATTGTTTTCAAAAAAAATTATTTATTTTTCGTGAAAAAAACGGAGCTTAAAATTATGTTTATGTCTTTTGAAAGCCAAAATACTTAATCTAGCCTCACGGTAAAATGACGAAAACAGAACTCAGCGGAAAGAAACCTCGATAGACCAATGAATCTTCCCGGCAACAGCGGAGGAATTAGACCATATTTGTTTCTTGTGGAAGAATTCTCAACCCTAGGGCACCCCAATTCAACCCTTTTTTTATTTTAATGAATAAAAAGCGACAACCCACTAACTTTTTTTGTGATTATAAGAGCGAAGGTGCCTGCGTATCCCGTCTAACGGGGCAGTGCTTATCGATCGATTCATTGCCTGCCTCTACAACAATCGCTAGTCTTTTGGCCCCTGTAAGTTGCTGTGTCCGAGTAACGCTTCACACGAAAATATGTGTAAAATTAGAACAATCACTCGACACAACAATTTCCAAATGAGAACCCTCCACCCCATCCAACCCCCAGCAGCTAATAATCCAGCATCCCCAGGTCCACCGCAGTCTGGCCGGTACAAGCTGATCACCGGCCACTGCATCGTGTATGCCATGCTCGCTATTTTTGGCCTCCTCATGGTAATCTTCCTGGTCATAACTGCCGTAATGCCTCCGAAGTTCAGGCTCAACCCAGGCTCTTCCCTTTCGCCCCTCAACATCTCTACCTCCAACATGACCACTCTATGGAACATCTCTCTCTCCGTCGAGAACCCCAGTCCGATCATCACTGTCAAGTACACTCACATGAAGATCCTCTTGAGTTTCCAAGGCCGACTCGCTCTCTTGTGTCCCTCCTTCGTTCCCGGCTTCACTCAGGGACCCCACAACATCACCACAGTCCGAGCCGAGGCACTGTCAACGCTAACAGCCGTCAATGACTCGAACGTGGTGGGCCTGGTGAGCACGTTAAAGGGCAGGAGGGTGTCCATCGATGTGGTGGCGAAAGCCAAGCGGAGGCTGCACTTGGGTCCATGGTGGGTGACCGTGTTCGATGTGTGCGTCTCGTGCATGGGTGTGAACTTCACGGCTCCGACCAAAGGCGAGGGCAGCAGCGATCGGATGATCCTTAGAGATACCCTGAGATGCAAGCCCAACATCATCACTCAGTTCTGGTGAGAAAATTTATAAGTTCCAGCTTAGTTTATTATTGCTATGACAGTGGAAGTTGTTTGTTCATCAATGAAGTTGACGATAGTTTAGAGAGAGTGAGAGTTACTACAGCTACCCTCCGTCTCTTAGGGCCTATTTGATAACCAGTCAAACAATATCTGATTCTATTTTTGTTCCTCGGGATAAAAAAAAAATGGAACAAAAATCTCTTTGGTAACTTTTTTATTATTGGGAATAAATTTAGAATAGAATCAATAAGTTAAAAAAATTGAATTTTTGTTCCCCAAAACAACTCCATAATCAAATCCAATTTTTTTCTCTTTTCTTTTCTTCTTTTGCTTCTTCCTTTCACCAGCGACCTCGTCGAAGCGTCGCTGACCACCGGTGAGACGGAGCTTCATCAATCGAGCCTCGCCGAGCCACCATGAGGTTGGCCTCGCCATGGCGGGCAACGCTGCCGACGAGGCTTGCCCTTGCCAGCCACCATGAGGGCAATGTCACCCGGCCAAGGCAAGGGCAAGCCTTGCCCAACCGCCAACAAAACTATGACAAGTTTGTTGGCCCTCGTCTGGCTAGTCGTTGGCGTCAAGGCCGGCAATTAGTCAAAGGAAGAAGGAGAAGAAGAAAAAGAAAAAGAAAAATGAGGAAAATTGTAATAAAATTATTAACGAATTAAAAGAAATTATAAATCACAAAAAAATTGAAGTCTTACCAAATGCATTTCTATCTCGGGACTAGAAATTTTGGGTAGTTACAAAATGCCTTAGAATGTTAGAAACTCGTCCAGTCATATCTGAGCACAAATTGTTCCCATAAATAGGATAGTTACCAAACAAGCCCTTAGTCTCACTCCAACCTAATCATGCCATATTTACCTTCGCGAGCAACCTAATGAACTTTGGGCCAAGTATGCCAAAGTGGTCTGATGCTGTTCGGGTGGGTCTTCACGGTGCCGTTGATCTGGCCAATTGTTCCATGAAGAGTAAAGAACAACTTCCGGGTCGGGTGGAGTCGGAAGGGCCGCAGACTGGGACAAGTCGATGAGTGAGGATAATACAGGGGTCCGACTGTCAAGGACTTGATCTCAGAGGTTGAACTCAGTGTGTCGAACGTGCTGACACGAGAAAATGCAAAGAGAGCGAGGAGGGTAGGGAAGAAAAAGACCAGTTATCACCGCGGTGACGGCAACCTACAACGCCCTGGCGATGACTTCACCGGACGGGTAGGCGCCAAGCGACCGTCACTAAACTATACTTTCTCCCGAGTAACTTTGTCAGGAAGACGCTCCACAATGCTGTGGTTCTTCGGAGGAGAAACGGAGCCAGAGAGGGAAAGGAGGACGGAGAGGAGGGTCGCAGATCGAAAAGATAGCATTTGATGTTTTCTCCAAAATGAGATGCGATGCTGGACGGTGTGTTTGCGGGAGGATTAAAAAGGAAAAAAAAAAGCATGAGTTGACTACATGTCGAGAATTTGTAGCCCTTCGCATCAATTTAATTGCCCGCATCACGAGTGCAATGAGCTCAGAAAATACTTTTGTAGTATTAAACGCTTAATTCGAGTACGCTTTTTTTTTTTTTTTTTTTTTGGTAGTTTTCACATTAACAGCTAACTTGGCCTGTTTATTCTATTCATGCGAACAAGGTTTGATTCTCACATCCGTATGTTTTGTTGTTCTTTTTTCAGATGGCTTCTGCAAATTTGGGCATCAGTTGGAGGTTTCTTTCCTAGCCTATTACTCAGGCAAATACAATAAATATTGGAGCCTCTCAGTCTCATCGCTGTTATTTGTTTACGTCCTGCTTCTCTTCAAAATATGTGTTCTATAGATATTTGAACCTTCGACCTACAGCCGAAGAAATAGTTTGTGCATTGCATGTCTCTAATATTTGAGGTTTTGCAAGTTTTCCCTTGGTCTCCGATCATGCATTTGCATGCTATCCCAAAGGTTGTATTGCTTTTTGGGTTGCGAAAGAGGCAACGGAGCCCGCCTCAAAGAATTAACCGAGCAGTTAAACACCTTGTTGACTTGAATGCTTGTAAATCCTGCCCGTGTTTACGGCAAAATGTAATCTTGAGATTCATTCACGTCACTCTGTGGTGAAACCTTGTCCGACATATATGGACGTGATATTTTGAGTGCATTCGTGGAGATTTGTCGAGCAAAAAAGAGTTTACTAAAGTGAGGATACCTAGGGCAAGATTATTGTCTTCTGCTTGCTCCTTTGAAGCTACTTGACCCAGACCGAGCACGGACGCAGGTGGCTTTGTCAAAGAGGCCGAAAATGGAGGCCGGTGGCTGACCCAAGTGGTCGGTCGAGCAACTCTTCTGACCACTAGGCTTGTTTTGAGTCTCGCCATTCCCTCTCCATGCTTATGCAAAATTTAACCAAAAATGACTAAGCCCGCAAAGTTTCCATATTTTGGCAGTAACAAGCATAAGATTACCGATGGAGAACGCCCAACTTTTAGACATACTTCCCTTCCGAAGCATCGGCTATTCCAGACCTACGCCAATCCACCAAACAGAACCCTAGGATCGTTGACGATTGATGCTAGTTACATTCTAGACAAATTTGACTCGCTCAGAGTCCTCGATCTCCTCTCTCTTCTATTTCCAAGAGCTTTATCGAGTGAGAAAAAACTTCATCAAGCGTTATTATTTTTCTTCTTTACCAAGGCCAAAAAATAATAGAAATATTCACGGCTACTTTTATCACTGACATAAAGATCGCATGCGTCGAGAATATTCACTGCTGGGCATAGTTTGGTGATGAATGCGATGGTTGAACCCACCCTTAAAATCAACATTTGGAAGATATATACGGCTAAGATGCACAGAAAATCTTTTATCACTGTTCCACATGCATCAAATGATCAACGCTACCCTTCCATGTCATCCCATAATAGAATACGAACACAAAGGTGCTATTGGATATGATGATCAACGCCTCAAAAGGCAACAAAAGGTAGCTTTGAATATAATAGTGATCATTTGTTGGACCAAGACTGCGCAACTTGCCCTAGATTGGTCAATGTTTCACGTCCATCTATCTACCCGGAAACAATTGCGTAGACACCTTCCATACCCACTTGAATAGAATAGAAAACCCTCACGTTTTTTTCAATGACAATCCTTGAAAAAGTGATCATCTTTTTGAAATAAAAGTTCTCGATGCACATCGGCGAGGCATCTTTTGGAAGACTCAATGGGGACAGAAATTAGTTTCTTCTTACCTTACCAAAAAAAAATTAGTTTCTTCTGTTTAAAATAATGGACCATTTAAAAACCTTCGACTATTTCTAAATATCACCAAGGTGGATGATGGCAAGAAAGAGCTCACACTATTACAACATGCGAGTCTATATCAATTCGTCCCAAAATCTTAATGCAAAATCTAAAGCGACACAAAATCTAATGATATGACATTTATATAAACAAACTCAAGCCACCATTTATGGCTATTTTTATTGGGAAAGGACGTGTTTTGACTGTTCTACTATTAAGATCAGAATTGTATGTAGGCGATGTCATCTAATTCGAAATCTATAATATAAAAAGTTAGAATTAGAAGTAGCCACGAATTTAGCTTATTCAAGCAACATTGAGAAAAATCAAATTAAATTGATTGAGAATCTAATAAAACCCTAAAAAGATTAGGGGCAAAATGTATTAATTCATCGCAATAAACGAAAAAATGGTTTTTTTTTTCCAAGAATGATGCTTTTGTGGGAGGGAATATACGTGTGTTTGTGTGTGTATATATAATTTGCAATCTTGTAGCGTTATGTGATTACCCGCGATCTAATTGTGAGGAGGAGCTTATCTCGTAACAATGTATTCATAGAAAAGCTTGACCGAGTCTCCCCTTTTCTTCTTTCTGGAGATACCTAAGAACTGGGGACAAAGTCTTTGAGAAGATTGTGGGGGAAAAATACCAAAGAAATTTAAATATTTTATAATTTTGTTAATTCAGTTATCACCCTTTTCTTTTTTGTCAATTCAATCATAAACTTTTACAATTGTGACAATTCAATCCATTCACCAAATTTGGCTAGCCAATGTTGATGTGGATCCGGCCTGGCACTAACCATCTAGGCGACGCTGACATGGCCATTTTTTAATAATATTTTATTTTTTAAATTTATTTATTTATTTATTTTACTTTTTCTTTTTCTTTTGTTTCCTCTTTTCTTCTTCCTCTTGCCAGTTGCTGGAGCTTGGCAACCAACTAAAGGTGAGAGCCAGTGAGGCTTGCCCCCACTGGTCATTGATGAGGGTGAGTGTGAGGGTGAGGCCGAAGCCGAGCTTGTCATCAATCTGGCAAGGTCAACCCTCAGTGGCCCTCACCTCTAACTAGAAGAAGAAGGAGAGGGGAAAAAATTAATAAAATAATAATAAAAGACAAAAAAATAAAAATTATTTAAAAAATTGGCCATGTTAGCATCAGCGACGATCAACATCAATCGATGTCCATGTTAGCTCCAACCAGCTAAATTTGCCGGATGGACTGAATTGGTCAAAAAAATATATTTATGACTAAATTGACAAAATCGCAAAAGGTTAGAACTCTTTTTGGTAATTTTTCTGAAGAATGTGTGTATTTATACCAATTGTCGATTGCTAAAGTCATAAGAAAAAGGATAACTAAACAATTGGTATTCCACAAATGAAATGAATCAATCAAATGATATAGTCGGAGAATGACATAAAGAATTATAAAAGAACTTCACGCTTTTGATAAAAGAATTACTAAAAATGAGAGATTGATGAAAAAAGGCTTGAAATTTCAAACATTAAAAATCAGGTTAGATAATTATTAACATAAATCAATTTTGTAAAAGATTAAAAAAAAAAAAAACTGCGCACTACTGTCAAACCCAAGGATAGGAAAAACTACTAAAAAAGTCATAAACCTATGTCAATTCATTCATAAATATTTCAATTTGGCCACTCATAAATATTTTGATGATTTTCTAGGTTAGTGATAAACCTTTTAATTACACTAATATAATCCCAAACTTTTGGACGATTTGTTGATTTAGTCCTTGGTTGAAGATCACTAAGTCACCAACTTTTATCACTATCATCATCATCATCATCATCAACATCATCATCACCATCATCGGGACTCTGTTTTTCTAATTTTCCTTGTTCCTCTTATTTTTCGTTTGTCATCCATTTCGCTCTATTTAAACTTTCCTTCTCCACAAACTCCCAATTCAATGCTCATCCTACCATTTTATGCTTATTTCTATGTGCTTAGGGTGGATATCTCATATTCAAAAATTAGCAGTTTGCCCTGTTAATCCTTCAGGGCCCAAATAACTCATTTTTCTCCAATGAACAATTCATGTCAATTGATTCGTTCCATCCAAAACTTGAGATAATGGGTGTAATCCAAAAAAAGATTAATAAGTGGTTGTTAACGAAGTACATGTACAATTTCTCTATTTTTTAGCCCACTTAGCTCTGCCAAGAAAAAAGAGCAATGCCGATAAATTCATGAGGGATTATTTGTAAAATGACTCCATTGAGTCCCTTATCAATTAGAAAATCCAATTGCTATGAATAATGTATCAAAGCCACTTCATTGGTTTGATTAGGATTATTAGTATTTTTGCTATTAGCATCAGTATTTAATTTTCTTATCTTTCCTAAATGATAAAGAGAAAAAAAAATTGGGTAAAAAGAAAATGCCTTTTGGAGTTTCATCAACATTTTACTTGTGCAGGAGGAGATCCGATATTTTCCGAATCCCTATGTAAGGAATTACACAAGAAATTCTTTCAACAAAGATGTGAATTAGATGTAATCTCGATTGAAGATGAATTAAGTGCGACAGAACCCATTCAATTAGCTGCCACTTTCCTTCAATTCAACTACCTTACTACTACCTTGTTCGTTGAGTATAAAAGAGCCAATGATGGTATAGCAATGAACATCGGGTTGTGAAATCAGCTCAATTCCCCCTTCATGTATGGTTACTTGATGCAACCATCCAGACTTCCTCAGCTGCTCCTCCTCGATCGATGTGGCTCCTATTCCTTCTTTATTTATTATAAGAGAATAGTCATTAGATTACTGTGCGCTCCCAATCGTCCTCCTCGTTTGCATCTAAAACTACTTCAGTTTCTACATCATGCGCAGCACTTGAATGGGCTTTCATCCCTGAATAGAAATGTGGAATTGATACTTTTGATAAACACGGCGCATATTCTACATTATAACTTGCAACTGATTCAGCTTTTGAACACCACGCACATTCTACATTATAACCTACAATTGACTCAACTTTTACTTCTAGGAGATCAAACGATGAACCCTGTAGGTCAACCCCATGGGGGTGGTGAAAGGAGAGCCCTAATTGGTAGGGAAAAAAAAAAACGCATCCCCTTGGGATTGTCTTGCTATGATGCAAAGAATTATACACTTGCCAGATATCAATATTTCACTCCTATAATTTTTATTCATTGGACACTAACCCCTGAGGAGGATGGATTTGAAGATAAGGAAAGCAGATGGTGCAAGCTTCATGATCCAGATATAGAAGTTGTCAACCGCAATCATCTAATAGAGCCAATATTATTCTTGTCTCCAAGAGTAAGTCACTTACCCTATATATCTTGCATAGAGCTAAAATTAGAAGTGATTCCCATAGTGACAGCAAGCAAAATGGGAGCGCCTAAACCGTGAAAATGGGGATAAATATTTTCGGTTCCTAAGAAGAAACAGTTTAAGAGTTGATTCGAAATCTCGCTATCAACCTCTTCACCTATCTTTCTTTTCTCATTTTAGTAAAATGCCTTTGGCTGCATTATGACCTTTCGTCACCCTTTGAGGAAAATCGTAAGGTATGAATATGTTAGATACTTGCTCATTGCCCTGCTTTCATTTGTCTAGATGTGATCCAAGGGAAAGGAGTCAGTCATCCACTATGGTATCTTATGGAACAAAAACGGTGATACTATTCCTCCATTGATTAATAATTTCAATTTTTGGGAAATATCACTAGAGAAAGCTTACTAGGGTTCATGATGTCGCCAGTTTATTAAAAACGCATATTTTAATATGCTCCACTTAACTAAAAAGAACATAAAAAATAGAAAATATATGATTAATCGTCCTAGTAACTCCCTACTTTCAGCCACTTCCTTGTATAACCATTCTATTTTCTTAATTTACAACTACCAAGTTTCACGCGTATGCCCAAACACTAGTAACTAAAAAATGGGAATTGTTGTTTTAACAAACGATAAAGTGACTTAATATGTCTTAAACACATTGCGCCATCCACATGTTATCTTCATTATAAGTAATTAATCACTTATTCTGCTAATTATGTGACAAAAAGAAATCATATAGCATCCCACATTTTTGACAACTGATATCACGTGATCTCATCCATGTGTTTGTGCATTAGAGTGTCCCACAATCTTAACAACAAGTCTCATAAAATAGTTCATTAATCTCATTGATCGCGTGGAGACACAAATCTGAATAGGAATGAATGGCTGAAACATGAAACCATTCCCACTTTACGGTGTATGGCACCGAATTCACGTCACGCACCCGATCTTGACATATGTTATCTTGGTTCCTTCATCACATGAATTTTAACTAAATCATGAGTGCATTTGTTTTAAGGAAAACATAAAATTTGAAAAACATTTCCTAAAATATTATTGCCTGTGCCATTTATAATAGTAAAAGAATGAATTTTTTTTTTATCACCCACAAAAATATTAAGCTCATAAAATGTTGTTGAAGATGAAAATATTTTTTGTTGATTAATTTTTTCAAATGATTTAACCAATTATTTTTTGAAAGATATTTTCTACATCTTAAGTTTTCCGTAAAATAAATGCACTCCAAATTTTGATATTTTCTTCGTTCGCTTTCGATGGGCGGCATGGTGTTATTGGTTTTTAGTAGGAAAATGATTACTTCATTATTTATTTATGGGAACAGTCGGCCGCAAAGTGGAGATGGCCGAGTTGGTCTAAGGCGCCAGATTAAGGTTCTGGTCCGAAAGGGCGTGGGTTCAAATCCCACTCTCCACACGTGAGCGGCTTTTCCCATTTTTTTCTCTCTTCTTTTTTATCTTTCTGAATTTAACATCTCCTTCGACCCAAAAAAAAAAAAAAAAAAAAAAATCTCTAAAAAGACTTGTTTTTTTTTTTCCCTTTCTTTTTTTGTCTTTTTGAATTTAGCATCTCCTTTTTTTTGACCTTTTGAATTTAACATCTTGTTAACCAATCGATTGCTTCATTGACCACCCTTTCAATATAAAATGAGGAGATAAAGTGTTAAAATCCTCACATTCTCAACGAACTTGTTTTTTTTTTTTCTTTTTTTTTGTCTTTTTGAATTTAGCATCTCCATTTTTTTTTACCTTTTGAATTTAACATCTCGTTAACCAATGGATTGCTTCAGTGATCACCCTTTCAATATAAAATTGGGAGATAAATTATTCGAATCCTCACATTCTCAAGAGGTTGAGATGGGGATGATTTAGTTTAAATATAGATTTTAACTTTTACATAAGTAGAAATAAAGTAAAATCGACAAAAAAAAAAATTTAACTCTCGTTTGACTCAAAATAATAATAATAATAATAACATCTCTAAAAGGACTTGTCTTTTTTCGCCTTCCGACTTTAACATCTCTAAAAGTTTAGACATGTCTTTTTCTCTTTCCCTTTCCCTTTTCCTTACCAAAACCATTACTTCTATAGGAAACTCCGAGCGTTAATTTACATAAAAACCCGTTGTCTTTCTCTTGTCTGACGATTCCTCAACAGTCCAACTGCCGATCCCCGCGGTCGGTCGGGCCGTAATCATCGTATCGATCTCCACGCACGAACCCACCCATCATTCCAAGCGCCCCGATCCAAATTCTCGTTCCGTTCCCCGTTCGAGGGCTCTCGGGATCGTCGCTTTTCCTCCCTTCTTGTTGTCGCTGCATCCGCACGCGTTCTTGGGGACCAACCGAGGGAGCCAGGCCCCGCGCCGATCTTGAAAGCCCGCCTTTTGTTCTCGCCAATTCGGGTTTGACTCGCGGCTTTTTTTTTTTGGCGCAGCGATTCCTCGCCCCGATCGGGGTCCGTCGCCACGCGGTCGTGCGGTTGGCGGGTCTTTCGATTTGATTAAAGCCGATTCTTGGGTTCCGAATTGGTGGCTGGTTCGATTCTGGGAGTAATTTGTATCGACTGCGCGACTGTAAGTTGAATTCTTGGTTTTTTTTTTTTTTTTCGTTTCTTTTTTTGAATGCTTTGGCTGGCTGTCGTTTGTTTTCTGTCCTGGCTTTTCGACGTGAATGAGTTGCGATTCTGGGCTCGTGCTTGTCGGAACCTACGCATTTTTTGTCGGGAACTTGAACCGTCACGAGAGAAAGGAAGGTTTCCGTAGAGTTCGTCGCGATCCCCGGTCATTTCCGTATGATGGTATTGAACCTGTGGATTTTGTTATCAATGCTGCAATTTAGACAGTGACATGATGCCCAATCCCAGCTGTTCGATTCTCGGATTAAATTTGTTTTTTTTTTTGGTTTTTTTTTCCAACCGCTGTTCGACTGCGCGGCCGTAAGTTGACTTCTTGGTTACGAGAATTTTCTTGGTTTTGTTCTTTCTTTTTTTCAATGCTTTGGATGTCATTTGTTTTCTGTCCTGACTTTTCAACATGAATGACTGGTGATTCTGGGCTAGTGCTTGTCGGAACCTTCGCATTTTGTTGAAAACTTGAACCGTCACAATCCCTGGTCGGTTCCCTATGATGATAGTGAACCTATGCATTTTGTTATCAATGCTGCAATTTGACAGTGACATGATGCCCAGTCCCAGCTGTTAATGGTGTGGGCTCACTGAGGCCTCATGATGCATTGCCAACGAATAGCTGGGTCTAAGGCCTTGTCTGCATATTCACTCCATTGACATAATTGGAAGTGTTTTTCTATCTATCGTGATGACTGGCCTACTTTGAAAATGGGATATTGTACGCTTTCACTGTGAAGTTATGGTCTTGGCTGTCTTCGGCTGCATATGGTGGTACTTTCTCACATCCGTGCTAAGAACTCTGTATATCCATACTTTTTTTTTTTTTTTTTTTTTTAATACCGAGGATCCAGGCCTAGCTCACCGTACGGGAGCACAGCACCTGTCAGTACCTTGGGGAGGCTGGCCTAGTAATCCACCTCTGTATATCCATACATGTATATACATTAGCATGCATAATTCAAATTAAGCCATCTTTTTGAAAGTGGGTGCTGTTGTTTTTAACCTAGAGTTTGAGTCTATATTGATTTAGTCCTCTTCTAAAGAGTCCTAATTGGACTCTATAGTTTTCCAGGTGCCTCATGGCATATAAGGGCGTCCCAAATGAGAGAAGAAGTAGGAGTTCAATGCCTATATTTGTCATAGTTGCCTTGTGCTGTGCCTTCTATATTTTGGGTGCATGGCAGCGAAGTGGTTTTGGAAAAGGAGACAGCATTGCACTTGAAGTCACCAAGCAGGCCGATTGCAGTGTCCTCTCCAATCTACAATATGAAACACAAGAAATCCGCGATGCGAGAGTAACGGATGATTCCGACACGGATATCAAGGAATTCAAGCCATGTGATGATCAATATATTGATTACACGCCATGTCAGGACCAAATGCGTGCTGTGATGTTCTCTCGAGAAAATATGAATTACAGAGAGAGGCACTGTCCCACTGAAGAAGGGAAGTTGCGTTGCCTTGTCCCAGCACCCAAAGGATATGTGACCCCATTCCCATGGCCCAAGAGTCGTGACTATGTTCCCTTTGCCAATGCACCGTACAAGAGCTTGACTGTTGAAAAGGCTGTTCAGAACTGGATCCTGTTTGAGGGCAATGTGTTCAGATTTCCAGGAGGGGGAACGCAGTTTCCAAATGGGGCTGATGCTTATATTGAAGAACTTGCCTCTATTATTCCCTTGGATAATGGGCTGGTTAGGACTGCACTTGACACTGGATGTGGGGTAAGTGTGCTAGTGCAAGTTACAAATATTTGTTTCAGATCGGTTATTCTTGTGTTAGATTTCTGCATTAGGTGGATCAACTGTTCAATATGTGCGTGGAAGTTAGATTTATTTAGATGTCGTTCCTCTTGTGGTGAAATCTCTCTCACTGTTGTGTATGTGCATGTCTCATGCTGATTTCAATATCATCGGGTTTTGTATTCATATTTACTCATGTATGTTAATAGGTTGCGAGTTGGGGTGCATACCTGTTTAAGAAAAATGTTATAGCCATGTCATTTGCACCCAGAGACTCTCATGAAGCTCAAGTTCAATTTGCACTGGAACGAGGTGTTCCTGCAGTTATTGGAGTTCTTGGGACCATAAAACTGCCATATCCATCTAGAGCTTTTGACATGGCTCACTGCTCTCGCTGCTTGATACCGTGGGCTTCCAATGGTGAGTATAATTTAGGAGTTGCTCACATCAATTGGCTTTCAAGATTTTATTGTCCTGTAACTGTAAACTTCTGTTTTGTGTAGTCCATCACCAAGTGTTCACATTTCCCCCCATCTTTGTTTCTCTTTTTTCTTTCAATTAAAAGTCTTTCTGAGGCTGGTTGAGGAAGGTTCAGTTTTGTGCTGATATTATGCAGGAAGAAATTTGGCATTGGATTTTGGCCAGTCTCACATAACTTAGGAAATTTCCTTGGAATTCTTGCCACAGAACACATGCAGTGTAATATTCCCTTTATTTTACTTCATCTATATTTTATGATCTTCCTTTGCAGATGGAATGTACATGATGGAAGTTGATCGAGTTCTTAGACCGGGTGGTTATTGGGTGCTTTCTGGTCCTCCCATTAACTGGATCAACAATTACCAAGCATGGCAGCGTCCAAAAGAGGAACTTGAGGAGGAGCAAAGGAAAATTGAAGAGACTGCTGAACGTCTTTGCTGGGAGAAGAAGCATGAGAGGGGAGAAATTGCTATATGGCAAAAAAGAACCAACTGCCATGGGAAAGATCTGGAGTCCGCAGTGTGCAAATCCACAAATCCAGATGATGTCTGGTACATCTTTGACCTTCAACTGTATCTGTCACTTTCTTGTTGTCTTGGCGTTCAGTCACTGTTCAATGGTTACTTCACTTTAAGGTTGGGTGAGGGGATAATTGACCTTAATAGCACTTGCTAGAGGCAGCAAAATCCTCAATGGGTGGCCACCACCCTTTGTTGGCTCTTTATAGTGCGATACTGTTCTGGACTTGATTATAGGTATGGTACACGCTGCATGTATTCTCTATGCTTGTGAGAACAAAAAAGGTTATATAGGAACATGTATTGACTGGATACTGTTGGAACTTATGCTAGTTTCTGCAATTTTTATTAGAAAGATCTTCAAGTTTTCATGTTCTTAGAGTTGCTGATCTGCAGGTACAAGAAAATGGAGGCATGTGTTACTCCTTACCCCGACAGTACTGATCTAGAAGAAGTTGTTGGGGCATGGAAGCCATTTCCAGAAAGATTAAATGCTATTCCATACAGAGTTTCCAGTGGTTCGATACCTGGAGTGTCAGCTGATTCATTCCAGGAGGACAACAAGACATGGAGGAAACATGTAAACTTTTACAAGACAGAGAACAAGATTATTGTTTCTGGGAGGTATCGGAACATCATGGACATGAATGCTGGTCTGGGGAGTTTTGCTGCAGCACTGGAATCTCCAAAGCTATGGGTCATGAATGTCATGCCCACAATAGCTAAGAGAGACACTCTTGGTGTTATATATGAGCGTGGACTGATAGGCATATATCATGATTGGTATGTTTTCAAACATGAATCCTTTTCGTTCAGTTATAACACAGAAATTGCTATTTTCCGGGCAGTGGAACTGAATTTCGGTAACTCTAGGACCATGAGCTCATATCACTTGTCTCTTGTTTCAAAAGTCTGTTTGTGCTGAGATGTAAGATATCACATCCGGTTGTTGTGGTTCTTTATAGGTTGTATAACTTATGAAATTATTAACATTGTTTTCTATGCCGGCTATTCGTGAAAGCACCATGTTTCAATTTGTAACAGAGTCTCTTTGTCCCTTGGTCAGACGTCACTTTATATTGAGATTTCATCAGTTTGGGGTGGATTACAAAAATAGCAACCACTGAAAACCTTAAGCAACTGATTTGTGCAACCCTGTAAGCAGAACCTAGAGTCTGTTGACTTCTGCATAGGCGTATGTTCAGTTACCTGTCGGTATATTTTTTTGGTAAGTACTCATCGATGAGCACCAACAGGGCTAATTATTAGATACCGGCAGTGTATTCTCCTTCCCTCTTGCATGCATTGTGGACCCCACTTATATGGGACCTATGGTAATGCAAGAGGAGTCATTGTACTCTTGGAGGATGTAAACCAAGGGGATGCAGCCTTTCAAATCGTTTATTAGGGTTACAACAACTGCCTATCAGCTGTTGGTATTCGTCATTTTCTGTAGAAGCAAGTAATTTTAAAAACGGAATTTTCACCTTGTGCAACCTTTATGTGCAATTTGCTGTGTATGCTCCTTTAAGGAATTTTTCATTCCAATTATGGTGATTTCGTTATGGCATCTTCTCAAGTTCTTCTGTTACTTAGTTTTACTAATAAACTGCAATCACGGCTTAAATTCCTCTAACCTATGGTTTTTGTAATCAGGTGCGAAGCCTTCTCCACATATCCGAGGACGTATGATCTAATTCACGCGCATGGAGTTTTCAGCTTGTACAAGGATAAGTAAGTGATCTCTTAAACCTTCATATGATTTGCTATTCTGCTGTAGGTTATTGATTAAAAAAAGCTAAGCTTCTACATAAATAGCATAATTAGATGGCAGATTGCAGGAAGTACTGGAAGTACCGCCTTATGATGGGAGTAGATGGTGATTAGAGGTGGTTTAACATCATTAATTGAAGCTTCTCAATTCTAGTTATTGGCCTGCAGGTGTAACATGGAAGACATTCTCCTCGAGATGGATCGTATCCTACGACCTGAAGGAGCAGTCATATTCCGGGATGAAGTGGATGTGCTACTGAAGGTGAAGAGGATTGTGGGTGGAATGAGGTGGAACACAAAGATGGTGGACCATGAGGATGGTCCTCTGATCAACGAGAAAGTTCTCTTTGCTGTCAAACGTTACTGGGTTGCTGGCGAAAGCAGCTCTACATCCGCACCACAGATGGGTTAAAGAAAGGATGACTAGAGTGCAGTTCTTGCAATAACACGGCTGCTTTAGCTGTTCAATGCGCATCCCCAGAGAGAGGTGAGATAACGTGCAACCCCTTCTGATTTTATGTACAGGTGACCCTAATTCTTCAAATGGTCTGTAGTACTTTAGCCTTTTCCTTTTTCCTTTTTGGCTTCTTCAATTCTGTCCTTCCTGATGAATTTTGCAGCACTGTTAATGCTAACTTATGCCTGTATGTGTCCCCCTTGAACACGACTCATTAGCATCCTGTTTTGAGGGAAGCTACTGGCCACTCTCGTTTGTACTTCCACTCTGAGATTTCTGGTACAATAATTTGTTATCCGTTTGCTTCTTGGCACAATACACAAACTGCTTTAGCATTCGCTGCGGGTGCACCGGAGTCTGTGCTTTTTCCTGGCAAGTATTAGACATGGGATAAGTATAAAACCTAAGTAAAAGTAACTTAGCTAATTACGGTGGAGAGACATGCTATAGCAAGTAAGGGACGGACATTGTGATCACTTTGAAGTTATTACATTTGTATGTTGTCTGTCTCATTGTTCTGATTTTTCACCCTACAATGGTAAACGGCTACTGGAAGTATCCTCGGGGCTGGTCGAGGTTATACTTTAGTTGCGTCAATAACAACCGTTGAGGCGCCTTTGGACACCATGTGAACAGTTCGACTATTGTGTCTACTCTATCATGGTATAATATCAAAAATGTCATAAATATATTACACTTGTGTTCAATTCAATCCTAAATATTTTAATATAATCATTTGAGTCCTAAACCTTTTGACATTTGCCAATGTAATCTTTCGGTCATTTTAACTGGAAATTGACAACATGGACGCAAGTTGTTTTACGTGGCATTGATTGACGCTAACATGAATAATTCTTACTTTTTTTTTTTTCCTTTCCCTTTCTTTCTCTTTTTTTTTTTTTTTTTTCCTTTTTTCGCCTTCACTGGTTGGCCAAAGCAAGGGCTGCCTTCACCTAGGCGACCATCGCCCACCCTAAATCTAGTGAGGGCAATGGTTGCCGGAAGTCGGCTCGCTGGCTGCATGGTAAAAGGAACGGAAAGAAAGAAAAGAAAACAAAAAAATTAAAAAAAAAATGACAAGAGTATAGAAAATTTTTTAAAAATGCAAAAATTGTTATCATCAATAGTCAGGGGCCGTCGGTGCTGATGCCGGCAGCGCCTTTGAAGATGCCCGAGACGGCTTCATCATATTCCCAAAAAATGGCGCTGCTTCGGTAAAAGGAGAAATTGCTTGACCAAGAGTCAGAGGAACCGCATAACTTGATTCACAATTTCTTCTTGATTAGAGGGGCGGACGAGCCACACGCAGGGTCTGGTTCTGGGCTTTCCTTTAGGTATCTAATAACCTTGCTTCTGCTCTTAGCCTATGAATAAGAGAATCTGAGGTATGTGAAAGCGCTCTTCGGGCAAGTGAGTCATCCTAGCTTACTAGGTGCCCCTTCCGCTTTCCCTCTGACTCCCCCCATATAAAAAGCTCGGCTCTACCTATCAAGCTCCTCACATACCGTAGGATAGTTGGCGTCCACTTTTATGATTATATTGGCACATCGTCAAAAGTTTTAAAATGTTTTGAATTGAATTGGTACAAGTACAATAAATTTACAATTTCTTTGGTAATTTACCCTAATATCACTTTTGATTTGGCGACGAGTTATTGGCAATGGAGATAAACGTCTACCTAATAGTCTCCATTTCACATTCATTTAATGTAGTTTTCAAGTCAGTGTGGAATCTGCTCAAAAAATGTGTTAAAAAGTACATTCTTTGCACCTGTTTTTGTCCACATTAAAGGCGGGATGATTCGAACTTATCAATTGCTCATGGACGAAATTTAATGACTTCATAGTGTTGCGTCCTTGTTAGGAGCTGTTGCAACTTGCTGAATGAAGATGATGCATTTCTTATCTAAACATCTGAGCTAAGATTGAATCGTGGCCAAGTTTGCAATTAAGTTTTACTTAATAGAGCAGATGCCACTGTGGCGAACAAGATGATACTTTGATGGGATCGAGATGACCCATAAAGCCCCCCTTTAATATAATTAAGACTAAAGAAAACAAACATGGTTTTGGCATTTAAGCACAGTGAGATTCAGATTGAAAGGATAAAAAGGACACCAGCGTGTCGCTCTCCAAGCAAACTAGGCCACGATCCAAAATCAATGTGACCCCACTAAAAATCTAGGCATTGAGACTGGTTGTTCCGAATGAAGGACCATGAAATGCCAAGCATAGCAACCTTCTGTTGTATCAGTTCCCATTACTTAAAGGCACATTTTCAACCTGTCCATGCAAAAAAAAGCTCTCAATACGATCTGCCTCCTAGAATTCTTCTTTCTCTCTCTCTCTCTCTCTCTCTCTCTCTCTCTCTCTCTCTCTGTGCAGAGCTTTAGCTGTTGATCTTGCTCTCTCAAAGCTAGTTAAAGCAGCAAACCCAAATTCCCTCTGCTACTCCTTGTTGGGTTCTCAGACAGATCCATGGAGGGTGAAAATAACTACACTGATCTTCGAACCGCTTCTTTTTCAGTTTATCTGAATTCGGCACAAGAGAGCTTCGTGCAGAAGCTTGGTGAGTCAGGTCGGATTTCGTCTCCTCCCATCCCTTTGAGGGAGGAGACTCACGTTCCGAAAGGCTTAGGGAAGGCCACGGTTAGAGAAGGCGAGATCGGTGTCTTTGGTGCCGAAAAGTACTTCAACATGGACATAGATGAGGACTCTGCTCCACCAGTTGCGGATGATTACACGAGGAAATTCGTGCATAAGAAAGAAAGTCATCTCGATCCATATTCTAGGAGCTTGAAGACCAGGTCTGGAACACCGAGTCTGAGCTCTGAGACAAGTTCGAACAGCCAAACTACTTTGTTGAGAAGCTTTCAGAGGATTCCATACCAGGAAGCAGAACAGCTCCAACGGAAGGAGCTTTTTAGCAGGACTTAGCTGCAACAAGTCTTGTTCAGATAGGAAGTCCATATACGTCAGCAAAAACGTTCAGTGCAGAGGAATCCGACGAGAGGAGATCAGAAAAGAGAGTACGGAAAATGAGAACTTAGCCATCAGAAATAAGCAGTCTCAATCTCAACCTACATTTCAGGATAAAGACAAGCTGAGCTGCTCAAGTTTCGAGAAGGCCAGAGCTGGGCCAAAAAGAGAGGAGCACTTTGCTTTCCCGGTGCTTCATGATGGGTTGCAGAAACTGGCTGCCGAAAGACAAATGAAAGAGATCAGAACCAAAGTAGAAGAAGAGCCCCGGATCTCTCTCGAGGTGTTCGGCTCCCGTGCAAAGAAGAAAGGTGATGCAGTGGCGATGAACCTGGAGAGGAAACTATCAATTCTCACTTGGGATGCCATTCCGAAAGCCCAAAGCGTCCCGACTTCATCCAAACGCGGTGAAGCAAACGACGACATGGACAGCGAGGCAAGTTCTGATCTATTTGAGATAGAAAACCTATCTGGCACAAGTAGTGTGCCTCCATTATTCACTAGGCAAGCATCCGATGGCTTCTCTGGGTGCATGACTCCTACCACTTTGTACACGCCAAGTGAAGCCAGCATCGAGTGGAGTGTTGTGACAGCCAGCGCAGCTGATTTTTCAGTGGTCTCTGATTATGACGAGAAGGAAGTTTCGCTTTCATCCGGTTTCCAGGATGCTAGTCTAGTCAAAACTGCTAATGGTAAACTGGCCCAAGAAAAATCATCAACAGAAAATCAGGGTCCGAAACCCCGATTGAGCGGAGGTGGATTATTGGGGTGCAAGAGTCATAAAGCAGTGAATGTTGCTGAGACTGCTCACAAGACTAACGACAAGCCGAAGATCCCACGGCCCCATCCGACAATGGATGCCTCCATGCCAGTAAGGAAAATTGCAAGCTGAGGTTAAGGTGAAAGATCTTGATTTCTCATAAGAGAGGTGAGGAGAGAACTGAGAAGCATGAGTTTTTCTTTTGGTTGCTTTTTTTTTTCCTTGTAAACTTTTCCTAGCATTTGATGTCAATAACAATTAGGAGTGATTATGCTGAGAATAAGATTGTTTTGGTTCTTTGAAGGATTATGTAATACTTCTTGAAAAGACAGGGTCCATGTCTGGTGTCTTCATGTCTTGTCAAAACAAAGCAGCCGAATTAGCCTGTAAAAATCAGGATTTTGATTTTGTTGGAGCTTTCTAGGCAATTGTCTGAGAGTATTTCTAGAGGACCTGCAATGATTGACCACCCTTGTCTGTTACATTTGTAAGTTCTGTCCATTCTTGTCCTGCTCTAGGGATGGAGGTGTTTCCATATGATGGGGCCTTCTTCTCTACTTTAAACTAAAAGCCACTTTTAAGTTTTGATAGACCAGACTCGTCTGTCTCATGAGAATGTGAATGGGTTGTCATTTTCTATCTGTAACTAAAGCTAAACAAAATATGAAGTCAATGCTTCAAGAATGTACAACCCTAGAAAACCCGATCTCTATGCAAAGCCTGTCAATGGTTCCCCAATATACTTTAGATTTTGACAAGAAATTTTTAACAGTGTAGGCTGAAAGATGATGACGATGATGCCTTCCGACTTCTTGCCTTCTCTTTAGTAGCATGTGACTGTTAAGTTCAGATACGACACTTGGATGTGATGAAGCTTCTTTAGAGTAGCAAGATAGCCCGAGCTCACTACATGAAGATTTGGCATTGGAACAGAATCATAATCCTGATCTTTTGAAAATTGTTCCCATCATGGACACATAAAAGATCAAGTTCTTGAACTTTGTGAGAGAATGCAACTTAATTAAGCACGAGTTCAAATTGCAAAAGTCGATGGTAATTTGTCTGTCATAATCCAACAGAAGCCAGTACTCTTTTAGCACCTCACCATGTTTCGCTTTCTTCTTGACCCTATAGATGATTCAGTGTCTCCACTGTTCTAAAGACAGCATGCAAAGAGCGATAGAAAATTGTTTAAGATTCAATTAGTCAGACTGTCCATGTTCTGGCGTACTCAGTCTTCCGGGCAATCTCCGCATTTCTCTTAAAATGGAAGATAAGACATCGGCTTCCTCTATGGTGCAGGATGAGAGGAGTTCCTTTTTTCAGTTCTTGTTCTTTTTTTTTCGATGGGGATTTCGGGAAGGGTAGGTAAGATGCCTTTAATGGAGGATGCTACTTACAGAGAGATATGATTTGTTAAGGAATGTCGTCTGCGATGACAGTTTCAAACCCAACTCATCATAAAAGCGGAAGCTGATATGTCAATGAACACAAGTTGTTTTGCTTGTGCATTTTAGTGGCCTGAACCAACCCGGCAGCTATATGTGGAACCCATTGATGATCCTTTCCATATTCGTTTTTCCACGCTCAGTAACTACGGTTTGGAATCTTGCATTTACGTTCTCAATCTTAGAACTTAAAACAACGAATATTCTCTTCTTTTAAGTGTTAATACAGCAAAATAAGGCAAAATTGCAACTTGAAAAATAAATGAAAAGATCTGCAGATCTTCAAAAATTGGCTAGATTGTGAGACTCTGTTGACAAGCCATTGATAGCAGCAAAGATGAACTACTTTTAGATTAGGATCTGTCGTTTTGAACCACAAAATGTAATAATAGCAGTTCAAGTTGAAAGCATGCTTGCTTGGTAAGAACTCCTTTTCACAGATCTTTCAACCTTGAAAGCGAACCGATTAAATGTGAGATCTTGAGCATCCCTGGGCATGATGTGACCAACAAAAAATAGTGAACCACATGGATAAGCAAAGAAACTTAAATGCAGAAAAAGATGGAGGAGTTGGCTGTCACTTTTGATATCTTAAAAAGGGTGACCCAAAATAATATTACTGCAAAAGAAAGAACAGATGCGATATATCCCTGAGACTATAATATTAAACAAATCAAGCCACCGTCCCTACATGAAAATCACGTTGTCTAGAGAGGGATGGATATTTATTGAAAATTTAATTTCTGACAGAAATTCTCTAGGTATTATCTTAAGAAATCAGACCACGCATTGGCTTTTGCCAAATGGAATGTCTTGAAAGGGGACCTTTATATTTCAGCATCAAATTAGTTTGCGCAGTAATGGTTCTCATGGACCACTTAGCAAACACATGGTTGCAATGGCTATTGGAGAATCGAAGGTGGTGTGATACACAGCAGAAAGAAACTGAGATTGAAATGGAAGATCACCATTTCTTTTTTGGCCAAATTAAAAATCTTGGATTCGGTTTGATGACGTACATGTGGAGCTTGATCTATAAAGTTCAGAGGGCTCATAATGAAACAGTACCGCAAGATAAGAATGAATTCAATTTGGAAAGAGTAAAATCTTTGTAGTTTGATTTGATCTCCTAAAAAGCCACTTTGCGATAGTGACCTTTAATAATGCAGGCAAAAGATGCAACAACATTTGTCTAATGCAAACCGGGTCAATATGTCTTGTCTCTCTGAAATGTTTACAATGTTTGGACAAATACTTTGATGTCTTAAAATAGTAACTTGTCCACTATCTAGATTAAAAGTTGAAAGGGGAGTGATGATGACCCTTTGGCCCCAAATGAAGAAGTTCTTTAGGGCCACTAAAGTACTGGCTGCCCTTTTTTATGAGATAATCCCCACCAATCGAACTTCTTGATTTCACCATAAATCGATTTTTCTTCTTTACAATAAATGGAGAGGATCTCAATTAACATCGTAAAAACAACATATCTATAGTGATAAACAGTAAATAGGTTCCAAGCATGGATTAACACAACACTCCTTGAATAGTCTCTTTTTTAGCAAATCCAAATGAGGAGCCTGTTAATTGCTTTTATTAATTACATTGTTTCCCTTCAATTCCCTTCCTGTCTCATGGATTTTAAGAATAATAGAAACAAAGAGCCAAACTGTCCAGCGAAAGTGAAACAAGACATGTAGGCCCATCTATCAAGATAATGCAATATGATCCAAAGTGCTGATGCAGTTGATTTTCGTTTGAGTCAGGTCCATGTTCCCTGGCCCATTCTGGTCTCATCAGCCCTCAAATTTCCTTTTCCTCATGTCCATTTCTCCACTTGAATTAAGGCTAAGTTTGGGAAACGGGGGCGATGAAAACTCGTGTAGAAAATTATGAAAAATTGAAGTTCTTCGTAAGATTAAATATGAGGAAAAAAATTAAAAGTTTTGGGTCTTTTCCTTCATTTTCTTCATCTTGGTGCTCCGGAATATAGCCTAAGAAAAAAAATGATCAATTTTCAAAGAAAAAAGGTAGAAAAACGAACTTGTAAATGCAACTTGTCTTTGATTTTTTCGTAATGTTACTGTGAAATATGCGGGTCAGAAATATAACCCCTGAAAACAAACAATTAATTTTCAAAGGAAAAAAGGGTAAAAAAACGAACTTGTAAATGGCAAATTACGCAAATTACCTTCTCACGCATTCTTTGATTTGTTTTGTAACGCTACGATGAAACATGTGGGTCCGAGAACGCAAAGTATAAACAAATTTCAGATTCAGCCTGTAGAGTTTATGCTATTGTACAAGGTAATATTAAGTTGAAAATTGGCGTTTCGTTCAATTATGAATGATTTTGGCCAAGTGATTGTTGTACTCTTATCTCGGAATGAGAGGGATTGATATTTGTGTGATCTTGAATGTTTCTACATTGTCATAGTCGACCCATTTTTGTCGAGTTGATTATTTTTCAGAGACTTTTTTTTTTTTTTGTCGAAATTTTCTCGGACTAATAACAACATTGCTTTTTGAATTTTGACAATAACTAAATCTTGCTTCATACAATTGAATATCTCATACTAATAATAATAATAATAATAATAAATTAATAATAATAATCAAAAAAAAAATAAGAGTACCCGGTTTGGGGTTTTCAAGGTATTAACTCTAATAATAATGATGAAAAATCACTAAAAAATCCCAAACTTTGTCTAGAGCGATATGTTCATCTAAAATTATTTTTTGTGACACCAAAAACTCAAAACTTTGTCTACTATGACATATTTCTCCCAAATTTATTTATGTGATATCAAAAACCCCAAACTTTTACCATATTTACTCAAAAATCCTTTTTTTTTTGACATCAAATTTTTGGAATAAATATGATATATAGATATAAGTTTGGGGTTTTTTTTTTTATGTGACAAAAAATTTTTGGAAATAAGTTTGGGGCAAATATATAGATATAAGTTTGAAGACATTATTTTTATCATCACCACAAAATTTTGGATTTTTAGAAATAAATTTGGTTAAAAAAATATGTGTTACATGGTACAAATTTGAAGTAAAATATCACATAAATATAAGTTTAGGATTTTCTCTGTCGAAAAAAAAATTGAGGTAATTGAGTCATAATTAGTAAAATTTGGAATTTTTTTGTAACTTTTAAACTATAATAATCCAGCAGTAGGTTGTTAACCACCATGGCCACAACCGAGCCGGCCGGTTGAAGCTTGGAGATCCGCACGGGTACGAGGTTTCGCGAACTCCCGACGCGCCCGACATTCGGATTCTTGGGTTGTCTGGTTCGACTTCCAAGATTCCATTTTCGGTTGCCTCGGCCGAGTTCAACTCGGCAACTGCGCACCGTTTCTTGCCCGACGAAAACAGCAACAACGACGCCTCCACCACCACCCCCCCGCGCCACTGTTAATAAAACCCCCCAAAACCCTAGCGCCCTCCTCTGTTTCTCTTCCCCTCTCTCTCTCTCTCTCTCTCTCTCTCGGGTGCGTAGGGTTTTAGTCCGGAGCTTGGCCTCTCGTGTGCAGCAGAGGAGGCGGGACGAGACGCGAGCGATGGTGGGGGACAAGGGGAAGAAGGTCAGAGGGGACGACGAGAATTCGGAGCAGATCGATGGGGAGCTCGTTGTTTCCATCGAGAAGCTTCAAGAAATCCAGGATGAGCTCGAGAAGGTGCGTGGTCATGGCTTTTCTTGGGTACCCATTTGGCCAGGCATGTGAATTTCCCGCTGCTTTTGCGTGTGGATTGTTGGCGGTCAAGATGATGGGGTTTGGGAATTGCCCTGGTTGAGTTCTTGAATTTCTTTTTCTTTTCGGGCAATGTCTCAGAGCAAAGAGTTGTTGTTGTTGTTGTTTTTTTTTTTTTTTTTTTTTTTTGAAATATGGTTTCGCTGTCTTGGTTTCGTATTGTGTTGTTGATTGGGGTCATGAGGGAATGGCTCTTTGGGTTTCTTGAAAATTATGGAAGCTTTTGCTGCCCTTTCGATAGAAACTTGCTGCAATGGTGATGAAGAGAATCCAGCTTTTGGAAACTTTAAGAGTAGATTTTAATTGCTACAATGTAGTCAGTTGTAATGAAGAACATTGTAGTGACCATTCTCTGCATCTACATTGTCATTGGAGCGCTAGAATTTGTTGGGTAAACTGCGATGCTGTGTTGCATATCATCGTGCTAATTAATCTGTCTGGTTTTGGGTTGTGTTGATAGATCAATGAGGAGGCCAGTGACAAAGTTTTGGAGATAGACCAGAAGTATAACGAGATACGCAAGCCAGTGTATGATAAGCGCAATGAGATCATACAGTCAATCCCTGATTTCTGGCTAACAGCTGTCAGTGCTCTCGTCTCTTTAGTCTTTGATTGGACTGACTTTGGCCGCTACAATTCCACAATTTTCATTTTTCTAATTGAGCTGTTATCATTTGTGTAGTTCCTTAGTCATCCTATGCTTGGTGAACTTTTGACGGATGAGGATCAAAAGGTTTGTCTTCTATTCTTATGTCAGTTGGAGAAAACTATCAGTGAGCTCATTTCTGTTATAGTCGGCCTCACGGACTCTTTCAGGTTCTAGCAAAGTTGACCAGCCACTCGACAATGATGTTTATATTCAGAACTTTCTACTTACTATTTGCTTGGAACTCTGTTTTGCATAGTTTGAGTGATGTTTTTCCCCCCCTCTCTGATAGATATTTAAGTACCTCGATTCCCTAGAAGTGGAGGATTCGAAGGATGTTAAATCAGGATATTCCATCACCTTTGTGAGTTTGTTTCTTTTCTTCACCAATCTTGGCTCGTAAGAGATTTTTAAATGTTATTGCCCTTTTTTCCATAAAGATACATTTGTCTATATGGAATTAATGCGGTTTATCTTTTTTGTTTAGACATTAAATTTACAGATTCTGTATTTATTGCTTCATTTTTATTTAGAACTTCCGGCCAAATCCTTTCTTTGAAGATTCGAAGCTTACAAAGACTTACACTTTCCTCGACGAAGGAACGAAAATAACTGCCACGTCAATTAAGTGGAAAGAAGGCATGGTAAGTTTATATGCTTTTGTAGGTCCAGGTTTATTGTCGAGCTTACTATCTTAATGGTATGTGGCCACCTCTCTGTAATGTGAAGGGTTGCCAAATGGAGTCGCACGTGAGAAGAAAGGGAACAAAAGACCTTTGTCAGATGAAAGGTTAGTATCTTTCTCAACCCAGAGGCTTTATAACATAGTGAAATTGATCTGCCTTTAGATCAGATTTTAATGGTCAGAAATGTTTTCCTTCAAGATTATGGTTGTTTTTTCTTGAGACAGTATCATGCATTTGAACCTCCGTCTTTCTTTTCTTTTCAGTTTTCATTGAATGCTATAGTTTCGCATGGACTTTTAAAGGAATCATCATTCAAACTAGAAGTTAATCCATCACAACAGTGCCTCATTGGTTTTTGCTTCCCATCTTTGTGGTTTTATTCAATTTCATGTCCTTCAGCAGTTTGCTTTTTGAAATTGTGAGATCCAAAATCCTTTACCAAAAGAATCCACTGTTCTGAATTGATATCAACCAGGACAAAGTTTAAATCATCTTCCCGTACATTATCTTGTAATGCTTCTTTTGCTTCAAACAGGCTGAGGATGTGGGATTTCTTGTACTGTTCTGATGTCACACTTGGAAAAGTGTTTATCACTGTCTTTTCTTTTTCTTTTTTTGCAATACCTTCTATCTAAAGAAGGCTCATCCAAATTGACTAATTTTCTCAGCATCTGTGTAGGGTGTTTTTATATTTGTTGGACTTTCTATTCATGCATTGTGACTCACCACCCACTTCTTTGTTATGAGATCAGCTTCTTCCATTGGTTCAGTGATGCTCAGCATAAAGAAGTTATTGATGAAATCCACGACGAGGTTGGTTTCTTCTTTCTTTTTGTTATTTGCTGACGAGAGTCGATTTTGCTGAAAATAATAATTTGAATATTGCAGATTGCGGACATTATTAAGGAGGATTTGTGGGCGAATCCTCTTACTTATTTTAACAATGTAACCCCTTAACCTTTGCTCCCTCTTATTAGTTATGCTGCAAAGGTTTTATAATTATACTAAATTGTTGATGATTATCTTGTCTCAGGATGCTGATGAAGATGATGAAGAGGTAAATGGTTTTTCCGCTGACATCAGATTTGTGACTTATACAGTTGATCGTTGCTAGGAGAGCTAGACATGTACACACAAGCTCCTTTTTGGGACTTAAGCAAATTCTCTTGCTTCCCTCGTTTTTACCTTGTTAATAGGCCTCAAATGGCTTTTATGGCAGTTCATGCTTTGCCTTTGTGACTTCTAATGTCTGCAATTAGATGGATTAGAAATCTTTTGGTGTTGACTGAATCATCCTTTGATCTTGTCATATTCTGCTCTTCTTTGTCCTTAATGGCTTCTGGAATGTTGAAATTGGTGTACTTGCCCTGTCTATAATTAGGATCAGTCGGACAGTTAATATTAACACTTGATGGTTTGGGCTCTTATTGCATTTAAATAGCATCAGTTTGTCCGATTAGATTTACTCCATTTTGTTTTTAGAGTTCTGTGGCTATTTTCTGTTATTATTTTGCACCCAATCTATGGCTGTCTTTTTATGTCAAATTGGGTGTCAATTATTAAATGTCAAGGCTTTTGGGACTGGAGCCAGAAGAGTCTGTCATAGGGTACTGGACCTTGTTTTTATGATCTTAGAATTGATGCCTGCCTGCCTGCATGCATGCATATATTCACCTGATTGCTCTATATAACTCGAAAATTACATACAAGAGCAGTTATTAAGTAGAAAACTCTACTAAACTGTCAATGGAGAGTTTTGTAATTTGGAATTTTCCTCAAATTGCCTGTGTTTAAGAAGTTATAATGAATATATTTCTTGCTTTATACTTGGAAATTTAAGGTGATCTCTATTAGAACATTTCCAGAAACATTTCCTGGAGAGAAATTTTTTGCCTGATTATCAGGACTTACCTTCTAGGGCGATCCTTTGTGGGCGCTGATATATTATGATCTGCTGCTGCAGAAATCACTCGTGGTCTCAAAAAGCTTATTAATGTAGTAGACTTGTCTCAGCTAAGTTTCTTATTTCATCTGTCTGTGAAATGCAAAATTGCTCCTTGCTTGCTTGCTCCTGTCAATCTTTTTGAGGAGCATATAGGTTACTTTACATGATAGGTGTATTCTGTTTGTTCCTTGTTCTTTTCTTTGATGAGCAGGTAAGAAAATAGTGCGTTTTTATTTTATTTTATCATTTAGTTCTCTTTCGTCCTGCCATGCAAAAAAAGTTGGATTTTTCAGTTTATAATTGACCAGAATGAGAGATTCAAACGGTGCAACTAGTCTGGTGAATTTTGGACTTCATCATGTAGTTTCTTGTACATCCTGACTTCTTGTTGCTAACAGGGAAAAGATGATGATGGCTCAGATGATGATGAGGAAGACGATGACGACAATGACGAAGAAGACAGTGATGAGGAAGATGGCCAGTGAACTCTCCTCAGGGCCTGTACTTCTTGAATACTAGTGTCCAGATATGTATAGAGGGGTCTTAAAATCATGCTGAATTTGACAGGGAAGAAGAACGATACATGCATTCTCTTTAATGTTAGGGCACTCTATTGTGCTCCAATATCTGTTATGCACAAGAGTCTACTGGTATTCTTAGTTGAGACTTTGTGGTTCTCTTTCTACCCTTTGGTTTTTCGACCTTTTCTTTGATAGGCTAGCCCTATTAAGTCCCTGCACCATAATCGTGGAGGTGATGATGTTATGTCGGCAACTATATTTTACTATACTAGGGAGGAGCGAGAGATTCTGAGATGAATGTAAAGATGTTCTGACAGCCAAACATTATATGCGCAGAATATTTGGTTCAATATCTGTCTCTGAAAAAATTCTGATGCATGATGGATGATTTGTTGTTGGACACATGTCTAGTATTTTCTTTTAGTGGGTATAATATTCATGTTTTGTCAAATAGTATTGACGTTTTGACATGGATGTACGTAAGTGAAATAGCAAGGAAAAGATGGTAGGAGTGCTCTTTTAGTGGGTACAATATTCATGTTCTGTCAAATGAAACAGCAAGGAAAAGATGGTAGACTTTTTGATTCATGTTCTGTCAAATAGTATAGTCTTTGTGAAACAGCAAGGAAAAGATGACAGAACCGTCGACAGACTCGTGGAGTGCTCTTTGAAGTTAGATGATAATGTTTATGCCTGTTAGCGAACCAACATTCTTGTGCTCTTGTACATATATAAGTAGGAGTACAAAACAGCTAGCTTAGTTACAGATAACTCAAGAATTTGTTGCCTTTTTTCTTCATCTGTATTACTTAGCAGTTCGTATGACATATTTTGCCCAAGGTCCGGCAAGAGGCGAACTGCACGGTCAAGTTGCGATCCGTAGTGAACTTTGCTTTCATTGACTCGCTTTGTGTTATTACTAATGACCGATGCATGTTTCTTGATCGTCGTGGACAGAAGGAATTGAGCCCTTATCTGTATGATGAATGGTATGAAGATAGAATATGATTGGAAGGAAGCTGTTAATGGGACTAGGCCAGATTTTCTATCGCCCTCATCATGAAATTTACTGGTTCTGAGGATGAGCTCAACGTGGTTGGGCAAATACACTCCAGTCGGTTTCCGTCGGCTAGTTCTGGCGCATCGAACATCTTTCTGGTTCCGAGGATGAATCCAACGTGGTAGGGTAAATACACTCCACTTGATTTTTCGTCGGCTAGTTCTGACACATCGACCCAAATTTCAACTTGGCATCATGCAGTCTGCTGGCTTCTTGTGCGAAGCTTTCATAGACACATAGCCCAATGCAAGATTATTTAATCAAAGCATGTGATAGGCTGGTCTATTGACTCTTTTGAAATAATTAACGAGTTAAAAAAATGCACAATGGGTTTGGACTGATGCAAGATCTCTTGGCTGGTGATTGTTTAGTACATTCTAGATGTTACCTTGGGGGAATCTGCTGAAAGACACTTTATTTTCATGACTTCCATATTTTTACACAAAAGTACGTCATCACCCATTAAAATAACAGTCGGATCAGACGGAAATGGATGTGATTTCCCCGGCTCATTGATGTTGCCAAAGTTTTCCTCGTGACCAGATAAAAATGACGTGCTCCAACTCCTACGGTAATCTTTGTTAATTAGAATAAAGTATGATATTTTAAAACTTGAGGAAAATCAATAGCGAGACAAAATGCGAGTATGTGGACTTTTTATAGAAAGCAGTGGTGGTTTAGGACAAGCACTCAAGAGACCATAAGAAGCAGAGACCGAGAGACGAGAACTTGCAATGGCCTCCTCAAGCATCCCAACAGTTGATCTCTCTCGTTTTTTCAACGAGGAAGGCGATGAGCATGGGAGAAGGAAGGCAATAGAGACCATAGCCAAAGCTTGCTCCGAGTATGGCTTCTTCCAAATCATGAACCATGGCATGCCCACTGATCTGATGAATAAAGCCCTCCAACTCTCCAAGACATTCTTTCAATACCCACCTGAAGAGAAGCTCAAGTCAAGTCCAGGATCAGGCGCTCCGCTTCCTGCAGGCTACAGCAAGCAACCCGATCACTCGCCCGACAAGAATGAGTACTTGCTTGTGTTCCCACCAGGGTCAAGCTTCAATGTCTACCCTGAAAATCCACCTGAACTCAGGTAATGCCCAGATCACTGTGAGCCTGCCCTTGTTCTTTTCCCTTTCATTTGCTCTGATCGTAAGTCAAATGCTGATAATTCCTTAAATAAAGATGCCCTTTTACTCTTTGACAGGAGTGTGATTGAAGAAGTCTTCTCACACTTGGTTAGAATTGGTTCTCTTTTGGAAAGCATCATAAATGGCTGCTTGGGGCTCCCTCCAAATTTCCTAAAAGAGTACAATCATGACCGGAGCTGGGATTTCATTGCAGCCTTACGCTATTTCCCTGCCACAGAAAGAGAGACAAACGGGATCACGGAGCATGAAGATGGGAACTGCATCACCTTCGTGTTCCAGGATGAAGTCGGAGGCCTTGAAGTTCGCAAGGATGGGGAATGGATCCCCGTTGTTCCTGCGGAAGGCAATATTGTAGTCAATATAGCTGATGTCATTCAGGTAAGTGAAAAGATTCAAAGCTTTTCCCCTGTTTCGGCATGAGATCAACATATTGATCATCTATTCCTAGCTCTTGCCCTGCATCTTGCGTTCTTTGTTCCATATTTACATCATGCCACTCAATAGATGCTCTATCTTTGTATTGCATGTCGATGCTGCCTGGTGGAAAAGGTGTTGAGCAACAAAAAGTTCAAGAGTGCCACTCATAGAGTCGTGAGATCGAAAGGAAGAAGCCGTTACTCATTTGCCTTCTTCTATAACTTGCACGGAGACAAATGGGTGAAGCCGCTGCCACAGTTCAGTACAGAGATCGGGGAGTCACCCAAGTACAGAGGGTTCCTATACAAGGAGTACCAGCAGCTGAGGATGAGGAACAAGACTCATCCGCCTTCTAGACCGGAAGATGTGATCCATATTACTTATTATGCCATTGAAACTTAGCACGGATGAAAATTTTCACAACTGGAATGTCTTAATCAAGTAGTTCTTGCTTACTATCTTTCAAGATTTGCAAATGGTGTGAACTAAATAAGAGTTGTGATCAAGATACTTCTTTGCTTCACTTTGTTAGTCGTCCGCTGTCATTTCCAGTTCTTACAGTTTCATCTCTCAAGTTTATCTCAGAAACCTCCAATAAAGGAACAATCTTTATCCTCACCATGTGTATCCACGACCAACGTCCCCAATCTGTAATTCAAGTTACGCAGCTTGAAAGAAGTACAAAACTCATCCACTGTGCCCAGTGAATGGCAGTGGCAATTAACAAATAAAGAGTAGGTACTACACATCTTTAGAAACTGGAATATGTTTTAGTATTCCATCTTCTGACTTTGAGCAACAAGACAAGGAAATTTGGAGAAATGTCGACCTCAACATAAACATTGTGTAAAAAATGTTAAAGAATTTAGCTCTCCAACCAAAACAAGGTGTGATGACCTCCTTAGAAGCATCAGAGGTATGATTTCTTCAAGAATTCAAAAGCGAGTTAGCCTTGGCACTTCAATGTATTCTGCTAATTCCCTTTGCTCATCTGTTCCTTGCAGTATGAAGACTTAGAAAAGCTTCTATTGATGTACTTACAATTGTCAAGGGCTTAAAATCCTACAAATTTACAGTTCTTCAAAGCCTGTGTGATTTGTTAAATTATTGATCCATTTTCTAGATTTCTAAGATTTTTCTCTAAACTACAATAATCTGCGAATATATCTGAACATGCAGAGATAATCTGTGTATCATGCAGGTTAACGAGGCCTTTGAATTGGCTTGTAGTGCTCAATTCTCATGTACATAAGAAACCTGCTAGCAACATCAAAGTTCCATCCGCTTGTAATACCCCAATTCCTATACCTTGTCCCATTGCTGTTGCAATTGCTGCGAAACCCCACATATTTTTTACATCCCAAAATACACATACTAACATGATTCTACAGCAACACGAAATGAAAAGATTGAGTCAGGCCGAACTCAACCTTGACCCAGACATGTCTTGAAAGCCTAATCAGCATCGAAAACTACAGTTCTTTCATACTGTTATTGACTCCAAATGTAATAGAATCATAGCAAAGAATACATACTTAAGAACCTAATTTATTACATTCACAACTATTAGTACGACAAATAAACAGAGGAAGATTCCACCCTACTATCTTCCAAAAGAAAAAACTGTAGAATATTAGTCCTTGCTGCTGTTTGTTAGACTCCTTGCACTCAACAAATTTAAATTGTATACATGAATGAAAGTCCCAACTCCTTTTGCTATATTGGATAATGGCCGCATGATCCTCCTACTGACATATGATCCTAACTCATCCTATGTTAAACTCTACAATCTTTTGCTCCTCAATTTTTTTTTTCTCTTCAGGAACCATCATCAGTTATGCACAACTGTAAGGATGTGATTGAGAGCAGATTAGACTCATATAGTTGGTTTGACGAAGAGAAGAGTCAGTTAGGACTAATTAAATTTCTAAACGTTTCAAAGATGAAATGCTGTTAATGGGCCTTAGAGCTTCAATTCGTCTTCCAGAGAATAGCTCAGGGACACAGATTATTCTAAGCTTCGCGTAGTGTGGCCTATAATCGGCCCATACAAGCCCCATGCCATCTTTAGTAATCTTGACTGGAGAGTCCATCCTGTGCCTGTTGGCCAATACTTGGTCATGATCTTGTAGGACTTCCTTGACCAATTCAGGACTAGACACGACAATGCTTAGCTTGGATTGAGCCAAACCAATGTGACAGGGCTGTGGAGCCATGACTTCTCTGCGAAGAAGTGAGCCATGGCCAGGCTCGGTTTGATTTGGTGTAAATTGCCTATGATTGGCCAAGGGTAAGGACCTATTGGGAGCTTGGGCTTCCTCCAGTGGCAAAGCTTGATCACCAAGAAGATGGAGTATTATCTGCATGACCCCTCTTGAGAAAGCATGGTAACCTTCTCGAGAGAAATAATCATGCCCACAATGTAGGACGGCAGCGATTTGTTGCTGGAACACCAGTCTAGTATTTTCTTTTGGAGGGTACAATATTTATGTATTGTCAAATTGTATTACAGATATTTTTGACATTTGCCTTCTGATATTCACACGCATGGTGGATGAACGTGCGCTTGAAACAAGAGGGAAAAGATGGTAGCAAACCATTGACGTTGACTTATGGAGTGCTCTTTCGAGTTATATGATAATGTTTGTGCCTGGTAGGAGAACGACACTTTTGTGCTTTTGTACCTACATAAGTAGGAGTACGTAGCACCTAGCCAGCATTGAAAACTACAAATGTTTATACTGTTATCGACTCCAAATAACATATACTCCAGACGAACCTAATTTACATTCAGAAAGATTCATTCGAGGAATAAACGGATGAAGATTCCACCATAATATCTTCCAAAAGATAAAACTGTAAATTTATTAGTCATGAAATTCGACCAAACAAAGGAAAAGGTTAAAATGAAGCCATATGGTTATCTTTGATGTAGCCCTGTGAACCATGAGCAAATATGCTTCAGGCGACACATTCTGTAAGATCTATTTGAAATCTTTTGAGAAGAGGACATACTAGCAGATGACTCTTCCCAAGTTCTTTCCGGAGACCGTAGCGTGATGTAAATCACAGATGTGATGCCTATATTTTATGTGCATTAACATCTAGTCAAGCCAAATTTATATTTTACCATGCTTTTGTAAGAAAACTTCTTACAATGATTTGAAGATGGCAGAATAATCAGAGGCTACTAATGTGTGTATTTGAATGTGTAGAATAACTTCTGTTCACACAAGCTATATGTAGGTGGTATCGACAACATGACATCTAAAGCATGGAAAGGCTCTGGTTTTATAGAGGGAGAACAAGCTATCGGATGGGAAATGTGAATGATTTTGGTGTCGCACAACTATCCTCCAGTGTTGGAATCCGCATACAACAACCCCGATCATATCAGAACGCTTTTTTCTATTTTTGTGAAAGTGGAAATAATGTCAAACAAAATGCGGAAGTAGAGAGTCACACTTGGGGAAAAGGCCTTTAATGCTCGCAGACCGACATTCTGAGTGCATAGAAAATTACTTTAATGGTCAGATTAACGTCCCTTTGCCTGAGAAAGCTTCTGACAGATACGTTGAAGCTTAATATGACGGCCCGAGCAGCGGTGCGCAGGGAAGAGGGATGGCAGTACGTCCGCATCAATGCGGGTGACCCATAGGAAACAAAACCGTGAGGATTTAGTGTCCAAAGCGAACAATATGTGTACAGTGGAGACCCGGGGCGTTACAAGTGGTATCAGAGCCGACTCCTAACCGCGTGTGGGGCCATAGTAAGGACGCTGTGCTCTTAAGGGGTGGAGAGTGTGACAGCTCAGGGAAGGGAAAGAGGTCATCTCTAGTCCCACATCGCTTAAGGGGTAGTCCTAGGCTAGTTTATAAGGCTTGGGGTCCCTTTAATCTGTGTGACGCGTTTTAAAGCCGTGAGGACTCAGTGTCCAAAGTGGACAAATTGTGTACAGTGGAGACCCAGGGTGTTACAAGTGGTATCAAAGCCGACTCCCAACCGCGTGTGGGACCACAACGAGGACGCTGTGCTCCAAAGGAGTGGAGAGTGCGACGGTGCGTGGGGAGGAGGGATGGCGGTGCGTCCGTGCCTCGGTCCCCAGACGTGTGCAAGGAGGGGGTGCGTCTCTTGTCCCACATCGCTTAGGGGGGAGTCCTAGGCTAGATTATAAGGCTTGGGCCCCTCTAACTGTACATATGCGTTTTAAGGGAAAAGACCGTTGCTGGGATGGTAGTACGTCCGCGCCAGTGCGGGTGACCCATAAGAAACAAAACCGTGAGGACTTAGTGTCCAAAGCAGACAATATGTGTACAGTGGAGACCCATGGTGTTACACTTAACAGATCAGAGGGTGCTATGAAGATCAGCAAAGTTTAAGAACTCTTTCTTTCCCAAGTTCAAATTAAATGGGCTGTGAACATTAATTCTAGAGTCTAAGCTATTCTAGATCAGTACTTCAACCAAAAAATGGACTTAGGCTGACCTCGACCTCCAGCCGAATATGCCTTAGAAGCCTAGCCATCATTGAAACCTACAATTAGTTCATACTGTTATTGAATCCAAATCTAATGGAATTGTATAACACGAGTATATACATCACCGGGAGAATCCAATTGTATTACATTCAGAAATATTAGTACAGGGAATAGACGGATGAAGATTCCACCATACTATCTTCCAAAAGACAAAGATGCAAGTGTCTAGGTCATGAAGTCCAAACCAAACCAAGGAAAGGGACAAAGATGCAAGTGTCTTGGTCATGGAGTCCGGTATTTCTTTTAATGGGTATAATATTCATGTTCTGTCAAATAGTATAGACGTTTTGACATGGATGTACGTAATTGTGAAACAGCAAGGAAAAGATGGTAGGAGTACTCTAACAATATTCATGTTCTGTCAAATAGTGTTGACATTTTGACATGGATATACGTATTTGTGAAACAGCAAGGAAAAGATGACAGAACCGTTGACAGACTCGTGGAGTGCTTTTTGAAGTTAGATGATAATGTTTATGCCTGGTAGCGAACCAACATTCTTGTGCTCTTGTACATACGTAAGTAGGAGTATAAAACAGCTAGCTTAGTTACAGATAACTCAAGAATTCGTTGCCTTTTTTCTTCATATGTATTACTTAGCAGTTCGCGTCATGCCCGAACCTCAAGCGCGCATGCATCCCTTGGCGGTTGACTAAAATTTGCGACGTTCCCAGGTTGTATCGCCAACCCATTCATTTTATGCACATGTGAAAGCGAATTAAACAGACACCCTGACAACAATCAAATATGAGATAGAATAGCAAGGCACTCAATTTTCACCAAACACACTTTATAAACATATCAAGTTTATATACAAGAGTCTATAACAAAAAAAGAGGCTACTAAGCCAACTTTTCCCCGGACCCTACCTACTTGGGATCCGGGTCTACCACGACAGCGTCTGGGATGTCGATGTCCAACGAGTCAGCTACCTCTACTCCAGGCCCTTCAACCCCGGGCCTCGGGTTTGCCGCGATATCTTCCAGAATATCATTATCGAACACGGGGTCGAGTACCTCCTCATACTCAGTATCGTGGCAGGTCCGTCAAAACCATCCAATGGGCCCTCCCGAACCCTGTTAAGCCCGTTACGGAACCACGCTTTGAAGCAATGAGGTACCAAGTGAGGCAGGCCCTCATCGACCCAAAGAGTGATCACCACAAGCTCACAAGTCCAGGGGGTCCCGTGGATGGGGAGAAGGGTAGTCTCGTCTCCACCTCCCGTGGCCACCCAAAATGGACGTGGCGTACCTTTATCTAAGGACGTGAAAAATTTTAAACCACGACAGGGTGAGACAAAGTGTCGGCGAGTCAACACCTTAAACCCCGATTAAGACGAGAATTCACCTAGAGGAGGCCTAAACATGCACCATATAGGACTTACCTTGCCTCAGCATCTCCCTGCACATTAGTACATATCATATATCATATGCATACAGTAAATGTATTCAATAACTAGAACACCTCATATCATTCATCAAGTATTCACATGGGTCCCGATTATATGGCCAAATTGTTATGACACGTCACATTCCATGCCACACAATTTCGTCCCATAATCAGGCGCGACTATCTCAATCACTCAAGCGTGTTCCAATTGTTTACGACCTAATGGCCACGGCCAACTCAATAGTCGGTGGTCATTCGGCATAACCGGGTGTCAACCCGCTTCGTCGGGCATTGCAATGTCTACATCTAGACGGCATTCCTAAAGGAGCATCGGCCAAGCCTCCATTGCGACCGGCATCCGTTGTTAAGGGTATTCGAACTTAATTAGGCATCGCCTCCCCGACTTTCATCAGGGGACGGGTTCCAATTGTGATCACACGCACATCCATGCTCGGCCAAGAATATCGTGCTTTGCACTCAAATACTTCCATTTCAAATAATGGACTTGGCCAATTTTCTTCGTATTAAAAATACTGTCGCGACCAATTTTTCGGGTGCACCACCTAAACTTCGGCTAATGGATTGCTAAGCCTAGACTTAGGCCCCGTTTGGTTCAGCTTTGGGGAAATGGCTTTGCATTTCCCCAAGTAGCTTTGAGAGAATGAGCATTTTGAGAAGGGATGTGTGTTTGGAAACCAATGAGAGAATGAGCATTTTGGGAAGGGATGTGTGTTTGGAAACAATATTTTGCAAAGCTATTTCAAAGTAAAAAGAAAAATGAAAAAAAGAAAAGAAAAGGGAGGAGGAGATGCAGCTGCGGGGGTGGTGACGCCGGTGGCGGTGGCGGCGGCGGTGGGGGGCCCGAGGTCGCCGACCTCCGCGACGCCACCCGAGGCCGTCGCGACCCGGGCGACGCCGCCGAGGCCGCGCGGCCTCGGGTCCGACCAGGGCGGCGTCGCCGAGGCCGCGCGACCTCGGCGTCGCGACCCGGGCGACGCCCGAGGTCGCGCGGCCTCGGGCGACGCCGACCGAGACCGCCCGGCCTCGAGTCCGACCCGGGCGGCGTCGCCTCGGGCGTCGCGCGGCCTCCGGCGACGCCGCCCGAGGCCACGCGGCCTCGGGTCCAACCCAGCGACGCCGCGCGACCTCAGCGGCGTCGCCGAGGTCGCGCGACCCGGGCGACGCTTTGCCCGGGTCGCGCGGACCCGGCACTCCGGCCGCCGGCCAGCCCAGCGGCCGCCGAGGTCGCGCAACCTCGGGCGGCCTCGCGGCGGCCGGATCTAGGTTCCCTAGATCTCGGCCGGCCTCGCCGGCGGCGATCCGCCGCCGGCGGTTGAGGTGCGGGAAGGTGATCGTTTTTTTTTTTTTTTTTTTTAAGTCAACGGATGAACGGTGAATAGACTTGCATCTCGAAATGCTGAAAGCCCAAAGCAGTCCGGACTGCTTTGGGCTTTCGGCATTCCAAATGCTAGCATTTTGCCAAGTAGCCTTCAAATCTTTGAACCAAACACTCTTAAATTTTTCCCAAGGGGCTTTGGGGGCTCAAAGCCCCTTGGAAAGCTGAACCAAACGGGCCCTTAGCTCGGGCTCTCCCAAGCCCATAACAATTCGCGACTTAGGTTCAAATTCTTAACATGCAAATGATTTTCAACTAGGAGCCGCCACTAATCAGTTTACGGTAGGTCGATTAGACACCTAAGTAAAATAATGAGAGAATTATTCTACTTCTACGAACCAGAGATTTTGGATACGGGGACTTGGTTACACTAGATTTCTCTAATGCCCTTTCGGTACCATTCTTTTATTTTGAAAAATGTTTTTGCAGGCAGCTTGAATTGATTTTAATTTACTTTTCTAACATGTGAGGCGATCATGCAAGTGCGCAAACCACCAATTTAACACCCAAGAAAGTGATGAATAAATTACAGAACTTACCTCAAAGCAACGAAAGCATCTGCGTTGTTAGATCAGAATTCACATCGACAATCCTAGATATGATTTCTAATTAACACACAATCACTCAATTTTGTTTTCACTTTTTAAATGAGAATCATGCTTTATGCAATGCATGCTACTAATCTAACATGTAATGATGTGACATGACAATATGACCTAAGCTATATGACAAAAGTGAAATATGAACATGCAGCCTATCCTAAAGAATGAAATTGATCTACTCTAAAGAATTTTTTTTGTATTTTCCATGAAATTCGAAATTAGATAAATGCAAGGATTATCTAGCTAGATCAAGATTCTATTCAATTTGTAATAGGAATTAGGTTAAGCCAAATCCTGATTTAAACTAGAATCTTATCTTAACCAAGTAATCCTAAAATGCAATCTATCTAAGAGAAATTATCTAAACCTATAATTAATTAAAAAAACGCAATCTTATCCTAATATGCAATGACGTGCAAAGAATGCCCAAGTTCAAATTCTTTTTTTCTTTTTTATGAAATTCGAAATTAAAAATTTACACATAATTAAACGTGCAATTACAAAAAAAAAAAAAAAAAACTAACATCCTAAATGAATGCATTCTTTTTGGATTTTTATTTTTTCAAAAATTCGAAATAAATAAATTCCCTATGCAAAATAACCCTAAAAGGATAAACCTAATCTAACTCAATTTTTGGATTTTTTCTTTTACGAAAACAAAACCGACTCAAACCACACAACAGCAAATCAAAGCAAGATAAGATTGATATCCAAAAATCGACAAACCATATCTCGCGCATGAGATCGGGTTGGTCAATTTTAAATAAAACCGCGAATCGAATCTCGAGCATGAGATCGGATTGGCGATTTTCCCGTGCGATTGCGAGTCAGATTTCGGGCGCGAAAATCGGACTGTCAATCATATGCACGTTATGAAATTGGGAAAATTTCCCAACTTATAAGGCTACTCGAGACTACGGATACCTCAGCATATCATCAACAAACATATCAATAAGGAAACAGAATTTTCGGAAATCAAAAATAGAAATTTTTTTTACCTATTCCGAATATCGGCTTCCGAATTTACGACTTGCGATTGGTGAGTGATGGATGGGCGGTTCATGGCCAACGGGTCAGCGAATTCGGCACAGCAAAGGGGCTGACCAATGACCTACAAAACAAAACAAAAAACTCATTCGGCCAGCTCGATCTGGGGACGCGCTCAATAGTGGTGCAGGAATCAGCAAGTGCTCGACGGGGCTTGTTGCCGATGGTGAGAGGTAAGGTGTGGCAGCTGCTCAATCACGGGCTCCACGGCAAGCTTTCTCAATAAAGCATGGGTTCACGGTGGTGCAAGGCTCTACATTGGCCCTCGAAGTCTGTAAGTTTTCTCAGTGAAGGAGTAGAATCCGAGAGAGAGTCTTCGTGATTGTCCTTCATTGACCTCCAGAGAAATTGCCTCCCTCTCTATTAGGCTCCACACCTTCCACGACCTCTCTTCCCTGTACGATGGTGTGGTGATGAAGTCTTCCAAGTAAGCGTGCTCTCCTTCACGTCTTTTCCTTAATGTGCAGAACTTGTCCTTCACTGTTGGCTCCGTGGTGGATGATTCACGGTTGATAAATTTGACAGTGGTTCAACAAAGTGCCCGTGGGTAGCAACCAACGAACGGATCAGCAAAGCAGCGGTAGGCAATGTCACCACAAACCAGGGGGCGGCTCAACGTCGAGGTGGCACGTCTCGGGCAGCAGCAGCGTCACGAAGGACTCGAGCGAGGCAATGGAACTATGTCGGCAAGGGTGGCATCCGTTTAGTGGGACTCGTGGGGGTCTTGGTCGCGCTGCTGAGGTGGTCACGCGAAGACGCTACAACGAAGATGGAGTCAAGGTCTTGCGGGCAGCGTCGTGGAGAGAGAATATTTCGTTCTCTCCCTAGTGCGTGTCGATCTTCTTGCAGGTTCTCCTTCCATGCTTTTTCAATGCTTAGATGTCCAACTTGCAGAAGAGGGATTCTCCGTTTGTCTTTTCTGACGGTCGTGGACAATTTTCAGAGTTGAAGGATCCGGCTCCTTCTTGCACGAAGACCTCTCTATTGCCCTTCTTTTCTCTCACGTGTTTCCCTCTCTATCTTCGTTTTTCTCTCAATGGCCGTGTATTCAATGTGTGTGGCCCCTCTAAAACCCTAGGTGCTTTAACCTATTTATAGGCCACGGATTAGGGTTTTAATTTTTCCAAATCGATATCCACGAAGATTTCTTTTTTCAAATGCAATATTTGCTTTTTCCAAACGCAATATTTTCTTTTCGGAACGCAATATTTGTTAGATAAATCCGTAAAATCTCCCCGAGGATACGGACTTGGGCCGACTTACTCCTTTCGTGGGCTTAGCCCAACTTATCAAATTAAAGTTCTGCACCATCAATCGAACCCATTTGTCACCGGCTCACCGTAAATGCAAATTAAAAATAAATGCACCTAACACTATATGCTATGAAATTAACTATTTTTCAGAGATAAAATTAATCCCTAATTTTTCTAATGCAATAAATGACTAAACGGGTTGCCAAAATTTAGGTGTCAACAAATACCCAGTAAAATAATTGTGCATGGTCACACCTTTAAATTGAACCATAAAATGTGGTACGCTCTCATTTAAAAATTTCACAATTTTATATAGTACATAAAATATTTTCGGCGTCAAAAATCGACATCCGATATTTTTCTAATTAAATACCATAAAATCATTTTTTGCAATAATAAAAAAAAAATCATCACCAAGTGCTCAATTGCATAATTTGGCAATCAATTTCACAAATAAACTCAACTACGATGATCAGCGTAAAATTCTGGTAACCGGCTGTCCCAGCCCAATTTACACTAATTATAATTAAATAAATAAATTACAAATAAATAAATAAGTTGTAAATTATTTAAACTAAATCACTTAATTAATTTAAATAATCTAACCGAACTTATCTAATTGAACTAATTAAACTAATCTAGTTAGGCTAATTACCTTAACCTAATTAAACTAACTAAATAGCCTAACTAACCACCTAACTAACTAGTTGGCCTAACTAACTAATCCTAACTAATTTAGTTATACTAACTAACTAACCTCTAATTAATTAACCTAAACTAATCCTACTAAGTGTAATTAATTTCATAATCCAAGATTAGGGCGTCAACTCATCGGATTAGCGAGGCGACGGGCTCACGGCGACGGCGGCGTGAAGGCGAGCAAGACCCGAGCCTACGGCGTCTCCAACGGAGGATCGGAAGACGTTGAAAACGGCCCAGCAAGCTCATGGCTTGCTGTTGGAGGTCGGTTTTGCTTGAGCTAGTCGAGTGGTGCTAGGCTGGATGGCGTGGCTGGCTGAGGTGGTGGAGAGGTGGACGGGTGGTTGGAGGCAGCAACGGCGGAACTAGGCAAACGAGCGGCTAGCTCGAGCGAGCGGGCGGCCTGGTCGCGGGGTTGGGATAGTAGCGGTGTGGGGACGGCTGAGGCGGTCTGGTGTCGGAGCTGGGCTGGACGGACAGGGCGGTGCAGTCACGGAGGAGGAGGCTTGAGGGCGGTGGCTGGCAAAGGGGTTCGGTGTAGAGGGTGGCAGCAACAACAATGGGAGAAGATGAAGATTCAAGGAAGAAGAAAGAAGAAGAAGAAGTTGCAGCAGGGGGAGGGGGTTCTGTCACATGAAGGGAGAGGGGAGAGGGGACAAAGGGTCATGCAAGTCCATGCAAGAGCCAATGAGCTTTCAAGGCAAATATCTTTCACTTGAGTGTTTTCCCTAAAGTCTTCTGGCCATGAAGTCTTGGTAGCCTCCAATGGGTGATTTTCCTTCCAATTCTTCACACAACAATGCATTTTTGTGTCCTAAAAATCCAGCTAGATTCGAATTTCCCTTTTATTCTCCACAAATTAAATCAATTTGGCAGCCCAAAATTCCTCTAGTTCAACCCACAAAGTCCAAGCATCAACCAACGGCCAATTTTCCCTCATTCCCTTCACTAAACAAACTCAATTTGGTGGCCAATTTTCTCCTTGAAGATGTCCGTACGAATTTCCCCTAATTCTTTTTGTCGATTTTGATTTTCCGCAAAAATTCCCGGCTCGATGGAATTTCTTCAAAAGATGAGACGAGGTCCTAAAAATAAATCGTGACACGCTCGAACGTTCGATTCCCAAAACCGAGTTCGATTTCGTGGTTAAAATCGACCGGACGCGATTTTAGTGCAACCAAATCTACTAGGTAGCTTTTAAGAATTTTAACGCGTTTGACCCGTAGTCGATAATTTTCGATCCACGTTTATACATCTCCGACTGTAGGCGACTCTTGGTTGTTATAAAAATCGCAAGGTTTCAATTACGGGCACCGAGTATAAAATCGATTGAAAATTGGGTTAGTGCCGTTCGACTCGAATTTTGCGATAAGGTGGAATCACCCACCATTCAATTGCGCGTTTCCGTCGAATCGACCTATATCCGATCACTAATCGATTATAACGGTGCCATATTGGCCCTTGCCGATTATCACGATCGAGCAATTGATTTATGATTGAATTCTCAAGTCTATCGCGTTTATATCCCTTAACGGCTTCATCTAATAGGTTAGTTAACTTGTGAGTGATCAGCTCAGAGAAAATGACTATAGGCACGTCGACGAAAAGCTCATTTCGTATTATCGAGACAAGATCGAAATTCACGATATTACAGTTCGTATGACATATTTTGCCCGAGGTCAAGCAAGAGGCGAACTGCGCGGTCAAGTCGCGACCCGTAGTGAACTTTGCTTTCATTGATTCGCTTTGTGTTATTACTAATGACCGATGCATGTTTCTTGATCGTCGTGGACAGAAGGAAATGAGCCCTTAGCTGTATGATGAATGGTATGAAGATAGAATATGACCGAAAAGAAGCAGTTAATGGGACTAGGCCAGATTTTCTATAGCTCTCATCATGAAATTTACTGGTTCTGAGGATGAACTCAACGTGGTTGGGCAAATACACTCCAATTGGTTTCCGTCAGCTAGGTCTGGCGTGTCAAACATTTTTCTGGTTCTGAGGATGAATCCAACGTGGTCGGGTAAATACACTCTACTTGATTTTTCATTGGTTAGTTCTGACTAAACTCGTCAAATGGGTGGGTCAGGTCGAGTTTGGGTCCGGTCGAAAATGGGTCGACCCATATTTGACCCATTTAACCCGTTTTGACCCATATTTATGTAGTATAAATCAATCCGACTCACCCATATACCCGATCCCAACCCGACCCATACCCGACCCAACCCGTATTTCTAAAACCTATTAATATTTTAGGAAAACCCACTTCTACTATATGCTAATTGGATTAAAACTTCAAATTAAATTAAAAATAGTAAATAAAATAAAATAAAATGTTTAAAAAAACCTATAAATTGAAATATTTATAAAGAATTAGACTATGCACATGCTTTTCTCTTATTTGAAGTGAACATACCATTGAATAACTAAAAACTGTAATATGAAATTTTTTTAACTAAACCTAAAAAAAGCTCATTTTTATATTTTTTTTAAACAAAAAAAAAGTATTGTTAAAACATTTTTATGCAATACAAATTTTTTTTTAACAATTTTATGAAATATAAATTTAATGGAAATTTTTATAATTCTTTTTAAAATATTTTTTTAAAAATCTAATTTTTAATTTTTAAAATATAATTTTTAATTATTTTAATTTTTTAAAAATACTTTTATTTTTTAACATTTTTAATTTTTTATTTTTTATTTTTTATTTTTTTTTTCTCTTTTCTCTTTTCTTTTTTTTGGCCGGCCGCCGATCACAACGACGGCAAATGTGGACCGACCACAAACGAGATCAAGCTCACCGCATCGCGTTGGCGTTGGGTGGGGCTCGATCTCGTCGGTGTTGGGTGGAGCTCGATCCCCGCCCGATTTGGCAAGGCTAAGGCCTCGCCGAATCCGGCGAGGCTTGAGCCTCGCCGTCGTCGGTGAGGCCGAGCCTCGCCGGTCGGCCGCCAATGAGCTCGAGCCTGCTTGTGGTGGCGGGGCCGGGTCCCGCCCGGCCATAGGCTAAGGAAGAGAAAGAAAGAAAAAAAAAAAAAAAAAAAAATTGAAATATGAAAAATAATTATAATTTCGATTTAAAAAAAAAAAAAAAGACTACCAAAAACCCCAAATTTTGCCCAATGTGACACATTTATCCCAAAATTTTTTTTTGTGACGTGAAAAACCCCAAACTTTTCAAACTGTGGCACATTTACCCCATCAATGACATTTTTGTCTTTTTTTGTTTTTCCTTTTTCTTTTTCTTTTTTCTTTTTCTTCTTCTTCTTCCCTCCACCTAGGCCAGCCATGGCGGCGAGGAAAGCCAGCATCCGGCGAGGGCGCCTCGCCCGGGGGCAGGGGTGGCTCGATCTCGGGAGAGGGCCAATCTAGCTAGAGGCCTCCCTCGCGCCCTCGAGGCCTCGCCCTCCGACATCGACAAGGGCCGTCCTCGCCGTCGCCTTTGAGGTCCGCTCGATCCCGAGGGCCGGCTCGAGCCTCACCGATTGTCGACCCTCTCCGGCGTCGGGAGAGGGCGGCCCTCGCCCGACCCAACCGAGGGCCGCTCTTGCCCGTCGCCGGCCCGGCGAGGGCTTGACCCTCGCTTGGCCTATCGCCGAACGCCGGCCCTCCGCCGGCCCGGCCATGGCGAGGGAAGAAAGAAAAAAAAAGAAAAAAATTAAAAAAAGACCAAAATGTCCTAAAAGAAAAAGTTACAAAAAAAAATGGGAAAAATTTGAAATATCACAAAAAAAAATAATTTATCACTTTATAATTTCGTTTTTTTAAAAAAAAACATTTTATAAAATTAAAGAAAGCCATGGCCCATGGATTCAAACTGGGTTTCCTAATAACCCATTTAGATCAATTTCTTTTTATGCTTTACTTTCTCAAACTCATTTTTTTATCCATATTTAATTTTCACTTGACCTATATATGACCCATTTAACTAAAAAATGGGTCATTTTGACCCAAAAAAAAAAAACAAAAAATGGGTCATAATATGGGTTTATGACCCATTTTGCTTTAGTTCTGACATATCGAACCGAATTTCAACTTGGCATCTTGCAGTCTGCTGGCTTCTTACGCGAAGCTGTCATAGAATCATAGCCCAATGCAAGATTATTTAATCAAAGCATGTTATAGGCTGGTCGCCGACTTTTTTTAAATAATTAACAAGTTAAAAAATGCATAGTGGGTTTGTACTGATGCACGATGGTCTCTCGACTGCTGAAAGACACTTTATTTTCATGACTTTCATATTTTTACACAAGGGTACGCCATCACCCGTTAAAATAACAGTCCGATCAAACGGAAATGGATGCGATTTCCCGGCTCATTAATGTTGCCAAAGTTTTCCTCGTTGACTAGATAAAAATGACGTGCTCCAACTGCTACGGTTCGTTAATTAGAATAAAGTATGACATTTTAAAACTTGAGGAAAACCAATAGCGAGTCAAATGCGAGTATGTCGACTTTTTATAAAAAGCAATGGTGGTTTAGGACAAGCACTCAAGCAACCACAAGACGCAGAGACCGAGAGACGAGAACTTGGAATGGCCTCCTCAAGCATCCCAACAGTTGATCTCTCTCCTTTCTTCAACGAGGAAGGCGATGAGCATGGGAGAAGGAAGGCAATAGAGACCATAGCCAGGGCTTGCGCTGAGTATGGCTTCTTCCAAATAATGAACCATGGCACGCCCACTGATCTGATGAATAAAGCCCTCCAACTCTCCCAGACATTCTTTCAATACCCACCTGAAGAGAAGCTCAAGTCAAGTCCAGATCAGGCGCTCCGCTTCCAGCAGGCTACAGCAAGCACCCAGATCACTCGCCGGACAAGAATGAGTACTTGCTGGCGTTGTCACCAGGGTCAAGGTTCAATGTCTACCCTGAAAATCCACCTGAACTCAGGTAATGCCCAGATCACTGTGAGCCTGCCCTTGTTCTTTTCCCTTTCATTTGCTCTGATCGTAAGTCAAATGCTGATAATTCCTAAAAAAGATGCCCCTTTACTCTTTGACAGGAGTGTGATTGAAGAAATCTTCTCGCACTTGGTTAGAATTGGTTCTCTTTTGGAAAGCATCATAAATGACTGCTTGGGGCTCCCTCCAAATTTCCTTAAAGAGTACAATCATGACCGGAGCTGGGATTTCATCGTGGCGTTACGCTATTTCCCTGCCACAGAAAGAGAGGCAAACGGGATCACGGAGCATGAAGATGGGAACTGTATCACCTTCGTGTTCCAGGATGAAGTCGGAGGCCTTGAAGTTCGCAAGGACGGGGAATGGATCCCCGTTGTTCCTGCAGAAGGCAAAATTGTGGTCAATATAGCTGATGTCATTCAGGTAAGTGAAAAGATTCAAAGCTTTTCCCCTGTTTCGGCATGAGATCAACATATTGATCATCTATTCCTAGCTCTTGCATTGCATCTTGCGTTCTTTGTTCCATCTTTTCATCATGTCACTCAATAGATGCTATATCTTTGTACTGCATGTCGACGCTGCCTGGTGGAAAAGGTGTTGAGCAACAAAAAGTTCAAGAGTGCCACTCACAGAGTCGTGAGATCGAAAGGAAGAAGCCGTTACTCATTTGCCTTCTTCTATAACTTGCACGGGGACAAATGGGTGGAGCCGCTGCCACAGTTCACTACAGAGATCGGGGAGTCACCCAAGTACAGAGGGTTCCAATACAAGGAGTACCAGCAGCTGAGGGTGAGGAACAAGACTCATCCGCCTTCTAGACCGGAAGATGTGATCCATATTACCCATTATGCCATTGAAACTTAGCAAGGATGAAAATTTTTCCAACTGGAATGTCTTAATCAAGTAGTTCTTGTGTTCGATCTTCAAGATTTGCAAATGGTGTGAACTAAATAAGCGTTCCGATCAAGATGCTTCTTTGCTTCACTTTATTAGTCCTCCACTGTCATTTCCAGTTCTTACAGTTTCATCTCTCAAGTTAATCTCAGAAACCTCCAGTAAAGGAACAATCTTTGTCCTCACCATGTGTATCCACGACCAACGTGCCCAATCTGTAATTCAAGTTACACAGCTTGAAAGAAGTACAGAACTCATCTGTTGTGCCCAGTGAATGGCAGTGGCAATTAACAAATAAAGAGTAGGTACTACGCATCTTTAGAAATTGGAATATGTTTTAGTATTCCATCTTCTGACTTTGAGCAACAACCCAAGGAAATTTGGAGAAATGTCGACACCAACATAAACATTGTGGGAATAATGCTAAAGAATTTAGCTCTTCAACCAAAACAAGATGTGCTGACCTTCTTAGAAGCATTAGATGTATGATTCCTTTAAGAATTCAAAAGCGAGTTAGCTTTGGCACTTCAATGTATTCTGCTAATTCCCTTTGCTCATCCGTTCCTTGCAGTATGAAGACTTAGAAAAGCTTCTACTGATGTACTTACAATTGCCAAGTGACGTAAAATCCTACAGATTTACAGTTCTCCAAAGAGTGTGATTTGTTAAATTATTGATCCATTTTCTAGATTTCTAAGATTTTTCTCTAAACTACAATTTTCTGCAAATATATATGAGCATGCAGAGATAATCTGTGTATCATGCAGGTTAACGAGGCCTTTGAATTGGCTTGTAGTGCTCCATTCTCATGTACAGAAGAAACCTACTAGCAACATCAAAGTTCCATACGCTTGTAATACCCCAATTCCTATACCTTGTCCCATTGCTGTTGCAATTGCTGCGAAACCCCACATATTTTTTACATCCCAAAATACACATACTAACATGATTATACAGCAACACGAAATGAAAAGATGGATTCAGGCCACACTCAACCTTGACCCAGACATGTCTAGAAAGCCTAATCAGCATCAAAAACTACAATTCGTTCATACTGTTATTGACTCCAAATGTAATGGAATCATAGCAAAGAATGCGTACTTAAGAACCTAATTTTAGTACATTCACAACTATTAGTATGATGAATAAACAGAGGAAGATTCAACCCTACTATCTTCCAATAGACAAAACTGTAGAATATTAGTCCTTGCTGCTGTTTATTAGACTCCTTGCACTCAACAAATTTAAATTGTAAAATGAAAGTTTCAACTCCTTTTGGTGCGGATGGTTTAATGATCCACTTCACTTGAGCACATCCTTTGCCTACGCTATTCAAACAGAGTAAAGCATTGGCAAAGCCAATATTGAGATTGCATGTCAATCCACAATCAGATATTCATGGCAAAATGACAAATCTTCACTATATTTAAGGCTTCTTTACATTGAACAACAAATGAAATGGAAAAACTAATACATCGAGATGTATTAACTCCAAGACAATTAATGTAGCTACCCAGAGTCAACTCACAGAGAGTTCTATGCTGCTGTTCTGCTGCTAAGCTCGAGCGAACTTAAAACATCGTCTAATCAGTTATGCACAACTGTAGTTGTTTCAGTCTATTCAAAAGTAAGGATGTGATTGAGAGCAGATTAGATCCATATAGTTGGTTTGACGAAGAGAAGAGTCAGTTAGGACTTATTAAATTTCTAAACTTTTCAAAGATGAAATACTGTTAATGGCCCTTAGAGCTTCAATTCGTCTTCCAGAGAATAGCTCAGGGACACAGATTGTTCTAAGCTTCACATAGTGTGGCCTATAATCGGCCCACACAAGCCCCATGCCATCTTTAGTAATCTTGACTGGGGACTCCATCCTGTGCCTGTTGGCCAATACTTGGTCATGTTCTTGGAGGACTTCCTTGACCAATTCAGGACTCATGTTCTTGGAGGACTTCCTTGACCAATTCAGGACTAGACACGTCGATGCTCAGCTTGGAAATGAGCCAAACCAATATGACAGGGCTGTGAAGCCATGACTACTCTGCGAAGAAGTGAGCCATGGCCAGGCTCGGTTTGATTTGGTGTAAATTGCCTATGAGTGGCGAAGGGTAAGGACCTGTTGGGAGCTTGGGCTTCCTCCAGTGGCAAAGCTTGATCACCAAGAAGATGGAGATGATTAGAATGAAGGGTTCATATGAATCCATTGCCAGAAGGAAGAGGGCGATGAGTATTACATGACTCCTCTTGAGAAGGCATGGTAACCTTCTCAAGAGCAATAATCATGCCCACAATGTAGGCCGGCAGTGATTTGTTGTCGGAACACAAGTCTAGTATTTTCTTTGGGAGGGTACAATATTTATGTATTGCCAAATAGTATTACAGATGCTTTGACATTTGCCTTCTGATATCCACACGCATTGTGGATGAACGTCTGTTTGAAACAACAGGGAAAAGATGGAAGCAAACCATTGACGTTTACTTATGGAGTGCTCTTTCGAGCTATATGAGAATGTTTGTGCCTGGTGAGAGAATGACAGTCTCGTGCTCTTGTACCTACATTAGTAGGAGTACATAGCACCTAACCAGCATTGAAAACTACAATTTGTTTATACTGTTATTGACTCCAAATCTAGTGGAGTAATATAAAAAACATATACTCCAGACGAACCTAAGTTACATTCAGAAAGATTCATTCGAGGAATAAACGGGTGATGGATGAAGATTCCACCATACTATCTTCCAAAAGACAACTGTAAATGTATTAGTCGTGAAATCCAACCAAACAAAGTAAAAGGATAAAAGAAGCCAAATGGGTGGTCTTTCATGTGTGGCCCGATGAAGCATGAGCAAATATGCTTCAGCCGGCACATTCTGTCGGATATGTTTGAAATATTTTGAGAAGAGGACATACTAGCAGATTACTCTTCCCAAGTTCTTTCCGGATACTGTAGCGTGATATAAATCATAGATATGACACATATATTTGATGGGCATTAACATCTAGTTAAGCCAAATTTACAATTTTACCATGCTTTTGTCGAGAAAACTTCTTATAATGATTTGAAGATGGCAGAATAATCAAAAGATACTAGTGTGTGTATTTGAATGTGCAGAACAACTTCAATTGACACAGGCGATATGCAGCTTGTATAGACAACATGACATCTAAAGCATGGAGGAGAACAAGCTATTGGATGGGAACTGTGTACAATTTTGGAGAAACATTTGTAGAAGATAAACAAGCAATAAAGGAAGGTTTGTTAAAATTTGAATGGACCACTAACAGGTCAACAATTTAAAGACGTGCGACGTCAAGTTGCTCGGAAGGACCAGTCATTCAGCGGAAACTTATGAGAAATTTGGAAGGACATGTCAAAGAAGCTGCTTATCCTAGAGATGGTAAAGTTAGCGGACATACGAGCATCTACAATCATGGTGGGAAGACCCAGATCGATATCAATTTGAATGGGACTCAAATTGGTGTCCCACAACTGTCTTAAAATGTTGGAATCTGCATGCAACAACCCAGAGTGTATCAGAAAGCTTTTTTTCATTTTTGTGAAAGTGGGTAAGACGTCAAACAAATTGCAGATGTAGAGAGTTATATTTTGGAAAAAGGCCCTTAATCTGTCAGACCGACGTTCTGAGTTCGTAAAAAGTAATTCAAATGGTCATATTAACGTCCCTTTGACTGAGAAAGTGTCTAACAGATACCTTGAGGCTCAACAGATCAAAGTGGGCTGTGAAGATCAGCGAAGTTTAAGAAAACTTTCTTTCTCAAGTTCAAATTTAATGGGCTGTGACTGGAGGAGTCTAAGCTCCTCAATATCAATACTTCAACTGAAAAAAATGGACTCAGGCCGAACTCGACCTCCACCCAAATATGCCTTGAAAGCCTAACCATCATAGAAACCTACAGTTAGTTTATACTGTTATTGACCTCAAATCTAATGGAATAGTACAACACAAGTATAAACATCACCGGGAGAATCGAATTGTATTACATTCAGAAATATTAGTACAAGGAATAACCGGATGAAGATTCCACCATACCATCTTCCAAAAGACAAAACTGCAGATGTCTTGGTCATGAAATCCAAACCGAACAAAGGAAAGCGATAAAAGAAGCCATATGGGTATCTTTGATTTAACCCTATGAAGCATGAGCAAATATGCTTCAACCGACACATTCTGTCAGCTATCTTTGAAATCTTTTGAGAAGAGGACATTCTTGCATGACTTCCCAAGTTCTTTCCAGTCATGCGGATACCGTAGCAAGATATAAATCATAGATGCGACACCCATATTTTATGGGCATTAACATCTAGTATAATTTTACCATGCTTTTGTCGAGGTAAATTCTTATAATGTTTTGAAGATGACAAAATGATAAATAAATAAAAAAAAGGTTACAAAGTATTTGAATGTGAGGAAAAACTTCTCTATAGACAGGCTGTATGCAGGTGGTGTCGACAATACTATGTCTAACGCATGGAAAGGCTTTGGCTTTATAGAAGGAGAACAAGCTATTGGATGTGAAATATGTGTAATTTTGGAAACACCTTTGTAGAAGATGTCATAAATTTTCTTGAAAGGGGAAAAGATGTCATACAAACTGTGGAAGCAGAGAGTTTTACTTTGGAAAAAAGCCTTTTATGCTCGCGAACTGAAGCTCTGAGTGCGTAGACAGTAGCTCTAATGGTCAGATTGATGACCCTTTGATTGAGAAAGCTTCTTACATATACCTTCGAAGCTTAACAGATCAAAGTGGCTGTGAAGATATCTTTCTATCTCAACTTCAAATTAAGTGGGCTGTGAACATATGGAGTCTAAGCTTTTTCAGAAAATTGATCAATTCTTCAACCAAAAAGATGGACTTAGACCGAACTCGACCTCCGCCCAGATATGCCTTGAAAGCCTAACCTTCATTGAAACCTATAGTTAGTTTATATTGTTATGGACTCCAAATCTAATGGAATCGTATAAAACAAGTATATAAATCACCAGGAAAATCTAATTGTATTATATTCAGAAATATTAGTACCAGGAACAAACAGATGAAGATTCCACCATACTATCTTCCAAAAGACAAAACTCTATATATAGTAGTCCTTTCTGTTCTTTAATGAGTTCAATGTACATCATGATTTGGACTGATGCAATACCTTGATCTCTTGGCTGCTAATTGTCCGACACACCGTACTTGTTACCTTTGGAGCGACTTGCTGAAAGACAATTACTATTCATGACATCAATAGTTTCGCAGCGGAGTACTCCATCACGCTTTAAAATAGAGTTCTGAATAGACAAAATCGGATATGCTTCCCTACTCATTCAAGTTGCCAAATTTATTCTTGCGACCTGATCAAAATTATGTATTTGAAGTCCCATGATAATCGTATCTTCATTAAATTGAAATATGATATTTTAAACTTGAGGACAACCAATAGTGTCAAAATAGCAAGCACATATGACATTTAAACTTGATGACAACCGATAATGTGTCAAAATAGCAAGTATGTGAACTTCTATATAAAGCAATGGTGGCTTGGGACACTCAAGCAACCACAAGAAGCAAGACTGAAAATCAAGAATTGAGATGGTCTCCTCAAGCATCTCAACCGTCGATCTCTCTCCTTTCTTCAATGAGGAAGGTGATGAGCATGGAAAAAAGGAGGCAATAGAGACAATAACCAAGGCTTGCTTTGAGCATGGCTTCTTCAATATAATGAACCACGGCATACCCACTGATCTTATGAATAAAGCCCTCCAACTCTCCAAGACATTCTTTCAATACCCACCTGAAGAGAAGCTCAAGTTGAGTCCTGCGCCAGGTGACTGTCAGATTCCTGTTGGCTACAACATACAACCCGATCACTCGGTGGATAAGAATGAGTACTTCCTCGTGTTCCAACCGGGGTCAAGCATGAATGTGTACCCTGAAAATCTACCTGAACTCAGGTAATGCTCAGTTCACAGTGGGCCTGCGCTTGTTCTCTTCCCTTTCATTTGGTCTAATCCTAAGTCAATATGCTGATGTTTCCCTAAAAATTACCCTTTTACACTTTGACAGGAGTGTGATGGAAGATCTCTATTCTCGCTTTGTTGGAATTGGTTCTCTTTTGGAAAGCATCATAAATGACTGCTTGGGGCTCCCTCCGAATTTCCTTAAAGAGTACAATAATGAACGGGACTGGGATTTCATGGCGGCGTTCCACAATCTCCCTGCGACAGAGAGTGAGGCAAACGGAATCACGAAGCATGAAGATGGGAACTGCATCACCTTCGTGTTCCAGGATGAAGTTGGAGGCCTCGAAGTTCGCAACGATGGGGAGTGGATTCCCGTTGTTCCCGTGGAAGGCCAGATCGCGGTCAACGTGGCTGATTTCATTCAGGTAAATGAAAACAGTCAACTCTTTCCCCCCTAATTCGGCATGCGATCAACATATGGATCGTCCATTACTAACTCTTGCGCTGCACCTTTTGTTCCTTGTTCCATCTTTTCATCATATCACACAACAAATGCTATGTCTTTGTTTTGCATGGCCACCCCGGCTCACGTGGGAAAGGTGCTGAGCAACAAAAAGTTCAAGAGTGCCACTCACAGAGTGGTGAGATCGAAAGGAAGAAGCCGTTACTCATACGGCTTCTTCTATAATTTGCATTGGGACAAATGGGTGGAGCCGCTGCCACAGTTTACTACGGAGATAGGAGAGCCGCCCAAGTACAAAAGATTCCTAGTCAAGGAATACCAGAAGATGAGGATGAGGAACAAGCTTGATCCGCCAGCTAGACCGGAAGATGAGATCGGCATCACTTACTATGCCATTAATACTAAGGCAAGGATGAAACTATCCCTATTAAGAATATGTGCAATCGTAATGTCTTGAGCAACTAGTACTTGTGTTCCCTGAAGTCAAGAATAAGAACTTGTCATTGTCTGATGGCTCGAAATATGTAGAAGGGGTGAACTAATAGAGGGTTGTGATCGAGGTGCTCATTTGCTTCCCTTTGCTAGTCCTCCAATGTCATTTCCTATTAAAGTTCCATTTCTCAAGTTTATCTCAGAAACCCTCCAATAGAGAAACGATTTTCTCTTCATCTTTTGTATGCACAACCCCCGTCTCCAGTCCATAATCTAAGATTCAAAGCGTAATAGAAGTATAGAACTCATCCATTGTGCGCAGTGAACGTATCTTTAGAAGTTGGGATATGTTTCAGTATTCTATCTTCTCACTTTGAGTAACAAGATAAGGAAATCTGAAGAGCTGTCCCTTCCCACATTAACATTTTGAGGATAATGCAACTGATTTTAGCTCTTCAACCGAAAAAAAAAAGATGTGCTGACCTTCTTATAAGCATTTAGAGTTGTGATTTCTTTAAGAATTCAAAAGCGAGTTAGCTGTTTGGCACTTCCTTCTTTATGTATTCTACTCATCCCTTTTGCTCATCTGTTCCCTGTAGTATGAACACTTAAAAAAGCTTCTATCGATGTAATTGCAATTATCAAGTGATGTAAAATTTTATGAATTTACAATTCTTCAAAGGGTGTGGTTCTCCAGCAACATGAAATGAAGAGATGGACTTAGGCCGAAGTCGACCTTGGCCCATGCATGCCTTGAAAGCTTAACCGGCATGGAAATCTGCACTTAGTTTATACCGTTTTGACTCCAAAACTAGCGAGAAAATATTAGATAGTCCACCGCACCACGTCAGTCACACGTGTCTCCCTACTCACTGATTGTCACATGTCCAGATGAGGCCTCCGTTGCATGTTTTCAAGGATCTTTTTCTTAGTCACATGCTCTTGTTTCACAATCACCCCTCAATCCCCTTAGACTTTGAGCCTAGAATCATGCAAAGCTAAAAAAAATTATGACTCTTTGCTAGATTTATTACTTTTGACGTATAGATCTATAATCTTAGGCTAGATTTATTACTTTTGTAAATTATGACTCTTTGCTTCAACTTTGCCTTTGAGATTTTGTTCCGGCAATTTAATTTCTTTTCTGACTATTGAGCATGTGTGCCTTGGTGCCTAGTTAATATGTAAACCGAAGACGCGGGTGCAATATGGAGAAGATGGGTGTCACACTATGATTCCTACCAGAAAAGTGGAATGAAACAATTGTCCTTCCTTCCAAAGGACGCAACCTCAAACCATACCCAAAAATCATTCTCCCAAAAGTCCTAATCAATAATGCTCTCAAACTTTTGACTACTATTCAAGGAACCTCAAAAGATTTGAAAAAAAAAGGGTGAGCACTTACAACTCAATGAATAACACATCTCTTCCAAGCGGACCAAACATTCATCGTGCATCTTTATAAAACGGATACCATCATATATCAATCTCAAAACTTGAGTATTGTATACAAAAAATATCATACGTGGATAATATCTTTCCAACAAATCTTTTTATGTATAATATCCATAACAATATCAACTCATAATGACAAATCAACAATCGATGGTCTATTTCAATGATCAATGTCAATCGAGTAAAATGTTAATGTTCCACCCCATCGACTAATCTAACGCTTAACATCTAACTATGGTCACGTTTAATATTGTGACAAAGGCAACCAAGTTTAATCCTTTTGGCTAGATCTACCACCAATATCAGCTAACAATTTAGCATTGAAGAATGTCCTAATAATAGTATACATACTCCCCCCTAAATGGATTCTTATCAGAGCGATATGAGCTGTCACACCCCAAAACTATAGGAAAGGGAAATGATATAGTTGTCCTTCCACACGAAGAACGTAGCCTCAAATATAACCGACAATCATATCAACATATATATCTCCGGCTATATACACACACATATCAGATAAACTAATAGATTGGTTACAACATCATAATTTCTATAGTTTACAAAACACACACACACATGTAGAACTCAGCCAACCCAACAATCATTATTAACTATATACACAACTTCCATGAGCCATTAAAAAAAAATCAACTCTTAAAAATTTCCCACTAATAGCACTTTCCCCTTAATTGTCGTTAACCGAGAGACTTGAAAATATGAAAAACGAGTTCAATGATTATCACAGCTCAATGAGTAGTATATATCTTCTAAATAAATCAAGCAACCACTATGCATATATAAAAATCAATGCTAGGACTTCATAACTCAAACTCCAAGGATAAAATTGTGAAAGCGTGAATTTTCAGAATTTATTTTCGATTAAATAAATCGGGCATTTCATCGACGCGCCGATAGTACAATTCTCTGAGCTGATTACTCATGAGATAACTAGACTATCTGAGGAAGTCAGTAAGGGATTTTAACACAATGGACTTGATAATACGACCAGGAATCGACTGCTCAACCGTGTCGATCTGTAAGGGTCATTACGGCACCGTCAAAAATCGATCAGAGACCGGAGATAGGTCGATTCGATTGAGATATGTAATTGGTGTGTGGGTGATTCCACCTAATTGCAAAATTTTCATCGAACGACACTAGACCGATTTTTCTGTCATTTCTGTACCCGGTGTTCGTATTTGAAACCTCGAGATTTTCATAACAACTGAGACTCGCCAATGTGTCGAAGATGTACATTGTGACTCGAGATAAATCGATCACGGGTCAATTGTACTAAAAATTCCTAAAAGCTACCTGGTAGACTAGGTCACGTGAAAATCGCGTCAGATTGAAATTAACCATGAATTTGAACCCGATTTCAGAAATCGAAAGTTCTGTCATGTCATGATCTATTTTAGAACGTTGACTCATCCTCCGAAGAATTTTCAGAGATTCCGGGATTTTTACGGAAAATTGATTCAGACGTTGCGGAAAAATAACGGAAATTCGGATGGGCTAAGTTGAAGGAAATTTGGACTTCCAAGCCGAGCCTTTGGGTGTTGAGGACTTGCAAAAAATAGGTTTTTGAGAAGTGGACAAAGTGGCCATATTTCCAAAGGACTTATGACTTAAGGCATCTACTAGCACATTAGCCCTATCTAGATGATAATTGCTAAATAAGTCATAAATCTTTAAAAATTCAAGTTATCTTCATTAACTCAAAGCATCTGCTACCACATTAGCCATATCTAGATGATAATTGATAAACAAGTCATAAATCTTTAGAAATTCTAGTCATCTTCTTTAACTCAAAGTATCTGCTATTACATTTCATTTCATTTCATTTTTTTCACCATACAAATAGTGTTGCCACATCTTCAAGGCAAACATAACCGTCACTAGCTCTAGATCATGAGTGATATAACTCTTCTCATGTGATTTCAACTGTCTAGAAGTATAGGCAATAATCTTATCATCTTGTATAAGAACAAAGCCCAAAAGTTATTTAGACGCGTTATAGTAGATTATAAAACCGACACTTCTTGAAGATAGAGTTAGTATAAAAGTTGAACTAGTCCCTCTTCAACTTTTGAAAACTACCCTCACACTAATCTAATCATATAGATTTAACTCTCCTCTGTGTTAGACTAGTAAGTGGACAAACAATCTTTGAGAACCCCCCATAGATCTTCAGTACTAGTTAACTAACCTAAGACAACTTGTGACATCCCAGATTTTCGATCTTGTTTTCTATTAAATAAATAGGGCATTTCATCGACGCGCATATAGGGCTGTTCTCAGAGCTGATCACTCTCGCGATAACTAGACTATCAGGGAATGCCATTAGGGAATTTTAAGGCAACAGACTTGAGAATTTGACCAGGAATCGGCTTCTCGACCATGCTTATCTTTAGAGGCCATTACGGCACAGTTAAAAATCAATGTGAGATCAGAGATAGGTTGGTTAGACTGAGATGTATGGCTGATCGTGGGTGACTCCACCAAATTGAAAAATTCTCGTCGACCGGCACTAGACTGATTTTTCTATCGTTTTGGTACCCTGTGTCCGTATTTGAATTCTCGAGATTTTCACGACAACCGAGAGTTGCCAATGTGTCGAGTGGGTTCATTGTGGCTCGAAGAAAATTGGCCACAGGTCATTTGCACTAAAAATTTCTGAAAACTACCCGGTAGCCTAGGTTATGCTAAAATCGCGCCGAATGGAAATTAACTGCGAATTTGAGTCCGATTTCAGAAATTGAAAGTTCTGTCATGTCACAATAAATTCTAGGAACGTCGATTCAGTCTCAGAAGATTTTTCTGCCAACCGAGACTTTTTGGGAAAAAGTCGTCCTAGGGCCGTTTTTGTCCAGAAAATGCCGAGGACCGTTTTTTATCGCAAAATTGGGAAGCAAATGGGATCAATTGGTGAGGAAAAATACCAATTCGATCTTTGAGGTGCTAGTTGATTTTATTGAGGCCGAATTGTGTAGAATTGATCAAGAACAAGTGTCCAATTGAGGGAGAAATGTTGGAAATTCGTATACCCCCATTTGCCTATGATTTTGGACCATTTCAAGTGTCCAAAGATGAGCATGGGTGGCTGAATGGTGGCCAAGGAAGACAGCATGTGGTGGAAGTTGGTCAAGGGGACCAAAAATTAGAAAATTTGGCTAAGGTGGCCCCCCTTGCCTCCTCTCTCCTCATCCTATTCTCCCACCGGTCGACCAGCCTTCTTATTGTGCCTTGTGAGCTTCGAATGCTCTAGAAGATCGAGCAGCCGCCCATCCGAGCCTCTCGTCGCCGCTGCACGTCCTCGCTATCACACCGAATCGCCGCTCGTTGCCTGACGGAGTCGCGCGCAAGCCCGCGCGAGCTGCACCCCCTCCGCCGCTCCATCTGTCCTGTCCAGCCTTGCTCGCTGCCCTTCGAAGACCTGGACCACCACAAGAGCTCCTGCTGCCGTCAAGAACCACCCTCCGAACCACCAAAGCCTCCGTCGGTCCACCGCCACCTTTGTTTGCCTCAACCCACTTTTGTTTTCTCTCTTTTCAACCCAAAATAGAAGCTTTCTTGGTCGGTACTCCAGTAGCTTCAAGGCCCGTTTTGGCTCGCTTTCCGGCCCCGAAAGTTAGGCCCGCCTTGGGAAGAATCGAGCCCTATTGCGTCCCCATCGATTTGAATCGACCAGCTAGCAAAACAAGTGAGTTTAACTCACTAATCCTCGCTTAGTATATTAATGATGCTTAGGGATTGATTAGAGTAAATTAAGTATGTTTAGGTGGATATATTAGATTAGATTAGTTAATTTAATTATCTACCGATGCATATTAAGTGGTTAGTTAGTGCAATTAGCGAGTAAATAGACTCTAGTATTTATTCAACGAGTCTTGAAAATTTTTCAAGACCGTTTCGACGTCCAATTAGGCATTACGGGCCTAAGTTGGTTTTATTGGAATTTATTTAATATTTTTCATAATTATTTATTTATTTATTTATTTTTAAGAAATCAAACCGGGATAGCTGGTGACCGGAATTTTATGTTGATTACTGTGGTATGGTCCGTTTATTGAATTGAGCTTTAGTTTGTGCTGAATTGATTTAATTGTGATTTTATGATTTTATTCCTAAATTAATTAATTTTAATAATTAATTGGAAAATTACCAATGTCGGTCTACAGCGCCAAAAATCTATTTTGGGACTGCTAAAAATAGTGGGAGGATCAAAAGTAAAATTATTGTATTTTGGCTAAGACCGACTGTGTACCCACACACGGCTATTTTTATCGGGTATGATAAAAATGATGGAAACGTTGGATGACTATATCGGCCTACGGGCGATATGTCAGCTTTGGGTGAGCATATATAGTATACCATATTATCAGCTTTGGGCGAGTAATATTATCAGCTTTGGGTAAGCATATATAGTATATTATACTGGCCAGGGGGCCCTATTTTATTAGCTTTGGGTGAGCAAATATATAGTATACTATATTATCAACTTTGGGCGAGCTATACTATATATTTATCAGCTTTGGGTGAGCAGTCCTGATTTGATAGGACTTTATAGATAGTATTGAATGTACTGACCAGAGGAAGGTTGTGGTGACATATAATAGACTGAGTCGATTGATCGATGTTTCAATCCGTGGTGATTGATTGATGTGATTTGTATACCTCTGAGATAGATTGACTTGCAGGAAGGAATTGAGGCCAAGGTAAGTCCTCTAACCCGTGTTGTACTTAGGTAGCCCTTATGGCGTATTGGCTTCCTAATCGAGTCTTAGGGGGTAGAACTTGCTGAGACATCGTCTCACTGATTATTGTATAGCCATTTTCAGGTCCTTAGATGGTGTTGGTGGAGGACCGAAAACCCTGGAGTTTGGGAAGGTGGAGACCGAAGAATCGACGAACGTGTTAGATCAGTGGGTCATAGGACAGTTCCCTTTTGTTATTAAGCCAATATTTTGTAAACAACCTGATATTGATTATAAACTTGTTTGTTTATAAAAGTCACATTTACTAAATTTAGTAAGCCGATATTTTGTAAACAACGGAGAATTTGTATGTTGAATTTAGTAACACGGTGAGGAAATAGTTGTTTACAAATTCAACACACAAATTCTCCGTTGATTAAGTTAAAAGTCACATTTACTAAATTCAACATACAAATTCATTTCATGCAAATTTTATAATACAAACTTCAAGAGTTGTTCGTCTTCCTCCAAACTCTTTGAATACACTAGGATGTCATTAATAAAAACCACAATAAATTTACCAAAATACTCCCTAAACACCCCGTTCATAAAGTCAATCAAAACAGTAGATGCATTCGTTAATCCAAAAGCATGACAAGAAATTTATAATGATTATACCTTATTTAGAAAGTAGTTTAGGCACATAATATGTTTTTATCTTCAATTGGTGATTCCCAAAATGGAGATCACTCTTGGAAAATACTTGATCTCCCTAAAATTGATCAAATAAATCCTCCATTCTGGGCAAAAGATATTTATTTTTTATCATCGCCTTGTTAAGTTTTCGATAGTTTACATAAAGTCTCATAATATTGTCATTCTTTTTCACGTCACCCTGTTAAATTCTTGATAGTATATACAAAACCTCATATTATTGTCCTTCTTTTTTAGCAAATAGAACCGAAGCTCCCCAAGGAAAAATATTAGGTTTAATAAAACTCTTACCCAAAAGCTCTTGTAGCTACTTTTTTAATTTTTTCAATTCAGCAAGTGTCATCTGATATGGTGTTGTACCGGGCATCAATTTAATATAAAACGTAATTTCTCTATTTGGAGGCAAACATATAAATCTTTAGGAAATACATTTGGAAACTCTCTAATAATAGAAACATTCTCCAACTTCACTACAACTTTACTTATATCTTTTACACAAGCTAGATAACCACAACAACCCTTTCTCAAAAGTTTCCTCACTTGTAAAGTTGAGATCAACCTTAGAAAAGTGTCTTGACAACTTCCTAAAAAAGAAAATTCGAGTTGATTCAGAAATCTAACGATTACTTTCTTTGAAAAAAAATCAACAATAGCACGATAGTTAGATAACTTATCCATCCATATAATAACATTAAAGTCTCGAATATTTAACTCCACTAAATCCATAGGCATTTCAACATTATTAATCCAGAGTACACATCTCTTGAACACATTATCAGTAACCAAGAAATCGCCAATTGTTTTATCAACACGCAATTCACATTCAAGAGGCCTAAACAACATATCAAACTTCTTCGCAAATTCAATTGAAATAAAGGAATGCATAGCCTAGAATAAAATAATGCGTAAGCACATTGCCAGACAATATAAATATTACTACAATAACTACATTAGATGTCCCCACATCCTCTTTCGTCATGGCAAAAACTTCCCCACTTATACACTATCTTTATTGGTTTTCCTGAGCCCTACCAACTGAAGAGGTTTTCCTTCACATGGAACAACAGTGTGATTTGTGCCCTTATTGCCGATACAAATAACATGATCTACTGTCAATGGTAGGATTCTTTATGTAGGATAATCTCATCGAATGTGTCATGCTTTTCTACATAAGAAGCACATTACTATTTTTCCGACTATTATTTTCCAACGACATTCACATCTATAATGTCTTCTACATATATTACAGGGAGTTTGATTACTCGAATTTCTAAACTTTTTAGGCCAACTGAAACCTCTTCATTTTCTTCTACCATTAGTATGACTATCTCGAAAATTTGTGAGTTTAAACCTCTTGTGCTGAGGTGCTTCCTATGTGCCATGCTTTAAAGAGTTTTGCTCTTCTTTAATAGCTCATTCTAACACGTTTTTATAAGTTGTTAGTACTAGAGATGCGAGTGCGGAGCTAATTTTAGGTCAAAGCCCTCTTTGAAAATGTTCGGCCTTATCTTCCTCATTAGCTATAAAATGCTCCACAAATCTACTCAACTAATTAAAGTGAACTGCATGCTCCACAATTAGACTCACTTTGAGAAATATACACAAAATCACCATTCATCTTTGCTTGGAATAACACTACGAAGAATTGAGCATTTAAAACTTTCATAAAGTTCTCCCAAGATATAATAGCATCCCTAATTCCAAGGGCTGGCTTTATTCATTTCCATGTATACTCTATTTGACCCTCCAAATCTTAGATGGCAAAGTTAACTTTCTAATTCTCAGGAACATCTTCAACTCTAAATTTTTCCCAATTTTTTTAATCCAACGTTCAACTGATACCAATGGATTATTGCTTGCTCAAAATTAGTCGGAGGAAACAACTTTTGGTTGTCTTCCTTGACTTGCGACTTCATGCAAATTAAGACTCCTATCAAATCAATCCTCTAGTCTACTCCTTGAAGCCGAACCTTGAGAAGCTGGAGGTGTATATCTAGTTTCGGGAGTAGTGACTTGCTTGCATTTACTGCTCCTACAAAGCGAGGCAAGCGTCTCTAAATCAATACCCATGATCATCTGAATCCAAGAATGAAATTAGATATTACTATCTAAAAGACTCAAGCATTAAAATCTACCACACAATCTCATAACATTATATATATATATATATATATATGAATGAAATCTTCAATCCTTATTCAGAATACATTATAATTTACATAGATGATGTTCTAGTTTTCTCCTCTAATATAGAACAACATTTCAAACATTTATCAATTTTCATAAAAAATAATCATACAATAGTTTCTCCTACTAAAATTGCTCTTTTCAAGACCAAAATCAGATTCTTAGGTCATTATATCTATTTAGGCACCATAACTCCCACACGCACACACACACACACACACACACACACACACACACACACATTCGATAAAATAAAAACTTAAACTTTGATACCAAAAATATCACTCTAGAACTACAAAATAGGGGATGACATGATCGTCCTTTCACGTGAAAGACATCGCCTTAAACATAACCAACAACCTGAAACGTATATATACATATCAAATAAATCAGTAGGTTGGTTACAACATTAGAGTTTCTATAATTAACTAAAAAGAACATATATAACTAGAGCTCAATCAACTCAATAACTAGAATTAACTATATACACAACTTTCATGAGCCAAAAAAAAAAAAAAAAAAAAAAAAAAACTCAACAGTTTCCCACCGATAGCACTCTTGCCTTACTTGTTGCTAACCAAGGGACCTAAAAGCATAAAAAACGAACGAAATAAGCAACCACAACTCAATTAGTAGTACATATCTTCTAAGTAAATTGAACAACCACTATGCATATATACAAAGCAATACTATAACTTTATAACTTAAACCCCAAATATAAAATATTTATTGAATCATATATAAGTTGTTTCTTCTCAACAAAGATTTAGACTAATTAGAAAATCTATTTAAATCATCATCACAATTCAAGCATCATTGGTCAAGTCCATTGATTAATTTCTATCAAAAACCAAGTCAATGGTTCATTCATTGACCTATCTCATATCAAAACACGCGTCGATAGTCCATTTATAGACTAATCTTTTGCTCCATATCTAACTATGATCATGACATGACGATTGGTGACAAGGCAATCAAGATTTCCCTATTGGCAAGATCTCCACCTACAAAGCCGATGCTCAACATAGAATGATATTTTAAACCAGTATACATACCCCCCAAAAACCCATCATCGAATTCAATCATATTGAGTATAAACAACCATCCTCCAATACTAGAAATCCAATCTAGAAATCATCTCATAAACCAAGCAATTAATGTTTCGCAACATAACTATCTGCCATTTCTCAACTATTTCTCAAATCATTCATAAACCCTTTCATAAAGCAATACATATACGTAAACTATCACGACACATCTTATAATATGTTTCTCCAACCATTCTCAAATAATCGAAAAATAGTGAGTACTCGATCTCGCTTTATACAACAAAAATGCTCTTTTCAGTTCAATATATATACTTCAAGGCATGGATTTTATAAAACCAAAAAAGATATAGTACCACTTATCTTGTCGCCTATGACCAAACAATCAACGGTACTTGTATCGTCAAATTCATGGTCTTAACAAATAAGTTAGGAATAGCATTAACATCAAATAAAACTCTACCTCAACTACAAAACAACTAAATTATGTCAAAATGATAATGTCGTGACCTAATTTTCGGGTGCACCACCTAAAATCAGGCTAATGGACTACTAAATCTAACTTAGCTCGGGCTGTCCCAAGCCTATACCAATTCACGACTTAGGTTAAAAAATCTAGCATGCAAAAGGGAGTCGCCACTAATCAGTTTACGGTATGTCGATTAAACACTTAAGTAAAATAATGAGAGAATTATTTCACTTTTACGAACCAGAGATTTTGAGTACGGGGACTTGATTACGTTAAATTTCTCTAACGCCCTTTCGGTACCTTTATCTTTTGTTTTTGAAAAATGTTTGGCAACCAGCTTGAATTGATTTTAATACACTTCCATAACATGTGAGGTGATCATGCAGATGCGCAAACCACCAATTTAACACCAAATAAAACAGTGAATAAATCATGGGACTTACCTTGTAACAACGAAAGCATCTGCAGTGTTAGATCAGAATTCACATCGACAGTTCTAAATATGATTTATAATTAACAAGTAATCACTCAATTTTTGTTTTTGCTTATTTAATGAGAATTTAATGCAATGCTTCTAATATAAAATGATATGGCATGGTAATATGACATAAACTATACGACATGAGTAAAATGATTTTTTTTTGTGTTTTCTTAATGAACATGCAATAATTAAATATACAATCTAAATTAACCAAAATGACCTAATCTTAATGACATGCAATTTTTAATTAAATGAACCTAGCTACAATCACTAAATGACGTGCATTTCATGGGCCTAATTCTATGTGACGTGCACATGATATTTCTATTCTCCTAAAAATGCAATCTATCCTAGAGAATGAAATGAATTTATTCTAAGACAATCTTTTTTGTATTTTTCATGAAATTCGTAATTAAAGTTGACACATAATTAAATGTGCAATTTAAATTAAAGAAAACTAACATCCTAAATGAACGCATTTTTTTGGATTTTTTTAATTTAGAAATTCAAAATAAGATTGCAATTCTAAATATGCAAGATAACCCTAAGACTAGGAATATTCTAAAAAACGAACCTAATCCTAATTCAATTTTTTAATTTTTTTCTTTTATGAAAATAAAATTGATTCAAACACCACGACAACAAATCAAGTAAGATAGGATCGACATCCACAAATTGGCGAACCATATCTCGCGCATGAGATCGAGTTGGCCAATTTAAACTAAATCGCGAATCGAATCTCGGGTGTGAGATCGGATTGACGATTTTGCAAGTGATTGCGAGTCGGATTTCGAGCGCGAAAATCGAACTGACAATCCCCAATATGAGAGGCTATTTCATGTCGGAATCTCAATCATATATTTAAGAGCAATTCCACTAAAAAGAATAAATAAAGTAAAATAATAAGAATAATAAAAAAAATGAAATAAGGTAAATAAATAAATAAAAACTACCCAAATTGATTTTTTTTGCTTTTTGCTTTTTGCTTTTTTTTTTCCTTCAAGCCTTGTGCTCGTGGCAGATCACCAAGGACGACGGGTCACCAAGGGTGGTGGGTCACCGGCATCTGGAGCTCCGGCAAGGACCGGCGGCGGGCGGATCGGTGGCGAGCGGTCCGGCGCGGCAAAGGAAACCCCAAAGCAAGGGGCTGGGTGAGGGGCGGCAAGGGTCTTAGTAATGCGATGAGGGGCTCGGTGACCAACTCAGGCGAGCTGCTGCGGTGGTGTGCTCGCAAAAGTGCAGGACCGGCAGTGCTGGCGTTGGGTCACAATAGGCGGAGCGGGTTGTAGCTCCGGTGCGGCAGATCAGGCGGTGGCGTCGGCAAAGGGGGCTTGGGATCTGCAGTGCTGCGGGCAGAGACGAAAGGCAGGGGCGTTTTGGCCCGGTGACGTTGCATCAGAGGGCGGAGCGGCTCGGGCGTCGCGAAGGGGTGCTCGGAATGACGGTGGCCGGCAGAGGGAGACGCCGGCGTTCGGAGGCACAGCGGTGTCGCGAGGGGGGATAAGCGGTCTAGCGCGGCAGGGCACGGGTGCTGGTACAGGTGCGGTGAGCTTCGGCTCAAGCTATCGCGACCAATTTTCGGATGAACCACTTAAAATTAGTCTAATTGATTGCTAAGCCTAGACTTAGCTCGGGCTCTCCCAAGCCCATACCAACTCACGACTTAAATTCAAATATCTAGCATGCAAAAGGGAGTCGCCACTAATCAGTTTGCGGTAGGTCGATTTGACACCTAAGTAAAATAATGGAAGAATTATTTTACTTTTACGAACCAGAGATTTTGGATACAGGAACTTGATTACGTTAGATTTCTCTAACGCCTTTCCGGTACCTTTCCCTTTTATTTTGAAAAATGTTTGGCAAGCAGTTTGAATTAATTTTAATTTGTTTTCCTAACATGTGAGGTGATCACACAAGTACGCAAACCACTAATTTAACACCCAAGAAAGCAAATAAATAAAATGCAGGACTTACCTTATAGCAACGAAAGCATCTACGTTGTTAAATCAGAATTCATATAAGCAATCTTGGATATGATTTCTAATTAACAAGCAATCACCCAACTTTTGTTTTCACTCTTTTTTTTTTTAACGAGAATATAGTCCATATGCAATGCAATGCTTCTAATCTAATATGAAATAATATGGCATGGCAATATATCCTAAACTATATGAATGAGTAAAAAAAACTAACGATTTCTTAATGAACATGCAATAATTAAATATGCAATCTAAATTAGCCAAAATGACCTAATTCTAATGACGAGCAATTTCTAATTAAATGAACCTAATAACAATCACTAAAATGACGTGCATTTCATGGGCCTAATTCTATATGACGTGCACATAGTCTAAGCCTCAGACTAGGGTTTTAATTTTTCCAAATTGATATCCACGAAGGTTCTCTTTTCCAAATGCAATATTCACTTTTCACATCTGCCCTATCCGAAAAATTCATCATATCCCAGAAAATTTCAAATTCTTATTTTCTCACGAGATAATTTCCAATTACTTAAAAAAAAAAAAAAAAAAAAGGCTTGGGCCAATTTGCTTGCTTCATGAGCTTAGTCCGGCCTATCAATTTAACTCAGAACCACTAATTTAAATCCACCGGTCACCAATCCAATGCACAAAATGTAAATTAAAAACAAATGCACCTAAATTTATATGCTATGCAATTAATATTTTTTTAGGGATAAAATTAACCCCTAATTTTTAATGTGATAAATGACCAAACAGGTCGCCAAAATTTAGGTGTCAACAGATAACAAAATAACTTATATGCATTAACGAATCGCTTACCTGAAGCGATTACTCGAAACCTAAGTGCAACATAAAACTCACCCATAAAAACCTAAAATCTCGTTCCAATAAAACTATTGCTTTAAGACGACGTCTGCCAAACTCATGGCTCCACAGTGCCCTAATCCACCATTCCCATGAAATCCTAAGTTCCACAATTCAAAAATCAAACTTCGAAGCTCAATTTTCACTAACCTTCTAATTTATCCTATAAACCCAAAAACTAATTTGATTAGAAGGGCAAAGGGTGCGAGCATTTGCCGGACATTGCATTACGTAGTCTATTCAATTTGGTGAGGTCCCGTTGGTATGCATATGTGAAACCCCTTCGTCTTCTTCCTATTTCTTTTCTTCTTCTTCTTCTTTTTTCCTCTCTCTTCTTTCCTCTTTCTTTCCTAAATTGGTTCAACCTCCTAAAAGAGTGAGCAACCATTACTCACTGCTTTTCTCTTTTCTTTTTGACTCTTCAACCTTTTATTTCCTTTTTTTTTTTTTAAACACAAGTGGGCCTCACGACTTCTTTGACTTGGTCAAAGAAAATGTCCCACTATTACACAAGCAATATCAACCAATATCTTTCTCCAACAACTTACAATCAAAATCAAAAAGTCATATGATAAATTGGTTTTAGAAATCGAATCACATAACCTTTCACAATTTAATTTATCAAATAGAATACATTTCATAAGACATTTCGTAACCAATACGAACAAGTTTCAACAATTCCCTTCACAAAGCATTTAATCAAAATATTTACAAACGACCCTTACCAACTATTTCAAATAAGGCTTTCCAATGCCTTTCCAACCAACTGAAAATGTAGGAAAAGTTCGATCCAAATTATGCAAGAAGCACACTCTTTCATAGCTCATACTACAATTTCAAGATATGAATTTATAAATTCATAAAAGAGATGGTGTTACTCATCGAGAAAGTCAAAAACCAACTTATGGAGGTTACTTGAATTGTCAAAATTGTCTTCCTATCAAATAATCGATATATGACATCAAATACCCGAGTAAAACACTAATCCAGCAAACAACTTGACTAAACAACGCTTAACCGTCAACAAATTGACTCTTAAATGTTAACAAATAAACTTGCTTCTGTTTATAGTAAAACGTTTATCTTTGTCCATCACACGTGTTGTTTGTTATGCATAGCTCATACGTGAAACTTCAAAAATTCGTTCTAATTAAATCATACTTCAGAATCAATTTTTGTTAAACAACACAACTCCACAATATCTTAAACTATCATTTCTACAATAATAACAGTTTAACAACTTCTTTATCGAACCTTGAAGTTCAAAATTGACATCACTTCGAATTCTTGCCCTAATTCAGAAAATTACTCCGATTAGATGAATAATGGGCTTGAATATCTACCAAGTGTTGCAAAAAGAAGTTGATTCGGCTTGTCACAAGTCCAGATCAGCTATGCACGCAATTTTTTCCCTGTTTCTCTCTTTCTTCTTTTCCTATTCTCACAAATGAGCCCTATTTTCAATTGTCACTCACTGCTTCTTGTCTTCTTGCGTCAATGCACAAATTTGTTGAAGGAGAAAGGAAAATGAGCTAGTGCTTAGGTCTTAGGAACATGGATTGGGTTTTAGACCCATATTACAATGACTGAGTGAATTGCTAACGCCTGTGTTTGTTTATGCACTCGTGCTTTGCCCTTGTCTGAAGAGGGTAATAAAATTAGGCGTCCTCACTTGGCTTAACTTGTTTCTCCACTACTATATTTTTTTTCCGAGCAAAAAGAGCATTATTCCATTAATATAGTGAAGAATAGTGGATTTTCAGTGTTGTCAAAAATAGTCTCTTCTACATTGTCACATTTCCAAAAATCTTTCATCATTGCAAAAATCATTTACAGGCTTCTTTAAAATGAGAGTAATCATATCACAAACAGCACTTTTTTTCTTGTTAGGCTCAAAACAATGATACTTTGTAGCTTTGAAGCTTGGTCGTTGGAATGGCTATGGCATTTTCGTGGAGGCAATGAAGATGAAGTGGAGGGGTGTTTGTGGAAGAAGAGCATGTGCTTGAGAAAGAAATTCTTGAAAATATGAAACATGGTCCTGCCTAGACACGTGGCAATCAACGAGTTAATAGGCATGTGGCTGACGTGATGAGGCAGAACCACCCAATATTTTCTCAAAACTAGCAGTCATATGAAATAAAAAATAAAAATAAAAAAAGAAACGTATACTTCGCCATAAGCACCTATTGTCAATTCATTCAGAAATACTAGAAGGAATCAACGGATGAAGATTCCACCATATAATCTTCCAAGAGACAAAACTGTAGATATACTAGTCATTCCTATTGTTTATTAGACTCCTTGCACTCAACATATACTCCTTGCACTCAACAAACGAAAAATTCCAATCATGAATAAAGGTCCAAAACTCTTCCGGACTTGGCCACGTGATGCCAGACCACCCTTTTTTGAACTATGCAGGATGACTAGCTCGTCAAGTTTTTTATTCAAGAACCATTAAATCATTTTCGCCCGAATGTATTTGTTTCAGTATATTCAAAAGTAGGGATGCGATTAAGAGCTGATTAGATTCATACCATTGATCTGGTGAAGATTCAGGCAAACTAACAGTCCGTGGAAAACAAACAGTCCTTTACAAATTGTCATGAACGTAGATATCGTGACACGGGCAGGCATTTTTCCCGAGAAGTAACCCACACAGGTAATATTTTAATCTACGCATGCTTGACTTCGGAGTTCCAAAGCAAAATTTGCCGTTATGCCAAAAGGCACATTTAATTCTAGTCCATATATATTAGAATCACTCTCCCCCATTCAATACATCATTTGGTTTTTTTCTGCCCCTTTCGTCATTCTAAAAGCTTGGCAAGAGTCACTCCTTATCCAGACCTTTTGGCCTAGCGACCACTTCCCACCCTCATTATCAAACTGGGTCATTATAGGTACAATCATTTCGCTTTAATTAATAGGAATGATATTCAAGCAATTGATCATCTGATGGGTACCTTGGCGGCTTCACTACATAGTTTTTTTATTTATTTCATAAACAATTACGAAAAAAAAGTCATGGGTGTCTTCCTCGTGAAATTCACACCAGATAAAGGAAAAGGATAGAAGAAGCCAATTTGAGCATCTTTCATGCAGCCCTGTGAAGCATGAGTAAATATGCTTCAGTTGACACATTACGTCGGCTATGTGAAAATCTTCTGAGATGAGGACATACCTGCAGATGATTTCCCAAGCTCTTTTAGGCCATGGCGATACGGTAGCATGAAAGAATCACAAATGTGACGCCCATTTCTTGTGCTTTAACATCTGGTCAAGCCATGTTTTGGTCGAATCTCGACTTCTTTTACAACCAATGGATGCGCTAGTTTAACGAGGTTCATCGACCTTGAAAATTTCTATTAGTGCCTCACGGGTTGCTGTCAATTTCTTGGTTTCAATTTCTTCTTTTTGGCTGAGCCTCTTAGTTTTAGTTGAAAGGGAGTCATAACAACCAAACTTACTGAAATCTTTATTTCAGACTCAATATAAATAGGTAGAACCGAGAAGAGATCAGGGAGTGGCAGAAAAAGCATATTTCCTTAACTATGAATTCAGGAATTCCAACGGTGGATCTCTCTCCTTTCTTCGCAGAAGGAGATGAAGAAGGCAAAAGGAAGGCCATTAAAATAATAGGCCATGCGTGCTCCGAGTATGGCTTCTTCCACGTAGTGAACCATGGTGTTCCTGTTGAGCTGATGAAGAGAGCCCTGGCTCTTTCCAAGACATATTTCGACTACCCGACCGAGGAAAAATTGAAGTCTGGTCCCGTGCCTGGCACGCCAATCCCCGCTGGCTACAGCCGGCAACCAGAAAGGTCGACCGACAAGAATGAGTTCTTCATGATGTTTCCTCCTGGGTCCAGCTTTAATGTATATCCTATCAATCCACCTGGCTTCAGGTATCGCAAAGCAATAACTTCATAGTCCATGGTGTCCCTTGAAGAGGAAAGAATTCGATAAGCATTTTTCATGTTATCATTGCTTCTGAACCTTTGAGTTTCAAATCAGTTCATACCGAATGAATCATATTCTAAACAAACACTCTTATTGGGGGAACCATAAGCTTTAAGCTTTAACAATTGAATTTTTCTTGACGATGTCTTGCAGGGATGTCCTGGAAGAGATGTTCTCACAGTTTGTGAACACGGGGAGGATCATTGAAAACGTAATCAATGAGTGCTTAGGACTCCCATCAAATTTGCTGACGGAGTACAATGATGACAGGAAGTGGGACCTCATGTCAGCGTTCCGCTACTTCCCCGCTACCGAGAGAGAAAACACTGGGGTCGCCAAACACAAAGACGTGAACTGCATCACATTCGTGTTCCAGGATAAAGTCGGAGGACTAGAGGTCCAGAAGGACGGGAACTGGATACCAGTGACTCCGGTGGAAGGCACGCTCGTCGTCAACGTTGGAGATGTAATTCAAGTAATGACTAATGAAACATATGGCAAGTATTGATTGTTATTCCTGGCACATGTATAGGCAATGTGTAGAGAAATTTTGAAAACTTTTGTGTAGGTGCTGAGTAATGACAGGTTCAAGAGTGCGAGTAATAGGGTGGTGAGGCAGGCAAGAGATCGGCACTCGTATGCATTCTTCTACAACATAGGTGGAGACAAGTGGGTCGAGCCATTGCCGCAGTTCACTAAGGAAATTAAAGAGGCACCGAAGTACAAAGGGTTCTTGTTCAAGGAGTATTTGCAGTTGAGGTCAAGCAACAAGACCCACCCTCCAACTAGGGCAGAAGATGTGATCAGCATAAAGCACTATTCAATCCGTGCCCCATAAGAGCGATCCGAAGGCAAGAGATGTGCTTGACTCATTATGAAAGGAAGTGTACAGTTTGCCAATTTAAATTCTCCTTGGGAGCAAATTCTGAGAGCAAAGATGCCCTTGAAAATTCATCTGGATAATGCCACCACAAAAATGGTGTCCTGGCTTATATTGCTTCCTAAGAATTTCTTCACATTTCGTTGTATCCAGGTAAATTCCCAGCTCATCAGCAATGCCCGCACGGATGCTCTTTCTGCAGAGAAGGCAAGGATAGCAGGTTTCAGAGTTGCAGTTGATAAGCTTCCTTAAAATTCAAATATTGCCAAGCTAAAATTATGTTTTGTTCTAATTTATCATTGTTGTATCAAAGATATGGCTTGTCTGACTTAGCACATCACCGGCGCCACAAGCATCTCTGTTAATGAATAACATCCGAGTATGTCCATAAATGGTGTATTTTGGCTTTCAAATACACTTCTGCAGTGGATTTTCCCAATTTCAACCTGAATCAGTCGAAAATATTGTTCCCCGAGTTCAGTGAATACACAAGTTTACCGTTCTGACACAAAAACGAATGGCAAAGAGTATGAAAAGCATTCAGAGCCTTTGCATCGACACCACAACACAGCTATAACATGAAAATGAAGGGCAGTGACATGGAATTTATAAAAGAAAGTATATAGATAGCTAAGCTTATATTCCTGCAGCACAAGAACATCACCATACAGAAGGAATTGATGATTTTAAGAATTTGAGGACCCGTCAAATTTGGTCAGTGAGACCAAAGTTTGTTAACGTTAACATGTAGTATGAAACCGGATATTACCATCCTAAAACTTCAATATCTGGCGTGGAAGTTAGGAATCGGGAATTCAAGAAGTTCATGTCATTTTCACAATCTTATCTGGTTGTCATTTAATTTTTTGGGCATTCGACAGTGCTCAAATCTTGAAAGAGAATTGATACGCATTACTCATGGAAATTCATAGATACTACTAGCAAGGCAGAGTTTGTCCTTTACAACTACCAGGAATGTCGTAGCTCTGAACATTTCCAGCCTTTACATGCATCTCTCATTAACTGTGCAAGTAGAACTTACGTTGCCTGTTAAATCTTCTATAGCACAAAAGTACTCCTGATAGTTGGTATTATGGTTTTCACCGAGTATATTATGCAATTGTATAGCTAACTTCCGTCATACAAATTTGCTGGGCGCAGCATGGTTGGTATTGCCTGAAGAGGTCTCTGCATGTAACACACCAATCCTGGGTTTTTCGCATGTCTCTCTCCTCCGCACCGGCCCAGGAGAAGTGGTGTAGCAGCTGGCCCAACATTGATGCGACCAAGTTTATGCTGAGCTGGGCCGCAGGACAGACCCGTCTCCCTGACCCGAACGGCAAGAGCCTGAAATCTTGACCCTTTACATCGACATCGTCTTTGAGGAGCCGCTTCGGCCAGAACTCCAGCGGGCCTTGCCAAAGATCCGGGTCACGGCCCATGGCCGACGGATCTATGGATACAATAGTGCCCTTTGGAATGTCATGGTGACCAATCTTGGTATTGGCACTGGCCTTGTGAGGAAGCATCAATGGGGTTGGAGGGTGCAATCAGAGCGCCTCCTTTACTACACATTGTAAATAAGGGAGGGAGGTTCGAGAGATTGGATTCGGCAATCCAATGACCCAGTCCGACAACCCGGTCCAGTTCTTGGACATTGCGTTGCGCTCGTGGATTCTTGATTAGCTCAGCCATGGCTCATTCGACTGAGATAGCAACCGTGTCCATGCCAGCAGTGATTATGTCCCAAAGTAACTCAATTACAATTTCCTCACTGAGGTCATAGTTTTATTGCATTCCAAGCAACGCATCCACAAAGTGTTGCTTGGCAGCACGGCCTTGCACAGCTTTTGGCCTGTGCTCTCCGATGATCACTTGCACAAGTCGATCCCTCCGAGCAACATGCCTCCTCACCTCCTCTTAATTCAGCCTAAAAACCCAATCGAGCCACTGGACATGCTCCAAGAAAAACAGGGAAGGCGACGCACCTCGCCAGTTCCTTTCGGCGACTATTTCCTTGAAATTCAACCCTTGCTCGGTCGCCTCACCCCCCGCTGTCGTGAACCTCTTCCTGAACACAAGCCACGAGATGCAATCATATGCGACCGAGTTCAAGCACTTCCTAACGACCAAGCTTCTCCCCTGATCTTCACTAAGGTGCAATCTTGGAAATTGGACTCCACCATGTTCCTGACTTCATCTTCTCTGATGGGTCTTAGGGCTCGAATACTCCTCGCAGAGAACAGCTCTTGGACACAGATTCTTGTGAGCTTCACATAGTGTGGCCCATAGTCGGCCCGTACAAGCCCCTTGCCATCTTTAGTGATCTTGACTGTAGACTCCATCCTGTGCCTGCTGGCCAATACCTGGTCATGATATTTGAGGACTTCCTTGGCCTAACTTAGGAGTACCCACGACAACACTCAGCTTGGAACCGAGCCAAACCGACAGACAGGGCCGTGAAGCCGCGACCACTCGGTGAAGCAGCGAGCTGAGATCGATTTCAGTTTGATTTGGTGTAAATTGCCTAGGAGTGGCAAAGGGTAAGGACCCGGTGGGAGCCTGAGCTTCCTCCATTGGCAGAGCTTGATGGCCAAGAAGATGGAGATGATTAGAGCGAAGGGTTCATAAGAATCCATTCCAAAAAGGATGAGGGGGATCGACACTTCCACTTTTATCACATTTGACATTGGATTTGGGGGTATAAAAGGTTCTAAAATAAGCATTTGTTTCTAAATTTGGTTTAACAATTGTAAGGGAAGTTGCTTCATCTACATGACTCCTCTTGAGGAAACATGCTAATCTCGTCGCCTTCTCGGGAGCAAGAATCATGTCCACACTGTTTGCATGACGTCCGAGGGCATAACGACTCTTGTCTTATTTTACATTATCCTATATGATTATTTTCCTAAAGTAAGAATACCCTCGTTTGAAATTATAGGCTTTCTGTCAATCGACTGACGTGATCCCGTGTAATCCAAACCAATCTTAAAGCATCACCGACAATTTTATTTGGAAAAAAAAGTGGAAAAAGACTTTTCGTAATTTCACTTTTTTTTTTTATGAGAATTTCTTTTTGAAGAGTTAGATTGTCACTATTGCATGATTGACGAGCCCATCCGAAGGATTTTGACACCGTCTATTGAGAGTAATGAAAGCCATCCCCAAGTGAAGTGAATTGGGGGTCCAGGGACCATGATTACGTGGCGTGTTCTCATTGGCTGTCCCCAATGTTGTTTGGATAAGATATTTGATATTCTACGTGGAGTTTGCAACTTGCAGAAGTGGGCCCCAGAAAATACACTTAAAACAAGAATCGTTGAAGATGAGCAATGCCGTTCTCCTGCGTGGACGTCGGGGGCTTAAGTTTCACGCCTTTTTCTCGATGGGAAAACACTCATTATATTAATTGATAAATATATAGATAATTAAAAACAAAAGTTGCATAGGTTAACAAGGGAAATGCACGTTATAGTTTTTTTTTTTATAAATATATGTATGTCATAAGTTTCAAATAACCTATTTATTTTTATATGCCTTGAATCCCATTTGTAATTTATGACGTGATTCTAAACAAGTCAATGTCATGAACATGATTTGGACCACCAGCATGTCATAGCAATGGTGAAAAAGATATTGCCAACGTTATCCAGGTGTCAAGACATGGTACGATAGATGACCATAATAATATCCATGATTGCTTTTCTTTTAAAAGTAATAATTTTTTTATATTATATACCTATGTAGAGAGAGAGTGCTCTCACAAGTCACGATCATTAAATGGTGTTCCTTTGAGGGGGAAAATTAACACATGGCCACACTCGCGGAAACTTTCATATGTTATCGAAGCCCGACTTTTTACATAATAAAGGCAATTCTTACCGTGTTTGCTTTTTCGGATTCAAATAATAGGATAAAGGGAGATTTGAAATCTTCCAAATGTCCTTCAAATCATAAAAATATCTCATCATGTGTTTGGTGCAACCTAAGATGAGATTTAAAGGTAGAGCTATTGCAATAGTGGGGAGCGTGACGAAGGAGGACAAGCTACAAAGCGAAACGAAGGAGGATGACCTCTTCCATTAAGCAAAATTCTAAACTAACGACAGGGAGGATTTCCCTCTAGCATTTCGTCAAACACTTGGTGAGTGCATTGTTCAAAGTTGATCGAGAGAGAGATTAGGCCGAGAATGTGTAATCAGAGGTGAAGTAGAGAGAGAAACGGAGAGATGATTCGGTGATGGTAGAAAAGCTGGAAAACCGACTAAGAAAGAGAGGGAGTTATGGATGAGGTGGTGAGCCCTAGCTTTCCTAGCCTTCCAAGTGACTCGTGAGTGAGGGCACTAGTGAGGATACTCAAGGACGTTAGAGTGAGGGACAATCATGATGTGTAATAGCTCAGTTTGACAAAGGCGGGGAGTGGTTGCCGGGAACAGAGGGCCTAGATAGGGAGTGGCTCTTGGCAAGTTTCAAATATGACGAAAAGGGCCAAGCTATGCACCGAACGGAGGAAAAGTGATTCCGAGATATATATATATATATATATATATATATATATGTGTGTGTGTGTGTGTGTGTGTGTGAAAACTATAATTAACTCACTAATGTGCCTTTTGACGTAACGGTAAACTTTGTTTTGAAACTCTAAAGTTAAGCGAGCTCAGACTAGAGCATTATTAGGATAGATGACCTCTTGTAAAAATGCCTGCCTATACCAAATGACAAAATCGTAAGGCTCGGTATAAGGCTGACCAAAGTGGACAATACCTCAAATAAGTTAAATAGAGGATGTCACACAATGGACGTCCGCCGAAGTGGCGGTGGGATGTTTCTAGGGAGAAGAGCAATGAGTCTCACCTGAGGTGGGGTTTTCTTGATTCATGGGAATTGTTAAGTTAATTTTTAAAATTCTATATTCAATTTGGATTTATCCCACCCCTACACCGGATTTCTTATCCAGCATTTTATCCAAATACATTTAGATTTATACAGTCTAAAGAACATCACAACCATTGAATAAGATAATATTTTATCCTATCTAGACTCAAGTTCGGATCATCAAATGCAACCTTAAAATCTTGATGTATGGAAAATATCCTGTTACGTGTGAAAACTTTCAGATTTTCTCTAAATCTGACTTTTCATAGCTGGAGGCAATTATTGTCATGTGTCGTGTAATATGAACTAATGAGTCTTGGTAGGTGGAAAATACCGTAACACACTGAGGAGACACACACTCTCTCTCTCCCCCTCTCTCGTAAAGCCACAGAGCCTACAGATCCCCTGGAAGGAACCAAATATCTATAGGAGGTAGGGACCAATCGAGCAAGAGAAGCCCAAAATCACGTTCAGAACACTTAAAATAGAAGCATAATCCTAATAAGGATATCTAAATAGTCATGAGAATTATATGACGGATATTTCCCAATAGGGCCATGCAAAGAACCAAGTTAAAAATGAAGTTGATGTGACGCAAGAGGCTGGCTATTCTAGCTTATATTCGTTCTAGAGGCTGTTTTTTGTTCTTTGTGACGTCAGCCCTAGCTCCATTTGGAGACATAAAAGATTCCAACTGTCCAGATATTTCCCTCAACGTGACGTTTGATCCAATCAGCAACAGTTTCTCATGAAGCTGGCCATCTTATTAAAGTAGAGGCCTAAACATAGTTTTGAGTATTTATAGTGCGCACCAACCATGGCCAATTCCATCACATTATAATTTCTCTTTTGGTATTTTACTCCTTGAGACACTACAAAGAGAATATTTTCCTTTTTGGTTTTTCACTTTTCTCAAATAGCCTGGCTCGTCAAGAAGTATTCGATATGTATAGCAATTATCAAAGGAACGACACCAAAATCTCAAGATATTAATGATAATGAGCTTTTTGTGTTGGGTCATTTGGGGTGCGCATGGTAACGCTTCTTGACCGGAGAACAATTTTTTCAGAAATAGTTATTTTATATTTCTACTCAGAGAATAATTTCTAAGTAAAATAAGGTATTTGGTAACTACACAAAATTTATATTCTTGAAATAGAAAAAGAATATAAATGCGTTTGGTATGATTTTGTATTTTTTGTATTTATTCGTTTTTTATTCTTGCTAACCGTTGGCCGCCGGCCGCCGATCGTCACCGCCGGCCGGCGGCAAGTGGTGGCGGCGACGGCGGCCGGCGATTGGAGGTGGCCGTGACAAGAGAGAGGAACAAAAGAAAATTGGCTTATTTCTAGAAATTGTTTCCAAGAACAATAAGTAACTTTTTTTTTCTTATTTCCGTTTCAAATCTATTCGGGCTACTTTTCTATTCCAGGTGAATAAAAAAACAAGTCGGCGTTACCAAACGGTTTTTCTTTTTTTGTTCTAACAAAAGAATAGAAATCGGGATAACCGAAATGTTACCATGTAAGCCCTTGGTCTCTCGACTGGACGTGCACAACTTAACTTGAAATAGGTTGAAGACACATGATAATAATAATGAAATTGAAATATGTTGGGATTATGTAACTATTGTGGAGACATTGAACTTTCAATTAAGGACAAAACTTATTCAGCTCCAAAGTGCAATTCAGCTTAGGGAGAAGCCAAAATGGGGTTAGTTAAGGTCAAGCGTTGGCCCATACGTAAGGATCACGGAGTCTACTTTAATTAATTATTGACTGGGTCACTGGCCAAAACATGCCAAAATGAATGAGTTGGGTCCTAATATAACCTCATCTAATTGGGTTTCTGGAGTTGATCTCATGAACTTAATTACATGTTCTTGCCTAGAGTCTTGATTATTTACACAGCTTACACGTCAATATGAGGCACCATATGTCATCTTTAAACCAAGCAAATAGTGTACAATCAATCACATTGCTGTCAAACTCGCAACTCGGTGACAGAAATAGGGGCAAAGATGAAGATAGTTGGATGAAAATGAAAGTGAGATTGACATGAGAAATCATGATGAAGAGTTCACAACTCAGAATGCAGGGAAACAAGGAGAGGACCTGGTCTATCTCGCTGGCAGCACAAGCTCAACCACGAATTCCCTCCTTTTGTTTTTTTGGGCAATTCACTATGCTCTCAGATGATTCAATAATGCAAAAGTCATCAATTTATAAAATCTTGTTTGGTTGTTGGTACCAGTCCGTCCATCCATCTCTCTCTCTCTCTCTCTCTCTCTCTCTCTCTCTCATCTGGAATACACTCACCCAACGTACAGCTCTTTCCGGCAATCCAGCCATTAATGGAGCATACAGTACCCTCTCTTCACCCAAAAGAATCAAGAAAATATAGAAATAAGCTGACAAAAGAGAAGACCTACAGACCAAGGTCAACATAGAGATTGACAGGAACCCTTAATTTATAAACTTCTATACTTCAGCAACCTACATTTGTCATATAATTGTGTCAATTATAAACAACTCGCCCGACCATGATCTCAGGGGATCAACCATAGAATAAAGATCTTAGGGTTTCAAGAACCCTTTTAAGTTGCATTTTAAATTTCAAGAACAAGAATCCACTTATACCCTAAAATTATGGACTTGCAAGATATCATATACGCATGTATCATGTAGATGACAGATATATCTAAACGGGAAAATAAGGGACTGTACAAGAGAAAGGAGAGAAGGTAAGACGTCGATGTCAGGATGGCATAAGGGAGCTGAAGCTTGTGGTCTCAGAAAAGGCAGCATTGACTAACTTCTGGTCCACAATCCTCGGCCAAACTGGTCCACATTCGCGTCGTGAATCGGGGCACTTTTTTTCCTCAGACCAAATACTCATCGCCCTCTCTAACTTGTCACTTATTACACAGCATCCACACACGCTCGCCCACTAGGTCATGCCACGTTTTTGAAAATATATTCAAAAACGTCAAAAAAAAAAAAAAAAAAAACCATCGAAACAGCGGTAATTCGAGATCCAGCCGCGTCTCGTCCCCTTCTGGCTTTTTCTTTAAGGTTATCTCGAGAGCTCGGATCCGGTACTTAAAACTAAAAAAAAAAAAAACCATTTTCTGGAGTTAATTTTCCGTTTGGAGAGGGTAAAAAGTGGAGGTTCGAACTATTTGGGCAGTAAATAGAGGAGCTAAATTGGACGATGTAGTTATTTTAAACATGCAATGTGACGTTTCTCTTCATGCTCAGTCAGGGCAAAAGTGGGAGCAAAGACAGAGCCTCTCTCCACCACAACCGTGCGACACTGACAACGACATCGAGAAACAACGTGCATGTGCAAAACCCTAATGTGACAGCCCAAAAATAATGGAGTAGGAGCAAAAAAAAAAAAAAAAAAAAAAAAGGAAAAAAAATTATACCCTTTACAGAAAAGTTACCTATCGGATAAACTTGCTTTTCATCATGTTGAAAACGGCATGTGTTTTTGCTTATCGATGCAGCCAAAGAATGGAAAAGGTGGGGGTGAAAGTGATTAGCATGAAGTTATTGACTTCCCAATTTGACTGTCGTTTTCAATGCCCCAAGAGAGAATTACCTTCGCCACCACTGTGTCCCGTTTCGCCATTCCAATATTTTCGAAATTGGAATATAGCTAAAGATAAAATTTATAAATGAGAAGAGAGTGCTCTAATGGATATGTTCTATCGATATTTAGCTGTGTATTACCTTCCATATATGAAAAATTAAACATAAATAATACCATTCAAATTTTCCATTAAACATACTTGAATTCATTTCAATTATCTCCCACTGTATTTCAACTTTGGTAGAAATCCAAAACTGGACACAACGAATTTGTTAGAAGTCAAGCCAGACACGCTCGAAATTGAGGTTAAACATCGGAGTTGGACAGCTCTCGACGTGGATATAATATTGGATTAACATCACCAAACCATGAGCGACATTAATCTTACAGAGAAAAAGAAGCACAGGAGGGGGGCCCCATGCATATTCGCGAAAATCAAAGTCACGAAAAGGAACACTAATCCACCAAAGTACTCGCTAATCAAAGGTTATTCAACTAGGCCTCGCACGTAATCTGTCGCCTTGTTAGTGTGACATCATAAGTGCATATTCCCTCCCTTAAAGCATCATTCGAAAAGAATACTTGAAATTTGCAGGGATTGTCATCTATAGACTCCTATAGGTGATCTCGACAGGACCCAGATAAGCATCTGCCTCGGACATGGTCCCTTTGAAGCACCATCCTTAGAAGGCGTAAAAAATAATGGCAAAAAGGCATCCTTTGGTATGATTAAGTTCTTAAACTTTGCTCAATTCTTTTCCCCAATTCATGGTCCTAAATATAATATTCCCTTATAATCTTCTCTTTCTCGTTGATAATTACTAAGGCCAGCATCCTTTGAATGTTCCTATGTTTGAGAATAAATTATGTTTTTTAACTTATCTAAAGATGTGGACTGGACTATTCAAGATGTGTATATAACTAGAAACGGCACTAGATGAGGTTGGGGATCGTGTTTCCCATCCCAGCCCCATCTGGGAAAGCTCGACCTGGCCATCACCCTATGTCTCGTCTGGGGCAAGATAGTTTTGCCTCGATCCCATATTCCCATGGGGCAACAATGCCTCGAGGCACCACTTGATAGGCTAAACATACACCTTTGCTAATTTTCCAGTAAGTTTTTAGATTTTATCCCTATTTTGATATGATTCTAAAGCAGTAAATTATCATCTAGATTGCTCTTCTATGGCTATCAAATGTCTTAGTGCATATTTTCCTTCTTAATTGCGTTTTAAATGAAGTAATGTCACTATGATGAGTGGTATAGTCTACATCTCCAAAAAGAAGATAGTCAAATGAACTTGTAATTGCCAAGTTCTTGTAATCGATATATATTTCGAAAAACATATTAGTCGGGCTTGACAGGGTTGATATCAATCTCCTCTTAATTTCTCATCCAGTCGTCTTGCAAATTATATCTTATATCCATTTCAATGCGGCAAATCTGCCATGTCAAAATCGAGAAACGCGGGATGCGAAGAATCCGTGCCTTCCTTATCCATCCCCAAATAAAAATAGACTCTAGAGAGTAGTCCCAACACCTCCCTTCACCTGATCATAGGGGTGAAAAATTAGGGGAGCCAACAATCAAATCTAGCCAAAGGATCCCAAGGAAAAGGCAACATGAATGTTGAGAGATAGCTACTAAGAGAGCTTAGGGTATCCCAAAGACGGGTGTGTGTTCTCTTTCTTTTCTCTCTCTTTAGTTTCTTTTGTTCTGTTTTCTGATCCCCACAAACAAAGCTTTGATGCAGAGCAAAAGGCAAAGGGCCAAAGGCACCAGGGAATGATTACTTGAATGGGGAATGGGACCCACTTCATAATCTTTCCTTTATAAGCCCCTTCCCTCTCTCTCTCTTTCTCTCTCTCAAAATTTATCTTTTTGACTTGGGACTGGGGCCCACCCCAATTCCAATGCCCATTGTCTTTATGGATTGAATGATAGAAAAAAGAGGGCACCTCACGTGGAGTCTGAACCAATGGCCTGTCCGACCACAATCAGAAAAGAGCAACTTCTCACTTCCCCTCCCCCTCTTCACATTACCCCCCCCCAAAAAAAATGCCCATAAAAAGAAAGAAGAGAAGATTACAACAGCAGTAGAACAATGAAAATCAATACCAAACATCCTCTATTCATTTTAGGAATGTATTGCAATGGCATGATACTCAATTCGGAAGAACAAGCGAATACTCAATACACTCATGTTGAGTTGCGCAATAAGTATTCGATAGTTTTATATAAAGTGATCGTAAAGAGGAAATCAAATATCAACTCAATTAGCATTTCTAATTAAACATACATTCACTCAAAAAAACTAATCTAATGAGTAATAATTGCCCCATGCCGCATTAATTTTTCAATTGAGACTATAAGAGAAAGGCCAAGGTCGAGTCCATTAATTTATCAATAGGACATATATTCATTCAAAAACTTAAGGCGATAAATTATGAGTCAACTATAATATAGTTAATACAAAAAAATTATTAGAATATAATAATTACTCTATATCACATCAATTCTTCGAGTGAAACTACTATCTTAGACCATCACATACACACCTGAACTTGTTCCATGTGCTTTTCAAGTATTAAAATATATCTCTTGATTTACTAAAGAGACAATATTGAAATCGATGGAGCTTTAATACCTTTAAGCAAGTCATTGAAAAAATGACAAGATTTGTTTTATAGAAAATTCTCTCATAAGTTGGGAAATAATCACATACCGAAACCTTTTTTTCCTTGAAATGGTAAAACTAAATAAAATATCAAGTAAAAACACGACGTTTGATCAATGAGAAATCTCACAAAATTGACATCATCGCAATGAACAAAAGTCATGATAAATATCATAAAATTGACATTGTTGCAACGAACAAAAGTCATGGGTCGGCAAGCATCACTTCAATCATAACATAACATCAAAAATACATCAAACATCCGCTTTTGTTACAACCTCCACGATATTTGATGCTAATGCGACACTTGGATATTCAAATTTCGCCCATCGATCTAATATAATTCAGTTGGCCTGATGTCATGCAATTTTTTACTATACTTCTTTTTTTTTATTTCTTTCTCTCTGGCAAGTATCTAGATTACAGTTCAAAAGCCTAAAACTGACCTGGTTAGCAGTTGTGACAAAAGTGATGAACTGGATTTTATTTTTGTTCGAGAGAGAGAGAGAGAGTTAAAAGCTCAACAAGGTACAGCAAAGAAAGCAAAAGAAAGAATTTAATTTTTTCAATGGGGAAGGGAGAGGAATTGAGAAGAAAAAAAAACAGCTTTTTAAAGCTCACCCATATAATTCCCACTCATTATCTTTTTGTTCCCTCAAAACCCTTTTTAGCTTTGCCCCCCCTCTCTCTCTCTCTCCCCTTCCTTATCCTCTCTCTTTCTCTCTCTAACTCAGACGCCTGCGAAAGCAAAGCAATTCCACAAACTCTCTGCAACTCTCGCTCACTCTCAGGGAAGAAGGAGGAGGAGAAGGAGCTGTGCAGGCAAGAAGCAAGAAGAAGAGAGAAGAGAACGAGGGTGGGTTTTGCTAGAGGGAGAAAGGGAGGGAGAGAGGGAGAGGAGAGCTTGGGTTACATGTGATAATGGAAGGAGGTGATCACGACCACTTCCACCACCACCACCACCACCACCACCGACGCCCCACCTTCCCCTTCCAGTTGCTGGAGAAGAAGGAGGACGAGCAACCATGCTCGACCTCCAACTATCCCTCCCTCGCCATGTCCTCCGACGACGCGCCCCCGAACCCTAACCGATCGTCCTCCACCTCGAGCACCCTCCAGATCGTCCCGGCGGAGGATCAGCAGCAGCAGCAGCAGCCGCTGGCGGCGGCGGGGGCGGGGGCCAAGAAACCGCCGCCGAAGCGGACCTCGACGAAGGACCGGCACACGAAGGTGGACGGGCGGGGGAGGCGCATCCGCATGCCGGCCCTCTGCGCAGCCAGGGTCTTCCAGCTCACCCGCGAGCTCGGGCACAAGTCCGACGGGGAGACCATCGAGTGGCTCCTCCAGCAGGCGGAGCCCGCCGTGATCGCCGCCACCGGTACGGGCACCATCCCGGCCAACTTCACTTCCCTTAACATCTCGCTCCGCAGCTCCGGCTCGAGCATGTCGGTTCCGTCGCAGCTCCGATCGAGCTACTTCAGCCCCAACTTCTCGCTCCCGCCGCAGCGCCGGGGCAACTCCGCCTTGTTTCCCGGGATCGGGCTGTCGCCGGAATCGGCGCCGACGCTGCTCAATTTCCAGGGCTCCTCGAGCAATTTGAGCTCCATGTTGTTTCAGGCCAAGCAGGAGCTCCGGGAAGCTTCGAGTTTGGAGCTATCGGAGGGCGCCGATCACGAGGGCATGAGCAAGAAGCGAAGGGCCGATCAGCTTGATCTGTCGGCCAATTCTCAGCCTCAGCCTCAGCCTCAGTCGCATGTGGGGAGCTACCTGTTGCAGTCGAGCTCCGGCGTCCTTCCGGCGAGCCACGGGAATCTTCCGGCGAACTTCTGGATGGTGACGAACCCGAGCAACCAGGTCATGAGCGGCGATCCGGTATGGACGTTCCCGGCCTCGGTCAGCAATAGCGCCGCCTTGTACCGGGGCAGCATGTCCAGCGGCCTGCATTTCATGAACTTCCCCGCGCCCGTCGCCTTATTGCCAGGTCAGCATTTGGGCTCGGCCGCCGCCGCCGCCGCCGGGGGCCGCCGGCGGCAGCGAGGGGCAATTCAACATGCTCGGCGGGCTGAGCCCGTACCGGCCCGTGTCGAGCTCCGGCATGTCGGAATCCCAGGCAAGCGGCTCACACTCGCACCACGGCGGCGGCGGCGGCGGGGGTTGGGGGAGGGGGCGGCGGCGGCGAAGACCGGCAGCCACCGTTCTCAGATCCCGGCGGCGATTAAATTTGGTGGGCTAGTTTGATTGATGTGTTGTACACACGTGAGGTTTTTGGTTGTCGTTAATTGGATGAGCTGAGCTTCTTCTTCTCTTTGTTTTTTTTTTTTTTTTTTTGAAAAAAAATTCACTGATATTACCTATCATTATTACTATTTCCCAATTTTTTTTTTCTCCTGTGTGATTACATATGGATTGATGATTATCAAGGCTTGCAAGAAGACACTTTTTAACAGGGTGGATTGTGGAGGATTCCCCTTTTTGGATTAGGGCAAAAATTCTGATCTGGGTCTTCTTCTTTCTTTTCTCCCCTTTTCTTGCGCACCCATTTCTAATCTCTCGTGCAGATTGCCCCCACTCCCCTCCAAAAACATGCTTGTATAATCTTATATAATGCTTTGTTTTTTCTTTTGGGATCAAATGAGTCAAAATCATCACCACCTATATTCAAATGTAATGCATCTGATTGGCAAGACTCCCACCTAACCAGCACCTCTCTCTCTCTCTCTCTCTTACGCTGTGTGTGTTTTTGCTGTTGCCTTTTGAGTACTTGGAAAAGAGGGAAGAGATGGAACAGTGTCACTTCAATGTAGGGGAATAGAGAGAAGGGGAGAGATGGGGGGAGAGTCTTTGTGAATCAATGTGATTTGATGATTCCTAACATGACCCCAACGGTGGGACGATGGATGTGAGATGATGGATGCTGATGATGGTGATGATCAGACGGCTGAGGAGAGAAGGGGGGCCCACAGAGAGGGCAGTTCCAGGTGTTGCTCAGGTAGGGGAGGCCCAGCTGCCGGTCATTGCCCTAACCAATGTACAATTGTCACTGACAAACAGGTGAATCATTCCTCCTCCTCTCTCTCCCTCCCTCCTTTTTCTTTGTTTCTCGATTTGGTTTTGATTAATCAATGTTGATACAAAAAAAATTACAAAATTCGTCTAATGGTTACTATATCGATCGTATGTTGATAGCCCGCGAGAGCCGAACCGGGTCGCTAGAGAATTCGAGTCCTCACTCGCCGACCGACCATGTCGGCCGAGTCGAGAATTGACCATAAATCGAGTCTACGCAAATACCCTTTTCAATTTTTTCCATTTTCTTTTGCCTTTGCCTAGTGACCAGTTGGAGATCAGTGGTGGGTTTCAGTGACCCTACTCTGGGAGGGGGCCCCACCGGGTCATTAAATCTGGACCGTTCGTCTGGCGGGCCCGGGGGTCTTGATGGGCTCAGTGAATGATTGGGTCGTCTCAGCTCAGAGAGAGAAAGAGGGGGAGGGGGTAGAGAGAGAGAGAGCGCGGAATCTGGAGTTGAATGTACCGGAGTATTTTATATTTTCCCTTTCGCCCCTTTTTCGCTTTAATTGATTAATAAATTGAAGTAAAGAAATTAGGTTTGCCACGTGGCGATCGGCGATTGGTGCAGTCGCTCCTCATTTCAGTGTGGGACTGACCGGACGTGACTCGGGGGAAATTTCCTCCTTTTATTTTTTTATTTTTTTATATTACTTGTAAAATGAAATGTGGGAAAAAGGGAAAGGCGGATTTGGCAGATCCCAAGGAGAAACCCTTTAGCGAATTTAATTGATTTTTTTTTTTGGTCGAAAGCGCATTTAATTAATTAAAAGGTGTCGGGTGTTGTTTTTTTTTCTCTTTCCCTTTTTTGGGGCAGTTTATTAAATTACATAAAAAAAATCAAGATCGTTCTCAGAGAGAGGGGGCCATGATTGTTTTGGCGTGCGTCGACGAGAGCCAACCGAAAAATTACACCTCCACCTCATCGAGAGCCTTTCGAGGGCGAGCTTTGCAATTTTCATTACGCGGTCGTGTTTTGGAAAATCAATTTGTTGGAAATTCGATTATTTTAAAATTACGTATGATTAACAAGTGCGCAAGGGGTGCTCACTGCGACTGACCATGTAGCGCTCGTAAGTCCGGAATAATTATTGCTTGTTTTGTTACAACTCCACCAAAGTCACAAATCATATGTGAGAGGAAATATGTGCTGAAGCATTTATGAACCATGAAAGCTATCGGTCCGACGAATCATCTCATTTCAAGTCAATCCCAACTGCCAAAGGATAGCCTTGGAGGAGCTTCCCATGATGTGAATTGCCCATCATGCACTTATTGAATTGCTTTTCCTCACTATTGAAATATTTAAATATAAACACGCCATGATTTAATAACTAAAGCTTTTTAGATTGTTAGTAGCAGTTTCCATGGAATTTAGAAGAAACTAGAATAAGAGATCCCGAATTCAAATATTTTCATATTCATTATTATATATTTCTACACTTAGTCTCGGCCAAAGTCCAGTCCATGGAGAAATGAGAGTATTTGAACTTTTAAATATCAAACCACACCTTCATCTAACGATTTAAACATTCGAACAATCGTCAACATTCCTACAAAATCTTATGCCCGCATCCATACCTAAGTGACGCGCAGGTGTCCTGCTCGACGAAAGTTCTCTATCAAACTGACAACCGAATAGGACAATCAACTTATCGGCATGTGATGCACGATGCCTTTGTGAATCGAGCAAGTATGATATCGATTTGGATGTTTACTGCATTTTTCCATCCTTGGCGACTATGATTTATCGATTGCGACGAGACTGTTCTCGAGACGGTGTCTCTGGGCATCATGTGTGCTGGAGGATCTTCCACGCACGCATGAAATTCGCGACCGCGCCTGTCCTTTCTTTGACTTTCTCCGGTCGAGTTTAATGCGGATTTCTGCTACGGACATGGCCGTCGCACGAAAGTAGGTGATTTTTTGAGCCGATCGGTTCTTTTCATCGCTAGGGAAGTCGCAATTGAGTTCTTCCAAGGAGTCAAGGACCATGGAAACGAACGATTGGCATGAATGTCGAGAGTAATTGGAAACGCGCGGGGATTTTCCTCCTTGATGTAAGCTGTCGGACGATGTCGTCTCGTGTAATTTTTCGCGCATGAGACGAAATGCATCTTTCAGTTTGTTCATAGACATGAGATTCACGTACCCTGCCCATGCTGAGGAGTTCGGAAAGAGTTAAACCCTTCTGTGGCCTAACTGCTAGGCGGTTGCATCGAGTAAGAATTGAACTCGATGTTAGGCGTTGAAGAAGAAAGAGAATTTAACACATGAGATTTTATCATGCTTTACCCTCAAATTAGAACTACATCAATAAGAAAATTTCAATATAATTAGCATATTGTAACTTCCCGTTTCATCTTTCAATTACAAAAAATAAAGAGATAATATATACTCAGTAACTTTTCACGAGTTTAGGTCCAAACTATCAATAAAATACGAACTCAAAGTATAAAAGCTTTCCCGCTACTCGGGGAGTTGTCCCCAACCCTTACCCACTCGTTGAGGAGTGGGACTCCATGCCATCTGTCAATGGAAAATATGAACCACATCCTAACACCCAAGATCTCGTGCTTCGTGCGATTTTTTAAAGTTAACTACCTAGCGTTTGAGAGTGTTTGAGGGTTCGAGAGCCACTATTGATCAATGAATTGCACAAGACAGTCTAGCTGCTAGTGCAAATCTATCTCAATCGTGCTTTTGAAATCGAAACGCATCCCCCTTCTAGCTAGCGAGCAAAGTCGATATTTCAATCGATCCAAGAGATTACGTACACGGCATTGATGAGTATCAAAACACATCCTCTAGCTAGCAAGCCGAGATTTTAAATGGATCCCACGTGAAGTCGCGTCTTACGACTTCAACAATCCCGTCGCGCGCATGTGGACACGAGATTTTAATTTGCTACCACACCACATGTTAATGGAACATCGCAAAGCCGACCGGAATAGATGGTTCGGAAACCCTAGATGAAGAATTCGGTCGGGGGCACGTGTCATGTGAGTTGGACCGGGTCGGTGGCAGCACAATAACCTGTGTAATGGATGCACAAAATATTTTTTTGGGCTGTGCGTCGTGTCATGTCGTGGCCGCGGGACTAGTAGAGGGTGGTACATGAACATCACGTGGTGGACGGTAAATCCGAACATGGTACGACCTAGACCCACCCATGGCCCATAGGTCTTTTTGCCAAGACCCAAGACAGCAATTTTTCTCCTTTTTTAAAGGAAAATAATAATTCTCATGAGGGTCTAAATCAAATTAAAAATTTAGCAAAAAAAATTACAAATTTTTGAATCAATGAAAATCCGATGACCCTCAATAAGGGCCAAGAGATTTCTGGCTAATCCCAGCCGTCGATGTATAGATATTGGGCCCCGTCGGATCACTTTCGTGTCTTCTCCTTTAATTGTCATGATGGGGGTAGATTGTTCATCTTACTTTGGGAGATCTTTGTGTCCTTGATTCTTCTCGATTAGGGGAGGCTAACCGCTCGTTCGGGCTCGGCACCTCGTGTGTCGACGCGTGTGCAAGAAAGGAGAGGAATTTTCTCTTTTTCCACCTCCGGGGTAATCATGGATGTACGAACTTGCTAGATTTAACGTATTGATATCGATAATTTCTTTTTGACTTGGCACTGTTGTAATTTGCAATGACCCTCATCGCTTTTAATATCAATAGTTAAGACGGAATGAGAGATGTCAAAATGGGTTGAAAACCCATGTAGAATCCATATTCAATGAGATTGATCATATATGGGTTAGCTAAGTTTTAATAAATGGGTTTGGGTTGTATGTAAGTTTAGTGATACATGAGTTGTAAATGGGTTTGTCTTTGATTCATTTAATTTATAAAGATTATTAGTGAAGTCAACCCATTAATGAATTCATCTTCTTTAGTAGTCTTTATAATTTTATTTTTGAAAATTTCTGATTTTTTATAATTTTTATTTTATTTTTCTCTTTCTTCTTTTTTTTTTTCTTTCTTTTTTCCCTATGAAGATTGGCAGTTAGCCACCAACCGAGGATCGCGAAGCCCTCACGGCAACGGGCGAGCTCGAGCTCACCATATATGGTGAGGCCGAGCTTGCGAGACTCGAGCTCGCTAGAAAGGTCGAGCTTGCTGGCCTTGATGCTAATGGTCGATGAGCTCAAGTGATCGGGAAGGCCCTAGCCTCGATAGCAGCCTCACTTAGCCTACCAGATCGGGCAAGCTCAAGCGGCACTAGTGAGGCTGGGGCCTCTTAATTTGGCAAGACTCGAGCTCACCGGCGTCGGGGTGAGCTCGACCTCGCCCGAGGCTAGCGAGGAGGCTTGGCTTGCTAGAATTAAGCGAGCTCAAGCCTCGCGACTTATGGCAAGGCTTCAACTCACCTATTGTTGGCCACAATTGTCGGCCACGGCGAGGGGGTGAAAAAGAAAATGAAATTTTTATTTTAAAAATAAAAATAAAATATTTTCAAAAAATATATTTAATTAAAATAATTATATATTTTTTAAAAAGCACGGAAAATCAAATTAGATTTTCCATAAAAAATGAAAAATATTTTTATTTCATTTTCATGTTTTAACCAAACACCCAAAAATATTATCATTTTAAAAATATCACATTTTTCATGACATAAATGGGCCTCAATTTTTTTAAAATATAAAATTTATCCATTAAATTTGTAATTGTATGGAAGTGTTTTAATAATATAATTTTAAAAAAAATCATAAGAGACAATTTTTTTTTTAAATTTAGTTAAATATAAAAGTATTTTAGCAATACGAGTCAAGTATAAATTGGGTTAGGCATAGGTTGATAAATTTATATTACGAATAAAATAGGTTAATAATTCAATTTGCGTTGGACTATTTATGACCCGATTCAAACCTAATCCAACTCACCCATTTGACAGGTTTAGATGAAACTGATATTGCTAATAATATACAAAGTACTTTAGAGTTTGATATTTGCGTTTATTTTAGCCATGCTATCAGCAGAAGTAACTTAAGATTTAACCTCTACAGTCAAAATCATTGTTTTACAGGAAGATGGAGTGAGGCTGAAGATCCGATCGTTCCTTCGCTCTCTTCTTCTTCTTCTTCTTCCGAACAACCAGATCAGGCAACCGCGTAAGCGCATTTTGTGGGAGAACACCGCAAGTAGCGGTCCAAGGGCATCATAATCGTCGCTATCATCGTCGTTGTCGCCATCAAAGAAAATGGTGATGCTTAGGATTGCGGCTCGGTGGAAGCATTCGAGAGAGAAAACCGCACTCATCTGGTTTGTCTGCTTTGTCCCGTTTCACTTTCTTTTTCACATGGGTTCGCAAAAGTCTTCGCAAAGTCCCGCCCCGGATTCGTCTCCCGGTCATTCATCGGGTGCGGTCTCTCAGCTTGCATATTTTTCTTTACTTGCTGTGCGCACGTCCCTACAAGATGTCACTCAGGTGCAATTTTTCCCTTAGGAAGTAATAAATCTCATCATTCTTATGTTCTTTTACCCAGCCACCTTGCTCTCGGCAGAGGTCACCTTAGATGATAGGAGAGAGATTCCTTCCTCTCGTTTTCCTTCATCCTACAGCTCGCGATTCTACGTGGAAGTGATGCTCGAACTGTATCTTTCTGCGTCGCTAATGGCAAGGATGCTGCATCGCCATTAATTGGACCATGTTATAATAAAAAGTTAAGCTTTTTGTTTCAGTCGCTTCCCTGGCAGTTGCACTTACCAATGGCAAGCTGACAGGCATCTTTGTTCCTGATCTGGTTTCGGAACTCACGGTTGGTATCATTTTGGCACGTTCCAAGCCTCCGAAGACGAGGTAATTTACGCGTCATGGGTGTTGGCCGCCGAGGCGGCTTCCCAAGATCGACGTAGCTAGAAGACCGTACATGTAGCAAGGAGAATACAAAGGTTTGTGTACCTTATTAGGAATCCATCATTCTCTATGCGGAATGACGATGATCCAACAACAATCCGAGCTTTTAACGCGAAGATCTTCTCCTCTATTACCCTCGGTTCGGCTCGATGAGACCACCACTCACGACTTGCTTTATGTGAGGTGAGAGAGACTTCATGGAAGAATGAGGGCTAGAGGAGGGACCTTAGCGCTATTTATAGAGTTTTGGACGGGCCCTCTCATCACGGGCGGGCCCAACTCGGCCTACACAATGCCAGGCCCATATTCGACCATTAAGAAAACCTTATGCCTTACCTTATTAGACCAACCCCGTAAAACGGTAATTACAATATAAATTAATGCAGCCCACATAAGGAAAACTCTTACATTCTCCCACTTGGGCTATATTAATTGAGATTGTACTTTATGTGCGCACCTTTATGTTGGTCTAGTGGCAATTCTTAATAGTCAATCCTATCCTATAAAGTCTCCAACACCGAATCATGGCGGTAACTGCATGTATTCATACAGAGCCTTCCATGGTCACAAATGCTGTCAACTTTATTGATATGGATTCAATATGGTTGTGTGGCAAACGGATAACACCTCATAAAGAGTAATACTTTATGTGTTATCTCCCTTGTCGGTCACTATTCTCTTACCTTAAGTATCACAGAAAACCGGATGTGCCACTAGAGAATATCCTTATGGTTCTAATGAACCCACATATGTCTTATCTTTATGGTTAACCTTTCTTTATGTGTAATCAAGACATATGTTCAAGGCTGATAACCGAGATGTCTCCAGCCTTCACTCAAGGCTTACACAATACCTTGAGATTTTCATTACATATAATCAATTCAATATGGTGACCACACATTCATGAACACTTTATTGAATGTGTAACTTATATAAGCTTTATTAGAGCAAATCAAAACAGCTCCCACTAAACAACAGCATCCAATGATACTCCTTAGCCCTTGTTTACGATATGTCGTTCAAGTACACAAGGGTGAAAATCTTTAATTAGTGGGTCTACAACCACATCACCTGTGGAAATATGCTCTACTGTAGTGTCACCATTCTGTATCGTTTCTTTATGGTCAAAAACCTGACCGTCATATATCTAGACCCCTTGAGACCCTTATGGTTGTTGACAAACAATACTGAAGAGCTATTGTCTCGATACAACCGTATGGGTCTATTCATAATATCAAATATGTCAATTCTTTAATGAGGTTCCGAAGTCAAATATCCTGAGTAATAGCTAAAAGGCATGCTATAAACTCTTTTTATACGGTAGAGGATAACATAAATTTATGCTTAACTCTTTTCATAATACCGCACCTTCTGCTAGTAAAAACTGTATTTGAATACCCTACTAGCTCTAGATCTTGAACATGTTTGTCAGCATGTAGTTTTCTTGTCATTTTTAGGATCTCAAAACATCATTGGCAGCTATCCAATGATCATTTTTTTAGACTTGACTGATATCTACCTAAAAGTTTTGCTGCAAAAGTAACATCTAATCTAGTGCAGATTCAAGCATGTATGACACTTGTAAATGCACCAGCATAAAGTGTATCCTTTATTTGGACTTTCCCAAAATTTGAACAAGGACAATGCCAGATATTCAATCTATTAGCCTTAACAACAACAGCAACTCCTGGCTTATTGAATATTTTCAAAATACAATTAACACATGCAATCTAAGATAAATATAACATATGCCAAGAACGATCTTTATAGATCTCAATGCCAAGGACAAAAGGTACTTGAGCAGGGTCTTTCAAGTCAAAATTCCTCAACAATATTTATATTATCTTATGCAGTAATCCAATATTGCTATCACAAGTAAGTTATCACTTACATGGAATGCGAGAAAACTAAATTTTCTCCCACTTGACCTTGCAAAAGTATATACATTGATCTACTTTATTCTTAGCAAAACTGAATGAAGTGATAATGCTATAAAACTTCAAGTATTGTCTGATCTATAGACTTTCTTAAGGCCATAAATAAGGGTTTTCAATTTACACACAAGCTTACTTGAATCATCCGCTGCAAAACCTTCAGGTTATACCACATAGACTTATTTATCAATGTATTCATTGAGAAACACAATTAGAATCATTTATCTAATATAAATCTATGTAAAAAAGAGCTATTAATACCATATTTACTCTAAAATAGTCTTTAAAAAAGACTAAACTTCTCTCTGAGTGAAACATTTTATTACTAATTTGGATTTAAACTTCTCAATGTTTCTCTTGAAATTTCTCTTAGTCTCATTCACTCATTTGCAACGGATGAGCTTGTGACCCTCAACCAATTTAATAGGCTCTTAAACATTATCACATTTTATAAATTGCATCTCGTCTTTTTGTTATGTCTAACCACAGATCAAACTGATGACAAAAAACAACATTTACATATACAAGTCACTAGATCGACCACGTAGCAGATATCGTAATCATGCTCTTATAGATAGACTATACAGTATGGTGGTATAACTGAATATCTTTCCGTAATAGATCTCTTGAGTGGAGCTATAGTCACTTCATCTTACACCCAAGAGGTTTGAGAAACTTCATCAGGAATCATATCAATAACAATATCTTGAACCTCACAAGCTTAATTTGTGCTATAAAAGACTCCATAATTGTCTATATAGGGAAAGACAAAGACACAAAGGTCCCCACCATACCATTATCTTTAATAGTCTAAGAGCAAGTATTCTCTACATTTTTGTCGAACTCTAGAGACTTCGCTATCTGTGATTCCACATTTCTTATACCTCTATTGGGATAATAAAACTTGATATCCCTTCAAATGATCTGGGTGAGATACCGAGTGGTACTGGATTCCAACTTATTTAATGTTGGATTATATAACCAAACTTCTGCAGGGCACTCCAAACTTTAAGATGATTCGAGTTAAGTTTACGTCCGATCCACAACTCAAAAGGAGCCAATGCAACACCTTTGGTAGTAACACGGTTTAATACATATTGGGTTGTTTCGCCCCGTAGAAAACCTGATGAATTAGTCCTAGTAATCATACTCACTGTCATGTTCATCATGGTGGAATTACGCCTTTCGGCCACACCAATTTATTCCAAGATTTTCGGATATAGTAAACTAAGTTACCATCCCAGAATCTTTCTAAGTATTTGACAAATGGCCCTTTAAGCTATCCAACATTGCCATAGTCAAAACACTCACCACCACGGTCATATCTGACAATCTTTAAAACTCATCCCAATTGTTCATTGACCTTAATACGAAAGAATTTGAATATAACCAAAGATTCAGACTTTTCTTTAATCAAGAGGAAATAGTCGTCAATATTTCTATACAATTTTACCATATATGGTCACCAATATCAATGTAAAAGATCTCTAATAGGTTAGGACTTAATACTGCAATTTTCTTCTTTATCTTAATCATCTTACTTCTATAGAAGTCTACTCAAGTCTTTACGTAACATTTAAGAGTAGACAAAATATCGATATTATCAGTCTTTCTACTCTTTCTCTAGACATATAATCAAGATATTCATGTTACATGCAAAAGACCATTCTTAAGGTAAATCTCTATTGGAAACAACATTTTCAACTGTAAAACGACATACATATCCTTGGGAGATGAACACAATTTGTACAATTCATTGGACCCATTATAGTATCCAACTTCATTTGACTTGGAAAACATTGAAACAGTATTGTTCTTTATCTCAAAAGAATATCCGTACACTTCCAGACATGATACAGAAACTAGGTTCTGTCTAAAAGGAAGGTACATAAAAGTGTTTTTCAACATCAAATGCTAACCAATATCCATAGTCAAAACAACATCTCCCACTAAAACGACGTTAAATGTTGTTTCCCGTGACGAGTTATGATTCATTTTGACTTGGCTTCCTTAGATTTATGAATTCCTTTATGGTAAACAACATAATTTGTTGTACCGCTATCTAGCCACTAAGAACTGTATGAGGCTTTTGATAGGAATTGAATTCATAAATAAATGCCAATGAATCATTAACTCTAGACTTATGCTTGGACAAGCAAGCTTTATTACAATATCTTTATATATCATTTCTTCCCACAAAAACAGTAAATGACACCATTTCTCTTAAGGGTGATAACCTGAGACCAGATTGTCAAAATGACCGATGGTTTCATGAATTCCTTAATGAGTATGATTTTTAAACTTGAAATCTACCATCCTTAGAACGTAATCCGTAACCTCATCAGAACCATCACACCTTATGTTGAAGAGTCCTTGCATTTATACCAATCTCGGTAATAGACAAGACACACTTTCAAGTCACTAAGGCTTCTATCATCCTTTTAGCAGTGCAATCAGCTGGTAAATCATTTTCAAGTGTTCTCAGAATGAAACATCTCAGAGATGATGGACAAATTCAATTGCTCTTTCCCAAGCATCAAGGAATATATTCTAATTCCATATAACTAATAGTGAGATTCTCAGCTTATTCAAAGTAAGAATAATATGAATATTTACCAGCATCCATCCCTCACAAAAAATCCTCTTCATTACTTAAAATTTGACCAATAGGAACCTCAATCACAATGGAGTTGCCACAACTGATAAAGTAACTTAATAATAAGCAACATATGTAATTGGCACCATGTGAGTATTGTGTAACTTAAAAACCTTACAAGTACACATCTTGAGAGTTACACGAACTATCATATAAACACCTTTGGGCAGAATGTATGACATGCAATTGCACACTCAACCTCAATCACAATGGAGTTGCCATTACAAATAATGTAATTTAATAACAAACAATATATGTAATTGGCACCATGTGAGTATTGTGTAACTTGAAAACCTTATAAATACACATTCTGAGAGTTACACGCATCATCATATAAACACCTTTGGGCAGAATGTATGACATGTAATTGCATACTCTCCACATGACAGCGGTCATGAGAATATATTCCGACCTTTCGTGAATTCACCACCTTTGGATGTATGAACCACTAGGGTCAATCATTCCTCAACCATATGATGCACATGCATCCCTCCATGAATTAATACACAATCACCTCCTTTGGGAGTATGACCACACATTAGAACAGGAGACATCCCATCATAATACAAGACCGACGTTTCTCAAATCCAATCAAGTGTGCCACTTTGGCGGTCACAACCCAATTGAATCATTGAAACTCTCTCATATCAGGAGATATGAGCTTTATAACTCACATTTATTCCATACATGTGATTTTAGACCGGATGACGGGGGCAATTTGTCACTAAAATCACATATAATGCCAATCACATTGCTCCATTCAATAATACATGCTAAATCTTATACATGTTATCGATGAATCGATCCTCTACACATTCCTTATGTGATGATATACATGTGAACTTGCAATGTATTTCCAAAGTTATAGAGAAATCCATGAAAAATACGGAAAAAATACCTCCAAAATCACGTACCTTAGGCTTTCACATGCATTTTCACATTCATAAAATCATCAAAATTATTAAATAAATACATAATAGTGTAGAGAACATCCATACGAGCACAACGGTCCAAACCACACTCCAATCCGACGTCGTACGCGCCCTCACGCGCCGTTGGAACGTGTGGCGCGTGAGGCCCACGCGCCTGTGCTCTTTATCCGGACTAAATCGGTCCGACCGGTCAACGGTCCAACCGGGTCGGGTCAAACCGGTCAACCCGGGTCGGGTCAACCCGGGTCGGGTCGCTGGTGACGTCATCGATGACGTCACATGCCACGTGGCGGCGGACATAAGGCGGCTTACGTGACGTCATCTTCGGACGCCTGTCGGAGAATGACGTCACGGATGACGTCATCACCGGACAGCTGTCGTGGCGAGTCGACGGGATGACGTCACCATCGTTGAGGCGGCGCGCGCGTGCGGGCGCGTGAGCTACACGCCGGCGCGCGCGTGCACGTGAGTCGCGCGCGGCGTGTGACACCGCCTCCGAGCTCCGTCTCGGCGCGTGGAGGCGCGTGCAGCCGTTTCCGGCCTCTTCTCGACGCGTACGGGCCATCAAAATGCTCGTATTGATTGGTAGAATCTATATATGTGATTAAAATGCACTTTTACCAGACCAAAATTCACAAAAACAGGCGAAACGGTCCAAGGGTAGGTGAAATCCGAAATTCTCGTCACGGGGCAATTGGCCCCGCCGAGGCGTACCACCCACCATAGCGCTCGGCTCAACGAGAAGAATCCAAATATGTTTTCAAAATCAAGTTTCAACGGATGAAAGTTTCTAAAAACGGGCCAGAGGCAACAGTTCGGGTTCTAGGCTACGAGGCTCTGATACCAAATGTTGGCCGCCGAGGCGGCTTCCTAGGATCGACGTAGCTAGAAGACCGAACATGTAGCAGTAGAATACAAAGGTTTGTGTACCTTATTAGGAATCCATTGTTCTCTATGCGGAATGACGATGATCCAACAACAATCCGAGCCTTTAACGCGAAGATCTTCTCCTCTATTACCCTCGGTTCTGGCTCGATGAGACCACCACTCACGACTTGCCCTATGTGAGGTGAGAGAGACTTCATGGAAGAATGAGAATTTAGAGGAGGGACCTTAGCGCATTTATTTATAGAGTTTTGGACGGGCCCTCTCATCACGGGCCGGGCCCAACTCGGCCCACACAATGCCAGGCCCATATTCGACCATTAAGAAAACCTTATGCCTTACCTTATTAGACCACCCCCGTAAAACGGTAATTACAATCTAAATTAATGTAGCCCACATAAGGAAAACTCTTACAATGGGATCTAATTCTTGACATAGATTCTGCTTGGACTCGGTGCTGGTTTTTGCTTAAACAGATCGAAGCTGAAGCTGCCGCCGCAAGGACTGGTGTAGATTTTGAATGCCTTTTGAATCTTGGAAAGAATGGTTTTCGATGCGCTTCTCAAAATCTATGAAAACCATCCATGGGTTACTGAATGACCGTACTAATGATTTGATGCTGCTGCCTGGCATATGTCCAGGTCATCTTGACGGACAAATGGAGACAATTCTCTCCCTGTTCAACCTGTGAAGGTGTTAGGTGCAGCTCTTCCCTTTGGGTTTAACATGGGGCGCACTCCATTGCTTGGTATGCTTGTACATTTGGGGAGTTGGTGGGACCTTTGAGATGGTTCGATTGTCCATCAGATTTAAATGATGGATCTGACGTATTGATGCTTAAAGCTTGAGGAGGGTGGTAGCTTTGATACTGTAAAGATAGGCTTTGACTAGATGATGGTATGTATATAGAGATGCTAGGTTAATATCCTAACTATGTTGGATTTCCAAGACAGACGTTTGAGGCGTGACATTATGAGAATCCAACATACTAGGGGTTAACCTAACAACATCATGCGAGTACTATCATCCGATCAAACTTGTTTGTACCATATTCAAGCTGTCACTCTACTCAACGGTCTATATCCATAGGCCCCGATGCATCACCTCCATAATCAAAACCCAATGGACCATCGAACACTTTGATAGGTCCCACCAACTGGCCATTACTACGAGCATACCAAGTAACGAAGTGATGAGGGGTATATTGAAGTAACCCAGTGCGAACCCAAAATAAAGAACTACACCTACCGTGCTCATTTGCAGAACCAGGTATGGGGACATGTTGATGGTCATACTCTAAAGATAGTGGTATCCGAAGCTCATCGCGAGAGGTAGATCCATCACTGCATATCTATAAATAAGGGGTTACTCAAAGCTTAGAAAGTGAAATCTTTAAATTTGAAGTAAACAATTATATCATCAATTGATCCAATGTGATACAATAGCATGAATTCAAAACAAATAGGACATGTTGATAGTCATACTCCATAGATAGCGGTATCCAAAGCTCATCACAAGAGGTAGATCCATCACTGCATATTTGTAAATAAAGGAGTTACTCAAAGTTTAGAAAGTAAAATCTCTAGGTTTAAGATAAGAAATTATGTTATTAATTGACCTAGTGTGAACGAATTTGAGTAGATATATTTATTTTCTACCATGATATTTAAATAATAATAACTTGTAATGTGTCATAATTTTTTTATTCAAATGCAAGTAAAAAACATATAATTTAAAAATGAAAGATCACCACAGCTCACCAATATGCATAGGTAAGTATCTAGCCTCTTCCATCACTACATGTGTGTAAATAAAGGGGATAGTCAAAGTTTAGAAAGTGAAATTTCTAGGTTTAAGGTAAGAAACTATGTTATCAATTGACCCAGTGTAATACAACAACATGAATTTAAAACGAATATGTTAGATATATTTATTTTCTACCTTGGTATTTAAATAATAATAACTAGTCATGAGTCCTAATTTTTTTTATTCAAATGCAAGTAAATAACATATAATTTTACAATGCATGATCACCACATAGCTCACCAATATTCATAGATGAGTATCTAACCTCCTCATCTCTAGAGGCATCATCCCACAATCATGACGATGGAATCATAAATTCATCTAAGCTACATCAGCAAGGTTAAATATATTGATGGTTATCTCATACTCATTTTCTTTTGCAAAATTGGACCTTTGTTTTTTAAATCTTGCCACTCCAGCCATACTGTAAATTGTGAATGCGAGTCGCGAGTTGGGCCGGACTGGATCGAAATCTGTGGTTCTTAAGGGAATTGAACCAGACCAGACCAAATCAAAATTAGCGGTTCTTAGGGGAATCGGTCTAATTCTCGGTTCTAATTTATTGGAACCGGTGGATACCGGTCTAGTTTCCAATTCTAGATGTGAAACCGCCTATCCACCCACTCAAATTGGATCGAACCAGTAATATATAAATATATATTCAATTTTGAGAAAAATTTCCGACTAAAAAATTAGAAAAATGAAAATCCTAAAATTCATAATTTGAAGCTCAACACCTATTAATTGAATACTCGTCTTGTCTCATTCTCACCGCATATGAGTAATTTCTTTATCTCACTCGCGGTCTTGACTCTCAAGCTCAACTCCTATCGACTCACAGTATCAACTCTCAACTTTTAATATGAATCCAATCTTTTTATTAATCTTGTACTTAAAATTAGGGAAGTTCTTTGTTTTTTTTGCTTTACTTTGGCTTGTCAGAAAATATTGCACTGAGTATGTGAAACTTGATAGGACTAATTCCATGGACTCACTTGGGAACTAGACTAGATCGGCGATCCAGTATTCAGGTGGATCCATGGAACTAATGGGCGGTTCATGGTTTCAATTTTTCGAAATCGATCTTTAGTAGGGGGTTCCTAATTCTAGAATGGGAATCCCGCCCACCTAGACCATGCTCACCTCTAGTTCTAAGGACCTTTAGTGCAAAGTAGGTCTAGAGGTTCTTTGGGAAGTAACATTCTCGGAATGCAAGTTTTTACCCCTCGTTCACTATTCATCTTCTTCATTGTTTGCATGGAGAAGCCAAATAGAGGTTGACAATCGTCAACCAAGGGTTCACTTGCATCGATGATCACTGCCTTGGGGTCGTGATCACTTGGCGACCGTCGCCTAGGCCACGACAACCTAGGTGACAATCGCCTGGGTTCACACGACCCAAGCATCACTCGAGGTAATCGCAATATAGGCAATACTTGGGTTGCGGGGCTCAAGCGATGCTTGAGGTCATGATGCCGCCACCTCAGGTGAGCCGGCAGCTATTTTGGCCACTGATGGTCGAACTCCACCAAACAAAATTAAAAACCTTTAAAAAAAATTAGCAAAAGTCATTTACAAAATGTAATTTTTACTAAACGGCATTTAAGTCAAAGTGATTTCCCAATACACTTTAAAATTATAATTTACCAAACGCTATTTCTATTTTGAAAAATCTCTCCAACCTAAAGATATTTGCATTTCCCTAAGACATTTCCCTAAATCCAAACCAAACAGTGCCAAAAAGGCTAGTTCTAGACTCCGGAAATGGGAAACCAGTCTTTATTTGTTGTGTTCCCAACTCTATACCCTAAACTGGCCGGTTCTATTTGGAAACCGAGCTGGTCCCAAGTGAACGGGCAAGAAACCGGTTTACCTAAAAAGAAATAATTCAACGCACGCTTGAAGAATCAAAACCCTTAAACTAAGCGCATGCGCTGCACCACTTGATCAACGTCTTGCTTACGTTTGTATGTACTAGAAGACTATATACAATTAGAAAATGTCACGAAATTTGAGAATGTTAAAACCCTACAAATCTAAACTTGGGGGCCTATCATCTCTCGCGTGGCAAAACTCTCTCTCTGTCTCTCTCTGAGATTAAAAGTATAGAAGAAGTCGCAGGTAAAAGCCAAAGCCACGTAGAAAAGGCCTTATCTCTCTCTCTCCTTCTCTCTCCGTTGCTCAAGGCTTGACTATCCATCTCCCTCTCTCTTTTTCATCTTATTTTCTGCTGATTGTCCACGATGGCCACTGGATTGCATTCGCCTTTTGATTGATTTCACTCTCCTTTTTTTACCAGACTTGCTTTCACTTGTTCGAAAAAAAAAAAAAATAAAGAAGAATCCTGACTTTCGTAGAATCAAGAATCAGCTAAGAATCAGGCAATTTGGTTCCAAGCCTTGCCAATTTGATTCCCAGTTCCGAAAAAGAACTGGAACCCACATGGTCAATTCAAGATACTACCTTTGAGCCAGCCCATTCTGAAGTTTTAATCTTTAAAACATGAGAACCATTGAAACACCATGCCCTAAAGTGACACCGCTTTCACACAAGGAATTGGTTAATGTGATATTTATTTAATTTGACGATCAAATGTTCTAAATGTCATAAATCATGTCATGAACTCATAATGTATATGTGTTTGAGTTTAGAATTTTTTATTCATTCGTTACTCTCTAAATCTGTAAATACGTTTTATCATGAAAACAGACAATTGCCAAAATCTTTGACGAGTAATAACATTAGTCTTAATCCACTTTGGTATAATTCTCTTTAATGATTTGATTTTTTTTTAATTTGTTTTGGCATATTTTTCTTTAATGATTCATGAAATTTTCAGCAATTGAAAAAGAAAAAATCAGGGTATATGGTTTCACACATATTTTTTTCCGTAATTCTAATTTCTAAAAAAACGATCTAGTATCAAATACAACAACATTAATTCAAAACGAATATGAGTAGATGCATTTTCTTTCTACCATGATATGAAAATGACAATAACTTGACACGCGTCAAAAAAAAAATTCAAATGCAAATAAATGATATATAATTTCACGATGTGTGATTACCACATAGCTCAACAATATGTATAGGTGAGTATCTAGCCTATTCATCTTGTTAAAATAATTAAATGTTAAACGTCGTTTAACATTTAATTATTTTAACAAGATGAATAGGCTAGATACTCACCTATACACATTTAACATTTAATTATTTTAACAAGATAAATAGGCTAGATACTCACCTATACATGCGTGGTTTAACATTTAATTATTATAACACATCTCAAGCTTAGACCATCTCGATTTACAAGGTATCATCGCCACTACTCATGAGGATGGAATCATAAAATTTTTTGAGCTACATCAGTGAGGCTAAATATATTGGCAATTACCTCATACTCATTTTCTTTTATATTTTTCTTTTTCAAACTTAGACATCTGTTTTTTATATCTCGCCACTCAAGTCATACTGTATATTATAAATGTGAGTTGCGAGCCCACCTCATGTCCTCTCAACTTTGCAGAGTATAAGGGCCCAAGCCAGCCTTAGGCCGGTGGTTTAAAGCTAGTTCCCGATTCCGGAAACTAGACCAATTATCTTTCTAGCTTTAAACTGGCCGGTTCCAAGTCAACGGGCTAGAAACCGATTTACCTAAAAAGAATTAATTCAGCGCACGCTTAAAGAATCAAACACATTATCTCTGTAAACAAAGCGACAGCGCTGCACCACTTGATCAACATCAACAAGTTTGCTTATGTTTGTATGTACCAAAAGATCTTATACAATTAGAAAATGTCACAATTTTGAAAAAGTGCAGGACACCCTGAAGTACCAAAACTTGACACAAGCGGATACTTAAATGTCAAAAGTTATGAAAGTGACACTTAAGTACCAAAATTAGAGTAATATAGATCAGTTACGTGCCAATGGCGAAAGAATCTGGCCAAAACACTGACGTGGCGAGCTAAGTGCAAAACAACGTTTTGCACGTTGACGTAAATAAATAAATAATATAAAAAATAATTTAATTTAATTTTTAAAATAAAAATTTAAAAAAGGAAGATGAAGGCAGCTAGCTGAGGGCCTTTTTTAAAAAAAAATTGGTTTTAAATTTAATTTAATTAATTTTTATATTAAAATTCGAATTATGTCAAAATGACGTCGTTTTTGCACTTCTTTGCTGAGTTAACTTTCCGACGAGCCACGTAATCAAGCAAAATTAATAAAAAAAATTGCCACGTAGGATTTCCGACGGGGTTCGCTGGATGTGGCACTCAAATGTCTCATTTTTCAAAAAAAGTAACACTCAAGTGCCATTTTGCTAATTTATAGCATTTAAGTTGCCATTGTATCAAGTTTTGGTACTTGGGATATCCTTTTGTCTTTGAAAAAGTTAAAACCTCATAAACCTAAACTTAGGGGCCTATCATCTCTCTCGTCACAAACACTCTCTCCCTCTCGTGTGAGCTTGAAAGTGTAAAAGAAGTTGCAGGTAAAAACCAAAGCCACATAGATCTCTCTCTCTCTCTCCGTTGCTCAAGGCTTGACAATCCATCTCCCTCTCTCTTTTCCATCTTATTTCCTGCCGATTGTCCATGATGGCCACAGCATTGCATTCGCCTTTTGTTTGATTTCACTCCTTCCATTATTACCAGACTTGCTTTCACTTATCCCCCCCCAAAAAAAAAAAAAAAAAAAAAAAACCGAAGTATCCCGTTTCTCAAGTAGAATCAAGAATTGGCTTGGAATTAGCTTGGAACTGGCGATCGAGTTCCAAGTTTTGCCAATTCAATTCTCTGTTCTAAAAAGGAATTGAAACCCATAGGGTCAATTCAAGATCCTCACTTTGTACCGGCCCATTGTTAAGTTTTAATATTTAAAACATAAGAACCAATGAAACACCATGCCTTGGCGCAACATTACTTTCACACAAGGAATTGGCTAATGCGATAGTTATTTAATTCAATGATCAAATGTTTTTAACGTCACATATCACATCGTGAATTCATACTATATATGTGTTCGAGTTTGGAATTTTTTTATTATTGCTCCTCTCCCACCCCCTTTCTCTCCCTCCCTCTTTGAACCTTTCTTCATCTCTTCCATTTCTGGAGGGGAGGGATTTGACCTAAATCTCTCCCTCCCCTCCTAGTTCCTTTTCCTTTTGTTCCCTTTCGTTTCTTTCCATACTCTGCCAATCTAGTTTTAGATCTGAGAGTTTTGCTCTCCCAATCTTATATATGGGAGCTTTTCTCTACAATCTAATTTTAGATTTTGGAGTTTTAATGAATAAGTACTCCACTTCTAGTTTCAATGGAGTTCACGACAGTTTTAGTGTCAAATTTGTGTTCATTCAACATGTTTTTATTAGAGGTTTAACACTTCACATTGACTTTAGGGCTTGCTCCTACAGGTGTCAAATATGAGTTTCTTCAATATGTTTATGTTGTCTCAGTATGATTATGGTACTAGGGATGTTAAACCTAGGTGTACACTGCCGAAGGGTGAAACCGTAATTACAGATGGAGATCCCGACACATGCTTATCATTGATAGTGCATTGTGACTCAATAATTGACCACCGATCCTTTCATTTCGAAGTAGTCCCAAATATATTCTTGAAGAATAAGCCTATGATTATCTTTGATTATCATGCTCTAATGAAACGCCTTAATTTCTAGTTTTTTATTTGTTTTGGAGCTTTATGGGCTTACTTTTGTTATTGTGACTTTTGAGATTTATTTTCATATATCATTTTGATAATGAATAGAAATTTTCTTTTTAATAAAAATATATATGTAAATATGTTGGATCATGAGAGCGGACAATTGCCGAAATCTTTGACGGGTAATAACGTTAGTCTTATTTTGCTTTGGCAAGATTCTCTTTAATGATTTGACTTTCTTTAATTTGTTTTGGCATAGTTTTCTGTAACGACACACGAAATTTTCCGCAATTGAAAAAAAAAAATCAGGGTATATGTATGGTCCACATATAATTTCCTTTTTCTGTAATTCTGAAAATTCTAAAAAAGGAAAGGAAGAAGCCGAGTTGAAGGCTGGCGAGCGTGGACGGCACACGCTTGGAGTGGGCCAGACAAGGGCCGGAGCTCGGCATCATCCTCGTTCCTCGGTCACTCCATCCCTCCAGCTCGTGAACGCCACACGCCTTCCTCCTCCTCTCTTTTTTTTTTTTTTTTTTTGTGGATTTTCGGAATTATCCAGAATCTGTGGCCAAAGCTGAAATTTGGAGCGATTTCAGCACGAATTCTGTCGAATTACTGAGACTTTATTTGGATTGGCTGACTAAAAATTCGCACTTTGATTTCGCAGATCAAGTTTCTAGATGACCCATTTTCCCAAAAAGAAATATTATTTTGAGAAAAATTTATTTTTTTGAAGGGATGATCTACTGGGGTGGACGACTCATTTTTCATGAAACGATCGCAGAAAATAACTTTCAATAAAATGTTTTCTGAATTTTCTGGCATTTATTTCATGAAAAATGAATTGATCAGGGAAAATATATACCATTTTTTAGAAAGTGGAAAATATTTCCCATAATTTTTCTTTCACTTCTAGACCAACACTTTTTTTCCACCAAACACCTTTTCCTTTTTTTTTTTCTTAAATTCGAAATTTTAATCATTTTAGATTTTTATTTTTATTTTTTTCAATTTTTCCTTTTATTTCTTTCTTTTTTCCTCCTTTATTGGCCAAATCCTAGAAAATATTTTTCACTTTATTTTCAAGTTTCAGCACTATTGTCATTTGCCTATAAAATGGATTATTAGAAAACATTTTTCAGAAAATGCTACATTTTTCACAAAACAAATGAAGTCTAAATATGTGAATACCTTCTATCATGAGAATGGACAATCACTAAAATCTTTGACAAGTAATGATATCGGTCTTAATTTGCCTTGGCATGAATCTCTTTTAATGATTTGATTTTCTTTAACGAATTTTGAAATTTTCAGCAATTGAAAAAGAAATTAATCGAGGCACTGGGCAATTCAATTCCAAGCCTTGTCAATTTGATTCTCGGTTTCGAAAAGGAATCGAAACACATGGGGTCAATTCAAGATTCTAGCAATGAACTAGCTCATTATGAAGTTTTAACATTTGAAACAAAAGAATCATTGAAACACCATGTCCTGACACAACATACTTTCACACAAGGAATTGACTAATGCGATAATTATTTAATTCGATGATCAAATGTTCTAAACATCACGTATCACATCACGAACTCATAATATATATTTTTTCGAGTTGGGAATTTTTTATTCATTCATTGCTCTCTAAGTATGTGAATACCTTTCACCATGAGAACGGGCAATCACCAAAATCTTTGACGGGTAATAATATCGGTCTTAATTTGCTTCGGCATGAATCTCTTTTAATGATTTGATTTTCTTTAAAATTTGTGCTGGCATAGTTTTCTTAATGATTCTTGAAATTTTCAGCAATTGAAAAACAAAAAGAAGAAATCAGGGTATATGTATGGTTCACACATAATTTTTTTTCCGTAATTCTAAAAACTCCGAAAAAAGAAAAAAAGAAGACGAGTTGAAGGCTGGCGAGCGTGGACGGCACACGCTTCGAGTGGGCCAGACAAAGGCCGGACCTGGACAACATCCTCGTTCCTCGGTCACTCCATCCATCCAGCTCGTGAACGCCACACGCCTTCCTCCTCCTTCTCCTCCCCCTTTTTTCTTTTTTTTTTTTTTTTTTTGATTTTCGGAATTATCCAGAATCCGTGGCCAAAGCTGAAATTTTTAGCGCCGATTCTGTCGAATCACGAGGTTTTCTGTTGGGTTTGCTGATTAAAAATTCGTTCTTGATTTCGCAGGTCGATTTTCTCGACGACCCATTTTCCGAAAAAGAAGTATTATTTTGAAAAAAATTGATTTTTTTTTTAATTTTTGAGGGACGTGATTGGGGGGCGGGGGTGCTGATCTGGGGTGGAATGCAACAGGGAAGGAGGAAGGGCACGTGGAGAGAGGAGAGGACACGATTCCAAGCTTCGCGTCGGCAGGTGTTCGCCACGCTCCTTCCTGTGTCCGTGTTCCTCTCTCTCTCTCTCTCTTTCTTTCTCTCTGATACCTACTCCTTCAATCATATATGCCTTCTCTCTCTTCTCTCTTCTCTCTCTCTAACCCTAGAATTTCTTGAAATTTTCTGCCTTTCTTAGAGAATTGTCCCGATTCATCGTTTGGGTGTTGTCCTGGGAATCTGCCCTTTTTCCAGGTAGATCAATTCACGCTGTTTCTCCCCATTAGCAGTTGGTTCGGTTTGATTTTGGATCTCTGCTTTGCCTGTTGAGATTTCTTTTCTTTTCTTGCTCTGGTTTCTGTGATTCTTGATTTTCTTGTCTTCCTAGGCTTGATCCTGGCGCTTTGTTTGTCTGGGGATTTAATTTGATGGTTTCCCAATTCGGTTCTGGTCCAAAGATCTCTTTTTGTTTTATGGGTTATGAATGAATATTTGGGTTCTGTGCCATAGGACCTGGGTAGTTCTGTGTTTGGTTGCAGAAGAAGAAGGTCAAATTTTGTAGATTAGTTTTGGAATTGGCTATTGCCTGCATATTGTTGGACAAATGAAATAGAAGTTTGATCGGCCTCGTTTGGTTTCTTCAGTGATTTGCGTTAGCACCGCGGCAACCATGGTTTCCGAGTCGACCACGTCATCCGGCGACAATACCAACGGGGCAGCGGAGGCATCGCTATCGGCAGGAAGGTTAGTTCCCATTTGGCCGTTTTGGTTGATCGTGGTTGCTGTGACTGCTGTGCATCTCTGAGTTCATGGAGTCCATGCTGCGTGCAATTGGTGTGTGGAATGCAAGTGATCACACCAATGAACCGTGAGCCGAGCAGATGACATGCACTTTTGTTCAACATAATTAACATTGACTGAGAACAAGTGTCAGTTTGCCTAATGGTTCCTAAAGTTTAGCTTATTAGCTTCAAACGACGATGGGGGCCTGCATAGTTGATGAGATTGACAAGGTCGTTTTGCTTGTGTCAGAGATAAGGACCATAAACTGAATGGTTCAAAATATCATTAGATCTACATAGTGCATAAGTTTAATGGAGCTTTAGGCTTCTGTTATGTGAATTGGTGCATCATTGTAATTAACTGGTGGTAAGTGTTAGTTGAGATGTGATGTGTATAGGCTTAATTTATTAGTTGCTTGTATCATTACAGATATGCCAACCAATTTATATGGGAAAAAATGTTCGAGAAGTTTGGTTATGTCTGAATTTAGTAATTAACAATTATCACTTGATCTTGAATTTTTTATGGTAAAGTGTAGAAAATGTACAAGTCTTGGCTTTCTATATCTGGAGTTGGCTTTAATGCTTCTTTTGTAGACATTAAGTCTAACTGACTCGTGCATTTTTACTTGAAATGGTAATCCAAGATGGAAGATCAGCATTATCTTTTAAATATGAATCTTTTAAGTGCTTGTTTTACTGATTGTTCCTTAGGGCTTCAGACTGTTTTGCTGTGTACATCTAATTAAAATGGACAGGGTTATCCAGTTTTCAATCTGATAAAATTCTCAGGCCATTCATTTTCTTGGCATGGCATGGACATGCGCTGTTTCGAATCATTTTCATTCTATGCTTTGTGGCCTTATAAATTTTTGTTTTGCCTTTACAGGTCGTCTCCTTGCAAAAAGACTCAGGGTAAAGTACCGAAAAGAATTCACAAAGCCGAGAGGGAGAAACAAAAGCGTGAGCATTTGAATGAGCTGTTCCAAGATTTGGCAAATGCACTTGGTAATTATCATCTTGTTTAATGGACGATATTATCTGCTAAATGTTATAGCAAGATGCTCTCTCCTTTTCAGTTTATTTGCTCAGATGCTATTATTTTGATTGGTAACTCAAATCACTCCTTTTGGATTTGACCTCATTGTGGTAAGTATCTTGCGCAGAATTGAATCAGCAGAACAATGGCAAGGCCTCAATACTGTGTGAAGCTGCTCGCCTATTGAAAGAAATATTTGGCCAGATTGAGGGTCTTAAAAAGGAGAATGTCGCTCTCCTGTCTGAGTCTCGCTATGTAAGTACTAACTTCTATTGAATCTCTGTTGATGCTGATGTTCGGGCATGTCCACTGTTCCTGAAATGTTTGCTCCTAAAATTTGGTGTGTCAACCATTCTCGGTCTCGTGTCCTTGCCCATCACTCTGAAACTTATTTCCTTTATAAACAGAACATTTATACCTGGTAGTTTTTGTATGTCAATTTTTTCTTTTAACACAAATATGAACGTAGGACTCTGCTTTGGAATGTTCCTGTCATTTGACTATTTCACTCTTCTATGTGATCATCAAACTGAAAATTTCTTGATGTTTCATTTGGCATCATCAGTTTGTTTTAAAGTTCTAGGGGCGATAACTTTGTGAAGTGCTGGTTCAGGTGACTGTCGAGAAAAATGAGCTGAAAGAGGAGAATTCTGCGTTAGAAGCCCAAGTAGAGAAATTGCAGAGCGAGCTGAGAGCCCGGGTAGCTGAGTCGAAGCCTGATCTGAATGCACCACCTCCTGAATGTACCCAACCTGCTGGAGACGCTGCTGGGTTGGCTACCGCAGAACAGCCATTGCAGCAAACGCACGCGGTGATCATCGTCCCCCTTCAACCCGATATCTCGTCGTATCCCGTGCACGCCCCACACGTGAGCAAGCCACACCCGAGATACCCCACGCCTGCAGATTCGTGGCCATCGCAGCTCCTCGGTGACCAAGCCCCTTGGAGGAATGAACTCCCGCTTTGCGGCGGCGATAACAGCAATGGGGAAACTGGCCCTGACAATGGCCTGTAAAAAACCCAGTTCTTAGACTCTGAGGAATCTGTACCATCGTATTCTTGAATTTGCTCCTTCTGCTTTATCCGCTCTAGCGTCTTGGACCGGCAGTCTGTACATGGATGATGGATAAAGGGCAAATCAGTTTTCTGGGTTTGTGGGGTTCTCTGCTCTGCTTCACTTCGAAAACCTTACAAGACAGTAATTTCAACTCAGCGCAGTTAGCATAGGCAAGTCGACAAGAGAAAATGACCTAGTTCTTAGATTTTAGCTTTTAGCTTAATATCCAATTTGATTCTTGAACTTTTAATTTATTTAATGTAATTCTCGAATTTTATTCCAGTGTACAATATAGCTCAGAATATTCAATATGGTCTCTGTTTTTAAATTAATAAAGAATCATACTGAATATTTTCATACTGTTCAAAGTTCAGTAATCATAATTTATCTTGACTAAACTTCAGATATCATATTAATTAAAATTTCAAGAACTAAATTACATATTTATGGAAGTTCAGGAATTATTTATATTATCTTTCCGTTTGATAACGATAGACGGTGGAGCGAAGTAGAGCGACCTCGAAATAAAGGTGGAACCTTTATCAAGAATCCATGGATCGCTAGAAGTCATTAAATCCGCAAAGCTCCGCTCTGCAGACAGAACGCACGTACGTACGCAAGGAAGAAGACAGGAGACCATCGTATGATGCAATCAAGAATGCCCAAGAAGTGGCACTTTCGTGGTTTCGACGGGGACCAGGGGCCTTTTCCTGGGATCTCATCTGCCGCAACCGAACCCACCGCCGTCGAAAGATCCGGTGGTTTAGGGCGCACCGTAGTCCGGCAACCGAGTCCACATTATGGAGCCACCAGAGTCAAAGTCAAACTGATTGTCCCGCGTGGCGCGTCGCGATTGGCCGAACGGCTGAGCTCACCGAAACCGTGATGCGCTTTACCGAATGAATTCCCGCGATCTGCCTTCGGGGAGCTCCCATGTTTTTTTGTCTTCCAATGCTTTTGCGTCTCTGCCTTTTTTAAAGCATGGATTCCTGCCCTCTCCCTCTCTCTCTCTCTCGAACTAATTTCTACCTGAAACCCTATAATAATACTACTCTCTCTCTCTTCTGCAACACGCAAGGGCTGTAATTTGAAGGAGGAGGAGGCTGAGGAAGACGCGCATTTGAGAGGGAATAATGGGATCGGGAGTTGGAAGCTTCCTCAAGGTGGTGCTGAAGAACTTCGATGTGCTTGCTGGGTACGCCTTCTTTCCCCTTCATTCGCTTTGCCCACTAATTCTTTCTTGATCTCTTCCTGGACAATCCAAAATTCTTGCAAAAAAACGAGTGGGTTTATGCGTTGTGATCGTGTGAGTGACCTAAAGATGGTAATTTGGTGTACGGAGCTGAAGAGATTTACTTGGAATCTCTTGAAGTTGATAATTGGTGTATAGGGCTAAAGGGGCATACGTGGAATCTGTTGAAGTTGTGGTTTTTATGCGTTTTAGTTAATGGGTCAACTAATTCGGGATCCATTGTGTTTTGTTTCAGGCCGGTTATCAGTCTTGTGTATCCTCTGTAAGTCGGTTTCTGATCGCATTAACTGAAATTTTTAGTTTCCTTTCGTTTTTACTTTGATATTGTGGTTTAATTCCTAGTTGATTTTGTATCTGATCAAAATCATTTTGCTTACAGGTATGCTTCCGTCAGGGCAATTGAGACTAAATCTCCTATAGATGATCAGCAGTGGCTTACCTATTGGGTTCTGTATTCCCTTCTCACTCTCTTTGAGCTCACCTTTAACAAACTCCTTGAATGGTAAATTGCATTCCTTTTGCTGTCCATGAAGTAGTTATTGCAGTTTGCAATGTGTTGCTATTGCATTGAAGTCACATAAATTGCTGTTTACAAAGAATGTCAAGATGGTTTTTTGAGGATTGTGTTGCAAGAGCTGTATTCAGTGCACATCATTTTAGACTCTCATAAGCAGGGTAGGTTGACCTTTTCTTATAGCCTGCAATGTACTTCCAAGGCCTGTTAGCCATTCTACTTTTTGGAATGAGTTGTATGCACGAACAGCTGGGAATGGGATGTCATAAATAACAACGGCAATGCAGATGTGACCTGATTCGTAGCAATCCCCTGGTAGTTGAAGCTTTTGTCAGAGTCTTCTAGGTCTTAGTGTCATCAAATGCTTTAGATATAGGACTATTCTACCTCTTGGATGTTTTCGGCTGGTTGCTGCATTCTTAAGATGGGTATCATCGGCGTCCTACTTGATTAGCAGAGTGACTTTGGTAAAAAAGATGAAGATTGAGAATGATATTGTGTGGTTAGTGTTCTTGCATTAAAATCTCTGCTAAGGTTATAGAATAAAAAAGTGATCGCCAACAGCAAGCATTGTTCTCATTATGTTGTCAGGGGCTGGTACTCTCCAATAAAGGCTGTGTTTATTTATGTCATGTTAAATAATAGAAAGTGATCTGTATCATTCCCTCAGCCTTTCCTGATTGTATTATGGACTTGCAGTTCCATGGAGGATTTCCTAGTAAACAGAAGACACCTGTACATGTCTAGGACATGTTTTTGCATAGGCTTTGTGGTCTTCACATCTTTACAGATTCTTGAGTCTTTGGCAGGGTCCCCATATGGCCATATGCAAAGTTGATTTTGACCTGCTGGTTGGTCATACCATATTTCAGCGGTGCTGCATATGTATATGAACATTTTGTGAGGCCCGTCTTTGTCAACCCTCAGACTATTAACATCTGGTATGTCCCAAGGAAGGAGGATGTCTTTAAAAAGCCAGATGACATTTTGACGGCTGCAGAGAAGTATATTGAAGAGCATGGAACTGAACAGTTGGAAAATATCATCCATAGGGTAAGTCTTAGCTAGATTCTGAAGAGTAAACAGTTCTTAATGCAATCTCTCCTATGTCTCTGGTTGACTACCACCAGAGCACCAAATTATTTGAGAAATTTGTGTTTCATAATCTGATTTGGAAGTCTTGGGATAGCTGTGAAGCCACTTAATTTCTTCTCTCTTTCCCTGCAGGCTCATAAGTCTGAAACTAGTGGGGGTTTCGCAAGATTTGATGAGGACTATCATTATTCATAATGTTCTACTTCAAATTCTAGAGTTGGTGATGCCTACTAACAGAGATGTACAATGTCAGGTTGTGTTGTGTTGCAGTACCACATTTCACTGGCTTTCTTCTTTCCGGTGATAATGTACATGCACCCTTTTGTTATTTGCAGTAGTTCTACCGTTGCAGTTGCCGTCACTGTTCTTTTGCTTCTGTGTATTTAGGGCATGTAATGGTGTAAATTCTTCAGATGAACTATGAAGTACTTGGGGTTGGAAGGTTGTGTTGCTTTATTTTCACCTCTTGTCCATCTCTTGCCTCATGTGTCCCAGCATCTCACTTCTCTATCAAATTAATGTGGATGGGATCGGGCTGAAACTTTTGGGGAAGCGAGACATGATCTCAGCTTCTTGTAAGCTTTCTTTGAACCTGGAGCTGTGATAGCCATCGTTGGAGTGTTGGGAATCCCTTTTCTTCTTTTAGCCAAAATCTGTGCATTCCTAACCTACTAGTTACACTTTGTGAATATTTGCAAGCCAGCTTCTTTCTGCTCAAATCGTTGTGGCTTTATCCAAAGCCGATAAACCAAACCAGGGGGAGTCGTTTGCAGAAAATGTAGGCAAACAGTCTCCCCCAACTCCTGAACTCGAAATTTCGTGTAAATGAGAAAAATAGAATGTGCAAAGATCGATTTACTTCGTTGTGAATCACCGCAATTCATGTTATGGCGTGACCAGTACGGATACGCAGTTAACTGGGATCTTCATCAACAATTTGCAGTTTTATTCTCACGGCACATGCAATGTCTGAAAGTACATTGTGGAGATTGAACTGCATTTTCCGACATGGTGAAAGATATCCTAGTTCTGTAATGAAAAGACATCACACGGTTCAGTCATGATTGGATTTCCGCATGTATTCCCGAGCTTCTTCAAGAGCCGATTCCTTTGCATCGGCAGCGTACAGTATCTTCTTCACGGCCATTGACATCTGTATCGAAATTCATATATTCATCAGAGAAAAGAATGACGAGATGTGTCTTCATAAAAGTACAATGACCAGAGGATGAAATGGAGAAGAAGATTTCATCATTATAAATGAACGAGTTCTTGAATCTCTTACAGGGATATCCTCCAATTCGGGAGTCTGACAAAGTATCTCTATATCTCGCAATTTTGCAAAGTAAAAATCCCGTTCTTTTTCCAAGAAATCCACAGATAGCTTGAGATCTGCAACCTGCAAAATGTAAAAAATATAGTCAATATGATCATCTCAAGAATCAATCTAAGAATGACGATCCGCCCAGATGAGCGGACAATAAAAAGGATATATCCCCGGAAATCCTTTAAAAGGTAAGGAAAATGTGGAACAGCCTCCGCCGACATGAGCATGCCATGTATACAAGTGTGCATGCGAGCGAGCGTGCACAGAGATTGTACACAACGCACTAGCATGTATCAGCATCATAAGTTTCTGATGTAAGGAAACAACTAAATGTGGCAATCTACTAATCTCATACCAAATTCCTTGCTTTGATGCAAACATTTTAATAGCAAAACATGAAGGCAAGAAAACAACTTCCCAATCCTATTTCGGTTACCTCTTTTGACAAAGCTTGAATTTCCCGAGCAGAATCAGCAGCACCCACCGTTTCACTCATCCTCCCTTGACGAGGCCCTACAAAATTACAACCAACTCACTATATTATTGTCAAGTAGGGGGGAGAGAGAGAGAAACTTGTAACAGCTCCTGAATTTCTGCCAAGCTAACCAGAAGCTTTGGTGACACCAACTGTATCCGTTGAGCTTATGTTACTAGCATTGTTTGCTTGCAGTGATTTTGAATTCTTCTGCGAACTCCTAGGAACTCTTTCCCTGCCACCCTTAGAGCGTCTTTCCACAGGATTGTAGTTTCTGCCGAGTTGAGACAAAAAGGGATTCTTATCAAGAAATACCACATTCGACCAAAAAAATAAATAAATCAAGAAATACCACCCAAAAGTTTAAACAATGAAAACATTATTTGGAAGGAAGCGTGAATGCAACCATTGTTAAACAGGGAGTTGCATACTCATTCATTATGCCACCATTGACAGCATCACAGTAGCGCTTCAACCATTGTAGAAACTCCAAATTGTCCAGGGGTCGGCCTTTGACAAGCCTGTTGACTTCAATATGCTGCCAAGAAAGCCATAGATTAGAACAACAGATCTGAATTGGTGGTTTCTCTTTTACATATGCTCCTCAAGCACAACGAGACAGCTATATTACAGGCGTTGCCTTTTCTCACTTTCTGCAAACATGTGGCTACAAGTCAAAAGTGCTTATTTTACATACCACAACAGATTAATCCATTTCGAGCTTCAAACAAAGTGCTCAGACAGAAACAATGCCACTTGGACAATTGGAAGACTAGTTAGTTCACCAATTACACAAATCGAAATGCAACTGACTTATACAGAATGAATGAATTTCAAATTGATACAGTTGTCTATGAACTATAGTTTCTTAACAACTCACAGTTTTTTGCTAAACCTGGCAGGGAAAAAAAACCATTTAGCTGGTCTTCTAGCTTTGAAGTTGTCTGACAGGAAATGAGCCAAAATAACTCAACTACACTACAAAAACATTTCATCACAAGCTGTACTCACCCACACATTCACTTTTACTATGAAAGGCAAATCTTTGACCACAAAATTCCTGAGAGCTTAATGTTCGATGCAGCCATTCACACAGCAGGTCAAGAGGTGGTCACAGATCAGAAGCACCCAAATGAACTAACATCTGAGTTACCTTTCTCAAATGGATCAGAATTATGTTCTCGCTGCATTGTAAAAGCATATTAAAACTTTAACATTTAAAGAATCCGCGATCCAATGCAGTGTCACGTATTACCTTGTCAATCTTCAACTTGTTAAATGCTTCCTGCAGAACCTTGTAATTTTGAATCATATCATATTCTGTCTTTGCATCAAAATTCACCTGCAAAACAGTATAATCAAGTTAGAATGGGGAGGGCTATTCTGCGAAACAGAATAAACCTAACGAGGAAAAGGAATTGTGCTATTACCTTGTGCATGGGAACTACTCCTGGATAGGTCATGTCCATCAATTGGCATTGGACTGCGCCAGATGCAGCCTGTCAAGATATGTTGCATTAAAAGCATTTCGACCAGCTAAGTTTGAAAGGAATTAACAGAATGCACCGATTAATAAAAGTGAACAATTGCTGATATTCTTCAGACGAAAAAACAATGACTGATGTTCTGTTGTAAAAGAAATTCAAACTAGTAATTGGAATTTCTTGCAAAATACAGAACCAAGTCAATTCTTAAGCAGGTCATCAACAGAATGAATTGTTTAGGTTTTATTCTAAGAATCACCACAGAAAGTGCAATATGGTATAGTTTGATGCACTCAATATAATTATTAATACACTTTGGGCATCAGATTAGATTGACATGACTTCTCCGAAACTGCAATCAGAACTAAGCATATAAGTAAGTTCATTTTTTTCGACAAAAAAAAAAAAAGAAGAAGTAAGATCATTTCTACCTAGATTATGCCTAAGACTCTAAGACTTGCCCATAGAAATCAATGGATGACAGAATAATTAGATGCTGTCACCGTAATTATTGAACCACATTCCTACCTCGACCGACATTGACACTTCTCAATAAAAATCACAACCTAATCTGCAGTTCTAAACATTCCCATATCTCATTATTAATGAACCATTGCAGTATCCAATTTCATTGACCAAGAAAACCCATTAGTACAGAAAATCTTCGAATTTAGCATGACACCACCAACTTTGTAAACTTGTCATACAGACATATGGTGATCTCCGTTTGAATTGCTGAATTTTCTTCAAACCATTTCCCATACCGTTCTCAATTGCTCCAATTAAATGACTGTAGCCATCATTTGATGCGTACAGTGCATAAATATAGACTCATGTGCTGGTAATTTACTTGAAATTTTTCTTAACTAGACGAAACTAACCAGGCTGAAAACTGAAAATTTTGAACTATCGACTATGTTTCATCTTACACCTTGCCAACGCAGAGAAAATTTTAAAAGAAGGGTTTGATCAAACACTTCAACAGAAGCCTTATTAAGCCTTATCTAATCCATTCTTTTCAGCTACAGAAGGGAGGGTTCCCATACTGACCCACATATCCATAGTTTATCGAAGGATGAAACCTCACCATCAATTTGTGAAAATGGGCGGAAAAAAATAACTCAAATTCAAACAACCCACATGCCGTATCAACTATCAACAGCCAGATGGAGAGAAATCAAAGTTATACCTCTTCAATGCGAGAGAGATTGAGCTGCAGCCTACCGTTGATCCAAGTCAGAATCTCGTTCCTCCCCACGAAGTAAGCGCTGTCCATCATCCCAATAGCAGTCGCCATCCTGTTTGGCCTCCCACAGGAACCAAAGCCAAAGAGAAAAACTCCTCTTCCTGCCTATTCCCGAACCCAGCTGCTGCCACCACAAAAATTTCAAAGATTTTCCGACCCACGACGGCCTCAGAGACCCGTATAAACTCGCAGACCACGTAACGGACGAGAAGCCGACGATGGGTCCTCGAGTTCTTGATTCTGGGCGTCAAAAACAACGGCGAAAACGAAGAAAATGAAGAGAGAGGCGAAACCGAAAAGGGTAGAGAGAGAGAGAGAGAGGGCGCAAGACACCGTCGCCCCGGAAGACAAAAAGGGATTCTTTTCGTTTTCCCTCCAACGTACAGAAAATCTGAAACCGGATGGGGGTTGGCTCGGATCGAAACGAGGGCGATGACGAAGAGAATTAAATACGAAACGAGCGTGGGAAGCTTTCTACGTTCGAAAAAACAGAGGGAAAATCAAGATATGGGTTCACATCAAGCTCGGATTTTTTATTCCAAAACGGGGATTATCCCGTTTAGGCCCGATATAGGAATCGAGATGGAGACATCGACAGCGACAGGAGGCGCGCGTGCGTCACTGTTTGTCTCGTCAGATGATTGAGACGGCTCGTGAATCCGCTCTTCGGCCTAACTTCCAACATGATTGATCGATCGATCGTACGTGATCGTAACTTCTTCAGCCCACATGCGATGGCCACACATCAAAATCGGATCAGGATTGGATAGATGAATTTGGTAAGGGGATTGGGTCGGGGACTGTAAGTTTGTAACTCTCGTGAACTTTAATGATGAGCTTTCATTTCATTAGCTTTTGGAACTTAACACAAAAGGGATAATAGCTTAAATGATGCATAAATTTTGATTCAATGTATAATATGATATGGTTCCTAAACTTTTAATACATATTCAATTTAGTCTCTTAACTTTATGAAGATCTCCGATGTTATTTTTTCATTAATTCAAGTTTCGGGATAACATTGAATATTTTCACATAATCGAGGACTAAGTTGAATATGTACCAAATTTTCAAAGATCATACTAAATAAATTAAAATTTCAAGAATTATACTGAAGTTCATAAATCACATTATACAAATTAAAAATTTAAAAATGACATCATACATTAGCCCAAAGTTTATTTTCCCCGCCGGTAAAAGCCGGACCTGACTCGAAGAGCGGATGAATTAAACGTGGGCCTGAAAGGCCCAAGATCAAGAATGGGCCCTCGGATGACAGTACGGCCCAATAAGCTTGGGAGAGGGTTGCCTGTGGGCCTCTGGATTGGGCCCTCGGGACCTTTTCGAATGGTTGTTATTGATGGAAGATCCAGCGCTAGGGTTTTTGAGGGTTTTCCTTACCCCCTTATAAGGAGTACTTAGAAACCCGAAGAGCCATAAAGATTGCATCTTTCTCGGGGAGAAGGCTTGATTTTCCGCCGCCACGATCCCGGTGGGCAGCCGCAGAGCTTAGCTTCGCCGGAGAGGAGCCATGGTGCACGTCTCCTTCTATCGCAACTGTAACGTCTCCCTCTCTGTCTCTGTCTCTGGTTTTGGGCATTAGCTTGTGTAACCTCTGGTGGGTGTACGCATGTTCTTGAATTCATGCCTCTTCGTTCTTGGGATGTTGGAAATGTGTGATCCGATGCGGTTCTGAAGGCGTTGGTGTTTCGGGTCCTATGATGAGTTGTGTATGTCGCTCGATCTGTTTGGTTTGGGAGAGATCGACAAGGAGATCTTTTGTCTTGTCTTTTGTCTTTCGGGGGTTGGGGTGGTTTGAAGTGTTTTCATTTCGCATTTTCGTTCACCCCTCTAGATGAAAAATGTAGCGAGCGAAAAAGGGTTGTCGGCTGACCAATTGATGAGGTTGAATTGAAGACTATTGCAGATGCTCTGTTTTGTGGGTCTCCGATCTTTTCACGGTCGGATCCAGTTGGTCTTTACGTTTAGCGATATCTGCTCATTGGAGCAACTGCAAAGATTCTGATAAAAGGAATTGCTTGAATTAGTTCACATTTGCAGCACCAAATTGAGTCCTGAGTTCGGTACCCATAGCTTCAGATGATGGATTGGAGCGAGCACGTGCTTAGAATGCTACTTAGTTGAAAGAGGAAAAAGGTTCTACTCAATTGTAAAGAACTTTATTTCCATGGACTAGGATGGAAATGATGGGAACTTGTACTTTACATATCTCCTTTATGTTCCTGCTGCAGTAGACTCTTAGATATGTCGTCAGTCACCTAGATATGCAGCATCTCTGTGGTTGACAGTGAGTGAGTGATTTCTAGGAAACTCTTTACATCTTCATTTTGTTTTGACTTCAGATGGGAAGACATTTAAGAAGCCCCGTCGCCCTTATGAGAAGGAGCGATTGGATGCTGAGCTGAAGCTGGTGGGAGAATATGGCCTTAGATGCAAGAGAGAACTCTGGAGAGTTCAGTATGTTCTGAGCCGTATCCGCAACAACGCAAGGATGCTTTTGACCCTTGATGAGAAGAACCCTCGTCGAATCTTTGAGGGTGAGGCTCTTCTCCGGAGGATGAATCGCTATGGTTTGCTGGACGAAAGTCAGAACAAGCTTGATTATGTCTTAGCCTTGACTGTTGAAAACTTCCTGGAGCGTCGCCTGCAGACGCTTGTCTTCAAGTCTGGAATGGCAAAATCAATCCACCATGCCAGGGTGCTCATCAGGCAGAGACATATCAGGTTAGATTTTTAAAGTTAAAATAGGCACATGGTGTATCACAGATGTAGATGCATGTGCAGGGCCTGTTTTGTACATTGATGCTTTGTGTAGTGAGGAATAGCAACTTTGGATGTTTATTTCTTAGAGGTCTCATATGATACAGTAATTTTGTGTTGGGTTGTTTTGTAGTTAACAGTTGGAGGATCTATAGTTCATTTGAGTTGAATATTGATGAGCCATATAAGTATCTTCTTGGAAAGATTAGATTATGCAATGGGCAGTGGAGAAGTTTCCATAATGGATATTAGAAAATGGATTAGTCTTCTTAGTGGTTTAAAGGCTGTGGGTCTGGGTTATGGTGAGTCTGTTTCATTCTTGTGTCATTGATAATTCTTAGTAATATCATGCAACATGAGGTGTGAAATTCTGATAAGTTTCTATAGTCAGGAGGATGGTGAGAGTGTGAGAGTAGCAGTTTGAACATTCAGTTCCCCATGTGTTGATCAATCAAAGTAACAGCTTCCTTGCATTTCTCTAAATCCTGTGAAATCTGAATCAAAAGCTAGCTGCTTGTGTGTTCCCCTCATGCTACTATATAACATTGCTGTCTTAGATCATGGTCAATGTACTGATTTGATCTTGCTTCTAACTTGGCAGGGTTGGGAGGCAAGTCGTGAACATCCCATCTTTCATGGTGAGAGTCGATTCGCAAAAGCACATCGACTTCTCACTTACGAGCCCATTCGGAGGAGGGCGACCTGGAAGAGTGAAGCGAAAGAACACCAAGGCTGCTGCTAAGAAGGCTTCTGGTGGCGATGGAGATGAGGAGGACGAGGATTAGATCATTGGACGGGTTCTTGTTATCCAATGCTAGCTGCCATTCCAAGGGCCAATTTTTATTCTTTTTCGGTGTTGACGTTGCAGTATAATTTAATTTTGGAACTTTTCGCAGTTCTACTCGGGTAGGGACTCGCTTGCATTATGACAGCATTTCACCCTTTTGGAACATGGTCAGGTTATTTGTATAATTTGGTTTCAAGGTGACTATTCTCGGCCACTGGTCATAACTTCAAGTTTTGCCAATTGCCGTAGTTGAATTGATAACTCAGTCAGGTGTTCGTAAAAGCTCCCAAACGCGGCTAAAGATTCGATCTTGATTGTAGGGTATGATAGGATTGGAAATGCTAAAACTACCCTAGTAAATTACCTTGGATGGGTTTGGAAATTTTGAATGCCGGGTCGGTCTAGATGTGAATTACAGAAAGAATTCGGAATTCTAACTCAATTCAGAACGTTGGATGGGCAAGCTCTTGCACGTTGATTTGTGTGGGGTCGTAGGTAGGCCCTTGACTTTATCGTTTGGACGATGATAAACCATACAGAATCAATCGTGGGTTTGATGTCCGGAATGAGTCAGCTCGGAAGATGTCAAAACGCTTGTTCACGAGCCTCATCCAACATCCGTATCCCTCATCTTCTTCGCCTCCTGCACAAGCGAAGAGAGAGGAAACTAGCGACACGAGCATGGAATCCATCAACGTCTTGAAGGGCTACGGCAGACTGAACAGCCCCGAAGCTCCGATTTCGCAGCACCACAGAGCCGCCAAGAGACCTCTGATAGTCGCCTTCACCGTCTCGTCGATCGTTCTGCTGACCATAGCCCTCGGATTCCTCGTCGGAGCCCTCGTCCTGGAGTCGAACACCGAGGAATCGGAGTCGCGGTCGCTCAGATCCAGCTCGGCCCAGTCGATCCGGGCAGTCTGCAGCGTGACCCAGCATCAGGACTCGTGCTTCGCGAGCATATCCTCCCTCAACAGCTCCGTCAAGCCCGACCCAGAAGCCATCTTCGAGCTCTCCCTGCGGGTTTGCGTCAACGAGGTGTCCAGCGCTACCCTGTTCGTGCGGGACCTGGTCAAGAGCTCGAATGACGCGCGCTCCAAGGGCGCTCTTGGGGACTGCGCGGGCCAGCTGGAGGATGCGAATAGCCGGCTCGCTGACTCGGTAGCGGCCATGCACGCAGGGCCGGGAGAGAAGGCCTTGACGGAGCTGAAGATGAGCGACATCCAGACGTGGGTGAGCGCGGCCATGACGGATCAAGAAACGTGCCTGGAGGGGTTGCAGGAGATGGGGTCGACGGATCTTGATGAGGTCAGGGATCGGTTCACCGTGCCGAGGGAGTTCATGAGCAACAGCTTGGCGATTTGTGCTCAGATGAACGCCATTCTCGACAAGTTCGACATGGGTATGCATTGATCTTTCTCTGGTCGCGAAATCGAATATGAGAGGATGCATTGATACAGAATTGCAGATTGACTGTTGCAGACTGGTGTGTTGGTCCCGGTAAAGAAATTTAAGGTATGTCGATTTGGTCTGCAATTGTTATGCGAATTTGTGAAATGTGGGAGATTACCAACTATATGAGGATGATCACTTCCCAATGGCAATGACTCATTCATTTGTAAGTTTGCCTTTGTGAAGTTTTTTTTTTTTGGTAAGATTGCCTTTGTGAAGTTTATGGTGCTTGATCCGCAACTTTCATAGTATGCAGAACTTGTTTCAACTTACATAAGACTCTGCTAGATGCTTTGTAGAATGTACATAATAAACTCCATAAGGCCTGCGAAAGAGCAGTACATCTCTTGTTTGGAAGCAGCTTTAGTTTTCTTGCTTTGCTGCTGGCTTATCACTTGCCCTAATTGCATGATTTTTAGCATCGGAGCGAGTGAAATAAAATCCTTGAGAATGCGATAGGTGAAGACGTTATGAGTTTTCCCCTAGATGCAGAACATACTTTCTTAATGCTGCCATTCGGCGTCACATGGCTGTCCGATGAGATGGACTATAATGGCACGATTTCTTCTGTTGTAGCTCCCACAGCGGTGTCCTCTATTGCTTGTGCCCTCTTCAAGCAACCGAATGAGGCCTGGCTAGGGACATAGGTTGCGGTTTACTTTCCATCACTGATTCTCTGCCTTGACAAGTGATTATATCGTAAACATACCTTTCTATTGGCCAGGCATGATTGGCTCTCTCTCTAGATTAGACTTTTATTGGCGTCACATGAAGTTGGTTTTAAAGCCAAACCAAGAAGCACATTGAATTATCTCCAAGATAATATGTCATGATTCAAAGTTACCGACACTAGACAGTGACTGAAATTGCTGGCTACTTTTGGTCATGAAATTCGTCCACATTATGCCCCAACCCTCAGTGAAAGTATGAGAAGAACCTGCAGTACCTGTGGCACTGGTTCATGGACCTGCAGCGCTGGTTCGTCGACTTGGGCGACTGCTGGTTCATCCATGTGGAACTCGTGCTACATATCTGGCATTGTCATTTCTCCAAAAACCACGGGCCAGCACAACCTTTGTGGTATGCGTGCTTGCAACGTGCAAGCAGTAGACACACTTTGCCGTCCTTGAAATCCCTTGGTGAATAGCAAAGTCCGTGTTCCTGGTCTTTGTTTCATTGTGTTCCTGGCCTTTGTTTCATTCCTATTGCACGCGACGATCTGGGGTGAGGCCGAAGAAATGTTAATTTCAATGGAAACCCAGCCACCAACCTACGAAGAGGAAAGCTAGAGATACCACATCTTGGCAACATTTATAGTCAGTATGACCAGCACAGAGTGAGTGTGCCGTGAAAGCATATGGTTTGCACATCAACATCGGCCCTTGTGACCTTGCTCATGAAATAGCTCTTACCAACATGTGGCCACAAACTCGGGTCGTCAGTCTGGCCATGTGCTGCCTAATCTGTTCCAAGTAAGCCCAAACTGCCACCAAGCTTCTTAATCAGGGTACACGTTCGTCCAAGAGCACCAACCTCCAAGGACTCAAGCGATAGAGTGAGTCGCCATGCTTCAATAGCTTAACATAGTCTTTATCAACCTTTCCAATTTGATTAATTGCCGTATCAACTGCCCCCCAAAACAAGCTTGTAATGATCCCTGTTGTATAGAACGTGAAGAAGATCACTGTAGAAAGGTTGGATGTCATCCTGTTGAGCAAACTCATCGATGATCGTCGAGAGGCTTGCTGTGAAAATTCTATTGAGTGTACATAGATTGCCTAACAAATAAGGATAGACGGCAAAATGTCGAACTTAGTCTACATTAAATTAATCACCCATGCTTGCATTTGTGCATAGTGCAAAGAGCAATTAAATTCTCCGATTAGCTCTGCTTCAGACGACAAGCTGACTAGACATTCATGACATGCGCAGAAAACCGAAGCCAACGACACTGTTAATACAACTTCCAGCAGCCCTCGAATCCCTTAGGATCTAATTTTCATAATTAAGCATTTTACATTGTTTTATTTTTATTTATTGTGGGTATCTTATGTATATTAAAGGTATCGTGTTTTCTCTTTTATATTAGTATTTTACTTCCGCAGAAATGATTTTGGTCATGAAGGGAATTTTCCGTGAAACCTGATTCTTATCTACGTAGTCAAGCAGATTTATAGATTAATTGTCGAGTAGAATTCAAAAAAAATCTATAGTCATGCTGCTATAGAGACTAGGATCGGAACTAGAGTCATGCAACTGTAACAGTGGCTTTTGCAGAGCCGTCTGCAAGTGGAAGTGAATCCTCCGATGCTGATTTCGAAGGAGTCTGATGAATGGCCTTCAGCCGCTATTTTAATCACTCGAGCATGCTTTCCTGCAAACTCTCAAGTTGCCATATGAATTACTTTCTTCTTATGCCATACTGGCGGAGGTCCTTTACGGGGCAGAGGAGCCCGGAGATGTCCGGCAGGCGGGGCTGGACCTGGCAGAAGGAATGCGGAAGTTGGTGCCGAAAGAGCGTCCAAAGGCCGCCTTCTGGGAGGAGATATTGGGCATCTCGGCAACGGCAGCAACGGCCAATTTATTCATAGTAGAAAATTGAAGGATCGAAGTTTGCTTTGCCTTCACAAGTACCGCGAGCTCAAAACTCCAATCCATAATTCGATGGATTGGATATGGCATTTTGTGTTGTACAGATATGGTTTTCAGAGATTTATGTATATTGATGTTGAGTCTCAGTTCGTAATAGGTTTCTTAATTCTCTATCTGTGACTATGAGCAAGCTTCACGTTCGTTGACACCTAAATTTCCGTGAGTAGATTGTCATTGTATTTCATAAAAAAGTTTAGCGACCAAATTTGCCAATAATGGTTTTGTACTCTGTCCTCCCCCGTTCACGGTATACTTTGTTGAATGAAAAGAAGCCAACGTCGCCGAGTGTGGACTGCTCTCCCGACCAGTCCCAGAACCAACCATCGCATCGTGGTCTCGCGCGCACCTCTCTTCGTAGACTTCGCAACCACGTAAGCTAAGTCGAGCACGTATTTTCTTCTCCTTTCGGTTTTGCTCGGTTCCAATACCTTCCCGTACTTTACGGAGTCGTTGTCGCCGATCCTCGCCGAATTCTCTTCACGAGAAAATAAGTTTCTCTCGATAGATTCAGCTTCGCTGACTCTTCAAATCGAAGTGGACAATATCGCTTTTACAAGCAACAGAGACGGGAGCATTCGTTGAGCTTCAAAGTTTTCCTTGGAGAACGTTGCGCGCCGCCACATCTACCAGGTTGTTTCCCTCCAAATAAGCTTCAAACATGGCTTCGATTCATTCCGGATTCATCTATTGGGTTTGTTTCTGCTTCGTTTTGTTTCCGAGAGGTCACTGAATTGCGGCATCAAATGCCGAGACTTCGCTGAACCATGTCTGAATGACGGTTGCTCATGCCCTCTCGTTACAATAAGGTTGTTTTGTCCAATCGGTCTTAAGACTTTGTTCGTTTCACAGAAATAACTCCCTGGAAAATATTTTCCGGATTTTTTGGCATTCGTTTCATGGAAAATGAACTAATCAAGGAAACACATTTTCATTTCATCTTCATGTTTGGGTTTTCTTTTGTATTTTATTTTTTTAAATTGAGTTTTTAATTTTTCTTTTTTTCTTTTATTTCTTTCCTTCTCTTCTTCTTCTTTGGCCTTGGCCGGTCGCCGGCCACCATCGTGGTCGACGACCAGCCAAGGTTGAAGAAGAAGAGAAGGAAAGAAAGAAAAGAAAAAAAAAAAAATTTAAAAATAAAACAATAAAAAAATATTTAAAATGAGTTCATGCAAGAAAAGATTTTCTTTATAGAACGAGGCAAAAAATATTTTCTATTTCATTTTCAAAATTCAGTCAAGCACCGAAAAATAATGATTATTTTCTTGAAAAATAATTATTATTTCTTGAAAAATAATTTTCAGAAACACCATATTTTCCATGAAACTAATGGAGGCTTATAGTTAATTCTACGTGCAGTTTTTCTCCCTTGCTTTGTTTCTTTTCTCCGGGTTCTGCATGTTTCTTTCAGCCGAGTCGTAGGCAAACTGATTTGACGAGCTAGGTCTATTGAAACTGAGCTTCCTTGCCCCTTGTGCTTTCACGTCGCTATCGGTCACCGGACGGAGTTGATGATTATAACGGCCCGGCCGTTTCACCATTGCCGCCATTCAACCAAGACATCGCCAGCGACCATAACCAAGATTGAGTCGTCGCCGGCATCGCTCGCTCCAATCGTGTTATCCCGTTCCGTGGCTGATTCTGAATCAAGATTCATTATTGCCCCCACAAAACCGGGGTTGTCTCCTTTCTTATTATTCTCTAGAGTTGTTTCGCTTTCTACATTTGTTTCCTGCCTTTGCTTCGTTTTTGATCTGATCTTGTTGTCGTGCATTGGATCGTCGTATCGAGCGATCGACCAGTCATCGCATCATGAATTTTAGCCTTCGCTTATTTGAAATTTAAGCTTGTGATTTGTACCGGCGTAGGCGAGCAGAAAAGACAAACAATTTACTTACTCAAAAAGATTAAAAAATATATAAATAAGATTAAAAAAACGGTTAGATAGTATTTAGGTGTTTTTATTTCTAGTTTCATTCCTAGTTTAGTATTCATTACTAGTCTCGTTCTATTAACAATGGAATTTGTCTTCTATAGTTAGATCAATCAATTTGCATTTATTAACTCAATCCACGCTTATTTTTATAAACCACTCTTGGGACAATCCTATCCTGGGGCATAATAACAAGGCCTTGTGTATTCTCTGCTCAGCTCGTATTGGGTTTTACTTACTGAAGTTTAATTATTTCATGTGCCCATATTCTCACAACACCATAATACTATTCTCGGATAGTTGGTCCTCCAAAAATGTATACCAATTGTTCCATGACCTCGATTGCCTTGTTTCGTAGTGCTTCGAACTGGTAACCATATCTCGAGGCTCTTCATGTATTTAGTTTTCTTCTAACACCTTGACAAGATCTTATCAATACTCTTGTCAGTCGTCGTTACTCACATGTGGCCGTATATCAACAACTGATCGAGAGTGAATATAGACGTGTACTAATATCGATATCAATCTTAATAATTGTCAACAATGCATCATGTGCTTGGTGATACCCATGCATTAGCCATGTGCTCATCCATGGCGATGACTTGGTATTTTTTTGGTGTAAATAGATTCGATATATTGGATTTGGCAATTTGTGTTATACAGATATGGTTGTCAGAAGTTCGTGTATATTGACACCAAGTCAGAATCCGTATTAGGTTTCTTAATTCACACGGCGTGAATGTTTCGACGGGCGGCGTTATTTTCCTGCTTTTTGTTTGCTATTTTCCTCTTCAATCTTGCTGAAGATGTGGTCATCATGAGTGTGTGCTGGATTTACACTGCCACGTCCTTTTGGACGCCTTTTGACGCCACTTTCAATCCCCCTTTTTTTTTTCCTTGCACGCAAGAACGTCGTGTTGAGAGTGGCCTCAAGTCGACCATTTCGGTCAACCGGAAGGAAGGAGCGGCAAGGACTTGAACTCGGAGAGCGTACTGTGTCCAAAATCTTTTATGAGAACTCTCCGCTTCAATTCGCCTTGAAAAATTCAGAGCCGGATAAAGGTCGTGTAACTGATTGGTTTACAAGAATTTGTAATTTTATTAAGAGGATCTACAATATTGAACGCGAAAGAATGCAATAGAGATTGAGAACCATATTTTAACCCTTCTTTTCATTGAATAATCATATTTTAACGTTCAATAATAGCTTTCCACCTTATTTGGTACACTGATTTTTTTTAAAATCTTTATGTAATTCGTACTATTTCGGATGGGGAAAAAAAGATAAGTAGGCTCAAAAGTTCTTGGCCGCACATTAGTTTCCTTACAGCCAAAGCTGAGATAATGTCAAAGGTGAACGCGTTTTCTTGAGTAGGACCGTCCACTCCTTTTGACGACAGTGACATGGGAGACAATTGCCTTGTACTCTTGATGCTCCTTTGGATCCACAGGGCTGCTTGAGATTCTCCTTCCAAGGGGTGTTCTCCTACTCAGATAATCCATATATTTTCCTTCTTTTTTTCGGTAAGTAAAATCTAATTCTCTTTTGTTACTTTTTCCTGTGTAGACCTAATGTATCTCTCTCTACCTTCGCTTTTGTTCTTGGAGAAATGAGGAGAGAGATCTCTGTACTTTGAGCATATAAAACTCAGGTGGTTTGGCTCTATTAAGAGGATTCAAGGATTTTGCATCGATATCAAGTCTATCTGGTCAGCTAACCGTTAACATAACCTAGGAATCCTTTACGTTTCTATATGCATCATCTTCTTTTTTATATTGATCTTGTCTCTTTTTAACTGTTCTATGCTTTTGCTTGGCCTCTTCTCTGTTTTTCATGTCATGTCCTCTTTCTAGGTAATAGCAAAAAGTATGCCTAGGGAGTTGGATCGATTTCGTGAGTTTGTGGAATATGTGGAGAACAACAAGTGGAAGTGCCGGTTTTGCGGCAACAAGTATGGTGGAAGTGCTACAAGGATCCGGGCGCATCTCGCTGGAACTCCACGTTATGGTATTAAAGGTTGTGAGAAAGTTGATCATCATGTGAGAGCAGAAGCCTTGCAGAAAATTGAGGGTAAAGGAAGTGTGTTGGATATAAGCACGGGAGGCGCATCAGGCGAAGGCACGGAAAGAATAGTTTTTGGCTCAAGTCAAATTGTAATCCAAAGTGACGATGCGTCGAATCTTAATGACACACAGAACTCGAATCAACCCTGGTGCGCGCCGCAGCAACCATCTTGCTATTGGCCAACCGGAACCGGTACTGCTTCAGCATGCCCTCAAGATCAAGTTTCTCTACCTCCTGGTGAGATGCCTCTGGATAATCTAGATACCTCCCAGCAGCCCTATCTATCGAACCATAGGTTGGATGCAGCACATGGAAATGAAATTGCTTCATCTCTCCAGCAACTTCCGATGGACTCGTTGGCTTCACCTTCAATTGATTTTGCTGGGATAGCAGCGCTTCTTGAGCTACCAACTCTTCTTGAACCAGAGAGGGAACAACAAAATTCAATAGGGCTATCATCATTCCCAAATGATCAGGTCCTTGGCAACAGTAGGTCAAGTGGGCTGCAGGAGTTCATTGGAGGTGATGTTTTGACCACTCCTCTACTCATTAACATAGCTACGACCAGCATTCCCCAATATTCAAATGAACAATATAGAAGCTTTAACGAACAATTCGCAGATGGAATCACTCCAGATTCACCGCTCCATTCAACAGACTGGTCAAATCTTCACCGCTCTCCATCACAGAATCTTCTTGAATCTCGTGATGTAGATGTAAACACTTCTGCGGAAATACAAACGAATGAATTGCATATTCCAACAGTGGGATTATCATTACAAATTGATTCATTTCTTGATGCGGACGGTGCAAATCGTTTGCAGGATTGTGGTCAACCCTGTGTCGAGGAAGTGATTCCTGTACGCAACAATACAAGTCCGACCGACACTGTCCAGCATCCTGGTCAGCTTTCCCCTAAGTGTGACAAGGAAGATGGGAATGATATCCGTCGGTTTCCTTCTCAAACTCCAACGGACATAGATCCCTCAATTGCATCACAGCATACAAGAGACTCTCAAAATTTTGAGGCAACAATGATTGATTCGCTAGTTCCAGAGGCGTTAACAAATACAACAGGTCCATCATCATCACACGATGTGTCTAAATTAATCTACATTGCTATTATGGTTCCATTAGATTCTTAAATATTCCCAAATTATTTTGTCGAAATTTAAGATATGATGTGTTTTTGAACAAGATGTAAATGGGGGTTCCTCGATCCGGAACATGCCGAGCATCATTGCATATTCTAGATCTCCAATGTCACTTCCTTTTTATTGCACACTTTCTTTCATCAAAATATTAACTTTGAGATTTTTGCTATGGATATTTTGTGTGACCAAGTTCTAGATGTTGTTTTTCCTGTACCGACGGCCAGATTTGAAAGTCCAATTGTTGATTGATCTTACACTTGAATATTTTATTGCAAGCAGCTTCGGGGCACCCTCAACGTCAAAGTCTTCCACATCAATCCATTAATCTCAAGACGGCGCATCAGAATCCAGCCGTGTCGTCATCATCATGGAAAAACCATTTAGTCACGTGTCACCCGCAAGCTCTAACGGACATGGATTTATGTATGCCATCATCGTCACAAGCTCCAAATGATGCTTCTCCACTTCCTCAGATTCTACCTTGTGGAATAGGCATGATAGGCCCATCATCACTATCAGGTCTCTGGTTATTTACAAAAATTAATCCTTATATATGTTACATTATTATGGGGCGGCAAGAATGCTATGATGAGACTCTAACCAATGGAATTTCAATTGCAGAATTAGATATAAACGAGGGTGTGCCAATGAAGAGGCATCTAAACACAGGCAATAACTATGAAGAGAATAGAGATTTGAAAAGAAAACTAGAACTACTCTATAGAAAAGAAGCTGGCATAAGGGATGAGTTAGAATTTGCTACATCTCTATCCCTAAAGAAGCCAAGAATGGAAGTTGTGAATTGGTTGGTGAATGTGGAGAAGCTTAGAAATGATTGTCCTGAAGCAGCAAGTGAGGATTGTTTGCCACCACATCAACAGGTATATATACTGATGCATGAAGCAGAAGACATTACGAGACAAGACAAAGGACTATTTGAAGCGACAGAGACCAAAGTCAGTAAATTGTTAGAAGAAAAGACGGTGGGAGAGGCATTTCAGAGAAATACTACAAAGATTTTGGACTTCCTAATAGGGAATCAAATATCCCGACTAGGCATTTATGGAATGGGGGGTGTTGGTAAATCGACTATTATGGTGCACATACATAATAGACTCCTCGAAGAAGCAACTTACGGCAACGTGTTATGGATCACCGTGTCACAGGATTTCAACACACAAAAGTTGCAGGACGCCATTGCGAAGGAACTAGATTCGGGCACACTACAAGAAAAGGATGTGAGAAGACGAGCAGCAATGTTGTGTGATTGTTTAACGAAAAGAGGCAAATCTACAATAATCCTCGATGATGTGTGGGAATGCTTTGATCTTAAAGAGGTGGGAATCCCAAATGGAATTAAGTTGGTCTTAACCACTCGATCCTTCGAGGTATGCCACCAGATGCAATGTCAAGAAATGATAAAAATAGAACCTCTATCTAATACAGAAGCTGAGAGTTTATTTTTGGAGAAGTTTGGATCCGAAGTGGCCCTTGATTTGGAAACTAGAACGGTTGTAAAGTCCATTGTTCAAGAATGTGCGGGATTGCCACTTGCAGTCATCACATTGGCAAGAAGCATGCGAGGAGTGATCGATGTGTATGAATGGAATGATTGCTTGGAGAAATTGAGAGAATCGGATATGTGGCAAACGGATATGGAAAAGGTGGTTTTAAAGAAACTAGAATTCAGTTACAATCGCCTTGGTAATCATGAAGTCCAACAATGTTTCCTATCTTGTGCACTTTATCCAGAAGATGAATGGATTGATAAGTTCGAGTTGATAGAATTCTTCATTGACCAAGGATTGATTGGTCAATTGAATACGAGGAAGAAACAATACATTAGAGGCCTCACCATACTGAACAAACTGGCAAATGTTTGCCTATTGGAAGTTCATGGGAGCACAATGAAGATGCATGATTTGATTAGAGACATGGCATTACACATCATGAGTGTGAGTTCGATTGTAAAAGCAAGAAAGGGGTTGAGGAGGATACCATCTGAAGAATATTGGACGGATGCTGTGGAGAAAGTTTCTTTGATAGAGAGTCATATAGAAGAATTTCCCTTGAACATGTCACCAAATTGTCCTAAACTATCAATTTTTCTATTGAATAGAAGCTCGTCCTATGAGGTCATCCCTGATTCTTTCTTCAGACAATTATGGGGGCTAAAGGTTCTAAACTTGAGTGGATGTTACCTCAAAGAACTTCCAAATTCCATTTCAGACTTGGTAAACTTGAGGGCACTATTGCTTAGACATTGTTCGACCTTGCGCCGTATTCCTTATTTAGGGAAGCTCAGATCTTTGAGAAAGTTGGATATTTTTAATTGTGTTAGGGTTGAAGCACTCGAGGGTCTCGAAATGCTGGTGAATTTGAGATACCTTGACCTATCTATTACATGCATAGATAGATTACCCAAAGGAACATTGGGGGCTTTGCGAAACTTGCAATATCTTAAAGTTGAGACAGTAAATGGAGAAGACATTACAAAATTGTGGGCATTGGAGACCCTTGTATGCTCCTTTGAAGATGTGGATGATTTCAACAAGTTTGTGAGGGTAGCTTTTGAGAAGAGAAATAACCCTCGATATTACAATCTCAATGTGGGTCAAGAAGAATTGAAGGATAATGTGAAAGTAAGTGATGATGATCAATTTGAGAATTGTGAGAGGAGTGTTGACATTAAGACGAGGAGTCATGCTATTGTGAGTGTGGGAGGGGAAATCAATAGCAGTGGCATATGTATTTTGATTCCCCAAGATGTGCAGGTATTGAGAACAATCAATTGTGACGGTACAACAAATTTGTCTGACGTGAGTCTGCTTGAAAACCTTGAGACGCTAATAATAGTCAAATGGAAAAACTTGCGAGTGCTCAGTGGTGGACAAGATGAAAAAATAATCGACATCTCTAACTCTCCTGCCCTAGCCCCAATCCCTCTCCTCTTCCCAAGCCTTAGGGTTTTGATAATAAGGGAATGTCCGAAACTGAAGTATCTCTTTGGGCATGGGCCTAAATTCTACCTTCCTCATCTACGAGAGATTGCAATAAAAGAATGTGAGGAAATGGTGGGGATAACAGCAGCAGTGACATCACCACATCCACATCTTCCCCCAGCCTTCCCTAGTCTAAATCATATTTCTATTAAGGCGTGTCATAAAATGAAGAGAGTGGTGGAATCAGAGTGGTTGCCCCATTTCCCTAATCTAAAAAGAGTCGAAGTAGTTTGTTGTGAGAACATGGAGGAGATAATCGGAGGTCCTCCCCCATACATGCTGGTTGAAGAGATTTCTTCGAAATGGCTAGATTGCTATAACATGAGAATGGTGGAGATGATAAGCGGAGCGGAACAACACCAAGAAGGAAGCATAACGACTGCTGTAAACAACATCCCTTCATCCTCCCAATCTTCAATTCCACTTCTAAAGCTGAAATACTTGGCCCTGCACTGTCTACCCCAGCTGAAGAGCATATGTAAAGTCTCAATAACTTGCGATTCCATGAACTATTTGGTGGTGTCCCAATGCCCAAAACTAAATAGGATTCCTTCGCAACTGCGATTCCGTGATAATGAGGACCTTCTGTTTATTGTGGTGGATGATGAGGAAAAGCGGAAGACGCTGATATGGGATCATCCCAATGCTCAGGCTCTTCTTCAACCTCATCTCGATGCTGAGGCTCTTCTCTAACACGTTCTCGTGAGTTATTGATATAATTACCTTCATTCTTGATAGAAGTCGGAAAATATTGAAGGAATCCAGAAATCAAAAAATATTGAAGGAATTATGGATTGTATTGCTACATGTTTTGCACATGTACGTAAGCCTATTTATAATATTAAAAAGATAAAATAGGAAAAAAATATACAAGATAACGTTGTCCTATTTTACGTTCTAAATATCTAATTTTACCGATTGATTGAATCAATTAGTCCGTAATCAGAATTAGAATCATAATCAAATCGAATCATATCTCCAGCGATTGCCTAAAAATCGTTACGAAGATGTAGTAGCTCTTCTTTTTACAGTCATGCAGAGAACTAGAGTCATGCAGCTCTAACACTGGCTTTTGCAAAATCGTCCGCCCAAGAAAGTGAATCCCCCTGATGCCGCTTTCGAAGAAGTCCTGCTGAAAGGCCTTCAGCTGCTATTTTAATTACTTGAGCATGCTTTTCTGCAAACTTTCAAGCTGCCATATGAATTACTTTTCTTCTTATGCCGTACTGGCAGAGGTCCTTCACGAGGCAGAGGAACTTGGAGACGTCGGGCAGGCGGGGCTGGACCTGGGCAAAGGAGTGCGGGAAGTAGGCGCTGAAGAATTGCTCCTAGTACTGCCTTCTAGGAGTAGGAGGAGATCTTGGGCAGGTTGGTGATGGCAGCTTGAGCGAATTTAGTCATGGTAGCTAAATTAAAGGATCAGAGTTTGCTTTGCCCTCACAGGGCATTGCAAGCTAACAACTCCGATCCATAATTCAATAGATTGGATATGGCATTTTGTGTTATTCAATAGATTCACGTATATTGATGTTGAGTCTGAGTTCGTATTGGGTTTCTTAATTCCCCGTCTATAACTCCATGAGCAAGCTTCAGTTATTGACACCTCAATTTTTGTGATTAGATTGTCATTGCATTTCATAAAAAATTTCAGGGATCAAATTTACCAATAATGGTAGAATTCGATCCCTAACTGAAATCACCTACCCCGCACGGTTTGTGCATTCATTTCATTTCCGTCGCATTCGTAATCAGAGGCATGTTGATTTTGATCAGCGCTACTCGCGAGTTTCCTGTACATCTTCATCCATCCGAGGCGCTGGTTTTTGGCCTCTGTCCTCCCCTGTTCACGGGATATTTTGTTGAACGGAAAGAAGCCAACGTCACCGTGTAGAGACTGCTCCTGACCAGTCCCAGAACCATCATCGCATCATCGTCTCGCGCTCACATCACTTCATAGACTTCGATGACGACGGCTAAGCTATAAGCTGATCATTGGACAGAGTTGCTGATTATAACTGTCCGGCCGTTTCACCATCACCACTGTTCAACTGAGACATCGTAACCAAGACTGAGTCGTCACCGGCATCGCTCACTCCAATAGTGTTATCCCGTTCCGTGGCTGATTCCGAATCAAAATTCAATATTGCCCCCAACAAAACCGGGGTTGTCGCCTTTCTTATTATTCTCTAGAGTTGTTTCGCTTTCTACATTTGTTTCCTGCCTTTGCTTCGTTTTTGATCTGATTTTGTCGCCGTGCATTGGATCGTTGCATCGAGCGACCGACCCGGCATTGCATCATGATTTTTAGCCTTTGCTTATTTGAAAATTATGCTTATGATTTGAGTCAGCGGAGGTAAGCAGGAAAGACAAACGATTTATTAACTCAAAAAGATTTTAAAAAAAAACGATTAGATAGTATTTAGGTGTTTTTATTTCTAGTTTCATTACTAATTTAGTATTCATTGCCAGTCTCGTTCTATTAATAATGGAATCTGTCTTCTATAAATTTAGATCAATAAATTTGCATTTATTAAGTCAATCCACGCTTATTTTTATACACCACTCTTGGGACAATCTTGTCCCAGGGCATAATAACAAGGCCTTGTGTATTCTTTGTTCGACTCGTATCGGGTTTTACTTACTAAACTTTAATTATTTCATGTGCCCATATTCTCATGACACCATGATCCTATTCTCAAACGGTTGCTCCTCCAAAAACGTATGCCAATTGTTCCATGACCCTGATTGCCTTGCTCCCCACTAACTTAGAATTGGTAATCATATCTCAAGGCTCCAGATGTATTTAGTCTTCTTCTAACACCTTGACAAGATCTTATCGATACTCTTCTGAATCGTTGTTAATCACCCGTTGCCGTATATCGACAAACAATCGGGGGGTGAATATAGACATATACTAATATCGATATTGATCTTAATAATTGTCAACAATGCGTCACGTGCTTGGTAATATCCATGCATTAGCCATGTGCTCATCTATGCCAACGAGTTGGTCTTTTTTATTGGTGTAAATAGATTCGATTGGTGTAAATAGATTCGATATATCAGATATGGCAATTTGTGTTATACAGATATGATTTTCAGAGATTCGTGTGCATTGTTGAAGGATCTGCTGTCGTCGAGTCAGTAGATGAGAAAACTCATGTTGCTTCATCAACCATTCCTTCTATCTTATCTTGATTTGATTGCACTTTTTTCGCACTTAGGAGAGCTATTATATTAAGAGCTTTCTTTCCTACTCAGCTTGGGTCGTAAGTTAGCCGGCCATACCGCTTACATGATGCCAAGTTAGAATTCGTATTAGGTTTCTTAATTCACACGGCGTGAATGCTTCGACGGGCGGCTTTATTTTCCTCCATTTTGTTTGCTTTTTTACACTCTATCTTGCTGAAGATGGTGTGCTGGATTTCCACTGCGATGTCCTTTTTGACGCCTTTTGACGCCACTTTCGATCCCCTTTTTGTTGCTTGCGTGTTTTCACATTGCTATTTCCTTCATTAAAACACGCATGGGCGTGTTGAGAGTGGCCTCAAGTCGACCATTTCGGTCAAAAGGAAGGAAGGAGCGGCAAGGACTCGAACTCGGGAGCGGAACCGCGTCCAAAATCTTTTATAGGAATCCCCACTTAAATTCACCTTGGAAAATTTAGGGTTGAATAGGGTCTTGTAATAGATTGGTTTACGAAAATTCATAATTTTATAAGAAAGGATCTACGATATTGAACATGAAAGAATGCAATAGAGATTGAGAATGCAATAGAAATGGAGGATGCGGCATTACAAATGTATTTTGATCAGGAGTCAAATTATCGACGGATTTGATTGCTAATATTTTCATGGAAATGTGAATGAGGCCTTTGAGTGAAAAATTTAGGTGTCAATAATAATATTCCTTAAATAGTATAAGTTAATATTGCTTTTTAAGTCATTCCATGGGTGAAATTTGTTTTTCTTTTTCATTAACGATCCAAACTACGTATGATACTAGTCTCATGAATTGTTAGACTAGACCGTAGAATTTCCTTAGACATTTTGACATTGCAATTTGACCCGTTTTCTTCGGATTTGTAAACGAAAAAGCCTTTTCTTATGGGCATAAGTCATCAGTGTAGGCAAACTTCTAAATTTGAGACAATATTTATGGACATTAAATAAGCAGCATTACTTCCTAGGTTGTCTTAACAAATACGATGTAAATCATTTCAAGTGGGAAAAAAGAGCAATGCTAGACATAAGAAATATATATATTAAGATGTATGGAGTATGAGGAGGAAAATAGTGCAGTGGCCTTTTTAGATAATTTTTGTTTTTAATTTTTCATTTTCTTCGCAAAGTCTCGAGAGTTCGGCAATTAAGTGAACCAAATTTTAACCTTTTTTTTCTCATCAAATAACCATATTTCAACGTTCTATAATGACTTTGCACCTCATTTGGTACACTGCTTTTTAATTTTTTTTTATGTAATTCGTACTATTTCAGAGAAAGAAAGGGGGGGTGGGAAGATAAGTAGGCTCAACGGTTCTTGGCTGCGCATTAATTTCTTCGCAATCAAAGGTGAACGCGATTTCTAGAGTAGGACCATCCACTCCTTTTCACGACAGTGACATGGGAGACAATTACCTTGCACTCCTGATGCTCCTCAGGATCCACAGGGCTACTTGAGATTCTCCTTTTAAGGCGTGTTCTCATGCTCAGATAATCCAGAAGTTTTCCTCCTTTTTTTAAGTATAATCGAATTTTCTTTTGTTAATTTCCTGTGTAGATCTAGTGTATCTCTCTCTGCCTTCGCTTTTGTTCCTGGTGAAATAAGGAGAGAGATACCTGTACTTTGGCATACACAACTCAGGTGATTTGTGTAACACGCGGTGTTAAAAAAATGATGGTTGAAAAGTCAACAGAGGTGGGGGCAGAAGGGGGTGCTTGCTCGCGCAAGAGAGAAAAAGGAAAGAGACGAAGAGTCGAGTGGTAAAAAATAAGGGGAACAAGAGTGCACTTCAGGGAGAGAGAGAGAAGCACCCGCCGCGGAAAGGAGAAAGGGAGGGGGAGGGAGGGAGGTCACCGAAAAAGAAGAAAAAGGAGAAAGGAGAAAAATTTCATGTGCTCATGATCCGTGCAACTTGCGAAGCCCACTCAACTAAGTTTGGCAACACCGGTAAGTGATCAAAGCATTTAATCGTCTATTCGAACGAATCGTCGCAATTATGGCTTCAAATTAGGATTTTTGGGATATTTGTGCGGCAAAATCTGATTTTTGAATCGTTGCTGCGTATTTTTTAGAATGATAGTTTAGAAGTGTTGTGAAATTATAGCATTTTACGGATCATGATTTAAGCTTACAATTTGTCCGGAACAGAATTTTCAAATTTGGCACGTGTTCTGGAACAATACCGAACATTAACTTTGGGCCCGATTTTTAGCCATTTTCAGTGAAGTTTCGGGGCAGCTGAGTTGGGGTTATTGTAGTACATCAACAGGGCTTTTCTAAAGACTGTAAGATGGCTCGAAACAAAATTTTGTGGAGAAAGTTATGACGCGACGAAGTTTAGCACGTGGGCTGCGCCTAGCTGACAACAATAAGTTTCCGCTAAAGGCAAGCTTCTCGTTGGCGCATAGGTGTCGTTTTATCAACAAATAAGCGTAGTATAGTCGAGTCTTCATTAGAATATAGTTTTACTTGATCTTTGATATTGCTTTTCGATTATTTGTTAGGAATTCAAGTGCGTCAGTTCGAATAAACATTGTAAGTTGATTTTTGGCATTCCTAGGTGAGTGATATTTTTCTATGAGTTTGTAAATGCATGCTTTGAAAGTTATGGAGATTTGGTGTATAAAGCATGTCTTGTCGCATAAAATTTAGATCGAGCATTTTTTACAATTTGGTATTTGTGAATGGTTTGCCAAATATCTTCGGAAAGTTGTTGTGAAATGTTATATATATACATATATGTTGATTGGTGAACTTGATTTATGAAATGTGTTGTGAAAAAGTGCATAGCACGCGCTGTCCTGAATAGAACTTAAATAAAGAAGGAAACATAGATAGCTATATGTGAATTTTATTCTAGTTTAAGAAACAAGTTCTGAAATGACTTGATAAATACTTTACGAAAAGTATTTCTAGTGAATGAGTCGCGTTGTAGAAAGATTATATATTTTGATTTGTAAACCTAGTGAGGGGCTTGTGGGTATACGCATACTAATCTAGAACATCATTGTGGGCTGAGCCACCACTTAATAATAGGTGGAAACCTAACTAAGGGGAAAATCTTGGTTGCCTTTTCATGGGCATTAGGCATGACCATGATTTGATATTTGAGCAGAAGATTGATCGATGGATGGACATTGACATGTGGTTTCATATGAGATGGATCAATGGGATAAACCATTAATGTGCAGCTTGAGACTAACTAATTGAATGAACCATTGATGTGTATTATATGAGATTGGTCAATGGAATGGGCCATTGATGTGTATTCTTATAATATCGACCAATGGGCTAGACCATTGGTATTTATTTGCTATCATCTTGAATATTTCTGCCTTGAACATATTATGTTAAAGTAAGAAATATTGTATTTTTGGTCTTGAAGGTTCATTCAATTTCGCTTTTTTTTTTTTTTTTTTGTGAAAGTGAGTTATATTTGTGTTTAAAGTACATAGTGATTGCTCGACCTGCTTAGAATAAATGTATTGCTCATTGGGCCGTGGTAGCTCATTCCTTTTTTGTATAATGTTTTTGAGGTGCCTTAATTAGTAATCGATAGAACGAGAGCACTATCGCGAGAACTATTGAGAGCTGGATACTCGGGGTATAGTGTGAGGCTGCGTCCTTTAGGGAAAGGACGGCCGTGTTACCCCCTATCCTTGTAGGATTTGGGGTGTGACAGTTTGGCTCTGTTAAGAGGATTTGAGGATTTTGCATCGATATCAAGTCTATCTAGTCAGCTAACAGTTAACATAACTTAGGAATCCTTTACGTTTCTATATGCGTCATTTTTTTATTGATCTTGTCTGTTTTTAACTGTTCTATGCTTTTGCTTGGCCTCTTCTCTGTTTTGATGACATGTCCTCTTTGTAGGTAATAGCAAAAGGAATGCCTAAAGAGCGAGATCAATTTCGTAAGTACGTGGACAATTTGGAGAATAGAAAGTGGAAGTGCAAGTTTTGCGGCACCAAGTTTGCCGGAAGTACTCCAAGGATCCGGGCGCACCTCGCTGGAATTCCGGGCTATGGAATCAAAGCTTGTGAGAAAGTTGATGATCCAGTGAGAGCAGAAGCCTTAGAGACATTCAATGGTAAAAGCAGTGTGTTGGATAAAAGCACGGGAGGCACATCGGGCGAAGGAAGGAAAGAATGGTTATTAATGCGAGTCAAATTGGATTCCATATTGACGATGGGTCGAATCCCAATGACACGCAGAACTCGAATCAACCCTGGTGCGCGCCGCAACAAGCATCTTGCCATAGGTCGACCGGAAATGGTACTGCTTCAGCATGCCCTCTGGATCAAGTGTCTTTGCCTACTGGTGATATGCCTCTGGATAATCTAGATACCTCCCAGCAACCCGATCTATCGAACCATGGGTTGGATGCAACATATGGAAGTGAAATTGCTTCGTCTGTCCAGCAACTTCCAATGGACTGGCCGACTTTATCTTCTCTTGATCTAAGTGAGCTACCGGCGCTTCCACAGCTACCAACTCATCTTGAATCAGGGAGGGAACAACAAAATTCAATAGGGCTATCATCATTCCCAAATGATCAGGTCCTTCGCAACAGTATGTCAAATGAGCTGCAGGAGTTCATTGGAGGCGATGTTTTACCCATTCCTCCACTCATTTAACATAACTACGACCAGCATTCCCTAATATTCAAAGGGACAATATCTAAGCTTTGACGAACAATTTGCAGATGGAATCACTCCAGATTCACTGCTACATTCAACAAATTGGTCAAATAATCACCACTCTCTGCTGGAGAATTTTCCTGGATCTCGTGATGAAATTGTAAACAATTTCGAGGAAATACAAACGAATCAACTGCACGATCCGACAGTGGTATCATCATTACAAATTGATTCATTCCTTGATGTGGACGGTGCAAATCGTTGGCAGGATTGTGGTCAACCGTATGTAGTGGAAGTGCATCCTATATACAGCAATGCAAATCCGACCGACACTGTCCAACATCCTGGTCAGCTTCCCCCATGGTGTGACAAGGAAGATAGGAATGATGTCCGTTGGTTTCCTTCTCGAACTCCAATGGACGCAGATCCCTCAATTGCATCACAGCATTCAAATTTCGTTGATTCGCTAGTTCTAGAGCCGGCAACAAATACAATCGGCCCATCATCATCACAAGGTGTGTCTGGATTTATCTAAATTGTTACCGTGGTTCTGTTAGATCCTTAAATATCCCTAGATTTATCGAAATCTAACATATGATGCATTTTTAGACAAGATATCAACAAGGTTCTCCAATCAAGAATACGTCGAGCATCATTGGATGTTCCATCATTTTTGCTTTTTCGGCAACCAATACAGGGGGCTGGTACGTGCCAAGGTCCGACTGTGGTCCTACGCACACTCGAGGCGGGACTCACCTGCCTTGTATCCCAACAGACTAAGAAGACCGACACGCGACACGACACGACACGTAAACACGTCATTTCTCAAAAATAAAAATTCGACACGTTGAGACGTTGTATATTAAAAGAATATTTTTATTTTTAATTAATTTGATTCAAAATTATAAATAATTAATTAATTAAAAAAAGAGCCTACAATAAATTTACGCTAATAATATTAATAAACCGACAAAAGTTATTGATGAAACTAATGACTAATAATAAATTAGAATTAACTTATTTAAATAAATTTATAATCTACAATGACCCAAATTTATCATCATTCAACATTCAATACTTTTATTTTTGAAAATTATTTTTTAATTTCATTTAATTAATTTTCTGATTAAATAAAAAGTCACCTCAAGGGTCCACCCCTAATTTTTCACTTTTCTTTCTCTCCCCACCACCTGCAGGCTATCGATTCACTTCCCCCTCCCTCCAACACACCAAGTCCCTTTTTATTCTTTTAGTTTCCTTCTCAAAACCCTAGCAGCGCCTTCCTTCTCCTTCTCGCCGCACCACCCCTTCCTCTCCTCTTCCTCTCGATCTCTACTTGCTCTCGGTCCTCATCACAATCGTTCACCACCTCGATTTCAGCCCTTTCTCCCTCGCAGCTGCAGCCTCGTCGCCGATCCGTCGCAGCATCATAGTGTGGCGGCCTTCTCTGCTCTTTGTCTGGCCGTCTCTCGCCGTCGCGGCCTCGTCTCTGCTCCCTCACCCTCACCTGTCAACGCGTGTCCGACACGCTCGGACACGACACGGAAGCACGTGTAACATGTCCGTGCTTCATAGCCAACAGAGACAAGAGAGCAGAAAAGGGAAAGGGAGAGAGAGAAGGAGAGAGAGACTCCTGTGTGTTATTACCGCAGATCCTCAGATCTTCTTCAAGCGCCTTTTCTTGCCGGGCCTCCGGTTTTTGCTTTCTTCCGGGGTGAAGAAGCGCGGATGGCGCTTGCCGCGTGATTTTGACGACACAGATGTGGAAGGCCATTACCCTGTACTCTTGATGCTCCTTTGCATCCATGCTTAGTCTGTAAGTGCTGCTTGAGAGTGTTCTCCCGCTTAGATAGTCCACAAGTTCTCCTTTTTTTTTTCCGGTAAGTATAATCTAATTTTCCTTAAATTATTTCCTCTGTGTAGATCTAGTGAATCTCTCTCTACTTGTGCTTTTGTTCCTGGTGAAATAAGGAGAGAGATCTCTGTACTTTGGGTATGCACAACTCAGGTGGTTTGGATCTGTTAGGAGAATTCAAGGATTTTGCATCGATATCAAGTCTATCTGGTCAGCTAACCGTCAACATGACTGGGAATCCTTTATGTTTCTATATGCATCTTTTTTTATTGATCTTGTCTGTCTTTAACCGTTCTGTGCTTTTGCTTGGCATTGTCTCTGTTTTTCATGTCATGTCCTCTTTGTAGGTAATAGCAAAAAGAATGCCTAGAGAACCAGATCCAATTTGGAAGCATGTGCAACGCGGGGAGCACAGCAAGTGGAAGTGTCTGTTTTGCGGCATCGAGCGGTGCGGAGGTGCCACAAGGATCCGGGCGCACCTCGCTGGAACTCTGCGCTATGGAATTACAGCTTGTGAGAAAGTTGATCAACATGTGAGAGCAGAAGCCTTGCAGACAATTAATGCTAAAGGCAGTGTGTTGGACACAAGCACGGGAGGCACATCAAGCGAAGGAACGGAAAGAATGGTTATTAATGCGAGTCAAAATGCGCTCCAAATTGACGATGGGTCGAATCCCAATGACATGCAGAACTCGAATCAACCCGGGTGCGCGCCACAACAACCATCTTGCTATTGGCCAACTGGAACTGGTACTGCTTCAGCATGCCCTCAGGATCAAGTGTCTTTGCCTCCCAGTGATATGCCTCTGGATAATCTGGATAACACTCAACAATCCGATCCATCGAACCGTAGGTTGGATGCAGCACATGGAAATGAAAATGCTTCATCTATCCAGCAACTTCCGATGGACTCGTCGGCTTCGCCTTCTCTTGATTTTAGTGAGCTACGAGCGCTTGGGCTACAAACTCATCTTGAATCAGAGACGGAAGAACAAAATGCAGGAGGGCTATCATTCAAATGATTCCCAAATTCAAATGAGAGAGTTCGTGGCAACAGTATGTCTATCGGAGAATATCCAAGCTTAGATGAACATATTGCACATGGAATCACTCCAGATTCACTGCCAGATTCAACCTGTTGGTCAGATTTTTTCCGCTCTCTGCCGGAGAATCTTCCCGAATCTCATGAGGTAATTGTAAACACTTCTGAGGAAATACAAACGAATGAACTGCATAATCCAACAGTGGGATCATCGTTACAAATTGATTCATTCCTTGATGTGGACGGCGCAAATCGTTTGCAGGATTGTGGTCAACGGTGTATAGACGAAGTGGTTCCTGTACGCAGCAATACTAGTCCGACGGATCAGCATCCGGGTCAACTTCCCCCAAGGTGTGACAAGGAAGATGGGAATGACATCCGTCAGTTTCCTTCACGAACTCCAACAGACATAGATCCCTCGATTGCATCACAACATTCTAGTGTCCTTGATTTGCTAGTTCCAGCAGCGTTAACAAATGCAATAGGCCCATCATCATCACACGGTGTGTCTGGATTAATCTACATCTCTACTATGGTTCCGTTAGACCCTTAAATATCTCCACATTATTTTATCGAAATCTAACATATGATGTATTTTTAAACAAGATATCAGTGGGGATTCTCTAATCAGGAACGTGCCGGGCATCCTTGCATATTCCAGATGTCCGATATCACCTCCGTTTTATTGCATCATTTGTTTCATCAAAATATTATACTTTTGCGGATGTCGATTTTCATTTTAGATATTTTGTATGATCGAGTTCTAGATGTTGTTTTACCTGTACCCATGGCTTGATTTGAAAGTCCAATGTTTGGTTGATTTTTACTTGAATATTTTATTGCAAGCAGCTTCGGTGCCCCCTCAACATCAAATTGTTCCACATCGATCCAATAATCCCAAGACAACGCATCGGAATCCAACCTTGCCATCATCATCATCATGGAAAAACCATTTAGTCACAGCTCACCCCAAATAATGCTCCTCCACCTCACAAGCCCAGATTCTCCACTTATTCTACCTTGTGGAACAGGACTTTGACAGAGGCCCATCGTCATTACCAGGTCTATGGTTATTTACAAAAATTAATACTTATGTATCACCATGTTACGTTGTTATGGAGCAGCAAGAATGCTATCATGAGACTCTAACCGGATGGAAATTTTAAATTGTGGAATCAGATATGAACGAGGTGGGCCAATGACAAGTCATCCAAACATAGGCAACAATTTTGAAGAGAATATAGATTTAAAAGAAAACTAGAACTACTCTATAGAAAAGAAGCCAGCATAAGGGATGAGTTAGAATTTGCTGCATCTCTATCCCTAAAGAAGCCAAGAATGGTAGTTGTGAATTGGTTGGCGAATGTGGAGATGCTTAGAAATGATTGTACTGAAGCAACAAGTGAGGATTGTTTGCCATCAAATCAACCGGTGGATATACTGTTGCATGAAGTAGAAGAACTTATGAGACAAGACAAAGGACTATTTGAGGCGAGAGAGACCAAAGGCAGTAAATTGCTAGAAGAAAAGATGGTGGGAGAGGCATTTAAAAGAAATACTATGAAGATTTTAGAGTATCTAGAAGGAAATCAAATATCCCGACTTGGCATTTATGGAATGGGGGGTGTTGGTAAAACGACTATTATGGTGCACACGCATAATAGACTCCTTGAAAAAACAAACAATGGCAAAGTGTTATGGATCACTGTGTCACAAGATTTCAATACACAAAGGTTGCAAGACACCATTGCGAAGGAACTAAAACTGGACAACCTACCAAAAGAGGATGTGAGAAGACGAGCAGCAATGTTGTGCAATTGTTTAATGGAAAGTGGCAAATTTACAGTAATCCTTGATGATGTGTGGAAACATTTTGATCTTAAAGAGGTGGGAATCCCAGATAAAGCAGATAACATCAAGTTGGTCTTAACCACTCGATCCTTCAAGGTATGCCACCAGATGCAATGTCAAGAAATGATAAGAATAGAACCTCTATCTCATACAGAAGCTGAGAGCTTATTTTTGGAGGAGCTTGGATCCGAAGTGACCCTTAGTTTGGAAACTAGACTAGTTGTGGAGTCCATTGTTCGAGAATGTGCAGGCTTGCCGCTTGCAATCATCACAATGGCAAGGAGCTTGCGAGGAGTGACCGATGTGTTTGAATGGAAGGATTACTTGGAGAAATTGAGAGAATCGGATATGGGGAAAACGGATATGGAAAAGCAAGTCTTAATGAAATTGGAATTCAGTTACAAGTGCCTTGATAATCATGAAATTCAACAGTGTTTCTTATCTTGTGCACTTTATCCAGAAGATGAATTGATTGACAAGTTCGAGTTGATAGAATTCTTTATTGATCAAGGATTGATTGATCAATTGAGTACAAGGGAGAAACAATATAATAGGGGCCTCACCATACTGAACAAATTGCAAAATGTTTGCCTATTGGAAGATCATGGGAGCACGATGAAGATGCATGATTTGATTAGAGACATGGCATTACACATCATGAGTGTGACTTCGATTGTAAAAGCGGGAAAGGGGTTGAGGAGGATACCATCCGAAGAATATTGGACGGATGCTTTGGAGAAAGTTTCTCTGATGGAGAATAATATTGAAGAATTTCCCTTGAACATGTCACCAAATTGTCCTAAACTATCGACTTTTCTATTGAATGGAAGCTTGTCTTGTGAGGTCATCCCTGATTCTTTCTTCAGACAATTATTGGGGCTAAAGGTTCTAAACCTGAGTAGATGTTACTTAAGAGAACTTCCAGATTCCATTTCGGACTTGGTAAACTTGAGAGCACTATTACTTATAAGATGTGACAGGTTGTGCCGTATCCCTTATTTAGGGAAGCTTAGATCTTTGAGAAAGTTGGATATTTCCGGTTGTTTTATGGTTGAAGCGCTCGAGGGTCTCGAAATGCTGGTGAATTTGACATACCTTGACCTATCTGGAACATACATACATAGATTACCCGAAGGAACATCGGGGGCTTTGCGAAACTTGCAATATCTTAAATCTGACAGAGTAAATGGACTAGACATTACAGAATTGCAGGAATTGGAGACCCTTGAATGGTGCTTTGAAGATGTGGATGATTTCAACAAGTTTGTGAGGGTAGCTTTCGAGAGGAGAAAAAACCCTCGGTATTACGATCTCAGCGTGGGTCGAGATTTATTGGAGGGTTATGTGAAAGAAGAGTATGATAAATTTAGTGAATGTGAGAGGAGGGTCCACATTAAGCCGAGGTGTCGTGCTCTTGTGAGCGTGGGAGGGGAAATCAATTGTCGTGGCGTTTGCATTTTAATTCCCCAAGATGTGCAGGCATTGAGAGCAATCAATTACGACGGTATCAGAAATTTGTCTGGCGTGAGTCTGCTTGAAAATCTTGAGAAGCTAATGATAGTCAAATGGAGAAACTTGCGGGAGGTCCTTAGTGGAGGACAAAATGAAGAAATAATCGACATCCGTGACTCTCCAACCCCAGCCCCAACCCCTCTCCTCTTCCCAAGCCTTAGGCTTTTGATGATAAGAGAATGTCGGAAACTGAAGTATCTCTTTGGGGACGGGCCTAAATTCTACCTTCCACATTTACGAAAGATTGCAATAGAAAACTGTGAGGAAATGGTGGGGATAACATCACCACCACCGCAACCGGCCCCAAACCTCCCGAGTCTAGAAACGATAACAGTTATGAGGTGTGATAAAATGAAGAGAGTGGTGGAATCTGAGTGGCTGCCCCACTTCCCTAATCTGCGAAGTATCAATTTACTCTATTGTGAGAACATGGAGGAGATTATCAGAGGTCCTCCCCCATACATGCCAGTTGAAGAGATTTCTTTGGAACGGCTTTCGGTAGAAAGTGCTATAACATGAAAAAGCTATTTTCCCATGATTGGCTGCTCCATCTTCGAAATCTTCAAAGTATCAATGTCAGTGGCTGCAAAGGAATGGTCGGGATGATAAGCGGAGTGGGACAAGACCAATTAGGAAGCATAACGACACCTGTAAACAACACCCGTCCATCCTCCTGATCTTCAATTTCTCTCCCAGAGCTGAAGAGTTTGCGGCTATACAATCTACGCCAGCTGAAGAGCATATGTGAAGTCCCAATAACTGGCGATTCCATGGAATGATTTGGTGGTTTTCAAATGCCCAGAGTTGAACAGGATTCCTTTGCAATTGCGATTCCGTGATATTGAGGAGCTTCCGCGTATTGACATTGAAAGTGAGGAAATGTGGAAGACGCTGATATGGGATCATCCCAATGCTCAGGATCTTCTTCGATCTCATCTCCATATCCGCAAGGATCAATATACTGCAAAAGGCTGGGTTTATCTTCTATCTGTTCTCCATTCCCGCGAGGGTCGATATATTCTAAAAGGCCGGGATCGTCCCAGTCCTCAGGATTTTCTTCATCCCAATGCTCAGGAGCTTCTTCAATCTTATCTCCATTCCCGCAAGGATCGATGTATTCTAGAAGGCGGCAAGTTTTGTGAGTTATATAAATAATTACCTTCATTCCTGATAGAAATCGAAAAATATTGAATGAATTATGGATTGTATTGCTACATGTTTTGCACATGTGCTCAGCCTATTTATAATACTAAAAGGATAAAATAGGAAACAATATACAAGATAACGTTGTCGTATTTTACTTTCTAAATATCTGATCTTACCAATTGATTGAATCAACTAGTCCGTAATCAGAATTAGAATCAAAATCAAATTGAATGTATCTCCAGCAATGGCTTAAAAATCGTTACGAAGATGTAATAGCTCTTCTTTTTATATTCATGCAGTGAACTAGAGTCGTGCAGCTCTAATTTCGCAGGTTTCTTAACCAAGAAGAAGTGAATCCCCCCGATGCTGCTTTCGAAGAAGTCCTACTGAAAGGCCTTCAGCTGCTATTTTAATTACTTGAGCATGCTTTCCTGCAAACTTTCAGGTTGCCATATGAATTACTTGTCTTCATATGTCGTACCGGCGGAGGTCCTTCACGAGGCAGTGGAACTTGGAGATGTCAGGCGGGCAGGGCTGGACCTAGATGCGGGCAGTAGGTGCCGAAGGTGCGCACCTGATGCTGCCTTCGGGAGGAAATCCTGGGCAGCTCGGCGACGGCAGCTTGAGCGAATTTAGTGATGGTAACTAAATTAAAGGATCAAAGTTTGCTTTGCCCTTGCACGGCATCGCAAGCTAACAACTCCGATCCATAATTCAATAGATTGGATATGGCATTTGGTGTTATTCAATACATTCATGTATATTGACGTTGAATCCAAGTTCTTATTCGGTTTCTTAATTCCCCGTCTGTAACTCCATCAGCAAGCTTCATTTATTGACACCTCAATTTATGTGATTGGATTGTCATTGCATTTCATAAAAAAGTTCAGGGACCAAATTTGCCAATAATGGTGGAATTCGATCCTAACCGAAATCACCGACCCCGCACGGTTTGTGCATTCATTCCATCGCATTCGTGATCAGAGGCATGTTGCTTTTGATCAGTGCTACTCGCGAGTTTCCTGCACATCTTCATCCATCCGAGGTGCTGGTTTTTGGCCTCTGTCCTCCCCTCTTCACGGGATATTTTGTTGAACGGAAAAAGAAGCCAACGCCACCGGAACCACCATTGCATCATCGTCTGCGCTCACATCACTTCATAGACTTCGACAACAACCGCCAAGCTATAAGCCGATCACTCAGTGCTGATTATAACTGCACGGCCGTTTCACCATCACTGCTGTTCAACCGAGACATCGTAACCAAGATTGAGTCATCACCGGCATCGCTCACTCCGATCGTGTTATTCCGTTCCGTGGCTGATTCCAAATCAAGATTTGTTATTGCCCCCGACGAAACTGGGGCTGTCTCCTTCCTTTGTATTCTCCAGAGCTGTTTCGCTTTCTACATTTGATTCCTGCCTTTGCTCCGTTTTTTATCTGAATTTTGTTGTCGTGCGTTGGACCGTTGCATCGCATCGACCGGTCATCGCATCATGACTTTTGGCCTTTGCTTATTTGAAATTTAAGCTCATGATTTGAGTTAGCGGAGGCGAGCAGAAAAGACAAACGAGGAGTGGGGGAACATCAGTCGAGATAAAAAGGAAACGGCAGGGATGATAAAAAGGTAGGAGATCCCTACATATATACACCTGAGCTCTCTAATTACAATCCTAGATCCCCTTAATCTGATGATGGTGGAGATTCAATTTCACTATATTTACAAGATTTCTCTAGAATCAAGCATACAATTTCAATATATCCCCTAAAAATAAGTATTATGAATTTTTCTTGGGATCTTCAAGTAGAGAACAGACAATCCATATGTATATCAAATCTGGATGCTTCAACTATGCTCAGCATTCTGGTTTGGTTGATGAAGAGCTGAAGCTTTTGGATCTCCCTCTGGACGCTTGGCCAATGTGATTCCGAGAAAGAGAGACAACAAGGCAGAGAGGATGGATGATGGGTGCGATCAAGAAGGTCAATGCAACGTGAGAGGTGCGAGGCAGATAAAAGAGACGAGTGAGGGACTAAGCAAGTTTGATGACCATATGGACTATAGAGGCAGGACGGCAGCAATCAAAGTTTTTTAATCTTTTCCAAATCTCAACGAATTGATTTTTTGTTTTTTAACATTTAATCCAGTTTTGTCCATGTATATCCGGACATTATCAAATGTTACATAAGATATTTCAAATCTTATCCCATCCTTATCCTGCCCGAACTTATCCTATCCAGTAAAATTGTCCAAACTATCAAACACAGCCTTAAAAGTTTCAAGGCTTGCTTGATCATCCTAGCCATTCCTCAGCCTATTGTGCCTTGAAAACCTCCCGTCCGTGGAAAGTCACTTGGAAGAAAATTCTAATTGACATGAGGCCTACGGTAAGAAAGAGTGGACGATCTTGTGGGCTTCAGTGGTCATGTGTCCGAGCCTGCTCTTAACATAAATCCGAAAAACAAAAGTCAAAACAAAGAGAACTTCGGTAAGTAAGTACACAAAATTTGAGTTAGATGGACCAAGTCGAACTGAGTCAGGTCAAGCCCTCCAAGGCAGGCCAACCAGCCCACCTTTTAACACCAAAATGTGACGAGGTGAGCCCGATGGGTAAAGACCAAAGGTGTGGCCCAACCGGGCCTAGTCAATTAGAGCAGTGTACAGCCTGACTCAGAATAAAGGCTCCATATTTTCACTGAACAATGTGTAAAATCTCAATAACTAAGAAAGAAATTGTTGGGATTATTCCACATCGGTTATGAAAGGGACAGGTAGTCAATTTATAAGTGTGAGAGAAAGCTTTATCCTTTGGATTTGTTTTTGAAGTGAAAGAGGTCCAAAATCACTCAACAGAAATACATTCAGTTACTTTTTTACTGAATAATGTGTAAAATCTCAATAACTAAGAAAGAAATTGTTGGGATTATCCCACATCCTTTATGAAAGGGGCAAGTAGTCAATTTATAAGTGTGAGAGAAAGCCTTACCTTTTGAATACTAAGAAAGAAATTGTTGGGATTATCCCACATCAATTATGAAAGGGGCAAGTAGTCAATTTATAAGTGTGAGAAAAAGCCTTACCTTTTGAATTAGCTTTTGGGATGAAAGAGGCCAAAAACCACTCAACATAAATACATTCATTTACTTATTCTCAGCCATTGCTCATGTTAGACATTTTTGGTCCTGAATCAGAGCATAATGCAGGAGAAGAACCCAAGTGACAGAAATGGTCTGAATTGCATTGCATGTTTCACCACTCACGTGACAGTACTCCCAGCGGCAACAAAAGAATTTGGCCCAGCTCACTCTTGTTCTCCATGTTTCCACTTTCCACAACTGTGCTTTTATTAGATCATGTTATGTAGAGAGAACAAAAAAATCTAAATTATCCATTTCCTTTTATTCAAAATCTGCACTGGAGGGGGACCAATGTGCAAAACAAGTCCAAAAGAAGTGGCATTGTCCACAATTCCTGTTTCATTTTAGGTAACAACTAAGAAACTTGGGTTAACAAGACTGTAGATGGATGCCGCAGCGGAAACTAGTGCTTTCATTGAGTTGGTAAGTTATAAATGAACTTGAAGTAATGGAGTATTAGCACATTGTTGATGTTGAAGCAAAACATAAGTATTTTCACTCAGTTAATATGTTCAATACCCTCTGAGGTTAGCAGCCAAAAATGAAACAAAAGAGTCAAATAAATTTTCAGTTAATGTCTGCTATTTATATGTCTTAAAAGAGGGGACTTTTATACTCCTGGTTCGTTATGTAGGAAAATCAATTATGCCCTCCAAAGACAGAAATCCTTTTTAAGGAAATGATGCTTAACCTTGTTATAGGAATGGTAACCTTGGACATGACTCGATCACAAGACACGGCAAATTGAAAGCCACCATGCATTTAATTTAGACTAACTTGACCACCACTTTATTTTAGTGCTATAAAAACCGATAAGCCCTTCAATAAAATCCCTAATATTTCACAGAAAGGCATATTTTTCCCATCCTTAATAATAAGGCTGGAAAGACATGTTAATGCCTTCTTGAAGTTGTGCATTAAAGAGGTCAAAAAGAGCACAACACAGAGAGAGACAGAGTAAAGCTATGTGTGCCCAAATGTTCTACTAGTGTCAATTCATGCAAAGCAAAACGACAACACTCGTTCGAACCTAAGAGGTTTTCGGAAAAAGGCTTCACGTAAAACTTGCTCGCGAGCATCCCCAGCAAGAAACCAATCACTCGGTAAAGAACAAGCTTTCTACAGCAGAGAGCTATCAATAGCCCATTTTGCCCTGTTCTCAAACTGTAACTTCCCTCGCATTGTTGTTACCAATTTGTAAGCCTTTGCATGAAAAAGAGGCACCGAGTGTGAAGCAGAAAGTGAGCCAAAGTACGGCTATGTGAGTGAACGATCTACTGGTGTCAATTCATGCAAGGGAAAGGACATTTATCACCATGTAACCGTTTCAATTCCACAAAGAAACCTGCAGACAAAGACTTATCTGCAACCATTATGGTTAAGGAAGCATAATTGAGAAGAAAAAGAGCTTTTCCAACAGATAGCTATCAGTAGTTCTTTTCCCATGTTTCTCGCCCCCCACTTTCCTCATGTTTAAGCGAGTTACCCATTTAAAGCATTTGCATCAAAAGAGATCCGATCCTACACAGAGAGCCAAAGTACAGTTATACAATGAGCCTGAATGTCTTCCTAATGTCCTCCGTGCATGAAAATGAGACATCATTGATTAGGAACCTTATCATAAAGACATAACCGGTGTCTTTCTCGCCCATAATTCCTCGCTTTTGAGGGGGTTACCCATTTAAAGCTCTGCATCTAAAGAGATTGTACACAAAGAAAGCCAAAATGCAGTTATTCCATGAGCCCGAATGTCTTCCTGGTGTCTTCCATGCATGGAAATGAGACATCATTGACTAGGAACCGTTTCATAAAGATATAGCTTGTGTCTTTCTGGCCCATATTTCCCTCGCGTTTAAGCAAGTTACCCATTTAAAGCTCTGCATTGAAAGAGATCCGATTGTCCACAGAGAAAGCCCAAGTACAGTTGTACCATTTGCCTGAATGTCTTCCTAGTGTCTTCCATGCATGGAATAAGACATCATTGACTAGGAACCATTTCATAAAGACATAGACGGTGTTTTTCTCTCCTGTATTTCCCTCATGTTTTAGCGGGTTACCCATTTAAAGCTCTGCTCGAAAGATATCCGATTGTACACAGAGAGGGCCAAAAAACAACCATACCATGAGCGTGAATGTCTTTCTCATGTCTTTCATGAAGACATAAATGGTGTCTTTTTCGCCCGTATTTCCCTCGCAATTGAGCGGATTACCCATTTAAAGTGGGTTACCATTTAAAGCTCTGCATCAAAAGAGATCCGATTGTACACAGAGAGAGCGAAAGTACAGCTATTCCATGAGCCTGAATGTCTTCCTGGTGCCTTCCATGCATGGAAATGAGATGTCATTGACTAGAAATTATTCCATAAAGATATAGCCAGTGTCTTTCTCGCCCGTATTTCTCAAACGTTTAAGCAGGTTACCCATTTAAAGCTCTCCATCAAAGAGATCCGATTTTACATAGGGAGAGCCAAAGTACAGCTGTAACATGAGCCTGATTATCTTCCTGGTTTCTTCCATGTATGGAAATAAGACATCATTGACTAGAAACCATTCGACCAGACTAACTTACAACCTTAATAATTATTGAGAAAAACAAAACTTAGTGCACCTGGATTTTCTGTTAAACAATGCTTTAGAACACTAGAGGAGAATTGACAAATGGCCAAATTATGTTCTAGGGTGCATCCAGCATTACAGTCATAGTGCACAGTGCTCTAAAAATTACATTGTGAGCTACGGCTGATTATAAGCAAATGAAAAATCAGTCACTTAAAGAATGAATGGAACTATCTCCCATTTTCTACATTACAAGGTGGCATCTTAAACAAAGTTAGTTCTCAATCCTTTACACCCAAATATTAGACAGGCTAGACAGATGGATCTTCCAGTTACGAACTCTTTGAAAACAGGCTCCTCGTCATTGCATCCAAGTGACCCTACTGTCCCCTTGCTGTCTTCATCGATACCTCAACTTTTCTGTCATAAAAGAAATTGCACATGTACTTAGAAGAATGGTGCAGTATGCTATTTTTCCTAATATTAACTGGTGGCAAGTTAATTAAAATTACTCTGATCACTTCCAATGAATTATCATTACATCTTAACAGAGTTTCCTGAAATTGAATCATGAAATAAGAGTGGCACAATAAGAATGATCTTAGAACAGGCTATGCTCATTGATGTACTAAAACGAAAGAAATTAAAGGAAAACAAATTGCTTTCTAAAACAACCATCCTAATTGATCTATTCATGGTGAATATCAAAGATCGGCAAGTCTTGACAAACATGTAATATTAATTTAGCTTTCACCGTGATGTAATAATGTCACCTAATGATAGTATGTCAAAACCTTAGAAGAGGGAAGCTAGCATCAAACTTGAAAATACATATCCACAGTGGGAACTTGCCATAGGTAATCAAATAAACACGAGATTGCACCACACATTATATTGTGTAAATTGTCCACTGGACGACCAAGATCCAAAAAAGAGGGCACATGCTTGCTCCAAGCTCTGAGACTTCCAAGACAGTGGTTGCATAATAAAATAATCAAATGTGATCTTAACTGCATTTCATTTCCTTCCCTAAGGGCTTAACTGCATGATCATGAACACAGACTGAGCTTCTCATCAAATGGCTGGCCAAGGATCTAATAAAGATGTAGTGATCAAAGAAACATGGTTGCCAAAGCTCTGAGACTGCCTAGACACTGAACGAAACAGAAGTAGCCAGAACTAAAACATGTTTTGATTGAAAAAGAAACTTATTGTGGAAGGACTACACAGAGCATACATTCATGTTTACAACTGTAATTGTAGGACTGTCACACCAATTGTGAAAAGATACTTACAAGGATATGTAAATTGCTAACATTCATGGCAGTTTCAGAAAGATAAACTTACTAGGCTTTAGGATTCCAAAATATCATTTATATGCAATGTAGATTTAAATTAGAAATTCTTTTAAAATTTACAGCATTAGTCGAATCAAATCTATAGGACTTTGATTCTTAACCTGAGAACCATAATGTCTATCGGGCAGTCTTTCAAACACGATCTAATGGCAAACCATGAGAAATTGAATCGTCAATTCCATGCTAGCCCAGAACTCAAATTCTACAGCACATTGTTTTGCCTTTTCCTTTTTTATTCTTTTTTTTTTTTTTTGTCGTGACTTGCTACAGGTAATGTGTTCCCTCCATAGATTCGACGTTTAGATGCATATACCGCTGCCTTTATTGGTCCATCCAGGATCTACAATTTCATGGCTAGCACTTCAAGGTCATGAATAACAAGAACATAAGGATTTCAATTTCCTTTTGTGCATAACATGAAATAATGTACAAGGGATTCAAGGTTTGCTTTCTAACTCACACAAACACTTGACATGCTACGCCTTTCTACTCATTAGGCAGCTCAGCAAAGATACATCTTTATTTGACAAAGATCAGTTCATGATTTCATGTTAGGCTGCTGCTTTCTCAGACCCATCTTTCAGTGCATATACAACTTTCTTTTGGTTTATTCATTCATTTAACATCATGCATCCTGTGCTTTCCATTTGGTTCATAACATCTTTTGGGATATGTTGATTATATATTTGTTCAACAAATACATCTGGTTGCCAAGTCGAGAACATTCAACACACGAGATTGGCAAAGATTTGTACAGTTTGCGGTGATGCCTCAATTTTCTGTGAAGAGCAGACATTTTTACATCATTTGGTGCTTCCGATATTCACATGTACCTCTCTACATGGCACCCCCCTTGGAAAACTTTAGAAGGTGAATACGACAAGAAAGACGCAATGTGAAAAAACGGAATATGTAACGGAAGAAAAAGAACTCTCCAGACCCTCCTATTAATTTATTTGCAAATCTAGATTACTGAAGAGCAGAGATTACCATCCAGCTGACACCCTTCTCTATAAAAGCCGCCCCTTCCATTGAGCTCAAGTGGCGCCACAGGAAGCTGCACCAGGAGCCTCAGCATCCCATCACAGCACAGTTGTACACGAAAGTACCTGATGGTTTTCTGGCTAGCAGCTTCCACTGTGGTGGCCCTTCACTGGGAACCCAGGAGCTGAGTTCAATAGTTCCACCCGCTAAAGCCCTGGGTCCACCGATGACAACTATCCTCTCTCCACATCCCCGAAAACCGATACCCCAACCGTTCATTGACATGGCACGCTCTGGCAAGCTCCCCACTGTAGACCATGAGTTGCTGACCTTGTCATACTTCTCTGACCTCCTTCGCTGCATGATCAGCTGCGTAGAGCTCATTGTTCACCACCGCAAGGAGGGGAGGAGCCTCAGCCGCAGAAGGAGCCTCAGTCACCCCAGTCCCACCATTCCGGGCTGGGAACATATTAGGTATCTCCCTCCATGTCCTAGTCTCCATATCGTACACTTCTCCGCAGGTAAGAGACTTTATGTTCCCTGGTCCAGTCCCGCCGATCACGTAAAACTTCCCATCCATGAATACCCCAGAGCACATCTTTCTGGCTTTATGCATGTCTGGCAGCATCTCCCACCTTCCGGTGTCTGAGTTATATAGCTCAGCGGAGCTCAGGACGTTGCCTCGTGGATCACAACCACCAGCTAGGATTCCGATTTCTCCGAGGCTGGCCGACCCGAACAAGCACCTAGGCACGTTCATCTCCATGCTCGATGTCCAAGTGTTCGTCAGGAGGCTGTACTTGTATATGATATGGGACATTATCTCCTTTCCAAAGACAAGGAGTTCAGTACCGACAGCCAGCGACTCCTTATCAGAGAGAGAGAAACACTCGTTCGTACTCATCTTGGGCAAGTGCCACCAACGGCTACGAATGGGATCAAACGCGTCCCACTCGAGGAGATTGCAGGAGAAGTACACCCAGTGTTCGACGATCCCCATTTGCCTTCTCAGCCGGTAGAGCTCGCCGCTCTTGATCAGAGAACGAAAGCTCCGGTTCACAGCCGCAAGGCAGCCGTAATCTGACCTCGAGCAGCGGAGGAGGCAATTGATGGAGTTATCGCGGCCAATCTGATGGATGAGGGAACTCGAGTCCTCTTTCTCGCCAGCTTGATGCTTGTCACCGAGTCGCGCAACTTTAGAAACAGAGCGACCCTGAGTACCCTGCATCGTATCCCACCTGTAATGTGTGTCCAGTGGCCTGGAAAACTTTGTCAGTGAGAATTCATCTACATCAACCAATTCTTTCGAATGCTCAAACACACGAAAAGTATTATAAACCCATCTGCTCTCTTCGTGGCACGAGCTAGGCAAGTCTCGCACAACAAGGTAAGATAGAGCTTCCAACATGTTTGCCAGACTTTTTCTACTATCCAAGTCCAACGAGCTTTCCTTCTTGCTCATCAAAAAACACAACGCATTTCGAATCAGTAACTAGTCCGCATTTATAATGGAACCAAGCACAGAACAATCGACTCGACCTGATACGCGATCTCCGGTGGGAATCGAGCAAACCCACTCACGCATTTTTCAGAAAGCAAAGACATCCCGGGCAGGAACTAGCCATAAACTCACGCAAGACCAAACTAAAACCGGATCTTCGAAACTTTTTATTCATATCCATGCAAATGCCAGTGCCAGAACGAATCAAAATCCCGCAAGTTCCCGTAGCCCGGAATTCAACGTCTAACGAAACGAAGACTTCACGCTCATTCCACACTCGGAGCTGATCATAATTACGTGGGAGGCAAGAAAAAAAAAACGGAACTTTAGCTGCAGAGAGAAGACGAAAGTCGAATAAAAAAGCACCGGAAACGAGAAGAACATGCAGCAACCTCCGGCACCCAACAAACAAAACGAAACAGAATTCGACCGGAACGCATTCACGCCACCGAAACGCGACGCCAAGGAAGCCGCGGCCGACTCGAGCACGACGGACCCGAGATTCCTCCTCCCTCACCTGAGCCAACGAGAAGAGAAGAAGGGACGACGGCGGGCATTCCCAAAACCATCGGGACCCCCGGAAAACGTTGCGGCGACAGAGAGAGAAACAGAGGGAAACAGAGAGGGAGAGAGGAGGAGGGAGAATTTCCCCGGGCGGCCGAACGCGAACGCAGGCGAACGGGGAAGGGGGAGAGGAAGATAGCGAAAATCTCGGGAACGATTCAGGTGCGTGCATGCGTGCGTGGGTGCAATGCATAGAGAGAGAGAGAGAGGGACAGAAACAGAGGCAGATGCAGGGGAGGCAGGGGAGGCAGCTTACACGTTGGCTAAGCGGGATTTTCTTTTTTCTCTTTTGCCCTTTTAGTTTTTCCTTAAAAATTTCCCTTCGTTTTTCTTTTTTCTTTTTCTTGTTTGGTCGAGGGTGGTGTCCTGGAATTTGTCGTCGTCGTCGTCGCCGTCGCCGTCGCCGTCCGCTGCGGTGAATAGCGCTATCACAGAATCCTCTCGCCCTCTTTCTCTCTCTATCTATCGCTTTCAGTGCAGAAAATTCACGGAGCCCTGAGCGCACTTTCTCTCTCTACCCCTCTCTCTCTCTCTCTCTCTCTCTCTATCTCTACCTCTGTGGATTCTCCTCGCATAATAATAAAAAAAAAAATTTTCTTCGGTGGTGTGATGGGGGACCCCCTCCAGGGGTCACTGCCCGTTTTATAGTCGCGGCCGGCCCGCGCGTGGGCGAGGACGGCGGGGGAGGCGCGCGTGGGGGTCGGCGCCCGCGTGGCGTCGCGTGCGCTGCAACCTCGACTGGGGCTCGGCCCTTCCCCGGGTCCGAGGGTGAAATTTCCTTAACAGAAAGTGAGCGACGTGGGGGGCCCACGCGCCACGTGGCCCTCTTTCCCCGCTGAGAAATTTTCCTTCGGGTGAATATGGAGGAAAAAAAAAAAAAATTTGAAATTTATTTTTTTTTGACAAAAATTACTCCAATTTACTCATGAACTAATAATCGAGTTACAAAATATTCCGCCCTCCATTAGCTTTTTTGCCCAATATCACTTGTGTGACCGGTAAAATGGGTGTCATGAACGATGTGGTTTTAGGGGAAGCAAGATCTTAAGAAAATGAATTTAGATTGGGAAAAATCTGTCGCTTTTCCCCTTATGACTCCCTAATATTTCAAAGATTTGCTTAAATTATGCCAACTTTATTTTTAAGATTGAGAGAGATTTATCATAAGTGTATTAATTTTCGATTTTTGTGATATGAAAATTAATTTAAGATGAATGTAAGAATGTATAAATTTGAAATTTCTGTGGTGTGAATATTAATTTGGGATAAATCTGTTACATATGTATTAATATAAGATTTTTTTGTGATATATAAATTAAATTTGCCTTAACAGGGCATGATTTAAACCCTTGTTCTTTTGACAAAAGTGGTTGAAAAGAGTGCTTGATTATGGACAGAACATGCATAAAGAGTAAGAAATTATATTTTCTTGAAAAAAATTGAATTTTTATATAACATGAAAAAAAAAATATAAGATAAAAAGAGATTACGACTCAAACATGTTGAAGGCGTAAATTTTTGAAAATCAATAAATTTTTGAAAATCAAGATTCATTAAGACGCCATACGAACTATAAATTCATGTCTCCGTTGAAATATTTCTAAAAATGAATATCGAAAAGATGTACAAATCGCCACGAATTTATAATGCACGATTCATTTAGGATTTTTAATTTTCTTTTACTATAGCGATGAGAGCATAAGCGCAAAGAGTTCCACATCCGAGTAGTATGAAATTTCGTGAAGCGATTCCAACAATTATAGTAAGTTTAAACCGACGAATAAAGATGTGTATTAATATTTAAATGTGTTAACAAGAATTGACGAGATTATGGCGGGGCACTGGAGCCGGGGACTGGGCACCGGAAGGGGGCCGGGAATCGGAACCGGTAACCGCCGTCCGCGCAACGTGCTGCGGCAAGCCCCCACGCGCGGCGTGCAGGGCTTGCTTGCTTTTTGGTGGATTTTTTCGTTTTCTTTGCTTTTATTTATTTCTTTTGGCATCTTCCTTCCCTTTTTTTTTTTTTTTTTCTTTTTTGACCTTTTGCATGAGGGAAATCCGATTTTCCATTTAAGAGCACAAAGAACCCGGGAAATCGTGAAGCGGTGGGGAAAAATTTTGTTTGAACGTGGGCTCACGATTTTCATGTTCTTTCGAGGGGAGGGCAGTTTCTTTTTTTTTTTTTTGTTGGTTTTCTATTTTGTGTCAAAAAAGAGAGAGCAAATTTGGTGTGATAAGGGTTTTCAGTGGTTGGCGGATAATAGGGAAGTAAATCGCCCTTAGTAAGCACTAGTTCCAATTTAGGGAAAAAAAATCGGAGTGGAATTGGTAAATATTTGATATTATGATCCAGTTAATTGGGTAGGGGCATAAGTGGCCAACGAATAGAAATGGTAGGTGTGCGATATTTTTTTTGCTATTTTCTTTCAAAATTGAAATGATGCGGTGAAATGTTCGGTATAGATTGTTTTATTTTTTTTTTTTTTTTTAAGTGAATTTGCGTTATTAAGTATTCGGTTTAAGTCATAATTATTCTACAACAACCTTAACTTGAGGGGCCTTGCACAAGGTATGCCGCAAGCAAAGCAGCACAAGCCCTTCGACGTATTCTTGCGACATGAATCAAACTTGCAATAGACGAATGACTTCTTTATTACTAAACCAATGGTCATTGTATGTTTTGCATCTGGTGGATAATAGGGCATCGTATCAACTTTAATTTGGGAATTTCTTGATGCTGTAATTATAAGGAAAGAAATCCATAAGTTGATCAAATATGGGGGGTAATGTTGCATTTCTTTTCGTTGCTCTCCTTAGAGATATAACAACAACATTATCTCCTCAAATTAAACTTAGGAAAGTACCCTTTCTATGGAAACTAACACACAAAGGCATCCTCCTAACATTTTTGAAGTTCTTTCTAAAGATTACGTGTAATGTCTATCCAATCAATCACGGAACTCTAAATATCAAGACAAATAATTCAATTAGTGCAAGATCGAGGAATATCGAAATGTATAATATTTTGTGCAAATGATGTGGGATTATCCACTAATCATCATTCAATGATGTTTTGAATGTTCGTTCAATATATCAATAATGACGAAATTCAATGATTTCAATTCAATGCGTGTTTTATCTCACCTAGGAATGTTTTGTATGTTTTGGAGAAAATTGAACAATTACGTAATTATCATGGGTTCAACGCCATGAGGTACGAAATAGTTACAAAGCCTATGCCATGCCTCTTTTCAAAAGTGATTTCTCATATTTAAAATAGAAATATGCAATCAATAATTAATAGTAACATATTGATGATTGATTACGATATGTAAAGTTGCAATACGCGATCTTTTGCCCAGGAATCTTTCACGCGCTAACTAATTGTCTCCATGAAATAGTATCTGACAATCACACTACGCGCCTTTTGCTTAGGAATCTCTCACGCGCTAATTGAAACCGAAATCGAAACTGGAACTATCAACGACCAAAGATCTAACAGTATCGAGCCACCGATTACGAGTAAAGTGCGATGGTTATGCAAATTAGTGGTCGTTTCATTAATCAGCGAAATAAATATGCCAATCATGAGTTGGGTGATGCGATCGTGCCAAGCATTAATTCGCTCTAGTCTTCGTATCTCATACTACTTTTGGTACGTGGGTGAAAATTTGAAAGTTAGAACTAAAAGCCTAAAGCTAAGCTAGTAGTGGCCAATGTAGTAAGTATACAACTGAAATTAATAAGCAAGGTTAGCAACATTTGGTTTTGTTAGGAGAAATAAACGAAAAAGGAAAAAAAATTAGAAAGGGAATATTTGCAAAGTCATGCAAATATAATTAACTCAGCAAAAAAGTACAGAAAATATGAAAAATTGGACAAAAAAAGACGTAAAATGAACTTAACTGTATAAAAAAAAAATGCGATTGACTTTCGGCTCAACGTGCGGTGTCTAAATAGCAGCCTCTTTGTGTTGATACTAACTGCTTTTCATCATGCACTTTTCAGAGATTTTTAATGCTTTAAAATATACCGACTAGAAAAATGCTTTAAAAATATACAGAAATTAATAAAAATTGTGAAGGAGGACTATTAAATATAACGATAAGAAATTATACAAAGTCATATAGTTTTTTCTCGATCGATATTTGATTTCTTTGCTTACTGTTAGTTGTGAGTTGACTGAATTTTGTGATTAAGGAAATTTCCTCTATTTACTTAAATTCTAAATCATTGTGATTCTTGAATTATAAGAGGTCCCCTAGACATAACAACCAAACCCTAGATCACATTCACTATCAATCCTATTCATAAAGAATCTTTTTTTTTCGAATGTCTAATATTGCATCTGATGCTATGGGCAAAAAAATACTAATTAGATTTTGTAAATTCTATTCGATTGTAACAGGCTATTTTCTCAGACGATCGATAATGCTTCTGCCAGCAGAATAACATGCAACTTTATTGTTAATTATTCCTTATTAATATTTTATCCCAAAATATATATATTTGATTGCAGAATCGAATAATTAAGCTGTAGAGATTTGACTGATGTTATTGCCTTTTTGTCATCTCATGCTCACGTCATTTCTCACATCATCTTATTCCCTTTTATGAGTGCTGGATGTCTCCAAAAAAATTCAACTGTACACTTTTCAGGAGCGATACTTTTGGCGAGGAGCTTTCTCAAGTTGACACCCAACCCACCGGAATCCAGCTTTGGGCAGCGATTTGGAATATCCAAGCACACTTATTTCACATATATGAGACGTGAAAAGGTTATAAGGATTGAATAGTGATTACGTGCACTTTAAAAAAATTCTCCCAAAATAGATCGCGGTTTTTGCATGAACAGGACCATCGCGTACATGTGCCCTCTTGCATTCAGATATAAAAATGGAAAAATTGGAATGAAAGAGTGCCTATAAGGGCCATGTTGATTTTATTGATCCATTGCGATCATTGAGCTAACTACCACAACAGGTTTTATTTGAATTGGTGAAAGAAAAGTTTACACCTCAAGAAAAAAAATTGGGGGGGAGGTCTAATGATAAAATCAAGAAAATGTCTCTACATCTATGTTCGATAATCATTCTATTTATCTATTTTTATATTTTTCTTTGTTTTTCAGAACAAAAAGAAGAATAGTAATACATCCGATAACGTCAACTAATTTTTTTATTTCTCGGAATAGATTAGTAGGTAAGAAATTGATTTGGAATAAAAACGAGAAGTAAAAAAACAAATACCTGTTTGTTTCCGGAAACAATTTCTAAAATAAGATCATTTTTTTTTCTTTTCTTCTTCTTACTCCTCTAGCTAATCACCAAGTCTTGGCGATGGCTAAAAGAGGAAAAAAAGAAAAAAAATTAAAATCTTTGAAAATTATTTAAAAACTAAAAAAAAAAATTCTACATCACAAAAAAAAATTAATGGTTATATTAAACACATTCATTTTTTCTCTATCGAAAGAAAAAAAAATTTGTATAGTTAGCATACATGTTTTTCTACTTAGAAACTTGTTTAAGGAATAGAAATAGAAAATACTATCTCGTAAACAGAAATTATTCTTAGAAATAGAAATGTTACCAAATGCATTCTAAGAGGTTTTTGATTTACATTCTTTATGAGCTAATGATAGTAGTAGTAGTAAAATAATAATAATAATAATAATAAGGGTGGCGCTATCTCCACTCTAGTTTTGGTTAAGACTAGGGGTGTGCATGGTTCGGGCAAGTGGTTCCCGACCTAAAACCGGAAACCGCCCGCTAAGGACCGATTCCGAAAAATTGGAATCGAGATTCACCCGTTTGTTGCATGGATCCACCCAGGAACCGGACCACCGGTCCAGTCCGGTTTCCGGGTGGATCCATGGAATCGATCTTGACGCAAAGGCGAGCTGTGGCGTCGCGGTGACAGGCGAGCGGGCGAACAATGCTCTCGGTTGCCGGCATGGTGGTTGGCGCGGAGGCGAGCTGTGGCGTCGCGGGTCACCGCGGGCGGAAGCAGGCCGTGGCGGCCGGCGCGAGGGGGCGGAAAGTAGCGGCGAAGGAGCAATGGCGGCGGCGTCGACGCTCGGGGAGGAATTAAAATGGTTGCAGGGATCGCGCGGAGGGGCGGCGGAGCAGCGATGGAGGCACAACGACCGGTTCGGGATCTGCTGGCGTTAGTCGTCGCGACTGTAGGGGCTGCAACGGCGTCGGATTGTTGGCGGAGGGGGCCGGAGCGAAGCAACGGCGGTGGTGCTCGGACGGAAAGCAACGAAGCGAAGGCTATCGCGGTGACGGGTGAGCGGGCGAAGGGCACTTGAGGCTGCCGGCGCGGTGGTCGGCGTGGAGGCGAGTTGTGGCGTCACGGGTCACCGCCGGCGCGAGCAAAGGCTATGGCGGGTGGCGGCCGGCGTGAGGGGGCGGACAGCGGTGGCGGAGGAGCAACGGTGGCGACGTCAACGCTCAAGGAGGAATCGAAATGGCGATAGGAGGAATCGAGGAAGAAGAGAGAGAGAGAGAGAGATAAAATCGAAGACGAAGAGACGGAGTGAGATGAGATATAGGGTTTGTTTTAGTAATTTTTTTAATATTAAAAATTAATCGGTTCGTCCGGGTGGGTGGGTGGGCGGATCCGCCCATGGAACCGGAACCGGACCGGTACCCACCGGTTCCCATAAATTGGAACCGGGAACCGGACCGGTTCCCTCAAGAACCGCCGGTTCCGGGCGATTTTGGTCCGGTTCCGGGCGGTCCGAGCGGATCCCAGTTCTTTTGCACACCCCTAGTTAAGACACTCCTTTTGTCAATTAATTGACCGAAATATCCTTCTCTCTCTTCAATTTATTGTTTCTTTTTTTATCAACCTAATCAACAAAGCTACCTTTAAATCTATTATCTCTCTTTTTTAAACATGCATCTTGTTATCCCTTTGCGTAGAGAATGTTACCAATTTTAATTTATAGTCTTACAATTTCAATCAAAAGAAGTTTCTATTCATGACAGCTTTTGAACACATAATTAATTGCCTATTTTTTCAAATAATGTAAACAAAGATATATTTTAAAATCGAAAATAGATTCAATTTAATTATATGCCGATCTTGATGAAAAATGAAAAAGAAAAATTTGATCAATATATGATAAAGGTTAATTTGTTAGAAACATGATCAAATGTCAAACATATTTATATTCAAATCATATTCAAATATCAACAAAAAGATAATCACATAAAGGGAAAAAAGGAAAGTTCTTGCTATTCTACTCCAATTATGAAGAAAGTAATGGATATTAATTTTAGATTCAATCTCATAACAAGTGGATCAAAGCTTTAAAATATGCTTAAAACTTTCCCTAGAAAAATCTGATGTGGGTTTGAAAGTGCGGAATGTTGAAATAAATTTTCTAATCCATCTTGCAATTCCCATTAAAATTGTAAAGAGTTCAAAAGAAAGCATGAATCAATGGCATTTAACTTTGGAAACCTACAAACTTATTTCGGAAAAACACCCACTAGATCAAAATCGGTTAGATAATTAGATTGAATTTTAATTTTCAACTTTGAAATAAAGATTCCTGCAAACTTTTTAATGAATAACGGGCAACTGATTGTGTGTTCATAAGTCATCATAATTAGAAATTTCTAACTTTCTATGTAACTTTTGTGATTAAAAATATGAGACCATAAATTAAAATTGACAATCTTCTCTAAGCATAGCGATAACAAGATACATGACAAGATAATATCTTGCCAGGTGTAATTTGACATATATTTTGTGAAAACCATAAAATAGTAGAGATTAGAGAAATAAAGGTAGTTTTGTCAATTAGATTGATTTAAAAAAAAAAAAAAAGAGGGGAAAATGGCACAAATAGTCCCTCAACTTTGGCTCAATCCCTGAACTTTTGATTTGTTCAATGTAGTCCCTAAACGTTTGATGCATATTCAATATCGTTTATAAACTATATGAAAATATTCAATATAGTCACTCGTCTTTAATTAATGGAAAGATTACATTGAACATTTTCACATAATTCAGAAACTGAATTGAACATATACCAAAAGTTTAGAGACTATATTAAACAAAATAATAGTTTAAAGATCACATTGCACTAAAGTTCAGGGACCATCTTGGACAAATTAAAAGTTCAGGGACCAAATTACACATTGAGCCAAAATTCAGGAATTGTTTATGTCATTATTTCAAAAGAAAACAATAAATTGAAGAGAGAGAAAAGAATTTTTGGTCAATTAAATTTTAGCTAAATTATGGATGGAAATTGCACTGTCCAATAATAATAATGATCATCGTAAGAGATTGCTATCACTGTCAATGAACTATAGGAGCATCATAAATAATATTCGGCCTCTAGGAGAATGGTTGTCTTTATTTGGAATTGGTCAAATAAAATTTTTCCTCCCTTTTATTTTTTATTTTTTCAGGTTCATGGACAAGAATATTCTACACTCCCTCTTAATTATTTAATTTTCTACACAGCTACTAGGTAACTAACAGCTGACTTTTTTATTAATAAAATCCCCATATAAATCAGATGAACAAAAGGCAAATGGACAAAAAGAAGCACGTAGGAAAAGCATCCTCTTTATTTAATTAAACAAAAAAATAGATGAACTAATAAATATATATTTTTAAAAAATTTAGCTTTTTGATTATACCTACAGAATCTTTGTCAAAACCCTAGTGGTGGGAATTTTGCAGTTTGGTGAAGTGCAAATGGATGAAGCAGAAGTGAATTTAGCCTATGTGGAAACCAGTCCTAGTCAATGGCATGCGCAGTACTTTTATTATTTTTCAATTTTTTATTAAAATACTTTTTTATTTCATGAAAAATGAATAATTTTAAAAATTCTAAAAATGATTGCTTGAAATAATTAATCAATAAAAATTACTTTCATTATTCCAAATATTTTTGTGAATGATTAAAATATTTTCGTTTATTCAGTTTTTAAAGCGATATATAAATGATTATTTTAAAAAATATATTTTTCAATCATTCTTTTTTTTTTTTTTTTTTTTTGAAATAAACATTGCATGCTTAAGAAAGTATTTTTTTGTTCATTCATTTTTCAAAATGATAAATAAGAGATCATTATTAATAAAAAAAATTAAATCATTTATTTTCTTAATGAAATAGACAAAGTCTAATATTTTTATTTTTCGGGTGTTGTGCTTTAGGATCAGATAATGTGGTCTTGCGATTTAGAAGTGCAAAAGGCAGTCGTAGGTTCAGTCCTAAGTGGCCAGTGTCTTGCACGCATTTAGTATTGTCGTCTAGAGAATTACTAAACCTCTGCTCATTATTGTTGCATCTTCAATTGTGATCAAAAGCATATGGCCGAAGAAATTAATTGTACCAAGTGCAATTCAAAGACAATGAATTCGCTTATCGGTTCATTAATTTCTTTTTCATCCTCACCGTCTTATCGGCATGATTTATGTTATCGAGCCCGTTGAATCCACTACCCAATAAAATGTTGTACCGGGACATGAAAAATTTCATATTATTGTAAAGCAATTCTTGTCCAATTGGGTATTCCATTCGCTGCATACTTCGACATGTCGCTTTTCTTTATTGTATTTTCTGTCGGGGAATGTAAATGATGGGAATTGATTTGACACTGATGTCATGTTGATTATTCAAGAAATTTTGAATTGTCGTCGGTAAATTGTATACAATTTTATGCTATGTGAACCATATTGTCTAAAATCAATTAAAAGGAAAACCAAAAATCCCCTAAATCGTACCTTAATCCTCTAGCTCAGAGGTGGCAATCGAACTCCTCATCCTGAATTGACGAGGAGGAAGATGCATGGGCCACTAGAGAAGCCCAAATCGTCATCAATCCTTTCTCAATTGCGACTGTTAGGGCCCATTTCTTTTGTGGGCTTGGGTGCTATTGATTGTCAGCCCGAACCGAATTGTATATCCGGGTCGGTAAGATTACTTGTTTATGATACTGCTAGGTCCGTCAGATTTCGAATTGGATGGACTAAGGTACCAACTGAAATGCAAAATCTGCATCAGAGCATAACAAATTCCAAAAGGGCCCGAGGAAGGTTTGAAACCCAATTGCGAGGAAGGGCTTGTCTATAATATGTTTTGACAACCTAATCTGCAACTTTCGTAACTTCTCTCGAGCAATGGGCCAGCTTAAGGTCTGGAAATGATAGAAGCAGGTCTTCAATGTCTTTGGTAAGGGCACCCACTTCCCAAGCCGGGAGATGATCTTGAGAATATGTACTTCACTTCGAAAAAGCCCACACAAATTCTTTTGCTTGAGCCAAACAATGTACATGTGTTCTAGCCATCCCGAGCCGATTGCCTCGACAAAATCGAGTCAGTCCCAAACTCAGGACCAATTCACTCGCCTTTCCAACTTCGGTCTCGATTTAGCTCACAAGATCGAATGGCTAACTCTCTTCCAGATCTTCGGTTTTATTATTTTCCAAGCCGGGTACGTAAGCCATCTATTTAGGAGAAATTTAAAGGGTGTTCGATTTTTAAGTCTTGCCGCCTTTGTAAGTAACCTTTTCCCAAATCAACCGACAGATTCCGGTCTGGATTGATTTTTACTCTCTTTTTCGTTTTAATCTAAATCTTGCAATTCACGTATTCCGACAACAACCATTTCTGACAAGTACGTTCACATGTCGTCTTCTTAAAAATAGAAGTACAACGACCCACGAAAGAGTCCGAAGCTAGAAATGATGGTCCGACATGTCGGGTCCCCTGAATCCCGATGCCACCGAAGCCGCCGTGCCCTCGCTTCTCCGGATTCTTGAATTCGAGCACCACCCAGCACCTCGACCCGTTTCGAGAAATCGCCTCGCGCCTGCAATCATGCACGCGCGCGACCCACCTCGACCAGATGCACGCGCACCTGACCACCTCGGGGCTCCTCCTCAACCCGGTCATGGCGGGCAAGCTCGTCGCGGCTCTGTCGGCAAGCCCGTTCCCCTCCGCGGTTGCCGCGGCTCATTCCGTCGCTCGCGGAATCGAGGGTCTCGACTCCTTCACGTGGAACGCCGTCATCAGGGGTTACCTGGAGAGGAACGACCCTCAAAATGCCGTCTTGGTGTACTCCCATTTGAGGGGACTGAACAGGACGGTGGACTCCTACACTGTTCTGTTCGTGATCAAGGCTTGCGGGTTGATTCCCGCGATTGATCACGGGAAACTGATGCATGCCCAGATTTTGAAGATGGGTTTTGTGTCGGAGATCATCGTGCAGACTGCCCTCCTTAATATGTATGCGGTGTTCGACGAAATTCGGAGCATGCAGAAAGTGTTCGACGAAATGCCTCGTAGAGACTTAGTTGCTTGGAACTCTCTTATCGCCTCGTATGTTGGACAGAACTGCTCTAAGGAAGCTCTTGAAGTTGCTCGCGCCATGGTCCATGACAATGTGACTGTAAATGAAGTGACTGCAGTGAGCGCTCTCTTGGCTTGTTCGGTGCTAAAGGCCTCGAGAGAAGGCAAATCTGTCCATGGTTATTTACTAAAAAATGATGTTGATCTGGATGTCTTTGTTCAGAATGCCTTGATAGGGATGTACTCCAAATGCGGTTCTTTACCGAATGCTTGCAGGATTTTCCGTTCAATGGCTACGAGGAATGTTGTTTCGTGGACAGCAATGATCAATGGCTATGCACGGAATGGTTATTTTAATGAAGCATTGTCTATTTATAGACAAATGGAGTCTGCCAATGTAAGACCTGATGAGGTTACTCTGTTGAGTGTTATTTCGGTGTGCTCGGAGTTGGGAAGCTCCGAACTTGGTGAGTGGATTACTCAAATAGTTGAGAAATGTGGACCTAAAAGGGAGAGGACTACTCTGGCTAATGCCCTTATGAGAATGCATGCAAAATGTGGTAACATCTTGAAGGCTTGTCAAATTTTCAATGGGATGAAGGAGAGAACACTAATAACTTGGACCACTATGATTCAGGCTCTAGCAATGCATGGGCATGGCACAGCTGCTTTGATGAGGTTCGTTCAAATGCAGAGGCAAGGCTTAAAACCTGATGGGGTTGTCTTCCTCTGTGTACTATTCGCTTGTAGCCATGCTGGTTTGGTAGAATATGCAAGAAAATGTTTCAATCTAATGATAAAGGAATATAATATCAGGCCATGGATGGAGCACTGCGGCTGCATGGTGGATCTATTATGTAGAGCTGGGCTAGTTGAAGATGCATTTGACTTTGTGGCGAATATGCCAGTTGAACCGGATATGATTCTGTGGCGAATGCTCCTCGTGGCTTGTCAAAACCAAGGACGCCCCGAACTGGTGAGTCAAGTTATGGATCATATACATGAATTGGGGCCTAAGAGTAGCGAGGACTACGTTTTAATGTCGAATGTGTGTGCTTCAGTGGCTGAGTGGGATGTCGTGAAAGAAGTAAGAGAGGAGATGAAGCAAAGAGGAGTCACTAAGGAGGTTCCTGGTAGCAGTTTTCTCGAAGTGGATGAAAATGTGCATACATCCTGATCCCTGACAAGATTAAAAGCTTGATAATCACTTCAAAGATGAAAAGAAAGGCCCGAAAATTTGGCCGTGTGAAGAACATTGGTTTCGGCATAGCAATTAGTAGTCACAGTAGAATCAGTTGTTTTTCTTTTGTGTTTACATATGCAATTGGCAAATGAATTTACTCGGAATCTCACTCATTCGACACGACAAGTCTATTCTTCTAGATTATATGGCTCCCTTCCTCCATCAGAGCATTCTGTTCGTCCTCGGCCCATTGTAATTCTTGTACCAATTAGCAGCAAAAAAGGGCAAATACAAAAGTGAAGAAGGGTAAAAAATTGTGGAGAGGTGGGTCAATGCTTGTCCTGATATTTTTGTTTCCATTTCACAGGAATTACCTTGCCTTTGCTTTTCGTGTATTATTTCTTGAACTGCATCTAAGACGTCCATGCCCATTCAAGAATCTTGAAAGAAAGAAACAAAGAATCTTTCATTTTTTCGAAGTCCTGTTTAAAATTGGTGAAATATCAGTCAACTAACCCAATGATGAAGATAAGTGGAAGTCAACGCCTACCAGAAAAGAAGGCAAGATTCTTTTATTAAACGGCACATTACAATTGGCCCTATCAAATTTCGTGATTCTGTTGCATGTTATACCCCACTTTTAATCTGCCGGCAGAAACAAAAAGAAAACAGATAAACTCGGTCTGAAAGCAATGATCTATCCGAATCCAATTCCAACACCAACACCAACACCAATATCCCTAACTGCTATTACTGCGTTCTCCTGCTTCACTTCAAAGTCACTACTTACCTGTTTGATTGATTGATTAATTCTCATTAAAGTAATGCTTCCAAGATCCAATAAATACCATTCAATATCCACGAGTGCCTAAAATACAATTCTCTCTCTCTCTCTCTCTCTCTCTCTCTCTCTCTCTCTCTGAGAAAAGACGGCAAGCACAGCAATGTTTCCACATCTCTGTGAGGCATGGCAGCCTCAAGATTCTGTGCCTGAAGAGATCCTTTCACAACGCGATGAGTTCTTGATCGAAATCTATGCAAATTTTGTGTATGTAAGGATGGGGAGCGATGATGCTGATAGCAGCAGTAATCCACACATAAGCCCCACAACTTACAAGCCCTTCAGGCACAGCCGCGACCATCTGATACGAGACGCCACATCCTGGTCGACCATCTCCAGCATGCTTTCCCAGGTCAATGTTCCATACCATGTTCAGCCGCTCATGATTCGGAAAATCCATGAAGCAGCTCGGTCAATCGCCAATGCGTCAGTAAACAAGGACTTGGGACTCTTCCAATGGTTGTGTCCATAAGGGTGGTTCAAGAAGTCCCTGGAGAGGCATTGCCTGTTCCTGAGGTACTGGCTGAACCGATGAGCGCTCACGCAAGCGGGTCAGGGGCCGCGAGCTGGTCATCAATCCAGGCTCTAGAGAAAGTCAAAGTTGGAGGAGGGTCAGAGGAAAAATGCGTGATTTGTTTGGACCGTATTATGGTTGGTTCAGAAGCCGTTCGGATGCCTTGTTTGCACGACTATCATGAAGAATGCATTGTGAACTGGCTGCAGAGGAGTAATCTCTGTCCATTGTGTCGGTTTCCAATGCCTATGTGATTCTCAGCCTTTCTTGACGAGGAGTAGCGGCTTTAATCAGGACTTTGACATTGATTTGAATTCGGGAGCAATCTCTGCCCGTGTAGTCCTTTTCATGTTCCTGTTAGGTTTCTTTTCTTGCAGTAATCTCTAAGGTCAATCTCAATCATGAGGTTGTTGGCCTTTATCTTTAGTAGTTGTTCAACAGATAAACAAGTTTAGCATTATTATTATTTTTTTTTATTGGCTAAGGTACTCCTACATACAAGTTTTTTGTTGTTTTCTGGTCTGTATGGGCAAAGATTGAGGTGCTTCCGAGCCTTTTCTTGTGGTTCTCGTTCTTCTTAATTTTTGCAAGAACGAAAGTTCCCTCTGGTGAATCTGCTAAGGAGATTGATAGAACCCTTGAAAAGTTCCCCCTCTGGTGAATCTGCTAAGGAGATTGATAGAACCCTTGAAAAGTTCCCTTTCTTCCGTCTGAAAAAGAAAGCTTTGAACATCCTTGTTTCTGGTAAGTCTCAAACCAAAACGAAGACGATATGAAGTCGTTCAGCGACGTGATGATAGATATAGTAACCTAGTTCTCTTCTCAATCATTTAGGTAGTTAGCTATCTCTATCTGGCTAGCTTTTTTTTTTTTTTTAATATATATATATATATATATTGGTTGGCCATTTTTTATAATATATATTGGTTGGCCAGTTCCATCATTGGCTGGTTAGATCACTGTTTTGAGAGTTTGCTATCATCTTTAGCATCTGAGAAATGCAAATAGTTTCGTCGTTTCCACATTCAGATGGCAATTTGATTGACTATCTAATATAGACTGGCGGGTCTAATTCAAGAACAAGTTGATGTCAAAAGATTGATCAGCTATCAATACCAGTTTTTCTGAAATTTCATAAATTGGACCAGATCAGTGCATAGAAAATATTCTTCCTGAATGCTCATAACCATCTCTACCAAAAAATCAACATAAAACGATGGTCAATAACATCGACAAGAAAGTAAGGGAAAAAGTTCCTGGTCTTGAGCATGTCTCAAAAAACAACTTCTAGCTGGAATTTAGTGAGCTGTGAACCGAAAGACCATGACATTCTCATAATGCTGTCCAGGATTCACTATCTGCGAGGGGAAATTTGGGTGATTCACTGCATCAGGGAATCCTTGTGTCTCCAAGCAAAGACCAGCGTATTTCGTGTAAACAAATCCGCCTTTCCCTACCACATCATCAATCATATTGCTTGTGTAAAACTGCACTCCGGGCTGATTGCTCCACAGTTCCAACTTCCTTCCCGAGTGGTTATCTTGCACGATGGCAACCTTCTTCAAATGCTTGGTTCCAGTGTCATCAAGCACGTAGTTGATGTCATACCCACCAGGCACCTCATTGATCCGGCTCCCGATTGTGTGAGGTTCTAGGAAGTCATACGGCGATCTTTGGATGTCGCGGATTTCACCTGTGGGTATAAGAGAACTGTCGACTGGAGTGATTTTCGATGCAAGAAGCTGGATTTCATGAGAAAGGATGCTGCCACTGTTTTGGCCTGCGAGGTTCCAGTAGGTGTGAAGGGCGAGATTCACCGGAGTCGACTTGTCAAGTGCCTTGGCCTCCAGTTTGACGCCTAACTTGTTGGTCCCAATGAGCATATAGGTGACGTATACAGACAGATCACCGGGAAAGCCTGCAGAGCGAAAAATAAATCCAATCACGTCTCATTTGATCTCTTTAGGCAGCAATTATGGATTATAGTCTGTTCAAGGATATTGTACAAAGAACCGAACTTCGCAACAATTATGGATTGGAGTTCAGATCATTCATCGCCGGCCGCATGAACAATATGTATATTAACACTTCAAATCAAACGAAGCCAAAACAGAAGTAATGATTTGGTCGAAAGGCAGACCAGGATTTGAGTTACGCAGCCGGAGAACTGACAAAAAGTCTAGAACATCATGGAAAAATTCAGAAAAAGATTTTACCTTGTTCGCCATTAAAGCTGTCGTAAGTAAATGTAACATGACTCTCTGTGTCATAGCTATGCACCCTCCAGATAACATCGGCGAACCCTTTGCTGCCACCTGATATTCGATTGCGAAAAAGTTTCAAGCCCGAACAACAGTTCAGGCCAGACTAAATTAAAAGACAAATCGCAGACAAAGGAGAATACAGCAGGCAAGGGAAAGATATGAGCTACCATGAAGAGTGTTATTGCCATCATTGGCTACCAATTTGTAGACAGTCCCGTTCAGAGTGAATTGAGCCCCTCCAATTCTGTTGGCGACGCGTCCGACCACAGCTCCAAAGTAGGTAGTATCATTCTGCAGCAGATTTAACAAATAAGCGCGAGATATTTCATTGACCGACGCAAAACGAAGATTTACATTTCATGGAGACATCCCTGCATTCTCATCGCCATGTTAAAACAATATTTTCTATCGATCCTCTAGCTTTCATACTGAACACGAATGCATGCTGATTGAGTCGTTGAAAATTCCATGCGGTTTAGTACACACTGGTTTTGGTTAATCCACATGACCGATCTTATTAAGTCATCGATGCCGGAGAATCAGTGGTGCAAAGGAAGATGGGCAAGGCCATACCTTGTAGCTCTTGAGCGAATCGAAGCCGAGAACGACGTCATCCAATTTACCTGAGAAAGACAAGGCGTGAAAAATAAGTCTCCGCGACACGTGAAAAACAACCGGCAACGTTCAAAACAAGGCCATATGACCCCGGGACCCCGGAAGGCCATACGAAAGCTCCCACAAGACACTGTTCAAACGAGAACGATCAATCCGAACCTGATCAGAGCTAGAAAGAGCAAGAGGGCGTGCCAAAACGTACCGTTTTTATCGGGGAGAACGAGGGAGAGCATGGTTGCACCGTAGTTCGTGAACTGCGCGGTGAAGTATCCGCTCCTGAGCTCGTACACGCCAATGCCTGGATGGTCATCCGCGCCGACGCCGCCGCCGACGAGGAGCGCCGACGCCGCCAGAAGAAGAGCAGACAGGAAGCCGACGTTGCCCATCTTTCGAGACCGGAAAAAGGCAAGGAACCAGACAGAGAGAGAGAGCGTAGAAAATTCGCTTGGGAGAGGCTGATGGTGATGAGGAGAGGCAAGAATGAATAAATAGGGAAGGGGTGAGTAGAGAGATAGAGATGGGATTCAGTTGAGGTAATATTTTTGGGTTATGGATAAGGATGAGTAAGCAACTTATCCTGAGTTTTTTTTATATGGTAATCGAATCGAACCGCGCTCGATTTAGTGCACGAACGAAGGTCGATCCGAGATGCTACCTAATAGCCCCTGTTAAAGAGATGATAATGGCGACGGCAATGATGACGACGACGACGATGATGGGAAAGTGCGTGGCAGGATTCTTGGGAAAGCTGCTGGCCACTCACGTGTTTTTTTTCTTCGGCGAAAGGCGAGAGCGATGGGCATTGAAATCGTGATTTCGACGGGAGGAAAAAGCATGTTCCGGTGATGCAAATCATTGGGTTTTCGGTTCTTTTTCCTTTGGATGATGGGTTTTCTGACAAGGCACGTGGCTTCCTAAGACCTTGAAAGTTCAAGATCTGCGTTACGAAAGACTTATCAGGCGTACATTAAGTCGTTTGTTTGAAAAGAGCGTGCGATGAGATGAGGAATGAATAGAGAGAGATGAGCGCAAAGAGGGGAATTTGGCAATGTCAAGAAAGGTGTCTCGAGTTCGATTGCCGCTTGGCACGATCTCTTAGCTAAGGTGTACATTAGGAACATGGAACGAAACCGATATGTATAAATTGGCTCGAGACACTTATCTTTGGAATGAATCTCTATTGCTTTATCGAGAAATCAAAAGTTGCACTGATCATTGTTTATAGACAATAGATGGCTTAAGGGCAGTTATTACTCATTAATGATTGGATTGCGTCTCTTGTTGCATCTTCATTGTTGGGATTATGGCCTTAATTAGTCGATAACCCATGAATACTTAGCACAAAACCTTTTTAATTTCCTTTCTTGCTTACCGAAATTCAAAGTTGAAGAACACCAATTTGGAAAATTTCATTATCCCCCAGTGGCATAGAAACTTGGCAATCTCAAGAGGATAGGGTTTGATCTTAGTATAATATTCAATGTTTGACCGGATTTGCTAAAAGCCAGAGATTTTTCAAAAGATACGGTTTAAACAACTGTCTATTCGAGAAGAGATTGACGATTTGTAATTTTTCCCAACCTTTTCAACACTGAAAAACATACTTTTCAAGGATTGTCCTTAATTTCATGCGTGTGCATCGTGCGTACACGTACACCCGTTTACTTTTCAGGGATTGTCCTTCCCAGTTTGAGTTTAATATTTTAATAGTAGGAAAAGTCCTTTATAAAGTGTTATTTTTCCTAACATCATTTAAATCAAAATTGTTTTTAAATACACTTTAAAATTGCAATTTATCAATCACTATTTACATTTCAAAAAAAGCCCTTTCATCCTCAAAAGTATTTTGCATTTTCATAAACAGTTTGCCTAAAAGGCCAACCAAATGCAGTCATCCAAGAAAAGCAACTGAGAGTCGATCGTCGCTCCAAGAGCCTCCCAACTTAATGTGCCGCTTGAGTCATATGTCGTGGACGATGATGACCTATCTACATTGCCTATTACAAGCATCTAAGTCCAAACTTCTCACGAGAATTTACAAGCAAAGAATGATTAAGAGGCAAAAAGAGAATCTAATTTTGAATAATCCAAGCACACTAGAAACATCAGCAGAATTAATCATCAATCGGTGCCACACGTTACAGATGAAAATGTTGACGATGCCTAACATCAGCGGACCAACAGAGGTAGCTAAACGGATGCACAACTATACAAATATGCATGTATGGTACCATAGTACTGACCACCAATAATGAGTTCAACACTATTTTGAGACATTAACATGGTGAGACTCCAAAAACCATGATGTTACCTGCACTAACAAATCCAACTCAAAGTCTAGAGAACCAGCAAACCAGACACCACGAATTAAGCTTCAAAACTAATTCTTCTACCGAAATCTGCACACAATGTTGCTCCTCGAATTAGACTTGAACCATAGTGTTTCTGAATTGAACCATAGTGTTTCTGAAAGTCACCTTCTCCACTCAGTCTTCCCTGCGGAATTGAACAATAAATACTATCCTCAATAAGTAGCTAAATAACCAAAAATTTCTAGTTTCAGAATTTAATGATTCTTTCGTGTGTGCGTGTGCTTTGGGGGGTGTGGGGAGTATTTCCCTAGGATCTTTCCAAAGGCCGATTTCACTTAGATCAGTACAGAGTATATTGCAAGATTAGTTTCTCTAGAAATCCTTCTTATCAAAACAAGCAAATATCACAAAAATTTAAGTCTGCTAGGGTGACATGCATTTGGGACCATTTCTCGCTTGCCATATTCACTAGCATAATGTGATTTGACTTAGGTAAAAGATTTGGAAAGTACACATAACCAACTTCATTTATAGGATTTGCCCCACACAGAGAAAACATGTAATTCAAAAAGAGAGTTGAGAGCAAGCATTCTCTAAATTACTTCATCTATCCTTCAATCAAATCCAGTATTCCAACACAATAGAATGACAAACAAAATACTCGAGCTGTCAAAGAAATAAGTAATAATTCATAGTTTCTTACCATTCGAATCTCTTGATGATCTGTCACTTTTATTCCCACCTTTGCCACTTCCCTGATCAGGTTTCTGGGTTCTTGGTGACTGAGAGTTGATTTTGCTGTTAGCTGGGGAAGGTAGAGAGTGACGTCTCGACAGATTACTCTTTTCTGCCCCGTCCTGTCCAAACCTCGGAGAACCTTGCACTCTCAGTTTGGCCTTTGCAGATGCAGTTGCTGCCATATAACTTGGAAGTGCCGGACTGCTCTGCGAACCATTCTCCTCATATTCTTGCTTTGAGGGTGTGGAAGATTTACGGCCTGATCTACGTTTCTCATCGCTAACTGAATCATTCCTCTGGATCTCGACTTCTTGATTTTTGGATTCCTGATGCCCATTTGTTACAGGACCACTGTCATCTTCTACATGGTTCTTCACTGAAGCATTTGAGTCAAATACAACTTGACCATCAAAAGGAATATCAGCTCTGTCATCTATTTCCAGTGGCTCCTGAATCTTTTCTGCATCAGGCAAATTTGATGAGGTCAATATTGTCTCACTCTCCATTTTCTCATCAGAAGGTTTATTGTTCTGCTCAAAAACATCAACTCCCCTAGTGATGGATGGCCTTTCCAAACTTTCCTTCGGCTCTACACTTTCAATTTCAGACTGGATCACAGCATTCTCTACAATAGGATTGTGGACCCTTCTCAAACTACGTTTGACCTTTTGGATCTCATTTTGTGGACTATCCTGTGAAGGATCCAAAGAATGGCCAGACACCTTCCTTACATTGCGTTTAGGTGTCTCTGTGGTTGTGCGCGCTGAAATAATGTCAACATTGGAAGCAGGGGTTTTCTGGACACCACGCTTCATCCTACGAGTTTCAGTTTCTGAAATTTGTGAGTAACCCTGCTTTCTCTGTGATTTGGAGATTTTTCTCGGTTGGGAAACTGGTTTCCAGAAAACGGATGCTGACCAGCATGCTAACCAACTCGAAACTGAATTTGGCTCCGCAGAATCATAGTTGAGGTGCAGAGGCATGGCAGTTGGTGATGAAGCAACAAGCTACAGCATCATGCAGTGGTTGCATGGAGAGCATATAGGAACGGAATCAGAAGAATACTTTTAAATAGCAAACTTGCAATTCAATACTACATGATGCTGTATTACCTTTCGAATGAAAGCATTTGCTGAAACATTGGCAAGCTGAGTACTTAAATCAACTTTGGCAGAATCCCCCAACATGCCCTGTCAGATAATTTATAAGGAAATGTAGCTCAGTAATCTATCATCATGAACACAGGAGAAAAATGAAAAGGCAGCAGAGGAACAAAGGATTCAAAAGTAATGTAAGAAGAATCCCCCCCCCTTCCTTCCTCCTCCTCCTCCTCCTCCCTCCCTCTCGCACACGCACAAGTGTGTGCCCGTTACAATGCATACACAGTTAAATCCTGCCTAGTAGGCACTTTTGTCACACATCACTGTTCAAAGAAATGACACTTCGAAGTAACTTCAACTAACCAGAGAAGTGACATCTCAACAAACGAGTAGCAGACACCCCATGAAGCAAGTTGCAGGCATCACTGTTTGTTGATTTCATATAAGTAAAGCTATACAAGACTGTTGGCATATTATCATTCAGCAATGCGAAGTCAGAAATAAGCAGATATATCTATCTTAGAGTGAATGATCCAAGCAGTTCACACCATAACAAATATTTTAATCTGTGACATGTTAATTTTACTGACAAACACTATGCTAACTTCGCTTTTTTCTACACTGTTTATCAATGGCCCACCACTCCAAGGCATGTGAGGCATAAAGCCCCAGTAACAGTATAGTCGGATAGGATGCCATTTTTGTCACAAGTAAAGACATCCATATGAAAGAAAAGGAGCTATTCTGTCATCCACTACAAGCATTGCTTCACCCTGAAGTACCTGAGATATTAGTGACTTGTGTACTTCAAGCCCAGTGGTAGATTGCCTGACGTTTCTCCCTCGAACAAGTGCCTGCAATTTAACTATTCCCAGCATGCAGGACAAAGTAGCAACTGCCTGTCTCCGAACCAAATGCCCACGGATAAGTGCTTGTAACCGAATGATTCCCTTGAGAGCTCGAAATGCGCGACGAGCCTTCCTCATGAAAACAAAACAAAATCCATAAACAAGCCTGGTCTAAATAAACAATGGCCATTCAAAAGAAAGGAGGTTTTATTGAAGAATAAACTATTAGGAACATTCTCCAGAGTACGTTTCAAATTCAGATAGTTATCCATTCTTTAACTACAACGAATGTCTAAGGACAGTAGGGAAGAGTAGAGAAGACAAATCTCAGAATAAATACCAAATAACCCCTGAAAGCAGCTTGCGTCTTTGTTGCTGCCATCTCTTGCCTGATTATATCTGGATTTTGAGGTGCACCTTGAGTTTGAGCCATGTCCAGATCCTCATCAGTCTCAATCCCTCGATCTTGGAGTAGAATTTCCTCATTCTTTCTCTCTGATTCTTGTTTTCTGCTATTCCAATCATCACTTTCAGCATTAGGCTCAGAAGCCACGTGATACTTAGCTTCAGGTGCCCTAGCACCAACCTGGACCACTGTGTCATTTGTAATTTTCTGCGCATGATGGTAGTGGCACATTAGTTCAAAAGAGAAGAAATTACCAAGGTACCTTAGTAAGACGAAAAGAACACAAGCGCCAGGCAGGAACTGACGTATAACTATCGTGCATTTATTTACAACATACAAGAACGTCGGAACATTAGGAAACAGGATTCCCGACGTTAAAATTAGAAGTTACAGGGTTTGTTGTAGCTAAAAAGAATACCTCTCTTCCCTTAACATTGTGTTTTGATGTTTTTTTCCCAAATAGCAATGTCTTGATCCATCTACCAGGTGATTTAGCTCTACCCATGGCAGGAAGGCAGGAACCGATGCAGCAATAACCTCAACCTCAGCTCCTGCACAGCCTGAAGTAAAACAGCTCAGTCGTCAACAAAGGAAAAAGTCCCAGCTGGAGTAGTTGAAGTTTTAGCTCATCACAGAACAAGACGACCAGAACAAACCAAATTACTCATCTTGAAGAATAAACAAGCGTGCAAAACAGGGACCTACTAGGACTGTCAGCACTACAATCCCAAATCCAGACCAGAAGCTTTGCTCATTACTGCTTTGTCGACTTCACTGAGCAGCCACATATTGCACGACGCTCGACAATACAACAGTAAAAGATGGGAACATACTAGATCTTCACCCATCACCCACGACCAACACCAATTCATTCCGGACTCTCTACCACTTGTAAACTGGATCCATATAACGGCAACCAAATCTTCTCATCGCGTCCTTCAAGGATCATCGATTCTTTTGCAGAAAGACTATTTTTTTTTTTACCCCCAAGCCATCAATTACAAGGACAGTTTCTCATTTCAAATTCAAACAACCAGACCAATCAACAAACGCAGCCCGTCCTGTGATCTCCCAGTTAACATCGAAGTGATTCAGAAACAAGAAGCAGACAACTGACCCCTAAATAAGGCAAGGATACACCAAATGGAGCTCAGCAGAGCACAACCCACCAAAACCAAGTCAACCCAGAAACCGCGAGACGGGAGAAATCGCCAATGTAGCTCGAGGGCAAGCCAGATCTGCAATTTACCTGCCCAATGCGCTACCCGGGAACCCACCACCTAGCATTCCTGACACAAGCCACAACCAAGGATCAAGAAGACGCGACAACCCACGTTTCGACACGAGAACGTTTTATACAAATCACAGGCACAGAAAAGAGAGAGAATGTACCAGGGCTGTGCTTGCAAATCAAGGAAGCTGCGATCTAGCTCCAGCATCAACCCCTCTCTCTCTCTCTCTCTCTCTCAGTGAAGCTGGTGGAGCAAAAAACTGCTGAGATTTTTGAAAATAATATCATAAATAAAGGAGCGGTCCTAAGCTGGCCCCGCGCCCACGGTAAGCCCGGCGAGCTCCGCCGCTCGATGGCCTCAGCCGCGGGCCCTCCGGATGGAACCGCCCAACTGCGGCTCGACGCGTGGCGGTCGCAGTGGGTTCAAGCTGGGCTCGAGCGCAGGGAACGCCGGCCCGATGCTTTAAAGTGCGTGCTTTTTTGTTGGGACACCTAAAGCGCTGCAGTTACTTCGGTGCAAAGTGTTCGGCTTCTTCGGTCCGACGGCATCGCGGCGAATTTACGCGCCTGCCCTCGAGGCGGAGGGTGGGGGAGCTCCCCGGGTGACTCGCGCTTGGAGTGCATGGCGGGCACGCACGGCGAAGATTATCCCATCGGCTCGGGGGTTGGCGTGGGAGCGCGTGTCGCGGAGCGTGATGGTCACTGAGAGTGGGCCGGGAAGTCGGTCTGGGCAGAGATTCACGGCGACGAGGAGGGCGCGGGTGATGATGGCCGGTTTCAACTGCCTCGACCGGGGACCGGGTCGGGTCATTATGGTCATCCGTCGTTCTCTGGTCTCTCTATTAAAATTTTTTTTTAAAGCTTTTTCATGATAATATTTTTTGCTTGCTATGCCCACGTGGAGGATCATTTAGGGGATCATGGGATTTGATTCTGAAGATTAGTTTTATATGATGAAAAATGGAGGATTGCTTTGAGAGTCCAAACACCGGATTGTACTTATTGCATCCACTGTCCATGCATGTTATCGCAATTGAAGTTGTAACTTGATACACTCATTCAATTCAACGTGCTCTTCCTAATTATTAGGACGAGATCTTTCAAATTATGCAGATTGAAAATTTGTCATTATTATCGCGTTGAACAAAGGTGGACATTGGATGTATGTCCACTATTTATTTATTTTCAAATTATGCAAATAGAAAGCATGATTCCCAGACACAACGAGGGTGAGTGATGATGACCAATGTCAATTGTCTCAGCCGACGGGTGGGGTCATCATGGTCATCTGTCGTTCTCTAGTCTCTCCATTATTTTTTTTTTCTTTTAAAGCTTTTTATTAATGATATTTTTTTGCTTGCTACACCCACGTGGAGTATCATTAGGGTAGGGGATCATGGAATTTGCTTTCGAAGATTAGATTTATATGATAGAAATTACTTTAAGAGTCCAAACACCAGGTTACATTTATTGTGTCCACTATCTATGCATGTTATTGCAATTGAAATTGCAATTTGATATACTCATTTAAACGTGCTCTTCCTTATTATTACAACAAGATCTTTGAAATTATGCGGATAGGAATCTTGTTATTATTATCGTGTTGATTGGACGTGGACATAGGAAATATGTTTGACTTGAATAATTAGATTGCACAAATCATGTCTAAGTAATTATCTTTTTATTTTCTCAATTGAAGTATAAAATATTATTGAAAGTTTGAAAATTTTATGAAAAAAAAAATGATATGTGAATCTGCACGTGAAGACCTTCAAATGTAGCATTTGTAAATAATCATCGTGTAAACCGCAAGATTTGCACAAAAAAAAGAAAAAAAGAAAAAAAGAAAAAGAAAGTCAACGAAAAACATGCCTCCTTTCCCCGTGAGGGGGCTTGAGGTAGTTTTCTCTTCTCGGAACAACGAATCCTTGCAGAGCACCGCATTATACTTGGCATTCATTTATCATTATATTTGCCATTTTTCATTATTATGATTACAATAATTATGTTAAAAAAGATAGAGTAATGATAAGAAATGGCTTCATGGGTAGGTTTTGAAAAAGAATAAACAGATTTTATTGAGTCACACAAAATCTAAATATCATAAAATTGTGGATGCAAAACAATTTGAAGGCATAATACATGGGAAACAATTGTCTCGCGTTGCTTACCGAGGAAACTTTCAATCTTGCATCTCCCGTAAATCAAGGCTTGTAAGAAAGAAGAGATTGTTCTTAAAGTCCTTTTCATATATATATTTGTTTTTGTTTACGTACAATGAAAACTACGAAAACAGGATGGATTCATGGGACGGAGTAGGGCTAATGCTAGCTCCACCCCACGCAGCCTCTTGCCCTGTAGTGTACGTGTAGTTTTGTCAAACAGTGAATTGAGACGAGTTTGGATTTAGTTATAAATGATCCAATACAAATTATCATATAATTGCAATGTAGATTTCTCGATCTATACCCGACTCGACTAATATCTGATCTATACCCAATCAAACCTGAGATTCATTTTTTTTTTAGCATTTTTTTCTCCTTAAATTATTGCCTTTGAAGAAAGAGTGGCTCCAATGACTCGCTCGTTGAGTTAGTGAGGGAATTTTTGGTATCGAGTTATAAATAGAAGCATGAAGGTGATGGTGAAAGTTCAGCTCAAGCCATGTATAAATCATAAAACACGTTTGAACTTCGATTGAGTTAAATAAAGACCGGTTTTGGGCCGTAAACTTACTAATAAATAAAATTGCCCCATAGATTGCTCTCCATATGAATATAGTTGCATGCATAAGACAATAAAGTATTTGGACCCAAACTAACCAATATCTTGGATAGTGCGAAGTATCAAATATATTCTCGATGTTGAAATGGGGAGGATTTATGAATATTCTAATTTACGGAACTAATTTTAATCTATCTATGCTGAAATTTTCAAGTCAAATTTCTTTGAGAAATTTTCACGAACACTTAGTGGGCACTAACGACAAAGTTCAAACAAATTTCATTTTCCAACTCTAGTCATCTTCTCTGAACTGCAGAGTCAAATTAACCCAAGACAGAGTAAAAAAGCAATAATAATTTCCTATACTAGCCATATTCTAAGAACCCACCTTCCAAACCCAGAAAAATGGCTTAAAAAAGACAAAGCACATTATAGATAGTGTGAAAGTTTGGCCCATGCCATATACAAATCATGAAACGGGTTCAGGCTGGTTTTGGGTTAAATATAGACAGGCTTTGGATTGTAAACTTACTGATAAACAAAACCACACTATAGATTGCTCTTCATATGAATACAGTTGCATGCATAAGACAATCAAGTACTTGGACCCAAACTAACCAATATCCTGAAATTTTCGAACTTTTAAGTCAAATTCTTTTGAGAAATTTTCACGAACGCTTTATGGGCAATGACAACAAAGTGGAAACAAATTTCATTTTCTAGCTCTACTCATCTTCTTTCAACTGCAGAGTCCAATTAACCCAAGACAGAGTTGAAGCAATATTGTCTCCCTATACTAACCATCATCTCAAAACCCACCTTCCAAACCCAGAAAAATGGCTTAAAAAAAGAATAAAAACAAAGCAAGCTTGATCTGTGGAATTCTCATGGTTGAATAAGAAATAATCCAAACTAAAATAAAGCAGTGATACCACGTGGATTATGAATGCAAATCAATCATCGACAACAACCAAGCACACATGCTATGCACAAGCAATCAATAGTCAAGTACGCTACTAGCTTAAGAATTTCATCAAACACGTTAGGTGTTAAACTCTCTTGACCTATAACACTTACAAGTATCACAGATTTATCTAAGAGATTTCGATTTGTTTTCAACGACAGGGTGATTGCGAGTGTGTTTTCATATCAGTGAACTACAACAATCCAAGTTTGAACAAGGCCCGAATTACAAAACACGGACATCATTAACAAATGGAAGAGAAACAATGTGAAGCTTGCTCATGGAGTCGCAGACAGGGAATTAAGAAACGAAATACGAACTCAAGACTCAACGTCAACACACATGAATCTCTGAAAACCATACCTGTAACACAAAATGCCATATCCAATCTATTGAATTATGGATCGGAGTTGTAAGCTCGCGATGCTTGTGAAGGCAAAGCAAATTTCTATCCTTCAATGTTCTACTAAGACTAAAATTCGCCGTAAACGCTGCCGTCGAGCTGCCCAAGATCTCCCCACAGAAGGCGGCATTCAGCCGCTCCGCTGGTACAAACTTCCGGAACTCCTTCGCCTAGGTCTAGCCCCACCCGCCAGGCATCTGTGAGCTCCTCCGCCAGTACGGCATACGAGAAAGTAATTCATATGGCAACTTGAGTTTGCAAGAAAGCATGCTCGAGTAATTAAAACAGCAGTCGAAGGCCTTTCATCATACTTTCTGTGACACCAGCATCGGGAGATTCACTTTTTTTTTTTTTTTAGCTAATCTCGTCTTAAAATAGCGCTGAATGGCAGTTCGAATCTCGTCTTAAAAGCTGCATGAATACAACAAGAAGGGCAACATCATCTACATAACGAATTTAAAGGAATTGCTGGAGATATGATTTGATTTGATTCTGATTCTGATTCTAATTCCGATTACGAACTAATTGATTCTATCAATCCATAAAGTAGTATTTTACACAAGTAAAATCGGAAAATATTATCTCATATATTTTTTTTCCTATTTTATCTGTTTTGAATTATAAATAGGCTTATGTACATGTATAAAATATATAGCAATACAATTGATAATTCCTTCAAAATTTTTCGATTTCTATTGGGAATGAAGGAAATTATACCGGTAACCAATGTGAATTGCGCAGGCCTTGTAGAATACAGTGACCGCCCTCAAAAAAGAGATGAGATTGAAGAATAGCCTGAGCATCGGGATGATCCCATATCAGCGTCTTCCATTTTTCCTCACCTTCCACCTCAATATACGGAAGGTCCTCAATATCACGTAATTGCAGCTCCAAAGGAATCCTATTTAGTTTTGGGCATGAGGTCACCCTCAAAGATTCCATGGAATTGCAAGTTATTGGGACTCCACATATGCTCTTCAACTGGGGTAGATTAGATAGCAACAAGGAATTCAGCTTTGGGAGAGAAATTGAAGAATGGGAGGATGAAGGGGTGTTGTTTACAGGAGTCGTCATGGTCCCTTCTTCGCCTCGTCCCGCCCCGCTTATCATCTCCGCCATTCCTTCGCAGCTAATGAGTTCGATAGTTTGAAGATGGAGTGGCAACTCATGGCATCCTTCTACCAAAAGCCGTTTCAAAAAAATCTCTTCAACTAACATGTATGAGGAAAGACCTCCGATTATCTCCTCCATGTTCTTACAATTGAATATGTTGAGTCTTCTCAGATTAGGGAAGTGGGGCAGCCACTCAGATTCCCCGGAATGCACCGCCTAGCATTCCTGGCTCAAGAAGAGACGACAACCCACGTTTCGACACGAGAACGTTTTATACAAATCACAGGCACAGAAAGAGAGAGAGAGAGGATGTACTAGGGCTGTGCTTGCAAATCAAGGAAGCTACGATCTAGCTGCAGCATCAACCCCCTCTCTCTATCTCTCTCTCTCTCAGTGAAGCTGGTGGAGCAAAAAACTGCTGAGATTTTTGAAAATAATATCATAAATAAAGGCTTTACGGGCAATGACAACAAAGTGGAATCAAATTTCATTTTCCAGCTCTAGTCATATTCTTTCAACTGCAGAGTCCAACTAACCCAAGATAGAGTCGAAGCAATATTGTCTCCCTATACTAACCATCATCTCAGAACCCACCTTCCAAACCCAGAAAAATGGCTTAAAAAAACAAAGCATGCTTGATTTGTGGAGGTCTCATGGTTGAATAAGAAGTAATCCAAACTAAAATAAAGCAGCGATACCGCATGGATTATGAATGCAAATCAATCATCGACAATAACCAAGCAGACATGCCATGAACAAACCATCAACAGGCAAGTACGCTACTAACTTAAGAATTTCATCAAACACGGTAGGCGCTAAACTCTCTCTTGACCTATAACACTTACAAGTATCACATGTTTATCTAAGAGATTTCGATTTGTTTTCAACGACAGGGCAATTGCAAGTGTTTTTTCATATCAGTGAACTGCAACAATCCAAGTTTGAACAAGGCCCGAATTACAAACACACATATCATTAACAAACGGAAGAGAAACAACGTGAAGCTTGCTCATGGAGTTGCAGACAGGAACTTAAGAAACCTAACACGAACTCAAGACTCAATGTCAATACACATGAATCTCTGAAAACCATACCTGTATAACACAAAATGCCATATCTAATCTATTGAATTATGGATCAGAGTTGTAAGCTCGCAATGCTTACAACCAATCGATACGGCCCCAGTATGCGATTCAAGAGTAGTTACCGATTCCAGAAATTTATGAAGTTCAAACCATGACTAAATTCGCCGTAGCTGCCGTCACCGAGCTGCCCAAGATCTCCTCCCTGAAGGCGGCATTCAGCTTCTCCTTCGGCGCCTACTTCCCGCACTCCTTTGCCCAAGTCCAGCCCCGCCTGCCAGACATCTCCGAGCTCCTCTGCCTCGTGAGGGGCCTCCACCAGTATGGCATAAGAAGAAAGTAATTCATATGGCAACTTGAGAGTTTGCAGGAAAGCATGCTCGAGTAATTAAAAATCGCAGCCGAAGGCCTTTCAGCAGGACTTCTTCGAACGCAACATTGGTGGGATTCACTTCTTCTTGGCTGCAAAAGCTAGTGTTAGAGCTGGCACGACTCTAGTTCTGATCCTAGTCTCTAAAGCTGCATGACTATAACAAGGAGGGCAACATCATCTTCATAACGAATTTAAAGGAATTGTTGGAGATACGATTTGATTTGATTCTGATTCTAATTCCGATTACGGACTAATTGATTCAAACAATCCATAAGAGTAGTATTTTACACAGTAAAAAAGGAAAATATTATCTCATATATTTTTTTTCCTATTTTATCTGTTTTGTATTATAAATAGGCTTATGTACATGTATAAAATATATAGTAATACAATTGATAATTCCTTCAATATTTATCGATTTAAATCGGGAATGAAGGAAATTATATCGATAACTCACGTGAATTGCGCCGGCCTTCTAGAATACAGTACCCACCCCTAAAAAGGAGATGAGATTGAAGAATAGCCTGAGCATCAGGATGATCCCATATCAGCGTCTTCCACTTTTCCTCACCTTCCACCTTAATATACGGAAGGTCCTCAATATCACGTAATTGCAGCTCCAAAGGAATCCTATTTAGTTCTGGGCATCTGGTCACCTTCAAATGCCTCATGGAACTACAAGTTATTGGGACTTCACATATGCTCTTCAACTGGGGTAGATCGTCTAGATACAAGTAATTCAGCTTTGAGAGAGAAATTGAAGACTGGGAGGATGAAGGGGTGTTGTTTACAGGAGTCGTCATGCTCCCTTCTTGGCCTTGTCCCGCTCTGCTTATCATCTCCGCCATTGCTTCGCAGCCAATGACTTGGATAGTTTGAAGATTTCGAAGATGGAGTGGCAACTCATGGCATCCTTTTACCGAAGGCCGTTCCGGAGAAATCTCTTCAACTGACATGTATGAGGAAAGACCTCCGATTATCTCCTCCATGTTACGACCACTTCTTACTTCGATTGTTGTCAAATTAGGGAAGTGGGGGCAGCCACTCAGATTCCACCACTCTCTTCATTTTATGACACCCCCAAACATAAATCTCTTCTAGACTAGGGAAGGCTGGGGGTGGATACGGTGGTGGTGATGTAGCTTCCACTGTTATCCCCACTATTTCGTCACAATGCCCTATTCCAATCCTTTGTAGATGCGGAAGGGAGAATTTAGGCTCATGCCCAAAGAGATACTTCAGTTTTGGACATTCATATATACTCAAATTCCTAAGACTTCTGAAGAGGACAGGGGTAGGGGTTCGGGCAGGGGAGTCATGGATGTCAATTCCTTCTTCACCTTGTCCTCCGCAGAGCACCCACAAGTTGCTCCATTCTACTATTTGTAGCGTCTCAAGCTTTTCAAGCAGACCCATGTCAGACAAATTTGTCGCACCGTCGCAATTATACACTACCAACACCCGCACATCTTGGGGAATCAAAATACAAATGCCACTGCCACTACCACTGCTTTCCCCTCTTGCGCTCACAATAGCATGACTCCTCATTGAAATGCTGACACGCCTCACACAATCCTGAAATTGGACACCGACATCTATTGTGTCAACACTATCAAATCCTTCGTGACCCACCTTGATATTGTAATAGAGAGGGTTATTTCCCCGCTTACTAAGCGCCCTCACAACCTTGTTGAAATCATCCACATCGTCAAAGCCGCATTCAAGTGTCTCCAATGCTCGCAATTTTATAATTTCTTCTCCATTTACCAGCCCAGCTCTAAGACACTGCAAGTTTAACAAAGCTCCCAATGTTCCTTTGGGTAATCTCTTTATGGATGTATCAATTATGTTAAGGTATCTCAAGTTCACCAACATGTCTAGACCCTCGAGTGCTTCAAACCTAGCACAACAAAAAATGTCCAACTTTCTCAAAGATTTGAGCTTCCCTAAATGAGGAATACGACGCAATTCAAGACATCCTTCAAGCAATAGTGCTGTCAAGTTTACCAAATTTAAAATGGAATCTGGAAGTTCCTTTAGTCCACATCCACTCAGGTTTAGAACCTTTAGCCCCCATAAATGCTTGAAGAAAGAATCGGGGATAACTAAATCACACAATGGATGTGTATTCAATAGAAAAGTTGATAGTTTAGGACAATTTGGTGACATGTTCAAGGGAAATTCTTCAATATTATTCACCATCAGAGAAACTTTCTCCAAAGCATCCGTCCAATATTCCTCAGGTGGTATCGTCAGCCTGCTCTCTTGCTTTTACAATCGAAGTCGCACTCATGATGTGCAATGCCATGTCTCTAATCAAATCGTGAAGTTCCTTTAGTCCACATCCACGCAGGTTTAGAACCTTTAGCCCCCATAAATGCTTGAAGAAAGAATCGGGGATAACTAAATCACACAATGGATGTGTATTCAATAGAAAAGTTGATAGTTTAGGACAATTTGGTGACATGTTCAAGGGAAATTCTTCAATATTATTCACCATCAGAGAAACTTTCGCAAAGCATCCATCCAATATTTCTCGGTGGTATCGTCATTTTGCTCTCTTGCTTTTACAATCGAAGTCGCACTCATGATGTGCAATGCCATATCTCTAATCAAATCGTGCATCTTCACCATGCCCTCACAATCTTCCAATAGGCAAGCATTTACCAGTTTCTGCAGTATGGTGAGGCCTCTATCATATTGTTTCTCCCTCGTATTCAATCGACCAATCAATCCTTGGTCAATAAAGAATTCTATCAACTTGAACTTGTTAATCAAATGATCTTCTGGATAAAGTGCACAAGATAAGAAACATTGTTGATATTCATGATCACCAAGGCGATTGTAACTGAATTTTAGTCTCTTTAAGACCTTTTCCATATCTATTTGCCCCATATCTGATTCTTTCAATTTCTCCAAGCAATCTTTCCATTCAAACACATTGGTCACCCCTCGCATGCTTCTTGCTGTCGTGATGATTGCAAGTGGCAAGCCTGCACATTCTTTAATAACGGACATCACAACTGCTTCAATTTCCAAATTAAGGGCCACTTCAGATCCAAGCTTCTCCAAAAATAAACTCTTGGCTCCTATATCAGATAAAGGTTCAATTTTTATCATTTGACATTGCATCTGGTGGCATATGTCAAAGAATCGGGTGGTTAAGACCAACTTTATTCCATCCACTTTAACTGGGATTCCCACCTTTGTAAGATCGATGCATTTCCACACATCATCAAGGATTATTGTAAATTTGCCTCTTTTCGTTAAACGATCGCACAACATTGCCGCTCGTTTCCTCACATCCTTTTCTTGTAGCTTGCCCAAACCTAGTGCCTCCCAAATGGTGTCCTGCAACTTTCGCGTTTTGAAATCCTGTGACACGGTTATCCACAACACATCGCCATAGTTTGCTTCTTCAAGGAGTCTATTATGTATGTGCAACATAATAGTAGTTTTACCGACACCCCCCATTCCACAAATGCCTAGTCGGGATATTTGATTCCCCACTAGGTACTCCAAAATCTTTGTAGTATTTTTCTGAAATGCCTCTCCCACCATCACATGTTCTAACAATTTATTGACTTCGCCTAGTTTTCTTTTCAAAGCTCTATTCTCTTCAAAGTTGTTCCTTGTGTTTGGATGACTCATCAGTGGCGCACCCTCGTTCGTATCTAATTCTGCAATTTAAAAATTCTATCGGTTAGAGTCTCATGATAGCATTCTTGCTGCCCCATAATAATGTAACTTGATGATACCTAAGGATTAATTTTTGTAAATAACCATTGACCTGGTATTGACGATGGGCCTATCAGGCCTGTTCCACAGGGTAGAATCTTAGGAGGTGGTGGAGCATTATTTGGGGCTTGTGATGATGATGGCATACATGAATCCTTGTCCATTAGAGCTTGTGGGTGATACGTGACTGATTGTTTTTTCGACGAAGATGATGCCAAGGTTGGATTCTGATGCATTGTTGTGAGATTAATGCATCCATGTGGAACAGTTTGAAGTTGAGGGGGTGCCGAAGCTGCTTGCAATAAAAGATTCAAGTGTAAGATCAATCAACAATTGGACTTTCAAATCAAGCCATGTGTACATGTAAAATAACATCTAGAACTTGATCACACAAAATACCTACAGCGAAAATCAACATCTGCAAAAGTTATATATTTTGATGAAAGAAACAATGCAATAATAAGTGATATTGAAGGTATGGAATGTGCAATGATGCTCGGGATGTTCCTGATTGGAGAACCCCAGTTGATATCTTTTTTAAAAACACATCATATGTTAGATCTCAATAAAATAATCTGGGGATATTTAAGGATTTAATGGAACCATAGTAGCAATGTAGATTAATCCAGACACACCATTTGATGATGATGCGCCTATTGTATTTGTTGCCGCCTCTGGAACTAGCGAATCAACGACACTTGTATGCTGTGATGCAGTTGAGGGATCTATCTCCATTGGCGTTCTTGAAAAAAATCGACGGATATCATTCCCATCTTCCTTGTCACACCTTAGGGGAAGCTGACCAGGACGCTGGACAGTGTCGGTCGGACTAGTATTGCCACGCACAGGAACCCCTTCCGCTACACACGGTTGACCACAATGCTGCAAACAATTTGCACTGTCCACATCAAGGGATGAATCGATTTGTACTGTTGGATCATGCAGTTCATTCGTTTGTACTTCCGCAAAAGTGTTTCCATCTACATCATGAGATTCAAGAAGATACTCTGGCAGAGAGCGGAGAAGATTTGACCAGTCTGAAGATACTAGTGAATCTGGAGTGATTCCATCTGCAAATTGTTCGTCAGAGCTTAGATATTGTCCATTTGAATATAGGGGAATGCTGGTCGTAGTTATGTTACTGAGAAGAGGAGTGGGGAAAACATCACCTCCAGATTCAAGATTAGTTGGTAGCTCAGGAGGCGCCAATAGCTCACAACAGTCCATCAAAGGTTGCTGGAGGGGTGAAGCAATTTCATTTCCATGCGATGCATCCAATCGATGGTTCGATGGATCGGATTGTTGGGTGTTATCCAGATAATCCAGATGCATATCACTGGGAGGCAGAGACACTTCATCCTGAGGGCATGCTGGAGCAGTACCAGTTCCAGTTGGCCAATAGCAAGATGGTTGTTGTGGCGCGCGCCCGGGTTGATTCGAGTTCTGCATGTCATTGGGATTCGAAGCATCGTCACTTTGGAGCGCATTTTGACTCGCGCCAATAACTATTCTTTCCGTTCCTTCGCCTGATGTGCCTCCCGTGCTTGTGTCCAACACACCGCCTTTAGCATTAATTGTCTGCAAGGCTTCTTCTCTCACATGTTGATCAACCTTCTCACAAGCTGTAATACCATAGCGCAGAGTTCCAGCGAGGTGCGCCCGGATCCTTGTGGCACCTCCGCTCCGCTCGATGCCGCAAAACCGACACTTCCACTTGCTGTGCTCCCCAGGTTGCACATTCTTCCAAATTGGATCTCGCTCTTTCGGCATTCTTTTTGCTATTACCTACAAAGAGGACATGACATGAAAAACAGAGACAATGCCAAGCAAAAGCACAGAACGGTTAAAAACAGAAAAGATCAATAAAAAAATATGCATATAGAAACACGAAGGATTCCTAAGTCACGTTGACAGTTAGCTGACCAGATAGACTTGATATCGATGCAAAATCCTTGAATCCTCCTAACAGATCCAAACCACCTGAGTTGTGTATGCCCAAAGTACAGGGATCTCTCTCCTTCTTTCACCAGGAACAAAGCACAAGTAGAGAGAGATGCACTAGATCTACACAGAGGAGAATAACAAAGGAAAATTAGATCATACTTATCGAGTAAAGGAGGAGAACTTCTGGATTATCGAAGCAGGAGAACACGCCTTGGGAGGAGAATCTCAGGCAGCACTTACACATTAAGCATGGATCCAGAGGAGCATCAGGAGTGCAGGGTAATGGCCTTCCACATCTTCGTCGTCCAAAGGAGTGGTTGGTCCTAGTCAAGAGCGTTAACCCTTTGAGCCAATACAGCAAAAATTTCAACTGAAAAAAAAAGGCAAAAAGAGAAAAAAGGTGATCAGCAAAATCAAGTCAACGACTGACCCACACGAGGTAGATCTCGCGGAAGGATCCACCACCGATCTCCCTGCCGACCTGCAACTTGTTCCTGCCGACCTGCGACCCGCGACCCGCGAGGAGCCACGTAGGCGACGAGGCGAACGAAAGGAACAGCCGCGAAACCAGAGAAGCGAAAACCGGAGGCCCGGCAAGAAAAGGCGCTCGAAGAAGATCCAGGGTTCCCGGGCTCCTCAAGGCACGAATCAATGGAAAAATCAAAAGGAAGAAGATGAAAACTGCCGAAGAGCGTCAGCACACCACCACCGCGCTCCTCGTCGTCGTCGTAATGGCCTTCCCCATCTCTGTCGTCAAAAGCAATGGACGTTTGCTTTTGAGCCAATTTCAGCTTTGACCATACGGAAAGTAACGTGCAGCCAACAAACTTTTGAGCCTACTCTGTCTCCGCACCCGAAATTGTACTAATTATATAAATGTTTTAATAAAGCAATGTACCAAATGAGGTGGAAAGCTATTATTTAACGTTAAAATATGATTATTTGATAATAATAAGAAAAAAAGTTAAAGTATGGTTCACTTAATTGCCAAACTATCTAGACTTTGTAAAGAAAATGAAAAATTAAAAACAAAACCTACCGAAAAAAGCTATCGCACTATTTTCCTCTTCATATTCCATCCATCTTCATATGTACGCACACACTTATATGTATAGATCCATATTTCCTTTTTCCCTTTAGGAATGAGTTGCATTGTATTAATTATGAAAATCTTGGAAGTAGCTCTGCTTATTTACTATCCATAAATCTCATCTCAAATTTAGAAATCTCAAATTTAGAATTTTACCTGCACTAATCACTTATGCCTGTAAGAAAAAGGCTTCTTCATTTTCAAATCTGGACAAAACAGGTCAAATTGCAATGCCAATATGCAGTCCGGATTATTGATAAAAGAAATTCACACGAGGGTTGATTCAAAAAGAAATATTAACTTACTAATATCTAATGAAAATTATTATTGACATCTAAATTTTTGCTCAAAGGCTCCATTCACATTTTCATGAAAATTATCGATCTCTATTGCATCCTTTCACGTTCAATATCATAGATCCTTTTTGATAAGATTATGAATTCTTGCTAACTGATTTGTTACACGACCCGACCCTAAATTTTCCAAGGTGAATTTAAGCAGGGAATTCCTATACAAGTTCTTGGACGCGGTCTGCTCTCCGAGTTCTAAGTCCTTGTCTCTCCCTCCTCCCTCTGGTTTACGGAAAGGGTCGACTTGGGGCCACTTTCAATACGACATTCACGCGTGAGGAACGAAAAGGCAGCCGAAAGTGGCGTAAAAAGGCGTAAAAAAGGACACGACATTGGAAATCCAGCAACGCGCTAATAGTGAGCATATCTTCGGCAAGATCGAGAGCGAAAAACCAAACGCCCGTCGAAGCATTCACACCGCTTGAGCTAAGAAACCTTATACGAATTCTGACTAAAAAATACCAAGTCTTCGGAATGGATGAGCATGTGGCTAATGCTTGGATATCACCAAGCGCGTGATGTTGACAGTTATTAACAACGATAGAGATATTAATACACATCGATATTTACACTTGATCAGTTTTTGGTATACGATGGTGAGTGATTAATGCTGACCGACAATAGTATTGATAAGATTAGTTAGTTGTTAAGGTGTTAGAAGATGATTGAATACATGAGGAGCCTTGAGATATGGTTACTAGTTCAAAGTCACTAGCGAACAAGGCAATTGAGGCCGTGGAATAACTAGCATGTGTTTTTGGAGGAGTAACTGGTTGAGAATAGGATCGTGGTGTTATGAGAACATGGGCACATAATTCAAGAAGATGGAAGAACAAGGATACAATCATTGGAAACTGCTCAAAAACAGTTATGGTACTATTACTATAAATATCATCACCTCATCTACTAAAGAGTCCCACACAAATCAAGTAAATTTACTATCTTGAACCGATGCAAAATCTTTGAATTACGAATATTAAGTTATGTTAATAATTAGTTGACTAGATAGACTTGACACCGATGCAAAATCCTTGAATCCTCCCAACAGTGCCAAACCACTTGAGTTGCGTATGGCCAAAGTATAGAGATCTTCCTCCTTATTTCACCAGGAAAAAAAGCACAAGCAGAGAGAGATCCACTAGATCTACACAGAGGAAATTAACAAAGGAAAATTAAATAATGCTTATTTAAAAGAGGAGGAGAATTTCTGGACTCTCTAAGCAGGAGAACATGCCTCGGAAGGAGAATCTCAAGCAGCCCTTACTCATTCAAGGATCCAGAGGAGCATCAAGCGTGCAAATGTAATTGTCTCCCGTGTCAGTCATCAAAAGGAGTGGTTGGTCCAACTCGAGAAGACGCATTCGCCTTTTAGCCAATTTCAGCTTTAGCCACGAGAAAAGTAATGTGCACCCAACAAACTTTTGAGCCCACTTATTTTTTTCCCCGCCCGAAAGAGCACTAATGATATAAAGATTTTAAAAAAGTAGTGTACCAAATGAGGTGGAAAACTATCATTGAACATTTAAATATGGTTATTTGATAAATAAATAAATGTTTAAGAATGATTCACTTAATTACCAAACTCACCACTAGGCATGCGACCTAGGGGGTGAGGACACTAGTATGATAGGTACAGGGTTCGATTCTCGCACTTTGTAAAGAGACAAATTAAAAATCTGAAAGTGATATGAGAGTTAGAGATAAGATGGACAAAAAAAAAAGAATGACCAAACTCCCTATGCTTTGCCAAGAAAATGAAAAATTAAAAACAAAACTAATCTATTAAGGCTACCGCACTATTTTCCTCTTCATGCTCCATCCATCTTTTCTTTGTCGGTATGCTCCATCCATCTTAATACACGCATATATATCCAGTTTTCTTATATCTAGAATTGGTCTTTTTCCCCTCTAAGAATGAGTTACATTTCATTGTATTAATTAAGAAAACCTCAAAAGCAGGGCTGCTTATTTACTATTTATAAATCTTGTCTCAAAATTAGAACTTTAACTGCACTATACACATAAGGAAAAGGCTTTTTCATTTCCAAATCAAAACAAAACAGGTCACATCACAATGCCAATGTATAAGGAAATTCTATGGCCCAATCTAACAATTTGCGAGACCGGTTTGATATGCAGTTTGGATCGTTGATAAAAAAGAAAAAAATTTCACCCAAGGAATGATTTAAAAAGATATGTTAACTTACTAATACTTATTATCGACACCTATAGTTTTCGTTCAAATGCCTCATTCTCATTCACATTGTCGTGAAAATTAGATATCTAATCCGCTGATAATTTGACTCCTGATAAAAATACAATTATAATGCTGCATTCTCAATTTCTATTGCATTCATTCGTGTTCAATATTGTACTTCCTTTCTTAAAAGATCATGAATTCTTGCAAACCAATCCGTTACACAATGTGACCCTGAATTTTCCAAGGCGAGTTTAAGCCGGAATTCTTATACAAGTCCTTGAACGCGGTCCGCTCTCCGACTTCTAAGTCCTTGCCGCTCCCTCCTCCTTCTGGATGACCGAAATGGTCGACTTGAGGCCACTTTCAACGCGTCATTCATGCGTGTGTGAACGAAGGAAATTAGCAGAGGGTACACACGCAAGGAAACAAAAAGTAGAGCAACTCGGTCAAAAAAGACACAGCAGAGAAATTTCAGCAGACAAACATCACCATTACATTTTCAGCAAAGATTGAGAGTGAAAAGCAAATAAAAAGCAAGAAAATCCGGGCTGAAGGGGAGGCTTTTGTCAAGACTCCCATCGAAGTAATCGCACCCGGGGAATTAAGAAACCTGATACGAATTAAGACTACGTCAATATACACGAATCTCTAAAAATCACATTTGTATAACACAAATTGCCATATCCGATCTATCGAATCTGTTTACACCAAAAAAAAAATGATGATGAAGTCTTCGGCATGGATGAGCATGTGACTAATGCATGGATATCACCCATCACATGATGCATTGTTGACAATTATTAGTACACATCGATATTCACCCTCAATCAGTTGTTGATATACAACGATAAGTGATTAGCACTAATTGACAAAAGTATTGATAAGATCTTGTCTAGGTCTTAGATGAAGATGGAATACATGAGAAGCCTCGAGATATGATTACCAATTCGAAGTCAGTGGGGAACAAGACAATCGAGGTCATGGTAGGGGTGATCAATTCCTGATCCGGGAGAATCGATTCTCAGTTTTTGGGACTGGGAATAGGACTAGACCAATCTGTTAGGTTCCAATGGAACCGGTCACTTATTCCGGTCCATAAAAAGTATAAACTTTTGTATAGGAGTGGGACTCGAGTTTTGAGCTAAGCGGGTTGTTTCGGGAGATGTTTGTTTGAGGCGTGCTTTGAACTTGCATGCGGTTTAGTTGTATGCAGCTCTTGAGCTGAAGTGAATTGGCTTGCAAGAAATGTCGTTGTGATTGAAAGTCCAACAGTTCGGACTTTCACATTCAATGGTGGACTATCCTATGGATGATAACTTTGTCATCCCAATTTGTCTCCCAGTATGAAATTTAATAATGCGAAGTTTAATAGATTCTTTGGAATAAGCACGATGGTGGAATTTGCGCATCAACAACTTGTCCACCGTGAATATTTTCGCATGGTGCAGATTCCAAGTTAGCATTTTGTAAGAGTCTGAATAGAGGTTTTCTTTTAATTAGTTCGGGATGGATTTTGAAATGTTGCTAACGAAAAAACGTAGTTTTGAATATCACATAATACATGTTGAAGGTGATTAAAACCACGTCTCTTGGATAGTTTGTAGAGTTGAGTTGACTGTTACTACTCCTAGATTAACGAATTTTTGTGTCATTGGTACACACAGCTGACGAAGATAGTCTTTATGCATCTAAGTTTAGTGATTGCACAAGAACCTTTAAAGATGGTGGTATAGCATCTTATAAGTGCCTTGATCAAAATCACTTCATTTTGCTTCTAGCCTCTTTGAATAGGTAGGGAATGAGGAAACTAAAGGAGTCGCCACAACGAACAATCTCATGTGAGTCCATTACTGAATTTATAGTATCATTTGATTTGTCCACTTCCATTGACATTTGAATAGATCACCTAAATCAAGCAAAACATAGATTGGAGCCATCAAATCTAAACACCCACCAAATTCAACTTTTCTTCAAGCTAAAAGCATAGGTAAAACAAGCACAACAAATAAATTATAGGTAAATATCGTAACAACATCAAAGGAAACTTAAGGAATTTAATCAGCAGGGAAGTCTCATCAGACCGAACATTAACATTGTAAACCCAAGCATTGGCAGTTGACAAAATTTGAGAGAATATAAACCCACATTCAAATGGAGAAGCCAAACTCACTTTGTAGAACTAACACATAGGTGTGCAGAGTGGAGGAGATTAATGAGTTCTTCCAGTTAGGAACTTCAAATGGAAAAGCAAATGTTACTCTATAGAACTAGCTTTCCTCCATTACTTGTATTACGAAACAACCAAAAGAAGAATCTACTTCTTCTTCTTCTTCTTCTTCTTCTTCTTCTTCAATAAACTAGAACTTGAGCAACAGCTCATGCTTGTTATCTTTGTTCAAATATACAAGATACAAAAAACATGTCCTTAAAAAAAATCTAACTCTTTCTTCTTCAACAAAAGGTGAGAACAACAAACTTGGCTCACCTATGCATCATTCAAAAACTGAACCTTGACCACAAAGCACACGTCCAATTTCATGTCAACCCTCCAAAATCATCCACAAATTTTAATGAGTAGGGAAGTCTCATCAGACCGAACATTAACATTGTAAACCCAAGCATTGGCAGTTGACAAAATTTGAGAGAATATGAACCCACATTCAAATGGAGAAGCCAAACTCACTTTGTAGAACTAACACATAGGTGTGAAGAGTGGAGAAGATTAATGAGTTCTTCCAGTCAGGAACTTCAAATGGAAAAGCAAATGTTACTCTATAGAACTAGCTTTCCTCCATTACTTGTATTACGAAACAACCAAAAGAATCTTCTTCATCTTCTTCAACCAAAAGAAGAATCTTCTTCTTCTTCTTCTTCTTCTTCTTCTTCTTCTAAAGAGTTCTTCCAATCATGAACTTCAAATGGAAAAGCAAATCTTACTCTATAGAACTAGCTTTCCTCCATTACTTGTATTACGAAACAACCAAAAGAAGAATCTACTTCTTCTTCTTCTTCTTTTTCTTCTTCTTCTTCTTCTTCTTGGCTCACCTATGCATCATTCAAAAATTGAACCTTGACCACAAAGCACACGTCCAATTTCATGTCAACCCTCCAAAATCATCCACAAATTTACCCCCTCAAATGATCATCTCACTAAACAATTGGAATCACCCCAAAGAAGCTGAGCCAATCTATTGGCACACAAAATCACTCAAACAAGATTGAAGACAACAGAAAGTAGATGCGAAAAACTCACTAAAGACTGAGAGTCGATGCGAGAGATGAGAGCCGAGAGGGACATTTGAGACTCGAGAAGAGCCAAGTTTCATTTAATCACATAGCAAGTGTGCATATGCTAACATTATAATCATAAGATCTTCCTTGTAGCAACAACGAAATCAATATTCATTTTAATAATCAACATCCAATGCAAACGTCTTTTCATGCATATCATTACCTTGCCCTATTTAGTGATCACATAATATTAACATACTTACCTCCTTTTCATTTCTCATGCAAGCAACATTAACACATTTAGCAAATCAACAAATGGGCAAACTCGTTAAGGGGGTACACTTGGCAAATAGCAAGTGGATTTACTCAACAAATGGGTATACTTGGTAAGTGATTATTCTTGAAAAGTGAATATGAGTAGTAAGTGGTCATGCTCAGAAAATAGATATGAGCAATATGTAGTGATACTTAATAGGCGAGTACAAGCAATTTGTTATCATATTTAAGTGGTAATAAGTTGCGATAAGTGAGTATAAGGTAATATGAGCAACGCCACTAATAATAAGGTAAATATTAGCGGCTGACTATGAGCAGCATCTAGTAATTCAAAGGTGAATACTAGTAGCGGCTAACAAAAGGTGAATATATGGGGAATATGAGAAGTAAACGGGTATACTTGATAAGTACCAAAATGGCGAAATTAATATTTTCAAGCCCAATTTTTTAATTTTCACATACAACATGCAACCACACCTTAAGGAAATCAATCAAATGCATCTAAAACTTGAAAGAACTCATTAATACAAGCCGACACAATATCCCAACACACCAATATCGGGAGTTGCTCACACTTATCTTAACTAATATTACCAAACATCAACCAATCAAGTCAAGAGTACTAAATAAATTAAGCTATCTTAATGTTTGGAGTTTTCACTTACCTTGACCAAACTTGAACAACCAAAAATTTTAACCACCTTGTAACTCTTGAAAGAAGGAATCTTTACTTTTCAAACTAAGGGTCAAACGTAAAGAAAAATTTCTTTTTGAGTTTGAATATAGAAGAATATAGCCAAGGTAAAAAATGAGCTCAAGATGTTTTACCAATTTAAGAGCGATGACTCAAAGAGTAAAATGCTAGGTGGAAGGTTGCAAGTGCATTAGAAATTACAAGTAGCAAAGTTTCATCTAGTTTATGGCCAAGTAGAAAGAAGAGTTTATGACTAACAAGTTTAGTAGTCATGGCTAAACCTTATGTTTCAAGAGACATATAAGTGTTTTAATCTTAATAAGACAAGTGATCTAACATGCAAGTTTTAAAGGGACAAGTGGTTAACATCTAGCTTAATGAGCGTAGTTTAAAGGTGATCATGTTGAGGAAGAAGTTCTTCACCTTTAGCCAATTGAGTGGGTCAACGTTAATATAAGTGAATCATTATTAGTATTAGTTAACTAAGGTTAAAATAAATTGAATAATGTAGCCCTTAACACCTAAAATTCACCAAAATTATTGATAAACCATACCAAAAGTTAGGAAAATTTGGATTTAGTAAATTTAAAACTTAGTAATCATGAAACATATAATTCGAATAATGTCCATCCCCATCAATAACTAAGATAGTAGCAAATTAATTAACGTAACTCTACACCATCAATGTATATGTCAACATCTATTAGTTTAACTATTTAAGTCCAAGACATTGGACTTGGGATGATCACAGTCGCAAGCAATTATCCTCCACATTTTCTAAATCTTGTAAAATTAATAATCCCACTAAGATTTTTTACATGCCAACCCAAATTCCATGCTAAATAATACTTAGCTTCATAACCTAAATTTTATTATTGGACATATAGAATTCGGAATGTCGCACAAATATTATTATGAAAATTCCTGATGTCTCAATTAGGATGAGATCCAATTAAGAAAACCATTGATTTAAGTGATGAATGGTGAGAGAGGAAAATTTAGGTTTTTTTCTCTTCTTTTGTTACTTTTCTTTAAGTTGATCTTTTATGATACAATTCACAAACATGTTTATTATAATAGGAAAATCCTAAGATTAAAGTTTTTAGAATGAAATGCATATATTCGGATCTTGAAGTTTTGTTAGATAAAATGTTTAGAGATACAGTTGTTGCTGGAAGTATTAGATGAAACCTTGCACAAGATTTACGTGTTGATAAGGATGTTATGACCACACAACTTTATATCGGTGATTGTGCATGATCTACTAATGATATAGAGTGTAATCTGCGCGAAAAGATTATCAAATAACCTCAAAGCCATAAAAGAGTGACACAAAGTTCAATGAGGCAAGCTTTTAAAAGAAACAAAAGAAATTGACTACGGTTGCTAAGCTAACAATGCAAATTGACAGAATTTGTTCAACAATTGAAAGTAGGGACAATGTCACAAATCATGCAAGCAAGTTTGATCCTTGTGAGGAAATTATAGAGATGTTGAGAGCCATTTTTGAGATTAAGCAAGACCCATAGTTATATATAGATATATATATATATATATATAGATATATATTTGCACTAGATCATTTTGCCAAAAGAAAAAGAATAATAAGCAAATCTTCATGAACTTGGATGGCAATTAGGAAAAGTCGTGTGGACTAGGTATAAGTTTGAAAAGCATAGTCATTACTCATATGTTAGCTACTTCTTTGAACTTTTTCATATGCTACGTTGATGCAATAAGACACTTATTTGCACTATTTATTCGTACTAGTTGGCAAGACATGTTTATGTTGTATTGTGAGACTTGTTTCTAATTGATATTCTATTTTAAGTCATCACTCACTCATTTCTTTTATATTCTATTATGAGACTTGTTTTTAGTTGGTGTTCTCTTTATTGGGTGGAGTTTGCATATATATATATATATATGATAGTTTATAAGTGTTTTGTCAATGGATGATCTAGATAATTTGTTACCTCTGTTATTTTAATTCTATTTTGTTACTTTAAGTAGTTATGGATAATTCTTCTAAAAGGGAAAACAATGAAAAAGATGAAGATGAATATTTGCAACTCTGTGCTACCACCCATTATGCAATTGTTTATCATTCGGGAGACATGATTTACAATTTTCTTATCCTCTGACAAGTTTGTTAATTAATGGTTTTTATACATTAATATATGTATGTGGTATATATTGATTAAATTTGCAGTATTTTTGTGTAAGTAAATACTATATAGTAGATGCTGAAAATCCAAATTTCATGGGTTATTTGGGCCATACAGAGAAGTTAGATATCATTTGCCCGAGTTTCAATGAGGTCTTGCACCTATAAGTTATAAAGAAGTGTTAAGTTGTGCACATTTCTCATTGTGATAAAAAATTGAGCGAGCCTTTGGCATATTAAAAAAGAAGTGGAAGATTTTAAAGAGTATGCCAATTATCTATATTAAAAAAGTGAAAATAATGATAGTGGCAATTACATATGAAGAACTATTGTAAATGATACACATTTTGCAAGTGTAGATATGGATCATATTCTATATACAAAGTGGATTTAGATTATGTAAATGAGGAGAGTAATACTTCAAATGACGATGCAACTTTTAACATGGCACATTTATATAATCAAATACCTATAAGTTTAGGTAATATTTAAGGATATTCGTAATTTTTAAGAATATTAAGGCATATGTTACCACGTTTATTGTAATGAAAGTACTCTTGAGAAAGAGTCCATTTTGATGTGAAATTTTTCCATGTGAAATTTTTTAGCAAAAAAAATAAATTAATTTTTAATTTATAAATTTGTTAGAACATATCTTTAACACTGTTGTCAATATTTAAATTGAAAAACTTGCAGACATTATATTTAAGGATATTTGTAATTTTTAAGGATAATGATTTTCTTTCATCTAGGCCTATGTGACCACGTTTATTGCAAGAAAGTATTATAGAGAAAGAGTCCACTTTGATGTGAATTTTTTCCATTTGAATTTTTTTAGAAAAACAAGAAATTTTACTTTCTTATTTATAAATTTGTTACTACATGTATTTAATGCTGTCGTCAATATTTAAATTGAAAAACTTGTAGGCATTAAATTTTTCAATTTTAAACAAATTAAAAATTAAAAAACTTAAATTAATCACCCTAAGGAACTTTTCAAATGCGTTTGTACTAAATGGACTTTTTCTTATAGTTTGTTTCTCTAAGTATAATTTATCAAACAATCTTTGCATTTCCTCAAGACCCTCTAAGCAAACTCATTTGCATTTCTCCAAAATCCCTTGATAAAACTAAACCAAATGTAATCTAAATGGGTTTATTTTAAAACCCATTTATTATAAGCTTTTTAATTTAGAACGCATCATAACCCATATCTTAATTTTAAACTAACCCATTTACTACCCACTTCTATGACTTTGAACGAAAACTTGAGTCCGCGGACCATTTTGACAGCACTAGTACAGCCCTCCCAGTTTTTCACTAGGCTTCGGAGGAAAATTTGCCTGGTCAAGACGATGTACCACGGGGCCTGTATTTGTCGCGTCCCTTGCCTGTCCCCGGTTGTCCTGTTCGCCGACACGTGGAGACATCACGGGCCAAAATGGGCCTAGACAAGCCGACGCCCTCAAATGGGGGCCCCAGAACCGTAAGCTAACTAAAAAGTCCGAACCCTAGTTCCAATCCAACGGCTGTCTGACCAACCCATGGAGAAGAAAAAGTCCCCAGTGGCCGTGCGTTTCGAAATTCGAATTTCGAATTTTCGCGGAGCTTTTTCCTCTTCCTGGGCCCGCGGCTGAAACGGCAGTTGGGCCCCATTCAAGCTCCAGCGGTCCAAAGATTTATCCGTTAATCTCGTCCTCACGCCGTCAAGCCCCACCCCATCTTACTCCACACGTGTCGGCAGCGGATTGGCCGGGGAGGGCAAAAGCGGGCGAGCTCACGTCACGGGCGTCCGAAGCGGTTCGGACAGGGAGGCCGAAAATTTCCCGCCCGAAAATAGAAAAGAACGTTTTCCTCTCGCTATTCGCTATTTCTATTAATTTAATTTTCTAAAAATATTAATTTAACCGCTCTCTTTTCCCCCCTTCCCGTTTGGGCAGTTCTGGAGCGAGTTGTGTGAGAAACCGCTCGTTGAAACCTTCAAGCAGTTCACAGACGCGCAGAGAGAGAGAGAGAGAATCGGACCGGAGGGTCGCCGGCGAGAAGAGAGGAGACGTCAGACATGGAAGAGGCTGCCAAGGAACAGTCCGCCCGTTCCCGTGATCTCCCTCTCTCTATCTTGTGTTTCTGCGACGGCGGTGAAATCGAATTGTCACGGCGTTTCTCGGCGGACCCCTTTTTTTTTTTGGCTTTTTCCCCCTTCTTGCGTCGTTTGGTGATGGTGGCGAGTTTCTTCTTCTTCAGGAAGCCGAAGCTGCTCCGCTACGGGCTGCGATCGGCGGCGAAGCCGAAGGAGGAGAAGCAGGACGCGGCAGCGCTCTTCTTCGTCTCGGAGGTTGGTTTCCCCTCGATCTCCTGTCCTTTGCCTGTTCGCGGCTTTGATGGTTTTTCTGTTCCTCGGCCGGTAGTTTAGGGTTTCCGTGTGTACGTGTGAGTGAGTGAGTGATTTTCGAGAATCGGACCGAGTAGAGCGCCCGTTTGTCGCGTGCGAAGATCAAGCTATCGTTTGCTTTTGCTTGTTTCAGTTAGGATGTACAATTTGTGTCGGTTTGTGCAAGGGCACAAAGAATTTGATCTTTGAGTTACCTCGTTTGCGAATGGAGTGCTGGATGTGTATGCTGTGGCGTGTTCTGGAATTGCTCTTGTGCATGTCGCGATGATGGAGGAGGGTTGATTTACAATGTTAGATTGAACAGATTGGAAGGGTAGGAGAGTATCTTGCATGAGATGTTACGATTTAATCTTGCCTGAGGACTTGTCTCATGACTTTTCTGGGCGTTTTAAGTTGCATATGTGCTGGTTAAGCATTTAATGAGTCGGTTTGTAGACTTACTGGATACTTGATTATCAACTCTCTTGTATTTGCTAGAAATCTTGACTGGTTCATGTAATGCTGATTAAGACATTTTACTACTATAGCTGAATTAGAAGTGCGCTCCATCTATGTAAACTACTTAGTGATTGTTGGGGTTTCATGAATCATGTATAGTTAAAAATAACAAAAAGAACGCAGCGGAAACAAGAAGATATATTTTATATGATTCTCCGAAGGCGTTGTTCGTGCGTTTTAATAAAAAATCTAAGTATAAAAGGGAGTTAAACGAATTATCACTCGAAGCGCGCTTTACACGAATTGGTTCGGATGTTCTATAGTTCGAGCCCCACAAATGTCGGACCTCTAGTTCGGACACACCAATAATGAACGTCGAACGGAAGAGAGAACTTTCGGATAACCATCACCACGATCGTGCTAGCAATCTCGTGGAGACAATGCGCCGTATCCTTGATGTTTTAGTCATGGCCCGAATTAGAGAGAATTCCTTTTTGTTTTCGCGTTTGTCGGACACTAAACAAACACCCCATTTCTCTCTATTTTAGCAGCCCATCTTTTTGTCCTCAAAACCGCATTTTAATTTAAAATTAAAACCGATCAGCAACGGTTGCAGCAACGTCCACTTATGCACAAACAATCGTGCATGATGGTCAGCGGTTGCTGACCATCCATGCTTCGTGCATAATGGTCAGCAACCGCTGACCTTTATGCTTCGTGCATGTGCACGAATTTGTGCACATGCATGAAGCTTTAATTTTTTTATTAGTTATTAAAGGTATTAATTAATTAATTAAACAAATAATTAATTAATTAATCAACCCCCTTTAAAAATAAAAAGAACATAATCTTTATATGTACATTTAGGAATACATTAACATATATTTACATTGGGCATGCGTGTGCATCATATGCAAGTAGGCTCGTGACTATAATACAAATTAAATTAAATCTCATTTAATTTAATTTCAAATCAGCTCAATTCGATTGTAGTAATTGCAAATACATTTGCAATTACATTTCTCTCTTGTTCCACATTATCCTAATTGTTTATGGTGTCGACATCCCTAGGTTCATCACTAATTTGGTAGTAAGACTTGTACTAACACATTAGTACTCCCACAAGAATTAATTGTCCCAATTAATCTTTGGGTTCTACAAGCCATGATTGACATCTAGCAATATGTCATGGCTACCCGGATGGTGTGAATGCTTTAAGAACATAATGAACAATCGGTTTTGGCTATAGTGTAATTCAATCCCTCTATCTTACTATGTCCCGATCAAACAAAGACCATGGAATATTTGTCAAGTCATTAATTCGATCATATGCACAAATCTAATTGACATGCATTTTATTCGAGATATAAACAATTTATTCTCGGTTACAACCCCGGTCGATAATTTCAATGCAGTGTCATAATTAGATCGCATAGGACATCATTTTATACCTTGCATTTAACAAGGAGACAGATTCCATATTGCGCACACGTGTAACTTCGTATACTAACGAACTATGACCATCAGGTATAAAGACGGATCAACGACCTGGCATTACGTGCACCCGTGAACCATAGTTGTTCAACACACAAGTTAACACCGTGCCTCAGGTCTAAGGATTATTTACACAAGACCAAAGCATGAACAATTGGACATAGACCATGCTAAAAGCTTCCATGTTGCTAATTGTTCCATATCGTCACGTTCAGTGATATTGTCTAATACAAATACTCGTGTTCTTAACTCAGGCATCACAATACCCAATGACTTGTGACTCATCATTCCCTTAAGTATCCAATACTTAATGGTGAAGTTAAGAACACACCGGTCTCAACAGGATTATTAATATCAACTCAATAATCCATCGATCGGGAACAATTTAAAGATTCAGTCTAACTATGAACCCGTCACATATATTCTTGACGTCTCAAGAAGAGGTCTAATTGCAACTGATCTTACGAAATCATTCATAAATATAAAACAATTGGACAAATGAATGAATACGTCATTGCCATTAATTAAATAATAATAATGAAAGTACAACTGAAATTCCTAATATGTAACTATTACATAGTAGCTTTAGGGCATATATCCAACATTGATGTCGCTGCAATTGCGCTGTGTTTAGGACGAGACCCTCACCCTCGGTGAGTAAAAAGCATGGCAATTCTGATCTCTCTGGGAAAGGAGGAATTTGCGAAGCCCACATAGACGTTTCTCCAATCTCCGAGGCAAGAGCGAGGAGACCTGCGAATAGTCGAGCAAGGAACGGAACCAATGCAGTCATAACCTGAACCTCAGCTCATGCCGAGTCCGAAGTAAAACAGCTCAGGCGTTGATAAAAGGAAAAAGTTCCAGCTGGAATAGTTTAAGTTTTTGCTCATCACGGAACAAGACGACCAGAACAAACCAAATTACTCATCTTGAAGAATAATGGTGGAGAAATTTAAACAAGCGTGTGAAACAGGGACCTCCTAGGACTGTCAGCACTACACTCCTGACTCCTGCTTGACCACTTAAAAAAATCCGGACCAGGAGCTTTGCTCATTACCACTTTGTCGATTTCACTGTGCAGCCACATATCATACAACACTCGACAATACAACAGTAAAAAATGGGAACATACTAGATCTTCACCCTTCACCATGATGGCAACCTCATCTTCTCGTCGGGTCCTTCAAGGCAAGGACACCAATTCATTCCGGACTCTCTACCACTTGTAAAGTTAATCCGTATAATGGCAATCTCATCTTCTCGTCGGGTCCTTCAAGGATCATAAATTCGTTTGCAGAAAGACCGGTTTTTCCCCCCCATGCCATCAATTAGACTATATCAACTGAACCGAGAACAAGTTCACCTCTTACACGCACAATTTCTCATTTCAAATTCAAACACCCAGACCAATCAGCAAATGCAGTCTGTCCCGTGATCTCTCATCTAACATCAAAGTGATTCAGAATCAAGAAGTAGACTACTGACCCTAAGGATTCGTTTGGTAATGCTTTTGTTCGAAGAACAATTTTTTCAAATATAGTTTTTTTTTCTATTTCTATTCGTCGGAACAATTTCTCAATAAAAGAACATGTTTGGTAACTACACAAAATTTTTGTTCTCGAAATGGAAAAAGAATAGGAATACGTTTGATATGATTCACAAAATTTTTATAATATATAATTTTTTTAATTTTTTTTGTATTCTTCCTTTCGGCGTTGGTTGCGGTGGTCGATGGCGGTGAGCGATGTTGTCAGAGGTCATCGGCGGCGGCGGCAGTTGGCCGACGACAAGAGGCAGAGGGGGCTGGTGGCCAGCAAAGAAAAAGAAAAGAAGAAAAGAAAAATAACTTATTTTTAAAATTTGTTCTCAGAACAAAAAATCCTTTTTATTTTTTATTTATATTTCAAATCTATTTTCCGATTACTTTTTATTTCGGGAAATAGATTAATTAATTGATGTTATCAAATGGATGTTTTTTTTTCGAAGAACAAAAAAAAAATTGAGAGGAATATAAATATTATCACACGGGACCTAAATAAGGTAAGGAGACACCGAATGGAGCTCGGCAGAGCACAACCCACCAAAACCCGATCAACCCGAAACCACGCTTACCAGCTCGAAATCGCGACATGGGAGAAATCGCCAATGTAGCTCGAGGGTAAGCAGATCTACAATTTACTCGCCCAATGCGCTACCCGGAACGCACCGCCTAGCATTCGATACAAGCCATGACCAAGGATAAAGAAGACACGACAACCCACGTTTCGACACGAGAACGTTTTATAGAAATCACTAGCACGAAAAAGAGAGAGAATGTACCATGGTTGTGCTTGCAAATCAAGGAAGCTGCGATCTAGCTGCAGCACCAAAACCCAGTCAACCCAGAAACCACGCTTACTAGCTTGAAATCGCGACACGGGAGAAATCGCCAATGTAGCTCGAGGGTAAGCCAGATCTGCAATTTACCTGCCCAATGCGCTACCCCGGAACGCACCGCCTAGCATACCTGATACAAGCCACGACCAAGGATAAAGAAGACACGACAACCCACGTTTCGACACGAGAACGTTTTATACAAATCACTGGCACAGAAAGAGAGAGAATGTACCATGGTTGTGCTTGCAAATCAAGGAAGCTGCGATCTAGTTGCAGCACCAACCCCCCCTCTCTTGCTCTCTCTCTCTCTCTCTCTCTCTCTCTCTCTCTCAGTGAAGCTGGTGGAGAAAAAAACTGTCGAGATTTTTGAAAATAATATCATAAATAAAGGAGCGATCCTAAGCTGGCCCCGCGCACACTGTAAGCCTGGCGAGCTCCGCCGCTTGATGGCCTCAGCCGCTGGCCCTTCGGATGGAACCACCCAATGGCGGCTCAACGCGTGGCGGTCGCAGTGGGTTCAAGCTGGGCTTGAGCGTAGCGAACAATGGCCCTGTGCTTTAAAGTGCGTGCTTTTTTGTTGGGACACCTAAAGCGCTGCAGTTACTTTGGTGGAAAGTGTTTGGCTTCTTCGGTCCGATGGCATCGCGGCGAATTTACACGCTTGCCCTCACGGTTGCGGGTGGGGGAGCTCCCCGCGTGATTTGCGCTTGGGGGGCGTGGAGGGCACGCACGACGAAGATTATCCCACCGGCTCGGGGGGTGGCGTGGGAGCGCGTGCCGCGAAGTAGGGGTGTCAAAAAACCCACCCGACCAACCCGAACACGAAACAAGTATAATACATGTTTGGTGTTTGGGTCGTGTTCGAGTAACAAATATAAAACAAGCAAAGAAATGTGTTTTGGGTTGGGTCAGGGTTGGAACATTGTTCGACCCGAAACACATTAATTCTAAATTCCAAACAAGCGAACAAACACAAACACTTTACCCCCAAACACCCCCAAACAGTCAAACACATACCTCGTCGGCTTCGCCTTCTTCTCCGACGACTTCGGCAGCGTTCAGGAAGTGGCCGAGGATCCTCTCGACGCAGTCCACATCGTAGAGGGTCTCGTTGAGGTATGAATAGCTTGGGATCGTGGGTCGTCGAGCGTCGCTTCCTCGAGCTGCAGGCCGACCTTCCTCTCGAGCGACGCTCGGCAATCCTCCGACGCATTTAGGGTGATCGCCGTCCGCGGGAGGCCGAAGAGGAATCTCATTGTCACCGCCACCGAGGACCGCGAGGTCGTCTTCCCGGCGGCGGGTTTGCGATTATCGTCTCTAGGAGCTCTCTCGTTCGCTCCGAAGGGACCAAGGAAGAGGACGACGACGACGATGGCCCGGCGCTTCCTTGGATCGCGAGACGCCGGATGTATCGTTTGGCGTAGTGTATCAAGCGGAGTCTCGACGATTTCGGAGCTCAAATCGGCGTCTCTCATGGCGGAGATCAAGCGCCTGAACAGGGGCAAGCTCAGCAGCGATAGATCCTCTAGCCACGACTCCACATTGCTCCCTCTCGACTCCCTCTTCCTTCGTCTTGATCCTGCGATGCTTTACTGAATTTGAGAGTGCTGGGCTTAATCGATGAAAAAATGAATAAAAGCTTGCGGAAGCTTGCTTGATTTGTGGCGAGTCATATTAATTTAGAGTTTTATATATCATCTTTAGATGAAGGATTGCATTAAACCCGAGTCGAAACTCATATAAAAGTGCACACCACTTGTTCGATGATTTGCTCATGAGAAGTGTTGAACGAATTTTGCATAATCGATTATCTCTTCACATTCAGGTTTGATTTATGTCCACTCCATCAATTGTTGAACTGAATCTGAATACATGTTTTTCCCTTTCGTTTATGTCGTGCTCTTGCGATTCCTAAATGCAAAATCTACGACTTAGTTCGATAAATCGTCTATTTTGTGTAGAGGAAAACCCGGAAACCCGACCCGACCTGACTCGAATTTTCGAGGCGAGTCTAATGTGTTTCGGGTAGGGTCGGATCACGATATGTGACCCTTATGTTTCGGGTCGGGTCGGGTACCATCAAACGACCTAACCCAACCCGACCCATTTACACCCCTACCGCAAAAGGGTGATGGTTATCAAGAATGGGCTGGGAAGTCGGTCTGGATAGCGATTCGTGGCGACGAGGAGGGTGTGGGTGATGAGGCGTGAGCATCAATCTAGGGTCGACCACGGACCGACCCAACCCTGCCAGTTCTAGTCAGGTTCCTTGGGAGATTGGGGCGGTCCTTGGTCCTAGAAGTTCTGGACCAGTACTGTGCGGGTTGGTCCTTGGTCCTGAGAGTTCCGAGTCGGTCCATGTCACGCTCCGATCCTCGGGCGCGCGCCCATCCCGGCTTGGTCTATTAAATAGCGACGTCCCAGGACGCATCGCCGACCCATTCATTTTAATACGCAGGCGGAAGTAGATATAGAATCCCTAAACAATAAAACAATGTGATAAAAAAGTAGGGCCAATTTTTCACAAAATACCTTTTTATAAACATCTAGGTATATACACAGAAGCCTACAAAAAGGAATCGGCTATCAACGAAAAGAGAATTGTCCTATGACTAACTAGTCAGACAATATCGCTGATTCTTCGGGCTTCACCTTCTAAACTTCAGGCCTTGGGTCCTCCACCGCTGTCAACTAAGGACTTGAAAATGGTTATACAATAACCGGTGAGATAATGTCTCAGCAAGTTCAACCCCCTAAGACCCGATTAGGAAGAAAATACGCCATAAGGGCTGCCTAGGCACAATTATGAGTCGGATGACTTACCTTGGCCTCAGTTTCCTTCCTGCAAGTCAATATAATTTACAATCTCATCGAGTCACATCAACAAATCATCTCATTCAATCAAATCCAATCATCGATCAATCGACTCAGTCGATTCCATGTCAACATGACAATTCCCCGGTCATCTTAATTAATACTATCTATGAGTTCGACTATAGTCCAGGAATGCTCGTTCTAGCCGGTATATAGATAGTATAGCTCACTAGAAACTGCCGCAATTATTCCCATATAGTACACTATTTATGCTCACCAGAAGCTGCCGCAAGTATACTATAGCTCACCAGAAGCTGCTGCGATATAGGTCTAATCATCTGACCATTTCTCCATTTTTATCATACTCGATAAAAATACTCGTGTGTGGGTACACGGTTAGCCTTAGCCAAAATACAATAATTTCATGTCCATAAATCCTACAATTTTATATGGTCCACCAAAATATTTTTGGCGTTGTAAACGAGACGCTCGGTTATTTTCCACTCAATTACCGAAATTAAATGAATTTAAGAATAAATTCCAAAAATACAAATCACACCAAATCAACACAAATTAGAGCTCAATTAAATAAACAGACCACACCACTGCAATCAGCATAAAATTTCGATTCACCAGCTATGCCGATCTAATTTTCGAAAAATAAATAAATAAATAAATATTAAATGCTAAAAATTCGCACTTAGGCCCAAAAATCTAATTAAATACCGAAACGGACCCAGAAAATTTCCGAGCCAATCTAGATAAATACTAGAGCTCGTCTAGGCCCTAATGGCACTAACTATTCACCTAACATGCATCGGTAAATAATTAAATTCACTAATATAATCTAACTAATCACCTAACCATACTTAACTTAATCTAATCAGCCCTTAAGCGTGATTAACCTACTAAGCGAGGATTAGTGAGTTAAACTCACTTGTTTATCGAACCGATCGGTTCAAATCGACAGGGATGCGACGGGGCTCGATTTTCTCCAAAGCGGCGACGGCTTTCAAGCACGGATCGTGCCCGAAACTTGGCCCGCAAAAATTCACAGGGCTGCTGGATTTCCTTGGCTGTTGGTTGCTTTGTGCGGCTGATTTCGCGCAGAGAGAAGAGATGGATTTGCGGCTTCAACGGGCTATTTCGGTGTAACAAAAAAGAGACAGCAAGGAGGAGAATTCGTGGGGGAAGGCTCGGTCTTCGATCGGGCAAATGAAGAACCAAAAAATTGAAAGAAAAGATGATATGCTAGAGGGAACCGATCGAAAGAAAAAGGAGAAAAGGGAATGGGGGTGTGTCGGTCAAGCAGGGGAAAGGGACGAGAGGATAAGCTTTGAGCGAAAAAAAAAATCAAAGCTTATGGGAGAGAAGGAAAATGGGACACGGCGAGAGAGAGGGTGTCGGTGGGGGTTGAGTCGCGCGATTGAGAGAGAGAGAGAGAGAGAGAGAGAGAGAGAGAGAGAGTGGGGGGGGGAATGAGAAATAGAAAAATAAAAGAAAAATTCAAAAGAGAATCTTATAATCCAAATTTCTTGATCACACTTGCTCTTGTTTAGTCCAATTTGGTTTCCAAAAATCCCCATGTTGAAGTACTTGATCCTCACTTGCTTTCTCGCACCAAATTTCCCCTAAACAAGTCTCGGGCAACAAAAACGGCCATTTCTTTATATTCCAAATTTTATTTCATTTTTCTTGGAATATGATTTTCCGAACAATCTTCTCCGATTGAGATCCAATTTGTTGAGGAAAAATTTCATAAAAATTTCCTTTCACTTACACCAGATGCCAACAATTCCTTCAAATTGGCTAATCCGAATTTCCGTTTGTTTTCTGAATCGTCTAAATCGATTTTCCGTAAAAATCTTGAACTCTTTGAAAATTCCTCAAAAGATGAGTCGACGTTCCTAATATGACCTGTGACATGACAGAACTTTGAACCATTACACACTTTGAACAAAAAGGTGGGGGTACAAACGTCTCATTGACTCTTCAGTCTCCCACATTGCTCATTCAGTACCGTGGTGTTGCCAGACCACTTTGACCAACGGAATAGTCTTTGTACGCAGAACTTGCTTTTTTCAATCCACTATATGAACCGGACTTTCAACGTATGACACTCGGTCATCCACGTTTAATTCTTCAAAATTGAGCATGTGGGTCGGGTCAGGCTTGTAACGACCCGGGCCCCATCGTGTAATATTGTCTGCTTTGGACACTGAGTCCTCACGGCTTTAAAAAGCGTCACACAAATTAAAAAGGACCCCAAGCCTTATAAACTAGCCCATGACTCCCTCCTAAGCGTTGTGGGACTAGAGAGGACCCCTTCCCCTTCCTTGGGCTGTCACACTCTCCACTCCTTAAGAGCACGGTGCCTCGCTATGGCCTCACATGCGGTCAGGAGTCGGCTCGATACAATTTGTAACGACCGGACCCCATTGTGTAATATTGTCCGCTTTGGACACGAGTCCTCACGGCTTTAAAACGTGTCACACAGATTAAAGGGATCCCAAGCCTTATAAACTAGTCCAAGACTCCCCCCTAAGCGATGTGAGACTAAAGAGGATGCCTTCCCCTTCTCTGGGCTGTCACAAGGCTTGTACTTCCTCAACATTGACACGTGAAAGATGTCGTGCACTTGCGCTAGTCTTGATGGCAACGCAAGACGATACGCTAGGGTCCCAATTCTATCTAGAATTTCAAATGGACCTACGTACCTCGGACTCAGTTTTCCTTTCTTACCAAAGCGCGAAGTTTCCCTCATTGGTGACACCTTCAGAAAAACGTGATCACCAACTTGGAATTCCAATGGTCTCCGGCGCTTATCTGCGTAACTTTTCTGTCTGCTCTATGCGGTCTTTAATCTACCTCTAATCACTGCAACGCCATCCACTGATTGCTGAACCAATTCTGGGCCTGTGATCTTTCTCTCCCCAACTTCATCCCAACATATTGGTGTCTTGCACACTCTGCCATACAATGCTTCGAAAGGAGCCATCTGAATGCTCTACTAATAACTATTGTTGTAGACAAATTCCACCAGATGAAGCTTATCTTCCCAACTTCCTTTAAAATCTAGTACACAAGCTCTCGGCATGTCCTCGAGAGTTTAAATTGTCCTCTCAGACTGGCTATCCGTTTGAGGATGATATGCCGGATTATCTTGCAGCTTTATACCTAAGGCACTCTACAAGCTCTTCAAAAAGCGGCTGTGAATCTCGGGTCTATCTAAAGTTATCGTAATCGGCACTCCATGCAGACGAACTACTTAAGGCACATACAAATCTGCGTGTCTATCCAAACTGAGATCCTTTCGTACTGCAATGAAGTGAGCTGACTTTGTCAGTTTGTCGACCACTACCCAAATCGAATCATTACCTCTTTGACTCCTCGGTAGGCCGATCATGAAATCCATCGTGATATGCTCCCATTTCCACTTTGGGATTTCGAGAGGTTACAGAAGTCCTCCCAGCTTGCAATGCTGAGCCTTAATTTGCTGGCATGTCAAACACTTGGCGACATGCTTGGCGATGTCCGCCTTCATACCTGACCACCAATAGTGTTGACGCAGATTCTGATACATCTTGGTACTTCTAGGATAAATGCTGTAACTGCTACGATGAGCTTCAAATAAAATATCCTCTCTAAGCTCCACATCGTTAGGTACAACTAAACGTCCTCGGAACTTCAGTGTTCCCTCATCAGAAATCCGAAAGTCAGCTTTTCTTTTCTTAGTGTCTTCCTATAGAATCTTCTGTACATCTGGATCTATCGGTTGGAGTAGCTTGATTGTGATCTGGACATCCGGTTTGATTCTAAGGGTGGCCATAAGATTTGAAAGGTGGCTTACCTCAAATTTGAATACCGAATCTCAAGCTCTCTCGATTAAATTCTACTCCTTAATTAGTATATGAGCAACTGAAGACTTTCGACTCAAAGCATCGGCGACCTTGTTTGCCTTTTCTAGGTGATATGGAATATTACAGTCATAGTCCTTTAGTAATTCCATCCATCGACGCTATCTCATATTCAACTCATTCTAAGAGACTAGATACTTGAGACTCTGATGGTCCGTGAAGATCTGTAATTTTTCTCCGCACAAATAGTGTCTCCAAATCTTCACGACAAAATAATTGCTGCGAGTTCTAAGTCATGCGTCGGGTAATTCTATTCATGAGGCCTCAATTGTCGGGAAGCGTATGCAACAACTCTACCATGTTGCATCAGCACACAACCCAACCCTCTGAACGACACATCACTATAGATGTTGAATCCTCCAGGACTAGATGGAATGGTCAGTACAGGTGCGGTAGTCAACTTTTCCTTTAGCTCTTGAAAATTACGTTCGCACTTGTCTGTTCACACGAATTTCTCTTCTTTCTTCAGGAGTCTTGTCAAAGGCGATGCTAGAAATGAGAACCCTTCCACAAATCTTCTACAATAACCTACCAATCCCAAAAAACTTCTGATCTCTGTCATGGTAGTCGGTCTTGGCCAGTTGATCACTACTTCAATCTTGCTTAGGTCCACGGAGATTCCTTCTCCTGAAATCACGTGACCTAAGAAAGTAATATGAGTCAACCAAAACTCGCACTTGCTAAACTTGATGTACAACTGATGAACTCTCAGAGTTTGAGGCACTAATCTCAGATGACTCTCATGCTCTTCATCACTTCTCGAATGTACTAGGATATCATTGATGAACACAATCACAAATTGATCCAGATATTCCTTGAATACTCGGTTAATTAGATCCATAAAGGCAGCTGGAGCATTCGTCAACCCGAATGGCATCACTGTGAACTCATAATGACCATACCGAGTACGAAATGCTGACTTAGGAATGTCCTCCTTCTTGATTCTCAGCTGATGATATCGTATCCTCAAGTCAATCTTTGAAAATATCAACACTCCTTGCAATTGATCAAACAAGTCATTGATCCTCGGGAGTGGATACTTGTTCTTGATCGTCACCTGATTGAGTTGTCGATAGTCGATGCACAGGCGCAATGAACCATCTTTCTTCTTTACGAATAGAACTGGTGCTCCCCAAGGTGATGCACTAGGATGAATGAATCCCTTATCCAATAACTCTTACATCTTCACCTTCGGTTCTTTCAACTCAGATAATGCCATCCGGTAAGGAGCCTTAGAGATTGGCTTTGTCCCGGGTGCTAGCTCGATCACGAACTTAATTTCTCTCTAGCGGTAGACCTAACAATTCCTTTGGAAAAACATCTGGAAATTCTTGTACCACAGCAATGTCTTCCATCTTGAGCTCCTCAACTGTCGTATCCATGACAGTTGCCAAGTAACCTTGACAACCCTCGTCTAAAAATGAGTTGCCTCTGGCGACGAGATCAAAGTAATTGAGGGTCCTCCTCGATTCCCGACAAACTCGAAGCTCTCACCCTCTAACGGGTCAAACTAAATCGCTTTGTGATAGCAGTCCATCTTAGCTCGTTGCTTGGTGAGCCATTCCATGCCAATTATCAAATCAAAGTCATACATGGCTAGGACTAATAAGTCTATTTTCCCCTCTTGCTCACCAATCACTAACTTGCAACCAGAACAACCCAAAGCAAAGCAATAACTTTATCTTTAAGTGTGAGATGTAAATTGCCGACTCAACAATATAGGACTTAATTCTATCAACTTAACATACTACTCGGCAATAAAAGAATGGGTTGCCTCTAGGTCAAATAAAGCATAAGCAGGATGGTCATTCAACGAAACCATACTTGTGATCACGTTAGGCGCAGCCTCTGCCTGACTTTGAGTGATGGCATACATCGTGCCCTAAACTGGGAGTCTAAGCTGTCCTTGTTGGGGTGCGTTTTGAGGTGCATACCCTCTGATCTGTCCCCTCTATAGCGACCGTGGCAACTGCGGTTGTCCTCTTGGTCATCTAGGATAATCCCTGGCCATGTGTCTAGCCACACTCGAAACAAGCACCCGTCCTTCAAGGGCACGGGGCTGTACCGTGTCGCCTTCCACAGAAGCGACATGGGCCATTCTGGCCAGGCCCTATCTTCCCAATTCCACCCTTCTAGTTGGGTAGGACTTGAAATCTTCCTCCGTTCATGAGCCTCTTCCCATGTTGGATCCCTTCTCTACTGGAGCCGAACCACGATCTAGATGCGGCGGCTCTCTCATTCTAATCCCTCTTGATCATCTAGGCCCTCTTGTATAAGTCATTATAATTCCTCAAATTCAGCGAAATTAGTATACTCCTCAAGTCCGGCCTATTCTCACTCGATTCGCCGGATTCTCAACTAGCTCAGGAGCATATTGCGATAGTTCAGTGAACTTCGCCTCATATTGATCGACAGTCATGGAGCCTTGGTGAAGGCGCTAAAACTCTGCCATCTTCATCTCTTTAGTAGTCTCAGAAAAGTATTTCCCGTTAAAAGCCTCAAGGAAGGCATTCCACTCAGGGACTGACACCTTCGGGGAATACTGCTCCTTGGGTGGTTCTCCACCAGGTATTTGCAACTCCTTTCAGTTGGTAAGTTGCAAGAACTACCTTCTCAGTCTCATTGCACATCAGTAGTGCAAAAGTCTTTTCCAGTCTTTGAATCCATAAAGCGGCAGCCTCGGGGTCTCCTGCCCACGTAAACTTTGGTGGATTCAACCTCAAGAACCGTTCCACCAGTTTATGAATCGGTCTCCCAACGAACACGATTCCTAGGTGGACTTCTCGGCGGGTGCGGCGGCAGTGTGGCTTGCGGCAACAACATTGGCAGCGGCGGCTGCAACAGCGGCGGTAAATGTGGCTGCCTAGTTCCGGGCCTGTTGCCCCATCATCTCTTGCATGGCATCCAATGCCTATGTGATCCTAACTGTACCCTGATCACCCAAGGCGGCTACCCCAGCACCAACGGGAGGTGGTGCCGCTCCACCGCTGCGGCCTCAACCTGCGCTCTACCTCGGCTACCTCGGACACCGACCCCGGCATCCTAAGCCCGAGTCATGAAGATAAGGTTCTCTTGCTCGGAGTTCCTCGGCTCTGGTTGTTCATGGTTCAAGCTTTCTACAAAAACTTGCCTTCCAATTCAACACCGAATTAGAAACAACAAACAATTTTACCAAACAACTATCACAAACATGCACAAGCATGAATTTAAAGGCCATTCTTACTACTATCCCATAAACCATCGCACCTTATCACTCCAATCCTAAATCATGCTCTGATGCCATCTAAATGGGGATGTCACGCCTCGATCCTCGGGCACGCGCCCATCCCGGCTTGGTCGATTAAAAGCGACATCCCAGGACACATCGCCGACCCATTCATTTTAATACGCATACAAAAGCAATTAATAAATCCCCAGACAACAATAAGATGTGATAGAAAAGTAGGGCTCATTTTTCACAAAATACATTTTTATAAACACACGGGTTTATACACAGAAGCCTACAAAAAGGGATCGGCTTTCAACCAAAAGAGAATTGTCCTATGACTAACTAGTCAGACAAGATTGTCGATTCTTCGGGCTTCACCTTCTAAACTTCGAGCCTCGGGTCCTCCACCGCTGTCAACTAGGGACCTGAAAATGGTTATACAATAACTGGTAAATCAATGTCTCAGCGAGTTCAACCCCCCAAGACTTGATTAGGAAGAAAATACGCCATAAGGGCTGCCTAGGCACAATCATGAGTCAGAGGACTTACCTTGGTCTCAGTTTCCATCCTGCAAGTCAATACAATTTACAATCTCATCAAGTCACATCAACAAATCATCTCATTCAATCAGATCCAATCATCGATCAATCGACTCAGTCGATTCCATGTCAACATGACCATTCTCGGTCATCTCAATCAATACTATCTATGAGTTCAACCATAGTCGGGATTGCTCGTTCTAAGTCAATAATATAGATAGTATAAATATTGAGATAATATACTATAATTATTCCCATATAGTACACTATTAATGCTCATCAATTTCGATATAGTATATTATATATGCTTGCCGGAAGCGATCCCGATATGATATATTTATAGCTCACAAAATTTGCCGATCATTAATATAAGTCTAATCATCTAACGGAAAATTATCATTTAATTAAATCACCATTTTTATCTTACCCGATAAAAATATTTGTGTATGGGTACACGATTAGCCTTAACCAAAATATAATAATTTCACTTTCCATAAATCTCACCATTTTATATAGTCCACCAAAATATTTTTGGCGTTGTAAACCGGACGCTCGGTTATTTTCCATTAATTACCAAAATTAAATGAATTTAAGAATAAATTCCAAAAATACAAATTAAATCAAATCAACACAAATTAGTGCTCAATTAAATAAACAGATTGCACCATGATAATTGGCATAAAATTTCAATCACGACTATCCCTGTTTAATTTCCGGAAAATAAATAAATAAATAATTAATTTAAAAAATTAATTATTAAATGCTAAAAATGGACCCAGAAAAATTTAGGACTCTCAGATGAATACTAAAGTCTATTTAGGCCCTAATGGCACTAACCATTTCCACCTAACATGCATTGGTAAATAATTATATTCACTAATCTAATCTAACTAACCACCTAACCATACTTAACTTAATCTAATCAACCCCTAGGCATCATTAACCTACTAAGCGAGGATTAGTGAGTTAAACTCACTTGTTTATCGAACCGCTCGGTTCAAATCGACGGGGACGCGGCAAGGGGCTTGATCTTCTCCAAAGCGGCAACGGCTTTCGGGAGCACGGATCGTGCTCGAAAATTAGTCCGCAAGGCTCACGGGGCTGTTGGATTTCCACGGCTGATGGCTGCTTTGCATGGTTGATTTCATGTGGAGAGAAGGGCTCGATTTGTGGCTTCAATAGGCTATTTCGGTGTAACAAAAAAGAGACAGCAAGGAGGAGATTTATTTGTCTTGGGGGAAGGGCTCGGTTTAAGTCGGGCAAATGGAAGAACCAAAAAATTGAAAGAAAAGATGAGATGTGGGGATGGGGGAGCTTTTGAGGAAAATGAAAAAAAAAGGAGAAAAGGGAATGGGGGTGCGTCGGTCAAATGAGGGAAAGGGATGAGAGGATAAGCTTTGACAAAAAAAAAATCAAAGATAATGGGAGAGAAGGAAAATGGGACACGGTAGAGAGAGGGACGTCGGTGGGGGTGAGTTCCATGCGAGTGAGAGAGAGAGAGAGAGAGAGAGAAGGTGTGTGGAAGGGGGGGTGGGGGAATGAGAAATAGAAAAATAAAAGGAAAATTCAAAAGAAAAACCTATAATCCAAATTTCTTGGTCTCACTTGCTCTTGTTTAGTCCAATTTGGTTTCCATAAAAATCCCCATGTTAAAGTACTTGATCCTCACTTGCTTTCTTGCACCAAATTTCCCCTAAACAATAAGTCTCGGCAACAAAAACGGCTATTTCTTTATATTCCGAATTTTATTTCATTTTTCTCGGAAGGCGATTTTCCGAACAAATTTCTCCGATTGAGGTCCAATTTATTGAGGAAAAATTCCGTAAAAATTTCCTTTCACTTATTCACTTACACAAGATGCCAACAATTTCTTCAAATTGGCCAATCCGAATTTCCATTCGTTTTCTGAATCATCTAGATCGATTTTCCGTAAAAATCCCAAACTCTCTGAAAATTCCTCGAAAGATGAGTTGACGTTCCTAATATGACCTGTGACATGACAGGACTTTCAATTTCTGAAATTGGATTCGAATTTGCGGTTAATTCAATTCGACACGATTTTAGCGTAACCTAGGCTACCGGGTAGTTTTTAGAAATTTTTAGTGCAAATGACTCGTGGTCGATTTTCTTCGAGCCACAATAAATCCATTCGACACATTAGTGACTCGGTTGTCGTGAAAATCTCGAGGTTTCACTTACGGACACGGGGTACCAAAACGATAGAAAAATCAATCTAGTGTCGATCGACGAGAATTTTGCAATTTAGTGGAATCACCCATGTGTAACCACATATCTCAGTCAAACCGACCTATCTCTGATTTCTAATCGATCTTTATTATGCCGTAATGATCTCAGCAGATGAGCATGGTCGAGTAGCCGATTCCTGGTCGAATTCTCAAGTCTATTGCATTAAAATTCCATAATGGCTTCCCCAGATAGTCTAGTTATCTCGAGACTGATTAGCTCTAACAACCCTATAGGCGCGTCGATGAAATGCCCGATTAATTTAATTGAAAGTATAAGTGAAAAATCCAGGATGTTACAGTCCAATCCGAACCAATCCTGACTATATATATATTACTTATAATTTTTATATTAGGGGTGAGCATGGTCCGGGTTAGACTAGTCCACCCCGTAACCCTAGACTAACCCGCACAGTATTGGTCCTCAATTTTTAGGATCGAGGACCGACCCTATTAAGCTTAGGACTGAGGACTGGACCGACCCAATGGGTTCGGTCCGGATCCAGGGTCAACCTGGGACCAACTAATAATTTTTTATTCCATTTTGTGTACTCTTTAAAAAAACGATTGATGACTGAACTGACTCAATAGGCTCGGTCCTGTTTCGAGGTCAACCTAGGACTTATCAATAATTTTTTATTTCATTTTTTGTACTCCTTGAAAGGGCAACCGAGGACCGTACCGACCCAATAGGTTTGATACGAGCAAGGTAAGCTAAGAAAGGTGAGCGTTGAACAGAATGAGTATCGAATGTCGAGTGGAGAGCAATAAGCCAAGCGAGCATTGAGCGGAGAGCGGCACAAGTGACCCAAAGCGAGCGAGGTGAGTGTCAAGTGGCGAGCAGAGAAGTCATTTTTTTCGATTTTAGCAAATTGAAGACTAAGAGGACAAATAAGACAAAAGAAAATGAATACTAGATGAGAATGCCATAAGGTGCCTTTTTGGACGTCGTGAGGACTCCTCACAAAAATATTTTCCTCTTTCGTAAATTATTACTATTGACGCTGTAAAATACATTAAAAACCTAAGTTATTAAAGAACAATGTAAAATTACTTGAACTCCTCACAAAAATATTTTCCTCTTTCGTAAATTATTACTATTGATGCTGTAAAATACATTAAAAACCTAAGTTATTAAAGAACAATGTAAAATTACTTGAACTCCTCACTAAAAAGCTGTTTAATATTATTGACGCCATTTATTTTAAGGTTTTCTCTATATAAAAAAATTATAAGTAATCTATATATATATATATTAGTCGGGGTTGGTCCGGGTTGTACTGACTCGGAACTCTCAGGACCGAAGACCGACCCGTACAATCTTTGGTCTATGAATTCTAGGACCAAAGACCGACCTAGTCTCTCTTAGAACCGGACCAGAACTGGCAAGGTTGGGTTGGTCTAGGGTCAGTCCAAGGTTGACCCTGGACTGATGCTCACCCCTATTTTATATAGAGAAAATCTTAAAATAAACGGCGTTAACAATATTAAACAGCTCTTTATAGGAGTTCAAGTAATTTTACATTATTCTTTAATAACTTAGATTTTTAATGTCTTTTATGGAGTCAATAGTCATAATTTACGAAGGAGAAAATGTTTTTGTGAGGAGTCCTCACGGCGTCCAAAAAGACATAAACAACTTCTTATAGTATCATCCTCTAGTATACGTTCTCTTCTGTCTTATTTGTCCTCTTAGTCTTCAATTTGCCAAAATCGAAAGAAACAACTTCTCCGCTCACCACTTGACACTCGCCTCGTTCGCTTTGGGTCACTCGTGCCGCTTGCCACTCGATGCTCGCTTGGCTTGTTGCTTCCCGCTCGACATTCGATGCTCATTCTGTTTGATGCTCACTTCACTTGACCATCACCGTTTGCCTTTCTTAGCTGACCTCACTTATCATCGAACCCATTGGGTCGGTATGGTCCTCAGTTGCCCTTTTAAGGAGTACAAAAATGAAATAAAAAATTATTGGTTGGTCTGGGTTGACTTTGAAACGGGACCGAACCCGTTGGGTCGATTCGGTCTTTAATTGCTTTTTTAAAGAGTACAAAAAATGAAATAAAAAATTATTGGTTGGTCTTGGGTTAACTTTGAAACTAGACCAAACCTATTGGATTAGTTTGGTCCTCAATCGCTTTTTTAAGGAGTACAAAAAATGAAATAAAAATTATCGATTGGTCTTGGGTTGACCTTGGAATCGGACCGAATCCATTGGGTCGGTCCGGTCCTCGGTCCCAAGCTCAATACGGTTGGTCTTTGGTCCCAAAAATTGAGGACCGGCACTGTATGTGTTGGTCTCAGGGTTAGGGGGCAGACTGGCCCAACCTAGACCATGCTCACCCCTAGTGATGATGACCGGTTTCCACTGCCTCAGCCGGGATTGGATCGGGTCATTATGGTCAACCGTTATTCTCTAGTCTCTCTAATCTTTATTTTTTTATTTTTTTTTCTTTTAAAGCTTTTTAATAATAATATTTTTGCTTGCTATGCCCACGTGGAGGATCATTTGGGGGATCATGGGATTTGCTTTTAAAGATTATATTTATATGATGAAAAAGCTATGCCCACGTGGAGGATTGCTTTTGAGAGTCCAAACACCGGATTGCGCTTATTGCGTCCGCTATCAATGCATGTTATTGCAATTGAAGTTGTAACTTGACAGAGTCATTCAATTCAACGTGCTCTTCCTAATTATTAGCATGAGATCTTTCAAACTATGCAGATGGAAAATTTGTCATTAGTATCATGTTGAACCAAGGTGGACATTGGATGTAAGTCCATTATTTATTTATTTTCAAATTATGCAAATAGAAAGCTTGATTCCCAGACACAACGAGCGAGTGATGATGACCAGTGTCAACTGCCTCAACTCGCGGGTTAGGTCGTCATGGTCATCCGTTGTTCTCTGGTCTCTCCATTATTATTTTTTCTTTTAAAGCTTTTTAATAATGATATTTTTTTTGCTTGTTGTACCCACGTGGAGTATCATTAGGGTAGAGGTTCATGAAATTTGCTTCGAATATTTAGATTTATATGATAGAAATTACTTTGAGAGTCCAAACACTAGATTACATTTATTGTGTCCACTATTTATACGTGTTATTGCAATTGAAATTGCAACTTGATACACTCATTTAAACATGCTCTTACTTATTATTACAACGACATCTTTGAAATTATGCGGATAGAAATCTCGTTATTATTATCGCGTTGATTGGACGTGGACATCGGAAATATGTTTGACTTGATAAATTAGATTGCACAAATTGTGTCTAAGTAATTATCTTTTTATTTTCTCAATTGGAGTATAAAATATTATCCAAAGTTTGAAAATTTTATGAAAAAAAAAATGATATGTGAATCTGCACGTGAAGACGTATAATTTGCAAGGGTTTCAAACGTAACATTCGTAAAAGAGTCATCGTGTAAACCGCAAGATTTGAAAAAAAAAGAAAAAAAAAGAAGTCAAAATATTAATAGTGACCGTCACTTGAAACTTGTTATCGCGATAATAGTACTCTCAAATCATGTAAGTTCTAAGTATGGGCACATGATGGGACGAAAAACATGCCCCCTTCCTCCGTGAGGCGGGCTGAGGTAGTTTTCTCCTCAGAACAACGAATTCTTGCGGAGCACCGCATTCTATTTGGCATTCGTTTATTATTATATTTGCCATTTTTCATTATTATTATTACAATAATTATGTAAAAAGATAGATTAATAATAAGAAACGGCTTCATGGGTAGGTTTTGAAAAAGAATATACAGATTTTATTGAGTCAAACAAAATCTAAATATCATAAATTTGTGGATGCGAAACAATTTGAAGGCGGAATACAAGGGAAACAATTATCTCCCGTTGCTTACCTAGAAAACTTCCAATCTTGCATCTCCCATAAATCAAGGCTTGTAAGAAGAAGAGATTGTTCTTAAAAGTGCTTCTAATATCTATATTTGTTTCTTTTACATACAATGAAAACTACAAAAACGGGATGGATTCATGGGATGGAGTAGGGCTAATGCAAGCTCCACCCCACCCTGCCCGTTGCCTGCAATGTTTGTGTAGGTTTATCAAACAATGAGTTGGGATGGGTTTGGATTTGGTCATAAATGGTCCAACTCAAATTATCATATAATTGCAATGTTTCTCTATCTATACCCGACTCGACCAATATCCAATCCATACCCGACCAAACCCGAGATTCATTTTCTTTTTAGCAATTTTCTCCTTAAATTATTGCCTTCGAAGAAAGAGCAACGACTGGCTCATTGAGTTAGTGAGGGAGATTTTGGTATTAGGTTATAAATAGGAGCATGAAGGTGATGGTGAAAGTTCAGCACAAGCTATGTATGAATCATAAAACATGTTCAAACTTCAATTTTGAGTTAAATAAAGATGGGTTTTGGGCCGTCAACTTACTAATAAATAAAATTGCGCCATAGATTGCTCTCCATATGTATATGGTTGCATGCATAAGACAATCAAGTATTTGGACCCAAACTAACCAATATCTTGGATAGTGCTAAGTATCAAATATATTCTAGATGTTGAAATAGGGAGGATTTATGAATATTCTAATTTACGTAACTAATTTAATCTATCTAAGCTGAAATTCTCAAGTCAAACTCCTTTGAGAAATTTTCACGTACAATTAGCGGGCAATAATGACAAAGTTGAAACAAATTTCGTTTTTTAGCTCTAGTCATCTTCTCTGAACTGCAGAGTCAAATTAACCCAAGACAAAGTCAAAAAGCAATATTGTCTTCCTATACTAGACATCATCAAAGAACCCACCTTCCAAACCGAAAAAAAATGGCTTAAAAAAGACACGGCAAGATTGATACGTGGAATTCTCACGATTGAACAAGAAATAATCCAAACTAAAATAAAGCAACAACGATACCGCCACGGATTATGAATACATATCGATCATCAACAACAACCAAGCACACATGCTATGAACAAACTATCAACAGCCAAGCACACTGCTGACTTAGGAATTTCATCAAACACATTATAGGCGCTGAACCCTCTCGAGAGGGCTTAATTGAACAAAAATCACAAATCTCACAACCAATGCAACTGATTCTAAAATATCAACAGGGCTAAGAACAGGGCCGTGAAGGCAATGGTGAAAGTTTGGCCCACGTCATATACAAATATGAAACGGGCTCTAGCTGGTTTTGGGTTAAATATGGGTTTTGGATCGTAAACTTACTGATAAACAAAACCACACTATAGATTGCTCTTCATACGAATACGGTTGCATGCATAAGACAAGCAAGTACTTGGACCCAAACTAACCAATATCTTGGACAGTGCAAAGCATAAAAAATTCTAGGTGCTGAAATAGCGAGGCTTTACAAACATTCGAATTTACACAACTGACTTGAACTATATATGCTGAAATTTTCAAACTTTCAAGTCAAATTCCTTTGAGAAATTTTCATGAACGCTTTACGGGCAATGACAACAAAGTGGAAACAAATTTCATTTTCCAGCTCTAGTCATCTTCTTTCAACTGCAGAGTCCAATTAACCCAAGACAGAGTCGAAGCAATATTGTCTCCCTATACTAAGCATCATCTCAGAACCCACCTTCCAAACCCAGAAAAATGGCTTAAAAAAACAAAGCAAGCTTGATCTGTGCAACTCTCATGGTTGAATAAGAAATAATCCAAACTAAACAAAAGTAGCAATACCGCGTGGATTTTGAATGCAAATCAATCATCCACAACAACCGAGCACACATGCTATGAACAAACAATCAATAGCTAAGTACCCTACTAACTTAAGAATTTCATCGAACATGGTAGGCGCTAAACTCTCTCTTGACCTATGACACTTACAAGTATCACAGATTTATCTAAGAGATTTCGATTTGTTTTCAACGACAGGGTGATTGTGAGTGTGTTTTCATATCAGTGAACTGCAACAATCCAAGTTTGAACAAGGCCCGAATTACAAACACACATCATTAACGAATGGAAGAGAAACAACGCGAAGCTTGCTCATGGAGTTGCAGAGAGGGAATTAAGAAACGTAATACAAACTCAAGACCCAACATCAATACACATGAATCTCTGAAAACCATACCTGCAACACAAAATGCCATATCCAATCTATTGAATTATGGATCGGAGTTGTAAGCTCGCGATGCTTGTGAAGGCAAAGCAAACTTCGATCCTTCAATCTTCTACTAAGACTAAATTCGCCGTAGCCGCTGCAGCGGCCGAGCTGCCCAAGATCTCCTCACAGAAGGCAACATTCAACCGCTCCTCTGGTGCATACTTCCGGCACTCCTTCGCCCAGGTCCAGCCCCACCCGTCGAGCATCTTCGAGCTCCTCCGCCTTGTGAAGGACTTCCGCTAGTACGGCATACGAGAAAGTAATTCATATGGCAACTTGAGTTTGCAGGAAAGCATCCTCGAGTAATAGCAGCCAAAGGCCTTTCATCAGACTTCTTCGAAACCAGGGTAGAATGCTATTGTAAAAGCAAGAATTAGAGCTAGCACGACTCTAGTTCTGATCCTAGTCTCTAAAGCTGCATGACTGTAACAAGAAGGGCAACATCGTCTTCGTAACGAATTTAAAGGAATTGTTGGAGATACGATTTGATTTGATTCTGATTCTAATTCCGATTACGGACTAATTGATTCAATCAATCCATAAGAGTACTATTTTACACAGTAAAATAGAAAAAATCTTGTATATTTTTTTTCCTATTTTATCTGTTGTATTATAAATAGGCTTATGTACATGTATAAAATATATAGCAATACAATTGATAACTCCTTCAATATTTTTCGATTTCTATCGAAAATGAAGGAAATTATATCAAAAACTCACGTAAATTGCATTTACGCCAGCCTTCTAGAATACAGCGACTGCCATTGAAAAGGAGATGAGATTGAAGATAAGCCTGAGCATTGGGATGATCCCATATCAGTGTCTTCCACTTTTCCTTACCTTCCACCTCAATATATGGAAGGTCCTCAATATCACGTAATTGCAGCTCCACAGGAATCCTATTTAGTTCTGGGCATCCGATCACCACCAAATTATTCATGGAATTGCAAGTTATTGGGACTTCACATATGCTCTTCAACTGGGGTAGACTGTGTAGATACAAGGAATTCAGCTCTGGGACAGATATTGAAGACTGGGAGGATGAAGGGGTGTTGTTTACAGGAGTCGTCATGCTCCCTTCTTGGCCTTGTCCCGCTCCGCTTATCAACTCCGCCATTCATTCACAGCCAATGACTTGGATAGTTTGAAGATTTCGAAGATGGAGTGGCAACTCATGGCATCCTTCTACCAAAAGCCGTTCCGGAGAAATCTCTTCAACTGACATGTATGAGGAAAGACCTCCGATTATCTCCTCCATGTTCTCAGAATCCCATACGCTGAGTCTTCTCAAATTAGGGAAGTGGGGCAGCCACTCAAATTCCACCACTCTCTTCATTTTATCACACCACCCAACTCTTATCACTTCTAGACTAGGGAAGGCTGGGGGTGGATATGGTAGTGGTGATGTAGCTGCCACTATTATCCCCTCCATTTCCACACAATGCCATATTTGAATGTACTGTAGATGCGGAAGGGAGAATTTAGGCTCATGCCCAAAGAGATACTTCAGTTTTGGACATTTATTTATTTCTAAATCCCTAAGGCTTGGGAAGAGGAGAGGGGTGGGGGTTCGGGCAAGGGAGTGATGGATGTCGATTAATTCTTCATCTTGTCTTCCGCAGAGCACCCGCAAGTTGCTCCACCATCTTATATCTAGCCTCTCAAGCTTTTCAAGTGGACCCATGTCAGACAAATTTGTCATACCATCGCAATTGCACGCTGTCAAATTCTGCACATCTTGAGGAATCAAAATACAAATGCCATTGCCTCTACCACTGCTTTCCCCTCTCGCGCTCACAATAGCATGACTCCTCATCTTAATGTGGACACTCCTCAGACAATACTTAAATAGGTCACCAACATTTGTTATGTTAAAATTCCCTCGTCCTTCTTGATGCACGTTGATCTCGTAATAGCGAAGGTTATTCCCCCGCTTACTAACCATCCTCACAAACTTGTTGAAATCATCCACATTGTCAAAGAAGCATATAAGTTTCTCCAATGCCCACAAATTTGTAAATTCTTTTCCATTTACTAGCTCAGCTCCAAGACATTGCAAGTTTAACAAAGCTCCCAATGTTCCTTTGGGCAATCTCTTTATGCGTGTACCAATTATGTTGAGGTATCTCAAATTCACCAACATCTCTAGACCCTCGAGCGCTTTAACATTAAAACAAAAAGAAATGTCCAACTTTCTCAAAGATCTGAGCTTCCCTAAATTAGGGATACGATGCAATTTATAACAACGTGTAAGCAATAGTGCTGTCAAGTTTACCAAGTCTGAAAAGGAATTTGGAAGGTCCCTTAGTCCACATCCACTCAGGTTTAGAACCTTTAGCCCCCATAAATGCTTGAAGAAAGGATTAGGGATAAGTGGATCACACAACCAGCTTGTATTCAACAACAAAGTTGATAGTTTAGGACAATTTGGTGACATGTTCAAAGGAAATTCTACAAAAAAATTGTCCATAAGAGAAACTTTCTCCAAAGCATCCGTCCAACATTCCTCAGATGGTATCACCCTTAACCACTTTCTTGCTTTTACAATCGAAGTCTTGCTCATGATTTGCAATGCCATGTCTCTAATCAAATCGTGCATCTTCATCTCTCCCTCGTGATTTTCCAATAGGCAAGCATCTTCCAATTTGTTTAGTATGGTGAGGCCTCTAGCATATTGTTTCTCCCTCGTATTCGATCAACCAATCAATCCTTGGTCAATAAAGAATTCTATCAACTCGAACTTATCAATCAATTCATCTTCTGGATAAAGTGCACAAGATAGGAAACATTGTTGGACTACATGATCACCAAGGAGATTGTAACTGAATTCTAGTTTCTTTAAGACCTTTTCCATATCCGTTTGCCCCATATCTGATTCTCTCAATTTCTCCAAGCAATCCGTCCATTCAAACTCATCGGTCGCTCCTCGCATGCTTGTTGCCACCGTGATCACTGCAAGTGGCAAGCCTGCACATTCTTTAATAATGGACTTCACAACTGCTTTACTATCCAAATTAAGGGCCACTTTGGATCCAAACTCCTCAAAAAATAAACTCTCGGCTTCTATATCAGTTAGAGGCTCAATTTTTATCATTTTTTCACATTGCATTTGTTTGCATACCTTGAAGGATCGAGTGGTTAAGACCAACTTCATTCCAATTGATTCAATTGGGATTCCCACCTCTTTAAGATCAAAGCTTTCCCACACATCATCGAGGATTACCGTAGAGTTGCCTCTTTTCGTAAAATAATGGAACAACATTGCTGCTCGTTTCCTCACATCCATTTTTGGTAGGTTGTCCAATTCTAGTTCCTCCGCAATGGCATCTTGTAACATTTGTGTGTTGAAATCTTTTGACATAGTGATCCATAACACATCGCCGTAGTTTGCTTCTTTGAGGAGTTTATTTTGTATGTGTACCATAGTAGTTGTTTTACCAACACCCCCCATTCCATAAATGCCTAGTCGGCATTTTTGATTCCCTACTAGGTACTCCAAAATTTCTGAAGTATTTCCCACCATCTTATTTTCTAGCAATTCTTTGACTTTGGTCACTCTCGCCTCAAATAGTCCTTTGCCTTGTCTCATAAGGTCTTCTACTTCATGCAACAGTATATCCACCAGTTGATTTGATGGCAAAGAATCCTCACTTGTTGCTTCAGTACAATCGTTTCTAAGCATCTCCACATTCGCCAACCAATTCACAACTTCCATTCTTGGCTTCTTTAGGGATAGAGATGCAGCAAATTCTAACTCATCCCTTACCATGGCTTCTTTGCTGTAGAGTAGTTCTAGTTTTCTTTTCGAAGCACTACTCTCTCCAAAATTGTTGCCGGTGTTTTGATGACTTGTAATTGGTGTACCCTCGTGCATATCTGATTCCACAATTTAAAATTTCCACCGGTTAGAGTCTCGTGATAGCATTCCTGCTGCTCCATAACAACGTAACATTGTGATACATAAGTATTAATTTCTGTAAATAACCATAGACCTGGTGATGACGATGGGTCTGTCAGGTCTGTTCCACAAGGTAGAATCTGGGGAGGTGGAGGAGCATTATTTGGAGCTTGTGATGATGATGGCACGGTTGTATTCTGGTGTGCTGTCTCGAGATTAGTGGATTGGTATGGAACACTTTGACGTTGAGGGGGCACCGAAGCTGCTTGCAATAAATTATTCAAGTATAAGATTAACCAACCATTGGACTTTCAAATCAAGCCATGGGTATAGGTAAAACAACATCTAGAACTTGATCATACAAAATATCTAAAACGAAAATCGACATCCGCAAAAGTATAATATTTTGATGAAACAAATGGTGCAATAAAAAGGAGGTGATATCGGACATCTGGAATATGCAAGGATGCCTGGCACGTTCCTGATTGGAGAATCCCCACTGATATCTTGTTTAAAAACACGTCATTTGTTAAATTTTGATAAAATAATTTGTAAATATGTGAGGATCTAACAGAACCATAGTAGCAGTGTAGATTAATCGAGACAGACAGTGTGATGATGATGGGCCTATTGGATTTGTTGACGTCTCTGGAACTAGCGAATGAACGATTGTTGCCTCAAAAATGTGAGAGTCGCTTGAATGCTGTAATGCGGTCGAGGGATCAATGACCATTGGAGTTCGCGAAGGAAACTGACGGATATCATTCTCATCTTCCTTGTCAGACGTTAGGGGAAGTTGACCAGGATGCTGGACAGCGTCCGTCGAACTAGTATTGCTGCGTACAGGAATCACTTCGTCTATACACAGTTGACCACAATCCAGCAGACGATTTGCGTCGTCCACATCAAGGGATGAATCAATTTGTAACGATGATCCCACTATTGGATTATGCAGTTCATTTGTTTGTATATCCTCAAAAGTGTTTACAATTGCCTCACGAGATTCGGGAAGATTCTCCAGCAGAGAGTGGTCAAGATTTGACCAATATGTTGGATGTAGCAGTGAATCTGGAGTGATTCCATCTGCAATATGTTCATCTAAGCTTAGATATTCTCTGACAGACATACTGCTGCAATGGACCTCATCATTTGGGGATGATGATAGCCCTCTTGCATTTTGTTCTTCCGTCTCTGATTCAAGATGAGTTGGTAGCTCAAGAAGCGCTTGTAGCTCACTAAAATCAAGACAAGATGAAGCCGACGAGTCCATCGTAAGTTGCTGGATAGATGAAGCATTTTCATTTCCATATGCTGCATCCAACCTTTGGTTCGATGGATCAGATTGTTGGATGTTATCCAGATTATCCAGAGGCATATCACTGGGAGGCAAAGACACTTGATCCTGAGGGCATGATGAAGCAGTACCAGTTCCAGTCAGCCAATTGCAAGATGGTTGCTGCAGCGCGCACCCATGTCGATTCGAGTTCTGCGTGTCAGTGGGATTCGACGCATCGTCACTTGGGAGTACACTTTGACTCGCGCAAAAACGGTTCTTTCCGTTACTTTGCCTGATGTGCCTCTCGTGCTTTTATCAAACCCGCTGCCTTTACCATTAAATGTCTCCAAGGCTTCTGCTCTCACTGGATCTTCAACTTTCTCACAAGCTTTGATACCATGGCCCGGAATTCCAGCAAGGTGCGCCCGAATCCTTGGAGTACTTCCAGCAAACTCAGCGCCACAAAACTTGCACTTCCACTTTCTGTTCTTCAAATCGTCCACATACTTACGAAATTGATCTCGCTCTTTAGGCATTCTTTTTGCTATTACCTACAAAGAGGACATGACATGAAAAACAGAGACAATGCCAAGCAAAAGCACAGAAAGGTTAAAAACAGACAAGATCAACAAAGAAAGATGCATATAGAAACATAAAGGATTCCTAAGTCATGTCGACAGTTCGCTGACCAGATAGACTTGATGTCGATGCAAAATCCTTGAATCCTCCTCACAGATCCAAACCACCTGATTTGTGTATGCCCAAAGTATAGAGATCTCTCTCCTTTCACCAGGAACAAAGCACTAGCAGAGAGAGATGCACTAGATGTACACAGGAAATTAACAAAGGAAAATTAGATTATACTTATCAAAAAAAGGCGGAGAACTTGCATTATTTGAGCAGGAGAACACGCCTTAGAGAGAGAATCTCGAGCAGGCCCTACACATTGAGCAAGGATCAAGAGGAGCATCAAGAGTGTAGGGTATTGGTCTTCCACATCTTTGTCGTCGAAAGGAGTGGAGATTTAGCCTTTGAGCCACTTTCAGCTTTGGCCGTAGGGAAGGTAATGTGTGGCGAAGAAACTTTTGAGCCCCTAATCTTTCTTCCCCACCCGAAATAGTACAAATTTCATAAAAATTTACAAAAAGCAGTGTACCGAATAAGGTGAAAAGCTATTATTGGACGTTAAATTGTTTATTCATTTAATTTCCAAACTCTCAAGACTTTGAAAAGAAAATGAAAAATTAAAAACAAAACTCACCTAAAAAGGCTACCGCACTATTTTCCTCTCCACTCTCATCCATCTTAATATTATATATGTACACGCGCATATAAATATATATCCATTTTTCTTATGTTTAGCATTGCTCTTTTTTACCTCTAGGAATGATTTACATTGTATTAATTAAGAAAACCTCGGAAGTAATGTTGCTTATTACTATCCATAAATTTTGTCTCAAATTTAGAACTTTACCTACACTTATCACTTACACCCATAAGATAAAGGCTTCTTCATTTCCAAATCTGGACAAAACAAGTGAGACTAGAATCTCAATATCTAAGAAAATTCTACGGCACTGTCTAACAATTCGCGAGACCGATTTCATATCCAATTTGGATCATTGATAACAAAAGAAACAAATTTCACCAAAGGGGTGATTTAAAAAGAAATATCAACTTGCTAATTTTTAAGGAAAATTATTATTGGTACCTAAATTCTTTCAAAGGCCTCATTCACATTTTCATGAAAATATTAGCTATCAAACCTACCGACAATTTGACTCCTGATAAAGATACATTCATAATGCTGCATCCTCAATCTCTATGACATTCTCGATCTCTATTGCTTTCTTTTGCTTTCAATATTGTAGATCGTTTCTAATGAAATTATGAATTCTAGTGAACCGATCTATTACATGACCCGATCCAAACCTGAATTTCCCAAAGTGAATGTAAGCGGGGAATTCCTATAAAAGCTTTTAGGCGCGGTTGCTCTCCGAGTTCTAAGTCCTTGCGGCTCCTTCCTCCAGCCTTCTGGTCGACCGAAATGTTCGACTCGGGGCCACTTTCGACACGACAATAATGCGTGTGTGAATGAAGGGAAATAGCTGTGTGAAAACACGCAAGGAACAACAGTGGGCCGAGAAATTCTGCAAAATAGAGGGCCACTCAGTTGAAGAGGACCCAACATGCTCGTGATGACCCCGTCGAAGGGGAGGCTTCAGTCATGACTCCCGTTGAAGGATTCACACCATGTGGATTAAGAAATCTAATACAAATTCAGACTCAACGTCAATGTACACGAATCTCTAAATATGTTATCTGTATAACACAAAATGTCATATGTGATCTATTGAATCTATTTATACCAAAAGATGACCGAGTCGTCGGCACAGATGAACATGTGGCTAATGCATGGACATTACCATGCGAGCGATGCAATGTTGGCAATTATTAAGGTCGATATCGATATTAGTACATGTCGATATTCACCCTCGATTGGTTGTCGATATATGGCAACAAGTGATTAATAACAATTGACAAGAGTGTTGATAATATTGGTAACTTGTTAAGGTGTTAGAAAAAGACTGAATACCCGAGGAGCCTTGAGATTTGGTTATTAGTTCAAAGTCACTAGGGGCGAAGGCAATCTAGGTCTTGGAACAACCGGCATGCATTATTGGAGGAGCAATTATCCGAGAATAGGATTGTCATAACCTGAGAATATGGTCACAGAATCCACGGAGATGCAAGAACATGGATACAACCGATGAAAACTGCTAAAAAATAGTTATGGTACTACCACTATAAATGTCATGACTCATCTATTGAAGAGCCCCAAACAAATCAAACAAATTTACTATTTTTCAGTTATCTTTACTTTCCTGCACTGTATATTTATTTTCTAAACTTACATCGTCGATTAAATTCCGGCGTATTTCTTAGTTGTAGTTTCTGTATCCACGTCGTCAATAAAATTCTAATGAGTATTTCTATCTTGATATTTTTAGACTTTGTCGTCAATTAAATTTCAATAAGGTTTCCTTACGTTTGGTCCATTCGTAATACCTTTATCTTTCGAATCTCACATGTTAATCAACTTTCTCACAACTCGTAATGCTATAATTGAGGATATTATACAATACAAATTTAGCAACTAATTAGCCCTACAATTTCACCAATTAATCTTAATTGACAACTCGCACCAATAGTTCATCGATGTGTCCATGCGCAATCGAACTCAACATAATAGACCATAAATACATATATCTAGGCAAAGGTATGCCTAAAATGCCAAAATTTGACACGAATAAACACTTAAGTGCCAAAAGTTATGAAAGTGACATTTACGTGCCACTGTTTTTCAAAAATGGGATATTTAAATGCTAAGTTCGGCGAAAGTGGCTAGAAATCCTTCGTGACAATTTTTTAATAATATAAATTGCCTACATGGCACAAACAACATCGTTTTGTCTTTTCTTTTGAATTTTAATATAAATATTAATTAAATTAAAATATTTATATCTATTTTTTTAAAAAGAACAAAAAGAAAACAGAGGAGGTAAGAAGTGAGGGCTTAGCCTTCATTGCCGACTCCTCACCGTCGCCGTGAAGGGCCAACGACGATGGAGGGACGGTCGGCCCGAGGTCATCGGGCCCGCCGGGCGACCTTGGCCAACTAGCGGTGAGAGCCCGTGACCCCTTAGCTAGTTGCAGCCCTTAGCTCGACTAGGTAAGGGCCGGCGACCCTTGTCGGATTTGAGGGAGGGTTGCGACCTTTGCCCCAAATCTGGGCGAGGGCTTGCGAGCCCTCGCCATAGGACGGCCGGGGTCGTCACGCCCTCACCGTTGCCGGCCCTTCCTAGCGATAATGGGGAGGTGAGCAACGAGGGCTAGGCCTCGCCTGCTGCCTCCTCTTCCTTTTAAAAAAATATTGATTTATTTATTTATTATTTTAAATTTAGTTATTAAAGTTAGTTTTAAATTTAATTTAATTAATATTTATATTAAAATTCAAATCCGAGGCAAAACGACGTCGTTTTTTGCTTTTCTTTCCGCGTCAACGTGTAAAACAACATCGTTTTGCACTTCTCTCGCCGAAAAAATGACACGTTAGCATTTTGGTCGAATTTTCTCGCCGTTGGCACTTAACTAATCTATTTTGCTCGATTTTGGCACTTATGTGTATCTTTCCGAACTTTTGGCACTCAAATGTCTCTCGTACCAAGTTTTGACACTCCAGATGTCCGATTCTTCATATATCCACATCCAAGTGATCAAAATGAAAGCACGCAATGGAGCCGTAGACAATCAAGTGAAATCTAATGCACGAAATAATTTGATCTATGGATAGCTTCATTATAGTAAAGGTCGTAATGCCAGAGGAATCATTACCACAAGAAATCAAGTATGATGAAAATGAAAAAATTAAAGTATGTCAAGTAAAACCCGATATGAGTCAGGAAGAGAATACACATAGCCTTATTATTACACCTTGGGACAAGATCCCCCCGTGAGCGGTGTGTAAAAATAAACGTGATTTGAGTTAATAGATGTAAATTTATTGATCTAAATATATAGAAGACAAAATTCCATTGTGATAAAAACGAGACTAGTAATGAATACTAAACTAGTAATGAAACTAGTAATGAAACTAGAAATAAAACACTTAAATACTATCTAATCGTTTTTTTATCTTATTTATAATTTTATCTCTTTGAGTTAATAAATCGTCTCTCTTTTCTGCTCACCATCGCTAACTCAAATCACGAGCTTAAATCTCAAATAAGCAAATGCTAAAAATCGTGATGCGACGACTGATCGATCGCTCGATGCGACGATCCAATGCAAGACAACAAGATCAAATCAAAAACAAAGCACAGGCAGGAAACAAATGTAGAAAGCGAAACAGCTTTAGAGAATAATAAGGAGGAGACGACCCCGATTTTGTTGGGGGCAACAATGAATCTTGATTCGGAATCAGCCACGGAACGGGATACCATGATTGGAGCGAGCGATGCCGGCAACGACTCAATCTTGGTTACCATCGCTGGTGATGATGAAACGGCCGGGCAGTTATCATCAGCAACTCCGTCCAGCGGTCGACGGCAGCGCGAAAGCACGAGGGTTGACGGAGCTCAGTTTCAATAGACGTAGCACGTCAAATCAGTTAGCCTACGACTCGGCTAAACCGGGAAAATAGAAACGAAGACTCGGTTGGACGGAAACAACATAATTACAACGAGAGGGCGTGCGCAACGGTTACCCAGCGACAGTTCGGCAAAGTCTTGGCATTTGGCTCCACGATTCAGTGACCGCTCGGAAAAGAAACGAAGCCGAAACCGATAGATCAATCCAGAATCAATCGAAACCGTTTTTGAAGCTTATTTGGAGAGAAACAACCTGGTAGACGTTTTTACCAAAAAAAAAAAAAAAACAACCTGGTAGATGTGGCGGCGCGCAACGTTCTTGGAGGAAGACTTCGAAGCTCAACGAATGCTCCCGTCTCTGTTGCTTGTAAGAGCGATGTTGTCCACTTTGATTTGGAGAGTCGGTGAATCTGAATCTATCGAGAGAAACTTATTTGCTCGTGAAGAGGATTCGGAGAGGATCGGCGATGACAGCTCTGAGCTCTGTAAGGTAAACACGGACGGGAAAGTGCTGGAACCGAGCAAAATTGAAAGGAGAAGTAGTTACGTGCTCGACTTAGATTAGCGGTTGTCGTCGAAGTCTATGAAGTGAGGTGAGCGCGAGACGACGATGCGATGGTGCTTCTGGGACTGGTCAGGAGAGTAGTCTACACTCGGTGACGTTGGCTTCTTTTCGTTCAACAAAATATTCCGTGAACAGGGGAGGACAAAGGACAAAACCAGCGCCTTGGATGATTAAGATGCTCAAAAAACTTGCGAGTAGCGCTGGTCAAAATCAACATGCCTCGTATCACGAATGTGATGGAATGAATGGAAGAACCGTGCGAGGTAGGAATGAATGCAAATTTGGTCCCTAAATTTTTTTATGAAATACAATGACAATCTAATGACAAAAATTTAAGTATCGACAAGCGTGAAGTTTTGCTCATGAAGGCACAGACAGAGAATTAAAAAACCTAATACAAACTCATCCTCTAGAGGTGGCAAATGGGTGGGTCAGGTCGAAAATGGATCGACTCATATTTGACCCATTTAACCCGTTTTGACCCATATTCTTGTATTGTAAATCTAGTGACCCATACCCGACCCGACCCGTACCCGACTCATACCTGACCCAACCCATATTGCTAAAACCTATTAATATTCAAGGAAAACCCACTTCTACTATATGCTAATTGGATTAAAACTTCAAATTAAATTTAAAATAGTAAATAAAATTAAAAAAACCTATAAATTGAAATATTTATAAAGAATTAGACTATGCACATGCTTCTCTTATTTGAAGTGAACATACCATTGAATAACTAAAAGCGTAACATGAAATTTTTTTAACTAAACCTAAAAAGCTCATTTATATGATTTTTTTATAAAAAAAGTATTATTAAAACATTTTTATGCAATACAAATTTTTTAACAATTTTTATGCAATACAAATTTAACGAAAATTTTTTATAATTCTTTTTAAAATATTTTTTAAAAAATCGAATTTTTGTTTTTTAAAATATAATTTTTAATTTTCAATAATTATTTTTCTTTTTCTCTTTTCTTTTTTTTTTTCTTCGGCCGGCCGCCGACCACGACTACGGCCGGCGACCGGCCACGGGCGAGATCGAGCTCGCCGGCATTGGGTGGAGTCTCGCTAGTCGTTGGCGAGGTCGAGCCTCACCGACGCCAGGGAGCTCGAGCCTCGCCCGTCGTCGGCGAGGCCGAACCTCGCCGGATCGGCGAGGCTCGAGCTCGCCGGCATCGGGCGGGCCTCGGCCTCGCCAGATCGGCGGCGAGCTTGATCTCGCTGGCCTTTCGCCGACCGGCGGCGGCGGCCGTCGCCCTGCCGACAATCGGCTAAGGGATGAAGAAAAAGAAAGAAAAAAGAATAGAAAAAAAATTATAATTTTGATTTTTATAAAAAAACATTTTATAAAATTAAATAAGGCCATGGCCCATGGGTCGAAAGTAAGTCTAAATGGGTTATTAGTAATAACCCATTTAGACCCATTTATTTTTGTGCTTTACTTTCTCAAACCCACTTTTGACCCATATTTAACATTCACTTGACCCATATATGACCCATTTAACTAAAAATGGGTCATAATATGGGTTTATGACCCATATTGCCACCTCTATCATCCTCGATGTCAATACACATGAATCTCTGAAAACCATATCTATATAACACAAAATCCCATATCCGACCTATTGGATTATGGATCAAAGTTGTGAGCTCGCGATTAGTGTAAGGGCAAAGCGAACTTCGGTCCTTCAATTTTCTACTATGACTAAATTCACCGCAGCCGCCATTGCCGAGCTGCCCAAGATCTCTTCCTAGAAGGCGGCATTCAGCTGCTCCTTCGGCACCTACTTCCCACACTCCTTCGCCCATGTCCAGGCCCACTCGCCAGAACATCTCCGAGCTCCTCTGCCTCATGAAGGACCTCCGCCAGTACGGTATAAGAAGATAGTAATTCATATGGCAATTTGAGTTCGCAGAAAAGCATGTTCGAGTAATTAAAATAATAGCGAAGGCCTTTCAGCGGGACTTCTTCTAAGCAGCATCGGGGGGATTCACTACCACGATTCTGCGAAAGCCAGTGTTGGAGCTTGCATGACTCCAGTTCTGATCCTAGTCCCTGACTTTCTATAGCTGCATGACTATATAAAAAAAGGGCTACATCTCCGTAGCGATTTTTAACGAATCATTGGAGATTCAATTGGATTTGACTCTGATTTTGATTCTGATCAATTCAATCAATCCCTAAGATTAGATATTTAGATAGCAAAATAGGAAAACATTATCTCGTATATTTTTTTCCTATTTCATCTTTTTTTATATTATAATAAGCTTATGTACATGTACAAAACATATAGCAATACAATTGAAAATTCCTTCAATATTTTTCAATTTCTGTTGGGAGTGAAGGAAATTATATCCATAACTCACGTAAATAGCGCTGGCGCCAACCTGGTAGAATCCAGCGACTGTGAATGAAAAGGAGATGAGATTGAAGAAGAGCCTGGGCATTGGGATGATCCCATATCAGCAGCTTCCACTTTTCCTCACCTTCCACCTCAATCCGCGGAAGGTCCTCAATATCACGTAATCGCAATTGCAAAAGAATCCTGTTCAGTGCTAGGCATCCGGTCACCACCAATTCTTCCATTGAATCGCAAGTTGTTAGGACTTCACATGTGCTCTTCAGCTGGGGTAGACTGAGCATCTGCAAGGATTTCAGCTTTGGGAGAGAAATTGAAGATTGAAAGGATGAAGGGGTGTTATTTACAGGAGTCATTATGCTTCCTTCTTGGCCTTGTCCCTGTCCGCTTATCATCTCCACCATTCTTTCGCAGCAATCGACATAGATAGTGTGAAGACTTTGAAGATGGATCAACAACTCATGCGGAAACAGCTTTCTAATGTTATTGCATAGTGTCACCTCAAGAAATTCGAGAGAAATCTATTTGACCAACTTGTATGAGGGAGGACTTTAAATTATCTCCTCCATGTTTACACAAAAGTTTGCTGTGATTCTTTTCAGATTAGGGAAATGAGGCAGCCACTCAGATTCCACCACTCTCTTAAGTTTATCACACGACCGAACATTAATATATTCTAGACTAGGGAAGGGTGGGGTCGAATGCGGTGGTGATTGTCACGCCTCAATTCTCGAGCGCGTGCCCATCCCTCGGTGGTCGATAAATTTGCGACGTCCCAGAACACGTCGCCGACCCATTCATTTTAATGCGCATATGAAAGCGAATTACTAATCCCCTTACCACAACATACATGGGATAGAAAAGCAGGACAACAGATTTCAAATCAATCAACATAGCTTTTATAAACAATCTGGTTTATAAACAGAGGCCAACTCTAGGGTCTATGTACAGGAGGTCTATCTCCAAAAAAACTTCTGAGCCACCTGTGCTCCTGACCCTTTCGCCTCAAGCTCCGAGTTCTTCACACTAGGGACCTGAAAAGTTAAGCCCACGACGGGGTGAGACAATGTCTCGGCAAGTTCACCCCTTAAACCCCAACTAAGAAGGAAATATGCCTAGAGGCAGTCTATGCACACAATACAGAAGACTTACCTCACCTCAATTCCCTCCTGCATGTTAGCACAATTCATATATCACATAAGTGCAGTAACAATACTCGAGCATTTGGAACGTCTCAGGTCAATCTTAGTCAATCAATCATTCAATACAATCGATCCATCATTCAATCAAACAATCGCTCACAGGGGTCTCGATATTCACTCTCAATATTCAAATTCCCAATCCAACCTCAACATCCCCACTCAATATTCCGACTCAATACTCAATACCAGGCCCAAGGTTCTAGAGGTGCCCTCTCTCCACGAAGTTCCGATATTGCGTGGCACTTAGTCTCTGACCACAATCAGTCATAGCACGAGGTACTAGAGGTGTCTCCCACGAATTCACCCTGTCGTGTAGCACTTAGTTCTCAACTATACTAGGCAATAGCTCAAGGTACTAGAGGTGGCTCCCACAAAGTCACGCTGTCGTGTAGCACTTAGTTCTTGATTATAAAAAGCACTAGTACAAGGTTCTAGAGGTAACTCACACAAAGTCTCGCTATCGTGTAGCACTTAGTTCTTGATTATGCATGACAGTACTGTAAGGCTTCTAGAGGTGGCTCCCATGTGACTCAATTCACCATGTAGCACTTAGACCTTGACTACAATAAGAAACGGTACAAGGTACTAGGGGTGACTCACACGAAGTTCCATTATCATGTAGTACTTAGTTCTTTACCGGCTCACAACCCATCGGGTTTCTTCACACAGCACATGTCACCTCAACTTTCAATAGTCATCTTGTAATGACTATGAACCATCACACGATCACTCAATCACGGCCAAGGGCATTGTGCTCTGCACTTAAATGCCTTAATTAAGATAACGAACTTGACATATTTTCTTCATATTAAAAACACTCGATAAAATAATCATGTGTGGGTACACGGTTAGTTTGAGCCAAAAATACTATATCTTCCTTTTAAAAAATCCCACTATTTGTTATAGTGCCTAAAAACATTTTTGGCGTTAAAAACCGACGCCCGGTATTTTCTGAACAAAATACCAAAATTACACAATTTCGGGATAAATACCCAAAATTACAATTTCCACTTAATTTGCACAATATAACATTCGATTGTAGAACTATACACACCATTGAAATCAGCACAAAATTCTGGTCACTGGCTATCCCGATATAATTTCCAAAAAATAATAAATAATTAAGTAAATACAATTGAATGCCAAAAATAGAAACTTAAGCCAGAAATGCCTAATTAAACACCAAGACAGGCCCGGAAAATTTTCGAACCAATCTAGATAAATAGCATGATCTATCTAGTCCTTAATTAAGCTGTTCTATACACCTAACATGCATAAACGAATAATTAAATCGCTAATCCGTTCTAACTAACCACTTAAATCATAATTAGTCTATACTAATCAACCCTTAAGCATTATTAACTTCCTAAGCAGAGTTTAGTGAGTAAACTCACTGGATTAGCAATCCGGTGAGTCCACGGTGACAGCGTCGCGGAGACGGGCGACAAACCTCCTAGTGGCGACCCCTGACAAGGCCTAGAAGCAGCCCAAAAAGGCCATAAAGCCCACGGCTGGGCTGCTCAGTTCTTTTTTTGGACTGAGCTTGCTTCAACGGCTTGCGGTTGGGCTCGGCTTGAGACTGGGCCGAGCTACGGCTGCACATGGTTGAAGATTTGCTTCGGTGGACGCTGGGCTTGCGTGAAAGTGGGCTGACTTGAAGAAATTCGGTGGATGTTGAAGTTGTTCGAAGCTTGCGTCGTGGACGTGGAGAGGGCGTTGCTGCTATGTTGACTCGGTGAAATGGGCTGGCGGCGTCTTCATGGCAGCTGCTGTCGTGAAGATCGGCAGTCAACTGACCAGCTGAGGAAACCGACGAGCTGCCTTCGTGAGTGGAGGAGACACATGTTGGTGGAGCTACAGAGGTTGGTCGGTGATGGGCGAGGTGTTGCAGACAAAGGAGGATGGAGCGGTGGGGTTGACTCGGCGGCTGTAAGGGGGACACGCAAAGGTGGATGGCAGCAGGCAGTGGAAGATCGTGGGCTGGTGCAAGGGAAGCAGACGAATGAGGCAGAGAAAGAGAGAGAGGAAAATGTCGAGGCTTCGCTGGCAGAAGGGAAAGAGGGGGCAGCTAGCTTGGCGTGTGCAAGAAGAGAGGGAGGAGAGAGAGATGTCGGTAAAGAGGAAGGGATAAGGACGAACTCCAAAAAGTCAAAAAGGAGGAGAAGAAATGGAGGAATACGGTAGAGGGTGGTCGGATGGAGGGAGACGTTCGAGAGAGAGACCGAAGGAGGGGGAAAGTTAAATGGAAATATCTAAACATTAATGCTTGGTCCCCCTATTACTTTCTTGCATGCAAACTCCCACAAATAACAAGTCTCGGACAGCAAAATGGCCACTCTCACTCCCATCCGAATTTACTTTCATTTTTCAATATATCCGAAATTCAATTTCTTAACAAATCTCTCCAATTTAATGGCCAAATTGTTGAGGAGGGCGCCCATGCCAATTTCCACCCTTGTCTTCACAAAGTAGTCCTTTTCGGAAGGCCAAAAATCCACTTGAAAATGGCCAATCGAATTTCCTTTCTTTTCCAAATCGTTCGAAATTGATTTTCCATAAAATCCCGAACTCGCCGTAAATTTCTCAAAGGATGAGACGACATTTCTAAAATAAAACGTGACATGAAAAAACTTTCATTTTCTGAAATCGGGTTCAAATTCGCAGTTAATTTCAATCGACGTGATTTTAGCGTGACCTAATCTACCGAGTAACTTTTAGGAATTTTTAGTGCAATTGACCCATGGTCGATTATTTTCGAGCCACATTGTACATCTTCGACACATTGGCGACTCTCGGTTGTCGTGAAAATCTTGAGATTTGAAATACGGACACATGGTACCAAAACGACAGAAAAATCGGTCTAGTGCCGATCGACAAGAATTTTGTAATTAGGTGGAATCACCCACACTTAATCACACACTCTATCGAATTGACCTATCCCCGGTCTCTGATCGATTTTTAACTGTGCCATATTGACCCTTGCAGATTAGCACGGTCGAGCAGTTGATTCCTAGTCGAATTTTCAAGTCTATTGCGTTATATTCCTTAACAGCTTCATCTGATAGGCTAGTTATCTCGTGAGTGGCCAACTCAGAGAAAAGAACTATAGGCGTGTCAATGAAAATCCCAACTTATTCAATCGAAAACATAGCCTGAAATTCGGGATGTCACAATTTTTCCCCTTATATTTCGTCCTCAAAATTTAAACAATTACAAGTCTCTAAACAAAAAGGTGGGGGTATTGTCGTCTCATCACATCTTCACTTTTCTAGGTTGCTCCTTCTGTCCCGTGGTGTTGCCAGACCACTTTGACCAAGGGGACCGTCTTGGTTCGCAAAACCTGATCTTTCTGAGCCACAATCTGAACTAGGCTTTCTACATACGACACTCTGTCGTCCACGTCTAATTCTTCAAGATTTAGCACGTGGGTCGGGTTAAACTCATATGTCCTTAATATCGACATGTAAAAGACGTCATGCAGTTGTGCCAACCTCGGCGACAATGTAAGATGATACGCTAGGATCCCGATTCTTTCTAGAATCTCAAAGGGACCTACGTACCTAAGACTCAGCTTTTTCTTCCTACCGAAGTGCGAAGTACCCGTCATTGGTAACACCTTAAGAAAGACGTGATCACCAACTTGGAATTCCAATGACCTTCGATGCTTATCAGCGTAACTTTTCTAGCGGCTCTGAGCAGTCTTTAATCTCTCTCTGATAATGACAACTACATCTACTGACTGTTAGACTAACTCTGTGCCTATGATCTTTCGTTCTCCGACCTCATCCCCACACACTGGCATTCTGCACTCTCTACCATACAACGCTTCGAAAGGTGCCATCTAAATACTCTGCTGGTAGCTGTTGTAGGCGAACTCGACGAGATGAAGCTGTTCTCCCCAGCTTCCTTTGAAATCTAGCACACATGCGTTCAACATGTCTTTGAGAGTCGAATCGTCCTCTCAGACGGCCATTCGCTTGAGGATGATAGGCCATATTGTACTGCAGTTTCATTCCTAAGGTGGTCTGCAATCTTTTCCAAAATGCATGTGTGAATCTCGAATCTCCGTCTGATGTAATCGTCACTAGCACTCTATGTAGACAAACTATTTGCCGCACATACAATTCTGCATGCCTGTCCAAATCAAGGTCCTTCCGTACGGCAATAAAGTGAGCGGACTTCGTTAGTCTATCGACTACTACCCAAATGGAATCATTACTCCTCTGATTCCTTGGTAAGCCCGTCACAAAATCTGTTGTGACATGTTCCCATTTCCACTTAGGAGTCTTGAGAGGTTGCAGAAATTCTCCCGGCTCACAATGTTGTGCCTTCACTTGTTGACACGTCAGACACTTAACGACATGCTTGGCGATGTCTGCCTTCATACCAGTCCACCAATAATGTTGACGTAAATTATGATACATCTTTATACTGCCTGGATGAATGCTGTAATTGCTACGATGAGCTTCTGACAAGATCTCCTCCTTAAGCTTTGCATCGTTAGGTACACATAATTGTTCTCGGAACCTTAATGTTTCGTCATCAGAAATCTGGAAATCAGTCTTTCTTCATTTCGGTATCCTCTAGTAGGATCTTCTGAATATCTGGGTCTGTCAATTGAAGCGTCTTGATTTTGATATGCACTTCCGGTTCAATTCTGAGGATGGCCATAAGATTTGAAAGGTGGCCTACCTCAAATTTGAAAACCGAATCCCGAGCTCCTTCGAGTAAGACCCACTCTTTAACCATCATCTATGCAGCTGAAGATTTCCAACTCAATGCATGTGTGACCTTATTAGTCTTTTCAGGATGATACAGGATATCGCAATCATAATCCTTCAAAAGTTCCATCCAGCGATGCTGTCTCATAATCAACTCCTTCTGAGAGAATAGATACTTAAGACTTTAATGGTCAGTGAAGATCTAGAATCTTTCTCCACACAAATAATGTCTCCAAATCTTCAGAGCGAAAATATTTGCTGTGAGTTCCAAGTCATGCATCGGATAGTTCAACACATGAGGTCTCAACTGACGGGACGTGTATGCAACAACCCTACCATGCTGCATTAACACGCAACCCAGTCCTCTAAACGACGCATTACTGTATATCTCATATCCTCTAGGACTAAATGATATTGTCAGCACAGGTGCAGTAGTCAGCTTCTGCTTAGGCTCTTGGAAATTACACTCGCACTTGTCTGTCCACATGAACTTCTCTTCCTTCTTCAATAGTCGAGTCAACTATGAAGCCAAAGCTGAAAATCCTTCCACCAACCTTCTGTAGTAACCTGCCAAACCCAAAAAGCTTCTGATTTCTGTCACTGTAGTTGCTTCGATCTTGGTCGGGTTCACAGAGATTCCTTCGCCTGAAATCACGTGACCTAGAAACGCTACACGAGTCAACCAAAACTCGCACTTACTGAACTTGACGTACAGCTCATAATTCCTCAGGGTTTGAAGTACCATCCTCAAATGCCTTTCATGCTCCTCTGAACTTCTCGAGCACACTAGGATATCGTCAATGAACACAATCACAAACTGATCCAAGTACTCCTTGAGCACACGATTCAATACTACAAGATGTCCCTTGAATCAAACCCTTTTATATATGACATCAAAGTTATACATAGGCAAAATATTCAAGTACAACCCTAATCAGTAATTCTCCTTTCTATGACTTTATTACAACAAACTGAAGTTCTACAATCTTAACCAATATTCCGCTGCGCTACTCTGATAAAATTTCCAGGAACATTCTGTGGCATCAAAAAAAAAAAAATTAGACGACCCTCGGATAGGTGACGGTCATGACCAATCGATGGAAGTATCATCGGATTGTGGCATTGATATCATTTACGGGCATTAATTCGTATTTGTTTATTTATTGGATTGATATGATATGTTTAGCAATGGACCGATCAACCATGCAACAAAAGAAAATCTTTGGACTTTGATCAACTAATGTTTTTATTTTTAGAACCGAAGGGATGGAATTCGGTCATGCGTGAGGAACATGCATGCTAAAATTTAAGAATAAAAATTTTGAGAAGTTGGACCGAGCATGAGGATCATGTACGTCTTTTCTTCGTGCGATTCGACAAGTAAGGAAATGAAATTTTTCCATCTTGTCGCTTGATCGAATCTTTCCTCCACGCAAGAACTTCGGTTATGCACTTGTACATGAAGCAAATGGATTATGGGAATGTAAATTGATTTCTTTGGAAAATAAAGTGCTTCATAATGGTGCAAAGATTATGGGTTTATATTTTAAAGTTTATGGGCCTTTTATTTGGACTTTCTTTTGGCCTCAAAATTTTTGGGCCCAAGCAGCCCATGAGGGCCCTAAAGCTGTCGACCGAAAGGGGGGAGGAGAGAACCAGACAAGGGAAATGCCACTCTCCACTTGTCCATGTTTGCCTCAACCTTCCTCCACTTGTCTCTTCCTTGAAGCCATCTGTCACTTGCATGCAAAAAAAATTAGCAAATCAATTAATCAAGAAAGCAAAAGCTTTCGGTTTGAGCAAGGGAGAGTGAGCAGGCGAGCAAGTGAGAGAGAGAGAGAGAGAGAGAGAGAGAGAGAGAGAGAGAGAGAGAGTTCGAGCGAGAGTTCGAGAGAGAGGGTGTGCAGTGAGCGGTCCGAGCGTGTGAGGGCAGAGAAGGAAGGCCACCCTCTGCCGGTGCCGTGTTAGAGCTGCCGCCGTCGACGCTGCCGATCCCCGTCGCCGTTTGAGCCAAGCCGAGACCCCGAACCCCTGTTTTTGGCTAGCAACCGAGTAGGAAGACTTGAGGCAAGTAGAAGTTCTTTAATCTATGTTTTTCTTGCTGTTATTATCTAGTGAGGAGTTGGTAGATGTGAGAAAATGTGGAATTGAGAGCTGCATGTTGATTTTGGACATATAAGATGAAGCTAGATCAAGAAACTAAGTAAAAACAGGGCATGTATTGTGGTTTTCAGATTTTGAATTAAAATAAGAACTTAAGGATCTAACTATGGTAGATTTTTGGAAGTGAAGAGGCTGTATTGTAGTGTAATATACTTGTATACACTTGGCTGTGGGTGTTGGACGCTGAGATTCAATGAGTAGGAGTAATTCTCTTTTGGTTAGTAGACTGTTTTTGCAGAAGACAATATGACCTTCGGTGATTTCTTGATTTTTCTGTAATTTTCTAGCCAAAATTTGACTTCGAATCCTTAATGAAAGTTGTAGAACACATCTGTAGGAATAACATATCAAAAATTTAGAATAAATTAACAAGGTTTGATTGATGACATGATTTTTCTATGAAAATGCTAAATCTGGAAATTTTTACAGAACGTTAGCAAGGAATACAGCAATTTTTGCTCTCGATACGTAAGGAATTTGACTTGGTGTTCTTCATGAAACTTTTTCCTTTAGGTCTCATTGATAACATGTAAAAATTTCATAATTTTCTGAGTTCATTTAGTAATTATCTCGAAATTTTTACCAGGACTGTGCATTGTATAAATCTAGCCAGTTTGTTTTCGAATTTTCACAAATTGTCCCAAAGGTGAATATGTTTTGAATGGTTATGTGATATGATGATACTGGCTGTGTACATATTGTGTAATATTGAGATTAGATAAAGGGTCCACGAGACATCTTGTTTTTGGCATTTGAAAGTATTTTTGTAAATTAAAATGTTAATTGTTACCGTTGAACCCTCGGGTCAACGATGCCCGGGAGTTGGGAGGCCCAAAGGTGGCCCTAGTGGCTGAATGCCAGAGGTTTTTCCCCGGGAGCTTTGGGATGCCCGGTTGTATGCTAGTCGGTATGTAAATCCGGAGGGCCGGGTAACCATTCTCATGGTGAGCCTCGGAGGTTTCCTCGTGATGTCAGGTGGGGTACGAGATGCCTGGAGGCGTGATATGCTCCGGATGCCCGATGGCCCTAGTGGCTGAATGCCGGAGGCTTTCGCAATGCCAGAGTGGATGCGAATGCCCGGAGGGACGCAAACATTGGTCCTATGGGGGATGAAATCTTTTGAATGATAAATGATGATTCTACTAAGTGTGTGTGTGGTCTGGTTATAAGAATTAAATTATATGGCATGGAATGGGACGTGTCATTTCAGTTTGGCCCTATGATCGGGACTAGTGTAATTGGATATGATGCATTTTAATTCTTTTAATTGCATTTGCCATTACATTAAAGAATTTCGTGAAATTGGTGCATATCTATTCCTTGATTTCCTATTTTCGTCTATCTTGTTTGAATCTAGATACTGATAGTAATGCTTGACATAGTTTGATGAATCTTTTACTGCTAAGTGGTTGTACTCACTCCATTTGGGGACTAACATTTTAGATTAGAAGATGCCTCTGCTACCAGTCACCCCCAGTACTTTTTATGGTATCCCGGTCGATGTTGAGTGCGTGTGTACAGAGCACACCCATGTTGAGATTCGAGGATTGGTATTTATCCATGTGCGGGTCCTGGTCATCTATGACCTCGGTTTACCTGATGGACCCGTGGTTCAGGAGTTTTTGTCGGTGCATGTCCGTCGTGATGGGATCATGATGGGGATGTTGCCGCCGCCGCCCCGACGGACTAGGCTAGGTGTGACCGAGCGTGACGGGTAGCGAGATGAAGCTTTTGGATTGCCGGCACCTTTGTCTAATAGACTTTTGTATAGGGCTAGATGGAAAGAAAAGTCAAAAGGGAAGTCGGGTTATCTTTTGATATGAAGCCGGGTATAGAAAACCACGGCAAATTTTGTTGTACCGACCGATGTTGTCTATCAGACCTATGTAAATAAAAGTGTTCGGCTTAACCTATAAAACTGTCTAGTAAGTGTGCATCATTTCTAATTTTGGGATAAGGAGATGTGATGTTGCTTCTGCTACACATTTATATTTACTGCGCAGGGACCTTCTAAAAGATATAAACCCCCAGGACTTATGGACCTATTATAATTCTATGGTATCAGAGTGATTTATATTATCAGGACAAGTGAAAGGTAAGCTAACTGTGGCAACCCTAACGGATTGGGGGCCGTTTCGGGGTGCCACACATTCTTCTCCTGATCGATGTATGGCTCGGTTCATTCTTGTCCCCTTCGCCATCCTAATGGCGTTCTATCTGCGGTGTCTTCCCTCTATTTTGTCTCATCGTTGGCGACGGTAGCAGCTACTGTGATCCCATTTGCCTATGAGGACAATCCTTAAACTGGTGGCCTTGCTGGTCACATTTAAAACAAGCTCCCGTTCTGAGATGACATGGAACTGAACCATGTCTTTTCCTACAGATTCAACACACATCATTTGAGTTGAGTGTTGACTTTCTAATCCCATCCTTTTTGTTGGGCGGAATGGGATATCTTCCTTCAGATATTGGCTTTTTCCCAAACCTATTACCATCTCTAATGGACCTGAATCACGACTCAGATACGGCTGCTTGTTCGATCAGGTTCCTGAATCAACTGGGCCCGACCATATAGCTTGTTGTAATCTTTCAGGTCGAATGGTACCGGCAGATTCTTCAGCTCTGGTCGAATGCCATTCCTAAACCTCTTAGCTTTGTCTTCAGGATCTTCTATCAGCCTGGGGGCGTATTGCGATAGCTCTGCAAACTTGGCCTCGTACTAGTCCACATTCATCGAACCCTGACGAAGGCATTGAAATTCCTTCATCTTCTATTCTCTGACGCAATCAGAGAAGTACTTTCCATTAAAAGCTTCAAGGAAGGCGTTCCACACAGGAACCATGCCTCCTGGGAATACTATTCCTCTGGTGGCCCTCCACCAAGTGCTTACGTTACCCTGTAACTGGTAGACTGCAAGAACCATCTTATCTTCCTCTGAGCACCTCAGCAGCTCGAAGGCCTTCTCTAATTCTTGGATCCAGAGGGTTGCAGCCTCGGGATCACATGTTCTTGTGAACTTTGGCGGTTGCAACTTCAGAAGCTGCTCAACTAACTTGTGCATCGGTCTCTCCTCGACCACAATCCCAGGTTGGACTCTAGTAGGTACGGCTGCAGCAGCGGCAACGGTAGCTTGATTCTGAACTTGCTGCTCCATCAAATTACCCAAAGTCTCGAGCGCCTAAATGATCTCATCGATTCTAGGACCGTCAGGTGCTGCTACACCAGTACCGGCCTGCGGCGATACTCTTTCACTCGCGCTAGTCTGAGGTTGCGCCCTACCTCAACCACCTCGGGTACCGATGTTGGCGTCCTACCCCGAGAGGCTGACGCAACACTCCTCTTTTGAGGAGTCCTCGACTCCAGATCGCTCATCTTACAAGATCTCAACAGAACCTACTTTCCAATTTCACACAGAATTAGGAAAACTGAGCGACCCACACGAAACAATCTACCACTCAGCTATCAAACACATGCATCAGCATCATAAAAAGGCATTTCGTACTAACTACACCATAAACCATCGCACCTTATCACTAACTATCGACCAGCTCTAATACCACTTAGGGCGGGGATGTCATGCCTTGATCCTCGAGCGTGTCCCCATCCCTCGGTGGTCAATAAATTTGCGACGTCCCAAGATGCATTGCCGACCCATTCATTTTAATGCGCATGCAGAAGCGAATTACTAATCCCCTGACCACAACAAACATGGAATAGAAAAGCAGGATAACAAATTTCAAATCAATCAACATAGCTTTTATAAACAATCTAGTTTACAAATAGAGACCAACTCTAGGGTCTATGTACAGGTGGTCTATCTCCAAAAGAACTTTTGAGCCACCCGTGCTCCCGACCCTTTCGCCTCAAGCTTCGAGTTCTTCACACTAGGGACTTGAAAAGTTAAGTCCATGACGGGGTGAGATAATATCTCAGCAAGTTCATCCCCTAAACCCCGACTAGGAAGGAAATACGCCTAGAGGCAGTCTATGCACACAATACAGAAGACTTACCTCGCCTCGGTTCCCTCCTGCATGTTAGCACAATTTATATATCACATAAGTGCAGTAACAACACTCGAGCATTTGGAACGTCTCATGTCAATCTTAGTCAATCAATCATTCAATACAATCGATCCATCATTCAATCAAACAATCGCTCACAGGGGTCCCAATATTCACTCTCTATATTCAAATTCCCAATCCAACCTCAACATCCCCACTCAATATTCCGACTCAATACTTAATACAAGACCCAAGGTTCTAAAGGTGCCCTCTCTCCATGAAGTTCTGACATCGCATGGCACTTAGTCCCTGACCACAGTCAGCCATAGTATAAGGTACTAGAGGTGGCTCCCACGAATTCACCCTGTCGTGTAGCACTTAGTTCTCGACTATACTAAGCAATAGCTCAAGGCATTAGAGGTGACTCCCACGAAGTCACGCTGTTGTGTATCACTTTGTTCTTGACTATAAAAAACACTAGTACAAGGTTCTAGGGGTAACTCACACGAAGTCTCTCTATCGTGTAGCACTTAGTTCTTGACTATGCATGACAGTACTGCAAGGCTTCTAGAGGTGGCTCCTATGTGACACAATTCACCATGTAGCACTTAGACCTTGACTACAATAAGCAACGGTACAAGGTATTAGAGGTGGCTCACATGAAGTTTCATTATCGTGTAGCACTTAGTTCTTTACCGGCTCACAACCCATACGGTTCCTTCACACAGCACATGTCACCTTAACTTTCAATAGTCATCTTGCCATGACTATGAACCATCACATGATCACTCAATCACGGCCAAGGGCATTGTGCTCTGCACTTAAATGCCTTAATTAAGATAACGAACTTGGCATATTTTCTTCATACTAAAAACACTCGATAAAATAATCGTGTGCGGGTATACGGTCGATTTAAGCCAAAAATACTATATCTTCCTTTTCAAAAATCCCATTATTTATTATAGTGCCTAAAAACATTTTTGGCGTTAAAAATCGACATCCGGTATTTTTTGAACAAAATACCAAAATTACACAATTTTGGGATAAATACCGAAAATTACAATTTCCACTCAATTTGCACAATATAGCATTCGATTGTAGAAACTAAACACACCATTGAAATCAGCACAAAATTCCGGTCACTAGCTATCCCGGTATAATTTTCGAAAAATAATAAATAATTAAATAAATACCAATAATAATTAAATAAATACAATTAAATGCTAAAAATAGAAACTTAAGCCGGAAATGCCTAATTAAACACCGAGACGGGCCCGGAAAATTTCCGAACCAATCTAGATAAATAGCACAATCTATCTAGTCCCTAATTAAGCTGTTCTATCCACCTAACATGCATAAACGAATAATTAAATCACTAATCCATTCTAACTAACCACCTAAACCATACTTAGTCTAAACTAATCAACCATTAAGCATCATTAACTCCCTAAGCAGAGTTTAGTGAGTAAACTCACTAGATTAGCGATTCGGTGAGTCCTTTGCGACGGCATCACAGAGACGGGCGACAAACCTCTTAGCGGCGACCCCCGACAAGACCCTAAGCGGCCCAAAAGGCCACAAAGCCCACGGCTAGGCTGCTCAGTTCTATTTTTAGACTAAGCTGACTTCGGCGTCTTGCGGTTGGGCTCGGCTAGGGACTGGGCTGAGCTGCGGCCGCACACGGCAGAAGATTTACTTCGGTGGACGCTGGGCTTGCATGAAAGTGGGCTGACTTGAAGAAATTCGGTGGATGCTGAAGTCGTCCGAAGCTTGCGTCGTGGACATGGAGAGGGCGTTGCTGCTATGTTGACTCGGTGAAGTGGGCTGGCGGCGTCTTCGTGGCAGCCGCTGTCATGAAGATCGGCGGTCAACCATTCGGCGAGGAAACCGACGAGCTGCCTTCATGAGTGGAGGAGACACACGTTGGTGGAGCTACAGAGGTCAATCCCTGCTGGGGGAGGTGTTGTGGACAAAGGAGGATGGAGCGGTGGGGTTGACTCGGCAGGCTGTAAGGGGGACACGCGAGAGGTGGATGGCAGCAGGCGGTGGAAGATTGTGGGCTAGCGCAAGGGAAGCAGACGAATGAGGCAACGAAAGAGAGAGAGGAAAACGTCGGGGCTTCGCTGGCAAAAGGGAAAGAGGGGGCAGCTGGCTTGGCGTGTGCAAGAAGAGAGGGAGGAGAGAGAGATGTCGATAGAGAGGAAGGGATAAGGACGAACTCCAAAAAGTCAAAAAGGAGGAGAAGAAATGGAGGAATACGGTAGAGGGTGGTCGGATGGAGGGGAGACGTTCGAGAGAGAGACCGAAGGAGGGGGGAAAGTTAAATGGAAATATCTAAACATTAATGCTTGGTCCCCCTATTACTTTCTTGCATGCAAACTCCCACAAATAACAAGTCTCGGACAGCAAAATGGCCACTCTCACTCCCATCCGAATTTACTTTCATTTTCAATATATCCGAAATTCAATTTCTTAACAAATCTCTCCAATTTAATGGCCAAATTGTTGAGGAGGGTGCCCATGCCAATTTCCACCCTTGTCTTCACAAACTAGTCCTTTTTTGAAGGCCAAAAATCCACTTGAAAATGGCCAATCGAATTTCCTTTCGTTTCTAAATCGTCCGAAATTGATTTTCCGTAAAATCCCGAACTCGCCGTAAATTTCTCGAAATATGAGACGATATTTCTAAAATAAATCGTGACATGACAGAACTTTCATTTTCTGAAATCGGGTTCAAATTCGCGGTCAATTTCAATCTGATGCAATTTTAGCGTGACCTAACCTACCGGGTAGCTTTTAGGAATTTTTAGTGCAATTGACCCGTGGTCGATTATTTTCGAGCCACATTGTACATCTTCGACACATTGGCGACTCTCGGTTGTTGTGAAAATCTCGAAATTTCAAATACGAACATAGGGTACCAAAACGACAGAAAAATCGATCTAGTGCCGATCGACAAAAATTTTGCAACTTGGTGGAATCACCCACACTTAATCACACACCTCTGTCGAATCGACCTATCTCCGGTCTCTGATCGATTTTTAACTGTGCCGTAATGACCCTTGCAGATTAGCACGGTCGAGCAGTCGATTCCTAGTCGAATTCTCAAGTCTATTGCGTTTATATTCCTTAACGGCTTCACCTGATAAGCTAGTTATCGCGTGAGTGGCCAACTCAGAGAAAATAATTATAGGCGCGTCGATGAAAAGCCCAACTTATTCAATCGAAAACAGAGCCTGAAATTTAGGATGTCACGGTGGTGATGTAACTGCTACTGTTGTCCCCACCATTTCCTCACATTCACATATTTAAATCCCTTGTAAATGTGGAAGGTAGAATGTACGCCCATACCCAAAGAGATACTTCAGTTTCTCGGACATTATGAGATACTCAACTTTTTAAAGCTTGTGAAGAGGGGAGGGGAAGGGGTTGGGGTAGGGGAGTCATGGATGTTGATTATTTCTTCATCTTGTCCTCCACAAAGCACCCGTAAGTTTTCCCAATTTTCTATTTCTAGCTCCTCAAGGTTTTCAAGCGGACCCACGTCAGACAAATTTGTTGTACCGTCGCAATTGCTTGCTGTCAATTTCCACACAACTTGGGAAATCAAAATACAAATGCCACCTCCACTCTTTCCCCTCCCACGCTCACATAGCATAACTCCTCGTCTTAATGTGGACACTCCTCTCACCAAATCGAGTTTCGTTACCAAATATCACATAATTCTCCGATTCTTGACTCGCGTTGAGCCTGTAATGGCAAAGGTTTTTTCTCTGCTTACTAACCACCATCATAAACTTGTTGAAATCATCCACATCTTTGAAGGGGCATTTGAGTGTCTCCAGTGCCCACAATTTGGTGATGTCTTCTCCATTTTACTACCTGAACTTTAAGATATTGCAAGTTTAGCAAATCCCCCAATGTTCCTTTGGGTAATCTCTCTATGTGTGTACAAACTATGTATAGGTATCTCAAGTTCGCCAACATTTCTAGACCCCCAAGCGCTTCAACCCTAGCACAACAAAAAATGTCCAACTTTCTCAAAGATCTTAGCTTCCCTAAATAAGGAATATGGCGCAATTCTCGACAATAACTAATCAATAGTGCTCTCAAGTTTACCAAGTCTGAAATGGAATCTAGAATTTCTCTTAGATTACATTCACTCAAATTTAGAACCTTTAGCCCCAATAATTGTTTGAAGAAAGAATCAAGGATGACCACACCACACAACAAGCTTCAATTCAACAGAAAAGTTGATAGTTTAGGACAATTTGGTGACATGTTCAAGGGAAATTCATCAATATAATTCTCCATCAGAGAAACTTTCTCCAAAGCATCCGTCGAATATTCCTCAGATGGTATCCTCCTCATCCTCTTTCTTGCTTTTACAATCGAAGCTGCACTCATGACGTGCAATGCCATGTCTCTAATCAAATCGTGCATCTTCATCCTGCTCCCATGATCTTCCAATAGGTAAACATTTGCCAGTTTTTTTAATTATGGTGAGGCCTCTAACATGTTGTTTCTCCCTTGTATTCAATCGACCAATCAATCCTTGGTCAATAAAGAGTTCTATCAACTCGAACTTCTCAATCAATCTATCTTCTAGATAAAGTGCATAAGATAAGGCTTGTAAGAAGAAGATAGTGTTCTTAAAAGTCCTCTTCATATCTATACTTCTTTTTATTTATATACAATGAAAACTACACAAAAAGGGCAGATTCATGGGATAGGATAGGTTTAGTGTTAGACAACCCCACCCTGCGAGTTGGCCTGCAATGTACCTGTAAGCCCATCCAACAGGTGAGTTGAGTGGGTTTGGATTGGGTCATAAGTGGCCAAACCCAAATTGACTTATTTAATTCATTTTGACCAATTTATTTGCAATGCAAATTTCTCGATCCATACCTAACTCGACTTATAAAAGATCTATACCCAACCAAACCTGGGATTCATTTTTTTTAATATTTCTCTCCTAAAATTATTGCTTTTGAAAAATGAGAATGAGCAGCTCCATGAACCAGCTTGTCGAGTTGGTGAGGGAGTTTCGGTATCGGGTTGTGAATAGGGGCATGAAAGCGATGGTGAAAGTTTGGTCCATGCCATATGTAAATCATGAAATGGGTTTGGGCTGGTTTTGGGTTAAATATAGACAGGTTTTGGATTGTAAACTTATAGATACACAAAACCGCACCATAGATTGTCTTCATACGAATACTGCTGCATGCATAAGATGAGCAAGTATTTGGACCCAAACTAACTAGTATCTTAGACAATGCAAAGTATCAAATATATTATAGGTGTTGAAATAGGGAGGCTTTATGAACATTCTAATTTACACAACTGACTTAAACTATATATGCTGAAATTTTCAAACTTTCAAGTCAAATTCCTTTGAGAAATTTTCACGGACACTTTACTGGCAATGACGACAAAGTTGAAACAAATTTAATTTCCAACTCTAGTCATCTTCTTTGAATTGCAGAGTCAAATTAACCCAAGACAGAGTCGAAACAATATTGTCTTCCTACACTAGCCATCATCTCAGAACCCACCCTCCAAACTCAGAAAATTGGCTTAAAAAAAAACAAAGCAAGCTTGATCTATGGAAATCTCTTGGTCGAATAAGAAATAATCCAAACTAAATTAAAGCAAGGATACCACCTGGATTGTGAATACATATCAATGATCAACAGCAACCAAGCACACATGCTATGAACAAATAATCAATAGCCAAGCATGCTACTGACTTAAGAATTTCATCAAACACACAGGCGCTAAACTCTCTCTCTCTCTCGACCTATGAAGTTTCACAGATTCGTTTGAGAGGCTTAATTGAAGAAAAATCACGAATCTCATGACCAATGCAAGCGATTCTGAAATATCAACAGTTTGATTTCGATTTGTTCTCAACAACAGGGCGATTGCAGGTGTTTTTTCTAATCAGTATACAATAACAATGCAAGTTTGAACAACGCTTGGCCCAAATTACAAACATATACATAATTAACAAATGGAAGAGCAACAACCCGAAGCTTGCTCATGGAGTCACAGACAGGGAATTAAGAAACCTAAGACGAACTTACACTCAACGTCAATACACATGAATCTCTGAAAACCATACCTGTATAACACAAAATGTCATATCCGATCCATTAAATTATGGATTGGAGTTGTAAGCTTGTGATGCTTGTGAAGGCAAAGCAAACTTTAATCCTTTAATTTTCTACTATGACTAAATTCGCCGTAGTCGCCGTGGCCACCATCACCAAGCTGCCCAAGATCTCCTAGGAGGATGCATTCGGCTGCTCCTTCGATGCCTACTTCCCACACTCCTTCCCCCAGGTTGAGGCCCGCCCGTCGGAACATCTTTGAGCTCCGCCCCCAAGAAGGACCTCCGTCAGTACGGCATAAGAAGAAAGTAATTCATATGGCAACTTTAGAGTTTGCAGGAAAGCGTGCTTGAGTAACTAAAATAGCGTCTGAAGGTCTTTCTTCAGATTTGTTCAAAATCAGCATCGGGGAGATTCTCATCCACTTGGCGGACGATTCTGCAAAAAGCCAGTGTTAGAGCTGCACGACTCTAGTTCTGATTATAGTCTTCCATAGCAGCATGAATATAAAAAGAAGGGCTACATCTTCGTAACGATTTTCAAGGAATTGTAGCGGATACGATTTGATTTGATTTTAACTCTAATTCTGATTACGGAGTAATTGATCTAAATCAATCCGTAAGATTAGATATTTAGACAATAAAACAGGAAAACGTTATCTTGTACATTTTTATCTATTTTGTCTTTTTTGCATTATAAATAGGCTTGTGTACACGTACAAAACATATAGCACTGCGATCGATAAGTCCTTCAATATTTTCTGATTTCTGTCAGGAATGAAAGAACTTATATCGATAACTCACTTGAAATGCCCTGGCCTTCTAGAATAAAGCGAGCGCCATCAAAACGGAGATGAGATTGAAGAATAGTCTGAGCATTGGGATGATCCCATATCAAAGTCTTCCACTTTTCCTCACCTTCCACCTCAATATATGGAAGGTCCTTAATATCACGTAATCGTAGTTGCAAAGGAATCCTATTCAGTTCTGGGCATTCGGACACCACCAATCCTTCCATGGAATCGCAAGTTATTGGGACTTCACATATGCTCTTCAGCTGGGGTAGATTGCGTAGGAACAAGCAATTCAGCTTTGGGAGAGAAATTGAAGACTGGGAGAATGAAGGGGTGTTGTTTACAGGAGTCGTTATGCTTCCTTCTTGGCCTTGTCCCGCTCCGCTTATCATCTTCACCATTCCTTTGCAGCGAGTGACATCGATAGTTCGAAGATTTTGAAGATGGAGCATCCACTCATGCGGAAACAGCTTTCTCATTTTATGGCATTCTTCTACCCAAAGCCATTCTAGAGAAATCTCTTCAACTGACACATATGGGGGAGGACCTCCGAATATCTCCTCCATGTTCTCACAATAGATTAATGCGATTTCTCTCAGATTAGGGCAGTGGGGCAGCCACTCAGATTCCACCGCTCTCTTCATTTTATCACACTTCCGAATAGTAATCACTTCTAGACTAGGGAAGGCTGAGGGTGGTTGTGGGGATGGTGATATTATCCCCACCATTTCCTCACATTCGTCTATTCTAATATCTTGTAAATGCGGAAGGAAGAATTTAGGCCCATGCCCAAAGAGATACTTTAATTTTGGACAATTAGAGAGACTCAGCTCCCTAAGGCTTTGAAAGAGGGGAGGGGCAGGGGTTGGGGCAGGGGAGTCATGGATGTTGATTATTTCTTCATCATCTTGTCCTCCATGAAGCACCTCCAAAAATTCCAATGAATGGCAAGTTATTGGGACTTCGCATATGCTCTTCAGTTGGGGTAGATTGTGTAGGCTCAAGGAATACAGCTTTGGGAGAGAAATTGAAGACTGGAAAGATGAAAGGGTCTTGTTTACAGGAGTCATTATGCTTCCTTCTTGGCCTTGTCTTGCTCCACTTAATATCTCCACCATTCCTTTGCAGTCACTCACTTGGATATTTTGAAGATTTTGAAAATGGAGCAGCAACTCATGTGGAAACAGCTTTCTCATGTTATGACAACCGTGTACGTGAAGCCATTCTAGAGAAATCTCTTCAACTGGCATGTATGGGGAAGGACCTCCGATTATCTCCTCCATGTTTTCACAATCGCATACATCGATTTTTCTTAGATTAGGGAAGTAGGGCAGTCCCTCAGATTCCACCACTCTCTTTATTTTATTACACCCAAAAACAGAAACATATTCTAAACTAGGGAAGGCTGGGGGCTGATGCGGTGGTGGTGATGTTACTGCTACTATTATCCCCACCATCTCCTTACATTCATTTATTTTGATCTCTTGTAGATGTGGAAGGGAGAATATAGGCCCATGCCCAAAGAGATACTTCAGTTTTGGACATTGATATATTTTCAAAACCCTAAGGCTTGGGAAGGGGAGAGGGGTAGGGGTAGGGGTAGGGGTAGGGGTTAGGGCAGGGGAATCATGGGTGTTGATTATTTCATCTTGTCCTCTACAGAGTACCCGCAAGTCTTCCCATTTTCCTATTTCCAGCTCCTCAAGGTTTTCAAGCGGACCTATGTCGGACAAATTTGTTGCACCGTCACAATTGCTCGCTATCAATTTCTGCACATCTTGGGGAATCAAAATACAAATGCCACCGCCATTGCTTTCCCCTCCTGCGCTCACAATAGCATGGCTCCTCTTCTCAATGTGGACACTCCTATCACGATTCCCAAATCGAGCTTCTCCACTTAAATCCCAAAAGATCCCTAGCCGTTCTTGACATATGTTGAGCTTGTAATAGCGAGGGTTATTCTCCTGCTTACTAACCACCCTCACAAGCTTGTTGAAATCATCCACATCTTCAAACTGGCAATCGACTGTCTCCAATGCCCACAATTTTATAATGTCTTCTTCATTTACTGCTTGAACTTTAAGATATCGCAACTTTAGTAAAGCCTCCAATGTTCCTTTGGGTAACCTCTTTATGCGTGTATAAGCTATGTCAAGGAATGTCAAGTTCACCAGCATTTCCAGACCCTTGATCGCTTCAAGTTTAACACAGGAAAACACATCCAACTTTCTCAAATATTTAAGCTTCCCTAAATAAGGAATACAACGCAATTCCTGACAAAATCCAAGCGATAGTACTGTTAAGTGTACCAAGTCTGAAATGGAATTTGGAAGTTCTCTCAACTTACATCCACTTAGGTTTAGAACCTTTAGCCCCCATAATTGTTTGAAGAAAGAATCAGGGATCACATCACACAAGAAGCTTTTATTCAATAGAAAAGTTGATAGTTTAGGACAATTTGGTGACATGTTCAAGGGAAATTCTCTAATATCATTCTCCATTAGAGAAACTTTCTCCAAAGCATCCGTCCAATATTCCTCATATGGTATCGTCTTCAACCCCTTTCCTGCTTTTACAATTGAAATCGCACTCATAACGTGCAATGCCATGTCTCTAATCAAATCGTGCATCTTCATGTCACTCCCATGATCTTCCAATAGGCAAACATTTGCTAGTTTGTTCAGTATGGTGCGGCCTCTACAATATTGTTCCTCCCTCGTTTCCAATTGACCAAACAATCCTTGGTCAATAAAAAATTCTATCAACTCGAACTTATCAATCAATTCATCTTCTGGATAAAGTGCACAAGATAAGAAGCATTGTTGAACTTCATGCTTACCAAGGCGATTGTAATTGAATTCTAGTCTCTTTAAGACCACCTTTTCCATATCCGTTTGCCCCATATCTGATTCTCTCAATTTCTTTAAGCAATCCTTCCATTCAAACACATCGGTCACTCCTCGCATGCTTGTTGCCATCGTGATGATTGCAAGCGGCAAGCCTGCACATTCTTTAACTATGGACTTCACAATTACTTTAGTTTCCAATTTAAGGGCCACTTCTAATTTAAGCTCCTCCCAAAATAAGCTCTCCGCTTCTTTATGAGATAGAGGTTCAATTTTTATAATCTCTTGACATTGCATATGGTGGCATACTTCAATGGATCGAGTGGTTAAGACCAACTTAATTCCATCTGCTCTAACCGGGATTCCCACCTCTTTAAGATCTAAGCGTTCCCACACATCATCGAAGATTATTGTAGATTTGCCTCTTTCCATTAAACAATCGCACAACATTGCTGCTCGTCTCCTCACATCCTTTTCTTGTAGGATGCCCAAACCTAATTCCTTCCAAATGGTGTCCTGCAACCTTTCTGCGTTGAAATCTTGTGATATAGTGATCCACAACACATTGCCATAGTTTGCTTCTTCGAGGAGTCTATTATGTATGTGCACCATAATAGTTGTTTTACCAACACCCCCCATTCCACAAATGCCTAGTCGGGATATTTGATTCCCTACTAGGTGCTCCAAAATCTTTGTAGTATTTTTCTGAAATGCCTCTCCCACCATCTCATCTTCTAACAATTTATTGACTTTGGTCTCTCTCACCTCAAATAGTCCTTTGCCTTGTTTCATAAGGTCTTCTACTTCATGCATCAGTATGTCCACCTGTTGATGTGGTGGCAAACGATCCTCTTTTGCTGCTTCTGGACAATCATTTCTAAGCTTTTCCACATTTGCCAACCAATTCACAACTTCCATTCTCGGCTTTTTTAGGGATAGAGATGCGGCAAATTCTAACTCATCCCTTATGATAGCTCTTTTGCTATAGAGTAGTTTTAGTTTTCTTTTCAAAGCTCTATTCTCTTCAAAGTTGTCCTCTGTGTTTGGATGACTCATCATTGGCACACCCTCGTTCATATCTAATTCTACAATTTAAAAATTCCATCGGTTAGAGTCTCATGAGCATTCTTGCTGCCCCATAATAATGTAACATGGTGATACATAAGGATTAATATTTGTAACTAACTATAGACCTGGTAATGACGATGGGCCTATCAGGCCTATTCCACAAGGTAGAATTTGAGGAGATGGAGGAGCATTATGTGGAGCTTGTGATGATGATGGTGGCACCGAAGCTGCTTGTAAAAATATTCCAGTGTAAGATCAATCAACAATTGGACCTTCAAATCAAGCCATGGTTACATATGAAACATCTAGAACTTGATCACATAAAATCTCCACAATGAAAATTAACATCCGCAAAAGTTAAATATATTGATGAAAAAAACGGTGCAATAAAAAGGAATTGAAATTGGACATATTGAATATGCGATGATGCTCGGCATATTCCTGATTGGAGAACCCCCGATATCTTGTTTAAAAACACATCATATGTTAGATTTTAATAAAATAATCTATCGATATTTAAGGATCTAATGGAAGCATAGTATCAATGTAGATTAATCAGACATACCGTGTGATGATGATGGGCCTACAGTATCTGTTGATGCCTCTACGACTAGCGAGTCAATCATTGTTTCCTCAAAAATGTGAGGGTCACTTGTCTGCTGTGATGCAACTGAGAGATCTATGCCCATTGGAGTTCGCGAAGGAAACCGACGGATATCATTCCCATCTTCCTTGTCACACCTTGGGGGAAGCTGACCAGGATGCTGGAAAGTGTCGGTCGGACTTGTATTGTTGCGCGCAGGAACCCCTTCCACTACACGCGCTTGACCACAATCCCGCAAACGATTTGCACAGTCCACATCATGCGATGAATCATTTTGTAATGATGATCCCACAGTTGGATTATGCAGTTCATTCGTTGGTATTTCCTCGGAAGTGTTTACAATTACATCACGAGATTCAAGAGGATTCTCTGGCAGAGAGCAATGAGGATTTTCTGTCGAATGTAGCGGTGATTCTAGAATGATTTCATCTGCGAATTGTTCGTCTAAGCTTGGATACTGTTCATTTGAATATAGGGGAATGCTGGTCGTAGTTGTCTTACTGAGTAGAGAAGTGGGTAAAACATCACCTCCGATGAACCCCTGCAGCCCATTTGACATACTGTTGCCAAGGAACGGATCATTTGGGACTGATGATAGCCCTCTTGAACTTTGCTGTCCCCCCTCTGATTCAAGATGAATTGGTAGCTCAAGAAGCGCTGCTAGCTCAGTAAAATTAGGAGAAAGTGAAGCCGATGAGTCCATCAGAAGTTGCTGGAGAGGTGAAGCAATTTCATTTCCATGCGATGCATCCAACCGATGGTTCGATAAATCGGATTGTTGGGTGTTATCTAGATTATCCAGAGGCATATCACGGGGAGGCAAAGACACTTGATCCTGAGGGCATGCTGAAGCAGTACCAGTTCCAGTCGGCCAATCGCAAGATGGTTGCTGTGGCGCACGCCTGAGTTGATTCGAGTTCTGCGCGGCACTGGGATTCGACACATCATCCCTTTGGGATATAATTTGACTCGCTCCAAGAACTATTCTTTCCGTTCCTTTGTCCGATGTGCCTCCCGTGCATATATTAAACATGCTGCCTTTACCTTTAATTTCCTGCAAGGCTTCTGCTCTCACTGGATCATCAACTTTCTCACAAGCTTTGATACCATAGCCCGGAATTCCAGCGAGGTGCGCCCGGATCCTTGGAGTACTTCCGGCAAACTCGTTGCCGCAAAACTTGCACCTCCACCTTCTGTTCTCCAAACCGTCCACATACTCACGAAATCGATCTCGCTCTTTAGGCATTCTTTTTGCTATTACCTACAAAGAGGACATTACATGAAAAACAGAGAATGCCAAGCAAAAGCACAGAACGGTTAAAAACAGACAAGATCCGTAAAAAAAAAGATGCATATTGAAACATAAAGGATTCCTAAGTCATGTTGACAGTTAGCTAACCAGATAGACTTGATATCGATGCAAAATCCTCGAATCTTCCTAACAGATCCAAACCACCTGATTTGTGTATGCCCAAAGTACAGAGATCTCTCTCCTTCTTTCACCAGGAACGAAAGCACAGGTAGAGAGAGATTCACTAGATCTACACAGAGGAAAAAATTAAAGGAAAATTAGATTATACTCACCGGAAAAAAGGAGGAGAACTTTTGGATTATCTAAGCAAGAGAACACGCCTTGGAACGAGAATCTCAAGCGGTACTTGCGCATTAAGCATGGATCCAAATAAGCATCAAGAGTACAGGGTAATGGCTAGAGGTGGCAAAATGGGTCTTAGACCCATATATGACCTATTTAAATCATAAATGAGTCATATATGGGTTACTTGTTTGTTGAAGAAACTAGTTAAATTGGTTTAATAATTAAAGACTTAAAGATAGCTGGATCTTAAATGGGTTGAATTTAAAATCCATTTTCAACCAAAACCACATAATCTCTCTCTTCCCTCTTTAACTTTACAAAAAAAATTTTTTTTTATAAAAATCGAAATTATAATTATTTTTTTATTTTTCTTTTCTTTCTTTCTTCTTTCTTCTTCCACTGGCCGGCACGGCGATGGCCAGCGACTGGCCAGACGAGCCTCAAGCTCGCCGGATCTGGCGAGGTGAAGGCCTCGCCGACGTTCGGCGAGGCTCGAGCCTCACCGATTTGGTAAGACTCGAACTTGCCGATGTCGTGTGAGGCTCGAGCCTCACCGATCCGGGCGAGCCTTGAGTTATTTGGATCCGGGCGAGGCGGAGGCCTCACCGACGTTCGGCCAGGCCTAAGCCTCCCCGATCTGGCAAGATTCGAACTCGCCGGTGTTAGGCGAGGCTCGAGCCTCGCCAAATCCGATGAGGGGCGAGCTCATCCGGTGAGGGGCGAGCTTGAGCTCATGTGAACAGTGGTGATATATGCATATGATTTGTTGGAATGAAATATTAGCTAGCAGACATTTTCACCAAATCATTGGACAAATAAGCTTTTGAATATATCGGAGGAGAATTGGGAATATGCAATCCATTCGAATAGCATCATTTGGGTGACCTTTACTATTGAAAGAAATGTACTAAGTTTTGATCAAAAATCGACAACACAACGGACATTAGGTATGCATTGAAAATTAAAATAGTTACCATTACAGTGCTATTTCTCTCTCTTCTCGATGACCATTTTGACAAAAAATTACTTTGATTGCTGATTTTATAAGTGTTGCCATTTCTCTCTCTTTCTCATTTATTTTCCTTGTGATTTATTTATGAAAAAAAATTGGGTGAAAATATGAAAAATAGACAAGAAAGTTACGGTTATTGAGTAACGACTAACATTGTAAATGTGCCTAAACTGCTCCTATTCAATGACCTTCCACATCTTTGTCGTCAAAATCACGCGGCGAGCGCCATCCGCGCTTCTTCGCCCCGGAAGAAAGCGATCCAAGAACCCTAACTTCGACACCCCCCAAAATCACGCGGCGAGCGCCGACCCGCGACCCGCGACCCGTCGGGGGCTCGTAGGCGATGAGGCGAACGAAAGGAACCGGAGAAGCGAAAACCGGAGGGCCGGCTAGAACAGGCGCTCGAAGAATATCTGAGGGATCTGCGGGAATAACACACAGGAGTCTCTCTCTCTCCTTTTCTCTCTCTCTCTCTCTCTCTATACCTCCATCCCTTTTCTGGTCTCTTGTCTCTGCTGGGGGTACAGGGGAGGTGGGTCCCGTCTCGAGCGTGCGTAGGACCACGGTCGAGCCTCGGCACGTGCAAGCCCCCTGTGTCGGTGCCCCCTTTGGTCGCCGAAAAAGCAAAAATTATTGAACGAAGGAACTGTACACAGTAGAGAGAGACGAGAATATCTGCTCTCGCCTTTTGCACCGGAGTCCCGAAATTGCCCATTCCTCTCTTGCTGGGTCGCCCTCCCCTTGAATCTCGACTCCCCCGCCTTTTTCTCTTCCTCGCTTTTGTTTTTCTGTCCCACCGCACACCACGTTTTCCCGGGCTTCTACAGGCACGAATCTGAACAAAAACAGGTCAGGTTGCAATGCCAATGTCCAAGAAAATTCTACGATGCAGTCTAACAATTCGCGAAACTGGTTCGATATGTAGTCTGGAATCATTGATAAAAATAAATAAATTTCACCCAAGGGATGATTTAAAAAGAAATATTAACTTACCAATATTTAAGGAAAATTATTATTGATACCTAAATTCTTCGCTCAAAAGCCTCATTCACATTTTCATGAAAATATGAGCGATCAAATCTGTCGATAATTTGACTCGAGATAAAATACATTTGTAATGCCGCATCCTTAATCTCTTTTTTCTAATAAAATTACGAATTGTTGTGAATCTTACATGGCTCGATCCAACCCTGAATTTTCCAACGTGAATTTAAGTGGGGAATTCCTATAAAAGATTTTTCTATACATACCATCACTTATCTACTAACCCCGTACAAATCAAATAGATTTATTATGCAAAGTCCTTGAATCACAATTATTAAGTTATGTTAATAGTTAGTTGACTAGATAGACTTGATACTGATGCAAAATCCTTGAATCCTTCTAACAGTGCCAAACCACCTAAGTTGTGTATGCCCAAAGTAGAGAGATCTCTCTCCTTATTTCATCAGGAAAAAAGCACAAGCAGAGAGAGATCCACTAGATCTACACAAAGGAAATTAACAAAGGAAAATTAATTAACACTTATTGAAAAAAGGAGGAGAATTTCTGGATTATCTAAGGAGAACACGCCTTGGAAGGAGAATCTCAAACAGCCCTTACACATTGAGCATGGATCCAGAGGAGCATTAAGCGTCTAGTGTCATTGTCATCAAACGAGTGACTGGTTCTACTCATAAAAATGCATTCGCAATTTCAGCTTTAGCCATGAGGAAGTAATGTGCGCCGAAGACACCATTGAGCCCACTTGCCTTTTTTTCCCCACCCAAAATTATACTAGTTATATAAAGATTTAAGAAAAAAACATTGTACCAAATGAGGTGGAAAAATATAATTGAATGTTAAAATATGTTTATTTGATATAAAAAAAAAATATGTTAAAGACTGGTTCACTTAATTGCCAAACTTGCCACTAGACAGACAAGGAAGTCGGGAGTGGACGCACTAGTATGATGAGTGTGGGGTCGATTCCCATGCTTTACAAAAAGACATAATAAAAATTTGAAAGTGAGATGAGAGTTAGAGATAGAATGGACGAAAAAAAAATTGCCAAACTCTTTAGATTTTGCAAAGAAAATGAAAAATTAAAAACAAAACTTACCTATAAAGGCTACTGCCCTATTTATCTAATCATACTCCATCCACCTTAGTACACACACATAAATAAATATAAATTTACATATATATATATATATATATATCCATTTTTCTTATGTCTAGCATCTCTCCTTTTTCCATCTAATGAGTTACCTTGTATTAATTAAGAAAACCTCGGAAGCAGGGCTGATTATTTACTATCCATGAATCTTGTCTAAATTTAGAACTTTAATTACACTAATCACTTCTACCCATAAGAAAAAGGCTTTGTCATTTCCGAATCTAATGAAGACAAGTCAGATTGTAATGTCAATGTCTAAGGAAATTCTACAGTCCAATCTAACTATTCGCAAGACCAATTTGATATGTAGTATAGATCTTTGATAAAAAAAGAAAAGAAATTTCACCCAAGGGGTGATTTAAAAGAAATATTAACTTACTAATAATTAAGGAAAATTATTGTCGACACCTATAGTTTTCATTCAAAGACCTCATTCTCATTCACGTTGTCATGAAAATTAGCGATGAAATCCGCCAATAATTTTAATCCTGATAAAAATATAACTATAATGCCACATTCACGATCTCTATTTTTGTGTCCAATATTATAGATCCTTTCTGATAAGATTATGAATTCTTGCGAACCGATCTGTTACACATCCTCACCTGAAGTTTCCAAGGCGGATTTAAGCCGGAATTCCTATTGAAGTTCTTGAACGCGGCCTGTCCCCCGACTTCTAAAAGTCCTTGCCGCTCCCTCCTTCTGGATGACCGATCCGAAATGGTCGACTTGAGGCCACTTTCGACGCGTCATTCACGCGTGTGAACCAAGGAAATTAGGAAAGCACGCAAGGGAACAAAAAGTAGAGCAACTCGGTCAAAAAGGACAAGGCAGAGAAAATGCAGCGAACACTCATAATAACCCTTAATTCAGTAAAGATTGAGAGTAAAAAACAACTAAAAAGCCGGAAAATCCGGGCTGAAGGGGAGACTTTTGTCGAGACTCCCCTCGAAGCATTCACATCGGGTGAATTGAGAAACCTAACACGAATTCATGCTCAACGTCAATATGCACTAATCTCTGAAAGACATATCTGTATAATGCAAAATACCATATCCGATTTATCGAATCTATTTATACCAAAAAAATGACCAATTCTTCGGAATGGATGAGCATGTAGCTGATGCATGGATATCACCAAGCACGTCACGCATAATTGACAATTATTAAGATCGATATTAACATTGGTACATGTCAATATTCACCCTCGATTGGTCATCGATATATGATTATAAGTGATTGACAATGAACAGCAAGAGTATTGATGAGATCTTGTCAAGGTTTTAAAAGAAGATTGAATACATGAGGAGCCTCGAGATATGATTACAAGTTCAAAGTCACTGGAAAACAAGACAATTGAGGTCATGGTAGCGATGATCGGTTTCCGGTCCGGACCAATCCCATCAAGGAACCGGGAACCCCTAGTCACTTATTCCGGTCCATAAAAAGTAGAAACTTTTGTGTAGGAGTGGGACTCGAGTTTTGAGCTAAGCAGGTTGTTTTAGGAGACATTTGTTTTAGGTGCACTTCGGATTTGCGTGCAGTTTAGTCGCATGTAGCTCTTGTGCTGAAGTGAATTGGCTTACTAGAAATATTGTTGTGATTGAAAGTCCAACAATTTGGACTTTCGCACTCAATGATAGACTATCTTGTGGATGATAACTTTGTCATCTCAGTTTGTCCTTCAATATGAAATTAAGTAATGCAAAGTTTAATAGATTCTTTGGAATAAGCAAGACGGTGGAATTTGCACATCAACTTGTCCATTGTGAATATTTTCGCATGGTGCAGATTTCAAGTTAGCATTTTGTAAGAGTGTATAGAGGTTTTCTTTTGATTAGTTTTGGATAAATTTTGAAATGTTGCTAACAAAAAGAAGTAGTTTTGAACGTCACATAATACATGTGGAAGGTAAAACCAATCTCATGGATAGTTTGTAGAGCTGAGTTGGCTGTTTGTGCTCCTCGATTAATGAATTTTTGTGTTATTAGTACGCACTGCTGAATAGGTAGGGAAAGAGGAACCTTTAAACACGGTGGTACAGCATCTCATAAGTCTCTTGATCAACATCACTACGTTCTGCTTCCAGCCTCTCTGAATAGGTAGGGAAAGAGGAACTAAAGGAGCTGCCACAACGAACAATCTCATGCTATTAAGTCCACGCCACATCTGAGAAATTTTTTTCAAGAATAAAATAAAAAAAAATTATTTTTGATCAGAAATTATTTTCGAGAATGTTAGGGGTTGCATGACAACATTTCTCTTCCCCCAAATTTCTGTTCTTTTGTTTAGGAACAAAAAAAAAAAACGTAAAACCCATTTAGTAACGCCAAGTTATTTTTTATTCCCAGAATAGAAAAGTTTTTTAGGGAATAGAAACGAGAAACAAAAAAAAAAATTCCTTCTTGTCAGGGAACAATTTCTAGAAATAAGAAAATTTTCTTTTTATTTTTGTTTTATTTCTTTCTCTTGCCGCGGCCACCTCCAACCGCTCGGAGCCACCCGTCGACCGCCGGCCGCGCTGCCGGTCGCCGGCCGCCGCCGCCGTCGCCGCGGCGGACGTGCAGCGGCGGCGGCGGACGGCGATCTGCGGCGGCGGCGGCGGACGGCGATCGACGGCGGCCGGCGGCAATCCGTGGGCAAGAATAAAAACGAATAAATACAAAAGAGAAATTGTTGCGTTACCAAACGCATTTCTATTCCAAGAGTAGAAATTTTGTGTAGTTATCAAACGGGTTCTTTTACTCGAAATTGTTTTAGGAATAAAAATAGAAAAGAAGCTGTTTCGAAAAAAAAACTCTTCTTCGTAGAAATTTTACCACGCGCACCCTTAGCGAGCGAGTTACTTTCGTGCAAAGTGCATGGTTTCTTTGGTCAGACGGCATCGTGTGAATTTACATGTCTGCCCTCAGGGGCCGACGGGAGAACTCCTGCGCGACTCGTGCTTGGAGGACGTGCGGGGCACGCACGGTGAGGATCGTCCCACGGGCTCGGCGAGGGGGGCGTGTGGGAGAGCGTGCCGCGGAAGTGATGGTCGCCGAGAGTGGGCCAAGAAGTTGGTATGGTCTCTCAAATATTTTTTTTTTCTTTTTCTAAATCTTTTTAATAATATTTGTTAAAAAAATCTTTTTAATAATAATATTATTTTTTTGGCTTACTATACCCACGTGGAGGATCATTCAGTGGACCGCAGGATTTGCTTTTGAAGATTAGATTTATATGATGAAAAATGAAGGATTACTTTGAGAGTTCAATTAACGACCTTTTAGTACCAAAACTCATGCGGCCTTTCCACTTTTAATTCCCTAGCACAATCGTACCCAAATATAATATCCACATCCAAGTGATCAAAATAAAAACACAGAAATCAAGTACGACGATAATGAAATAATTAAAGTATGGTAAACAAAACCTTATGAGTTGGGTAGAGAATATACACGGTCTTCTTTATGCCCTGGGGAGGATGCCCCGTGAACCATGTATAAAAATAAACATGGATTGAGTTAATAAATATAAAATTTATTGATCTAAATATATCGAAGACAAAATTCCATTGTGATAAGTACGAGGCTAGTGATCAAAATAAAAACATAAAAATCAAGTACGACGATAATGAAATAATTAAAGTATGGTAAACAAAACCTTATACGAGTCGGGTAAAGAATAAACACGGTCTTTTTTATGCCCTGAGGTAGGATGCCTCGTGAACCGTGTATAAAAATAAACATGGATTGAGTTAATAAATGTAAAATTTATTGATCTAAATATATAGAAGACAAAATTCCATTGTGATAAGAACGAGGCTAGTGATGAATACTGAACTAGTAATGAAACTAGAAATAAAAACACCAAAATACTATCTAATCGTTTTATAATCTTATTTATATTTTTATCTTTTTGAGTTAATAAATCGTTTGTCTTTCGTGCTCACCTCCGCCAACTCATGATGCGCTGACTGGTCGATCGCTCGATGCGATGATCCAATGCACGACAGCAAGATCAGATAAAAAAACAAAGCGAAGGCAGGAAACAAATGTAGAAAGCGAAACAGCTCTAGAGAATGATAAGAAAGGAGACGACCCCGGTTTTGCTGGGGGCAATGTTGAATCTCGATTCGGAATCAGCCACGGAACGAGATACCACGATTGGAGCGAGCGATGCCGGCGACGGCTCAATCTTGGTTACTGTCGCTGGTGATGGTGAAACGGCCGGGCAGTTATAATCAGCAGCTCCATCCTGTGATCGACGGCGGCGCGAAAGCACGAGGGGCGACGGAGCTCAGTTTCAACAGGCGTAGCACGTCAAATCAGTTGGCCTACGACTCGCCTGGAAGAAACATGCAATACCAGGAATATAGAAACAAAGCAAGGTAGAAAAACTGAACGTAAAATTAACTCGAGGACTCAGTTGGACGGAAACAAAATGATTGTAACGAGAGGGCGGGCGCAACGGTTACTCAGCGACGGTTTGGCATAGTCTCGGCATTTGGCTCCGCAATTCAGCGACTACTCGGAAACGAAACAAAGCCGAAACCGATAGATAATTCCGGAATGAATCGAAGCCGTTTTTGAAGCTCATTTGTAGAGAAACAACCTGGTTTTCGAAGAGTAGGCGAAGCTGAATCTATCGAGAGAAACTCATTTGCTTGTGAAGACGATTCGGCAAGGATCATTTGCTCTGTAAAGTAAAAACGGACGGGAAAGTGATGGAACCGAGCAGAATCGAAAGAAGAAGAAAATGCGTGCTCGACTTATAGCTTGGTGGTTGTTGTCGAAGTCTATCAAGTGAGGTGAGCGCGAGACGACGATGCGATGGTGCTTCAGGAACTGGTCCGGAGAGCAGTCTGCACACGGTGACGCTGGCTTCTTTTCGTTCAACAAAATATCCCGTGAACAGGGGAGGACAGAGGAAAAACCATTATTGGCAAATTTGGTCCCTGAACTTTTTTTATGAAATGCAAACGTGAAGCTTGCTCATGGAGTCACAGACATAGAATTAAGAACCCGAATATGAACTCAGCACTCAAAGTCAATACACATGAATCTCTGAAAATCATATCCGTATAACACAAAATGCCATATCCAATCTATTGAATTATGGATCGGAGTTGTGAGCTGGCGATGCTTGCGAAGGCAAAGCAGACTTCAATCCTTCAATTTTCTACTATGACTAAATTCGCCGAAGCCTCTGCCATCGCCAAGCTGCCCAAGATCTCCTCCCAGAAGGCGGCATTCAGCTGCTCCTTCAGCGCCTACTCCCGCACTCCTTCGCCGAGGTCCAGCCCACCCCCCCGGATATCTCTGAGCTCCTCCGCCTCATGAAGAACCTCCGCCAGTACGGCATATGAAGAAAGTAATTCAAATAGAAACTTGAGTATGCAGGAAAGCATGCTCGAGTAATTAAAATGGCAGCCGAAGGCCTTTCATCAGACTTCTTCGAAATCAGCATCGGAGGATTCGCTTTCACTTTCGGAAAATTCACCTTCACTTTCCCACCAGTCTGCAAAAGCCAGAGTTAGAGCTGCACGACTCTAGTTCTAATCCTAGTCTTCTATAGCTGCATGACTATAAAAAGAAGGGCTACATCTTCGTAACGGTTTTTAAGGAATTGTTGGAGATACAAAATGATATGATTCTGATTCTAATTCTGATTACAGACTAATTGACTATAAAACGTGATTTCGTATATTTTTTCCTATTTTATGTTTTTTGTATTATAAGTATAGGCTTATGTACATGTACAAAACATATAGCAATCCAAATGATAATTCCTTCTACATTTTTCGATTTCTGTTGGGAATGAAGGAAATTATATTGATAACTCACATGAATTGCGGCTTTCTAGAATACAGAGACTGCCACGGAAAATGAGATGAGATTGAAGAATAGCCTGAGAATTGGGATTATCCCATATCAACGTCTTCCACTTTTCCTCACCTTCCACCTTAATATACGGAAGGTTCTCAGTATCACATAATTGCAGTTGCAAAGGAATCTTGTTCAGTTCCGGGCATTTGTACACCTTCAAATTTTCCATGGAATCGCAAGTTATTGGAACTTCACATATGCTCTTCAACTGGGGTAGATCGATTAGCCGCAAGCATTTCAGCTTTGGGAGAGAAATTGAAGACCAGGAGGATGAAGGGTTGTTGTTTTCAGGAGTCGTTATGCTTCCTTCTTGGCCTTGTCCTGCTCTACTTATCATCTCCACCATTCCTTTGCAGCCAATGACTTGGATACATCGAAGATTTTGAAGATGGATCAACAACTCACGCGGAAACAGCTTTCTCATGTTATGGCAAACTACCATAAAAAGATGTTCTAGAGAAATCTCTTCAACTGGCATGTATGAGGGAGGACCTTCGATTATCTCCTCCATGTTCTCACAATGGACTATTCCTATTGTTCTCAGGTTACAAAAGTGAGGCAACCAATCAGATTCCACCACTCTCTTCATTTTATGACAATCAGTAACAAAAATAACTCATAGACTAGGGAAGGATGGGGGCGGATGCGGTGATGGTGATGTAACTGCTGTTAGCCCCACCATTTCCTCACATTCATGTATTTCAATCTTTTGAAGATGCGGAAGGTAGAATGTAGGCCCATGCCCAAAGAGATACTTTAGTTTCGGACATTTCGAGATACTCAGCTCTCTAAGGCTTGGGAAGATGAGAGGGGTAGGGGTTGGGCTGGGGGAGTCATGGATGTCGATTGTTTCTTCATCTTGTCCTCCACAAAGCCCCCGCAAGTTTTTCCATTCGAATATTTCTAGCTCCTCAAGGTTTTCAAGCGGACTCATGTCAGACAAATTTGTTGTACCATCGCAATTGCTCGCTGTCAATTTCCGCACATCTTGGGGAATCAAAATACAAATGCCACCTCCACTACTTTCCCCTCCTACGCTCACAATAGCATGACTCATCGTCACAATGTGGACACTCCTCTCACAATTCCCCAATTGAGCTTCTTCACTAAATATCTCATCAATCTCCGATCGTTTTGGACGCACTTTGGGCTCGTAATGGAGAGGGTTATTCCTCTGCTTACTGACCGCCCTCATAAACTTGTTGAAATCATCTACATCTTCGAAGGAGCATTCGAGTGTCTCCAATGCCCCCAATTTTGTGATGTCTTCTCCACTTACTACCCCAACTTTAAGATATTGCAAGTTTAGCAAATTCCCCAACGTTCCTTTGGATAATCTCTTTATGCATGTATAAGACAGGTCAAGGAATCTCAAGTTCACCAACATTTCTAGACCCTCGAGCGCTTCAACCCTATTACAGCAACAAATGTCCAACTTTCTCAAAGACCTGAGCTTCCCTAAATAAGGAATACGGCACAATTTCTGACAATATCTAAGCAATAGTGCTCTCAAATTTACCAAGTCTGAAATGGAATCCGGAAGTTCTCTTAGGTTACAATCACTCAGGTTTAGAACCTTTAGCCCCCATAATTGTTTGAAGAAAGAATCAGGGATGACCACATCGCACAACAAGCTTCTATTCAACAGAATAGTCGATAGTTTAGGACAACTTGGTGACATGTTCAACGAAAATTGTTCAATATCATTCTTCATCAGAGAAACTTTCTCCAAAACATCCGTCCAATATTCCTCAGATGGTATCTTCCTCAACCCCTTTCCTGCTTTTACAATCGAAGTCGCACTCATGACGTGCAATGCCATGTCTCTAATCAAATCATGCATCTTCATCCTGCTCCCAATAACTTCCAATAGGCAAACATTTGCCAGTTTGTTCAGTATGGTGAGGCCTCTAACATATTGTTTCTCCCTCGTATTCAATCGCCCAATCAATCCTTGGTCAATAAAGAATTCTATCAACTCAAACCTATAAATCCATTCATCTTCTGGATAAAGTGCACAAGATAGGAAACACTGTTGGACTTCATGATTACCAAGGCGATTGTAACTGAATTGTAGTTTCATTAATACCTTCCTTTCCATATCCGTTTGCCCCATATCTGATTCTCTCAATTTCTCCAAGGAATCCTTCCATTCAAACACATCGGCCACTCCGTGCATACTTCTTGCCATCGTGATGATTGCAAGTGGCAAGCCTGCACATTCTCGAACAATGGACTTCACAATTGCTTCAATTTCCAAATTAAGGGCGACTTCGGAACTAAGTTCCTCCAAAAATAAACTCTCGGCTTCTATTTGAGATAGAGGTTCAATTTTTATCATTTCTTGACAATGCATTTGGCGGCATACCTCTAAGGATTGAGTGGTGAAGACCAACTTTATTCCATCTACTCCTATTGGGATTCCCACATCGTTAAAATCAAAGTGTTCCCACACATCATCGAGGATTATTGTAGATTTTCCTTTTTCCATTAAACAATTGAACAAACTTGCTGCTCGTTTCATCACATCATTTTCTTCTAGTATGCCCAAACCTAGTTCCTTCATAATGACGTCCTGCAATCTTTTTATGTTGAAATCTTGTGAAACAGTAATCCATAACACATTGCCATAGTTTGTGTCTTTGAGTCTATTATATATGTGCACCATAATAGTCGTTTTACCAACACCCCCCATTCCATAGATGCCTAGTTGGGATATTTGATTCCCTACTAGGTACTCCAAAATCTTTGAAGTATTTCTCTCAAATGCCTCTCCCACCATCTTCTTTTCTAACAATTTATTGACTTTGGTGTCTCTCTCCTCAAATAGTCCTTTGCCTTGTCTCCTAAGGTCTTCTGCTTCATGCATTAGTATATCCACTTGTTGATATGGTGGCAAACAATCCTCACTTGCTGCTTCTGTACAACCAATTCTAAGCTTCTCCACATTCGCCAACCATTATGCAACTTCCGTTCTTGGCTTCTTTAGGAATAGAGATGGAGCAAATTCTAACTCATTCCTTATGTCAGCTTCTTTTCTATAGAGTTGTCCTAGTTTTCTTTTCAAATCTCTATTCTCTTCAAAGTTGTTGCCTGTGTTTGGATGACTCATCATTGGCGCATCCTCGTTCATATCTAATTCTGTAATTTAAAAATTCCATCGGTTAGAGTCTCATGATAGCATTCTTGCTGCCCCATAATAATCTAACGTGGTGATACATAAGGATTTGTTTTTGTAAATAACTAGAGACCAGGTAATGACGATGGGCCTGTCAGGCCTGTTCCATTTGAATATTGAGGAATGCTGGTCGTAGTTATGTTAATGAGTAGAGGAGTGAGTAAAACGTCACCTCCAGTGAACTCCTGCAGCCCAGTTTCCCCAGAAGCGTTTGCAATTGCATCAGGCAATTCAGGAGGATTCTCTGGCGGAGAGCGGTGAAGATTTTCTGTTGAATCTACTGCTGAATCTAGAATAACTTCATCTGCAAATTGTTCGGCAAAGGCTGGATACTGTTCATTTGAATTTGGGGGAATGCTATTCGTAGTTATGTCACTGAGTAGAGGAGTGGGTAAAACGTCACCTCCAAGAAGCGCTGGTAGCTCACTTGGATCAAGAGAAGGTAAAGGTGACCAGTCCATCGAAGGTTGCCGGAAAGGTGAAGCAATTTCATTTCCATGTGCTGCATCCAACATATGGTTTGATGGATTGGATTGTTGGGTGTTATCCAGATTATCCAGAGGCATTTCACCAGGAGGCAAAGGCACTTGATACTGAGGGCATGCTGGAGCAGTACCAGTTCCAGTCGGCTGATAGAAAGATGGTTGCTGCGGCGTGCACCCAAGTTGATTCGAGTTCTGCGTGTGATTGGGATTCAACGCATCGTCATCCTGAGGGCATGCTGGAGCAGTACCAGTTCTGGTCGGCTGATAGAAGGATGGTTGCTGCGGCACGCACCCAAGTTGAATTGAGTTTTGCGTGTGATTGGGATTCGACGCATCATCACTTGGGAGTACACTTTGACTCGCGCCAAAAACTGTTCCTTCCGTTCCTTTGCCCGATGTGCCTCCCGTGCTTTTATCCAATCCGCTGCCTTTACCATTAAATGTCTCCAAGGCTTCTCCTCTCACTGCATCTTTAACTTCCTTACAAGCTTTGATACCACGCCCCGGAATTCCAGCGAGGTGTGCCCGGATCCTTGGAGTACTTCCAGCAAATTTCTCCTTGCAAAACGTGCACCTCCACTTTCTGTTCTCCAGATCATCCACATACTCACGAAATCGATCCGACTCTCTAGGCATTCTTTTTGCTATTACCTACAAAGAGGACGTGACATGAAAAACAGAGACGATGCCAAGCAAAAGCACAGAACGGTTAAAAACAGACAAGATCAATAAAGAAAAGATGCATACAGAAACATAAAGAATTCCTAAGTCATGTTGACAGTTAGCTGACCAGATGGACTTGATATGGATGCAAAATCCTTGAATCCTCCTAACAGAGCCAAACCACCTGAGTTGTGTATGCCCAGAGTACAGAGATCCTTATTTCACCAGGGACAAAAGCACAACTAGAGAGAGATTCACTAGATCTACATGGAGGAAATTAACACAGGAAAATTAGATTATACTTACCGGAAAAAAAAAAAAAAGGAGGAGAACTTCTGGATTATCTAAGTAGGAGAACACGCCTTGGAAGGAGAATCTCAAGCAGCACTTCCACACTAAGCATGGATCCAGAGGAGCATCAAGAGTGCAGGGTAATGGTCTTCCACATCTTTGTCGTCAAAATCACGCGGCAAGTGCCGACCTGCGACCCGCTCGGGGGAACGTAGGCGACGAGGCGAACGAAAGGAACCGCGGCGAAACCGGAGAAGCGAAAACCGGAGGCCCGGCAAGAAAAGGCGCTCGAATAACACACAGGAGTCCCCTCCTCTCTCTGTACCTCCTTCCCTTTCTGGTCTCTTGTCTCTGTTGGGGGTACAGAGGAGGTGGGTCCCGCCTCGAGCGTGCGTAGGACCACGGTCGAGCCTCGGCACGTGCGAGCCCCCTGTGTCGGTGCGCCCTCTGGCTGCCGAAAATGCAAAAATTATTGAACGAAGGAACTGTACACAGTAGAGAGAGAGTGAGAGAGAGAGGACAATATCCACTTTAGAGAGAGAGAGGAGAATATCTGCTCTCGCCTTTTGCGCCGGAATCCAGCTCTTGCTGGGTCGCCCTCCCCTTGAATCTCGACTCCCAGTCCCCTGCCTTTTTCTCTTCCTCGCTTTTGTTTTTCTGTCCCACCGCACACCAAGTTTTCTTAGGCTTCTGCAGGCACGAATCTGGACAAAACAGGTCAGGTTGCAATGCCGATGTCCAAGAAAATTCTACAGCGCAGACTAACAATTCGCGAAACTGGTTTTATATGTAGTCTGGAATCATTGATAAAAATAAATAAATTTCACCTGAGGGATGATTTAAAAAGAAATATTAACTTACTAATATTTAAGGAAAATTATTATCGATATCTAAATTCTTCGCTCAAAGGTTTCATTCACATTTTCATGAAAATATGAGCAATCAAATCCATCGATAATTTGACTCGAGATAAAAATACATATGTAATGCCGCATCCTCAATCTCTTTTGCATTATTTCACGTTTTCTAATAAAATTACGAATTGTTGTGAACCTTACATGGCTCGATCCAACCCTGAATTTTCCAACGTGAATAGTGGGGACTTCCTATAAAAGATTTTACTATAATACCATCACTTATCTATAAAAGAGCCCCGTACAAATTAAATAGGTTTACCATGCAAAGTCCTTGAATCACAATTATTTTTAAGTTATGTTAATAGTTAGTTGACGAGATAGACTTGATACTGATACAAAATCCTTGAATCTGCCTAACAGTGCCAAACCACCTGAGTTGTGTATGCCCAAAGTACAGAGATCTCTCTCCTTATTTCACCAGGAAAAAGGCACAAGCAAAGAGAGATCCACTAGATCTACACAAAGGAAATTAACAAAGGAAAATTAAATAACACATTGAAAAAAGGAGGAGAATTTGTGGATTATCTAAGTAGGAGAACACGCCTTGGAAGGAGAATCTCAAACATCCCTTACACATTGAGCATGGATCTAGAGTAGCATTAAAGGCCTGTTTGTTTTTACTCCAAATAGTGTTTGATTTTGTTCTTTTGTTATCCGGAACAAAAAAAAGAACAAAAATGCGTTTGGTAAATTTTTTGTTCCCAGGAGTAGATTTCAAACAGAATCAAGAAATGAAAAAAAAAAACTTGATTCTTGTTCCCGGAACAATTCTTAGAATCAGTTCCTATTTTTATCTTTTCCTCTATTTTTTTTTTCTCTTCTTCTCTTCCTCTTTCTTCTTCTTCCCTTTGGCCGGTCGCTGGCCTTGGCTATAGTCGGCGACCGGCCAGACAAGGGCCGGCGACCTCGCCGGCCTTGGCGACACCGAGCCACGGCAAGGCTCGTCGGCCCAAGAGTCGCCGTGGCTGGGCGAGGCTTGGCCTCGCCGAATCTGGGTGAGGTTAGCCTTGCCCAGCCCAGCCATGGCGAGGCCGAGGCTCGCCTGGGCCAAGCGAGCCTCCGGCGAGCTCGCCAAACCTCGCCCGGCCTAGCAAGGCTACAAAGAAGAATGAGAAAGGAGAAAAAAAAAAAAAAAGAGAAAAATATATATATATAATAAAAGTATTAAAAAATTAAAAGAAACAAAAAAATTTAAGAATTTTACCAAACGCATTTCTATCCCTGAAGTAGAAATTTTGGACAGTTACTAAACACGTTCTTTTGCTCAGAAATTGTTTCCGGAAGCAAAATCAGAAAAAATCATTTCTGATAAAAAATTGTTCCCAGATATAGAATGGTTATCAAACGCGCCCTAAGCGTCTAGTATCACAGTCTCCCATGTCACTGTCATCAAACGAGTGGCTGGTCCTACTCAAGAAAATGCGTTCCCAATTTCAGCTTTAGCCATGAGGAAGTAATGTGCATCGAAGAAACTTTTGAGCCCACTTACCTTTTTTCCCTAACGCAAAAGTGTACTAATCATATAAAGATTTTTTTTTTATAAAAAAAAAAAACAATGTACCAAATGAGGTGGAAAAATATCATTGGACGTTAAAATATGTTTATTATATATATATATATATATATATATATATAATGATTCGCTTAATTGCCAAACTCGCCACTAGATACGCAAACCTAGTCGTAAAGGAACTCGGGGGTGGGGGCGCTAGTATGATGGGTGTGGGGTCGATTTCCGCGCTATACAAAAAAATGGAGTAATGGCTTACAAGAAATGTCGTTGTGATTGAAAGTCCAACAGTTCGGACTTTCGCATTCAATGGTGGACTGTCCTATGTATGATAACTTTGTCATCTCAATTTGTCTCCCAGTATGAAATTTAGTAACGTGAAGTTTAATGGATTCTTTGGAATAAGCATGATGGTGGAATTTGTGCATGAACGACTTGTCCACCGTGAATATTTTCGCATGGCGCAGATTCCAAGTTAGCATTTTGTAAGAGTTTGAATAGAGGTTTTCTTTTAATTAGTTCGAGATAGATTTTGAAATGTTGCTAACGAAAAAATGTAGTTTTGAATGTCACAAAATACATGCTGAAGGTGATTAAAACCACGTCTCTTGGATAGTTTGTAGAGTTGAGTTGGCTGTTACTGCTCCTTCGTTAACAAATCTTTGTGTTATTGGTACGCGCGGCTAACAGAGATAGTTTTATGCATCTAAGTTTAGTAACTGCACAAGAACTTTTAAACATGGTGTTGTAGCATCTTATAAGTCCATTGATCAACATCACCTCATTCTGCTTCCAGCCTCTCTGAATAGGTAGGGAAAGAGGAAACTAAAGGAGTCGCCGGAACGAACAATCTCATGTGAGTTCACTACTACATTTATAGCATCATTTGATTTGTCCATTTCCATTGACATTTGAATAGATCACCTGGATCAAGCAAAAAATAGATTAGAGCCATCACATTTAAACACCCACCAAATTCAGCTTTTCTTCATGCTAAAAGCATAGGTAAAACAAGCATAACAAATAAATTGCGGGCAAATGCTATAACAACATCTAAGGAAGCTTAAGGAACTTAATCAGTAGGGAAGTTTCACCAAACCGCATTTACATTGTAAATCCAAGCACTGACAATTGACAATATTTGAGAGAATATGAACCCACATTCAAATGGAAAAGCAAAACTCACTTTGTAGAACTAACACATAAGTGTGAAGAGTGGAGGAGATTAATGAGTTCTTTCAGTCACGAGCTTCAAATGGAAAAGCAAAACTCACTCTGTAGAACTAGCTTTCCTCCATTACTTGTATGACGAAACAACCAAAAGAAGAATCCATTAAACTATCCATATAGTTTTCTTGAAGTCATTTAGTCACAAATTGGAGAAGAATGAACTTTCATAATTTCGGAAAATACAGAGCAAACAAATGGAACTTGAGCAACAACTCATGGCAACACCTCATGCTTGTTATCTTTGTTCAAATATACAAGATACATAAAACATGTCCTTGAAAAAAAATCTAATTCTCTCCTGTTTCTAAACTCTATATCCTCCTCCTCCTCAAAAAAAAAAAAAAAAAAAATCTAATTCTCTCCTGTTTTTAAACTCCTCCTCCTCTTTTTAAACTCTATACAGAAATCTATCCAACAAAAGGTGAGAAAAACACAAGAACAACAAACCTGACTCGTCTATGCCTCCTCCTCCTCCTCCTCCTCCTCGTGAGAAGGACACAAGAACAACAAACCTGACTCGTCTATGCATCATACAAAAATTGAACCTTGACCACAAAGCACACAAAACTTGAACCTTGACCACAAAGCACACATCCAATTTCATGTCAACCCCCCCAAAATCATCCACAAATTTTGCCCCTCGAATGATCATCTCACAAAACAATTGGAATCACCCCAAAGAAGCCGAGCCAAGCGAGGGGTGCACAAAATCACTCAAACAAGATTGAAGACAACAAAAAGTGAGATGCGAAAAACTCAATGAAGATCGAGAGTCGATGCTAGAGGCGAGAGCCAAGAGGGAAGTTTGAGACTTGAGAAGAGCCGAGTTGCATTTAATCACGTAGCAAGAGTGCATATGATAGCATTATAATCGTAGGATCTTCCTTGTATCGACAATGAAATCAACACTCATTTTAACAATCAACATCCAATGCACAACATCTTTTCATACATATCATTACCTTGCCCTATTTAATGATCACATAATATCGGCATGCTTACCTCCTTTCATTTCTCATGCAAGCAACATTAACACATTTAGCAAATCAACAAATGGGTATACTTGTTAAGAGGGTACACTTGGCAAATAACAAGTGGATATACTCAGCAAATGGGTAAACTTGGCAAGTGATTATTCTTGAGAAATGAATATGAACAGTAATGGTCGTACTCGAAGATATGAGTAATATGTGGTGATACTCAACAAGTGGATATGGGCAACCTGTTATCATATGTAAGTGGTAATAAGCAGCTATAAGTAAGTATATGGTGAATATGAGCAGCATCCAATAATATTAGGGTAAATATTAGTGGCATCAAGTGAATATAATGTGAGTATGAGCAACAGCTAGTAACATTTAAGGTGAATATTAGTAGCGACTAATGAGTATAAGGTGAATATATACGGAATATGAGAAGTATGTGGATATACCTGGCAAGTACCAAAATGGCGAAATTAATACTTTTAAGCCCAATTTTTTCATTTTCACATACAACATGTAACCACACCTCAAGGAAATCAATCAAATGCACCTAAAACTTGAAAGAACTCATTAATACAAGCCCACATAATATCCCAACACACCAATATCGGGAGTTGCTCACACTTATCTTAACTAATATTACCAAACATCAACCAATCAAGTCGGGAGTACTAAGTAGATTGAGCTATCTTAGTGTTTAGAGTTTTCACTTACCTTAACAAAACTTGAAAAACCAAAAGTTTTAACCGCTTTGTAACTCTTGAAAGAAGGAATCTTTACTTTTCAAACTAAGGGTCGGACGTAGAGAAAAATTTCTTTTTGAGTTTGAATATAGAAGAATACATCCAAGGTAAAAAAATGAACTCAGGATATTCTGCCAATTTAAGAGTGATGACTCAAAGTTTAAAATGCTAGGTGCAAGGTTGCAAGCGCATTAGAAATTACAAGTAACAAAGTTTCATCTAGTTTATGGCCAAGTAGAAAGAAGAGTTGATGACTAATACTTTTAGTGGTCATGTCTAAACCTTATATTTCAAAAGACATATAAGTGTTTTAATCTTAGTAAGACAAGTGACCTAACATGCAAGTTTCAAAGGGACAAGTGGATAACATGTAGCTTGATAAGGGTATTTTAAAGGTGATCATGGTGAGAAAGAAGTCTTTCACTCTTGGCCAAGTTTCAACGTTAGTGTAAGTGAATCGTTATTAGTTTAATTAACTGAGGTTAAAATAAAATGAATAATGTAGCCCTTGACATCTCAAATTCACCAAAATTATTGATAAACCATACCAAAGGTTAGGAAAATTTCGATTTAGTAAATTTAAAACTTAATAATCATTAAACATGTAATTCGAATAATGTCAATCCCCATCGATATCTAAGATGATAGTAAATTAATTAATGTAATTCTACAGCATCAACGTATATGTCAATCTCGATTAATTTAACTATTTAAGCCCAACACATTGGATTCGGGATGATCACAGCCGCAAGAAATTATCCTCTGTGTTTTTCTAAACCTCGTAAAATTGATAATCCAACTAAGGTTTTTTACATGCCTACTCAAATTCCATGCTAAATAATACTTAGCTTCATAACCGAAATTTTATTATTGAACACAGAAAATTTGGAATGTCTCACGAATATTATTATGAAAATTCGGATGTCTCAATTTGGATAGGATCCAATTAAGAAAACCATTGATTTAAGTGATGAATGGTAGGAGAGGAAAATTTAGGTTCTGTTAACTCTTCTTTTTTAACTTTTCTTTAAGTTCATATTTTATGATATAATTCACAAACATGTGTATTATAACAAGAATATCCTAAGGTTAATATTTTTAGAATAAAATGCATACATCCATATCTTGAAGTTTTGGTGGATAATGTTTAAAGATATAGTTGCTATTGGAAGTATCAAATGGAACCTTATACAAGATTTATGTGTTGATAAGGATATTATGACCACACAACTTTATATTAGTGATTGTACATAATCTACATATGATAATATAAAGTGTAATGTGCGTGAAAAGATTGTTAAATAGGCTCAAAGCCATAAAAGAGCGATGCAGAGTTTAGTGAGGCAAGCTTTAAAAAAGAAACAAAAAAAATTGACTACAGTTGCTAAGCTAACAACATAAATTGACAGAATTTGTTCAATTATTAAAAGTAGGGACAATGTCACAAATCGTGCAAGTGTGTTTGATCCTTGTGAGGAACTTATAGAGATGATGAGAGCCATACCCAAGATTAAGCAAGACCCATAGTTATACTTTTTTGCATTATATCATTTTGCCAAAAAAAAAAAAAGACAATAGAAAAATCTTCATGAACTTGGATGGCAATTAAAAAAAGTCGCATGGACCAGGTATTAGTTCAAAAAGCATAGTCATCACTAGTATGTTAGCTACTTATTTGAACTTTTTCATACGCTACGTTGATGTAATAACACACTTATTTGCACTATTTATTCGTGCTAGTTGGCGAGACATATTTATATTTTATTGTGAGACTTGTTTTAATTGATGTTCTATTTAAAGTCGTCACTCACTTAATTATATTCTATTATAAGACTTGTTTTTAGCTGGTGTTCTCTTCATTGGTGGAGTTTGCATATATATGATAGTTTATAAGTGTTTTGTTGATGGATGATATAGATAATTCGTTGCTTCTCTTATTTTAATTCCATTTTGTTACTTTAAGTAGTTATGGATAATTCTTCTAAAAGGGAAAACCATGAAAAAGAGGAAGATGGATATTCACAACTTTGTGCTACCGCCCATTATGCAATTGTTTATCATTTGGGAGACGTGATTTACAATTTCCTCATCCTCCAACAAGTTTGTTAATTAATGATTTTTACACATTAATGTATGTGTATATATTGATTAAATTTTTAGTATTTTTATGTAAGTAAAAACTATATAGTAGATGCTGGATATCCAAATTTCATGGGTTATTCGGGCCAGACAAAGAAGTTAAATATCGTTTGCCCAAGTTTCAATATCATTTTTTCTAATTTCAACGAGGTCCTACACCTACAAGTTATGAAGAAGTGTTTAGTCGTGCCCATTTCTTGCTATGATAAAAAAATTGAGCGAGTCTTTGGCGTATTAAAAAAAAAGTGGAAGATTCTTAAGAGTATGCCAAGTTATCTACATAAAAAAAGTGAAAATCGTGATAGTGACAGTTATATATGAAGAAATATCGTAAACGATACACATTTGCAAGAGTAGATTTGGATTATATTCTATATACAGTGGATTTCGATTATGTAAATGAGGAGGGTAGTACTTCAAATGATGATGCAACTTTTAACATGACACATTTATGTGATCATATAGCTATAAGTTTATGTAATATTTAAGGATATTGGTAATTTTTAAGAATATTTAGGTGTATGTTACCATGTTTATTGTAAAGAAAGTACTCTTGAGAAAGAGTCCATTTTGATGTAAATTTTTTCCACGTGAAACTTTTTAGCAAGAAAAAGAAATTTTAATTTTTTATTTATAAATATGTTGCTACATATCTTTAATATTGTTGTCAATATTTAAATTAAAAAACTTGCAGACATTATATTTAAGGATATTTGTAATTTTTTTTATAATGATTTTCTTTCGTCTAGGCATATATTACGACGTTTATTGTAAGGAAGTACTATTGAGAAAGGGTCCACTTTGATGTGAATTTTTTCCATTTGAATTTTTTTAGAAAAACAAGAAATTTTTCATTTTTATTTATCAATTTGCTACTACATATATTTAACAGCATCGTCCACATTTAACTGAAAAACTTGCAGGCATTATATTTTTCAATTTTAAACAAATTAAGAATTAAAAACTTAAATTAATCACCCTAAGGAACTTTTCAAATGTATTTATACCAAATGGACTTTTTCTCAAAGTTATTTCTCAAAGCATAATTTATTGAACAATCTTTGCATTTTCCCAAGACCCTCTAAGCAAACTCATTTGCATTTCTTCAAAGTTTCTTGATAAAGCTAAACCAAACGTAGCATAAATGAGTTCATTTTAAAACCCATTTATTATAAGCTTTTTAATTTAGAACGCATCATAACCTATATGTTAATTTTAAACTGACCCATTTACTACCCACCTCTATAACTTTGAACAAAAATATGAGTCCCTCACCCTCAGTGAGTAAAAAGCATGGCCATTCTGATCTCTCTGGGAAAGGAGGAATTTGCAAAGCCCACACAGACGGCTCTCCATCCCTGCTAAGTCCAGTGTGAATCCAGCTCCTAAATCGGGCGGCAACGTGACTCCGATCTCCGAGGCAAGAGTGAGGAGACCTGCGAATAGTCAAGCGAGGAACGGAACCAATGCAGCCATAACCTGAACCTCAGCTCATGCAGAGTCCGAAGTAAAACAGCTCAGGCGTCGATAAAGGAAAAAGTTCCAGCTGGAATAGTTGACGTTTTTGCTCATCACAGAACAAGACGACCAGAACAAATCAAATTACTCATCTAAAATAACGGTGTTGAAATTTAAATAAGCGTGCGAAACAGGGAGACCTACTAGGACTGTCAGCAATACACTCCCGACTCCTGCTTGACCACCTAAAAAATCCCAAGTCCTGACCAGAAGCTTTGCTCATTACTGCTTTGTCGATTTCACTGGGCGGCCACATATTGCACCACACTCGACAATACGACGGTAAAAGATGGCAGCATACCCGATCTTCACCCATCACCATGACTAACACCAATTCATTCTGGACTCTCTTCCCCTTGTAAAATGGATCCGTATAATGGCAACCTAATCTTCTCGTTGCGTCCTTCCAGGATCATCGATTCTTTTGCAGAAAGACCAGCTTTTTTTTTTTTACCCCCACGCCATCAATTAGTCTGTATCAACTGAACCTAAAACAAGTTCACCTCTTACAAGCACGGTTTCTCATTTCAAATTTAAACACCGAGACCGATCAACGAATGCAGTCCGTCCTGTCAGCTCTCTGCTAACATTAAGTGATTTGGAAACAAGAAGCAGACAAGTGACACCAAATGGAGCTTAGCAGAGCGCAACCCAGCAAAACCAAGTGAACCCACGCACTGGCGAGTCGGCGACGACCAAAATCAATTGAACGAAACTGCGAATCCAACTCAGAAGCCGAACGTGAACCCGTAAATCACACTTCCAGCAATGGAACGCGAACCCGCTTAATTGAACAAAAATCACAAATATGACAACTAATGCAAGTGATTCTGAAATATCAATAGGGCCATGAACAGGGTCGTGAAGGCGATGGTGAAAGTTTGGCCCATGCCATATACAAATCATGAAACGGGTTCGGGCTGGTTTTGGGTTAAATATAGACGGGTTTTGGATAGTAAACTTACTGATAACAAAACCGCATTGTAGATTGCTCTTCATACAAATACGGTTACATGCATAAGACGACCAAGTATTTGGACCCAAAATAACCAATATCTTGGACAGTGCAAAGTATCAAATATTCTAGGTGCTAAATTAGGGAGGCTTTATGAACATTCGAATTTACACAACTGACTTGAACCATATATGCTGAAATTTTCAAACTTTCAAGTCAAATTCCTTTGAGAATTTTTCGCGAACACTTTACGGGCAATGACAACAAAGTGATAACAAATTTCATTTTTCAGCTCTAGTCATCTTCTCTAAACTGCAGAGTCCAGTTAACCCAAGACAGAGTCAAAGCAATATTGTCTCCCTATACTAACCATCATCTCAGAATCCACCTTCCAAACCCAGAAAAATGGCTTAACAAAAACAAAGCAAGCTCGATCTATGAAAGTGTCATGGTTGAATAAGAAACAATCCAAACTAAAATAAAGCAGCGATACCATGTGGATTATGAGTACATATCAATCATCGACAAGAACCAAGCATGCATGCTATGAACAAACAATCAATAGCGAAGCACGCTGTTGATTTAGAAATTTCATCAAACACATTATAGACACTAAACTCTCTCTCTCTCTCTCTCTCAACTAGTCACATTTACAAGTGTCACAGATTTATTTTGAAAAAAAAAATCACGAATCTCATGATGAATTAGAAATTTCATCAAACACATTATAGACACTAAGCTCTCTCTCTCTCTCTCTCTCTCAACTAGTCACATTTACAAGTGTCACAGATTTATTTGAGAGGCTTAATTGAAAAAAAAAATCACGAATCTCATGATGAATGCAAGCGATTATGAAATATCAATAGTTTGATTTCAATTTGTTCTTAATAATAAGACGATTCTTGGTTTTTTTTTTTTTTTTTTTTTTTTTTCGTATTGGCAAACTGTAACAATGCAAGTTTGAACAATGCTTGGCCAAGATTACAAACATACACATCATTAACAAAAGGAAGAGAAACAACCGGGGTAAATATACTAGAAGTGCTACAAGTTGTGTACGGTGCTCATTTTAGTGCCATTTTTTTTTTTTGGATCACTTAAGTGCTTTTTTTTTATATAAAAAAATATCATTTAAGTGTCAACTCCGGTTCTAGATTGTCGGAAATCCGACATGACTATATTTTATCAATTTCTCAGTCCTAAGTGGCTTGCTGGCGTGTCTATTCTACATATAACCCCTAAACGACATCATCCAAAAGTTGTAAATAGTGATAATTTAAGTGCCAAATTTGATTGAAAGTGATCATTTGAATGCCAAATTTTATTTAAAGTGATCACTTCAGTGTCAACCGTTATTAAAAAAACGATCACTTCAACGCCAAACATGCCACGTGGAAATGCTACATGGATTGGATTTTTTAAAAATTTTGCCAAGTCATATTATAATTTTAATTATAAATGACATGTAATTAATTTGGCCAGAATTTCTCGCTATTGGCACTAACGTGATCGTTTTTCTCCGATTTAGCACTTAAGTGAGCCGTCAAAAATTTTTGACATCAAAGTGAGCGCCGTACACAACTTTTGGCACTTGTACAATACTTATCCTAAAACAACGTGAAGCTAGCTCATGGAGTCACCTAATACAAAATTAGACTCAACACCAATACACATGAATCTCTGAAAACCTTACCTGTATAACACAAAATGCCATATCCAATCTATTGAATTATGGATTGGACTTGTGAGCTCACGATGCTTGTGAAGGCAAAGCAAACTTCAATCCTTCAATTTTCTACTACGACTAAATTCGTCGTCACAGTTGTCACCGAGCTGCACAAGATCTTTCCTAGAGGGTGGTATTCGGCCGTTCCTTTGACACCTACTTCCCGTACTCCTTCGCCCAAGTCCAGCCCCACCCCCAGACATTTCCGAGCTCCTCCGCCTCATGAATGACCTCCGTCAGTACGGCATAAGAAGAAAGTAATTCATATGGCAACTTGAGAGTTTGCAGGAAAGCATGCTCGAGTAATTAAAACAGTAGCTGGAGGCCTTTGAACAGGACTTCTTCGAAAGCAGCATCAGGGTATTCACATCCACAAGGCGGCCAATTCTGCGAAAGCTAGAGTTAGAGCTACATGACTCTAGTTCTGATCCTAGGCCCCATAGCTGCATGACTATAAAAAGAAGGGCTACATCTTCGTAACGATTTTTAAGGAATTGTTAGAGATGCGAAATGATTTGAGTCTGATTCTAATTCTTGATTACGGACTAATTGATTCAATCAATCCGTAATATTAGATATTGGACAGTAAAATAAGAAAATGTTATTTCGTATATTTTTTCCTATTTTATCTTTTTTGTATCATAAATAGGCTTATGTACATGTACAAAAACATATAGCAATCCAAATGATAATTTCTTCTATATTTTTTGATTTTTATCAAGAATGAAAGAAATTAAATCGATAACTCACGTGAATTGCGGCTTTGTAGAATACAACGATCGCCACGGAAAAAAGATGAGATTGAAGAATAGACTGAGCATCAGGATTATCCCATATCAATGTCTTCCACTTTTCCTCATCTTCCACCTCAATATGCGGAATGTCCTCAATACCACGAAATCGCAGTTGCAGAGGAATCCTATACAGTTTTGGGCATTCGGACACCTCCAAAAATATCATGGAATCGCAAGTTATTGGGACTTCACATATGCTCTTCAGTTGGGGAAGATTGCATAGCCACAAGGAATTCAGCTTTGGGAGAGAAATTGAAGATCGGGATAATGAAGGGGTGTAGCCTATAGGAGTCGTTATGCTTCCTTCTTGGCCTTGTCTCGCTCCGCTTATCATCTCCACCATTCCTTTGCAGCGATTGACATAGATACTTTGAAGATTTCGAAGATGGATCAGCAACTCATGTGGAAACAACTTTCTCAGGTTATCACAAACTTCTACAGAAAGCTCTTCTAGTGAAATCTCTTCAACTGGCATGTATGGGGAAGGACCTCCTATTATCTCTTCCATGTTCTCACAACTGAGTACTCTTATTCTTCTCAGGTTAGGGAAGTGGGGCAGCCACTCAGATTCCACCACTCTCTTCATTTTATCACACTTCCAAATAATAATATCTTCTAGACTAGGGAAGGCCAGGGACGGATGCGGTGATGGTGATGTAACCACTACTGTTATCCCCACCATTTCCTCACATTTTGTTGTGCGAATCTCTCGTAAATGAGGAAGGTAGAATTCAGACCCATGCCCAAAGAGATACTTCAGTCTCGGACAATCATTTATTGACAAAACCCTAAGGCTTAGGAAGAGGAGAGGGGCAGGGGTTGGGGTAGGGGAGTCATCGATGTCAATTATTTCTTCATCTTGTCTTCCATTGAGCACCTGCAAGTTTTTCCATTTGTCTATTGTTAGCTCCTCAAGGTTTTTAGGCAGACCCATGTCAGACAAATTTGTTGCACCGTCGCAATTGCCTACTGACAATGTTCGCACATGTTGGGGAATTAAAATACAAATGCCATTACCACTGCTTTCCCCTCCCGCACTCATAATACAATGACTCCTTATCCCAATGCGGACACTTCTCTCACAATTCTGAAATGGAGCTTGTTGAATTGATTCCACATTAATCTCCGATTGTTTTTCACACACGAGCTTGTAATAGCGAGGTTTATTCCTCTGCTGACTAACCACCCTCACAAGCCTGTTGAAATCATCCACATCTTCAAACTGGCATTCGAGTGCCTCCAATGCACACAATTTTATAATGTCTTCTTCATTTACTGCCTGAACGCTAAGATATTGCAACTTCAGTAAAGCCCCTAATGTTCCTTTGGGTACTCTCTTTATGCATGTATAAGCTATGTCAAGGTATCTCAAGTTTACCAACTTTTCCAGACCCTTGATCGCTTCTAGCTGAACACAATAAAACACGTCCAACTTTCTCAAAGATGTGAGCTTCCCTAAATAAGGAATATGACACAATTCCCTACAATATCTAAGCAATAGTGCTCTCAAATTTACCAAATTTGAAATGGAATCCGGAAGTTCTCTTAGTTTACATCCACTTAGGTTGAGAACCTTTAACCCCCATAACTGTTTGAAGAAAGAATCAGGGATTACCACCCTATTAAACAAGTTTGTATTCAATAGAAAAGTTGATACTTTAGGACAATTTGGTGACAGGTTCAAGGGAAATTCTTCAATATTATTCTCCATCAGAGAAACTTTCTCTAAAGCATCCATCCAATATTCCTCACATGGTATCCTTTTCAACCCCTTTCCTGCTTTTACAATTGAAGTTGCACTCATGATGTGCAATGCCATGTCTCTAATCATATCATGCATCTTCATCTCTCTCCCATGATCTTCCAATAGGCAAACATTTGCTAGTTTGTTCAGTATGGTGTGGCCTCTAAAATATTGTTCCTCCCTCATTTCCAATTGATCAAACAATCCTTGGTCAATAAAGAATTCAATTAACTCGAACTTATCAATCAATTTATCTTTTGGATAAAGTGCACAAGATAAGAAGCACTGTTGAACTTCATGCTTACCAAGGCGATTGTAACTGAATTCTAGTTTCTTTAAGACCATCTTTTCCATATCCGTTTGCCCCATATCCGAGTCTCTTAATTTCTTTAAGCAATCCTTCCATTCGAACACATTGGTCACTCCTCGCATACTTTTTGCCATCGTGACGACTGCAAGCGGTAAGCCTGCACATTCTTTAACAATGGACTTCACAATTGCTTTAGTTTCCAAATTAAGGGCCACTTCGGATTTCAGCTCCTCCAAAAATAAGCTCTCGGCTTCTTTATGAGATAGAGGTTCAATTTTTATCATTTCTTGGCATTGCATCTGGCGGCATATCTCAAAGGATCGAGTGGTTAAAACTAACTTAATTCCATCTGCTCTGATTGGGATTCCCACCTCTTTAAGATCAAAGCATTCCCACACATCATCGAGGATTAATATAGATTTACCTCTTTTCGTTAAACAATCGCACAACATTGCTGCTCGTTTCCTCACATCCTTTTCTTGAAGTATGTCCAAACATAGTTCCTTCCCAATGGCGTCCTGCAAACTTTGTGTGTTGAAATCTTGTGACACAGTGATCCACAACACGTTGCCATAGTTTGCTTCTTCGAGGAGTCTATTATGTATGTGCACCATAATAGTTGTTTTACCAACACACCCCATTCCATATATGCCTATTCGGGATATTTGATTCCCTACTAGGTACTCTAAAATCTTTGTAGTATTTCTTTGAAATGCCTCTCCCACCATCTTATCTTCTAACAATTTATTGACTTTGGTCTCTCTCGTCTCAAATAGTCCTTTGCCTTGTCTCATAAAGTCTTCTACTTCATGCATCAATGTATCCACCTGTTGATGTGGTGGCAAATAGTCCTCACTTGCTGCCTCTGTACAATCATTTTGAAGCTTCTCCACATTTGCCAACCAATTCACAACTTCCATTCTTGGCTTTTTTAGGGATAGAGATGCAACAAATTCTAACTCATCCCTTAAGATAGCTCCTTTGCTATAAAGTAGTTCTAGTTTTCTTTTCAATGCTCTATTCTCTTCAAAGTCGTTGCCTATGTTTGAATGACTCGTCATTGGCGAACCCTTGTTCATATCTAATTCTGCAATTTAAAAATTCCATTGTTTAGAGTCTCATGATAGCATTCTTGCTACCCTATAATAATGTAATATGGTGACACATAAGGATTAATTTTTGTAAATAACCATAGACCTAGTAATGATGATGGGCCTAGTGGACTTGTTTCAAAAGGTAGAATCCGAGGAGGTGGACGAGCATTATTTGGGGCTTGTGATGATGATGGCATACATGAATCCATGTCCATTAGAGCTTATGGGTGACATGTGATTAAATGGTTTTTCCATGATGATGATGGCACGGTTGGATTCTAATGCGCTATCTTGGGATTAATGGATTGATGTGGAACAATTTGACTTTGAGGGGGGCATCGATGCTGCTTGTAATAAAAGATTCGAGTATATGATCAATCAACAATTGGACTTTCAAATCATGGGTACATTTAAAACAACATATGGAACTTGATCACACAAAATACCTATAGCGAAAATGAACATCCGCAAAGGTTATGTATTTCGATGAATGAAAAGGTGCGATAAAAAGGAAGTGATATTGGACATATGGAATATGCAATGATGCTCGGCATGTTCCTGGTAGGAAAACCCTCTTATCTTGTTTAAAAACACATTGTTGAGAAAATTTCTACCAAATTTTGAAGTTGACAAAACTTTCTATTTCTATTGCCTATCTTAAGAACATATTGATTTTAAGTTGCTTTGAGGAACTATTGAAGACTTTTGTCAATATATATTTTATCCCATAAGCTTATCCCAATCTGACGAGTCTAGAACGAGATTGTATCTAGAATGAGGAGGAGTTCATAACCAGATTTATCTAAGTTACGACTTGGTTCAACTTATTGGGAAATTATTGTACAACGTCTAGTTTTCTGGCAAAGGATTTTACTTTCCATATACACAAATATCGATGGAGTCAATCACAAATTGACAAAATCAATCTCGAAGATAAGTTCTATATGAGGAAACTTTACTTATGAAAACCAAGATTTTGATTGTATGGGAGAATTAAGTGGAAATTCCATTCCTGTCTTCAACAGCCGCAAGATTCCTTTGAACTATTCTGTCTAATGGGTAGATCGGAAGAATTTCATTAAGAGAATGTCAATGGCTAGTGTTGCACGTAGTGTATTTAAAGGAGGTCATTCAGTCAAGAAGTAGAGGAATGTGAATCTGAAATTCCAAAGTCTGAAGTTGTTCTCGATTACTTGTCTTTGTCTATGAGTACAAGTTGTGAACAAGAGAGAAAACACGAAAAAAGTGTCTTAGAAAGCTAAAGAGATCTATCACTGAGTTTTGCACTCATAAGTTGTAATCTTCTATTGATCCTATAGTGATATCTAGCCAGTAAGCTGTAAACATGGAAAAATGGACATAAGCTTAATTTAAGCCAAACCACTATAAAATTTGTGTGCAATTTTCTTTTCCCTTAACTTTTTAATTTAAAGTTTGTTGCACACTTATTATTTTTTTTTTTTCCAGAAGTTTGGTGTTTCGCGATACCAATTATGATCCTCATCTAGACTTTGCTAGTAACTTATTTTATCCGTGTTTATTTGTCAAGATTTCTTTTAAACACCTATTCGTCTTACTCTAAGTGTTAGTTCTAGCTATGTCAATTGGTATCAGAGCCTTATGCTTGTCTTATTGGAATGTTTTTACTTATGAGCTAAAAATCTTCTATTGCTAGTATCTTGGCACTAGGACTTGTGGAAGGACAAAGCAACACTAACCCACCTTATTTCAATGGAAATGAATACAATGTGTGCAAAAACAAAATGAAGGCATTCCTAAGATCTAGAGATCCCTAGGGATGGGATGTTGTGGAAAGATAAATCAATCCAAATGCTACTTTTGCTTCGGACAAGAAGAAAGAAGTCATAAACAAGGATGTTGAATAAATTGATCAAGCAGAAATAACCAAGAGATAGGCTTTTGATGCAAAAGCTAGTTATTCCTTATATTGTTATTTGTTTCCTACCGAGTATAATAGAATTTCTTCATGTGAAACAACCAAAAAAGTCTGGCCAGACTTCGTGTCACTTATGAAGGTACATATCTTGTAAAGGAGACAAAGGTGAACATCCTGCTCAACTAATATGAGTCTTTCAAGATGAAGCCTAGAGATCTTTAAACCCTAAAATGCCAAGCGATCTTTTTCTCCTTTTTTGATCAAGTTTTTTCTCTCGATTACTCTCCAAAACTTCCTCTTCACCATATCGTGAAAAATCCTCCAAGTCTGCTTCGGTCTCCTCTTAGCAGAAATCTTCTTGCATTGCTAGCCGAGGGCCTCTTTCTACAAAGGACAAATAGACCCACTTCGATCTTACTGGCGATGAATCTCCAAGGGGTTCAACTCGATCTTTAGTGGAACAAGAAGTGACTCGAGGTAGCAAAATCGCCCTTCTAGTAAAAACACGCGATGTTCTCCTTAAGCATTATGAACTTTGAAGAAAGCAGGGGGTGCTATGGATTTTATTACCAATTTCTTAAAAGAAACTGGGTACAGAAATGAGACAATATTTCTGCAAGCGATGGAAAATATGGGTTTGGTGAAACCTGGAAGAGTAGAGGAGGAGTTTATAGCCTTTCCTCCTGATCTTAGGTTTGGGTTGGAGAGTCAGACAGAGGGTAAGAAGGAAGACGATGATGAGACGTTGTTTAAAAATTTTCAACCTAAGATTAGTATTGCTACCGGTATAAAGGGTTCGAAAGGGAAGTTGTTTCGGTCTGAAGAACATAATGAAGTCTATGCGCAAATGCTGAACAAGGGAGTGATCAATCATCGAACTATTGCTTTTGATTTTCTAGAGACAATTAAAATTCCTCTTAGGGAGAAGTTTGCAAAACTTTAGATGGAGACTTTTTGCTTAGAATCGTTTGATGCATACCCACAACTGACTACTTATTTCTATTCAAATCTGTCTATTATGTCCCCACACACATTCGGTTTATTGTGTGTGAAAGAGCTTTTGATGTGGATGTAAATTTGTTGGCTGACATTTTGAGAGTAGAAATGTGTGAATTTATGCCTATTATTGTTTCGAATGAAGAGATGACCAAGTTTTTTTTTTTTATCAAGGATAAGATCCCAAAAGAAAGTGTAACTTACTCTAGGTTGTCATCTTTTAACATTCTACTTCACAAGATTGTAATCAACTGTATCAGACCCAAGACTGCATCAAAAATAGATATCTCTAAATTTGAAGCCAAGATGATGTGGGCCATTGGGAATGGAGTCGCTTTATCCTTGCCATGCACCATTCTATTACACATGTACAGAACGGTGATGAAAGAGAAAGGCCAACTTCTTTATGGCGCCTTGCTGACCAAAATGTTATTCAACCTCGTTCAAGCCTTTGCTGCAGAACTCTTCATTCTATGCAAATCGGGTTCAAAATGATTTCTAAAATGGGATTAAAGGAAATCTCTTATGCTTGGGAGCATATGAAAAATGAGTTTGCTAGTTCCGCCAAGACCAATACTGCGGCTGAGAAAAAGAGAAAGGGTAAGAGCGTAGTCTCAAGGACTCCAAAAAGAGACCTGTCCTTTTGTTGAGAGATGAGAACGGGGATGAAGATGAAAAGGAGACTCTCTTTGACATTATTGCCATGAGAGAGCTAGTTACTAGCATGGCTGAATCTGAAAAAGAGGCTGAAGAGAGTGAAAAGAAAGAAGAAAATGAAGAAGAAGGAGTAAGAGAAAAAAGAAGGGGACGAGGAAGACAAAGAAGGAGAAGACATAGAAAATGATCAGGAGGAAAAAGAGACTAAGAAAGAAGGAGATGATGAAGGTGATGATGCAGATGATGCTATAGGAGATGATAGAGAAAGCGAAGAAAGAAATGATCAAGACAAGTGTGTTGAGGATGTACAAAAAGATAATGAACCTATAGGTGGAGACTTTAATGTTCAGGCTGTAGACACATATGCAAGGGGAGTTCGTGAGAAAACTCCTTTCCAAAAGTAGCTTGCAAGGTAGACTTTTAGTAAGACTCAAGTCAGTCGTTCTCCACCAAATGCAAAGGACATCTATGCTTTTCACTTGCCTGAAAATTTTGTTGGAAATAAGGAGAAAAATGTTGATGTTAAAGGGAAGCAACAAACATCCAATGTACAATGTGAGCTTCCATTGAGTTTGGATATCCCTCCAATATAATTTGCAGAAGCTAGTGCTCTGATAAAACCAGATGCAAACTATTCTCGAATTGTTGAGCTCCTTATGGAGATTAAGGCACAGCAGTATGGAATGGAGGTTGAAATCCAAAAGTCACACACTTCTCTTGATGCTAGGATTGAAAATGCTTTTGGACAATGTATGGCAAAGCTTGAGGAGAACGTGTAGAACATGGAGGATTTCCATCTTTTCCGCATCCCTAGGAACCCCTGACTCTTGAAAATTTTTCATATTTTATTGATTTTTCTATGTGGCTCAAACTTTTGATGTGTTTTTATGTTGGTTTGATGTTTTTGGTTTGATATGCAAACTTGTTAAGACCCTCTTGATGCTGATAAAAAGGGGGAGACTTATGCAGATTTTAAGTGTTTGTTGTTTTTGCAGACTTATGTGGTTGTTATTAGTAAATATTATGCTTATCTAATATTTGCTTGTTCACTTATTCATAAATCCTATAAGTTGTGCTGTTTAAGTGTTGTTTTGTAGGTTAATATAAACTTCGTGTTTAAATCTACATGAAAGTTTTGTTACCATAAAAAAAAGGAGATTGTTGAGAAAACCGCTATCAGATTTTAAAATTGACAAAACTTTATGTTTCTATTGCCTATCTTAAGAACGTATTGATTCTAAGTTGCTTCTAAGGAACTATTGAAGACTTTTGTCAAATTCTATTCTATCCAAGAAGCTTATCCATATTTGACGAGTCACATAATGAGAACGTATCTAGAACGAAGAGGAGTTCAAAACCAAATTTATCTAAGTTACGACTCGATCCAAAATGAAACTTATTTGGAAATTATTCTACAAAGTCTAGTTTTCTAGCAAAGGATTGTACTTTCCATATCTACAAATATTGATGGAGTCAATCACAAATTGACAAAATTAATCTTGAAGATAAGTTCTATATGAGGAAGCTCTACTTATGGAAAACAAGATTTTGATTGTATAGGTGATTAGAATCAAGTGGAAATTCCATTCCTGTCTTCAACGGCCACAAGATCCCTTTGAGATATTCTGTCCAACAGGTAGATTGGAAGAATTTCCTCTAGAGAATGCCAATGACTAATATTGCATGGAGGTGTATTTAAAGGAGGTCATTTGGTCAAGTAGTCAAGAAACGTGAATTTGAAATTCCAAAGTTTGAAGCTGTTCTCAATTACTTGTTTTTGTCTGTGAGCGTTACTAGTTGTGATAAAGAGAGAAAACATAAAAAGAGTATCTTAGTGAGCTAGAGAGATCTACCATTGAGTGTTTGTACTTATAAATCGTAATCTTCTGTTGATCTTGTAGTGAAATCTAGCTAGTAGGCTGTCAGTGTGGAAAAATAGACGTAGATTTAATCTAAGCCAAACTACTATAAAATTTGTATGCAATTTTCTGTTCCCTTAACTCTTTAATTTAAAGTCTATTGCACACTTTTTTCTTCTTTTTTTTGCGCATAAGTCCGGTGTTTCGCGATACCACTTCTAATCCTCATCTAGACTTTGCTAGTAACTTATTTTATTCCGTGTTTATTTGTCAAGATTTCTTTTAAACACACATTCCCCCCTCTAGGTGTTAGTTCTAGCTACATTGCACATCATATGTTAGATTTCGACGAAATAATCTAGGGATATTTAAGGATCTAGCAGAACCATAGTAGCAATAATTTAGACAGACCGTGTGATGATGATGGGCCTATTGTATTTGTTGACGCCTCTGGAACTAGCGAATCAACGACACTTGTATGCTGTGATGCAGTTGAGGGATCCATGTCCATTAGAGCTCGCGAAGGAAACCGACGGATATCATTCCCATCTTCCTTGTCACAACTTGGGGGAAGCTGAGTAGGATGCTGGACAGTGTCACTCGGACTTGTATTGCTGCGCCCGGGAACCACTTCCACTTCGCGCGGTTGACCACAATCCTGCAAACGATTGGTACTGTCCACATCAAGGGAATGAATCAATTTGTAATGATGATCCCACTGGTGGATTATGCAGTTATTCGTTTGTATTTCCCCAGAAGTTCTTACGATTACATCACGAGATTCAAGAAGATTCTCTGGCAGAGAGTGGTGGAGATTTGACCAGTACGTTGAATATAGCGGTGGATCTGGAGTGATTCCATCTGCAAATTGTTCATCAAAGCTTAGATATTGTTCATTTGAATATTGGGGAATGCTGGTTGTAGTTATGTTAATGAGTAGAGGAGTGGGTAAAACATCACCTCCATTGAACTCCTGCAGCCGACGTGACCTACTGTTGCCAAGCACCTGATCATTTGGGAATGATGATAGCCCTCTTGCATTTTGTTGTTCCCTCTCTGATTTAAGATGAGTCTGCGGCTCAAGAAGCGCTGTTGGGTCAGAAAAATCAAGAGAAGGTGAAGCCGATGAGTCCATCGGAAGTTGCTGGAGAGATGAAGCATTTTCATTTTCATGTGCTGCATCCAACCTACGTTTCGATAGATTGGGTTGCTGGGTGGTGTCTAGATTATCCAGAGGCATATCACCAGGAGGCAAAGACACTTGATCCTGAGGACATGCTGAAGCAGTACCAGTTCCGGTCAGCCAATTGCAAGGTGGTTGCTGCAGCGCGCACCTAGGTCCATTCAAGTTCTGCGTGTCATTGGTATTCGACGCATTTTCACTTGGGAATACACTTTGACTTGCACCAAAAACTGTTCTTTCCGTTCCTTTGCAGGATGTGCCTCCCGTGCTTATCTCCAACACGCTGCCTTTACCTTTAATGTTCTGCAAGGCTTCTGCTTTCACGCGATGATCAACTTTCTCACAAACTTTGATACCATAGCCTGGAATTCCAGCAAGGTGCGCCCGGATCCTTGTAGCACTTCCGTGAGACTCGGTGCTGCAAAACTTGCACTTCCACTTTTTGTTCTCCAAATCTTCCACATACTTACGAAATGGATCCGACTCTCTAGGCATTCTTTTTGCTACTACCCACAAAGAGGACGAGACATGAAAAACAGAGACAATGCCAAGCAAAAGCATAGAAAAGTTAAAAACATACAAGATCAATAGAAAAAGATCCATATAGAAACATAAAGAGTTCCTCTGTTAACAGTCGGTTGACCATATAGACTTGATATCGATGCAAAATCCTTGAATCCTCCTAACATATCCAAACCACCTCAGTTGTATATGCCCAAAGAAAAGAGATCTCTTTATTTTTTTTACCAGGAACAAAAGCACAAGTAGAGAGAGATGCACTAGAACTACATAGAGGAAATTTAGAAGGAAAATTAGATTATACTTGTTGGAAAAAGGAGGACAACTTCTGAATTATCTGAGCAGGAGAACACGCCTTGGAAGGAGAATCTCAGGCAACCCGGCCTTACACATTAAGCATGGATCCAGAGGAGCATCAAAAGCGCAGGGTAATGGTCTCCCATGCCACTGTCATCAAAGGTAGTGGCTGGTCCTGCCCAAGAAAAAGACGTTCGCTTTTGAGACAATTTCAGCTTTGGCCACGAGGAAAATAATGTGTACCCAAGAAACTTTTGAGTCCACTTATCTTTGTCTCCCCACCCAAAATTGTACTAATTATATAAAGATTTTAATAAAGTAGTGTAACAAATGAGGTGGAAAGCTATTATTGAACGTTAAATATGGTTATTTGACAATAAAAAAAGGTTAAATTATGGTTCACTTAATTTCCTAAAACTCTAGACTTTGCAAAGAAAATGAAAAATTATAAACGAAACCTACCTAAAAGGGCTATCGCACCATTTTCCTCTTCGTACTCCATCCATCTTATTATGTGCATTTGTCTTAAGCCTAGCATGCTCTTTTTTCTCTCTAGGAATAAGTTACATTGTTTTAATTAAGAAAACCTCCGAAGTAGTGCTGCTTATTTACTATTAATAAATCCTATCTCAAATTTAGAACTTTACCTGCACTAATCACTTATAGCCATAAGAAAAAGGCTTATTCATTTCCAAATCCGGACAAAACAGGTCAGATTGCAATGCCAATGTCTAAGGAAATTCTACAGTCCAATCTAACAATTCGCGAGACTGGCTTCATATGCAGTCTGGATTTTTGATAAAAGAAATTCACACAAGGAAAATATTAACTTAGTAATATCTTATGAAAATTATTGTCGACACCTAATTTTTTCGCTCTAAGGCCTCGTTCACATTTTTATGAAAAATATCAATCTCTATTGCATTCTTTCGTGTTCAATATTGTAGATTCTTTCTAATAATGAACCGATCTACGTAACGACCCAATCCGACCCTGAATTTTCGATTGGACACGGTCCGCTCTCCGACTTCTAAGTCCTTGCAGCTCCCTCCTTGTGGTTGACCGAAATGGTCGACTTGGGGCCACTTTCGACACGAGATTAATGTGTGTGTGAACGAAGGAAATTAGCAAGTGTGAAAACACGCAAGGAACAAAAGTGGGCTGAGAAATTCTGCAAAATAGAGGGCCACTCGGTCGAAAAGGACACAGCAGAGAAAATCCAGCGCACACTCGTGATGACCCCGTCGAAGGGGAGGCTTTAGTCAAGACTCTCGTCGAAGCATTCACACCGTGTGAATTAAGAAACCTAATACAAATTCAGACTCAACGTCAATATACACGAATCTCTGAAAATCATACTTGTATAATACAAAATGCCATATCCGATCTATTGAATCCACTTATACCAAAAGATGACCAAGTTGTCGGCACGGATGAACTTGTGGCTAATGCATGGATATTACCATGCACATGATGCATTGTTAACAATTATTAAGATCGATATTGATATTAACACGAGCTGATATTCACCATCGATCAGTTGTCGGTATATGATGACAAGTGATTAACAATGATACAAGAGTATTGATATGATTAGTAAGTTGTCAAGGTGTTAGAAGAAGACTGAATACATAAGGAGCCTTGAGATACGGTTACCAATTCAAAGTCACTGGGAGTAACGCGGTTGAGGTCATTGAGCAACTGGCATGCATCTTTGGAGGAGCAGCATCTGAGAATAGGATCATGTTGTAGTGAGAATATGGGCACATTATCCATGGAGATGGAAGAACATGGATACAATCGATGAAAACTGTTCAAAAGCAATTATGGCACTACCACTATAAATATCATCACTCGTCTATTAAAGAGCCCCGCACAAATCAAACAGATTTACTACTTTCAGTCATCTTTACTTTCGTGCACTGCATATTTATTTTTGAAACTCTCATCTGGCGTGTTTCTCAATCTGTGTCATCGATAAAATTCTAACGTGTATTTTCTTAAATTCCGGTGAGGTTTATTTCCATTTGGTCCGTTTGTAATATCTTTTTCTCTCTCTATGTCAGTAAAGCTGGTGGAGCAAAACGCTGCTGATATTTTTGAAAAAAATATCACAAATAAAGGAGCTGTCCTAAGATTTCCCCGCACTCACAGTAAGTCCAGCGAGCTCCCGCGAGCGTCACCGCAAGATGGCTCCAACCGCGGCTCCGGCTGGAATCCCCCAACCGGGGATCACGGGATTTGCTTTTGAAGATTAGGTTTATATGATGAAAAATGAAGGATTACTTTGAGAGTCCAATTAACGTCCTTTTGGTACTTAAACTCGCTTTGGTTATCCAAAACGTGAATCATGCTGCCTTTCCACTTTTAATTCCCCAGCACAATCGAACCCAAACATAACAGGCCACCCACGTGATCAAAACAAAAACACATAGATCAAGTATGATGATAATGAAATAAATAAAATATAGTAAGCCAAACCCGATACGGGTCGGGCGGAGAATATATGCGGCCTTGTTATTACACCCAGGGACAGGATCACCCCGTGAGCAGTGTATGAAATTTATTAAATGTAAATTTATTGAATATAGAGAAGACAAAAGTCCATTGTGATAAGAACGAGACTAGTAAAAAGAAGATGCATATAGAAATGTAAAGGATTCCTAAGTTAACGGTTAGCTGACCAGATAGACTTGATATTGATGCAAAATCCTTGAATTCTCCTAACAGAGCCAAACCACCTCATTTGTGTATGCCCAGAATACAGAGATCTCTCTCCTTATTTCGCCAGGAACAAAAGCACAAGCAGAGAGAGATGCACTAGATCTACACAGAGGAAACTAACAATGGAAAATTAGATTATACTTATTAAAAAAAAGGAAGAGAACTTCTGAATTATCTAAGCAGTAGAACACGCTTGGAGGGAGAATCTTAAGTAGCCCTTACACAATAAGCATCGATTCAGAGGAGCATCAAGAGTGTAGGGCAATGGTCTTCCACATCTTTGTCGTCGAAAGAAGTGGACGTTTGTCTTTGGGTCAATTTCAGCTTTGGCCGTGAGAAAAGTAAAATGCAGCCAAGAAACTTTTGAGCCCACTTGTCTGTCTCCCCACCCGAAATTATACTAATTAAATAAAGATTTTAATCAAGCAATGTACCAAATGAGGTGGAAAGCTATTTTTGAACGTTAAATGTGGTTATTTGATAATAATAATTAAAAAAAACGTTGAAGCATGATTCACTTAATTGCCAAACTCTAGACTTTGCAAGGAAAATGAATAATTAAAAACAAAACCTACCTAAAAAAGCTATCGAACTATTTTCCTCTTCACACCCCATCCATTTTATTATATACGCACACTCTTACATATATAAATCCATTTTTCTTGAGTCTAGCATTGCTCTTTTTTCCCATTTAGGAATGAGTTACATTGTATTAATTATGAAAATCTCGGAAGTAGTGATACTTATATACTATCCATAAATTCTGTCACAAATTTAGAACTTTTCTTGCACTAATCACTTGTACCCATAAGAAAAGGGCCATTTCGTTTCCAAATCCGAACAAAATAGGTTAGATTGCAAAGTCAATGTCCAAGGAAATTCTACAGTTCAATCTAACAATTCGCGAGACAGGTTTGCTACACAGTCTAGATTGTTAATGACAAAAATGAAAAAAGAAATTTCACCCCTCTTTCTAACCACACAATTACAAGTACACCTATTGTGATTCCCAATACAAGAGTCAAAATAGGTAAAAACATCCCTATGATTCCATAGACTTCTTTTAAAGATTCCAATCTAGAAAAAGAATTTAGATCTTGTACTTCTGTTGTATCAATTATATAAATTAAATTATGCTAACGTTGAAATAAAAGCCCATTTCATCTTTTTTTTTATAAAATAAATTAAAGAAAAAAAAAGACGATTTCCAATTTATTCTTCGGTAAATGGGTTGTGAAATGCTTTTTCTATTTCTAGACTGTCCAATATCTGTTTTACATCTTCTATGCGAAAATATTCCATTTTCACTTTAATCTCCTTTCTTACAAAAAAAAAAAATATTCCATTTTCATAAAGTCTTCTTGACTCTTATTCAAAAGGTCAAATAATGTATGTATATTGTAAGGGATGATTTAAAAAGAAATACTAACTTGCTAATATTTAAGGAAGATTATTGTCGACGCTTTTCGCTCAAAGGCCTCATTCACATTTTCTTGAATATTAGCTATCAAATCCACTAATAATTTGACTCTCGATAAAAGTCTATTTGTAATGCCGTATTCTCGATCTCTATTGCATTCTTTCGTGTCCAATATTCTAAATTCTTTAATGAAAAATTACAAATTATCGCGGACGGATCTGTTACATGACTCCAATCCTGAATTTTTCAAGGCGAATTTAAGCGGGGAATTCCTATAAAAGTTCTCGGACGCGGTCGGCTCTCCGAGTTCTAAGTCCTTGCCGCTCCCTCCTCCTTCTGGTTGACCGAAATGGTCGACTTGGGACCAGTTTCGAGACGCGACAATAATGCGTGTGTGAATGAAGGACATTAGCAGTGTGAAAACAAGCAAGGAAACAAAAAGAGTGGCGTCAAAAGGCGTCAGAAAGGACACGGCAGTGGAAAACCAGCAACCCACTCATAATAACCATATCTTCAGCAAGATTGAGAGTGAAAAAGCAAAGAAAAAGCAGGAAAATAAAGTCGCCTGTCCAAGCATTCACGCCGAGTGAATTAAGAAACCTAATACGAATTCTGACTCAGTGTCAATGGACACGAATCTCTGAAAATCATATATGTATAACACAAAATACCACATCCAATATATCAAATCTCTTTATACCAAAAAATGACCAAGTCATTGACATGGATGACCACGTGGCTAATACATGGACATTACCAAGCACGTGATGCATTGTTGATAATTATTAAGATCGATATTGATATTAATACATGTTGATATTCACGATATTAGTACACGTCGATAATCACCCTCGATCAATGTTCGATATACAACGAGTGATTAACAACGATGGACGAGAGTATTGATAAGATTGGTAAGTTTTCGAAGTGTTAGAAGACGATTGAATACACGAGGAGCCTCGAGATATGGTTATTGGTTTTGAAGCCACTGCATAGCAAGGCAGTTGAGGTTGTGGAACAATTGGCATGCATTTCTGGAGGAGCAAATGTTTGAGAGCAGAATCGTGACATTATGAGAATATGGGCACAAAATTCGTGGAGATGGAAGAACATGGATACAATTGCTAGAAAACACTCAAAATTAGTTATGGCACTACCACTATAAATACCATCGCTTACTTACTAAAGAGCCCCGCACAAATCAAACAATTTTACAATCTTTCGATTATTTTTACTTTTATGCATTGTATTTTTTTTCCAAACTCGTGTCGTCGATAAAATTATGGCTTGTTTCTTAGTTATAACTTCCATATTCGCACTATCAATTAAATTCCAAGGTGCATCTTTATCTTGACCTTCTCAGGCTTTGTCGTTAATTAAATTCCAACAGGGTTTGTTTACGTTTGGTCTGTCTGTAATAGCTGCACTTTTCGGGCCTTATCATCAATTAAATTCCTATATGGTTTGCATACGTATAGTTTTATCTTTTATTCAGAGTAAAGTAGTTGATTTCCTTATTTGCCTAGATATTTCCTATCTAGAGTTATCACAAAACCCGTCTCCTTTAATTAAAAGCCCAAAAACTTCTTTCCATGGAAGATATTCATTGCACGAGTAATTCCAACAAATCATATATTTGAGTTGTGAGCTCGCAATGTGTGTGAGGGCAACGCAAACTTTGATCCTTAAATTTTCTACTATGACTAACTTTGCTGAAGTCGTCACCACCGAGCTGCCCAAAATCTCCTCGCAGAAGGCGGCATTTGGCCTCTCCTTCAGGGCTTACTTCCCGCACTCCTTCGCCTAGGTCCAGCCCTGCCTGCCGAACATCTTGGACCTCCCTCACCTTGTGGAGGACCTCCGTCAATGCGAGTTGCACCTCAAGATCGAGCTCCTTAAGCACAAGCTCGTTCAAGAGATGGCATCCCTCATCCCAGTGCTGGTGGGCAAGATATGCTCCAAGACCGCGGAGAGTGCAAGTCGGTAAAGCGAATAGAAGAGCTTGAACCATCGAACGAGAGGGTGATGCACAAATTGGAGGTGTTCAGAACTCGGAGCGACCTTGCTCGACAATCGCTAGAGGAGGAAAAAGAAAAAAAAAATGACCTTATTTCAGAAATTGTTTCCGATAGCAAAGAAGTAGGCTTTTTCTACTTCTTACTTTTGTTCCATCACTGATTTGTTTCGGGGAATAGAAAAATTAGGTAACATTGCCAAACGAATTTATATTCTTTTTCTATTTCGATAACACACAGAAAAAGAAAAATAGAGAATTAGAATGGTTAACAAACAGGACCCAAGATTTACACTTTTTTGCACTTGATCATTTGTAGAAAAAGAAAGACAATAAACAAATCTTCATGAACTTGGATGGCGATTAGGAAAAAGTTGCGTGGATCAAGTACAAGTTCAAAAAGCATAGTCATCACTAGGATATTAGCTACTTATTTAAACTCTTTCATATGCTACATTGATGTAATGTGAAACATATTTGCACTACATATTTTTATTAGTTGACGGGACATGTTTATATTCTATTATGAAACTTGTTTCTAGTTGGTGTCCTATCTTAAGTCATCACTCACCCATTTGTAGTTACATTCTATTGTAAGACCTATTTCTAGTTTGTGTTCTCTTTGTTGGGGGGAGTCTGCATATATATGATGGTTAATAAGTGATCTGTTGATGGATGATCTAAATGATTTGTTACATCTCTTGTTTTTAATCTATTTTGTTAATTTAACTAGTTTTTGGATGATTCTCCTGAAAGGGATATTTGCAACTCTATGCAGCTGTCCTTTCTACAATTGTTTATCATTTGGTAGATGTGATTTACAATTTCCCCATCCTCTAGCAATTTTATTAATTAATGATTTTTAAACATTAATATATGTATGCGGTATGTTTGATTAAATTTACATTATTTTTATATAAGTAAATACTATTTAGTAAATGCTAGATATTTAAATCCCATGGGTTATTTGGCTGTGCAAAGAAATTAGATCATTTGTCTCGTGTTTCAACGAGGTCTTGTACCTACAAGTTATAAGAAAGTGTTCAACCGTACTCATTTCTCATTATGATATGAAATTGAGCAAGTCTTTGGCGTAATGAAAAAGAAGTGGAAGATTCTAAAGAGTACATCAAGTCATTCGCATAAACAACAAATAAAAATGGTCATAGCAACAATGACTTGCACTATTATATATGAATAAATGTCGTAAATGATAAACATTTTGCAAGAGTAAATTGGATCCCAATTTGTTAATACATATATTTAACATTGTTATCAATATTTAAATTTAAAAAGTTGCAGAAATTAATTTTTTCAATTTTAAACAAAATAAAAATCTTAAATCTTAAATTAATCATCTAAAGGGACTTTTCAAATGTTTTTCTACTGAATGGACTTTCTATCAAAGTTGTTTCTAAAAGCACATTTTACCAAATAGTTTTTGTATTTTTTAAAAGGCTCTTACTCATTTACGTTTCCCCAAAACCTCTGAGAAAAACTGAACCAAACACAGTCTAAATATGTTCATTTTAAAACTCAAATATTGTAGGTTTTTTTAAAAATTTATAACCCAGTAATTGTCATATTTAATTTTAAGTGACTCATTTATGATCCACTTCCATAACTTTGAGTTAAAATATGGGTATATGGACCATTTTGACAGCACTAGTATATTCCCTTCGGCTCCTGGTTTCCGCTAGGCTTTGGGGAAAATTTGGCCCGTTGAGGACGGCGTCCCGCGGTGTATGAATTTGTGCGCCGACACGTGGAGACATCACGGGCCGAAATGGGCCTAGAAGAAGCCGACGCCCTCAAACGGGGCCCAAGAACCGCAAGCTAACCAAAAAGTCCGAGCCCTAGCTCCAATCCAACGGCTGTCTGACCGACCCACGGAGAGAAAAAGTCCCCAACGGCCGTGCGTTTCGAAATTCGAATTTCGAATTTGCCGCGGAGCTTTTTCCCCTTCCTGGGCCCGCGGCCGAAACGGCACTTGGGCCCCATTCAAGCTCCAGCAGTCCAAAGATTTATCCGTTAATCCCATCCTCACGCCGTCAAACTCACCCACCGTGTCATTCCACACGTGTCGGCAGCGGATTGGCCCTGGGGGGGCAAAAGCGGGCGAGCTCACGTCACGGGCGTCCGAAGCGGTTTCGACAGGGAGGCCGAAAATTTCCCGCCCGAAAATAGAAAAGAACGTTTTCCTCTCTTAATTTTTTTAAAAATTAATTTTATCGCTTTTTTTTTTCCCGTTTGGGTAGTTCTGGAGCGAGTTGTATAAGAAACCGCTCGTTGAAACCTCCCAAGCAGCAGAAGAGAGAGAGAGAGAGAGAGAGAGAGAGACGCGATCGTTCCTCAGTTCCGCCGGAGTGAAGGAGAAGATCCGATCGGAGGCTCGCCGGCGAGGAGAGGGGAAGACGTCGGACATGGAAGAGGCCGCCAAGGAACAGTCCGCCGGTTCCGGTGATCTCTCTCTCTCTCTCTCTCTCTCTCTCTCTCTCTCTCTCCATCTCTATCTCGTGTTTTCGCGACGGCGGTGAAGTCGAATCGCGGCGTTTCTCGGCGGTCCTTCTTTGCTTTTTTTTCCCCCTCTCTCCTTGCGTCGGTTGGTGATGGTAGCGAGTTTGTTCTTCTTCTTCTTCAGGGAAGCCGAAGCTGCTCCGCTACGGGCTGCGATCGGCCGCGAAGCCGAAGGAGGAGAAGCAGGAGGCGGCGAGCTCTTCTTCGTCCCGGAGGTTGGTTTCCCCTCGATCTCCTCTCCTTTTCCTGTTCGGGCTTTGACGGTTTTCTGTTCTTCAGCCTGTAGTTTAGGGCGTCAGTGAGTATGTGTGAGTGAGTGATTGATTTGCCGGAATCGGACCGAGTCGATCGCGTTCGTCACGTGCGAAGATCGAGCGAGCTATCATTTGTTTTTGCTTGTTTCGATCTGAAGGATGCACAGTTTGCGTCGGTTTGCGCGAGGGTACGGAGACTTTGTTGGTCGTGAGCAGGATCGTTTGATCTTGGAGTTACCTCGTTTGCGAATGGAGCGCTGGATGTGTATGCCGTGTGGGGGCCTGTATGCCGCAGTGTGTTCTGGAATTGCTGTTGTGCTTGTCGCGATGATGGAGGAGGGTTTTAAGTTACATGTTAGATTGAGCAGATTGAAAGGGTGGGAAAGTATATTGCATGAGATGGTATAATTAAAGGTGCCTGAGGACTTGCCTTTCTTCGGACGGGGTTGGTGTGATTTTTCTGGGCGCTTAAGTTACACATGCGCTAGTTAAGCATTTAACGAGTCAGTTTGTAAACTTGATACTTTGATCATCAACTCTCTTGTGTTTGTGAGAAATCTTGAGTGGTTCATGTAATGCTGATTAAGACATTTTGATGGGTGTCAACCGTGATAAGTATTGCTAAAAAGTGCGCTCCATGTGTGTAAACTGCTTAGTGATGTCGCTGCAATCGCACTGTGTTTAGGATGAGACGCTCACCCTCAGTGAGTAAAAGCATGGGCATTCTTGATCTCTCTGGGAAGGAGAAGTCTGCGAAGCCACCCAGAAGGCTTTCCATCCCTGCTAAGTCCAGTGTGAATCCAGCTCCGAAATTGGGTGGCAACGTGACTCCGATCTCCGAGGCAAGAGTGAGGAGACCTGGGAATAGTCAAGCAAAGAATGAAACACCACTCTCTAGTGTCTCCCGGTCGTCTGTGCGGAAGAAGTACAATCTTCTTGCTTCAACATCGTATTGGCTATCGCAGATTAGTCTCTCGGAATCTGATAACAAGCACTCTATTTCTCTTGGCTTTTTCAAACTCGCTTCTGAGGCTGGATGTGAGGTATGCCATCTAGTGTCATTTGGTCATATAAGGATTTTCAGATATTCTTTTGATTAGGACCAATAATTTCTGCCAAGGTCTCTTTAATGAATCCTGTAATCGAGGTTCATTTTAGGCCATGTGACCCTTGCACTGCACTTGATGCTTTATTGATATATGAATGCAACTGGTCCAATGAGGCTTTGTCAAAACTGATGCGTGCAACCTCTTTTCCAATTTGATAAACTGGGACTAGATAATTTGCACGGTGGACAGCAATAGAAAGCTAGTGATTTCTTCAATCTGCAGCTTTATGGTAAGCACCAGGTGACTGCATACCATAAAGCTACAGATTTCAGTCAGGGACTTTTTTTAAGGAAACATAATTTTGACTATGTATTATTATTGGTTATGTCTATCATCTTCTTTGATTGGGACAATTGCTTCCTGCCAGAAGAAACACACCTTTAATGTAGAGTAAAACACTGCATCTTCAGACAGTAGCTTGCACTGATCAAGGTTTTCTTCTTCTGGATGGACAATCAGAGGCATATATAGATAATTCTGACAAAATTGACCTTGTTTATTGATTCCCAAATTTGCAGCCCGTTCAAAAATGCGGGAAGAGCTCAAATCTTATGCACAACGTCACAATCTTGCTGAATTTGGAGAATCACTGAAGGAGTTATTTGAAACTTACAATATTGCGGAGAGTATAGAGCAGATGCAGGTGTCTCAAACCTGTTCTCAGGAGCCAGAAGAGGAAACTAGAGCATCTGATGATGATGTCCATAGCTCTGTTTCAGTGACGGGTGCTAGGAAGCTGAAACCTAAGTCTTTGAACAACGAATCTGCTCAAACTTCCCCAGTAGCAGAATCAGCCAAGGACTCCAAGCCCAAAGCTGCCACTAAGATTAGAGAACCTGTCAGTAGGAATTCGGCTAACTCCAAGACCTTCAAAGACAGAGAAACTCAAAACTTGCAGAAGAAGCCCCAGAAGTCAGTTAAACAAGAACTCAACAAAGAAAAGGCAAAGAAGCAAGAAAGAAAATTGGCTGCTGAAGAAGGTGAGAAATCTTCAGACTTACTATAGCTTTAAGTTATTGCATATACGAAGGAAATTTAAGTCATCTTCCCTTGTTCACAGGTCAAAATAAGCATTTACCTGCAGAGGAGACTGTTGAGAACAAGGAAAACATGGTAAACTCCTGTTAATGTTTATTGCCAGTCTTTCTCCTATCTGGTCTTATTCATAAGAATCGTTAAGTTTTCAATAGGTATTGCTAGAGCTAGATTGGTCCAAAATATCACAGTACCATTTGGGTCTGATGATGAACTAGGCTTCTGTGAAATCGCTTCCCCCTTTTTATTTGATGAAATTATCTGTACTTCTATACTGAATTTCTGGGATTCAGGATGCTCTAAGTTCCTCTGTTTTCTTTTGATGTATCATTTCGTAATGACAAGAAGCATTTTTCTGTTTTTAGGATTCTGCTCTGGTTCAAGAGGGTCTGTCTGAGGCTGCTTAAGCCTATGTCCAGCATCCATCCTGTAATGAGGAACTCTTTGCTTGTATAGATAGAAGTTTCTACAACAAGTGTGTCGGTGTGGTTTGAAAAACAAAAATCATCTTTACTTTTGCTGGTTTTATTTGCAATTCCTATAGGTGATGTTTAAGTGTATTCAAACAATCGGGCCGCTCCTCTCACAGTGTGGTTAACTTTTTCTGGCCGAGAGGCCTTGTTTGAGATGTGGTTTCAAATTCAGTGAAATGGCAAGATGAGAGGAGGAACAGCTTGCAATTCTTTTATTTTTCTATTTTCAATGTAATAAAAAATATAGCGCTGTTTGCAATCTTCAAGCCCGCTGGTATTGCGCATTTCTTAGTTGAACTTTTACTGCCCTGCAGACATATTAAGCGAGCAGTCTAAATCACGCCATAGCCATTTGTTCTTGAAGGTGGTTGCATGGTCTTTAAAACTTGTTCCAAGTAGTGGAGCACGAATTTTTCAAACGTCTTTATTTCTTTACGTATGACATTAGGTTGTAGGTGTATATTCATGATGTTTCAAGATTAGTTAAGATGCGAATTGATATGAACTTAGGGTGTGTTGTTTCTAGAACAATTTCATTTCACGTTAAAGACGAATGTTTTTGGGAAATTAATTTTCAGGAAAATGTTTTCCCTTTGTCAAATTGGGAAATTCATTTTTGTAATTTTTAAATATGCACATTTTCTTGATCGTAAATGGTTTTTTTATTGACTAATCATTTTTAGCAATTGATTTACAAAAGATTGTTTTACTTAACCACCGCCTTAGTCAACAAAATCACTCGCCTACTGCACTTAATCCCAAGACCTGCAGCTTCCGCAAACCAAGATGGCTAATTCTTGGAACTTGGAAATTCCTGGCCTGAAAGAAGGCTCACTGGTGGTTCAACTAGAGAACCGTCCTTAACCTGAGTAATATTGCCAATATTACTTTGAACCGAGGCCTTTTATTTTGCTTAACCTGAGTAATATTGCCAATATTACTTTGAACCGAGGCCTTTTATTTTGCTGAGGCTTTATTTATTTTATGAAAAATATATTTCTGAAAAATATTTTTCAAGAAATCATCTTTCAAAGAAGTTAATATTTTTCGGTTTTTGGCTAATATTTGAAAAGAAGAATGAGAACATTTCCTGTTTTTTGGAAAGGAAAAAGCAAGCATCATTCGTAATCATGATAGCATTGCAGAGAGAAATTGAGAGATTCCGTGGACACGATCGTGGCATCGTCGAGCGCATTCAGCGAGCTTCTTTGGACTTACCATCTTCGAGAGACTTGCTCTCACTGAATCACGTCCAAAGCTTGAGCTATCCACCGTCTGGTCGTCGATTATTTCTACATTGAACAAGTACTCCTCGAAACAAAGTCCGTCGTCATTTCATTAAACATCTTCCTTGCAAAATCAATTCCTCCACGGCAAATCAATGGCAATGGAACTCGGATATCAGCGAGGGCAAAGCAGGAATGAACTGAAAATCATTACTAAAATTTAATCGGACACAAAACGACCTGATTCAGCTGTGGCACAAATGGCTTCGAACCATCACCATCGGAAACTCAACGCCGGTACGCAATCCCCAGGCTGAAGCCCAAAACAATGATAAAGAGGGATAGATGATTGAAGAGGAGGCTGGAGCTCAGTGCTTGAAGGATCGTGAAGCGAGTGTAGCCAAATTGAGATCGAGATCGTCACAGGCGAGGCGGTGACACCGGTGGCCATTGAAGAGGGGAAAACCCAAAAAGGAGCCATCGACATTAGCACAGACATGCCAGTGAACAGAGGTGGAAGCGCAGCAACAGCGAGTCTAGCTAAGTGTTCTATTGACTCGAGTTAAGTGAGGGAAGAGAGGAAGAAGCCCTAACTTGAGAAAGATGGAAAAATGATTTTCTTCTTTCAAAAACGAAAATCATTTTCCCCAATTTTAAAAGAGGATTTTTAGTTCACCAGAAAATATTTTCTTTGACAGCTCATTTTTCAATCCTCAAACATTACAAATTTTGGTGAAAGATTTCCTGAAAATCATTTTACTGAAAACAAATGGAGCCATCTGCAATCAAATAAACCCATATATTACATTACCTTCACCAATACACTGCTGATAGTTCAACTCTACCTTTTACAAAGTTAAAATTCTGGCCAAGCTTGGAAAGACAATAGCACCACAATAAATGATTTTTCAAACAATTGACATAACAAAGCATTGAAGTGTGGCATTTTTACTACAGGATACAAGTTACACACCCCTTGTTTCGATTGTGGATTACAATCCGCGGAATGAAAACCCCCAAACTTGACCTACTCTCTACCGCTGCCCCGGAATTTGAATTTAATCAGCAGTCCAGCTCTGCTCCACTATTTCCCTTACTCTCCGGTTGTATTCACGCTTGTTCTCACTGAACATTCGAGCAGCTTCCGAGTTTGCAGGAGAGTTCGGATTGGGATCACACAGTAAAGACTGCAACAAAGAACAATGACATTACCAAAGAGCGGAATTGCTTGAGGATAACCAAGTAAATTATAGATGAAGCCGTAGCATCAGTAGGCGGTCACAGCAGAAATATATTAGGTGATTTCTAAGCCAACCATGAGCCAGGATCGTAAGAAGATACTTGACAATGGCTACCCTTTAGCAAAGTATTTCAACAAAGACACGGCCAGCTTACACCTACTTTTGGCTAATAATGCCAAGAAACAGATGTAAGTTTCATCATTCACCAGAAGAATCAACTCAAAGAAATAAGTTCTGCCACTGAAGAGGCCAATTCTCAAGTCTCTAAAAGTAACATCTGATGAAGTGAGCCCTCTGCTCACTCCACTCACTAGTACTTATGTCCCAATATTTTCCTAAGACTTGATAAATGTAAGCCAAATCAAGTATAGACTGAAAAATGGGCAAATTACAAAGCTTAAGCGAGCATTTATGAGCTCACCACATGTCGGCATACAACATAAGTTGGAGCAAAATGGCTTAATTGCCAGAAAAAATAATTACCAAACCACAAAACTTCGAATGGTATTCAAAAAGAGTCCATATTAAAAGATGAAAAGAAGCAGCAGACTATATCTCCACAGAAATATTTACTCATCCCGAAATACCACTCTGGTAATGAAAACAGGCAGAGCTTGGGTAGTTGGCTCACTGCGGGACTATATACAGTTTGACCTTATACCCTTTACTGTCATAGCATTTCAGAAAACTGTATTTTCAGATTTCTAATAACAAAGCTGATAGACGACGTAAAAGACTTGTAAATGAAGTACCATAACTGTTTTTTGGATTGCACAAATGATCATCCTGAATGATCAGTCGAAACCAATCTTGCTCTAAACTTTAATGGCCAAAATCATGACCTATTAAGCACCATCAATATCACTAAATTTTGATGGCCAAAGCATCAGGCAAACAAATACTAGATGTGGAAGCTTCTAAAATTTAATCAATTGCATGTGATCTTCCAGAAATCTATTCCTCCTACATACAACATGAATTCCATTACTCTACTTCCAGAATTTTCGGATTGATTTTCCATCGCCACTTAATTCTTGAAGTATGCATCATTAAAAATGAAGAGTACGAAATATGCTAAGGGTCTCATTGAAACATGCAAACTGTCGACGATATTAGTCGACCAAAAACAGAGAGGTGCATATCAAAGCCAAGAACAACTCATTGAATATCTACGCATTGTATGGCGAATGAGATGAAGACAATAAATGAAGCCACTAAAAAAAGCTGTGTCTACCATAGAGTAATAGCATGGTTTGTGCATATAGAAAACACAAGATGCCAAGTTCAAATTCAAAACCAAAATATCCATCCAGTAAATGTTCCATTTGCTTTCTTGTAGAAAGCATGCTACTAAAAACAGGAAAGTTTATAGTACCTGGATAGATGTGAGTATTGCTGCAACATCATATATAGGACTCCACTGGTTTTGCAATATATCCAAACAGATACTTCCGTCGGCATAAACTATAAAAAATTTAGTAATGAAACAAGGCCATCAGTAATCATTTTACATCATGAGAATAGATGCTCACTCAAGGCAGCTTGTAACTTGATTTTCCTGCAACTTACTGTTTGGGTGAAACATTCGAGAAACAAAGCGCACTGTCGGAGGTTTATTTGGATAATCCTCTGAAAACTGAAGAGTCAACTTGAACGTACCTGGAAAACTCTTGCAAATTTTTAAATGTAGACTCAACAGGTGCAGAAAATTACCACGAATGTATGGAGTAAAACCAACAGAAGCAACCAGAAAGAAAACATAAAGAGAATAAGACAGTGGATCATCTCCTTTTAGTTCAAAGAGGGTTCATCATGTGGTCCCACATGAATAAATGCAACACCCCATGGTTATAACGCACCCAATGCCCATAATAGGGAAGTAACTAGTGCAGGTACGGAATACCTTTTTTTGGCATTATCATGATTATCTAATCCTAACTTTTTTCATAATTAATACTCAAACAATAGTGTTAAGAAAAGCCATCATAATTTGCAAAAAAATATTTTTCCCTAAATGAGTCAAACTCATTAGCAATCCCTCATTATCTTTTCACATTTAGTTCAAATGTAATATATCCTTTGGCATACGATCTTGAAGTACTTTTTTTCTTTAATGATCTTTCATGTATTGTTTAATATAACCCAAATTTTATGACATTTTTTATTGAGAAGCTCTTAATCAAAACTTTCTCCTTAGATCTTTCATGTATTGGACCTTCAATATAACCAACATTTTATGACATTTTTATTGAGAAGCTCTCAATGAGAACTTTCTCGTTAAAGTGCATGAGAAATTAAAAAATGAGGCTTCTTTAGTAAATACAACAAAATAACTAAATTCTACTCCTGATTTAATCCTCAACTAGACAAAAAAGGTATCAAAACAGATAAAACTACACTTCATGAAACAATGCACTCTATACTTAAGAGGATGCAAAGGACATCAAGAGCTAATTAACTGGAAATGGTCAAGCAGACAAATGAATTTCCTCAAAATTACTTTTTACTTTTTTATTAAAATAAATCTTGTGGCAAACGCAATTTTGACTTTCTTTAACCCATATGCTTGAAACTTTCACCACATTATGTACATTTGCGTATAGGTTTTTGTAATTTTTATTTAAATTTGTGCAATATTTTAAGTTTTCACGAAATCCTAAAAAAATATTATGTTTTACTTTTGCTGAAGTGTAAATAAACGCGCCCAATAATTGTTGAGAACTATACAACCTACATGAACCTTATCCCACAAAATAAGGAAATTTTTATAGCTTTCATGTAAAAGAATGAAAATTCTTATCCAAAGAATGAGGAAAGGAAAGGAAATAAGATAACATTATTTCGCCAAACCACCTTATAGATTGCCAACTGTCAACGTGTCATGTCTTTGAAGCCCTCCTTTATGTAATAGTAAGATTTATCGTTAATCGAGCAGTGCTTATGCTAAAGTGCAAATAAATGCACCCGATATCGAGAATTGTACAACCTCCATGAACCTTATCCCACGAAATAAGGAAAATAATTTTAGCTTTCGAGTAAAAGAATAAAGATTCTTATCCAAAGAATGAGGAAAGGAAAGGAAACAAGAGAACACTATTTCGCCATACCATCTTATAGATTGACAACTGACAACATGCCATGTCTTTAAAGCCCTCCTTTATAAAATAGTAAGATGTATTGTCACTAGAGCAAGTAAACCACAACCAAAATCTCTACAAATATATAATCTGCAACAGAAATATCAGCACATTCTCAACAAGAATGAAGGTTCACATAAGCGATGAACAATCAATGGAAGGCTTACCTCCATCCCAGGGAGTATCGTCAGGACTGCAATGCAACCACAGAAGAAACAACAAACAACTTACCCAGCCATACTAACCAAATGAAAGGAAGCAAAGATATTATAAGAATCTAAGACCACTAATCAACATACCCGAATATCACGGCATTCCAAAGCATAATGTTATTATCTTGGGGCGCCCCACTAATGCCTGCCGGTGGGTCCTGTTGCAACCTCTTAAAATCCCTCATCAGCCTCTTCCTCGCAGGAGTTGACATCCCAGGTCACTGCCCACGGATTCCAAACAGCAATCCAATGAAGCAAAAACAAAAAATTCACAACATTTCTGAAGTGAAACAACGAATTCGACCAAACGCACCCCACTTGCTAGCTGGAAAAAGCCAAATTTCATCCTTGAAATTCGACAATGAAAACAATTCACATGACGCGCTTAATTCACCTCAATTCTCACGAACTTTTAAACCTTACGAGAGCAAGTAGCAATATCCTCCAGGCAAAATAAAAGTTCAAACTTGAAAAGCGAAATTCCAATAATCACGCACGCAAATCAAAACCCAGAGAACAAAAAGGAAATCAAAGCTAGGGTTTCCGCCAGAATGAGCCCAAAGATCACCGATCCATAGAATCGAACCCTCAAGGCCACACGGAAACGAACCAGACGCACAAGGGAAAGCTGGATACGGCAATCAACACACAAATTTCACACCAAAATCCGAAATCGAAACTACGGAACAGCGTCGAACCTGGCGGAGGAGCGCGAACGGCAAACCTCGAAGCTGCTCCGAACGCGGCAGCAGAACAGAGAGAGAGAGAGAGAGAGAGAGAGAGCTAGGGTTTCTCAAAGGCCCCTTGCCGAGTGGAGAGAGAATCTGTGCAAGCGAGAGAGAGAGAGATTCTACACGCTCGAATAGAGAGAGAGAGAGAGCGAGAGAGCGAGAGAGATGGACCAGCTTCGCTTGGCTTATGCGTAGAGAGAGAGAGAGTGATGGGTTTCCGTGTGCCGGCGTCGCAGGCGATCTTTGCTCTCGTCCCTTGCGTGAAGTCTGGGCCTACCATTCGTTTGGGCCTACACGGAATCGGCCCATATCTTATTGACGGGCCAGTGATTCCGGTGAAGTTAAATAGTTTTCCTACGGATTATTAGGGGGTAAACGGTTGGATTCGGTTTGCATTTTCAGGAAATCCGAACCGATAGAGTGAGCACTTGAACTGAATCGAACGCAAACCAGTGTGGACCTAATTCGGTTTTTCGGTTTTCCTCTTTTTGCCTCGCTTACTGGAACCGAACTGAATAAAAGATGAGAAAGAAGATAAATTTAAAATGGGTATTCCATTTTTGTTGAAAATTTCGGTTCGGCTCGATTAATCAAACCAAACCAAATTGACTTGAATCGGAAACAGGAGCGGTTATTTTTCCACTATCCAAATTGAAAACCGAACTGCATTTTTTGGTTGGGTTCAGTTTTGATTGAGCGCCAAAACCCTAGCTTTCTTCAAGAAACCAGCTACTGATGTTCATCAACGCATGGCAACACGACGCAGCCGTCGATCTCAGCCAATTCAAAGAGTCGAGAATTATAACAAAAGATCACAGCTGAGCAAGCTGTAAGCGAGAACTACAGGTATCCTTTCATCATGCACGTATAAGATCGGGCTCGCCAAAGCGATGCCCTTTTCAACTTCGAACAGAGTCGATCTTGTTAAACAATCCGCTAGCAGAAGGGTACAAAAGAGCATAAACTAAAAGAGGAAGACAAAAAGATATATTGCTAAGGCACACGGTATTGCATCAGGTTGTCTACTCGTTTCCGATCAAAAGACAACTGTCGCATCTGCTTGTCGATCTCCTGTACAGCGCCTTGATCCTCTGCGATGTCAAATGAAAATGTCTATTAGCTCGTAAGACGTATTTTGCAAGGGGAAACATCAAACTGTAAATGAGTTGCATGTCCTTTTCTTGTTTCAATATGAATTAACCAACTAATTTGTGCTTTTTTTTAGAAGTAGTAAGGGCAAAGGAAAGAAAACATTGACACAAAAGGCCCTAGATCGATAGTTGACCGTGGGAACTGACAGCAACATTTTTCAGATTACTGCTTGCTATTTGTTCCTCCAGCCATGCCGGGCCACAAGCCCTGGTCGCTGGGGCCTCGTCCTTCTAGACCGGTACGAAGGAAAGTACCACCATCTCGACTAGTCATCACCAGCACAACTGGGGTGGCGATGGTGCCAAGAAGGTGATGATATTAAGGATCGGCAGCTTCTCTTTTTTTTCATTTTGTTCATCAGCTTCATTGGTGAACAAACAACTGGTACGATGATAGTAATGCAAAAGCCAAGCAGGAGCTCGAAATTTTCCCTTACCAGAGTAAAGTGATGATGTCCGGCGTGCAGCTCAGGGTTCCTCTAAGGATCATCCAATCGCCATCACCCTTGCTGTCGGTCGGAGCCATGAAGATCACACCCATGTACGAGACATACGCGTCAAATATGGGCACCCACCACAGACGCAAGTGTAGCCTTCGCTTGGATTTCACCATCACATCGATGGCCACCACCCCGCCATTCAACGAGCTCACTCACCAGGTGCTTCACCCCAAAGTCGTTGACCCTTGCAATCATTGACAGGGCCTCGGCTCGGACCGTGGTCACGTTGTCGGGGCCTTGAGTGAAGGCGAGAACGAGGGAGGGACGAGAGAGAGCGAGTTGGCCGTTGAAACTCAAGATAGGCTTCATGTGAGGGTACTTGACGGTTATGAGCTTACTAGGGTTCTTGACGGAAAGAGCGATGTTCCACCGGGCGGTGACGTGGGTGGTGGAGATGTTGAGGGATGAAAGGGAAGAGCCCGGGTTGAGCCAGAACTCCGGGGACATTAGGGTGGGTATGGCCATGAAGATGGCCATGAGGAGGCCGAGAATAGTGGGTATGGCATATGTGATGCAGCGGCGGATGATGAGCTTGCACTGGTTGGACCATGGCGACCCTGCCGACGGTGATGCCGAATCGGACCCTGGCAGCCCTGGTGATGGTGAAGCCGGATTGGACCGTGGCGGCCCTGGCGACAGTGACTCTGGATCAGACCGTGGTAGCCCGACTGACAGTGAAGCCGGATTGGACCATGGCTCTGGTGACGGTGACTCCGGATCACTGATAGCACGGCGCGAGATGGCGTGGGGGAGCTCATTTGTAATTTTTGTGTTTGTGTGTGTTGGAAATATATCTTGTATATCTTGAAGATCCCGATTCTATCAATTATGATTCAGTCAATCATGGATTGATTTTGGTAAATAGGAAAATAGTGATTCATTTATTATTTTTTCCTGTTTTATTCTTTTGTCTCTTACATTATAAATTTACCGATGTAAGTGTATATAATCAATACAGAAGAATCTTTTTCCCAAATTTCCATTACGCTTTCTGTCAACATTTACACTTTCTATCATGGTATCAGAGCCAATTCCGCATACTTAGAATTGCCTCCTTTTTTTTTTTTTTTTTTTTTTGCGCATTCCTATCCTGCAAAACAGACCAGCAAATCGGTTAGGAATTCAGCAATTTCTTGATACCATGACAAAGAACAAGAACATCGAGAGCTCCTCAACAGAGGAGACACCCACCTCATCAGATTCGGTTATTCTTTCTAGCAAGGAACGATCGTCTGTTCAAAGACCAGAAGAAACTCACGATTCCTCAAGGCCCATTCCTGCATTGGGTCAAATTTCTGGCCTAGCTCAGTGGCCCCCAACTTTCCCTCCAGTTAATTGGTATCAGTGGGCTACTAGGCCAGGACAGATGTGGGCCCAATATCCTTCTGGACCTGCGCCGTCCATGACTGGTCCAATCGAGGAATTAGGCCAAACAAACCCGGGCCAAGGATTTGGATCTGTGCCGAGTTAGGGACCCGGATCTATGGCGGGTCAAGGGACGAATCCCTACCTGACATTTCAACTCGGTTACATGCCGCTGGTTTTTCCGGTTCGGCCGGTCTGAACCCGGCAACCCCCTCTACACATCACCGCAGATAGCCTCGAACTACGTCTCATCAGCCTCCAACTCACCGGACCAAGGAACTATTCCTCATGGGCTTAGGATCTCCGGCAAGCTCTTGTAACAAAAGACAAAGATGGCTTCATTGACGGAGCTGTTCCGTTCCCGACCGACGAGCGCTTCCAGCGACACTGGCAGAGGTGCAACCAGTTGGTTCGCACCTGGATCCGTAACACCCTCGCCCTCGACGTTGCTGTTGGACTACCGCCCACTGAAGATTCGAAGCAAATCTGGGACAATATCAAAGAAATGTATGGCCGGCTCGATTGAGCACGGCTCTTCACCATTACCCAAGCACTGACCGAGTTGAAGCAAAGGAACCTCTCGGTTACCGCTTGCTTCAACCGTCTTTCCTCCCAATGGAACAAACTGGAATCAGCCAAGGAACATCTACAAGGACTTGAGGCAACGCTGAAATAGAACAAAGAAATCCGAGAAAGAGAAAAGGCCACATGGTTCTTACTGATTCTCAACGAGTTGTTCTCGGCTTTCAGGTCACAAATCCTCGCGATGGACCCTCCACCGCCGCTCGGCCGCATCTATCAGTTGGTCGTCCAAGAGGAAGACCACAGAATGGCCGCTACCAAACACGCTCGGGTGGGTAAGGGTATGAGCCTTACCGTCCTTCCCTCCGACGAGAAGACCTTCGGCAAAACACCTACAGATCTAGAGAGGCAGAGAATTGTGGCTGCGGCAAGGAGACATGGAGGAAACCCTAAAACTTTGCAAACGAACGGTTCGAATCATAGATCTGGAATGGATGGCTGGGATTGTCGATCTAGAATGGACGGTTCAGATAAACACGCTGGATCTGATGGCTGGGATCTTAGCGCTGGAATGGACGGATGAGATCGACGCGTTGGATCGAACGGTCACCATTTGTCCGCGGCTTCAAGAGAATAGACGGTTGGGATCGTGCCACGTCAGCACCATTTTATGATAGATCCTATGGGCTGCGAAATACCATGTCAGCAAGAAAGGTTAGTGGACAAAATTCCCGATTTAAAAATAAATATTGCGACTATTGTAAACGTCCACACCATACTATTGAAACGTGTTCGAAGTTGCATGGAAAACCTAATGACAAGGACAAAAAAAGAGAATCCACAGTTTCTCAGGTTTCTACACAAAGGGCCGGTGGATCACCTCATCAAATGATCACCCAAGAACAATATCAGAATATTGTACAGATGCTGGATCAATTCAAGACTAGCGATAAGGGCGCGGGATTCTCAGGTACCTTCCTTTGCAATAAGAATTCGTTTTCAGTTGATGTATGGATAATCAATTCAGACACTAGTGACCACATAGTATGCAACAAAAATCTATTTTCTCACATATATAAAATGCCAGAATCCCCTGTCACGGTGCGTCTTCCAAATGGGAACATCACAAATGTTACCAAAATCGGCACCGTACTTCTTGGTCAAAATTTTATCCTCCGAAATGTCTTATATATTCCAAAATTTGAATTCAATCTACTATCTGTCTCAAGAGTATGTGAGGATAACTCTTGTCATGCCGTATTCAATTCAGACAATTACCTCTTTCAGGACCATTCGACTAGCAGAGTGATGGGCTTGGATAGTATGGCATAGGGACTCTATTTCTAGAATTATTGAATAAGCATGTTTCTTGTAATGCCATTAGTAAAAATAAAAATCTCCTTTCTCATCAACGATTGGGTCACAATGCATTTTTTCCTCATCCAAAAATGTCCAATATATCCTTTAGCTAAACAATCTCGAGCATCTTTTCCAAAAAGTACATCTTGTGCAACAAATCCTTTTTCATTGCTTCATATGGACATTTGGGGACCTTACCATACCCCTCACCGTGACGGATCTCGATTCTTCCTCACAATTGTTGATGATTACACTCGAGCCACCTGGGTATATCTTATGCAATTGAAAAGCTAAACTTTTGGTAATTTGTCAAATTTCCTTTCCATAATTAGGAATCAGTTTGGCAGATCTGTACAACGAATTTGTATAGATAATGGGCATGAATTTTTTACTTCTGATTGCAACATATTATTATCATCCTATGACACACTTCATGAAAGCTCCTGCACTTACACTCCACAACAAAATGGAGTTGTTGAGTGCAAACATAGGCACCTGTTAGTGGTAGCCCGTGCTCTTAAATACCAAGCTTCTATTCCAGAAGATTTTTGGGGAGATTGTGTGGTCATAGCTGCCTACTTGATTAATCGCATGCCAACTCGGATTCTTAATGGTAGTACCCCTTTTGAGATGCTTTACAACAAACAGCTTGAAGTATTTGGTTGTTTATGTTATGCAACAAATGTGGGTCCTCGAGATAAAATGGGCCATCGGGCCACTCAGTGCGTTTTCATGGGATATCCTCCTCTTCAGAAAGGATATCGAGTTATGGAGATTTCTATAGGGAATTTCTTCATTAGTAGTGATGTTGTATTCCATGAAGATGTGTTTCCGCTTGAAGAAATGGTTTCTCCATCATAGCCCTCTTTACCGTCAAGGCATGACAGACGTTTTTTGTTCGAAGAATCTTTATCTTCGACTCCAGGCTTCCTTATCGCACCAAGATCATCTATATCATCAGGACCATTTCTGTCTATACCGATGGAATCTACACCTCCAGAAACAACATCACCAAGTTTATTTGAAGACATCCCTCAGTCTCCTTCAACAACAACTAATTCACCAATTATTTTCGAGTCATCAGATCCTTCAGCACATGTCATTGAGTAGCCTCGACGTTATGGACGGCACACTCGCCCGCCTACATGGATCTAGGATTACATATGTTCAGCAACAAGTTCTTCAAGTACACAATATCCCATTACCTCATATGTGTCATTTAATCAATTATTGCCAGGACACGTGTTGTATTAGTCGTATATCAGAAGAACAAGAACCATCTTCATTCACTGAGGCAGCACGAGATCCAAGATGGCGAAATGCGATGGAATCCGAACTTGCTGCCCTAATAGAGAATCACACCTTGGATATCGTTCCCTTGCCCCCACGTCAGAAACCAATTGGTTGCAAGTGGGTTTATAAGATCAAGATCAAAGTAGATGGTTCTATTGAGCGCTATAAAGTCAATTAGTCGCCAAGGGATTCACTCAAAAGGAAGGCTTTGACTATCATGAGACGTTTTCTCTAGTAGCTAAAGAAGTCATTGTACGTTCCTTCTTGTCCGTTGCAGCCATACGGAATTAGTCCCTCCATCAGATGGATGTGCATAATGCTTTTCTACACAGTGATCTTGATGAAGAAATCTACATAGACATTCCTCAAGGATTACGCAGACAGGGGGAGTCTCAGGTATGTCGTTTTCGTAAATCCTTATACGGATTAAAATAGACATTTAGACAATGGTATGCCAAATTCACTACTGCACTAACCAGTGCAGGTTTTGCGCATTCTAAGTATGATTATGCCTTGTTTACATGAACTACAAAAGATTCATCAATTTATTTGTTGATATATGTCGATGACATACTTGTCATGAGAAATAATGATTCTAATGTTGCCAAGTTCAAAAAGTATTTGAACTCCACTTTTCATATCAAAGATTTGGGATCACCAAAATATTTTCTTGGTATCGAAATTGCTCGATCCAATGAAGGAATTTGTCTCAGTTAGAGGAAGTTCATCTTGGAGATTATTTCTGAAGCAGGTTTATCAGAATGTAAGCCAGCAGCCATTCTAGTTGAGCAGAATGTCAAATCGACAACACATGAGTATGACCTTAATTCCCCTTCAACCATCAAGGATCCAGTGCTCAAAGATCCTTCTGAATATCAGCGACTTGTCGAAAAATTGATATATCTTACAATGACAAGACCTGACATATCTTATGCAGTACAAGTACTCGGCCAGTTCATGCATATGCCAAAGCAATCACATATGAATGCTACGTTGAAGGTGGTGAAGTATTTGAAGGGATGTCCAGGCCTTGGTATACTTCTATCTCGTGACTGCAATATGAAAATGACAACTTTTTGTGACACAAATTATGACACTTGTCCAATGACCAAAAGATCTATTACTGGTTTTTGCATAAAACTAGGAAATTCATTAATTTCTTGGAAGACAAAGAGGCAATCAATTGTATCACTATCATCTGCAGAATCAGAGTATCGGGCCATGGCAAAGGCTACCTATGAAATAGTCTGGATACGAGGACTACTTTTGGACCTTGGAGTACAGGTTAGTGGACCAAGTGAATTGTTTTGTGATAATGATGCTGCACTTAAATTAGTGGCAAATCTAGTTTTTCATGAAAGAACAAAACATATAGAAGTGGATTGTCATTTCACTTGGGATAAAATCAAAGATGGAGTTCTCGTGACAAAAGGAATTGGAACAACGGAGCAACCTGCAAACATTTTCACTAAAGCATTATGTCAGAGACATCATAGGTATCTATTGAGCAAGCTAAGTATCCTTGACATTTACAGGCCACCAGCTTGAGGGGGAGTGTTGGAAATATATTTTGTATATCTTGAAGATCCCGATTCTATCAATTATGATTTAGTCAATCGTGGATTGGTTTTGGTAAATAGGAAAATAGGAAAATAGTGATTCATTTATTATTTTTTCCTGTCTTATTCTTTTGTCTCTTACATTATAAATTTACCGATGGAAGTGTATACAATCAATACAGAAGAAAAGCTTTTTCCCACATTTCCATTACGCTTTCTGTCAACATTTACACTTTCTGTCAGTGTGTTGGTTTTTCGGTGTGAAGTTGTGTCGGGACATGGGATTTAAAGGAGGAGAACCACGAAGAGAAGGGTCCTCGTCGAATGAGGACGTCTCATTGAATGAGAGACGTCCCCGTTTGCGAATGGGGACGTTGGACGTCTCATTCATCAAATTCCTCTTTCTGCCGGTACGAGGAAGTTGCCGTATCCTCCTACGTCTTTACACGGCTTTCGACTGGGAAGAGGTTTCCTCATTGTATCTTTACACACAACATTGGTTCTGTCTCTTACCTCACTTTTATCGCCCAGTCAAGGTTCGTGTTAGATCCTTATCGATTGTATTTTTTTTCTTTTACAACAAATTCTGTCGTCTATGGACAATCACTTAGGCTACGTTTGGTCATCCAGACTGAATAGGATATGATATTTTACATTATATTTTGATATATTGCATCATATATTTGGTGATTACAATAATAAAATCGGATATATTCACATATTAGTAAAAATGAACCAAAAATTTTACAAACTAAGATGGTAAAAATTTCTTGCCACACTACCACTTACTTTATTTTATTTTCCTCTCTTTTAGTAATTAATATCTTTTTTATTATTTTCTTCCCCTCCCATCATTCTCTAATAAAATTTTATTGAATAGTAAACTTTACTAATACACCTAAAATACAAAAATACCAAAAATATGTAATAAATATAAACATATATATGTTGAAATTATTTTATAAAGTATAATTAAATTCAAATATATATAAATAAAAATAATATTAAATTAAAATAAATAAATTGTTATATTTTGTTATTCTGAATTTATTCAAATATTATTTATATTGATATGTAATTTTGATATTATTAATTTTAAAAAGTTTGTCATTCGAGATGAATTCTTTTTTTTTTTATTATGGATGTTATAAATCTTATTTATCTTTATTCCACCTTTACTATGTGATAATTTTATCCAGTCTATATCTCTTTTATATCCGATTTTATCTTATTTTGAATAGGTATCAAACACATAATAAAATAAATTATATCATATTTCGAATTATATCCTGACTGTCAAAATAGTCGCAGGATATAATCATATTTTCATGAGGCGAAAGCAGCGTTCCCTTGTCCGGGCGCTGTTGGGCGAACGGATTATTATGCTGGCACGTCGTGACCTTGGGTCAAAATGAGACGTCAATGAGACGTCCTCATTGAGACGTCGAATGAGGACAAGGGACCCAATGTCGTGATCCCGGGGAGTTTAAAAGGTGGAATGAATTTGTTTTCTATATTAAAAAAAAAACAGACTCTAGACAATAAAAAAGAATGATAGAGATTCTTCAAATGTATTGACGAGGTCTATCCCTACCAAACTTTCAATATTTTAAAAAGTGAAGCAAGACCATCCTTGATCCTTCTTAAACCCTTCGAAGAAAACTGTGTTTCCCCGCATCTACCTGCTTTAGTCTATCCAAGTTGATCATCACCCAACATTTTTTTTAATTGGAGTAAGTAATATGGTATTATAATCTAATAACATCTAATTATTTTTTTTCCCAACCCAAGAACTCGTGCATTAACTGAGATTTTGTGATGTTTTTACTTAACTTCTGTTTTGCAAAAAAAAAATCATATTTTTCACTTCAGATGGATATTGTTGAGCCTACTTATCTTACAAATCACCAATTTTAACTCGAATCTAAATGCTAGCTCAAACTTATTCTTTTGTCTTGCACAAACTTTCAATTGGTATTCAAATATGGACCTAATTGGAATTCTATTCAATGATGCTGCTAAAGATGCAACGTGCCATTCCATAGTGTACTTGGTGGACAAGACCAGCTTTCCCTGTTTTTGGACAAAGCCGATCGCCAGTTCAAGGTTATAATTTTCAGAGGTTCCGGACATGCTCAGATTCAACAAGTTGCTCATTTATGCCATGTTTGCCCTAGATAAGTCATTTATTTAGTCCATTTCACTTTTTGTCGCCAAAATACAAACTTGAACGCTCACGTTCCTTCCCTTGCTTGGTACAAAGCTATCTATGTTCCAACAGCGGCTCCAACGACAACATCTGAAAGCCGTCGGATACAAGTGGAATGACATACCATTTCTTTAAGGGTATCACTGGGTGGAAAATTGACAAGAGTCAGATTTGATTGCCGACTGAATTTGATACTCAAATTAAAGTTAATGCTATTTTACGAAACAAAAAAAATTACGCTAAAATTGGTAGCTGCATAACTAGTTATATTTACATATTCATGTACTTACATACATACATATATATGTATGTATGTACATGAATATGTAAATATAACTAGTTATTTAGTTATATGTCCGATGACCCGAAAAAGAAAAATTGATAGACCATTGTCACATCTTCTTGCATATCGTTCAAGTATGACTATGTGAAATCTTACATAACGATTTGGAGAATAAACATGCTGTTCTGAAAAATCCAAAATGATTACAAAAACGTGTCTACATCAAATCATACACAGATTATATCTCCAATCAAGCACAAATGGATGTGGTATTAGGCTAAAAGATGGGGTCTAACTTCATGATAAACATTACCCAATTCAAGTTATTGGAAAATAAACTCCAAAGCCTTCAATAGTATGCTCATGATACCCTCTAGATTGTAGCAGTTGATTTGTGCATGAGTGAATGTTTAGTTTTGGAAATGGAGGTTGCCCATTTGAATCCAACCAACCAAATGCAAACTGTTTTAGATCGGGACCATTTGTATAGGTTAAATGTCTCTACTTAATCGAATCATAGGATTTGCAGGGTATTTCATGTTAGGAATGCAAATTTTTTAAGAAAAAAATAGAGAAGAAAACAAGTGAGAATTTTTACGTGGATAACCTTTTTCAAAAATCAGGAATGAAAAAACTACAGTACCACACTAGGCAATGTCTCCACTATCAGTATCAGTGTTATAAGCTCTAGGGTTACAAGTTTCAACATTACAACTATAAAAGATATTGCCCCAATATATAATAAAAGTTTAGGACATACATAATAATGATGAAAATTACATGTAAAGCTCTATTATCTACTAATCTTAAAAAATCAGCAATAATCTTTCATAGTCTTCATCTTTGTAACCCAAATTATCTTAGTGGAGTGGCCCCTTTCATCACCTATACCACCAACTTCTTCCACAATTGACGTATGACAACCTCAACATTCCATAGGTCTCTAGATAATTGAATCTCCACCCCATGAATTATCAAAAAAAAAAAAAAAAAAAGGACCGCTAGTTAATCAATTTGTGTATAGTTTTTCCAGAGCGTATACAATAGAAATACAAAGTCTATGAAGATTGGCCGTGCTGGTGGCGGACATGCCGCAATGTGGCCATGGCCGTGAGCTTGAGGAGCCAGATAACAGTGTGGAAGTGGTGGCAGAGGTCGTGGAGAAGCCACAGCAGTGGCCAACATTGGAAGCAGGTGGTCGTGGGTGCCATCACATGTGTAGTTATCAAAATGGACATGTCCACGCCACATTTTTGCGGTTGAAAGTCCAAAACGCGTATACAAGTTTATAACATAATTTCGTGGAAATAATGAACAACCGGACCGGCTATCCAGAACAGATGCAGGCACCTCTAATCTGGTCTCAGGAGACGGAAGAGGAAACTGAAAACAACTGGATGATTATGTCCATCTTCTTCCAAGTCCTTTAGAGAGCGAAACTCGAAACTTGCCGAAAGTCAATGAATCTTCATCGCACTAGTATTTGCTCATTTCTTAGAGGAAACTGTCACCGCCCTCCTAAACCAATGCCATAACCAGCACCGGTCGTATGGTTTCCGAAACATGTTCCGAGTACAGAAGCATACCAATGTCGAACCCAGTGAAGGAGCACGAACGATAAACCACAAAGCCGGTCCGAACGCAGCAGCAAAACAAAGAGAGAGCTAGGGTTTCTTTATGGCCTGGCGATTGGAAGCTTGCCGAGCGAAGAGAATCTGTACAAGCGAGAGAGAGAGAGAGAGAGAGAGAGAGAGAGAGACGTGATTTGCTTGGAACAAATGCGACATGATAGCTGATAGCTGGTCAAGAAAGAAATTTCTTCAAGAGATCGAAGGCATCTTGGTAATGCCTAATCCTTAAAATTCGAGTACAAAGCGCACATTTTGTATCCATATTAGTTCTGCACAGCGCCTTGGTAACGATAGAAACACCACCGATAATTTTCGATCAAGCACGACGCGAATAAGGAGGGGGATTGCACGAAGAAATATGATTCTCTTGCCACAAGGGAATGTGCGATCAATGCGAAGCAAATTCAACATTGTTTTTTCCCTTAATTGTTTTCTTTTCTAAAAAGCATAAGGCTGTGGGTATAACTGGAAGTAATTGCGTTCAGCCGGTTCAGTTAGGGGTGTCAAAAAAACCCGACCCGAACACGAAACAAGTATTATACTTGTTTCGGGTCTTGATATTGTTTAAGAGACAAATATAAAACAAGCAAAACATAAATGTTTAGGGTTGGGTAGGGTTGGAACATTGTTCGACCATGTTCCGACCCGGAACACAATAACTCCAAATCCAAATAAACAAACAAACATAAACACTAAACAGTAAACACGTATCTTTCTTGGCTCCGCCTTCTTCTCCGACGTCGCTCACGACTGCTGGAACCCTAGCCGCCGCCGAATCAGTCAATTGTTGCCATCCGTCGACGCGCCTCCGCCTGGCCGTTGCCGTCGCCACCCCTCGTCTCAACGCCGAATCAGTCAATCGTTGCCGGCGACGCCGAGGAGGAGGACGAGTCGGCTCTTGACCCCGAGCTCCGATACAGCTTCCAGTGGAATTTCAAGGTTCGCTTCTCCCCTGTAGTCCTCGATTACGCTCTATATAGGTTTGATCCACTGCTTCTTGATTTCCTGGGTTTTCGTTTTTGTTTTGTTTCTTGCTAGTTGTTTGGTTTTCATGTCGAGCGAGAGCGGCAGTTCTTGTTCTACCGAAATTTATAGCTAAAATGATTGATGGGTCTCTCTACGTCATCTTCTTTAGCTTTGGATGATTTCGGGAAATGGGGTGAGTCGTCTGGTGGAGTTGGATTTAGGAAGCTGAACAAGAATCGAAGAGTTGCCGTCGGATTTGTGTAATTGGTGTTTGCCAAGAAAGAAGAGATTCGGCAGCTTGACTTCTGAGAGAGCATCTTTTCTCTCTTTCCAGGATTAGGCTAGAATGAAGGAACTACGAAGATGCTCGCGAGAGAGAAAAAGTGCTGCAAAATGTGCCGTCTTTTTGTGCTAATTAGGTGATGTGAGCTGTCAGAAGTATACTTGTTTCTCATGGAAATGTGATTCCTTTTTACTGGAGAGCGGAAGGCTGTGAATTGAAGTTAGATCTTGCGCAAAAGTTTAAGTACCCCGCTTCTGATTTTCGTGTCTCTGAAAAGAAGCAATTTCACATGTAACAACAAATAAGACATGACAACTTGACAAATTAATTTAGGTTCATATCCCACATGACATGAGTGATATCCATAATGGAAGCAAATAGCGCATATTTTTTTATCGCAAACAGACTGGGATCTACAAGCACGAAAGAAAGTTCATTTTTGCAATGCAAAGGGAAGTGGAAACAGAGGACTATATTTTCTTTATATGACATACCTCCCTGTTTATTGACTCTCCCTGGAAAGCCACATTCTACTCCTTGGCGAAACACCACCCAATCCTGACAGAACAAAGCATAGCTGAATTGTACTTCAAACAAAACAACAGACAACAGAAAAGAAGAAGAGCAGACAAAGAACTTATCATAGACTCTCACAAAAAAGGTCTTTGGACATAATCTAGTTTCTTTCTAGATGAAGTTGCTAAATTACTGTTTTTGTTTAAATATATTAGCCATTGTGGCAGATTCTTTACTTTGTAGATAGAGTAATGGGAAAGGAATTTATAGTAAGAGGATGTATGTTGATCAGATTTACTTTGTTTGGAAGAACAGAATGTTAACTAGGCCTCCTCCTCATGCGTCGATGGAGATCGACTATTAGTTTTGTCCTCCCTTTTTGGCATGTTTGGTACATTGAAAACAGATATGTTTTCTTTTCCAGGTTCAAAGTGATCATTTCGAGGAGTTTTTCGCCCCTGAATTTGACAAATATGGTTATGAAGCTTTATACAAGAAAAAAACGATCAAGGTTATTCATGGACTTCTCCTTTTATGTTGTCTTAGGTTTCTCGTCATTTTATTTACTTATATGTCCATTGTCTGCAGGTTTATGGTGGGAATATCAATACAATAGATGGTTGTGCTACATTTTTTCGCAGAGACAGGTTTTCTAATGTAAAAAAATACGAGGTAAAAGAGTTGCTGCATTTGATGTCTTCTCCATCTCTGTATTATCAAAAGCTAAAGGCTTCAATGTGTCTATGCAAGTTGAATTTAACAAAGCAGCAGAGTCCTTGACAGAAGCATTGGTTCCAAGCACCCAGAAGAAAGCTGCTTTAAAACGATTAGTTAAGGTGGTGGATTTTTTTTCCCGGTTATTTGCAATTGCGTTATGCTCACGTTCTTTGACCTTTTTTCTATTTATCATTTCGGACTCAAGCATTTTTCCCATATCCCACAGGACAATATCGCTTTAATAGCTGTTATAAATAGAAGGATTGCTAGATGTCTTCAGCAGGGGATTCTAATGTCACAAATAGAAGGAGGAGATCTACAATGTGGGAGCATTTTAAAGAGATTCCTGGTCAAGAAAAGGCTGAGTGTTTATGTTGTAGCACCCTTATTGGTTGTGCTAGTGGTCAAGGGACTAGCTCAATGCATCATCATCTAGCTAGATGTAAGGAATATCCATATGCAGACGTTGGAAAAAGGCAAAAAAGTGCCTCAAGTCAAGTTGTTGGGGGTGGTAGTTCATCAGGTCCCTGGAAATTTTATCAGGATACTAGCAGAAAAGAATTAGCGATTATGTTTATTCTTAGTGAGTTGCCTTTTAAGTTGGTAGAGCATGAGGGATTTCATCGATTTGTGAATAGAATCCAGCCAAAATTCTTAATGCCGTCACGCAACACATTGAGGCATGACTGTTATGATTTATACATGGAGGAAAGAAGCAAATTGAAGAAATATTTCTCCGAGACATCTCCTAGAGTATGTCTAACAACTGACACATGGACATCTTGTCAAAACTTAAGTTATATGTGTCTGACTACTCATTTTGTTGATGCTGATTGGAAATTGCAGAAGAAGATATTAAATTTTTGTCAGATTTCAGGTCATTCTCTTTGAGATAATAGAAAAGCAATTGAGAAATGTTTGACTGATTGGGGGATTCCTAGTGTTTTTCTATCACTGTAGATAATGCTAGCTCGAATGACTTGGGAGTTCAATACCTGAAAAAGATACTTAACTCTTTGAACTCTTTGTTGTTAAGAGGTGAGTTACTCCATGTGAGGTGTTGTGCCCATGTATTAAGTTTGATTGTTAGAGAGTGGTTAAAAGACATGAACGATTCAATTGCTAGAATACGTTCAGCCGTACGTTATGTGAGATCTTTCCCTAGCAGGCTAAGAAAGTTCAAGGCTGTTGTTGAGTTAGAGAATATTGAGTCGAAGAGTCTTGTATGTTTGGATGTGGAAACTCATTGGAACTCAACATATTTGATGTTGGAATTAGCTTTGAAGTTTGAAAGAGCATTTAGCAATATGGAATTTCGAAATAGCAATTATGCCAAAGAGCTTTCCAAGGGGAAAGGGTTGCCCACTAGTGAGGATTGGAATTATGCACGTCACTTTCTTCCTTTTCTGAAGTTGTTCTTTGATACAACTATAAAAGTTTCAGGTTCTTCTTATGTCACTAGCAATAATATGGCAAAGGACGTGTATGGGATTTATATGATGATTGAGATATATTGTGGAAATGAAGACCAAAGCTTGCGACAAATGGCTCAAAGAATGAAAACGAAATTCCATAAGTATTTTGGCAATGTAAACAATATAAATCTCACTTTATTCATTGATTGCATACTTGACCCACGACATAAGTGAGACTATGTGAAGTGGATGATTAGTCATGTTTATGAAAGCAGGGAGGCAGAAACTTTACAAGAGAAAGTGATAACATCTTTGACATTATTGTTTGAACAATATCGCACGGGCGTATGCCTTTAAAGCAACTTGAGGCTAAAGAGCACAAGGATGGTAAGCATGTCAAGATCCCCAGTGGTTGGTGCTGATATTATGACTGAAATATATTTTAACCAAATTGGACAACAATATTTGGATGAAAAATCAGAACTGGACAACTACTTGGAGGAAGCATGTGAACGTTATAACTCTGAATTTGATATATTAAGTTGGTGGAAAGGAAATTCATCGAGATATCTTATACTTTCTACTGTTGCTCGAGATATTTTGCCCGTGCCCATATCGACTGTAGCATCAGAGGCGGCATTTAGCACGGGAGGTCATGTGCTCGATATGTTTCGAGTTCCTTGACCCCAACCATGGTGGAAGCTCTTATATATGCTCAAGATTGGTTACGATCCGCGCCACTTTTACATTCGATTGAGGAGGACTTAGAAGACCTTGAAATCTTTGAGTCGGGTGAGAAAATATAATTGTAGAATATTTATACCTTTCTTTATTTTAATGCATATGTTAGTGTTCTCATTTTTGTAGTGAATTTATTGTAGAATTGCCAAATACGACCACGGAGTCAAGCTCGATGTTGACTTCTCTCGATGATTGATGTATTAGAGGTTAGTATTTTATAATATGCAACTTGTGTAAGTCCTATTTCTTTTTTTGCACTCCTAACAGTATCTTTTGGCTTGCTTATGGACCCAAGCTATTGACAGTTGAGATTTATCTTGTTATCTGGGACAAGCATTCCAAATTGCTAGGAACAGTGGGGCTTTTGATTTGCATGATTGGAGGGATCATGTATTAGCAATCTACAAGCAAACCTAAGCCTGAGAAACAGTAGAAGCCGAAGAGACTTAGGAGGAACAATAGCAGCTAATTGAGATGCAATCTAGTAAGCAAAGCTCCGGTGATTGAGCATTTTGGTGAAAGAAAATCATTTCAGTTTTCTCATTTTTGTGTCTTAAAATATTATGGTGGATTGTCCACACTCCATGGTTAGATTGGTCTGAGGATATTGCATGCTTTTGACATTGGATTGAATTGATCTTGGTCAGAGTTCCTTTACTGATATTTTTGCTGCCATGAAGCTTTGATGACACCACATGCACAACCCATTTTTGGTTCCTCCTCGGGTTGGCTTAGTGTGGATTAATCTTGTTATCTCATATCTAGACGAGCATTTGCTAGGAACAGTGTGGCTTTTGATTTTGTGTGCTTGGTGTGTTCGCGCATCAGCAAAACATTTACTGGATGGAAATTCATTAATTTATCCATAGGCTAATGGACATTATTAAAATGAATTTCTAAAGTTGAAAATGTATTTTTTTGGTGCGAGAAAATTTAAGATTCATCGTTATGTGAAATTATGTGAATGGACAAGTCACAATTACTCTCTAAAAAGAAATGGGTTTCCTATGTATAAATGAAAGAAGCAGCTTGAGTGTTTAGTGCAAAAATATCAATTTCCATTCATGCAATTTAAATAAATAATAGCCTATAACAGTTGCGAGAAGTCGCGAACAATGATGAAGATGAATGCCCCCGTTTGACTCTCACTCGAACAAATAGAAAAAAGGGAGTTAAATTTTTTTTTTAAAAAAAAAGAGAAAACCCGGAAACCCGACCCGACCCGAATTTCCGATGCGAGTTTAATGTGTTTCGGGTCGGGTCGGGTCGGGTCACAGTATTTGACCCTTATGTTTCGGGTCGGGTAGGGTAACATCAAAACCCGACCCAACCCGACCCATTTACACCCCTAGGTTCAGTTAGCACAGCATGTGGAGTCCACACAACCCAAGAATGACTTGTATTGGACCATGTGATTCAGGTGCGGTCAATAATTTCTTATAACCATATATTAAAATGTTAAGTCAATATCGTAACAGAGGAATTGAAAAAGGATGTGGCATGATGTGAATTATTATATATTATTAAACGTTTTTGGTGCAAAAGACTGTCAATGAAAGATCCCATTTGAGTTGAATTGAGTCCATGAATCTAGAAACCAGTATTGACCATAAAATAAAATCTAGAAAACAGTGAGAATTCTTGATTTCTCTTATTCTATGTGCTTTTCATTGTATGTCCACCCCCGTGTACTTATGACTATGAATATTGAATATTCATTTTGAAACATAAGTAGTTACTTCGAAGAACCTTACATCCCATATAATTAGAATGAATAAGCCATGCAAGATATTAGTTCCACTAGCCGTGCTTAAACAAATTGGATTGAGAAATAATCTAAGCTACCAATGTACCAGAAAACCCAGAAAACAAAAAGGAAATTGAAGCTGGGGTTTCGACCTGAACGTGCTTAAAGATCACCAATCCATAAAATCGAGCACTCAAGGCCACACTGAAACGAACCAGACGCACAAGGGAAAGCTGGATACGGCAATCAAACCGCGAATTTCACACCAAAAGCTGAAATTGAAGCTACGGAACGGCGTCGAACCTGGCGGAGGAGCGCAAACGGCAAACTTCGAAGCTGCTCTAAACGTGGCAGTAGAACAAAGAGAGAGCCGGGGTTTCTCAAAGGCCTGGCGATTGGAAGCTTGCCGAGTGGAGAGAATTTGTACGAGAGAGAGAGAGAGAGAGAGAGAGAGAGAGAGAGAGGGATCAGCTTCGTGTCATGGCCCGAAAGTAAGCCGATCCAAGAGGTTCCTAAGGGATGGCCGTGACACATCCATGGATCAAGCAACCCTCAACTTGTATCCCAACGTTCTAGGGTTTTCTCGAGTCTTTTAGAATCCTCCTAGGGGCGGGCGATACGGTAATTGTATTCGTATGTAATAAATGCGGATAATTGGTAGTTGGGGAGATGCAATCTCCACTGTTAGATCGAAGAGAGATCTACGGATACGGTTTGCCTTATTTTTGTATATATAGGGGTCTCCTCACCCTCATTGTACTAATCTCATTCATAAATAATACAATCCAGAGCTTTTCTCTCTAAAGATCCTTGTGAGTTGAGTGTGAGAAAGGTTGCTTGGGAGAAATCCTAAGGCTGCACGGGCAAGGGAATGCTAGATCGATCGGCCCGTGACATTCACTTGGTTTATGCGTAGAGAGAGAGAGAGAGAGAGAGAGTGATGAGGTCCGATTGCTGTGTGCCGGCGCCGCAGGCGATCTTTCTCTCGTCCTGTGCATGAAGTTTATGTCGCCCATTCATTTGGGCCTCCACGAAATCGGCCCATATCTCATCGACGGGCCCGTGATTCGAATGAAGTTAAATAGTTTTCCTACGGATTATTAGGGCCTCAACGAGTCAGTTTGGTTTGGGTTTTTAAGAAATCCGAACAGATAGAGTGAGCAAAAAGTAAATTCAACAGAGACAAAACAAGAGATAGAACCGGGCGAAAGAACCTCTTCTTCACCATATTCATCCGCCTAGTTTGCTGCTCATTCCCGGAGATCTAGCCATCCGATTTGGCTGAAATTTGGAGGGTAGGTTCCTCTTACCATCCTCTTCCTTTCCACCAAACGGATTTGTCTAGGTTGGTCTACAGCTCGAGATCTCACTATCCCTAGAAGATTCGACCGATCTGCTTCTCTAGTGCGTTTCTGCTCGGTGTGGTGGTTTTGCTGCTCGACTGGTTCTCTGCTAGTTCGAAGGGGGCTTAGCTTCTTATAGTTGGAGTTTATTGAAGCTTTTCCTTGCTTTAGACCTTACATCTTTGGATTTCCAATCACGAGTTCGACCTTCTTGCGTCTCTGGTGCGTTTCTACTCGGTTTGCTTCTCTGGTGCGTTTCTGCCCGGTGTGGTCGTACTCGGCCTGCTGGTTTGCTCTCGGCCGCGACTGTTGGGCTGTTTTTCGAGCTGAAGCGACACTCATTCTTGTCCATGGTGCTGCTGAGTTCCTCCCTGGTAAGCTGTTCTTCTTTGTCGATGGCTTTTTATGGTAGTGGATAGGCTACATACCAGGTGTTTGGATTAATTCTTGCGCCATGACTGGTCTAGCTGGTACTTCCCGAGAGGCTCAAGTTGTTGCGGGCACCTCTTTGGGCCGTAACACTTTTGCTCTAGCTCATTCCGGCCCTTCCAAGGCTGGCTCAGTAGTTCATTTTGGCAAACAGCAAGTGCCCCGTAGGGCCCCCTCATGTTCGGGTCGCTCCAGGGGTAGGAGCCGCATTCGGGCCTCTTCCAAGCAACCGAGTGGTTCTACCCAGCAAACAGAGGATCCGAAACATTCTCCCACCCGAACGTTGGCCAATGTTGCAAAGCTAGTAGCGAAAGGATACGATCTTGCTTACTCCCCGCCCACTTCTATGGATGGCAAACCAGTTGTTCACCTTGCGGAGGAAGTCTTGGAGGCTTTTGATCCCAAATGGCATGAATGCCTTATTGGTTACTATGTGGGGGAAGAAGTTTCCCTTCAAACTAACGGAACAAACTTTGATGCAAACTTGGGGCTCCAAGCTTGTAGAGGTGATGGCGGACAATCAAAGCTTCTTCCTCTTCCATATTCCAGACCCGGTGTTCCGGCGTAAGATCCTAAAAGATGGACCCATCACGGTGGCAAGGATTCCTCTTGTTTTGCAGCAATGGAGGCCACTTATGGACTTGAAGAAAGACAAGCAAACTGCCGTTCCGATCTGGATTAGGTTGAATAACCTCCCTCTTGATCTGTGGTTGTCTTCGGAATCAAGCCGCCTCAGACTTGCCCGCCCTTACTCAGGCTCCCGTTTCGGATCCGGTCGTGGTGGAGAACCCGCAGGCTTCACAGCTTGGCTGGAACTTGGTGATAGGGAAAAAGAAGAAGCCCTCGCAATTGAAGGATCGTCCTTCAACCCGGCCGCCTCCTCCTGCTGAGGCGAGCAACTTGATGAAGCTCAAAGGCCCTGCTACGGACCAACCTCTTCCCCTATCCACAGTTCGGAAGTCGTTGAGGAGCGCAAGTGTTTCAAGGCCAACATCCTTTCCTAGCCCTCTGGCGAAGAGACCTAGCTCACTGTCGGAGATTCCTACCTCCCCCCTTGAGGAAAATAAAGACCAAACCATAGCCTCCAATTTTGGTCATAATGCTTCCGTGCTTTCAGACAGCTACTTTAGCTAGACGATGATTTGCTCTCACCTATCTCGTCTTTGAAGGCTCCTACCTCTTCAAGGAAGGTTGAGACCATCCAAGAGAAACTCATGGCCCTTGACCCAGCCCCTCCTCTTGTCGCGACCTCAGTTGCTTCGGCGGCCTCACGATTGAAGCCGAGTAGGCAGAGGTAAGCCCTCCGCTCCTCCACCTGCTCCTCTTATTTTTAGTTTTACACACACACACACACACATGAATAGTGGTATATGGAATGTTAGAGGTCTCCATGATCCCCTAAGACAAGCAGAAGTTAGGAACCTCGTATCTTCTAATGGGCTTTGTCTAATTGGTTTGTTGAAAACCAGAATTCCGGAACGTTAGAGGTCTCCATGATCCCTTAAGACAAGCAGAAGTTAGGAATCTCGTATCTTCTAATGGGCTTTGTCTAATTGGTTTGTTGAAAAATAGAATTCCGAATTCTCTCTTTGACTTCATATCTGCCAGACTGTTATCGGGCTAGAATTGGGTGGCCAATTATGAGTTCTCTTATAAGGGCAGGATCTGGGTTGGCTGGAACCCTTCTTTGGTGGATTTTAAAGTGCTTTCATCCAATAGTTAGGCAATTCATGGTAGTTTGAAGTTTAGCATGTCTGGTATCTCCTGCTGTGTCTCGCTGGTTTATGCTGAACATATTTTTGTAGCTAGAAGGCCATTATGGGCGGACCTTATTCAGAGGAGTATATTATGCTGAGATGTTGCTTGGTTAGTGGCTGAAGATTTCAATGCTATCAGGGATCCCTTTGATTGGATTGGTAGCTCTGATAGTTGGCTTCCTTGCTTTGATGATTTCAATCATTGTTTGACCCAAGCTGAATTAGAGGACCTGAGATATGTTGGCTTTCGGTTCATTTTGTCTACTTCCTCGAGGGTTAATCGCAAGGCTAGGAAAATTGATCGAGTTCTTGTGAATGCTAAATGGAGTCTTCACTTCTCTTATTCGGAAGCATCTTTCCTTGCACCTGGCATCTCTGACCACTCTCCTATGATGGTTAGGGTTTTGCAGCCGGTGGTCTCAAGGAAACCTTTTAAGTTTTTCGACTTTTGGACTAAACACCTGTCTTTCCAAAGAATGTGTCTCAAGACTGGGAGAGTTCGATTGAAGGGGTTCCTATGTACAGATTGGTGAGTAAGCTGAAGGCCCTCAAAGGCCGTTTGAAGCAACTTAACAGAGAATCTTTCTATAATATCTTTGAGAGGGTTAATGTAGCGAGGGATGCTTTGTTATTCACCTAGGTTGACTTGCATCAGGATCCTACTAGTGAGGTTCTTGCAGACTTGGAGAAGACGCATCGTAGGACATTTTTGGATTTGAGGAATCAGGAAGAGTCCTTCTTCAAATAGAAATCCAAGATCATGTGGCTTAAGGAAGGTGGCCGGAATACCAAATTCTTTCACCATTCCGTTATTAGGAGATAACTGAGGAACATGATTCTCTCTATTATGGATTCTACTGGTTCTATTATCTCGGACCCAAGCTTGGTCCACCATACCTTCGTTTCTCATTTCCATGAGCTTTTAGCACCACGCCCCCTGTCTTCTAGCTCCTCATTATTGGATTTTCGGGAGGTTATACAATGCCCTCTCAATGAGGAATATGTCAGTTCTCTATCTTGTCTTTTCTCTAATTCGGAGATTCAGGATACTATGTTCTCCCTTGCTTGGGGGAAGGCTCCAGGACCAGAGGGTTTTGATGTTGAGTTCTTCAAGCATAATTGGGAGATAGTTGGACCTTTGGTTACTGAAGCGATTAAGGATTTCCTTACAATGGGGAGACTTCTCAAGGAAATCAGCAATACCATCCTAGTAATGATCCCGAAAGTTCCTAATGCTACGTTTGTTAATGATTATAGGCCTATTGCCTGCTGCAATACTATTTACAAATGCATTATGAAGCTTTTGGCTAACCGACTTGCTGCAGTCCTTAATGATATTATCAACCCTTATCAAAATGTTTTCATCAAAGGCAGGAGAATTAGAGACAACATTCTTATTGTCAATGAGTTATTTGCTAGCTTCCATCTCAATCCTTATGTGCCTAAGTGTGCGGTCAAGGTGGACTTTCAGGAAGCTTACAAGACGGTAGACTGGGATTTTCTGGAGTTGGTTCTTCATGCCTTCGGTTTCCCGGATCATTTTGTTTGGATCATTATAATATGTGTTCGCACTCCTAAGTTTTTCATTTTGTTGAATGAAGAACTTCATGGTTTCTTCCCTAGTGGCCGAGGTTTTTGACAGGGGGATCCGATCTCTCCTTACCTTTTTACCTTAATCATGGAGGTTTTTTCCGGGATCCTTAGTGTTTGCACTAGGCAACCGGGCTTCAAGTTCTTTTAGAGATGCAAGGCTTTGAGTCTTTCACATCTCTTCTTTGTGGATGACGTTTTTCTATTTTGCAAAGCTGACTTGGTTTCCATCTCACTCTTAAAGGAGGGGTTGGATACCTTCTCTTCTTGGAGTGGACTCAAGCCTAATTCTAATAAGAGTGAGATATTTTTTTGCTAGAGGATCATTAGATTTGCGCAGCGAGATTCTCCTAGTGTTTGGTTTTCAGCAGGGGTCTTTACCGGTGCAGTACCTAGAAGTTCCTATTATCTCCTCCGGGCTCGGCAAGGTGGATTGCATTTCCTTTGTGGATTGCATAACTACAAGACTCCAGTCCTGGACTCAGCATTTCCTTTCTTTTGCTGGACGTCTTCAGCTTATAAGGTTAATTCTTCATGTAATCCAAGCTTATTGGGCTAGTTTCTTTATCATCCTTGTGGCAGTGTTGGATAATACAGATCTTGAGATAGTTTCTCTGGAAGGGCCCTGGCCTTGGGAGGGGTGGTGCCAAGGTATCCTGGGATGATGTTTGCCTTCCAAAGGAGGAAGGAGGGCTAGGCATCCACAGTCTGAAGGATTGTAACAAGGCAGCGATGCCGAAACACATATGGATCCTATTTACGGACAAGGAATCCTTGTGGTGTAGGTGAATCCACTCGACCTTCATTTAGAGGAAGAGCTTTTGGGTGGTTAAGCAACCCATCTATTGCTCTTGGTGTGGAAGCGAATCCTCCACCTTAGGAATGATTTTTGGTTATCTTTTCTCTAGAAGTTAGGAGATGGCTGCTCTGTTTCCTTTTGGTTCAACCACTGGCACCCGAGAGGCCCCCTCAACATGATGTTTTCTGACTCTTTCATTTACAGATCTGGCCTTCCTAGGTATGTGACAGTGGCTGATCTTTTTTCGCCTGCTGGTCAGACCATGCGAGAAGTTTTACACTCTTGGGAACATCCCCTTCCCTTTCTAGTGCAGGCTCCGGATCGTCTTACTGGGCAAGGAAACACATCTGGTTTATTCTCTGTTGCTTCAGCTTGGCACCTCATCAGAAAAAAGAAGCCTCGAGTCATTTGGGCTTCATTGATCTAGAACAATGCTATAGCTCCAAGATATCATTCCATTATTTGGCTTATAACAATGAACCGTCTTCCTATGTAGGCCTTACTCTTATCGCATGGCAGGATTGGGGATGCAGTGTGCCCCTTTTGCAAAGTAACTCCGGATTCTATTGATCATATGTTTTTCATTGTAGCATTACGGCTAGTTGTGCCTTCTCTTGGGCCGCTAGATGCAACCTCCCTTGGAGGAATGAGACTTGCGCTGACAACCTTTGCTGGGCTATAAAGTTCCTATCCGGTAAAGACTTCTATCACTCTATCGCACAGTTCTCTTTTGGGGCTCTTTGCCACCTTATTTGGAAATATAGGAATGAGATTCTCTTTAGGAACTATACCTTCACGCTTCCGGCCGTGAAGAACCACCTTATTAAAGTGGTTAAGGATAAGGCTTTAACCTTCTCGAATGTTGAAGATAACCCAAGAAACAGGAGACTTCAACGTAGCTGGGGAATAGACCCCTGCATCTTCTCTCCTACTCTGGCGCATCCGTAGTATTTCCAGATTGGAGTGGTGGTGTAGGAGGGTCTGCTGTTGTGCTTCGCATTCCTGATGTTTCGGTACCAGCCTTGATTCCTGCCGATTGTCTCGTCCTTTCCGTTTGGGCGATGGCGTTTTGTTTGGTTTTTGGCTTGGGTTGCCATTGTTTGGCCGGCTGGTCGCCTTCTTTTGTTTGGTCTGTCTTTTGGATGTGGTCGTAGTTGTGCGGCTTAACTGCGTTTTGTGCCTTGTTGGCTTCCCTTTTCTTCTTCTTCTTTTGGTACCCTTCCACTCATTATACCTTTGTTCACTATGAGTGTATGTTTTGGTGCCCTTTTTGTTGTAAATATTGGTTATAGCTTATTATGATTACCTTTCACCCAAAAAAAAAAAAAAACAAATAGAGTGAGCAGCTGAACTGAACCCAATGTGAACCAACGTGGACCTAATTTGGTTTTTGGGTTTTCCATTTTTTGCCTCATTACTGGACCAAACTCAATAATGGATGAGAAAGAGGAGAAATTTAAGATCGGCATTCAGTTTTTGTTGAGAAATTTGATTCGGCTCGATTGACCAAATCAAATCGAAATGACTCGAACCAGAAGAAAAAAAAGAGTTATTTTTACACTATCGAAACCAAAAACCGAAATGCATTTTTTGGTTGGGTTCAGTTTTGGTGAAGTGCCGAAAGCCTCCAATGACATCAAACCCTACGCTTTCGTCAAGAACCCAGCTACCGATGCTCATCAACGCACTGCGACACGCCACGGCCGTCGATCTCAGCCAATTCAATGAGTCGAGATTTATAACAAAAGACCGCAGCTAAGCAAGCTGTAAGCAAGAGCTACATGTATCATACTATTATCATGCGCATGTAAGATCGGGCTTGCCGAAAGCAATACCCTTTTCAGCTTCGAACAGAGTTGATCTTTTTAAACAATCCGCTAGCAAAAGGTGTTATGATTATGGTTAATGGATCAACGAAAGCCAATAAATTAAGATATGTCTTTTCTATTCACGTATTTATTGAATTCATGAATTTCCTAAACTTTTCTGTTCACGTATCTATTGAATTCATGAATTTCCTATATTCATGTATATTTTAGTTCATGAATTTATTAAGTTCACGAATCTCTTGAATTCACGTGTCTCTAGATTCATGAATTACTTGGATTATCTCTTGATTCATGAATTTCGTGAATACATGCGTCTATTTAATTCACGTATCTCTTTAGTAGATGAACTAAAAAGGCTCTATAAATATATAGGAGTGTAGAGCTTCATTAGAGTTTTTGTTTTTCCAACTCGATTCCAAAAGAGTTTTGATATACTTTTCTATTCTTTCGATTTTTCTGGGTGTGCTGGTTTAATTGAACGATTCGACTGAGTTCTGTTTGCATAGTGCTAAGCCAAATAGGTTTGAGGTGTTGTATATTGGGAGGCATAGTTCGTGAATCTGCAGAGCACCATTGACAGGAACTAATCGCCCTAAGGAAATTTGGATATCCGTACCTCACCTCCATTACATTAATATTCTGATTACAACAAATAGTATATTTTCTCTAGATTATATTACAACAGAAGGATACAAAAGAGCAAAACTACAAGAGGAAGACACAAAGATATATTGCTAGGGCACACCGTATTGCATCAGCTTGTCTACTCATTTCCGATCGAAAGACAAATATCGCATCTGCTTGTTGAACTCCTGTGCGACGCCTTGATCCTCTGCAATGTCAAAGGAAAATTCAGCTCGTAAGACATGTATTTTGCAGAGGGAAAGATCAAACTTTAAATGAGTTGCATATGTCCTTTTCTTATTTCGAGGTGAATGAACCAACTCATTTGTGCTTCTTTCAGATGTGGGAAGGGCAAAGAAAAGAAAACATTGACACAACGAGGCCCTAGATCGATAGTTGACTGTGGAAACTGACAGCAACATTTTTCAAGTTGCTGCTCATTATTTGTTCTGGCCGGGGCCGTGTCGTTCTAGACCGGTACGAAGGGAAGTACCATCGTCTCGACTAGTCATTACCAGCGCAGCTGGGTGGTGACGGTGCTAAGAAGGTGATGATATTAAGGATCGGCAGATTCTCTTTTGTTTCATTTTGTTCATCAGCTTCATTGGTGAACAAACAACTGCGACGACGATAATAATGCAAAACCTAAGCAGGAACTTGAAAAAAATGTTTCTTACCAGAGCAGAGTGATGATGCTGGCCGTGCAGCTTGAGGTGCCTCGGAGGATCATCCAATCGCCGTCACCCCTGCTGTCGGTCGGAGCAGTGAAGGTCACGCCCATGCACGAGACGTACGCATCTAACACGGGCACCCACCACGGACCCAAGTGCAGCCTCCGCTTGGATTTCGCCACCACGTCGATGGTCACCTCCCCACCCTTCAACGAGCTCACCAGGCCCTTCACCCCGAAGTCGTTGACCATCACAATCATTGAGAGGGCCTCGGCTCGGACCGTGGTCACGTTGTCAGGGGCCTGAGTGAAGGCGGGAATGAGGGAGGGACGAGAGAGAGCGAGTTGGCTGTTGAAACTCAAGAGGAGCTTCATGTGAGGGTACTTAACGGCTATGAGCTTACTGGGGTTCTTGATGGAGAGAGCGATGTTCCATCGGGCGGTGACGCGGGTGGTGGAGATGTTGAGGGACGAAAGGGAAGAGCCCGGGTCAAGCCAGAACTCCGGGGGCATTAGGGCGGGTATGGCCAGGAAGATGACCATGAGGAGGCTGAGAATAGTGGCTATGGCATACTCGATACAGTGGCTGATGATGAGCTTGCACCGGTCGGACCGTAGCAGCCCTGGCGAGGGTGACGCTGGGTCGGACCGTGGTGGCCCTAGCGACAGTGACTCTGGATCGGACTGTGGCGGCCCGGGTGATGGTGAAGCCGGATTGGACTGTCGTGGCCCTGGTGACGGTGACGCCGGATCACCGATAGCATGGGGCGAGACGGGGTGGGGGGAGCTCATTTGGAATTTTTGTGTTGTGTGCAGGTTTTTCTGAGTATTTCTGGGTAAAGTTGTGTTGGGGGACGGGAATTTGAAATAGGAGAATCACGCAAGGAAAGGGTCCTTGTCGAATGAGGACGTCTCATAAGAGGACGTCTCATTGAACGAGAGACGTCCTCATATGAGACGTCCCCATTTGCGAATGAGAGACGTCCCCATAATGAGACGTCCTCTCTCATTCGCGCATGAGGACGTCGGACGTCTCATTCGTCAAATTCCTCTTTCTACCATTACGAGGAAGCTGCCGTTTACTTTTATTAGGCCTTTACACGGGGAAGAGGTTTCCTCGTTGCATCTTTCCACACAGCATTGGTTCCGTCCCTTACCTTACCTTTATCGCCCGTCGGGCGTCAAGGTTCGTATTAGATCCTTATCGATCGTATTTTTTTTTTTACAAAAAATTCTGTCATTCATGGACGGTCACTTGGGGTATAACCATATTTTCATCTCCAAAGAGGACGAGGCAAAAACAGCGTTCCCTTGTCCGGGTGCTGTTGGACGAACGGACTATTCTGCTGGCAGGTCATGCCCTTCGGTCAAAATGAGACGTCAATGGGACGTCCTCATTGAGACGTCGAATGAGAACAAGGACCCAATGTCCTGATCCCGGGGAATTTAATAAGGTGGAATGAATTTGTTTTATTTATTAAAAAAAAAAAACTCTAGACAACAAAAGAATGATAGAGAATCTTCACACGTATTAACGAGGTCTATCCCTACTAAACTTCCAATATTTTAAAAGGTGAAGCTTCTTAAACCCAACGAGGAAATCCGTGTTTCCCCGTTTCTCAGCCTGCTTTAGTCTATATCCAAGTCGTTCATCACCCCACTTTTTTAATGGAGTAATGGTGTTATGATCTAAGCACATCTAATGATTTCTTTTTCCCCATCCAAGAACTCATGCATTAATTGAGACATTTAACCTTATGTTTTTCTTCGTTTCTCTTTTTGCAAAAAAAATAAAAAAAAAAATAATCACACTTTTCACCTCAAATGGATATTATTAAATCTAATTCCCTTAAAAAGCACCAACTTTAACTTGGACCTAAATTCTGATCTAAACTTTTCTTCAATCTCATATAAAAAAAAAAAAAAAAACACAAACTTTCAATTGGTATTGAAATCGACTCCCGTCGAGTTTTTGTCTGATGATGCTGTGCGACACGTCACTCTACATATATTTGCTGGTTCACAATTGAGTTGACATGGAAGGACGGCACATGATCCCAGAGCTTCCCCTAGTTCAAGGTTTCATTTTTTTCAGGATTTGGACATGCTTGGGTCCAGCAATTGCTCATTTGTACCATGTTTGCCCTGGGTAAGCCATTTCTTTAGTCCATTTCAATATTTGTCACCAAAATACAAACTTGCTGACGTTCCTCCCCTTGCTCGATTTGAAAATATCCATATTCCAATGGTGGCTCCAACAACGATATTCACGAGTCATCAAGTATAAGTGGAATAACACGTCGAATCTTTAATGATATCACTGACGGAAAATTAACAATAGCCAAACTTGATTAACGACTGAATTGATACCCAACTTAAATGTGGTCCTATTTTATAAGGGGGAAAAATTGGGTCAGAAGTGGAAGCTGCATCTGGTAGATGTTAATTATTTGCCGATGACCTGACAAAAAAAAAAAAAATATGGCAGACCGTTGTCATATATTCCAGCATATCGTTCAAGTATGACCATATGAAATCTTACACAACGATATGGAGAATAAATAGACTGTTCTAAAAAATCATCTTGGATTACAAAAACATGTCTACATCGGATCATACACAGATAACATCTCCAATCAAGCACAAAAGCATGTTGTATCAGGCGAAAAGATGGGGTCTAACTTCATGATGGACTTTACACAATATAAATTATTGGAAAATAAACTCCAAAGACTTCGATAGTATGCTTATGATAACGTCTAGATTACAGGAGTTGATTAGTGCAGAAGTATGCCTAGTTCTGGAAGTGAAGGTTCGAATCCAACCGACTATGTACAAATTGTTTTAGATCAGGACCATTTCTATAGGTCAAATGTCTCAACTGAATCGATTCATAGGATTTACAAGATATTTCATAGGTCTTCAAATAATCGAATCTCCACCCCATGCCCTCGAATTATCCAAAAATAAAAAAATAAAAACGGACCGCCAATTGATCAGTTTGCGTGTAGTTTTCAAGAGTGTATGTAATAAGAATACAAAGTTCGTGAAGACTAGCCGTGCTGGTGGCGGACGTGCCGCAACATGGCCATGGCCGGGAGCTCGAGGAGCCAGACAACAGCGTGGATGCAGCGGCAGAGGCGGTGGCCAACATTGGAAGAGGGTTCTTGTGTGTGCCGTCACATGCGTGATTATCAAAGTGGACATGTCCTCACCACATCTTTGCACCTGAATGTCCAAAACACGTATACAAGCTGATCATATAATTTCGTGAAAATTAATGAAGTTTGGGACCGGCTATCCAGATCTGATGCTGGCGTCTCCCATCTGATCTCAGGAGCCAGAAGAGGAATCTGAAAACAACTGGATGATATTGTCCATACTTCTTTTTCTTCTTCCAAGTCCTTCAGAGACAGCGAAACTCGAAACTCGCCGGAAGTTGATGAATCTTCAATCGCACTAGCATTTGCTTGTTTCTTAGAGGAAACTCTTTAAACCAATGTCATAACCACTGCCGGTTGCATGGTTTCCGAAACATGTTCCGAGTACAGGATCATACCAACATCGAGCTTGGCGAAGGAGCGCGAACGATAAACCTCGAAGCCGGTCCGAATGCAGCAGCAGAACAAAGAGAGAGCTAGGGTTTCTTTATGGCCTGGCGATTGGAAGCTTGCCGAGTGAAGATAATCTGTACAAGCGAGAGAGAGAGAGAGAGAGAGAGAGAGAGAGAGACGTGATTTGCTTGGAACCCACGCAATAGCTGGTCAGGAAAGAAATTTCTTCGAAAGCTCGTAGACATTTTGGTAATGCCCAATCCTTAAAATTCGAGTACAAGCGCACATTTTGTATCCGTATTAGTTCTGTGCAAGGCCTTGATAATGATAGAAATCTCCCCGATAAATTTTGATCAGGCGCGACGCAAATAAGAAGAACCGCATCCTCTAGCGACGAGGAACCTGCAATCAATGCGAGGCAAATGTGACATTAATTTTTACCCTAACTGTTTTCTTTTGTAAAAGGCATACGGCTGTGGGTATAACTGGAAGGTATTGCGTGCACCCGGTTCAGTTAGCACAGCATGTGTACATTTGGGTTGTAAATCTCCCTTAATTTCATTGGCATCCTTACTAATGTTGTCAAATTGTGTCGATTTCTTGATCTCTCTAATCCTATGTGCTTTTCATCTTAAGGCCATCCCTTTATGAATATTGAATGTTCGCACGGATATGTAAGTTAGTTACTTTGAAAACTTTGACATCCCATATAATTAGAGTTAATCAACCATGTAAAATATCAATTCCACTAGTCGTGCTAGTACAAATTGGATTGAGAAACAATCTAAGTTATGTACATATAACATGCCTCACTTTATGTTTGCCAGATGAATCATCATGCACGAGAGAAGCCGATAACATCAAAACCCTCACTTGTTCATCAATACCAAATCACTCAGATCCAGCCGTTGATCTCAGCCAAATTAAGGAGTCGGAAGTAATATCAAAAGATGGCGGCTGAGCAAGCTTTTCAAGCAAGAGCTACATGAATCGCGTACGTACGATCAGACTCACTGAAGCGATAAGAGCACAAACTAGAAGAGAAACAAAGAATAATTATAACATAAAGCCGCGCCATACTGCATCTGCTTGTCGATCTCCCAATGACCTCCATCCTCTGTAATGTCAAAGGAAAAGATTTATTATTCCATGGGACGTGTGTATATGGCAGAGGGAAAGATCAGCTCGCTAGATAGACAATACCATGATACATAGCATCACAGGCTATATATCTTAGACTACTTCGAGCACGTGAAAGAAAAACATGTTCCCAAAGGAACGAGCCAAATACATCAGCACCACAGCAAGATCCAAATTCACGTAAAGAATGCAATAAAGTCCTAATTTTTTTTACTTAATTTAGGACTCAATTGTGCCTTTGGTAAAGTTTTAGGACTCCATGTCATTATTTAGGCCTTGTGGTGCAATTTTCCTGGAAACTGTTACTGCTTGGTTTCGAGGATCATCCAATCACTGCTGTCCTCGCTGTTGTTCGGAGCCGTAAAGGTGACGTCCGTGCACGAGAACGTCAAGAAGTACACGTCAAACACGGGCACCCACAGCCACAGGCCCAAGTGCAGCCTCCGCTTGGCTTTCACCACCACGTCGATGGTCACCATCCCCCCTTGCAAAGAGTGCATCAGGCCCTTAGTGCTCAAGTCATTGACGATCGGCAGCATCGACAAGGCCTGGGCTTGTACTGTTGTCAAGTTGCGGGGCCCTGAGTGAAGGTCGGAATGTGGGAGGGACAAGAGAGACTGAGTTCGCCGCCGAAGCTCAGGAGGAGCTTCATGTGGGTGTACTTGACGGCGATGAGCTTACTGGGATTCTTGACAAAGAGAGCGATGTTCCATCGGGCGGTGATATGGGGGTGGAGATGTTGGGGGACGAAAGTGAAGAGCCCAGGTAGAGCTTGAACTCTGGCGGCATTACAGCAGGTATTCCCAGGAAGATGAACATGAGGAAGCCGAGAAGAATGGGTACGGCAAATATGATACCGTGGCCGACGATCGTCTTGTGCCCATTGGGGGCAGCGGCGCTGGAACTGGTGAGGGTGACGGCGGTTTGTTATTCGTAGCGGGTGGAATGGCGGGGAGGCTTGCCATTGGGTGGGGGTGGGGGTGGGGGCGGCGGGCGGGGTTGTGACACTATCGTATCGGGTGCTTTCTTCTGTTTTGCGGAAGGCCTTGGGAGAAGATGAGCAATTTATAAGGGGCCAAATTGCGTCCTTGGCATGCGAATTGAGTCATACGCTCTCGTCACGAATTTAGGCGTTGCAAATTTAGTCATATGCTTTTGTTGCGAATTCGGCCTTATTATAAGTCACGCACAGCCACCCCACTGGAGCTTCAAGCAATAATGCATTCTTACCTCTTTTTTCCTTTTTCTTTTGGGCGGGGCATTTAACGCAAAAATTCCAATAAAAAGTCCACCCCTCATTAATAAAATGAATGAAGTGTGGAACCTGCCCACGCATTTCGCCCAACGTCCTAATCCATATGAATCCTGACAGGGATGACTAGAATTCGCAATAAATTAAGGCTCCCTTCGAAAATCTTGTCACGATTGTTAATTTACTTTTTTTAAAACTCGTACATTTTAATCTCGCTGTCGCCAGGCAATTGACTCCCCCCCCCAAAATCAAACACTTAGAAAAGCTATTGAACCAATTGAGACATATGTCCCTTATATTTTGTACTTCTTCTTACCGAATTTACTCCCCGTCCCATGCTCACCAATCCAAGATATTGCCAACAATGCCTTACGAAACACGTTCGAACATCATAAGGCAAGCAGCAGGAAGTCACTTGCGAGATTTTCTGCGGTCCCAAACTACTATGCGTTCCCCTCATGCTGAAATTGAATACAGCTGGATCAAAGTATACGGCTACCAAGGGGCCTGGCAAAGGGGACGTGAATCAACCTAACGACGAATGTGATCATCCTAAATTAATTCACTCGATGTATTATCCCCTTTGACCCATCTTTCATATAGTCTCATAATATTCCCTGTTGATATACAACTAAGCATTTCTTGGGAAATTCAGTTATTTTCCAATTTCGTGCATATAAATTCGGAAACAAGTTTGTGAATAATTCCAATTCGAATGTGCTCATGACTATTGAGTCTTTTTCCATGAATATGGATTCTATAATTTTTTTTTTTTGGTCAAAAACTGAAAGTAATATTTAAGTAGGCCAAATATTACATCGTGGCGTTCCGAGAGCAAAAGTAGAAGCGAAAGCATCAGCCGCTACCAAAGTTTGCAAAATAGAAGGAGCAAATAAATTCCAGTTTTGGGCCAGGTCTGGTCTTCCGTGGGCTTTAGCAGCCCAGTCGGCGACCGCATTGGCCTGTCTGTTGCAATGTCACAGCCGTAGGTTAGGGTAAAGGGGCAGAAGCGATCGGAGTTCCTCGAACAGCGGCCGTTCCTCCCACGGTGGCTTCTTCCGCGCTTGAAGAACTTCGATCAACTGTAGGCAGTCAGATTTGATCACTAGATTTGCCTTGTGAAGGCCCGCTTCGCAGACGTTGAAGGGTTAAGGTGAGCGCCTCGTATTTCGGTTTGAAAAGCGTAAGCCGCCGGAAATCGCTTGTATAGACGTCGTTAGAAGGCCCCCGTGATCGCGGCGATGCAGGCCATTGTGCCCTCTCTCGCTCCCGGGGTGGAAGGATCCGTCTATGTTGCACTTGAGAAAGCCTGGATCTGGCGGTTGCCATAAATTTTCTGGTGAGACGACCGAAGCCCCTGTGCGCGAACTATCTGTTTGGGGACGCCGTTGACCCGAGAGATGGGATATTCGAGTCTGTGCCAAGGTGTCTTCAACAGCCCGATTGGGATCAGGGCGAAGGCCACGGAAAATGCTATTGTTGCGCAGACACCACAGCTGCCATAAAACATGAGCAATAGTCGTCAATCCAGGTAAGAGGTTCTGATCTCTTGCTTTTTCGAGGATCCATTTATCCAGACGGTTTATTGAATTTGGCTCAAACGAGATGTTTAGTTGGGGGTGTTTCCATACTCCTTCAGTCCACGAACAATAAAAGAAGATGTGTTTGACGGTTTCTGGCTTGTTCTGATTGCAGAGAGTACACATAGGGCTGGAGATAATATGTCTGTGATATAAGTTGGCTTTAGTATCTAGGGCATTTTGGCAGGCTGTCCACAGGAATATCCGAATTTTCGGTGTGGTGTGCATGTTCCATATTTTGCACCATAGTTCTGTGGGAGTTTGGTATGAAGTTGAGGCCTGATTGTCATGGATTCTATAATTTGGACAGCCCATATTAGACTTTGGATGTTGCCACATGTAGGATTTTAAATTTTGGTGGGAAATTAAGAAAAAGAAAATTGAACGATGGGTATGGCAAATACGATATGGTGGCCGCACCGGCAATGGGGATGCTGGATCATTATTCGCAGCGGGGGCAATGGCTTGGAGGGCTGTCACTTGGAACTTTTGCGCCGAGTACTTTTCTATATTTCCTTTTCTCCTTTTTTGGCTGCAAGTACTTCCACGTGAAGTTTTGTGACTGCACGGAAAATTGAAGGGGGGTGTCATCAACATGGGCGGCTAAGAGTGCGTTTGGTTCAAAGATTTTAAAAATTAATTGGGAAAATACAAAGTAGTTTAGCCTAAAGGACTTTAGGCAAATGTAAAGACTATTTGGTAAACTATGCTTTGAGAAGCAACTTTGAAAGAAATGTCGTTTGGTAGAAAACACATTTGAAAAACCATTTGGGTGATTAATATTAGTTTTTTTTTTTTTAATTTCATTTGTTTAAAATCGAAAAAAATAATATATGCAACTTTCTTAAATATAAAATTTGACAATAATGCTAAAAAATAAATACATATATATAATTTTAAAAATAACCAAATCCTTCATAGAATTTTTTTTCAATTTTTATTTGTTTAAAATTGAAAAAATAATGTATGTAAATTTTTAAATATAAATTTGAAAATAATGCTAAAAATCAAATACATATATATATATATATATATAATTTTTTTATAAAAAAAAAAGACCAAACCCTTCGTGGGAATTTTTTAATTTTTATCTGTTTAAAATTGAAAAAAAAAAAATGATGTATGTAATTTTTAAATATAAATTTTGACAATAATGCTAAAAAAATAAAATATATATGCTAATAAAAATCAAATATATAAATAATTTTTTAAAAATACCAAAATATATTTAATTTTTTTAGCATTTGTATAAATTTGATTTTTTTAGCATTATTTTGGCATTTAAAAAAATAATAACAAGAGTAAAATAAGAAATTTGAAGAATGAGTTATGATAGTTTTAGAAAAAAAAATAAGTTTTAGCATTTGATCAAATGCTAAAAGCTCAAACTAATCCTCTTAGCAAGACGCTTTCGGCCTTCCCAATCTTGACTTTCACTGAAAGCTATTTCAAAATGATTGCTAAACTGGCCCAAAGATTTCCTCAAAGGGCTGGAGGCCGAAAGCCCCTTAAGAATCTCGAATCAAACGCACCCCGAATCGTTTAGGACTTTCCGCCAAGAAATATAGACTTAGATTCCCCTCTCTCTCTCTCTCTCTCTAAAGGGACCCAGTAGAGAAAGGAAAACATTATGGGTCCTCTCCTCTCGGGACTGTAAAATGGGTGAGCCGAGTTAGATCGAAAATGATCCAATTCATATTAACTTATTTAATTTGTTTTTATCTATTTTCATGCAATGTAAATTTAATGACCCACATTGATATATACTTGACGTAACCTGTATTATCAAAATATATTAATATTCTAGGAAAATTATTTTCCTCCAGCCCATTAATAAGGGGCTCAAGGAGACATTGGAGGGGACGGTTTCTCTTGACGGCCCCTCTGATGTTTCTTCTCTTTGCTGATGTGACATCTGCGAAGGCGCTTTAGCTTGACCCGCCCAGCAATGGAGGCACGAAGGAAGAACCTTGGGAGACGGGAGACTTGAACCTTTACCCCCCTTAAGACTTGGGATTGTGGCAAGGTCCATTTTGATGTTACAATTTTATTTTTATTATTTTGCAAATTACACCCTAATTTGGTGAAATTGGTGCCAATTGTGCCCCCTCACGTGACTGCACCCGAATAGTTATGGAAGGGAAAATCGAGTGCTTGTTTGGCTTTGCGCGAGGTCTTGTGAGAGAGGACAGCAATTTTGTTCTTTCCTTTTATTTATTTTTTGTCAAAAAGGAGACAGCAATTTAAAAGGGGCATTGGGGTTGTCCCTGGAATACTGGAAGTTGGGGTTAGAAAAAAGTAATCTGCGTCAAATCTGGGCCACCCACTGATGTGGGCTTCCATGAATCGGCCCATATTTCATTGGCAGGCCCAATGCGAGCTAAGAACACCGAATTGCTTAACTGTGACTCGTGGGTCCACGTTAGCTAGCAGATCGAGCCACGTGGAGCCCACGCGACATGATAGCTGGTCAAGAAAGAAATTTCTTCGAAAGCTCGAAGACATCTGGTAATGCCCAATCCCTAAAATTTGAGTACAAAGCGCATATTTTGCATCTATATTAGTTTTGCGCTATGCCTTGATGATGATACAAACACCACAATAATTTTCAATCAGGCTTGACTCCAATAAAGAGGATAATTGCATGAAAAATATATAATTCTCTCATAGCAATAAAGGTATGATCAATGCGAATTCGACATTGTTTTTTACCATAATTATTTTCTTTTTTAAAAAGTACACGGCTCTGGGTATTACTGAAAGAAGCTATTGTGTGCACCCAGTTTAGTTAGCAATCCACATGACCTAGGAATGACATACATTGGACTCATATAATTCGGGTACAATCAATAGTTTAATTGTTACCATAGTAGAGTAACTGAAGAAGGATCTTGCACGATGTGAATTATTATATATTATAAAACATTTTTCGCACAAAAGACTGTGAATGAAAGATTCCACTTGGATTAAATTCACAATGAAAATTCTTGATCTCTCTAATTCTATGTGCTTTTCATTCTACATCCATCCCCTTATACTTATGATTATGAATATTGAATATTCATATTGAGATGTAAATTAGTTACTTCGAAAAGCCTTACTTCTCATATAATTAGAGTCAATCAATCATGTAATATATTAGTTTCGCTAGTCGTGCTAGTACAAATTATATAGAGAAACAATCTAAGCTATGTATATATAACATGTCTAACTTGATGTTTGCCAGATTGTCAACATCCGAATTTTTTTCGATGTTTTAAAGTATTCATTTATTTTGCAAAAATATAAAAATTTATAAAAAGGTAAAAAGAAAAAAGTAAAAACATTGAAAAAAAATGAATGAAATGAAATGAAAATCGGGTCCAATGGGCCGGGATGTTCAGCCCATCCTTCCAATGAATTTTCAGCCCTTTCGAATACTACACCCAACTTCCCATTTATTTTCCTCCTTTTGGCCCACATCTCTCCCCCTTTCGTTTAGCCCATCTTCCCTTCTTTTGTTTGTACTCATTCAAGTCTCCTTTGTTTCCTTAAACCCCAATGTTTCAACTTAAGAAGAGAGCAACGGAGGCCGAGCCTGTGGCTCTCCTCTTTCCCTCTCGCACGCGAGCGAGACGCAACGCACTGGTGTCTAGCAGGCGTATTGCTGACGCCACCATAGTGACGCGATCAACGGAAGAATGATGCGTTGTCGTCGGGAGAGAGGTGGGTAGATGGGAAAAAGCATTGGAGCGTGCTGGTTTTGGAGGAGGAGAGTTCTTTCTAGTTTTGGTGGTTTTGGAGAGGTTGGAGAGTTTTTTCAATAAAAGACCAGACTTCCTCTTGCTAGCTAGAAGGAGAAAAAGGTCTTGAGAGGCTGAGGAAGGAAGATCGCCGGAGAAGTCGGCGCATGGCCGCCGACCTCCTTCGCTGTCCACGGCTAGGCGGAGGCCGCAGGTTCAATCCTTAGACGAGAAAGAAGGTCATTCGGCGTTTGTTGGCTGGGTCCACCTTCATGTGGGGCCCAGCCAGCATTAAATAAAAAAACAAAAAACAAAAAACAAAAAACAAAAAACAAAACAAAACAAAACAAAAAGAAGTGGAGTGTCGTGCGTGAAGGTGTGCGTCCGAAAAAGAGAAGTGAGAGAGAGAAAAGAAAAACTGCCGAAGGGAGAATAGAAGAAAAGAATAAGGCTGCAACTTTGCGGCTTTGATTCGAAGGCCAAATATTGACGGAATTGGCTCAAATTTCAGTATGTTGTTCGTGAGACCGAGGGCTACGAGTTGATGGTTTTTGTTCGTCGAGAACCGTCTCCGAATTCTCCAGTTGTGGTTAAGATTTTCTTGCTCCAAACTTGTTTATCTACCTATGTGGTGAGAAAAAGATGATTGTAATGTTGATGTTGATCCTCTAATGTGTGACTAGAGAAGAATACTTTGTGTATCCTGCTATTCAGGTGATTAGTGGATGTTTTTGGGCGGTCCGTGGTTTTTCCCGCATCGGGTTTTCCACGTTAAATCCTTGGTGTCGTTATTTGCTTTGTCTACTTATCATTTCGGCATTATATTTGCATTTTGTGAGGCTATACATTGCTGGTTGTTGCTGGGGGTTAAGAGATTTTAAGTTGATTTAGTATCGGGGGAGAAATTGATCCTGGATTGCGTTTGGCCGTGGTGAATTGTTGTACCCGAGTTCTCCCCAACAAGTGGTATCAGAGCAAAGGTTGAAATTCTAGTGTTAAATGGAAGAAACCAGCAGCACCATGTTTAAGTTAAATGCCTCGAATTATTCTATTTGGAAGCCTCGGATGGAAGATGTGTTATATTGCAAAGACTTATTTGATCCTATTGAGGGTGATGAAGCCAAAGGAGATAAGGAAGACAAAGAATGGGAGAGAATGAATTAGAAAACGGTTGGGTTTATCCGACAATGGATTGATGATAGTGTGTTTCATCATATTGCTCAAGAAACGAAGGTGGACACTTTGTGGAAGAAATTACAAGATCTCTATGAGAGAAAAACTCCACAAAATAAAGCTCTTCTAGTTAAACGACTTGTGAATTTGAGATACAAGGAGGGAAGTAATATAGCGGAACACTTGAGTGAATTTCAAGATGTTGTAAATCAATTGAAAAATCTTGAGATTGATCTTGGTGATGAATTGGAAGCATGCTTATTACTTGGTACTCTTCCTGATAGTTGGGACACCTTGGTTGTGGCATTAAACAACTCAGCTCCTTTTGGTGTGCTTTCTATGAGCATGGTTAAAGAAAGCTTGTTCAATGAAGAAACAAGAAGAAAAGGCTTGAATTATGCTTCTACATCGGATGCTCTTGTTATAGAAAACATGGCGAGAAGTCAATCAAGAAGGTTTCAAAAAAATGATACCCGAGGCAAGTCAAGAGGAAGGTCAAAATCACGACCGAGGAGGAGTGTCAAGTGTTATAATTGTGGCAAAATGGGACATTATGCAAAAGAGTGTTGGTTGCCAAAGAGAGATAGATCCCATGATAGAAATGGAGATCGAAAGAAAGAAGAAAAACAAGCTACAACGGCGGTTGCATCCGATGGCGATATTGTGTTTGTATGTGACGACGGATATGTAAATCTTACATGCCAAGACTCTACGTGGGTTGTTGATTATGCGGCTTCTTTTCATGTCACCTCACGGCGTGATTACTTTGCTTTTTATCGCAGTGGTGACTTTGGTTATATTAGGATGGGAAATAGCGATGTTTCCAAGGTTATTGGCATGGGAGATGTTTATTTGGAAACCGATGTCGGATGTAATTTGTTTTTGAAAAATGTGAGACATGTTCGGATATTCGACTTCACTTGATCTCTACAGTGCCTTAGATGATGATGGTTATTGTAATTCCTTCTTTGATGGCAAATGGAAGTTGACTAAAGGTTCCATGGTAGTGGCAAAGGGTAAAAAGATAGGCTCTCTCTACACCATGCAAGCTGACTTAATTAAAGAAGAGGTAAATGCAGTGGAGGATTCCTCGGTTGATTTATGGCATATGAGGCTGGGTCATCTTAGCAAGAAAGGACTTGAAACTCTTGCTAGAAAGAACCTTTTACCTTTGAAGGAGAAAAATCTAAAGGAATGCACTCATTGTCTTACAGGTAAGCAACATAGATTCTCATTTCATAGTTCCTCTCCACACACGAAATCAAATGTACTTGATTTAGTTCACACTGATGTTTGTTGAATGGATGCTAGAACTCTTGGAGGTGCATTATACTTTGTGACATTTATTGATGATTGTTCTAGAAAAGTGTGAGCTATTGCTTTGAAATCTAAAGATCGGGTACTTGCGGCTTTCAAGCAATTTCATGTCAATGTGGAGAGAGAAACCGGGAAGAAGCTGAAATGTGTTTGGGCTGACAACGGTGGTGAATATAGAGGCCCGTTTGAACATTATTGCAGGGATTATGGTATCAAGCTTGAGAAGACTGTTCCAAAAACACCACAGCATAATGGAGTAGCAGAGAGAATGAACTGGACAATTAATGATCGGATTTGGTGTATGCTTTCTCATGCAAAGTTGCCTAAGTCATTTTGGGGTGAAGCGATGAGAACAACAGTGGACTTGATAAATCTAGGACTTGATAAATCTATCTCCATCAGTTCCTCTTAAGGGGGATGTTCCACAAAGAGTTTGGAGTGGCAAAGATGTTTCCTACAGCCATCTAAAAGTGTTCAGTTGTCGTGCTTTTGTGCATGTTCCAAGAGATGAAAGATCCAAGCTTGATGACAAGTCTAAACAGTGTATCTTCTTAGGTTATGGACATGAAGAGTTTGGCTACAAGTTATGGGATCCAGTTGCAAAGAAAGTCATTAGAAGCCGAGATGTGGTGTTTTGTGAGTATCAAATTATTGAAGACATTGACAAGGCGGAGAGACCAAAGAATACAGCTCAATGTTCAGTTAGTTTCAGCCCAATTCCTTCTAATGTTGATAGAAATCATGGGGGAGAAGTGCATGGAAATCATGAAGATGGTGAGCCCTCACATAATGTTGATTCTTTAGCTGAGACAGGTGAAATAGCTGAGCAAGAGCAATCTATCCTATCTCAAGTTAGAAGACCTGAAAGAGAGCGTAGGCCTTCTCAAACACATGAGTATGTGTTACTCACTGATGTCGGAGAGCCAGAAACTTATGAAGAGGCTATATCATGTGAACAAAAGAATGAGTGGCATGAAGCCATGCAATAGGAACTTAAATCCTTGCATGAGAACCACACATTTGAATTGGTGAAGTTACCTAAGGGTAAGAGAACACTCACAAATAAGTGGGTGTCCAAGTTGAAGACAGAAGAAAATAGTTTGTGACCACAATACAAGGCTAGACTTGTTGTGAAGGGCTTTCGTCAAAAGAAGGGCATAGACTTTGAAGAGATTTTTTCACCGGTTGTAAAGATGTCTTCTATTCGAGTTGTTCTTGGGTTGGCCGCCAATTTGAATTTAGAAATTGAACAACTTGATGTAAAGACGGCTTTTCTTCATGGAGACCTAGAAGAAGAGATATATATGGAGCAACCGGAGGGTTTTGAAGTTGAAGGCAAGGAGCACCTTGTATGTAGATTGAGGAAAAGCTTATATGGTCTCAAACAAGCGCCAAGGCAATGGTATATGAAGTTTGAGTCATTCATGGAAGAACAAGGACACGGTAAGACAAACTCCGATTCTTGTGTCTTTATGAAAAGATTCTCAGATAATGATTTTCTTATTCTCCTACTTTATGTGGATGACATGTTGATTGTTGGGCATGATGCCAAGAAAATCAAGAGCTTGAAAAATGAGTTAAGTAAAGCTTTTGCAATGAAAGACCTAGGCCCGGCTAAGCAAATCTTAGGCATGAGAATTACTCGTGATAGGAAGAATAAGAAACTGTGGTTATCTCAAGAGAAGTATATTGAAAAGGTGCTTGAAAGATTCAACATGAGCACATGTAAACCGGTGAGTACTCCACTTGCAGGCCATTTCAAGTTGAGTAGTAATGAGTGTCCTTCAAGTGAGAAAGAGAAGGTTGAAATGATGAAAATTCCTTATGCATTGGTCGTGGATAGTTTGATGTACGCCATGGTTTGTACAAGACCCGATATTGCTCATGCAGTTGGTGTTGTGAGTAGATTTCTCTCTAATCCAGGTAAGGAGCATTGGATCGCCTGTTAAATGGATTCGAGATATCTTAGAGGCACTTCTACACTTTGCTTGTGTTATGGAAATGCGAAGCCTGAGTTGAGTGGCTACTCGAATGCGGACTATGCTGGTGATGTTGATTCTCGAAAATCCACATCGGGTTTTATAATAATCTTTGCAGTGGGAGCTGTTTCATGGCAATCGAGATTGCAAAAATGTACCGCTTTGTTTACAACTGAAGTGGAGTATATTGCTATTACCGAAGGAGGTAAAGAACTTTCATGGATGCAAAAATTCCTACAAGAGTTGGGCTTGAAGCAAGAGAAGTTTGTTCTATATTGCGATAGCATGAGTGCCATCCATCTTAGCAAGAATCCGGTGTTTCATTCAAGGTCAAAGCATGTTGATGTGAAGTATCATTGGATTCGAGAAAAGCTAGAAGAGAAGCTCTTCTTACTTGAGAAAGTTCATACCGACAACAATAAGTCCGACATGATGACCAAAGCCTTGCCCATGATGAAGCTTGACACTTGTAGAAGAAAAGCGGGCATGACAAACCTTCCCACATTAGGTGGAGGGGGAGATTTGTTGGCTGGGTCCACCTTCATGTGGGGCCCAGCCAGCTTTAAATAAAAAAACAAAAAACAAAAAACAAAACAAAACAAAACAAAAAGAAGTGGAGTGTCGTGTGAAGGTGCGTGTCTGAAAAAGAGAAGTGAGAGAGAGAAAAGAAAAACTGCCGAAGGGAGAATAGAAGAAAAGAAGAAGGCTGCAACTTTGCGGCTTTGATTCGAAGGCCAAATATTGACGGAATCGGCTCAAATTTCAGTATGTTGTTCGTGAGACCGAGGGCTACAAGTTGATGGTTTTTGTTCGTTGAGAACCGTCTCCGAATTCTCCAGTTGCGGTTAAGGTTTTCTTGCTCCAAACTTGTTTATCTACCTATGTGGTGAGAAAAAGATGATTGTAATGTTGATGTTGATTGTGTAACTAGAGAAGAATACTTTGTGTATCATGCTATTCTTGGTGATTAGTGGATGTTTTTGGGCGGTCCGTGGTTTTCCCGCATTGGGTTTTCCACGTTAAATCCTTGGTGTCGTTATTTGCTTTGTCTACTTATCATTTCGGCATTATATTTGCATTTTGTGAGGCTACACATTGCTGGTTGTTACTGGGGGTTAAGAGATTTTAAGTTGATTTAGTATCGGAGGAGAAATTGAATTTGGATTGCGTTTGGCCGTGGTGAATTGTTGTACTCGAGTTCTCCCCAACAGCGTTTGTACGGCAGCCGCAACGGTTCCATTTCTGAACCAGGCAAGAGCTAACTCCTTAATGCCTGTGTATTTTTTTTTTTTTTAACAAACTGAAATCCGAGGTTTGTTCTTCGTGAGGTCGTGGACACCCTCTATAGAAATGAAACCGATCTATGACCAAGAATGCTGATTCATGCTTCTATACGTTGAGATTGAACGTCATTCCGCCATGAACATAGATTTGTAGCTTGCCTACTAAAGTGTACACCATGGGTTTGCTAAAATGCCTTAAAAAGACCAAAAAAATTCCCATGAATCGATTGCTGTTTCTGGGGAGATCTTGAGGAAACGAGGCTATTTTGTCGCTAATGATGGTGTTCGGAGCCTGCACTGGTTGTCGCAAGTCTGAGAACCACGCTAAAACCGAATCGGAATACCACTATATAACTTGCATATCACATGCTTGATAATATGCTTGAAAGAAAGCCGAACCTCGTTCTTTGTTGAACCTGAATATCGATACGCGTTTGCTTCTGCATGAGTTGGATCTTGTCTGAAATTTGTGTTTTTGTTGTGTTCTGATGCGATTTGGTGAAAATCCGTGTTCGAGTTCAACGTGTACGCATATCCCCATGCTTGAAGGTTGTGCGTCAGAGACCTCCCCACTCGTTGGCAAAGTTTATGGTTCAAGCCATCCCAGTCAGTTTATCTTTTCACTTTGCAGTGTACTGGTGATTATTTGTTTGTTAGAAAAGCTAGAATGGAAGGGACATTAGTTTCGGATTTTTTTTTTTTGGTTCATGGTTGTGGTCGAAGGGATGAGCGGCCGGAGTTGGTGGCCGTCGGTCGGAACAAGTGACCGTAGATTGGTGGTTGCTCGGCGGCGATGCATATGTCGGCGAGAAAAAAAAAGGGTGGAAGATGGTATTGCCTCGAGTTTGATGGTTTGGGTTAAACGGCTGAATGAAGATGAAGTTGCAGGCGGTGAGGAAAGCTTCGGGGAAGAAAGCTGAAGGAAGAAGATGGTACAGGGGAAAAAGACAAAACAGAGAAGAAGACAAAAGAGAAAAAGGAAGCAAAGATACAAAAATGATTAAAAAAACTAAAAAAATTGAAAATTTTCTTTTCTTTTTAATCAGGCTGAGTCGGATCCGGGTTTGGGCCGGGTCAACGGACCGGATCGGGAAAGCCAGGTCCGAGCCTGTTCCCCGAATATAATAATAATAAAATTAAAAATAAAAATTAAGAAATATTATAAAAAGTTTTGAAACTTGAGGAAATAACAAAAAAATTTAGCAAATTTAAAGATTAATAATAATATATAGAATCCTAGAAAATCATTAAAAATTTAAAAAATCTAAAAAGTCATTAAAATTTAAAAATTCGAAAAAATACTAAAAAATTGGAGAATCAGAAAATTCATAAAAATCTAGAAATTCTAGAAAATCATTAAAAAATTATAAAAATTATAAAAATCTTTAAAAATTTTGACATAAAAAGAAAATTTTAGAAAAAAATTAGAAAACCCTTTAGAGAAATAAAACCTAAAATTGGATAAGCCTTTAAGTTGCGTTTGACAATTATGGTAAAATTCGGGATGAGATAACATATATCCTATCCTACATTCGTTCTTTGCTTCAAGATAAGATAAAGTCGAATATGAAAGGGATATAAACTAGATAAAATTATCCATGAGGAAGGTAGGATAAAAGTGGATAGTATCTCTAATATTCATAATAAGATTTTTTTTTTCAAATAAAAAACTTCTTAAATTAACAAATTTTAAAATTATATTTCAATATAAATAATATTTGAATTATAATATAAGAAATTCAAAATAACAAATTTATTTTTTAATTTAATCTTATTTTTATTTATATATTCAAATTATATCTATTTCATAATATAAATTTCAATATATAAATATATATTTATATTTATATTTATTACGTAATAGTACAGTTTTCTATTGATAAATTTTTATTAGAGAATGATGAAAGGGGAAGAAAGAAATAAACATAATTAATTAAAGAAAAGAGAGGAAAATAAAAATAAAGTTAACAATAGTGTTACGAGAGATTTTTATCATCTCCGTTTGTAAAATCTGTGATTAATTTATATTGATATGGCGTTTTAACCAAACAATAAATATAATACAATGTGAATATATTCAACTTTATTACTGCAATTATCAAACAATGAATAAGATATAACAACATCCTATAAATTTCATATCATATCATATCTAGTTTTGTCATGATTAGAAATCCAGACGTGAATTATGGGTTTGGGAGAACCCGAGTCAATGGAAGGCCGTTGGCCAAAATTGACAATATCCCTAAACCTAACAAGCTCCCTCCCCCTCGAGAGGGATTAGTTTGCAACATAGATGAATCATCATGCAGGAGGAAATCTGATAACATTAAAACCCCCACTTGCACATTGATGCAAGGTCGCTCAGATCCAACTATTGATCTCGGCCAAATTAAAGAATCGAAAGTAATATCAAAAGATCATGGCTGAGTGAGCTTTTAAGCAAGAGCTACATGTATCATGTGTTGGATATATTCACATACAAGCCCAATAGGTGAAAGCACGATTATTTGGCTCCATATGGGTTGGAGCCTAATAACTTTCATACATATAAACTCTAGGGTTCCCCTACGCTGGAGGTAACACTATTGAGCGTTCCAAGCTTGACGTCTCTTGGTATAATACTTCAAGCAACCGAAAAGACTTTCTTCTTTCTCAAATCTATAGCCTCCAACATTCTTGAAGTATTATGTTTGTGTGTCGAATTTGAGTGAGTAAGGTGTCTCTTTGAAAATTTCGTCAAGACGAACTCGCAAGTGTAATTTACTTTCGATTTCGACGGTGGTATTGGCTGGGATTTGAGTTTGAAGATTCGGGTAACCAAAATCTTTGATTAAAAAAACCCAAAAATTATAGCCAACTTTAGAGGGTGAAACCACTTTAGCTTTGTTCTACTTATCAATACGAACGTTTTGAGTAGTCACTTGCCTCGTTTGGAGGTCGAATGGAGAAGTTACGAGACCCGAAATTTCCATTAGAATTTTCAGCAAATTTCGGTGACGGAAATTTCCAGTGAGTTTTGGCGACAATGGTAGTCATCTTAAGGTTTTTGGGCGCTCCAGATCTGTTTTTGAGGTTTGTTTTGGAAAATTCCATCTCTACAGAACGGTTTGATCAAGGTTAGGGGAGTTATTTGACTTTGTGGCTCCGAGGACTCCAATGTGCACTCTTTCTAACACTTTGCTTTGATTAAAATGGCAAAGCATAGTTCCTATGATATTATAAAGTTGTAATCATTTGATGTTACTGAATTTCATGGCTGGAAATTACATGTTCAATTTGGCACGAAAGAACGTGACATATTCTATACTGTATTAAGTAATTTTGCATCTACCACTGAAGATGTGGATGAATATCAATGGAACAAAGATGAATAGAGATTGCTTGTTGAACTCTCTAAATCCTAATCTGACTATGACTTGTAGTGAGTATAAGACGACGAAAGAGATATGTGATCACTTGAATGCTCAGTTCTAAAAACAATAGGGACTCTCTAAAACTCTCATAGCAGAGAAATTCTTTAACTTTAAATTCACTATGAATTCAAGCATTATCTCTCAATGAGTTGAATTTGTGAACATGAGGAACAAGTTGAAAGATGATAACTTTGATATGTCTAATAATTTCTTTGTCGGTCTTGTGTTGAGCAAGCGACCAACTGAATGGAGTTCTTTCAAGACTGAAATGTACAGACTAAATGTACAGATGGGACTAGATGAATTAAAAATGTATACTCACATTGATGATCAAAACATTACTAGAAAGAGTTTGGAACAAGTAGGACAACAAAAGTTAGTTGTCAACTTAGTTTCACACTCAAATAAACCTCAGAAAAAGTCCAAGTCACAAAAAGGTGAATCATCTTTACAGTTAGAGGCCAAAAAGACTATCTCCAAAAAGAAGAAGAATGGCAAGTGTCATAACTATGAAAAGTGGGGTCACAGCAGAATGTAAGTTACCAAAGAAGCCAAAGAATAACACACCACAAAATGAGGCCAATATGTTAATTAGTGAATCTGGGCCTCGAGCCTTCATTGGAATGATGAAGAATGGAAAGACCAGTGTCTCTTCTGAGTGGTGGTTGGACAATAGTTCTACTTGTCATGCTACAAATCACAATAACTGACTCACTGAGATCATAGAAGTAAAAGAAACTGTGGAAAATTATAATGGTGGTGAGGTAGAGGTGACCCATGTTGGAACTGCAAATTTGATGCTTTTTTCGGGTAAATTACTAATTTTGACATGTGAATTACAGGAAAATGCAACATCTGGCTAAAACTCACAACATTACATTATATACTTCTATTTGATTTGACAAATGTGAAGTGTGTGCACAGGCTAAAATCACAAGAAAACCCTTTAAGTTGGTTTCTAAAAGCACATAACTTCCTAAGCTAATACATTCTGACATTTGTGACTTTAAAAATTACATTACTAGAGGTGGTCAGAAGTATCTAATAACATTCATAGACGATTTTTCTAGATATTGTCATGTCTATTTGTTGAAATCGAAAGATGAGGCTTTTGAAAAATTTAAGATTTTCAAGTCTAGATTAGAAAATCAACTCAACTTGAAAATTAAGAGGTTTATGAGTGATAAAGGAGGAAAATATACAATGACGAGGTTCAAGGAATTTTGTGCTTCATAAGATATAATACTTGAAACCACTACTCCTTATTCACCCCAATCAAATAGTGTTGCCGAGCGTAAGAATAGAACGTTAACTGAAATGTTAAATTTTATTTGACTTACAGTTGGCATACCTTCCTCTTATTGGGGGGAAGCAGTTGTAACTGCTAATCACATCTTGAATAGGTTGTCACACTCGAAGTTGTCTATGACACCCTATGAGATATGGCATAAGCGCCCTTGTAAATATGATATTCTTAAGACTTGGGACTGTATTGCTTATGTAAGCATACAAGATCTTAAGAGACTTAAGGTGAGACCTAGAACCATTACTTGTGTATATCTAGGTAGTGTAGAAGATAGCGTTGCAAATAAGTTTTTAAATCTATTTACTAACACAATAATAGAATTTAGAGATGCAATGTTCTTCAAAAACAAGTTTATTAGAGATCAAGGCTTGCATGTTTCTAGATCTATAGATATGATTTCAGAATCTCCTGTAGAATTTGAAGCAGGCCCTTTTGATACTAATTTCACACAGCTGGTTGTTAAACCACTTCCAGTTGGAGTATCTACAAGAGAGAGAGTTCCCAAAAGTTTTGGTGAGGACTTTGTTACTTACCATCTTGAGGATGATCTATTCTCCTATCAAGAAGCAATGAGATCGAGGGAATCCCTACTGTGGGTAGAAGTCATAGATGATGAAATAAGTTATCTGCTGCAGAACCACACTTGGCAGCTAATAAATTTGCCAAAAGGGGCTAAGGCTATAGGCTGTAAATGGGTATTGAAGAAGAAACTGAATAGTGATGGATCAATAGACAAAGCACGTTTAGTAGCTAAAGACTATAAACAACAGAGTAGAATAGACTATTTTGATGTCTATTCACTAGTGTGTTATCTATCAACTCTAAGAATTCTTCTTGCTTTGGCATCTACCGACCACTTTGTAGTGCATCTAATGGATGTAAAAACAGCCTTTTTAAATAGGGAGTTTGTCGCGACCTAACCTCGGGTGAACCACCTAGGGTTTGGCTAATGGATTACTAAGATTAAATTTAGCCCGAGCTCTCCCAAGCCCATACCAATTCACGACTTAGGTTCAAGTTCTTAACATGCAAATGATTTTTTAAATTAAGGATAAGTACAATAGAAGTCCTAAAACTTATTACGAAAATGCAATTGAGTTCTAAAACTTGCAAAAAGTGTAATCAAGTCCTAAAACTTATCAAAATGGTTTAATTGAGTCATAAAGTTAACACCGTCGATCTTACTAACGGAAAATGCTGACGTAGCGCCGACATAGCATTTTAATGATTTTTTATTTTCCACCTAGCTTTTAAAAAATTATATTTAAAAACTAAAATTCATTTTTTAAAAAACAGTTAAAAAAAAAGAAAAAAAGAAAATGGAAGTTCCGGCGCGCCGCTGCCGCCACCCATCGCCGGAGGGGCCGGCGGCGATCACACGGCCCCCTCCGGCAATGGGCGGCGGCGTCGGAGCTTCCATTTTCTTTTTTTTTTTTTTTTAACAATTTAAAAAAATGAATTTTAGTTTTTAAATATAATTTTAAAAATGAATAAAAATTATTTTAAAAAGCCAGGTGGAAAATAAAAATCATTTAAAATACCACGTCAGCATTTTCCATTAGTGTTACTGACGGTGTTAACTTTAGGACTCAATTGAACCATTTTAACAAGTTTTAGGACTTGATTACACTTTTTGCAAGTTTTAGGACTCAATTGCATTTTTGTAACAAGCTTTAGGAATTCTATTACACTTATCCCTTTAAATTAGGAGTCGCCACTAATCTATTTTTGATGGGTTGATTAGAAATTCAAGCAAAGTAATGTGAGATTTACTTTACTTCTGCAAATAAGAGATTTTTGAATTCGGGGACTTGGTTATACTAGACTTCTCTAACGCCATTTTGGTGCATTTCTCTTTTATTTGAAAAAAAATGTTTTGTAAACAGTTTGAATTGATTTTAGTTTAACGCGCAGTCACTCAATCTTTTTTAAGGATTTTCTCTTGTTTAATAAAATCTAATTTATGTGCAATGCAATTTAACAAAATGACCTAATTCTAATGACGGGCAATTTCTAATTAAATGGGTCTAGCAACAATCACTAAATAACATGCATTTCATGGACCTAATTCTATATGACATACGCATGATATTTTTTGTATTTTTTTATAAAAATTCGTAATTAAAAATTGGTAAAGATAAAAATCTAACTAAATGAGATTTATCTATTTTAAGTTAGGAAATAGACTAATCTGAATCCTATGTTAACTTATAAATTTATATCGACATGCAATTTAACTCAAAGATATTATCTAATCTAGATTCCATCTAAACATGCATTTTAATATGATTAGAAAAGAATTTAACTATTCTATCATGCAATTCTATCTAGGAAATCAATTCTAATCTACATGATATGCAAATGCAATCTTTTTTGTATTTTTGGGATAAATAAAGCAATTAAAAGATAAGCACCAAATCATTCACGGTCATCAAAGATATTATCCATCATTCTGGAAACGATATCTAATTAGACTTGATTATTTTGCTAATAAAATCGATAAATTGATCTTAAACCTTAAAGATCAAGATATCAATTTTATTTTCGCGTGATTAATTATTCCATCTAAAGCCTTATAGATGAAATAAAAAAATGGCGTGCGGTTGCGGATTGGGCAATAAACCCTAATTGGAAATACGCCAATAATTCAAATATGCACGTAAGATATTGAAAAGCATGCATTAGGCAATAAAATTTTCAAATCAAATTTAGATAAGATAATTACCTAATTTTGCAAATAATGTTACCAAATTTGAACCGAACGGAATCGCTCAACGGGTGATGGCGGTACGTGGTAGTGCTTGGCTAGATGCGAGGACGGGTAACCGTGGGCGGAGGGACATCGTCATTCGGAGCTCCAGCGAAGGTCAGCAAGCACGGACCATCAGCAGGCAGAGGAAGACACGGTAGCAAAGTGGGGTGCGAAAGGGCAGCAATCGATGTGGCGAGAGGTGGGCTCGTGAGCTCGGTTGCTGGTTGTAGTCGTCGGTAGGCCATGGTTCGGAGCTGCGGGGACGAGGCACTAGGCGGTCTCGGACCGGCGAGAGGGCAACTCGGGCGGGGGCTCGGCGGTTGACTTGGGCGGCTTGGCGGAGCGCCGCAAGTGAGGCGGACGAGCGGCGACTAGCTCGGGATCGCCGGCATCGGGGCAACAACATTAGGTGTCATGGCGAGGGGGACGGAGACGCTGCAGTAGAGGGCAGAGCGGCTCGGCGGAGGGTTGCTCGCGAGTGCTAGCGTCAATGACGGAGCTCGGGCGGAGCAGCGAGGCAGCAACGGCTTCGCGAGTTGCTGGTGTAGCGAGGGGTCGGGCGGCGGTTCTTGTCGCGGCTGCGGCGAGGCGATGAGTAGTGGTGCTAGTGCAATGATGCGGCGTCCGGCGGAAAAAGGCGCTGCGACAGAGCGACGGTGACGGAGGCGAGCTGCGTGGCTTCGGGCGAGAGGGAGCAGCAGCGGCGGAGGTTGAGCGAGGGAGCGGCGACTTCGCGAGGGACGAGCAAATCACAAGCGGAGTGGTGAGGCTGCGGCGGGCGTCGACGACGGAGCTGCACGTCGCGGGTGAGACTGGCGAAATAGCGGTGGTGCGGGCGCGAGGGTCGACGCGGAAGAGGCGGGCATCAGCGGACGCCGGCGGGGACTTCACGAAGAAGATGAACAATTCATCTTCTTCTTTTTTGCTTACCTCACGTCCTCTCACATCTTCTCTCACTGTTCTCTCTTCACACTCCTGTTGACTTGACTCCCCAAAAAAACGAAAAGAGTTTTTTTTTCTCTCTTTTTTTTTCCCAGAAGAAACGAGAAAAAGCCCCTTGCTCCTCCGTCCGTGGCTCCTTTTATAGGCTAGGGATTGAAGCTTCTACCTCCTTTTTCATATCAATATACACGAAGATCTTCTCCCGAATGCAATATATATATATATATATATATATATATATTATTTTCGACATCTCTTCTAGATTTCATTTGCAAAAATAAATATTCTCCACCGATTTTATCACATATTGCCAAAGATTCAATATTGCAATAGGATTTTTCTCAAATTTCAAATCTTGCAAAACATGAGCTCGTAATATATCATTGTCACACTTGCCCTATCCAAGGATATTGAAAAATCCACCGTCATATCATCGAAAATATCAAATCTCTATTTCTCCTAGGATAATTTTCGATTATAAAAAAAGGGCTCGGGCTAATTTGCTCTCTTTGTGGGCTTAGTCCAACTCGTCAAATTAAAGCTTAGAACTACCAATTCAAACCCATCTATCACCAGTCTGATGCAAAATGCAATAAAAAAAATGCTCCTAAAACTATATGCAATTTAATTATAATATTTTTTTTAGGGGTTAAAAAATTAATCCTTAATTTTTATGCAATAAGTAAATAATTGGATCGTCAAAATTTAGGTGTTAACATAGTTAAATGAGGAAATTTACATGGAACAACTGGAATGATATGTTATGAAAGGTCTTGAGGACAAAATTTGTAAATGAACAAATCATTGTATGGTCTTAAACAAGCAACTAAAATGTGGCACCTTAAATTTGACAAAGTAGTAAATAGTTATGGCTTTCAGTTTAGTTATTCAGATAAATGCCTTTACCATCGTTCTATGTCAAATAAGATAGTCATCATTTGCTATATGTTGATGACATGTTAATTCTTGGTTCCGATCATTTTGTAGTGAGTGACGTGAAAGCTACTTTAGCTAAAGAATTTGACATGAAAAATCTTGGTATTGTTAATACCATTCTTGGTATAAAAGTAAGCTTTTAAACGGCAAGGCATCTCCCTTAACCAGACTCATTGTATTGAGCAGCTACTTTCTACTTGGGGATATGATAAGTATAAACCAAGTGAGACATCATATGATTATAATAACAGATTGAGTCCTAATGAAGGGACCAGTGTGGATAGTTAAAGTACTCGAAACTGCTTAGTAGTCTCATGTATACTATGAGTTACACTAGACCCGACATAGCCTTTACAGTTGGCATGCTGAGTCGTTTCACTAATAATCCTAGTAAAGAGCATTGTGATGACCTCAATAGACTAATGAGATACCTCAAAGGTACTAAAGATTATGCTTTTTGTTATTCTGGTTGGATGGATATTTTGATGCCTCATGGTGCTTATATATTGGAAATAGTAAGTCCACTAGTGGATATATATTCACTTTGGGTGGAGCTGCTATTACTTAGAAATCCAAACAACAGACTTATATTGCATTGTCGTTTATGGAATTGGAACTTTTTGCTTTAGCCTCAGTCAGCGAAGAGGCTGCGTGGATAAAGAATCTGATTATGGATATTCCTTTGACTCGGCTAAAGATTAATTCTTTAAGTCTATTCTGTGATAATCAAGCAACTGTCCAAGTCGTCAAGAATGCTCTATTTAATTCAAAGCGAAGACATGTGAGACTGAGACATGTGTTGTTGAATTATCTAAAAGAACAAGGGGTTATCACCTTAATCGATGTGAGATCGAAGGATAACATAGCCGATACTCTCACCAAAGGTATGCCTAAAGACGATTCTTCAAAACAGTGGGTAAAATGGGGTTAAAGACTATATAGGCAAGTCTTAATTACCATTTACTTACTTTCTAATTGTGTGTTTTGAATTATCAAATCTTCTTTTATTGGCCACAATGATAAGCACAGTTTATATGTTTCATCGATGTTCACAATTGTCGACTAATTTGAAAAAAGTGAGTTGTCTCATTCCAAACTTGATGAAGATGACATTAACCCAATTCAAATGTTCTATCGGGGAAGCTTGTGCCATTCCAAACTTGATGATACAATTCAACTAGGTTGGACTATCCTTTTGGTTAAATGATTTCATTCCAAACTTGATGCTAGATTATTTGACTTTAAGGAATCAAGAATCGTGACATTCCAAATTGAAACATAGAAACAATTGTTTACATAAGAAGCTTGCTGGTTTTGTTCTTAATTGAAACTTGATATTATATGACTAGGTTATTGTAAGTGACTTGACTATTGGTCATATTCATTGAAACTAGATAATAGTTATTCTCTTACAAATAAACTTAAGTTGATGGCTCTTTGTAAATCATATTATTTAGGCATTGTTCATATTTCATGAAATTGGCTTGATGCTTATGAACATGATATTATGATGTTTTATGACATCAATATATGTTCTTTTCTACTTGATGGAATGGTGCTAAGTTTTTATTCAAATGATTGAATTAATAATAATATGAAATTCATATTTGACATTCTACAGGGGATGACAGAGATGGAGGAGAGCTTAATGAGTGGGATCTTGACTAGGATGACTTACTTGATGAATGAATATATATCAATTAGAGCGTGTGGGGACTTGATAGTTTACCTGTTATTGCCTATTTTGATGGAGTTCATTTACTTGAGACTTGCATTTTGCTCTCTATTTTGTGAACATTATTGTGCTTGTTTCTTATATTTGTAAGGCCTTTGACTATTTTGACTGGCCTACTTATACTTGACTATTATGCATATGTTGGTTGTGAATTGAGTTTGAAATTTATTTTAGGTGTTGGGATTTGGATGAGTTTAAACTGAATCTAAAACTGCTAATATTTATTTTAATTTGTTGATCTCAGAACAGATTCATTGATAAGGATGATTCACTTATTTGGATTGCAAATGATAATTGATTTTAATACTGTATTGCTGAAAAAACTCTTTGACCGATCCGAGTTGATTGTCTTGGACTGAATGTGGATTATTCCTGTTTGTTTGAACATTACATTGACCACCGTATTGGATTATGCTGTATGGTGAACATAAAGGAGATTGTTGGATATATTGTTAATATAGTCCAAATAATATGTTCACATACAAGCCTAATAGGTAAAAGCACGGTTATTTGGGTCCACATAGGCTGAAGCCCAATAACTTTCATACATATAAACTCTAGGGTTCCCCTACGCTGGACGTAACACTGTTGAGCATTCCAAACTTGATGTCTCTTGATGTAATACTTCAAGTAACTGAAAAAACTTTCTTCTCTCTCAAACCTATAACCTCCAACATCATGTACACACGATCAAACTCATTGAAGTGATAAGAACTCAAACTAGAAGAGAAACAAAGAAAAATTATATCATAAAGCCACGCCATACTACATCTGCTCGTCGATCTCCCATATGACCCTTCCATCCTCTGCAATGTCCAAGGAAAATGTGTGTCATTTCATGAGACGTGTGTATGGTAGAGGAAAAGATCAGCTTGCTAGACAGACAATAACATGATACATAGGATCACAGGCTATATAGAGTACTTTGAGCACGTGAAAGTAGAGCATGTTCCCAAAGAATGAGCCAAATACATCAGCACCAAAGCAAATCCATGTCATTCTTCATGAAAATTAAGCAGTGTCCTGTAACTTTCTAGGAAAATTGCACCACAAGGCCTTGACATGGAGTCCTAAAACTTCACCAAAGGTGCAATTGAGTCCTAAATTAAGTGAAAAGTTTAGGACCTAATTGCATTTCTTACATGAATTTGAGTCTTGCAGTGTAATTTTTCTTACCAGATTACAGTGAAGATGTCAGGCTTGCATTGTAGGGTGCCACCGAGGATCATCCAATCACTGCCGCCCTCACTGTTGTCCGGAGCCGTAAAGGTGACGTCCATGCACGAGAAGTACACGTCCAACATGGGCACCCACAACCATGGACCCAAGTGTAGACTCCGCTTGGCTTTTGCCACCACGTCGATGGTCACCACCCCGCCCTTCAACGAGCACACCAAGCCCTTAATGCCCAAGTCATTGATGATCGGCAGCATCGACAGGGCCTCTGCTCGGACTGTGGTGATGTTGCGGGGACCCTGAGTGAAGGTCGGAATGCGGGAGGGACAAGAGAGAGTGAGTTCGCCTCCAAAGCTCAAGAGGAGCTTCATGCGGGTGTACTTAACAACGATGAGCTTACTAGGGTTCTTGACGGAGAGAGCAATGTTCCACTGGGCAGTGACGTGGGAGGTGGAGATATTGAGGGACGAAAGCGAAGAGCTCAAGTCGAGCCTGAACTCCGGTGGCATTAAAGCGGGTATTCCCAAGAAGATGACCATGATGAAGCCGAGAACGATGGGTATGGCAAATGTGATGCAGTGGCCGATGATCGGCTTGTACCTATCGGGGGGAGGTGGGGGCGGCACCGGTGAAGGTGACGCTGGCTTGTTATTCGTGGCGGGTGGAATGGCTTGGTGGTCTGTCATTTGGAATTTTTGTGCTGGGTGCTTTGCTTCTTCTGTAAGCGTTTCCGTGTGAAGTTTTTTGCCCACGGAGCAATTTAAAGGGGGCGTGGAAACTGGAAAGGTATTTGCTAATATTTAAAGACTATAAAAAAAGAATGCATAGATCCTCTCTCTAACGTTGACTCCCTTTCCTCTAAGCATTAGACCATTTCCTCTCTCTCCGTGTTCCCATTAGATCAGGGCAACCATTTTCAAAATCTATCGCCCAATCATTTCTCTTTTCGAAACAAGTCATCTCTCTTGTAACCCCATTCCGACGTTAGATAGAGGAAATCAAGCATTTCAAGTCCGTCCGTCCTAGACTTCTGGTCCATCAGAACAGAGACAGCAGATTGGGATGTCACACTTGCAAAATCGAGTGCGTGTTTGGCTTTGCATGAGGGTCTTGTGAGAAAGGCAGCAATTTTCTCTTCTCTTTTCTTGTTGTCGAAAAAGAAGGCAGCAATTTCAAAAAGGGGTCATTGGCGCTGTCCCTGGAGTGCTTGAAGTTGGGGTTAGAAAATGTAACGCGGGGTTTCGCAAGATTCTGCCGAGAAATTACGTGACGCGTGAAAGGAAAAAGTCGGGGAAGGCTCGGTCTTTTGATGCGTTTTGGTGGGGCCCAAGCGATCCAGCGTGGACACGATCACGAAGGAAAACATTGAAAAGGTCGACCACAGATGGACCTTAGGACGACTTAAGTCATGGAAAGTCGATTCATCGGACATCATCTATATACACGTCAAATAAAATTTAAAAAAAAAATATTAATGAAGGGCCTATTGAATTTGTATTTCGGGAACTGGTTGACTTAAACTAAGCTCTCGCCACAATTTCAGTCATATGGTCCCGCATGTTATATACTTCTTTGTAAGTATATACTTATATGACGAATTTGGCCAATATTGGTTGCGCAACACTAGCCCATTTGATTAGTTATTCCTTGTTTTCCCAAAGAAAAGAAGGGAGGAGCAAACATTAAAAATAATAAAAATAATAAAAATAATAATAATAATAATAATAATAATAATAATAATAATAATAATAATAATAATAATAATAATAATAATAATAATAAATGAAGTGTGGAATCCGCCCAGGTGACAATACAAGGGATGATTGGAATTCACATTGAATCGACGTGTGTCTTAATTTATTTTCAAAGCTCACACATTTTAACATCACTATCGCCAGACCTAAAGTTACTTATAATGTTAAAAAAAAAAAGATCGGTCTAGCGTATAAAAGAATGGCACGGCTCCTTGATCAGTTTTTAACACGATGTAAAGTGAACCAAGACCATTCTTAACTGCACAAAGACCTAAGGAAAGACGATATAGGGTTTCCCCCGTGCTTTCCAAGTTAATCATCAAGGTATTATTTTTACCGACGTGAGTAAAGGTGTCACACGGGATGATGGTGTTATAATCTACTGAAAACTAATATTTTTGTCCCCAATCAAGCACCTAAAACTCTTGAATTGATTGAGATATTTGTTCCTTTATATGTATATTTTTCTTCCCTTTTCTACATTCCTAAGAAACTAAACAGCGGCACCAGAACCTCATCCTTAGCGGGACAGTGATGATGTTTAAATTGAGCCGATGGCACCACGAGCGACGGAGCTGGTTTTATCTCTCATGATATTCAGCTGGAAGTAACAGGTCGCCCCGCCTCATGGGTGAGGATGGGCCTTGCTTGTGCGATGGTCGGCCTCCTCAACATGAGACCCAAGCTCGCCTAGGCCAGGGTGAGGGGCAAGGCTCGCCCAGGTGAGGAGACCCTAGCCTCGGCGAGAGTCAACCTCGCTAGATCTAGCCAAGGGGCCTCGCCTAGCTGTGCCTAGGCAAGGCATGGCTCGACGAGGCCGATCCTCACCATCCATGGTTGTGGTCGATGGCTGATGATGGCCGCCCACAAAAATGAAAAGAGAAAGAAAATGGAAAGGAAAAGGAAAAGTAAAAGGAAAAGGAAAAGAAGAAATTATTTAAAAAATTAAAAAAAATATATTTAAAATGTCAACTTTAGCACCAATTATGCCACATAGGATGTTCGATGTTCACGTCAGTAGTTTTTGACCTAAATTGGCCGAATGGACTAAATTGATACAAATGTGAAAATGTCTAAGATTAAATCTGTTCAATTGAAAAGTTTAGAATTGAATTGGTATCGACGCAATAGGTTTAGGACTTTTTCTGTACTTTTCTTGGCAAGATTGTGTTGCTTGTTTCGTTTAATTCGATCAAATTAGTATGGCCTTACTTTTTCTACACTACATGACCAACCAAAAACCATCTTCTAGAACCGAAGAGCATGACAGTAGATTTCTTTATTCTAAATGCCAAACACAAAACATAATTAATTTACCCACCTCGTGGTGGACGAGTTGGTTCGCTCTTTGACCCCTCATCCGGGAGGGTAGAGGTTCGAAACTTCTCGCCCCCATTGTGTGACTTAAGTGGGGTGCCGTGGGAGGTGGGTCCTCGCGCTAGTGCCCCTCGGGTTTACGTCGCCAATTGCCGGTTGTACGGCGGTTCCCGGGTCATAAAAAAAAAAAAAAAAATTAATTTTAGTTCAATAAATTGAGGCAGATCCATGGATTGCACAATCTATTATCTAGATTCCCACACGTGACACACATATCAATGCTATATTTTTGGTTTAAAAAATGGTTTTAATGAGATTTGATGTTGCAAATTAGCAATTAGTGAAAATTAAATAATAATTTTTAAAAATTTTCCTATTAAATATATTGTTGGAAGTTCTGCATTCGTTTATTTAAGTATTATGATGATGTAGCTGACTACATATTGAATATCCCCCTGTTATCTAAAAACAACAATCATGAATTTTCTATTTATTGCCCAGTCCATGCATTTTACCTTGATTGTATTTGAGCTAAGAATTTCTCCTTCATTTGTTCAAGAAGATTCATATAGAATAGGAGGCATACTAAAAAAAATATTTCCATTCTACACAAATAAATAAATATATAAACAAAGCTCGTGCAATGAACTGAGTACCCTACTAGTTTTGAGTAATATAGAAACAGATATTTTTCCAAAAATTCTACTATCCTATTTCCCGTACTAGTAGATTTCTAAAAGAGCTAGTTAGGTTGAAAAAGTTACCACTTAGTTGATTTCCTGCTAATTTATTAGTAACTTAATGACATTTTTATGAAATTAGCAATTCTTTTTTACAATTTGCAATTTCTTAGTTTTTCTGTTTTTTTACTAGCTTTATTTTTTTTTTGGCCAATGCCTCAACTTTACCAACTCTTGTATGAATTTATCAATTTTTATCTGACCGATCTGCCAACTCTAATAAATGGAAAGTCACTCCATTTTAAGGTTGGTGTTGTCTAAAAGAATTTTGTAAATTAGAGGCTTTGTTAAGAAATGCATATGCAAGTTTGCAAATAATAAAAATGTTAGCAAATAGTTGGCGCTTGAAACTCAAAGCTTGCCTGGTCGCCGCAAAGATTTTGGTGCTCAACCTCAAATTCTGGCTAAAGTTGTTGTCTCCGACACTTTGATGACGATTTCCCATGATCGACTTGAGAGCGTTTGCCAAAGCGAATTGGAAGTCAAGTTTGTGAAGACTGGCCAGATGGCCATGACTGTTAGGATTGAGCATGATTCTAAGTTAGAACTTAGAATCAAACAACTGGACTGATAGGAACCTGTCAGGCTCCACAGTATGTAGAGTAGGTTACAAATTTTAAAAATTGGGGAACTTATTCCGACGTATGAATTTTAAGTTCTAAGTAATGGAATTGGGAACCTATTTTCGTGTTTTTGTTGTTTTATATCTTTGCGTGATCCTATAGTATTCATGGCGTCACACGATAAGTATATAATTTGGAATCACTAGTCTGAACTTCCATTTTATGACTGAGACTTTTACTTTGTTAATATTTCATATTATTCATGTAACTAAATATATATGATGCCCTAGAACGTCACATGCGACATGTGTGCTTTTTGATTTTTTTTTTTTAATAATAGCAAGCGAAAGCACTACAAATACATTACCATACAACAAATAAGAAGATCATCACATCATATAAATATTACACATAATATTTCATTATGTTAACTTAATATTTACCACTCCAAACAATATTACAAACAACAAACAAAATACCAAAAGACTTGGGAGGGTTAGGATCGCCTACTTCAATACTCATTCTATACCAAAAAGCTTATCTGTACAATACCAAAGCTATAATATAAGGATCGATGACCTCCCCTATTGCTGACCCATCGGAAATGTAGTTAAGGGGACCATCAAATCCTCTAAGTGGTCTTAACTAATCGCCATCGAAGATCAAGTACCAAGCTATATACTGGTGCGGAACCAACTCAGTAAGTCCCACGTTGACCCAAATCGTGATTGTACACTTAATATACATAAGAATCATATAAGGCAATACCACTTCTTCATAACTATACTGAATGTGAGCTGGAGTTCCAAAAAACAGCTATGGCGGAAGAGCCATTATACAAGTTTGAAAAATAAAGGAACTAGCCGAGACCTAGTAAATGAAATTCTTAAGTCTAAGATAGGAGATTTGCCTATCACTCCTCCTCATATTAACAAAAATCGTGAATTCAAGGCTGTATAAAACAACTATGCATTATGAGTGTAAGGATAAATGTATAATTGTTCAGATCATGACATATTGATGAGGCAACCATAACAATGTGTAAGATGGTACACACACACGATTCACTAGGCATCTCGACTAACAAGGCATTGTCACCAACTCATTGGGACGGAATTACACATACCCATTTGTCACGCCTCAGTCTATCAATCACGGTGTCCTCTACATTAGCGATGATTAATACATCACTATACATTCGCATGATGATAGCCATTTATTAACATCATACCATGACTTCACAAGCCATGTTATACCATGACTACACAAGTCCTGTCATCATAAAATTCAGGTTATCTCAACCTTGTAAAGAACCGTCTTATACGGTAGAACATTTGGATAACTCTAGAGTCTCATACGTACTTATACAAGGGAATTCGCTTGATAGCAAATAGGCTGTGGCAAAGGTCTTGTTCACATAATATCAAAGACATCCATAATTAATCACAATACAATAAGTGTCACAAACTTTTCTATGTCTACAATTATAAAAGATAACATGTTAATCTCTTGGCATTTTCATATAATCGTGAGAATCAATCAATTACGTACACTTTAACAACTAAATATTTTCTTTTTCTTTTTACCAAACCAGCAATAAACACTACTACTCCAATAATTAAAGTAACTCATAAATTTACATTTTTATCATAAAACTACCTTTGATTGAGCTCACTTTTTCCACAAAAATTAAGGAATATTTTCTATAATTCCAAATTCTTAAAAATTAGACTATTGCCCTGGTAAAATTCTTATTTTATAAATTTATCCTTAATTTCCGATTTTCAACCTACTAAGTCATATTAATCAAATTTAAACTGAAAGCTATACTTTTCATTATCTAAGACATACTAACATTTTATTTACACTATAGACACGCCACATATTTTACAAAACTATTAAAACAACCCACCTTTGATCTATTAGTACAAGCTAGTTCCCATTTTTGCATAATTGACATATCATCCAAATTAAGCAATTAACTCTAAAAATTATTTTACCACCTATCAAAGTTAGGTTTCACAAGCTGTGAAGAATCCCCAAAACTTTCGGTTTTTGTAGATTCGCCCATCAACCTGCTGAAATTACAAATTTGCCCCTAAAGCTTCTAAACTCAATTTTCTAAACAGGTTTGATTTCGCTTAATTAATATTACTTAGAAACCCACTTATTAACACTAAAAATCATAAAATAACCCCATTAAAATCCCCATCTCAGCTCTAGAAATTTTGAAATTTTCCCATATTTTGTCAAAAATGTACCAAAACAACCCTTCGTATGCCTAGTTTGACCATTTCCACACTTTTCCCACTTAAGTGCAATAAAACCATTTGGGTTTTCTTCAAACACCTCCTAGGCATGAGGAAAGCCTTTAATACAAATGCAACAATCACTACAGCTCAACAATTAACCATGGCAACTTACACACATATAAAGTGAAATTTATCGTAAATAAATAAACAATCAACCAACCAAGCTTAAGAGTACTAAGTAAATATTCTTAGTCCTTGGGGTTTTCACTTACCTTGAGTGAAATCTCCAACAAACAAAGCCTTTACTCACCTTGAAATTAAAATAATTATAAAAATTAACAAGTGTCATTACATAGAAAACAACAAAGCTCATTGGACAAAAATAAAAGGAAATCCATGAAGATACCTTGTAAGACACTAAATTGAAAGTAAGGGTGTGGACCTTGTCTTGAAAGAGAGAGTAAAATAAAACTTGAACTTGAAGAAGTGAAACAAAAAAGAAAAAAGAAGAAGAAGAAGATGGAGGAGCACGTTCAAGGAGGTAGGGGAAATGATGCATTTGTCTCTTGTCTTCCATAGTTATTCACGACATTTAGGAGTGTCTTGAAGTAACATTTATTAGCCTCGGATAAAAATAATAATGCCAATTAAATAGAGTTAAATGTTGACAAAAAATAACTAGGGTTAAGATTGTGTCATGCATGAGATCATATGGATAAGTTCAAAGGATTTAATTTAGACATGTGGATAAAAAATGTGGTGAAGATGAAGACATTTATGACAAATAGCATGGTTTAATAAAAAGATGGAGATATTATGTTAATTTAGATAGACACTTCACATTGCAGCAAATAATCAAGGAAATCTGTATTTATTTAAAACATCGGTAAATCAAAAAATTATTTTGATACCACTAAAATTAGTAACAAAAAAATATACATATAAAACGATAGGGAAACCTTAACTTAGTAAAAACTTAATATTTGAAATTTATTCAATACATATTTAGGAGCGTATCGATTCCCACTGGCAATTACTATGCTAATTATATATATGAAATATCATAAACTCCAAAGAAAATTTAGGATGTCATGATATAAGTTGAGGCCAGTGGATTATAGTAACAAATCGTGGTCGTATTGCAATCATTCAATTAATAATGTTGGTGGAAATTGGGTAGAACTTGGAACCTGTGACAGGGAGGTTCCAGTCTTAAGGTATGTAGAATAGGTTTCAAGTTCTAAAAAATAAAGAAACTATTCTAGTAGGTAAATTCCAAGTTCTAGATGGAAGTTGTATGGAACTGAAATCGCTCACCCCTAATAGTTATGAGCTCGAGGAGCTACACAATAGCATGGAAGCGGCCGTGAAGGTGGTGGAGAAGCCACGGTAGTAGCCAACATTAGAAGTGGGTGGTTGTGTGTGCCATCAAATGTGTAGCTATCAAAACGGATATGTCCTCGCCACATCTTTGTACCTAAATGTCCAAAATACATACACAAGTTGTTCAATATATACAAAAAAATAATGAACTACAGGACCAGCTCTCCAGATCAAGAAAAGTACCAAAAAAATCATAAATATATAGCATTAGTGTTGATACTTAATTTTTAGCCGATGCATCATTAAAGATAAAAAGTTGAGAGCAATTTTTTAATCGTGATGAAGTTTGTTTCTTGACTAAAAAGTGTCGTTTTTCATTTCATTTTTTTTTTGTCATTTTTAAATGAGTTCCCATTCATTTCCATAGAAAACCTAATAAGTCAATGTTAATTCTTTGATCAAAAATCAACCCTGAGTCAAAAGTTGTCTTTTTGCGCAAAAAGACCCTGATAGTCTTAATTTCACTTTAACCAAGTTAATTTTCAAAAAATTGAAAGATTTGACACAAAAATCAACCTTTTTAGGAAAAGTAAACTAAATAGTTGACTTTTGATCAAACATTTGACAAAAAAATTGAAAAAATAAAAAATCCACAAAATGTTTCTTTTTAATTTCAATTTGACTTTAGCATTGAAAATTTTGCAAAAATTGATTAGGAAATTTATTTTTCGAATTTTTCGGTTTTAGCTTCGAAATCAATCAAAAATAAAATTAGTTTCTTCCTAGTCATATTAGATTTAGTTCCTTTTAGGACATTTGGTCTAGGGACAATTTCTAATTCATTTATTTATTCAATTTCAAGAATGGTCAGGTGGAAATGCGAATTGCCACTTTTAGCCTTGATTAGGGGATTTGAGTCAATCCCTCATGATTTGTGAACGAACATTTTATTTCATTCATTTTTTCGAGATAAATCCGAATCCAGGGTCCATTTTAAGAGATTCACTTAAGAACTTTTCAATTTGAGGAATTCCACCTTCTTGAGTATAGGAAAACCGAGCTAACGAGCTTCAATTAAAGAAATTCAAGTTGACCTATTTGATACTAACGTCTAATTTCATGAATCAAGGTTAAATTTCATTATCAAACCTCAATTCATCTCATGTGGTACCAATCTATAGGTCCAAAAGGGGGAGGAGAGCCATCCTTCGAGGGAGTGGTGGGAGACTTTTCTATTACATCCTCCGATGCGGCTACAGAAAGCAATTCAAGGGCAACATCTAATGAAGCAGTGGCAGCTAAAAGTCAAAGTAATGGGCTGACTAACTAGAGCGTAAGAGTCGTGACTTCAATTTGAAGTCAATTTGGATACAATAGGTTATCCTAAGCATGGGCAATAAGTCGAATAGGTGTCTCAAAATATTAATTGAATTAAATTTCGATTAATTTGCGATTTCGATTGAGAAATTGTGAAATTGTCCAATTTGGTCTATAATGTCCAATTATGTGTATCCATGGTGTAGGTCCATTATTTGCCATGATAATCAAACAATTAAATTAATAGAAAATCAATGGATCACATTTATGTGGTTTATTAGGCCTAATCCCATTAAGCCGCATTTGATCATTTGGATTTCTAATTATGATAAGATTGTATAAGATATGATATGAAATCTAACAGATTTTGCTATATTTTATCTACTGTTTAGTGATTGTAGTAATAAAATTGGATATATTCACATTGTATCATATATATTGTTTAGTTAAAACGCTATATTAATATAAATTAATCACAAATTTTACAGGTGAAGATGGTCAAAATCTCTCGTAACACTATTGTCAATTTTATTTTTATTTTTATTTTACTTTCCTCTCTTTTTTAATTAATTCTTTTATTTCTTTCTTTCTCTTCCATCACTCTCTAATAAAATTTTATTAATAGAAAACTATGTTAATATACCTATATACTAAAATACCTAAAATACATCATAAATATAAATATATATTTATATATTGAATTTTATATTATAAGGTAGAATTAAATTCGAATATATAAAAAGATTAAATAAAAAAATTTCATTTTTTTTATTTTGAATTTCTTATATTAAAATTCAAAAATTATTTATATTGAAATATATAATTCTAATTCATTAATTTAAGAAGTTTTTATTTGAGAAATTTTGTTTCCTATCATGGATATTAGAAAATCCTATCCACGTTTATCCTTCTTCCCCCATGGGATAATTTTATCCGACCTATAACCTCTTTATATCTAACTTTATCCTATCTTGAGCAACCACCAAACACAGAATATGATAAATTTCATCCTATCCTGAATGTTATCATGATCGCCAAACACAACTTTAGAATTGGATCATTTTTCCTCAAATTGAGTAAGTTGTCCTTTCAATTTGATCATTAAGGGACTAAATTCATAAAATTTAGCCCTTCAAGGGCTAGCTAGCTCAAACAAATCAAGAATTGGTCAAATCGGATTGAACCGGTTTAATTGATCCAACTGGCCATCGACAGAAGAGGCTAGTTTAGCTCTCTGCCGGCCAATTCTTTGTGGGCAACAACTGCCCTCGGCATTTGTCCGGCATTCCTTGAAGTTAAAGACGTGATCCAGACTTTTGACCATCATCCGATCACATTTGATTCAACGAAAGCATAAAACATAACAAATCTAATCGTGAATATGATGAAGTGATATCGAACTAGTCGATCGGGCTAGGATTCGAACGTAGGATCGTGTTTTATACTTAGATCTAAAGTTTTGAATGTTACATGATGATATGTGATGAGTTTATGATGATTGAGGATGAGGTCAAACTTGAATGTTCTTGATTTACCTTGATCTGCAAAAATTGTATCATTGCATGTTACCTTCTGTTGAGGCAAATCTGAGGTAGTAAACATCATTTTTTGTTCTAAACATATGATCTAGGTTCAACGATCTTCAATTTGATAGGTTATAGGCTCCAGATGGACTTCGTTTCGTACCTGAATTATGCGTTGGAAATTAGTCGATTTTGTTGTGTTTTGTGCAATATTCTGGTGTTTCGACTTTGAGCATATTATCTGTTTGCCATTTTTCTACTAATTTTTGTTCTTGGATTTTGGAGATGCCTTCTACATAAAAGTTGCACGAACATTTCTTGGTCATATCATTTCTTTTTTTCAAAATTTTGGAGTTGATTTGGTTAGGCAAAACCTTGAAAAATCGTCTTTAGGTTAGTCTGCCTTATTTTGAGTCCGACCAATATTTGCTATGAAATGAGGCTTTAAATGTGTCCAATTGGATTTCCATCCTTCATAAGAGTTGTAGTATGTATTACAAGCTTTCCAAGTAGGTATAATTCGCATCAAGTGATCATCTTTTACCAGGTCAATTTCGTGTGCAAATATGCATTAATACTACTGCACTTTGTGAAGTCCATTGTACTGTTTTGTGTTGTCATTTTTTGTGCGGGCTCATATGAATCAAATTAGACTTAGGATTTTAGCACGACATTAAACCATCAAAATCACTCATGTTCTGTATTAATATTGTTGTGATTAAGGTGGATCATAAACCTATGAAAACATCTTCGTTTGAGCTCCTTAGGAGCCAATTAAGTCATGAGGTCTTCTAGACATGTTAAGAGCATATCGCAAGCTTCGCATGGATGTATGGTATGTCCAATTTTGAATGTCGCTTGCTATGTGAAAACCACGCATCAATTTGACTAATCATAACTGAAATTATCTTGCATGTTGTCCTTAATGATAAGTCTCCCTTCGATATTAATGAATCCATGTGGCTCTTTGTACTTCGATTTAAGGTTAAAAGTATTAAGCAAACTTTCGTCGCATTTAACCTTATGTCATGTATGAATTTCACACTTTTTTTTACATTGTTTAGGTGGCCTTACAAACCACTAATCATGCATCATTTTTCTGATTTGCTTGTGACTGATTTGCATGCTTTTGTGATTGTCGCTATTCTACCATGAATTCGACCCTAATTGAATTTGATACCTCTTAGAAAGTCTTAGGATTCATCTCAATCTTTCCGATTGGCACCATTTACATGTCATTTGATTTGTTTTCTATTTTTGTCAAGTTTGTCTAGAAATTTGTCTTGAATAAAATTCGGAACCCCCGTTTTGCTCTTGTGAGTCAGGCCTCTTGCTATTCTTGTTTGATTTTATCATTAAGGATTCTGAGGTGGGGTCCTTAACTAAGTTTGTTTGTCTTTTTCTTGTCTATATCCTGGTAAAATTTCATATTTTTTAGATTTTGTTTATTAGGTCAAGTCACTGTTAATCTGCCATGATACCTCGCTGTTTGGTTGCATTTCTTCTAATGTGATGCCATGGGTTCTTGAATTTTTATAAATTCCTAAGTAGCTTACTTAGGAAGCTCTCTTCATAAAAGTTGTTCCTCGTGATGTTCTTGATGTTGTGTAATTTTCTTGGAGCCAAATATTTATGGGTTCCTTTTCAATTGCTTCGATCTTATTTTCCTTGCTTTATAACTTTTTGTTGTGACTCTTTGTTGTGCTTTTCTTCTAGAATCGCTTAGGACATCTTGCATGCTGAATTGAGATCAATTGTCTTCACAAGTTTTGGTCCTCACCTTTTGAATCTTATAAAAAAAAATTCTCGAAAATATAAAAAGTATTTTATCTTGCTTTTTAGACCTTTAGAATGTCATGAAACCGTCGTAAATTTCACATCCTTATTGATTTGAACTTGATTCTCATTCTAGTGATACTCATGCACAAAATTTTCATGTAATGTTTTGCATTCCAAATTTTCAAACTATGCTTTTGGCCTGAATTGACATTGTTTGGACCATATTTAGGGCGTCTATGAAGTTCGATCAGAGTGCATAAAATGCAACCTAGTTAGCTTTGATGATTAAATGTGTTCCATAACCATGACACAACTTTGTTATGCCATTAACATCTTTTCTTACAACTCATTGTTTAATTGTTCTTCAAATGACTTTGAGCATCACTTGAACCCATTAGCTTTCGATGTGTTTTGCTTTCATCAAATGCCTGCGATTGTGCTTGGCACTTGTTGACTGAATAAGTGATATGGTGTTGGCTTATTAAAATTGTTTGATTGACTAAGAACCAAGGCTAGAGGGCCTGCCTATGTGTTTACTTTTTGGTATGCATGTGATTTTTAGATGTATGCATAGGTACGATACATCATTTTGTGAGATGCCTTTGGGATACACTTAAAACTTGTTTTGGGGGTTTATTAGTGTTGGTTGCCATGCGAAAACAAAAATGGTGGCTAATAGGTATGAGCCTTAAAAAATGAATTGGGGTAGGCTTTTTAGAGAGATCGTCACATGAATTGCAAATGCCAATCCCAAGGCTAAATTTAATCAGTTTTGCATATTGTTCCCATTCCTTAATTGTTCTTGTTTGTTTTATGATTGTGACTGTTTCTGTGGTGTTAATTGTTTCTTTTCCATCGTATGTATCTAGTCTTACTTTTAGAGTAGGTTTAGAATAGGCCAATGGAAGTGGAAGTCCCCCGAGACATGAAGACGATAGATGATCAATATCCAATCTGACATTATTATTGTACCATTTATTCCTTGATATATGTTTTGGGTTGCCTTATATTGTATAAATACTCAACAAGTTGCAGGCTTCTTTACGTCTTTATAATTTTTGTTTAGGATTTCATGTTAGATTTATCGCTTTCCTTAAACTGTTTTCTTGAGTGTTTAAAGATTTATCGCTTTCCTTAAACTGTTTTCTTGAGTGTTTACTTACAGCACTGTTTTTAAATTTCAATTGTTTGTTTTCTTTTTATCTTTTAATAGAAATAAAATTACATGAAATTGACCATTGATGCATGATCACTTAGTTAGTTTCACCAACCCGAAAAAATAAAAAAGGCACGCATAGATACCTTAGGAAACACAACAAACCGTTAGGTACTAAAATGGCGCTAATAGAAATATTAGCGTAACCTAAGTCCCCGAACCCTAGAATCTCTAGTTGCATAGGAATTGAAGGACGACTCCCAATCCTCAATTGAGTTTTTAGACAACCCCCCAAAAACGAGACTAGTGGCCACTCCTGACTCATATCTAGGTTGTCTTAAACAACTAGATAATAAATGAATTCATCGTGAGGAGTATGAGTCTTGACGGGCCTCACTGTAGTTCAGCATACTCGATGTGGAAATATCCTAAAGAATGAAGTAATGCCATCCTTATGAATGAGGACTATTGGGAGGGCTACTATGATAATAATAATCCTAAATTCGATATTCACACTCGATTTCATTGTTCAAAGTGTATCGCTCGTGTGAATACAAATCACAATACCTTCCTCTGTCACAAGAGGTATGAGCTTGAGAGAGCTCACGACCATGATCGAGCGAACTCACATGGTGAATCCCGAAAGACAAAGTGATGACGTCTTTTGAGACACATACCGTGAGAAAACTCTTAGGGTCAAGTGCCCCTAAAATTGACATTTTCCTCTCCTGGCCGAGGGAGGACCGACGGGAGTCGAGTTGCAACAATTGATGCCAATTTAGTTCTAAACATTGTAATTATACCAATTGAATCCTAAATCGTGTCACATTAGTACCAATTCAATCCATTCGATCAATTTAGACCGAAAATTACTAACATCAATGTCGGCTGTCCTACGTGGCACAATTCGCACCGATATGGACATTTTTCATATATTTTTTTTTTCAATTTATTGAATTTTTGTGAATTTTTTTCTTATTTTTTCCTTTCCCTTTTCTTTGCCTTTTATTTTGGCTGGTGGTCGTTCGGCCACTAGCGATAGCTATGGCTGGCGAGGGTCGACCTCGCTAGGACCCACTTGAGAGAAGGTGAGCGCCGCCTTTCTAGGAAAGGCCAGGTCAGGGCATCTAGACAATTTGACTAATTCAATCATATATCTCTCAATATGACAATTTTAATCCTAAACATTTTCACATTGATACCAATTCGGTCAATTCGGCCAATTTAGGCTAAAAATTACCAACATAGACACCGGTAAGTCAATTGACATTAACATGAACATTTTTTAATAATATTCTAATAATTTTTTTAATTTGATTTTTTTTCTTTTTTTCCTTTCACTTTTCTATTACTTTTTTTTTTTTTGCCTATGGCCATCTCCTACCACTTGCCATAGGTAAGGATCGGCCCCTCCTGGGCGAGGGTGAGCACCGGTCATCCAAGTGCGGCTAGGCCCTCCTAACAAGTTTGGTGTGGCAGACCCTTGCCCAGGCTAGTGCAACCTCACCGTTCCTCACCTTGGCGAGGGCAAGGTCTGGCAAGCGTCGCTTGGTAATGACCAGTACTAGAGAGCCTCGCCCTAACCTAGGTGAGGGTTGGTTTCACATCAAGGAGGCCAACCCTCGCCAGATTAGTCAAGGGGGACCTCGCTCGAATGGCTGGTGCTCGCCCTCCCCCAATAGCAAAAAGGAAAGGAAAAAAGAAAAAAATTCAAAATTTATTTAAAAACTTCAATAAATTTTTAAAAATATTAAAATATTATTAAAAATGTCCACATCAGCGTTGATTGGTCGACCAATGTCCATGTTGGCAATTTCCAACTTGAATTAAGCAGATGGACTAAATTGGTATTAATGTGAAAATGTTTAAGGTTAAATTAGTCAAATTTCAAGATTTATAAATGAATTTATACCAATGCCATAAATTTATGACTTTTTTTTTATACTTTCCTATGCAGGTGTCTCCAATCTGGTCTTAGGAACTAGAAGAGGAAACTAAAAACATCTCGATGATGATATATATATTTCTTCTTCTTCTTGAGTGACAGGGTAATGAATCCGCCCTAATTCCCCCAGTAGCAGAATCGACCAATGAGTCTAAAACCAAAGCCATGACCAAGATTAGAGAACTAGCGGATATTAATTCTGCTAACTCTTTCAGAAACAGTGAAACTCGAGACTCGCAGAAGACAATTAATCCTCAATCGTGCTAGTATTGCTCGATCTTAGTGATAATTGTCACCACCCTCCTAAACAATGCCATAACCACCGCCCGAAGCATGGTTTCTGAAACTTGTTCCAAGTACAGGAGCATAAGAATGTCCTCCTAAATCTCTTCTTTCTATTCGACAAGCAAAGCTCGCATTAGGTGAATATATATTCCTTATTCATCAAGATCTATTCAGAAGTAAGCTGATCCAAACTTAGCTAAGCACTTAGCAGACTCAATCTACAAGCTCACTCACCTAAAGTCAACACTGAACTTGGCCAACCTCTAAGGCTACTGCATGGAAGTTACAAGTTCCAAGACAGAGAAGGAGGCTTATTGATGCTTCAACCAGAGAATCACCCTTTTCTTAACCTAAGCAATATTACCAAATATTACTTTGAACTACATCCGCAATCAAACAAGCCCATATTACATTAACTTTTACACCAATGGTTTGCTGATGGTTCAACTCTACCTTTTACACAGTTAAAAGTCCGCCCGAGCTTGGGAAGATGAAGGCAATGCCATAAATGATTTTCAAACAATGACATAACAAGCCTTCAAGCGTGGCGGTTTACTACAGAATACAAGTTACACAGCCCTTGTTTGGATTGTGGATTATAATCAGCAGATGAAACCCTTAAAACTTGACCTACTCTACTGGTCCCCCGTGGATGGGGATTAATCAGTAGTCCAGCTCTGCTCCACAATCTCCCTTACTCTCCGGTTGTATTCACGCTTCTTCTCACTGAACATTCGAGTGGCTTCTGTGTTTGCAGGAGAGTTTGGATTGGGATCGCACAGCAACGACTGCGACAAAGAACAATCAAATTATCAAAAAGGCTGATTCCTTGAGCATGACTGAGTAAATTTAGATGAAGCAGTAGCATTAGTAGGAGGTCAAGGCAACCGCGAGCCAAAATAATGAGCATAGACTTGACGGTGGTCACCCTTTAACAAAGTATCCCACAAAAGATATCAATTCATGTTCAGTTTAGAACTACAGTCGGCTACTGGGGCCAAGATGAAAATGTAAATTGAATCATTCACCACAGCAATTAACTAAAGGAAATTCTCCTTCCCGATGTAAAAGCCAATCAAGTCTCTAAAAGAAGGTAACTTAATGATAGAGAGCACCCTCTGCCAGTCCACCCCTTGGTACTTGGTCCGGCTATCCAGATCTGATGCGTATAGCAAACCCAAATTTTAATGAACTATGGGACCGGTTGGAACCCACACGACATTATAGCTGGTGAAGAAAGAAATTTATTCGAGAGCTCGAAGACATCTTGGTAATGCCTAATCCTTAAAATTCGAGTACAAAGTGCACATTTTGTATCCGTCTTAGTTCTGCACAACACCTTGATAAAGATAGAAACACCACAATAATTTTCGATCAAGCATGATGCGAATGAGGAGGAGGATTGCATGAAGAAATATGACTCTCTCACCACAAGGGAACGTGCAATCAATGCGAAGCAAGTTCGACATTATCTTTTACCCTAATTGTTTTCTTTTCTAAAAGGCATATGGCTCTGGTAATAACAGAAATAAATTATTGCGTGCAACCGGTTTGGTTAGCACAGCACGTGGAGTCCACACAACCCAAGAATGACATGCATTGGACCTATATGAGTCGGATGCAGTCAATAATTTTCCTATAACCAGATATTAAAAAGTTTGATTGTTACCGTAACAAAGGAACCAAAGAAGGATGTGGCATCACGTGAGTTATTATATATTATAAAACGCTTTTGGTGAATAAAAAAATGTGAACGAAAGATCCCATTAAATTGAATTGGGTCCATCAATCTAAGAAATGAAAATTCTTGATCCCTCTAATCCTATGTGCTTTTCATCGGAAGTCCATCCCCTTATACTTATGATTATGAATATTGAATATTAAAATTTTTAAGTTAGTCGCTTCAAAAATTCTCATGTCCCAAATAATAAGAGTTAATCAACGACATAATATATCGATTTCTCCAACTATGCTTGTACATATAGGATTGAGAAATAATCAAATCACATACATATAACGTATCTAACTTCATGTTTGCCCTAATGAATTGTCATGCATGAGAAAATCCAACAACATCAAACCCCCACTTTCAAAGAGTCACTCCTTCTAGCTGTCAATCCTAGCAAATTCCAAGAGTCGAAAGTAACATCAAAAGATCACAGCAGAGGAAGCTTTAAGCAAGAAAAAACGGGCCGAAGCGAGGACGTTCTCAGCTTCAGGCAAAGTCCCTATCTTGTCGAACTCCCCCACGAGGCCTCCATCCTCTGCAGTTTCAAGTGAAAAATTTATTATTTCGTGAGAAGTGTGTGGCAGAGGGAGAGATCAACTCGCTAGATACCACAGGTTATATCAGCAGCCGCACTACAGCATATTTATGTCATTCTTCATCAAAGCTAAGCAGTATCTTGTAATTTTCCAGGAAGATTGACCCACAAGTTGTCAAGAATGTAATTGAATTATAAATCTTTTAATTGTTTAATCAAGTCCTAAACCTCTACTAAAGGAGCAATTGAATCATAAATCTTTAAATTGTTTCAATTAAGTCCCAAATTTAATGGAGTTGGCCATTGAAACTCAAGAGGAGCTTCAGGGGACGGTACTTGATGGCTATGAGCTTACTGGGGTTCTTGATGGAGAGAGCCATGTTCCATCAGGTGGTGATGTGGATGGGATGAAAGGGAAGAGCCTGGGTCCAGCCAGAAGTCCAGGGGCATTAGGGCAGGTATGGCCAAGAAGATGACCATGAGGAGGCTGAGAATAGTGGGTACGGCAAACATGGTACAACAATCGATGGCGAGCTTGCACCGGTTGTGTTGGAATATAATACGTAGAAACGATAGGATCTTGCAATTTACGTCAACGCGAAATCACCAGAGAAATAAACGAGAAAAATAATAACACTAGAAATTTACGTGGTTCGATCCGAGTGTCTGTACCTACGTCCATGGGAGAGCCAGCAGCAAATAATCCACTATAATCGGAGAATCAGAGTTTACAATCACTCATATGCTCAAGTATTTCCCACACCTAGATTTAATCCCAAACCCAAAGTGTTTATAAATAAACAACTCACTTAGACATAAACTCACGGCACAAAATTACCGCTCGTTCAAGCTCAAAACCAAACGCCAAAAACAAGAACTTCTTTTTTTGATCACGTGGGTGGCTTCACTTGACGTTGTGCGGCAGCGGCTCCTCGTAGGGTTTCAGCAGCAACTCTTCTACGTAGGCTTCTTTTCCCTTTTATATGCGTGTGCCCAAAAAGGAAATTCTTCTTTATCTTTTATTTCCTCTTATGTAATCCTTCATCAAGTCCAACTGAGTTTCTTTTACTTGGGAAATCTTTATCAACAAAATTCGGTTTAACAAATTGTTATCCGAATTCAAACTCGAGACATTAATTTAACAATTCTCTACCTTGGCTCGATGTTTGAAGCCAAGTTATAGTGCTCATCATCCATTCTGCTCTCCCAACGCCCCGATGGGCGCTTACTTTCCACAGACGCCAATAGAGCTCAAGCAGAGCTTGAGCTTTGCCAAAGGAACAAACTTAGTCATCATGTCTGCTCGGTTATTTACTGTAGCAATCTTTTTGACAATAACAATACCCTTAGCTAAGACATCTCGGATGAAGTGGTACCTGATGTTGATATGCTTCGTTCGCTCGTCATAAATTGGATTATACGCCAAATATATTGCACCTTGGTTGTCACAGTGTATATCCACATTTTTCTGTTCTAAACCAAAGTCTGAGAGCAAACTCTGTAACCATATCGCCTCCTTCGCTACAAAGGTTAGTGCCATGTACTCTGCTTCAGTCGAAGATAAGGCAATGTGATCTTGTAAAGACGCTTTCCAACTAACTGCACCACCCGCTAGCATAAACACGTACCCTGCTAAAGACCTACAATCATCCAAGTCACCGGTGTGATCCGAATCCACAAAACTAGTGGTCTCACTGCCATTGCTGTCCCTTCGGTACACTATACCCACGTCTGTTGTCCCCTTCAAATATCTAAGGATCCACTTCACAGCTTCCCAATGAGTTTTACTAGGACGCTTCACATAGCAACTAACCACGCTCACCGCTTGTGAAATATCAGGCCTAGTGCACACCATAGCATACATAATACTACCCACGGCACTAGAATAAGGAACACGGGACATATGCTCCTCCTCCTCCTCAGTCTGCGGTGATAATTTATCTGAAAGTTTAAAGTACTTCGCTAAAGGCGTACTTACAGATTTTGCTAACAGCATATTAAAACGTGCTACAATCTTCTCAGTGTATTTCTTTTGAGATAGACGTAAAACTCCTACAGTCCTATCACGCAAAATCTCCATACCCAATATTTTCTTTGCAGCACCTAAATCTTTCATCTCAAATTCCGCATTTAACTGCCTCTTCAGCACATCAATATCAGACATATTCTTAGCTGCTATCAGCATATCATCAACATATAAGAGTAGATAAATCAAAGAACCATTCTTCAATCTTTTAAAGTAAACGCAGCTATCAATATGATTTTTTTTGAATAGTTTTCACTAGCCATGAAAGCATCAAAACGCTTATACCACTGCCTAGAAGAATGTTTTAGCCCATACAAAGATTTCTTTAACAAGCAAACATGATCTTCCTTACTCGGAATAGCAAATCCCTCTAGTTGCCTCATGTAAATCTGCTCCTCCAACTCACTGTGAAGAAACGCAGTTTTCACATCTAGCTGCTCTAACTCGAGATCCTGCGAAGCAACTAAGGCAAGTAAAACACGAATAAAAGTATGTCTTACCACAGGAGAGAACACCTCATTGTAGTCAATGCCCTCACGCTGTGTATACCCTTTCGCCACAAGTCTCGCCTTATACCTCGCTGCGTCGATTCTAGGCATGCCCTCTTTCCGTTTGAAGACCCATTTACTTCCGACAATCTTTTGGCTCTTGGGTACTTTGACCAACTCTCATGTCTGATTTCGATGGAGTGATTCCATCTCTTCACTCATAGCCCCTAGCCACTGCGACGACTCCAAACTAGCCATCGCCTTAGAGTAAGACAAAGGCTCATCTGTCTCCACCTCATCACCTACAGTCAATGCATAAGCAATATCTGTACAACCATAACGTTCTGGTGATTTAATGTGCCTTCTCTATCTATCTGCAGCTATAGTCTGCTACGGCTGTGCTGGTTGTTCACTATCACTGACTTCAGGAACTGTGGCTTCCTCTGCAATCTCAACTTCTGTTACCTTCGAGGTCTCCGGAGTCTCCACCTGAAGCTCCACCTCACTAATGACACCATGATCTGTCTTCTCTACTAGTTATGTCTCAGAACTCCTCTGTTGAAGCATTGCAGTCTCGTCGAAGATCACATCTCTGCTGATTAGAAAATCGGGTGATCTGGGATCGATGCACCACAGCCGGTAGCCTTTCACCCCATGTGCATAACCCAGAAATATGCACTTCTTCGCCCTCGGCTCAAGCTTACCATCACTTACATGAGCATACATAGGACATCCGAATATATGTAATCCAGAATAATCAATAGGTTTCCCCGACCATACTTCCTCAGGAGTCTTCCACTCAATAGCAGATGATGGAGATCGATTAACCAGGTAACATGACATGTTCACTACTTCGGCCCAAAAATCCTTGCCAAGTCCTGCATGCGAAAGCATGCATCAAGCTCGCTCAAGCAAAGTTCCGATCTTTCGTTCTGCCACGCCATTCTGCTGTGGTGTCCCAGATACTATGCAGTGTCTCACAGTACCTTCTTTCTCGCAGAACTCGGTAAAATCTTTACCACAAAACTCCATGCCATTATCCGTTCTCAAGCACTTGATTTGTTTATCTAACTGCTTCTCAATCAATGCCTTAAATTTCTTGAACCGATCAAACACATCATATTTGTGCTTGAGAAAGTAAACCCATACCTTCCTCGAATAATCGTTGATAAATGTCTGCATATATCAGGCACCTCCTTTCGAAGGAACCCAAGACGGGCCCCAGACGTCTTAATGAATATATTCAACTGGTCGTTTGGTCAAATAAATAGCTGTAGTAAACTTAACTCGGTGCTGCTTCCCGTGGATGCAGTGCTCACATAAGTCCAGCTTTGCTGTCTTCTGACCCTTCAACAACCCCCTTTCACTCATCATCGTCATACCTGCCTCGCTCATGTGCCCTAAACGCATATGCCATAATTGAGTCAAGTTAGAGTCTAACTCATCTGATGAAACTGCAGCAGTTCCAGTCACGGTCTCTCCCCGTAGATGATAGAGAGTATTCACTTTCTTCCTTTTCATCACTATCATGGCACCTCGAGAGATCTTCAGTATTCCACCTTCAGCGGTGTACCTACACCCGATGTCATCGAGTGTCCCCAGAGAAATAAGGTTCTTCTTGAGTTCAGGTACATGCCTCACATCTGTCAATGTGTGTACCACCCCATCGTGCATCCAAATCCGAATTATCCCTATCCCCATAGCCTTACAGACTGCATTATTCCCCAAAAGAACTCTACCACCATCTGCAGCCTAGTAAGTAGTAAACCAGTTCTTATGAGGTGTCATATGATAAGAATACCCCGAATCCAGCACCCATTCGTCTCCTGACGAAGTAGCAGTCACACATAAAACCGCTTCTGCATCACTATTTCTCCCATCGGCAACGTTTGCCACACTGCTTGTGTCATTCTGCCTATCAACTTTATTCCTTCGCTTTGGACAATCTCTCATGATATGCCCCTCCTCGTGACACTCAAAGCACTTCACGCGTCCCTTGGACTTTCTATGGCGTGATTTTGATATGCTTTTACCTCTGCTGCTACTAGGCCCTCGATATTGTTCTCTACCCCGAATAGTCAGCGCTTGCGCTACTCCTTGCGCCAGACCGTCATCTCGCAACTTTCTCTGCCACTCTTTAGAGAATAAGGCGGACTTTACCTCTTCTAAGGTAATTATAGTACGCCCCTGCAACAGTGAATCAGTAAAATGTCCCCATGACTCTGGTAAAGAGGCTAACAACATTATGCCCTGTTCTTCATCATCAAGTATCTTATCGACGTTCTTCAGATCCATCATGAGTTTATTAAATTCATCTAGGTGGGTGCTGATAGACGTACCTTCAATATATCTAAATTGAAACATCTTCTTCAGCATGTACAAGCGATTGTTCAAACCTTTCTTCACATAGAGTGCTTGAAGTTTTGCCCATAATGCTGCGGCATCCTTCTCCTCAGCAACCTCTATTAATACCTCATCCGACAAATTTAACAGGATTATGCTCTTTGCTTTTTCCATTAGCTCTACCCTCTCTGAGGCTTTCATTATAATCGGCAACTCATCTTCACCATCCAGTGCCTTGGCCAAACCTTGTGTTGTCAATAAAGCTCGCATCTTGATGCTCCATAACACAAAGTTGTTGCTCCCATTAAATTTTTCAATTTCAGATTTCCTCTCAGACATAATTGCAGTAACAGAATTTCCAGATAATAATCAGACAAGCAAAAGATCCAAATCACAATCAAGAAATCCAACTTGAAACTCTGATACCAATTGTTAGGATATAATACGTGGAAACGACAGGATCTTGCAATTTACGTCAACGCGAAATCACCAGAGAAATAAACGAGAAAAATAAGGATACCAGAAATTTACATGGTTCGGTCCGAGTATCGGTACCTACGTCTATGGGGAAAGCAAACAGCAAATAATCCATTATAATCGGAGAATCAGACTTTATAATCACTCACATGCTCAAGTGTTTCCCACACCTAGATTTAACCCAAAACCCAAAGTGTTTATAAATAAACAACTCACTTGGACATAAACTCACGGCACAAAATTACCGCGCGTTCAAGCTCAAAACCAAACGCCAAAAACAAGAACTTCTTTTCTTGATCGCGTGGGTGGCTTCACTTGACGTTGTGCGGCAGCGACTCCTCGTAGGGTTTCAGCAGCAACTCTTCTACGTAGGGCTTCTTTTCCCTTTTATATGCGTGTGCCCAAAAAGGAAATTCTTCTTTATCTTTTATTTCCTCTTATGTAATCCTTCATCGAGTCAAACTGAGTTTCTTTTACTTGGGAAATCTTTATCAACAAAATTCGATTTAACAAATCGTTATCCGAATTCAAATTCGAGACATTAATTTAACAGGTTGGACTGTGGCGGCCCTGGTGATGGTGACACCGGATCAGTGATAGCATGGGGCGGGACGGGGTGAGGGGCTTTTATTTGGAATTTTTGTGTTGTGTATTTGTTTTTCTAGAAGTATTTCTAGGTGAAGTTGTATTGGGCACATGAATTTGAAGGAGGAGAATCACGTAAGAGTGTTGCTTCCTTGACACCCGGGACATTTAAAAAGGTAAAATCGACACCGCCGGGAGTGTCAAATCAGGTCATTGGGTTCTTATCCTCATTTGGGGATTGTGACTCCCCGAACGAGGACAAGGGACAAGGTTGCCTCATAGTCCTCGAATGAGGACAAGGGATGATGATGATCCTCACCCAATCCCCGAACGAAGACCCAAATGTACGAATGAGGACAAGGGATGATGATGATCCTCAGGGACAAGGTTGACTCACGATCCCGAAGGAGGACAGGGGATGACGATGATCCTCACCCAATCCCCGAACGAAGACCCAAATGTATTAACGAGGTCTATCCCTACGACGAAACTTTGTTTCCCCGCATAGCAACATTTCTCTGCCTGCTTTAGTCTATCCAGGTTAATCATCGCCCCACATTTTTTAATGGAGTAAGTTTATGGTAGGATAACTAAGGACATCTAGTGATTTTTTCCCCAATCCAAGAACTCATGCATTAGTTGAGATATTTAGGCCTTATGTTTTTCTTCGTTTCTGTTTTTGCAGCATTAATAATAATAATAATAATAATAATAATAATAATAATAAATCATCACACTTTTCACCTCAAATGGATACTATTAAGCCTAATTTCCTAAAAAATTACCAACTTTAACTTGGATCTAAATTCTTGTCCAATTTTTTTTTTGTCTCGTGAAAAATACACAAACTTCCAGTTGGCATCCAAATCTAGCCCCTGTCGAGTTTCTATCCAAGGATGTTGTGCGACGTGTCACTCCATGTGTACTGGTGGTTCACGATTAAGCTGATGTGGAAGGATCACACATAATTCGAGAGTTCCCCTATTTTTGGACAAAGCTGATCACGAGTTCAAGCTTCCATTTTTCTCAAGTTTTGGACATGCTCAGATCCAGCGAATTGCTTATTTGTACCATTTTTGCCCTTGGTATGTCATTTCTTTAGTCCATTCCAATTTTTGTTGCCAAAATACAAACACGAATACTCACGTTCCTCCTCTTGCTTGATTTGAAAATATCCATATTCCAACAGTGGCTCCAACAATAGCATTCGTGGGTCGTCAGGTTACAAGTGGAATGACACACCACTTCTTTAAAGGATATCACCAAACAGAAAATTGATGAGAGTTGGATTTGATTACCGACTAAATCGATACCTAAATTAAAGTTGGTACTATTTTATGAGACCAAAAAAAAAAAAAGATAAGCTTGAATTACTAGCCGCATCACTAATTACGTTAATGTAAGCAAACATATATACATGTGTATGTGTGTGTATAGATTCTGACTTGAAAGGTGAATGTTGTTTAGGCAAATGTTGTTTAGTTATTTGCCTGATGACTCCAAAAAAATAATCGGTAGACCATTATCACATCTTCTAGCATATCATTCAATAATGACTATGTGAAATCTTACATAACGATTTGGAGAAAATAGAGGCTGATCTTAAAAATAATTTTGGATTACAAAAATATGTCTACAGCGGATCATACAAAGATTACATCTCCAATCAAGCACAATTGCATGGGGTGTTAGGCTTGCCGAGTGAAGAGAATCTGCACAAGCTATTCTCTCGCGACAAGGAACGTACGATCAACGCGAAGCAAATTCAGCGTTGTTTTACCTTAATTATTTTCTTTTCTAGAAAGCACACGGCTCTGGTTATAACGGGAAGAAATTATTGCATGCACCCCGTTCGGTTAGCGCAGCACTTAAGAGTCCAAACGACCCAAAAATGACATGCATTTACATTGGATCCATATGATTAGGGTGCAGTCAATAATTTTTTTTTTTTTTTGGTAAGAGGGTGCAGTCAATAATTTTCCCATAACTAGATATTAAAATGTTTAGTCATTACGGGAACAGAGCGGCCAAAGAAGGATGTGGCATGACATGAGTTATTATATATTATAAAACTTTTTCGGTGGAAAAAATGCGAAGATAAGATCCCAATAAAATTGAATTGGGTCCACGAATTTAAGAAACAACAAAAATTCTTGATCCCTCTTATCCTATGTGCTTTTCATCGTTATGCCCATCCCTTTATTTTTAAGCTAGTTGCTTCAAAAAGCCTCAACGTCCCAGATAATAAGAGTTAATTAATGATGTAAGATATCGATTTCTCTAGCCATGCTTGTGCAGACATGAATGAGAAATAATCAAGTCCCACATGCATATAACGTATTTAACTTCATGTTTGCCCTAAAGAATTATCATGCCCGAGAGAATCCATTATTAACAAACCCCCACTTGTGCAAATCCAGCCGTTGATCTCAGTTAATTCAAAGAGCAAAATTAATATCAAAAGATCAAGGCTGAGCAAGCTTTAAGCAAGAGCTACGTGCATTATCATGTACTTAATTATATGATCAAACCCGCCGAAGCGGTGACGTTCCCAGCTTCCGACAGTGTCCCGATCTTGTTAAACAGCACAACACGCTAGCAGAGAGGGTACAAAAGAACACAAGAGAGCACAGAAGAGGAAGAAAGCAAAGATATATCACTGCGGCATACCGCAGCGGATCTACTTGTCGAACTCCCACACGAGGCCTCCATCCTCTGCAATTTCAAAGTGAAAAATGTATTATTTCGCGAGACGTTTGTGTGGCAGGGGGAAAGATCAACTCGCTAGACAGACAATAACATGTTTATATCAGCAGCAGAACCGCAGCAAGTCCATGTCCTTCATCATCAAAACTTAGCAATATCTTGTAATTTTCCATGAAAATTGCGCCACCGCAAGTCCTAAATAATATAATTGGTTTATTATTTTTTAATCAAGTCCTAAACCTCTACCAAAAGAGTAATTGAATAGTAAATTTTTCAATTGATTCAATTAAATCCCATATTTTATATATATAAAAAATTGCAATTTATATAATGAACAATTTTACAATTTGATTGCATCTTTCGATAAGAATTCAGAACTTAAATGAATAGAATGAAAAGTTTAGGACTTAATCACTGTCCTTACATCAATTTGGGTCCTGCAGTGTAATCTTTCCATGAGTTTTCTTACCAGAGTACAGTGAAGATGTCGGGCTGGCAGTGTAGGGTCCCGCTAAGGATCATCCAATCACTGCCGCCCCCACCGTTGTTCGGAGCCGTAAAGGTGACGTCCGTGCACTAGAAGTACACGTCGAACACGGGCACCCACCACAGAACCAAGTGCAGCCTCCGCTTGGCTTTTGCCACCACGTGGATGGTCACCGCCCCGCTCTTCAACGAGCTCACCAGGCCCTTAATGCCCAAGTCATTGACGATCAGCAGCATCAACAGGGTCTCGGCTCGCACCATCGTCACATTGCGGGGGTCCTGAGTGAAGGTCGGAATGCGGAAGGGACAAGAGAGACTGAGTTCACTGCCGAAGCTCAAGAGGAGCTTCATGTGGGTGTACTTGACAGGGATGAGCTTACTGGGATTCTTGACGGAGAGAGCGATGTTCCATTGGGCAGTGACGTGGGAGGTAGAGATATTGAGGGACGAAAGTGAAGAGCCCGGGTTGAGCCTGAACTCCGGTGGCATTAGAGCGGGTATTGCTAGGAAGATGACCATGACAAAGCCGAGAAAAGTAGGTATTGCATATACAATGCAGTGGCCGACGATTGGCTTGTACCTGTCTAGGGACAATGGGTCGGCAGTGGCAGTGGCAGTGGCGGCGGCACTAGTGAAGGCGTCACTGGACTGTCATTCTCAGCGGGTGGAATGGCGTGGAGGTTTGCCATTGGGGAGGACTATTACGTCCGGTGATTCCTCTGTTTTGCGGGAGGTCTTGGGAGAGAGAGGAGGCCGGCAGTTTATAAAGGGCGAAATTGGTGCATCGGTGTCCCTGGAATGCGAGGAATGCGGGGGGTGGTACTGCCGCTGAAGTTGGTGAGTATTGCAGGTCCTAAAAAGTAGCGTTTGCTACAAAGTACGCGAGGAGCAGGAGCACCCCGGATGGTACTTAGCGATGCTCCGCCGAGAAATGACCTGGAGCGAATCGACGGAGACCCGAAGGAAAACGATGGGAACACCCATACCGCAATTTTCGCCCGCTTCCCGTACTTTTTTTTTTCCTCGTTAGATATGGTATAAATTTAAATAAAAGTAGATATAACGTAGTTCTGTATATTTTACGTACAAAATCACGTACTCCTTCTGTATTTCATCATCCAAACCTCAATGTGTGCCAGAAAGAATGAGCAATTATTTCAAGACCGGAACCGGGGAAGTAGACTGTTATAATTTAAGATAGAAATAATTTTGGAAAGTCGAAAAAGAGATGAACGAGATTATCATCAGTCAATCAAAATCAAAACTGGAAAAAGAAAGGAAAAAAAAGAATAAGATCAACGCGGGGTAATCCCCGCACGGTTGGAAAAGAGAGGAGGCGGGCACAGCTGGGACCCGCCTGGGGCGTTCGCAGCTCGAGGCGATGAAAGGCGAATCGGATGGGAAAGACATCCACGGGCCCCCAATCGCTCCACCCCGTCACGTGAAGGAAACAATGGGAACGAACAGCTCCCACTCCCAGCCCAAGCAATTTTAGTACTGTAGAAAGTTACACGTTGATGTTTCAATTTTTGCAATTCACACCCTAACTTTGTGGAAATTGGTGATAATGGGCCCCAATTCTGGCCAAATCATTCTTATATATCTAATCACATAACTACATCGGATTAGTCACGCATTGATAATATACCGTAGAGTGACCGATAATCAGTTTATACCTGTTAGGCGAAGGTGGAATGCCTAATTGTTATCCGCGATAGGTGGAATGGTGTGGAGTTTTTTTTTTTTTGCCATTGGGACACGTGCTGCTCTTCTTCTTTCAAGGAGAACGCACGTTCTAAGGGGGCGAAATTGGGGGATTGATGTTGTTTCTTTTGTAAGGATAGAGGAAGTTGGTAGACGATGGTCAGGTAAAGCCCCACAAAGTTAAATTCGACCTCAACTCCTGTTAAACTCTTACTCTTGTGGCAACTTTAATCACATGCTGTCACATTTGATACACTTTTGGAATTATTCTTCTACTTATGTGTGTGTCTATATATATATATATATATATATATATATATATATATATATATTCTTATTTGCCACCTGATCGGACCTCCAAGCAATAAATTGATATTGCCTTTTTGAGAATATTATCACGATTGTTAATTTATTTTTAAAACTCATACATTTTAATATTATTGTCGCCAGGAAGTTGCCATATGTAAAAACAAGAAAAAGAACAGCCTAGCGGATGCGTTCTCTCAACAAGTTTTTAAACAAGATTTTTTTCTACCCATTTTGATTATTCATTTTTTTTTTGATTATTCATTAAGTTGACTAATTTCTCTTCTTTTTTTTTTTTTTTTTTTTGGGGGAGGGTTCTTGGAAAAGTGAAGCTTGACTTCCACTGTGATTCGGTCAAGATTATTTATTGAATATATGGGCTGTTCTCTCTCTCTCTCTCCCCCTCAGAAACGTGTGGTTTCACCGTTTCTGGTATGCAGAGGAAAACTTCCTTATTTGATTCCTTTATAGCCAATAGAAAATCTTGTTCTTTTTTCCTTTCTAATAGAAAATATTTTTTGAGATTTGATAGATTATCTCGTGAAATATTGTGAGGCTAATTACTATGTAAATCATTGAGTGTAATTAGGATTGAGAAACACTAAAACTATTTGAGTGATTCGAGTATAATTATAATTTCCGTTATATCGCTTGATATATAATGATTTTTTTTGTTGTTTTTTCCGTGAACGAATAATATAGATCTAATATCCGATTTATTTTATTATTTTATTTATTTTATCATTTGATCGTTTGTTTCCGCATAAAAAAAAAAAAAAAAAAATGCTTTACCACATGTTTTATTTTAATTGATGCTTCGCCATAGATCCATTTTGGGTTTTGGCATGATAGATTGCTAATCTGTCTATATTGACTTACATTTATTTTCCGTTCTTTTAGATCCTTGATCATTCTGGAAAACTTAAACTTTTTAAAATATCTTTTAAATATCTCAGTTTCAAAGTTTGAAAAATATTTTAACGCCAGAGTCTTTTGGATGCAAATTATATTTTTGGTGTCTCATATGAAGTTGCCCTCTTCGTCACCCAACAAACCACACCGTCTCACTTCGTCACCCAACAAACCACACCACCTGCCCACCCTTGGTCCAAAACAAGCCCAAGCCCCTTGTCATTCGCAACCCCAAGCCCTCCCTCAATCCCTAGGTCCCCATAGCTCCGATGTTGTCACCTCCCAAAACCTCGCTAGATCCGGGAGAATGACCCTCACTTTGGTCACAAGGATCGAGCCCTCGTCAGATCCGAGGAGAAGGACCCTCGCCTTGGTCACAAGGATCGAGCCCTCGCCAGATTTGGGAAGGATGACCTTTGCCCATGACGAACGAGGGCCGCGACACCTCACCAATGTTGTTGCCTTCCAAAGCCTCGCCAGATCCGGTGGGGGTGCCCCTCACCCTTGCCGCAAGGGTCAAGCTCTTGTCGTATCTGATGAAAATGACGCTCGCCCGCCACAGGGACACCCTCGCTGGCCGTCACGTGTGGCTGGCTAAAAGAAAAAGGAAAAAAAAAAAAAAAGAGACAGAATGGGAAGAAGAAAGAGAAACGAAGGAGAGAGAGGGGGTTGCGGAAGGTGGGCCGGCAAGCAACACTACCTAATTTTTTCTCTACATATAACATGTCTCTTCCAGATGAATCATCATGCGCGAGAAAATCCGATAACATCAAAACCCTCACTTGTCCATCAACACATAGTCACTCAGATCTAGCCGTTGATCTCCGCCAAATTAAAAACCAAAGTAATATCAAAAGATCACGGCTGAACAAGCTTTTAAGCAAGAGCTACATGCATCATGTACGTACAATCAAACTCACAAAGCGATAAGAGCACAAACTAGAAGAAAAACAAAGAAAAATTATATAATAAAGCCACGCCGTACAACATCTGCTTGTTGATCTCCCATATGACCCTTCCATCCTCTGCAATGTCAAAGGAAAAAATTTGTTATTTCATGAGACGTGTGTGTTGAAATATGTCTCGAGTTTGAGTCCAATGTGAAATTTCGAATATTCCATATTGGATATGTTGCAAACGTTCGAAATTGAGCAAAGAAAATCCGAAAATCAGCTTCCCAAAATTCGAATTTGCGTTGAAGAATTTGGCTGCTAAAATAGGAAAGTCCAACTTTCTCTTGGATTTGGATTTTCTTTAAAATATACAGAGATATGTTTTGGATAAAATTATTTAAGATAGGAAACGAAATCATATAAGAAGTCGGTAAAAGAATAATGGTCTCACTTATATAGGAGGTTGATCATGAAGAATTGGTCTTGAAGCGCCGTCTTGTCATCGAGTGCTTGGGAGGGATTTTCTTTGTCATTCTTGTTCGTGAATTACATCTAAGAAGATTTAGTGTTCAAGCAAATTAAATCTTGTGATAAGATTTGCGTGTAATTTCTTCGTGAGATTGAGAGATTATTTCTTGTGGAATTTCGGGGCTAAACAGTGCGTGTGTTATTGGGTGTAATTGGAACTTGGGAAACACCGAGAGAGTATTTGAGTGACTTGAGTGTGTAATCTCTTTGTATCGCTTGATCTATAGTGAAATTCGTCACTGCTCTCCCCGTGAACGTAGGTCTTTACGATCAAACCACGTAAATCTGGTGTTCGATTTATTTTCTTCTTTTGTCTATATTATTGTTCGATCACTTGCCTTTCGCAACAATTGGTATCAGAGCCAGGTTTGGCTAAGTTGAAGCGAATCGATGGCAACAGAAGAAGTAAAAGCGAGAACCAACAGATTTTATGGGAAGGATTTTAGTTCTTGCAAGATGCAGATTGAAGATTATCTTTACCAGATGAAATTGCACTTGCCCTTATGTAGGGAGAAACCAGAGTCGATGAAGCAAGATAATTGGGGTTTGCTAGATAGACAAGCTATGGGTGTTATTCGGCTGACGTTGGCTCGTAACATCACGTATAACATCTTGAAAGAGAAGACTACTATTGATTTGATGCAAGTCTTATCGAATATGTATGAGAAGCCCTCTGCGATCAACAAGATTTATTTGATGCGACGTTTATTTAATTTGAAGATGAACGAATATGTGTCAATTGCAGATCATATCAATGAATTCAATGTGATTATTAGTCAATTGAGTTCAGTTGAGATTGATTTTGAAGATGAGGTACGTGCTTTGATTCTATTATCCTCATTACCTAATAGTTTGTTAGTAATTCCTTTGGGTCAACAAGTTTGACATTTGATGGGGTTCGAGATTTGATTTTGAGTGAGGACATCCATAGAAGAGAATCTAACAAACTTGTATCTGCTGCTTTAGTAGGTGAAAATGGAGGAAGATCTAGAACACGTGTGGCTAAGAGTAGTACTAATATGGACAGGCATAGTCAATCTAGGACTATTGATGTTGTCTATCGGAGCTGTGGCAAGAGGGGGCATCTTGAAAAGAATTGCCTTAAATTGAAGAATGAGAAGGGTAATGGAATTATAGTTGATTTTGCAGATAATGTTGCAGTTGTAGCAGATAATGCCGATTATATCTTATATGTCACTGATTGTTCATCGTTTGATGGATGTATTATGGATTCTGGTTGTTCTTTTCATGCTACACCAAATAGAAACTAATTTACTACTTATCAATGCATGGTTAATAGTAAAGCTCAATTGGGGAACAATGTTGAATGCAATTTCATCGGTGTTGGCAATGTTAAAATCAGAATGCATGATGGTACTGTGAGGACATTGATTGGAGTAAGGCATGTTCTAGAGTTGAAGAAGAAATTAATTTCGTTAAGTGCCCTGAATTCAACTAGGTATCGATATATTTCAGAATATGGAATTCTGAAAATTGTTCGAGGTGCTTCGATAATAATGAAAGGAATCAAGCACAATGGCCTGTATGAGCTTCAAGTTGAGATAGTGACAAATTTCGTTGCGGAGACGTTGGATGCATCTGTTCGAAAGTTTGAATTGTGGCATATACATTTGGGGCACATTGGCGAGAAAAGCCTGAAGGTTTTAAATGAAAGAGATATGCTATGTGGTTATGTTCCTAACGAATTGAATGTATGCAGGTGCTGTGATTTAAATCAACGGCGGAAAGTGCAGTTCAGTATGACTGTCAAAGAAACCATGGAAATTGCAGAGTTAATTCATTTGAATGTTCGCAGGTTGTCGCGGTTTCCTTTGAGGAAGAGTGCTAGATATATGCTAATAATTGTTGATGACTACTCGATGAAGACATGGGTATTTGTGCTTAGGCACAAGTTTGATATTGTTGTCAGGATCAAGCAGTTAATAGCTTTGATCGAAAATGAGACTGGTAAGACGATTAAGCATGTGCTGATTGACAGTAGCATGGAGTTTTGCTCGAAGCTGTTAAATAAATTCTGCATGAAGGAAGGTATAGTGAAACACCGCACTAATATGCTAATAAACCATAATATATTGCGGAATTGATGAGCAAAACATTATTAGAAACAACCCATAAAATGCTCTCTAGTACTGGTATGGCTAGGAGATTCCTAGTAGATGCGTTAAGTACGGCGTGCTACGTGATGAATAGATCCCCATTGATTGCGATTGGATATGGAACTCTCGAAGAAGTGTGGTCAGGTAACGTTGTTGATTATTCTGTTCTTAGAATATTTGGTTGCCCATGTTATATTCGAGCTAGTGATGGTAAGTTCGACGGAAGGATAAGAAAGTGCATATTCCTAGGCTATGCACGAGGTGAGAGGAGTTATTGATTGTGGTGCCTGGAGTTAAATTCACTTATTATCAGTAGAGAAGTTACATTTGATGAGTTTCCAATACTTCTAGCTAGGAGTGATTATAGTAGTATTCAAACGGATTTGAACGGTGTTCAGCTTGAGGTGGAGTTGTGACCAGAAACTCCTGAGGTAGCGTATATGGGTACTAGCAAAGTAATCAACATAGATGGTGCTTGTAGCAAGGTGGAGCCTATAAAGCCAATGGTTGCTGTAACTGCTGAAATTAACAAGGTATGTATTCGATCTCCTGATAGATATGGATGCAATAATGGTTTTGCTTTATCTGCAGTTAAGGAGGTTACGTTGGAAAATCCATAGCAGTTAAAGGTGCATGTAGAGTTGATATCCAGATGAGGTTCTCGGTTATGGCGAAGTTCAAGTGAGGCTTGGACTTGGATAATATATGTGGCAGTTGAGCCCATCGGGGGCTATGGAAGAGTAGCAGCAAAGTTTGAATTTTTGCGAAGCGATTGCAACTTGGCTCAAACGTCGAGCCAATGTGGAGATTGTTGAAATATATCTCGAGTTTGAGTCCAATGTGAAATTCCGAATATTCCGAATTGAATATATTACGGACGTTCGAAATCGAGCAAAGAAGATCCAAAGATCAACTCCCTAAAATTCGAATCTGCGTTGGAAAATTTGGCCGCTAAAATAGGAAAGTCCAACTTTCACTTGAATTTGGATTTTGTTTAAAATATACAGAAATATGTTTTGGATAAAATTGTTTAAGATAGGAAACAAAATCATATGAGAAGTCGGCAAAAAAATAAGGGTCTAACTTATATATATATATATACTTGTGGCCATAGGTGGTAGGAGGTTGATTATGAAGAATTGGTCTTGAAGCGCCGTCTCGTCGTCGAGTGCTTGGGAATGATTTTCTTTGTCATTCTTGTTTGTGAATTACATCCAAGAAGATTTAGTATTCAAACAAATTAAATCTTGTGATAAGATTTGCGTGTAATTTCTTCATGAGATTGAGAGATTATTTCTTGAGGAATTTCAAGGCTAAACACTGCGTGTGTTATTGAATGTAATTGAGGCTTAGGAAACACCGAGAGAGTGTTTGAGTGACTCAAATGTGTAATCTCCTTATATCACTTAATTTATAGTGAAATTCGTTGCTGCTCTCCCCGTGGACGTAGGTCTTTACGAACGAATCATGTAAATCCGATGTTCGATTTATTTTCTTTTTTTTGTCTATATTATTGTTCGACCGCTCGCCTTTCGCAACAGTGTGTATGGTAGTGGGAAAGATCAGCTCGCTAGATAGACAGTATCATGATACATAGTATCATAGGTTATATGTCTTAGACTACTTGGAGCACCTAAAACAAAACATGTTCCCAAAGAATGAGCCAAATACATCAACACCACAGCAAATCCATGTCATTTTTCATCAAAACTAACTAGTAACAGTAAATTGTAATTTTCCAGGAAAACTACACCATAAGGCCTCAATAATGACATGGAGTCCTAAAACTTTACAAAGGTGCAATTCAGTCCTAAATTAAGTGAAAAGTTCAGGACTGCATTTTTTACATGAATTTGGGTCTTCTAGTGTAATTTTTCCATGATTTTTCTTACCAAAGTACAGTGAAGATGTCGGGCTTGCATTATAGGGTGCCACCGAGGATCATCTAGTCACTACTGTCCTCGCTATTGTTTGGAGCCGTAAAGGTGACGTCCATGCATGCGAAGTACACATCGAACATGGGCACCCACAGCCATGGACCCAAGTGCAGCCTTCGCTTGGCTTTCGCCACCACATCGATTGTCACCACCCCGCCCTGCAAAGAGCGCACCGGGCCCTTAATGCCCAAGTCATTGGCAATCGGCAGCATCGACAAGGCCTCGGCTCGCATTGTTGTCAAGGTGCGAGGGCCTTGAGTGAAGGCCGGAAACATGGGAGGGACAAGAGAGATTGAGTTCACCTCCGAAGCTCAAAAGGAGCTTCATGTTGCTGTATTTGACAGCTATAAGCTAACTGGGGTTCTTCACCAGGAGAGCAATGTTCCATCAGGTGGTGACGTGGGAGGCGAAGATATTGAGGGAAGAAAGCGAAGTCCTAGTTCGAGCTTGAACTGTGGCGGCATTAAAGCAGGTATTGCCAGGAAAATGACCATGAGGAAGGCGAGAAAAGTGGGTACGGAAAATATGAGACAATGGCTGATTATTGGCTTGTACTTGTTGGGGGGCGGCGGCGGCTGCGGCACTGGTTGAGGGGACGCTGGATTGTCATTCGCAACGGGCGGGGGCGGCGTGGCTTGAAGAATCGTCATTTGGAATTTTCGCGTTGCGTTGAGAATTTCTGTGTGAAGTTTTGGGACTGCACAGCAAGAAGAAAAATTGAAGTGGGTGTCGAGAGGGAGGTCTTGTCATCTATTTATGCAGGAGGCTGCATCCTATCCGGCGGGACTTCCCGCCAAGAAAAACAGGACTGACCGGAAAGAAAAACAGGACTGCCCTCAAATCCTTAATTTCCTCCTCCCTAATGGGACCCATTCGAGAGAGGAGTGTTCCTCTCTCTCTCTCTCTTCCCCACTTTCTATCTCTCTAGGAAGCAAAAGATAGGAGGGGTAGAGAGAGGAAACGCTAGAGAGAAATCATGAAAGAGAAGGCAAGGAAGGCTTCTCTCTCTAGGCGATGAGTTTAATGGGTGGTGGCGGGTGAGTCCCATCAAATGGGAGGAAACATAACAGCGAAGAAATTACAGATTTGAGGTCCGACCATCCGTCCGCCCGTCGTTTCTCGCCCCGCCATCAGAGACAGCAAATCGGGATGTCAAATCTACAAAAGGTCCTTTAGCTGACATGAATGAAACCTATGCGGCGCCCCCTCTAAAGCCTTGGGTTCTTGACAATGTACTAAAATAGTGTATATTTTTAATTTTTTAAATAAAAATGTAAATTTATTCAATAATCATTTTATTCTCAAAAATAAATTTTGAACATAATTAAGAAGTTAAAAAATTACTTATTTATTTCTGAAAATAATTTTATAATTAATTTTTTCTTTTTTTCTTTTTTTTCTCTTTTGATGATGGTTGGTGACCTAGTTGGTGACCTAGCCAGCCATGGCAAGGCTTGGCCTCGCTAGGGGCCAATGAAAGGCCGGCAATTGACTTAAGGAAGATGAAGAAGAAAATGAGAAAATAAAAGAAAAAAGAGTAAAATATAATAAAATTATTTAAAAATAAAAAAATTCTAAATCATAAGAAAATTTGAAAGTTGTATCAAACAAATTTATTTTATTCTGGAAAATAAAAATTTATACAGTTATCAAACACCTTAATGCTTCATAAACTCGTTCAAAAAATAGAATCATAAAAAATTATTTTTAAGTAAAAATAATTTTTGAGATCAAAATAATTATCAAATGCACTTTAATTTGCCCTTGGCGTTGATTCCAACTAGAGATTTTCCACATATATCTTGACTAGTTATGAAAGGAATAATCCGACTGACAAAACAACAATCTACAAGGGGTATCGGTCTTGTACCTGGACTTGTGGGGCGAGAGATGTGTGGGGTTTGTGTCAAAGAATATTGTCGTGACATGTGGGGTTTGTGTCAAAGGTGGAGCACCCAGTACGGTCATGGCAAGATTCTGCGGAGAAATTATGAGGCGCAGCGATCCACGAGGGAAGGTCGATCGACATATGGAACTGCGGACGATTAGTCATGGAAAGTCGATTCATCGTACATCATCTATGTACACGTGAAAAAAATAATATTAATAATAAGGGGCCCCTTAGAATTATACTTCAGAACTATTCATTTAAGCTCTCGCCGCAACTTCAATCATTTGCTCTCCCACCTAACACAAATCTAAATTCTTCTTCTTCTACCTCTTTATAAATAAATGTTTATCCGACGAGTTCGGGCACGTGCTGCCCTGACCAAAATTTGTTCGGACTCAATCCGATGGACCCCTCTGGCACGGAGGTGCAACACTAATCCCGATAATAAAAAGCATATTCTTGTTTCCCAAAAGAAAGAAAGGGAGGTGCATCAAAAGGAGCGAAGGGTGCGCTACCTGCCCGCGATAATACTCATCATTAACATGAACGAAGCGTGGAAACCCGCCTACGACGACCCCATGAAATCAAAAGATATTGGCGAAGGGGATGGCTGGAATTCGCTATAAATCAACTTTGCCCTTCCGAGAAATTTTGTCAGGCTTGTTAATTTCTTTTGAAATCTCATACATCTTAATATTACCATCGCCAGGCCAAGGTTACCTTAATGTAAAAATGAGAAAAGAACGGTCTAGCGAATGAAAGAATGACGTGGTCTCTTGATAAGTTTTTAACGTGATTTGTTCTTATTCCGGATTTTCATTATTCATTAAGTAGATAACCTTCTTTTCTTTTCTTCTTTTGCAATGTGGACCATTCTTGATGACGTAAAAACCTAAGGAGAAAATATAAAGGGTGTTCCTGTACCATCATTTCGCTGCTTGGCTTTGTCCATCCAAGTTTGGTCCTCGAGGTGCAATTTTAACGAACGTGGGTATACACGCCGCACGAGGTGATGGTATTGTAGTCCATGGATAAGTACCATTTTTTTTCCCAATCAAGCACCTAAAACTCTTGGACCGATTGAGATATCTATTCTTTTACAGAATTAATATCACGAAAAATCTCAAATTTGTTCATTTATGATAAATTTACCCAAAATCGGTATATTTATGATAAATATACTCTTTGTTAGTTTCCATTTAATTTCCTATTAAATTATTAAATTGGATGACATGTGGCAGTTGATTGGTATATCAGTTTGAGATTTTATTCTCCATTTGTTATAGCTGTACTAGTTTTATGGTTTTTGTGGATAAAAAATTAATCTGTGGTAAATTTGTCATAAGTATACAAGTTTTTGGTGTTTTGTAGTATCAACCCTCTTTTATATGTATACTTTTTTTCCCTTCTCTTTATTCTTGGGATTCTCTAGTGATCTCCAACAATTAAACAAAGTCGTTTGTTGAAGTTGACCAAAAGCGACCGAAGCGACAACATTTGCCGAGCGGTGGCTCAATGGGAAAATTCATGGAACTAAACTAGGATCCTTATTTTTTGGTGGCACTAGAGCCTCATCCTTCAATGAAACAATGATGATGTTTAATTTGAGGAAGACTTCATTTAGGATAAAAAATTCATCCGATAAGGGCAAAGAGTGATTGTGAGGGCGAGAGGTTTAGATAAGGAGCGGCTCTTGGCAAGTTTTTAGGATGGTAAAGAAGGCAAGAATGAACCAAAACCAAACTTTCTACATTATATATGTTGAAAAATTATAAGAAAAATGTTTATGATTACATATATAGATTGACAAATTATAGGTGAAATTGTGTTACCTATTTATCAAAGGATTGACAAATAAATAACACATAATGTTTAATCCGATCAAATTAGATGGTCCAGCTCGAGGAGCCCGACGACAGCATGGAGGTGGCCGCGGAGGTGGTGGAGAAGCCACCGTTGTGGCCAACATTGGAAGCAGGTGGTTGTGTGTGCCGTCACGTGTGGTTGTCAAAATGGACATGTCGCACTAGTACTGCTCGTTTTCCTACTGAAAACTTTCGCCACCCTCCTACACCATGCCATAACCACCGTTGGTCACATGGTTTCCGAAACATATTCCGAGTACAGGAGCACAAGAAACGTCAGACCTGGCGAAGGAGCGCAAACGATGAACCTCGAAGCCGGTCCAAACACAACAGCAGAACAAAGAAAGAGCTATCGGATCTCTTCATGGCCCGGCGATTGGAAGCTGGCCGAGTGGAGAGAATCTGTGCAAGCGAGAGAGAGAGAGAGAGAGAGAGAGATTCTACACGCTCGGAGAGAGAGAGGACCAGCTTCGGTTTGTCTATGCAGAGAGAGAGAGAAAGAGAGAGAGTGATATGAATGTGATCGGCTTGTTGTCTGCCGGCGTCGCAGGCAGTCTCTCTCTCTCTGTCCTGCTGGTCGAATTTGGGCCACCCACCGATCTGGGCTTCCACAATCGGCCCATCTCATTGGCAGGCCCAACTCGCACTCAGAACACCTAAATGCTTTACTTGGGCTCGGGGATCCACGCTCGCTAGTAGATTGAGTCACATGATCCACACGCGACATAATAGCTGGTCGAGAAAGAAATTTCTTCCAAAGCTCGAAGACATCTTTGGGAATGCCCAATCCTTAAAATTCGAGTACAAGCGCACATTTGTATCCGTGCACAACGCCTTGATAATGATAGAAACTGGCCCAATAATGACCGCATTGGACCTATATGATTTGGGTGCAGTCAATAATTTAATTATAGCCAGATATTAAAAAGTTTAGGACGTGAATTATTATGTATTACAAAACGTTTTTGGTGCAAAAGACTGAATGTGATCCTAATTGGATTAAAATGGGTACATGAATCTAGAAGGCCCAAAAATCTAGAAAAGAGTGAGAATTCTTGGTCTCTCTAATCCTATGTGCTTTTCATCTTATGTCCATCCCTTTCTGATTATGAATATTGAATATTCATATTGACATGTAAGTTAGTTACTTCGAAAAGCCTTACATCCCATATAATTAGAGTTAATCAACCGCGGAAGATATCAGTTCCACTAGTCATGCTCGTACAGATTGGATTGAGAAACAATCTAAGCTACGTACATATAATATGTCTCATTTAATGTTTGCCAAATGAATCATCATGCACGAGACAATTCGATAACATCAAAACCCTCACTTGTTCATCAACACAAAGTCATTCAAATCTAGCCGTTGATCTCAGCCAAATTAAGGAGTTGAAAGTAATATAAAAAATTACGGCTGAGGAAGCTTTTAAGTAAAAGCTATATGTATCATGTACGTACGATCAGACTCACTGAAGTGATCAAAGCGCAAATAGAAGAGAAACAAAGGAAAATTGTAACATAAAGCCACACCATACTGCATCTGCTTGTCGATCTCCCAATGACCTCCATCCTCTGCATTGTCAAAGGAAAAAATGTATTATTCCATGAGACGTGTGTTTATGGCAGAGGGAAAGATCAGCTCACTAGATAGATAATAACATGATAAATATATATATATATATATCTTAGGGTCCATTCGTTTTGCAGAAAATGAGTCATTTTCGAAAAATATTTTCCATAAGTCATTTTTCAAGAAAATGACAATATTTTCTAGTGTTCGGTTGAAACTTAAAAATATTTCGAAAAAATATTTTATGATGTTTGGTAAGGAAAATATTTTCTAAGACTTTACCACTTAAGCATACATCACTTACCGATCTATAAATCCATCAACTATGAACTTGCCTTTAAATCCGGGCAAACTTGCTTCATATCTTTATTCCCTCATTATCGCTAAACGCTCATCTACTCTAAAAAATGTTCATATGGATTTTAAAAAGAAGCATAAGAGAAAAGAAATAAAGTATGTACAGCCCTAATGAGAATTTTCTAGTTAAGTGGCATGTTTTCCCCCTGCGTCTTTTGAGTTCTAATAAACAAAAAAAAAAAGAAGCAAAGCATGTAAAGCCATTTGCTTGAGTAATGTACAACTGCAAGCTAGAATAAATAAAGAAAAAGATAAGCAAGAATGCAGAGCACGAGCTTGAGATTGATGAGCTCGAGGTTCGCCTTGCAACGGCTGACGACTAGCCAAGAAAGAAGAAGATAGGAAACAAAGAAAATAAAAAGAAAAAGAAAAAGAAAAAAATAAAAAAAAGAAAAGAAAAAGGAAATTAAAAATAATTCAAATTAAAAAAAAAAAAAATAAAAAATAATTTGAAGGAAAAAAGAAAAGAAGAAGAAGAAAGGGAATGAGGAAGTGAGGATTTGTAAAGGTGTGAGATAAGAGAGATCAAGTGAGGAAAATGTTTTTCACTTTTCAAAAGTGGAAAACATTTTCCTTTAATTAAGAAGACTTTTTTCCTTTCATGGAAAACATTTTCTCTAAGGAATTCATTTTCCGCGAAACAAACGCCGGAAAATCCGGAAAATATTTTTCCGGAAATTATTTTCCGCAAAGCGAACGGAGCCTTAGACTACTTCGAGCACGTGAAAGCAAAACATGTTCCTAGAGGAATGAGCCAAATACATTGGCACCAGAGCAAATCCATGTCATTCTTCATCAAACCTAACCAATAATAGTAACTCATAATTTTCAGGAAAACTGCACCACAAGGTCTAAATAACGACATGGAGTCCTAAAACTTTACCAAAGGTGCAATTGAGTCCTAAATTAAGTGAAAAGTTCATGACTTAATTGCATTACTTACATGAATTTGGGTCTTGCTGTTTAACTTTTCCATGAGTTTTCTTACTAGAGTACAGTGAAGATGTCGGGCTCGCATTGTAGGGTACCACCGAGAATCATCCAATCACTGCCGCCCTCGCTGTTGTTTGGAGCTGTAAAGGCGACGTCCATGCATGAGAAGTACACATCGAACACAGGCACCCACAGCCACGGACCCAGGTGCAGCCTCCGTTTGGCTTCCACCACCACGTCGATGGTCACCACCCTGCCCTGCAAAGAGCGCACTAGGCCCTTAATGCCCAAGTCATTGGCAATTGGCAACATCGACAGGGCCTCAGCTCTCACTGTTGTCAAGTTGCAGGGGCCCTGAGTGAAGGTCGGAACACGAGAGGGACGAGAGAGAGTGAGTTCATCTCCAAAGCTCAAGAGGAGCTTCATGCGGGTGTACTTGACGGCAATAAGCCTACTGGGATTCTTGACAGAGAGAGCAATGTTCCATCGGGCGCTGACGTGGGAGGTAGAGATATTGAGGGACGAAAGCGAAGAGCCCGGGTCAAGCCTGAATTCTGGCGGCATTAGGGCGGGTATTCCCAAGAAGATGACCATGAGGAAGCCGAGAACGGCGGGTATGGCAAATGCGATACAGTGGCTGACGATCGGCTTGTACCCATCGGGCAGGGGTGGCACAGGTGAAGGTGACGCTGGGTTGTTATTCTCGGCGGGTGGAATGGCTTGGAGGTTTGTCATTTGGAAATTTTGTGCTGAGCGCTTTGCTGTTTCTGCAAGTATTTCCGTGTGAAGTTCTGTGCCCTCGCAGCAAATTGAAGGGAGCGTGGAAAGTGGGAAGGTACCGTTACCTACTTATGCAGGAGGCTGCATGGTTCCGGTTGCACTTTCTGCCAAAAAATATGAGCTGCGTGATTTTGGGGTGGTGAGAGGGGAATCTCTGGGGAAAAGGGCGTCAACATTAGAGAGACGAAATGGATCCTAGAGAGAGAGAGAGGAATGAGGTGGTGGAGTTCTCATTAGGTGGGAGGACCAACTGTCCTGCAATCAATCCTCTTTTTCAAATAGGTCCCGCCTTCCTCTCTCTCTCTCTCTCTCTCACGTGCGTTCCATTCCGACAGGGCAAATCCGGATGTCACAACTGCAAAAGGCGCCGTAAGCTTTTGACCCAGCCGTCGAGGGAGACGCGAGCGAAACACCTTGGGAGATTCATAACACGTCGATGTTACAATTTCCTTTTCTTTTTGCAAATTACGCCCTAATTTTGGTGAATTCAATGCCAATGTGCCCCCGGCGACAGTTCTGATAAAAAAATTTCACCCGTGTATTTTACCACAGGACCGCACCCGACTAATTGTGAAAGGAAAATCGATTACGTGTGTGTACTCTCGATTGAGAGACATTGTGTGAAGCACAAATCGACTTTATAGTGGGTGTTTCACCCATCTTTCTACCTTCACTAATGCGGATGATTACTATATTGACTTACTAGTTTCTCAAACATCCCTTACGAGATGCGGTGGGGTCACCCTCTCCATGCGAAGAATCTCCTTATTCCCAAGTGTAATTTTACGTTCTTAAGTTCAAATGAAATAGTTTTAGGACATGTTTGGGTCCAACCGCACCTGACTAATTGTGGAAGGCAAAACCGAGCGCTTGTGTGGCTTTACGTGAGTGTCTTGTGAGAGAAGGCAGCAATTTTCTTTCTCTTTTCTATTTGTTTCTTTTTTTCCGCCGAAAAGAAGACAAAAATTTAAAATGGGGCATTGGCGCTGTACCTGGAGTGCTGGGAGTTGGGGTCAGAAAAAGTAACGCGGGCTTTGCAAGGCAAGACACTGCCGAGAAATTACGTGGAGCGTGGAAAGAACCGGGGAAGGCTCAGTCTTTTGATGCGTTTTGGCGGGCCCCAGAGATGCAGTGTTGACACGAGCACGAAGGAAAACTTTGGAAAGGTCGACCGACATAGTCACATATGGATCTACAACCACTAGTTATGGAAAGTTGATTGATCTTACATCATCTATATACACATAAAATTAAAAAAAAAATTAATAAAGGGCCTTTTAAAATTGTAAGTTTATACTCGGAGGACGAATTTGGCCATATGCTCTCAATACGACAAGACCCTCTAGCATGGTTGCATAATATTATTGTGAGAATTTGATAAGACCACTGTCTCATAGTTAGTCTTTGAAAAGTAAATGGGGCTTGAAAAAATTCGAATTTATCACTTTTGTTTCTAATATCATTTGAGAATTTGGTGGGACTATTACTAATTATTTTTAAAAGCTTAAGATATTAAATCTATTCCCCTTGCTTTAAATAAAATTATAATGCATGATTTTTTTAGTCAAACATGAATGCATTATTTAATATTTAATTATTATAACACTTCTCCTCACGTTTAGTCTTGGAGAAATAAATGGGGCTCGGAAAAACTTGAACTTGTAACCTCGAGTTTTGATATCATGTAAAAATTTGATGAGATTATTGTCACTGTTTTAAAAGCTCAAGTTATTAAATGAATTTATGAAATAAAAAAAAAAAACAAATTTAGGGGCCTGCCCGCCACGATAGATAATCGGTCCGCCCACCACGATAGATAATCGTGTAAAGATGATTGGAATTCGCAATGAATCAACGCACTCTCCCGGCAATTTTGCGGTGATTGTTAATGTATTTTCAAAGCTCATACATTTTAATATTACTATTGCCAGGCCTAAAGTTACTTTATTGTTATAACAAGAAAGAGCGGTCCAGCGAATAAAAGAATGGGGCGGCCTCTTCATCAGTTTTTTTTTTTTTTTTTAAACATGATATATCCCTCTGGAAAGGTGAAGCAAGGCCAAACTTGACGGCACAAACACCTAAGGAAAGACGTCATAGGGTTTCCCCCGTACCATCCAAGTTAATCATCGATGTATGATTTTAATCGATCTGAATACACGCATCACACGCGGTGTCGAAGGGAAAATTACTTAAAAAAGAAACGTCTCAAATCTATTATAATTATACCAACTTAATCCTAAACTTTCTTTTTCTTTTGTTTGCCAATTCAATTCTAAATGTTTTAAATTTGTAATAGTCTATCTAACCAATTTTGACTATTCAATGCTGAAGTAGATAATTTTTAATAATATTTTTTAGAAGTTATTAAATTTCTTCTTTTATTTTTCTTTGTCTTTTTTTCTCTTCTTTCTTTGGTTTTTTTACCATAGTGACTGACGGGGGCATGAAGTCCTCGTCAACTACCGATGAAAGTCCTGGCCCTTGCCTAAATCAAGGCAAGGTCGGGGAGCCATGAGCGAGGCCAGCCTTGCCATGGCCTCACCATAGACAAAGGTGGCCTCGCCTGTGGCTATAGAGGCCATGGCATCCTTTGCCCTTGGGTATTGAGGCAAATAATCGAGGCTGGCCTTGCCCAAATCTCCTCAGTCACTGTGGGGAAAAAAGCAAAAGAAAGAAGAAAAGAAAAAAAAAGAAAATTAATAAAAATTTTCTAAAAAATAAAATATTATTAAAATTCTCAACGTCATTATCGGATGATGTTCACGTTAGCTCTAACCAGCAAAAATTAGTCGGATAGACTAAATTAAAGATTTATGATTGAATTGGCAAAACAAAAGTTCATAACCGAATTGATATAATTGTAATAATTTTATGACTTTTTTAGTAATTCACTCGATAATGATGTTATTGTTTACAGATAACTACTATTCTTTTTCCCAATCAAGCACCTATAACTCTTGAATAGATTGCGATATTTGTTACTTTATTTGTATATTTTCTTCCCTTTTTTTCATTCGTGAGATTCTCTGGTGATTTCTAACGATTAAACTAAAAAACTTCTGCTGTTTGCTGAAGTCGAGTAAAGAGACTGAAGCAACAACATTCACCAAGCGGCGGCTCTACGGGGGAAAACTTATGAACAAAATGGTGGCACAGAGCCTCATCGTTCGGCGAAACAATGATCGTGTTTAATTTGAGGAAAACGTTACTTGGGAAAACATCCTGATCCGATGACGTCAGAGAGTGATTACAAAGGCGAGGGGTCTAGATAAGGAGCGGATCTTGACCTACTTCTAGGATATTGAAAGAAAGCAAAATGAATCGAATTGTGCACCGAATCAAAAGACAGAATTTTTGGATTATATACCTGAGAAATAATAATAAAAATTGTTTATGATTGCCTATATAGATTAACAAAGCGTGGGCAACATTGTGTTACCTGTTTTCGAAAGATCGAATATAATATTTAATTCGATCAAATTATTCTGACCTTACTTTTTCTACACTGAATGACCAACCAAAAACCATCTTTCGGAACCAAAGAATATGACAATATATATCTTCATTCTAAATGCCAACCACAAAACATAAATAATTAATTTTAGTTCAATAAATTGAGGCAGATCAATGAATTGCACAATCCATTATCCAGATTCCCACACGTGACGCACATGTCAATGCCATCAGTTTTGGTTTTAAAAAAATAGTTTTAATGAGCTTTAGTGTTGCAAATTAGCAATTAATGAAAATTAGAATTTTTTTTTGTAAATTTTCCTATTAATTATTTTGTTGGAAGTTCTGTATTCATTTATTTCAGTATTATGATTATCTACCTGACTGCATATTGAATATCCCCCTATTATCTAACAACAACAATCGTGAATTTTCTATTTATTGCCCAGTCCATGTATTTTACGTTGATTGTATTTGAGCTAAGAATTTCTGCTTCATTTTGTGCAAGAAGATTCATATAGAATAGGAGGCATACTTAAAAACATATTTCCATATTACAAAAAAAAAAAAAAAAAAAAAAAAAAAAAAAAAAAAAAAAAAAGCTTGGGTGATGAACGAGTGTGCTACTAGTTTTAAGAGATATAGAAATAAGACAATTCTACTATCCTGTTTTCGGAAAAGAAACATATATTTTTTCCGTACTAGTAGATTTTTGTAAGAGCTAGATAGGTTGAAAAAGTTACCAATTAATTGATTTCTTGGTTATTTATTAGTAACTTAATGACTTTTTTTATTAATTAGTTTTTCTTCTGTTTTAGTAACTTTTTTTTTTCAACGCCTCAACTTTTCCAACTCTCGTATGAACTTATCAATCTTTATTCGAGTGATTTGCCAACTCTAATAAATGGCAAGTTTCTCCACTTTTAGGTTGGCATTGTCTAAAAGAATTCTATAAAGTAGAGGCTTCGTTAAGAAATGCATATATAAGTTTGCAAACAAATAAAAAAGTTCGCAAATACTTGGCACTCGAAACATGCCCCGCCGCCATAAAGAGTTCGGCGCTCAACATCACATTATGGCCAAAGTTGTTGTCTCCAACACCTTGATGACGATTTTGATGGGAGAACAGTAATAATTCGAACAATATCGAATCAACGCAGCGGAATAAAATAATTTTCCCTCTTGTGTAAACCTAACAGGAATAGATATAGTAGAGTAAAATAAATACTAAGCACACGAACACAAGACGATTTTTTTACGTGGAAAACCTCCCCGATGTGAGGAGATCAAAAACCATGGGACCGAAGTCCACCCGAAATTCTTCACCATCAACAAAATTGGGTGAACAATATTCTTCTCTAGCAAATACTAGAGGTACATAGCAACAAACACCTCAAGAACATAATTCTTGGCAATACACTTGAATTTCACAAGAGATCAATGATAAATCTGACCAAAAACGCAGGTTTTGATCAATCCATGTGATGTATGGAGCTTCAAACGAAAATCAAACCGTTCAGATTCGAGAAAATTGCGCCACGAACATGCTGACAAAATTTTAGCTCAATCAAACCACGAATCGACCTCCGATGCCTGCTTGATGTAAATCGGATATTGCCCCAACCCCCAAATTTTCTACTTTCTCTTTTTCTCTTGTTACCATTTCCTTTTGTGGCTACCACTTTATATAGATAGTGAGAAACTCTAGTTCTCCATATAACTTATCATATGGGCTCAAGCCCTTTTTGGGCTTGCAACTCATTGGGCTTCCTCCACATAGGAGTGAACCCAGTTAACAAATCTCCCCCTCACGACAATGTGGAGGGATTCACCATCCCTACTATCAATTGGCAATGTTCAAGTTTCTCTCTTGGTAGAGTCTTCGTCATCATATCAAAACCATTATGATCCGTATGAATTTTCTCAAGTTCCAACAACTTTTCATCTAGAGCATCTCTTATCCAATGATATCTAACATCAATATGTTTCGGTCTAGAATGAAAAGATGAATTCTTACCAAGATGAATTGCGCTTTGATTATCACAAAATAGCACATACCTCTTTTGCTTGAACCCAAGTTCTTCTAAGAACTTCTTCATCCATAGCATCTCTTTACTAGCTTCGGTCGCTGCAATAAATTCAGTTTCGGTTGTAGAAAGTGCAACACACTTCTGCAATCTTGACTTCCATGACACATCTCCACCTGCAAAAGAAATCAAATAACCAGAAGTAGATTTACGAGTATCAATATCTCCTACCAAGTCGGAATCTGTGTATCCAACTAACTCAAGTTTCCCGGTCCCAAAACTGAGTTTCAAATTCGAAGTTCCCTGAAGATACCTCATAATCCACTTCACTGCATTCCAGTGCTCTTTGCCTGGATTTGACAAATAGCGACTAACAATGCCAACTGCATGCGCCAAGTCTGGGCGTGTACATACTATCGCATACATTAAGCTTCCTACAGCTGAGGCATATGGAACACTTTCCATATCTTTCTTCTCTTTACTAGTCGTAGGACTTTGCTTCATATTTAATTTAAAGTGGGCGGCAAGAGGAGTACTAACCACTTTAACCTTGTCCATGTAAAATTTCTGAAGTATCTTCTCGATATATTTCTCTTGTGACAAAAACAACTTCTTAGCATCTCGGTCTCGGGTAATTCTAATGCCAAGAATCTGCTTCGCCGAGCCCAAGTCTTTTATGGCAAAAGACTTGCTCAACTGTTTCTTCAATAACTCAATTCTTGAAGCATTCCTGCCAACAATCAGCATGTCATCAACATAAAGCAAGAGAATAATAAAGTCATCATTAGAAAATTTTTGGACAAACACACAGTTATCCAAGGAAGTCTTCTTATAGCCTTGTTCTGTTATAACTGATGCAAACTTTTTGTACCACTGCCTCGGTGCTTGTTTTAGGCCATAAAGATTTTTCTTCAATTTGCACACATAATCCTCTTTCCCTTTCACTTTAAAACCCTCAGGTTGTTTCATGTATATCTCTTCCTCCAAGTTACCATGTAGGAAGGCTGTTTTGACATCCATTTGGTCAATTTCCAAATCTAGGGTAGCTGTCAAGCCTAGTACCACACAGAGAGAAGACATTTTCACTACCGGAGAAAATATATCATCAAAATCAATACCCTTTCTTTGACCGAATCCCTTAACAACCAATCTAGCTTTGTACTGTGGTTGTGAAGTATGTTCATCTTGCTTCAACCTATAACCCACTTGTTCTTCAAAACTCTTTTACCTTTAGGTAACTTCACCAACTCAAAAGTATGATTATCATAAAGTGACTGCATCTCATCTTGCATAGCATCAAACCAATTGCTTTTGTACTCATCTTCTATTGCTTCTGCATAGCACTCTGGTTCACCTGCATCAGTCAATAATACATACTCATCTTCAGAATACCTGGTGGAAGGTCGTCGGTCTCTAACAGATCTCCGGACTGGAACATCCAGTGGAACATCTAATTGAGTCTCTGGTTCAGGAATATTATTATCTGTTTCAACATGTTCAGGAATATGTGCGTTATTTGGAACATTGACTTCCTGCTGCTCTTCATCAACCTGTGTAGGAATATCTGTAAGAGAAACTGGATCCAAATCAACCAAATTATCACTAACCTGTGGTGCTGAAATCATCTCTGCTTTTTTAATATCCTCTATTGTTTGATCTTCTATAAACACAACGTCTCTACTTCTTACAATTTTCTTTTCAACCAAATCATAAATTTTATAGCCAAGCATATCCTATCCATAACCAATAAATATGCACTGTCGTGTTTTCACATCAAGTTTAGACCTCTCCTTTGGGAATATGCACAAATGCTTTGCACCCAAAGACACACAAATAATCATAAGAAACATCTTTGCCTATCCAAACTCTATTAGGAACATCAAACTCTAAAGGAACGCATGGAGTAAGATTTAATACATGCATAACTGTACTTAAAGCCTTACCCCAAAAGGATCCAGGTAGCTTTAACTGTGAAAGTAAGCATCTTACCCTTTCAACCAGTGTTCTGTTTATTCTCTTAGCTAAGCCATTTAACTGAGGTGTCTTGGGAGGTGTTTTTTGATGTCGAATACCTTGTTGTCTACAATATTCATCAAAAGGTCCAATATACTCTCCCCCATTATCGGTTCTAATGCATTTCAATTTCTTTCCAGTCTGTCTCTCAACTGAAGCCTGAAATTGCTTAAAAGCATCTAACACTTGATCTTTAGTTTTCAAAGTATGATACCAAATTTTCCTTGAAAAATCATCTATGAAGATAACAAAATAAAGAGAGCCACCAAGTGATTTTGTTTTCATAGGACCACAAACATCAGAATGCACTAAATCCAGTATACCTGACTTTCTTGAAGGATGGGAGCTTTTAAATGTAACTCTGTTATGTTTTCCTGCTAAACAATGAGCACACTTCTTTAGCGCCGAACTTTTCAATCCTGAAAGGAGCTTCTTCTTGGACAATAGTGACAAACCCTTCTCACTTATGTGACTGAGCCTCTTATGCCATAACTAAGTTGCATCTTCGCTGTCTACTGCATTAATTTTGTCTGTGGACAACTTTGCCTACATAATGTACAACGAAGAATATTTTTCACCTCTAGCCACAACAAGAGAACCTTTGGTGAGCTTCCATTGACCATTATTGAAGGTGCTGCAATACCCCTCATCATCCAACTTGCATGTAGAAATCAAATTCAAGCGGATATCAGGTATATGTTTAACATTATTCAATACTAACCTTGTGCTATTGCTGGTTTCTAGGCACACATCACCAATGCCTACAGCTTGAGCTAGCCCATTGTTTCCCATCTTCACAAATCCAAAGTCACCTGACATGTATGATGTAAAGAAATCCATACGAGACGTAGCATGAACGGATGCACCACTATCAATTACCCAATTGGTCTCATAAGATACAAAATTCACCACATCACCATAAAAAATAGTGAGAAAGTCTTCTTTAAGTGCAGCAACACAATTGTCATCACTGTCATTATCACTTTTCTTCTCTTTACCTTTTTCCTTTTGTTTCTCCATTTTTAACTGGCGACAAAACCTCTGAATATGTCCCTTCTGATGATAATAATGGCACTCAACATTATCAAATTTATTATACTTACATCTGCTTTTATCTCGACTTTTATCTCTATTTCTCGGACCTCGAGACTCACTTCTTCCTCTTTTCTCAACAACCAAGGCATTAAAATGTGAAGAGGACGATCCTTGTGTCTTCCTTCTCATCTCTTCATTCAAAATACTACTCTTGGCCAAATCCATGGTAATCGTACCATCTGGGGCAGAATTAGATAAAGATGTTCAGAATGTCTCCTAGGAGTCCGGCAAAGTACCAAGCAACCATAGTGCTTGTGTCTCATCATCAAACTTGATTCCCATCGCAACCAACTGATTTATAATTCCTTGAAAAGAATTTAAATGATCAGTCAAATGAGTACCATATTGATATCTCAGAGCCATCATCTGTTTTATAAAAAATAACTTATTATTCCTAGTCTTTCGAGCATATAACTGTTCGAGCTTATCCCATAAACTGTGTGCATGTGTTTCCTCAATAATATGGTTCAAAACATTATCATCCACCCACTGCATAATGTAACCACACACTTGACGATGAAATATAGACCATTCAGCATCAGTTTTATTCTCTGGTTTCTCCTCGGCAAATACGGGCAAATAAAAATCTTTCACATATAAAAGGTCTTCCATCTTCCCTTTCTAAATATGATAATTCGAACCATTCAGTGTAACCATTCTACTTGTATTTGTTTCCATTGTTTAACACAAGGCAGAAAAATCAAGCAATAACCAGAAGCTCTGATACCACTCTGATGGGAGAACAGTAACAATTCGAACAATATCGAATCAACGTAGCGGAATAAAATAATCTCCTCTCTTGTGTAAACCTAATAGGAATCGATATAATAGAGTAAAATAAATACCAAGCACGCGAACACAAGATTATTTTTTTTACGTGGAAAAGCTCCTCGATGTGAGGAGATCAAAAACCACGGGACCGGAGTCAACCCGAAATTCTTCATTATCAACAAAATTGGGTGAATAATGTTCTTCTCTAGCAAATACTAGAGGTACATAGTAGCAAACACCTCAAGAACATAATTCTTGGCAATACACTTGAATTTTGCAAGAGATCAATGATAAATCTGACCAAAAACGCAAGTTTTGATCAATCCACGAAAAACCTAATGTATGGAGCTTCAAATGAAAATCAAACCGTTCAGATTCGAGAAAATTGCGCCACGACCATGCTGACAAAATTTCAGCTCAATCGGACCACGAATCGACCTCTGATGCCAGCTTGATGTAAATCAGATATTGCCTAAACCCCTAGATTTTCTGCTTTCTCTTTTTCTCTTGTTACTATTTCCTTTTGTGGCTACCACTTTATATAGATAGTAAGAAACCCTATTTCTCCATATAACTTATCATATGGGCTCAAGCCCTTTTTAGGCTTGCAACTCATTGGGCTTCCTCCACATAAGAGTGAACCCAGCTAACAGATTTCCTATGATCAACTTGAGAGCGTCTACCATAGCGGATTGGAAGTCAAGTCTGTGAAGACTAGCTGCGCTGGTCACGAACGTGCCCCGACATGCCATGCCCGTGAGCTCGAGGAGCCGGATTGAAGTGGCCACAGAGGTGGTGGAGAAGCCATGGCAGTGGCCAAAATTGGAAGCGGGTGGTCGTGTGTGCCATCATATGTGTGGTTATCAAAATGGACATGTCCATGCCACAGACAAGTCGTTCACATAAATTCGAAAAAATAATGAATTACAGGATTGCTCTCCAAATCTTATGCAGGTGTCTCCAATCTGGTCTCAGGAGCCAGAAGAGGAAACTAAACATCTCGATGATGACGTCCATATTTCTTCTTCCTTCTTCAGCGACGGAGTAATGAATCCGCTTTAATTCCCCCAGTAGTAGAATCGACCAATGAGTCTAAAACCAAAGTCACGACTAAGTTTAGAGAACTAGTGGGTATTAAGTCTGCTAACTCCGAAACAGTGAAATTCGAGACTCGCAGAAGACAATTAATCCTCAATTGCGCTAGTATTGCTTGATCCTAGTGATTATTCTTCCCCACCCTCCTAAACCGTGCCATAACCACTGCCGGTCGCATGGTTTCTGAAACTTGTTCCGAGAACAGGAGCATAAGAACGTCCTCCTAAATTTCTTCTTTCGTCCGACGAGCAAAGCTGGCATTAGGTGAATATATATTCCCGATGCATCAAGATCAGTTCAGAAGGAAGCTAATCCAAACATAGCTAAGCACTAAGCAGACTCAATCTACAAGCTCACTCACCTAAAGTCAACACTAAACTTGGCCTAACTCTATGGCTACTGCATGGAAGTTACAAGTTCCAAGCCAGACCTAAGCAACTTACCAAATATTACTGTGAACTTGCTGGCATTTGCAGTAGCGTGTGTTTGATGTGAGTGTGCGAAAGTGATTGTTTTGTGTGTGAAATATATCAAGCGAGCAAAAAAACTAAGAACAATGTGGGTAAGAAATAATGGGGCAAAGAAACAACAAGAAAGTATATAAGAGAGTGACGGCAAGGGAGTACAAAGGAGCAGAAGGAAAGCTTTTATCATTTAATTGTAGCTTTTATCATTTAATTGTAGTACAAAGGAAAGGGGAAGGAGTTGAACTTATTGGTCTACAGCTCAAAATGGACTACCACAAGCCTATTTATAGGCCTAGATGACCGACTTACTCAAGGAAAATCTCTGCTATATTTCAGAGATTTTTTAACTTTCCTTCTTCTTCACGCATGGTCTTTCTAGACACTTCTAAACTTCCACGTTGCCGTCCAAGCTAGATTCTTTTCTAGGATTTTTCTTGACCTCTCTAGCTAATGTCTATCTTGAAGTTTCTAGAAATTGGATTACTAATTTAACACCCCTCCTTTATCCAATTTTGTGTTACACCAAGCATATTCCGTAATGTCTCAAACTTGGCTAGCAGTAATGCTTTAGTGAATATGTCAGCTACTTGATCCTCAATCTTGTAATATTTAAGCTCGATCTCTCCCTTGTTTTGCACCTCTCGTATGAAGTGATATTTGGTGTCGATATGTTTGGTTCTTCCATGGAGTGCTTCTCCAATGTCTTCTAAAATTCTTCGAAGCTATGTTGCTTGACAGGTGGTCGTAGCAACTGCGACTTATTCAGCTTCTATAGTAGATTGTTTCATTAAGCCTTATTTTTTGGATGCTCATGAGAATATTTTAGAACCCAGTGTGGATGCATAGCTAGTAGTACTCCTCCTGTCATCAGTTGAACCTGCCTAGTCACTGTCAATATAGCCAATGAGTCATTTACACTTGGCCAATACCAAATGCTGTAATCTCTAGTTCCTCACAAATATCTGAGAACTCTCTTGGTAGCTCCAAAATGAATTTGACTTGGACTTTGCATGAACCGTGATAGTAGGCTTGTCATGTACATGATGCCCGGTAGTGTGGCAGTGAGATATAATATGCTGCCAATTAGACTTCTGTAAAGGGAGGCGTCAGCTTTTTCTGCTCCATCTTCCTTCAGTAACTTCTCATTTGTCACGAGCAGAGTTGTAATTGCTTTGCAATAGTTCATCTTGAATTTCTTCAAGAGGTTCTTGGTATATTTCTTCTGCGAGATAAAAACTCCTTCATTTTGGTCGGTCTCAATGCCGAGGAAGTAATGCATCAAACCCAAGTCTATCGTCTTGAATGTCTTTATCTTTCATCTTTGAATTCTTGGATCATTGTTTTATTGTGCCCTGTTTATATGAGATCATCTACATACAAAGAGACAACGAGACTGTTGGACTCATCTTGGGTCTTGATATAGAGCATTGGCTCACTCGTACTCCTTTTGAATCCTTGCTTGATGAAGTTTCAACAATTCTGCTATACCACGCTCTTGATGCCTGCTTTAACCCATAGAGGGCCTTCTACTATCCTGGTTCCAGAAAATAAATAGATATTTTTTCCACACTAGTAAGATTTCAAAGAGAGCTAGTTAGGTTGAAAAAATTACTGATTAATTGATTTCTTGGTAATTTATTAGTAACTTAATGGCCATTTTTATGAAATTACCAATTCATTTTACAGTTTGCAATTTATTAGCTTTTCTTATTTTTAACTAACTTTAGCTCGTTTTTTTTTTTTCTGTCAACGCCTCAACTTCATCAATTCTTGTATAAATTTATCGATCTTTATTTGAGTGATCAGTCAACTCTAATAAATGAGAAGTCACTCCATCTTAAGGTTGGTAATATCTAAAAGAACTTGGTAAATTAGTCTTTGTTAAGACATGCATACACAAGTTTGCAAACAATAAAAAAGTTAGCAAATACTAGGCGCTTGGAACTCGAAGCTCTCCTGGCCGCCGCAAAGTTGATAAAGTTGAGACCATCTGCCAAAGTCGATTGGAAGTCAAGTCTGTGAAGATTGGCCGCTGGGGGCGGATGTGCACTGACATGGCCATGGCCGTGAGTTCGAGGAGCTGGAAGACAGCATGAAAGCGGCCACGGAGGTGGTGAAGCCACGGCAGTGGCCAACATTGGAAGCAGGTGGTTGTGCGTGACATTGCGGGCAATTATCAAAATAAACATGTATGTCCAATATACATATACAAGTCGATCACATAGTTTTGTGAAAATAGTGAACTACAGGACCGGCTATCCAGATATTACGTAGGTGTCCTCAATCTGGTCTCAGGAGCCAGGAGAGGAAACTCAAAACATCTCGATGATGACGTCGTCCATTTTTATTCTTCCTTCTTCAGCGAAGGAGTAATGAATCCGCTCTAATTCCCCGAGTAGCATAATCGACCAATTAGCCTAAAACCAAAGCCCACGACTAACATCAGAGAACTAGTAGGTATTAATTCTGCTAACTCCAAGTCCTTCAGAGACAGCAAAATTCATAGGAGACAATTAATCTTCAATTGCGCCGGTACTGCTCGTTTCTTAGGGAAAATTCTCACCACTGCTGGTCGCATGTTTTCTGAAACTTGTTCCGAGTACAAGAGCATGAGAACGTCCTCCTAAATCTCTTCGTTTCGTCTAACAACCAAAAGCTCATATTAGGTGAATATATATTCCTGATGCATCAAGATTAGTTCAGATGTAAGCTGATCCAAACATAGCTAAGCAGACAGTCTACAAAGCTCACTCACCTAAAGTGAACACTGAACTCGACCTACCTCTGTGGCTACTGCATAGAATTTGCAAGTTCCAAGCCGGAGAGGCTTACTGATGCTTCAACCGGAGAATCATCCATTTCTTAACCTAAGCAATATTGCCAAATATTACTTTAAACAAGCCCATATTACATTAACTTTTACATCAATCGTTTACTGATAGTTCAACTCTACCTTTTACAAAGTTAAAAAGTTCGCCCAAGCTGGGGAAGACGACGACGACAACGACAGCACTATAAATGATTTTCAAACAATGACATAACAAGAATTCAAGCGTGGTGGTTTACTACAGGATACAAGTTACACAGCCCTTGTTTGGATTGTGGATTACAATCAGCAGATGAAACCCCCAAACTTGACCTACTCTACTGGTCCCCCGGATGGGAATTAATCAGCAGTCCAGCTCTGCTCCACAATCTCCCTTACTCTCCGGTTGTATTCACGCTTGTTCTCACTGAACATTCGAGCGGCTTCTGAGTTTGCAGGAGAGTTTGGATTGGGATCGCACAGCAACGACTGCGGAAAATAACAATGAGATTACCAAAAAGGCAGATTGCTTGAGCATAACTGAGTAAAGGCAGGGAAATTTTGGTGATTTCTAAGCCAACTCTGAGCCAAAATAATGAGCATAGACTTGACAGCAGTCGCCCTTTAACAAAGTATTCCACAAAAGATATCGATTCATGTTCAGTTTAGAACTACCGTTGGCTATGGGTGCAAAGATACAGATGTAAATTCCATCATTCACCATAGCATTCAACTAAAGGAAATTCTCCTTCCCAATGTAAAAGCCCATCAGATCTCTAAAAGAAAGTAACGTAATGATAGAGAGCAGACTCTGCTAGTCCGCCCACTAGGTACTGTTCCCAATGTCTATGAGGACTTCAAAAAATATCAAGCATATAGCAAACCCATATTTTAATTGAAGAAAAAAATGGTCAAATAGCAAAGCTTCAGGCAAGTATTCATGTACCCACCACAGGTCAGCATACAACACGGCTCAGAGAAAGGGGGTTTAGGTTCTGTTTGGCAACTTGCCAAACAGTAACAATTTCTATTATTTTGTTCCTGAGTAGATTTAGAACAGAAATTCGTTTGGTAAAATTTTTATTTCCGGAAACAAATTTCTATTTTTTTTTTGTTTCCGAAAGTAGATTTGGAACAGAATCGAGAAGTAAACAAAAGTTAATTCTCTGTTCCCGGGAACAATTTTAGAATCAAGCCAACTCAGTTTTTCTCCTCCTTTCTTCTTGTTCTTCTAACCTCTCTTCTCTTCTTCAACTGCCGCTGGTCGTCAGAAACCAGTCCGGTGAGATTCGGCGATCTCGCCGAAGGCTCACTAGGCTAGGGCGAGGTGCACCGGCCAGGGCGAGATCCTGCAAGCTTGCCGAAGGCTCGCCCAACCACCAGAGAGGCTCGGCCGCGCCAGCCTCACCGGTGGCCAGGCAAACCTCACCCAAGCCTCCCCCGGCCACTGGCGAGGCTCGCCTGACCGGGCAAGGCTCGCTGGGAGCCGAGCGAGGCTCGGCCAAGCAATGGCTGGACAAGGCCGCTCACCCAGCCATAGCTCGGCCAATGAGGTGCGGTCTTGGTGAGGGCCGAGGACGCTCCAACGAGGTCGTCGGCCCTCGTCTGGCCAGTTGCCGATCATCCCAAGGCCGGTGACCAACGACCCTTGAAGAAGAAGAGGAGAAAGGAAAGAAAAAAAGAAAAGAAGAAAAAAGTAATAAAATTATTTAAAAATTAAAAAAAATGATTTGAAGTAGAAATTTTGAGAAATGTGCCAAACACAATTCTATTCCAGGAATTGAAATTTTGAACAGTTACCAAATGGCTTAAAATACTTAGAAATTGTTCCCAGGAACAGAATAAAAAGGAATTATTGTTCCTGGAAACAGAAGCGTTACCAAACGCATCCTTAATTTCTAGAGGGGAAAAAGGCACAAAGCTTTTAAGAGACCAAAGAATTAGCAGAAATTTTTACTCGTCAAAAAGGAACCAGCAAATGAAATTACTGGCCTTTATTGTGCACAAACTTGATGATTTTATCTTGATTATCCTGTTTGATCAGTAAAAGCAAATCTTGCTTCAATTATGTAAAAAAAAAAAACACATCGCCAAATTCATTACCTATTCAGCACTGTCAACTCCACGATACTTTAATGACCGCCGGTGTTGAATAGAGATATAAGGAATGGTTTTTAAGATCAATTTAATTTATATAATCACACATGATCATGCAGAAATGTTTCTCAAGCAACACCCTTCCCATATCTCTATTCCAAAATTTTCAGGTTGGTTTTGTCCTTGAATTTCATTTTTTGAACTATAGATTGATAGATTATTGAAGAGTACTCAATATGTCATGGTAGTATAAACACTTAATACAAAAGATGTTCAAAAGTTACAGGAAACATGTATATGGTCGACAGAGAACAGTGAATGAAAGAGAGGCATACACAAAAGCCACAAACATCTCAATAAGCACGGCAAGCAATATAAAGACAACAAGGGTCATTTTGTTCAATAAAAACTATCTGGAAAATTGTCTTCAGACATTCTAGGGTTTGGATGATGAGAAGCTACTCGGTTGCTGGAAATAGATTTCCATAGACCGAAGACAACCAACATAGATTGCAGAAAACAACTTCTCCTTCTAACAAGAAGGAAATCATTTTCTTTGATTTCTTGCTTCGTATTCAAGCGAGAAAAATAGTCTTTCCATGTCTGTTTCTTATCTTGCATCAATTTCTTCTTCTTCTTCTTTTTTTAAGTAATTCTCATCGATTTTTTCATAAATCTCCTCCACTATCTCCTGAATATAATTGACACTCATGTTTTACATTCCCTAACAACACAATCATATATAACATTGCCAAATATGACTTCATAATGTCCTTCCTAATATCTTTGTTAACTCAGGTTATTTTGATGGATTACAGAATAAATAGAGAAGATGTTGATTTCATTTTGTTGGCCATTACATGTCATGTTTAGCTATACAAGCTGCCTTTGGAGGGTTCAATCATTATCAAATACCGTGAATACCAACTTTTTATACTTGATTTCAGCACAAACAAAGGATAGAAAATGATTTACTTTCTCTGATTTTAAATTTCATAAAAACATTTTTTAACAACAAGAAGTTCTCAGTGAAATAAATAAACCCTAAAAAATGAAGCCATTTCAAAATAATAGCATAATTCAACATACACAAAAACACAAGATGCAGAGTTTAAATTCAAAACCAACAGATCCATCCGCCATATTCCAGCTAGCTTTCTAGTATAGATAGTAAATAACAAAAGTACCTGAATAGATGTGAGTATTGCTGCAACATCATATATAGGACTCCACTGGTTTTGCAATATATCCAAACAGATACTTCCATCGGCATAGACTATACATGTTTTAAGAAAAAAAGAACTCCATGAGAATCATTCATTATACATGTTCAGAGTAAATTTGAACTGAAAGCTGCTTGTAACTTGATCCTGTAAAACTTACTATTTGGATGAAACATTCGAGAAACAAAACGCACTGTCGGAGGTTTATTTGGATAATCCTCTGTAAATTGAAGAGTCAACTTGAACGTACCTGAAAAACTCAAGCAGATTTTTTCATGTAGAAACAACTAGCATGGGATATTCTCATAGAGGGATTGAATAAAACCAATGGAAGCAACCAGGACAAAAAGACGAGAATAAGACAGCGATACTTCTCCCTTTAGTTGAAAGAGGGCTCTTGATATGGTCCCACTCGAATAAACACAACATGGCCATGAATATAAAAACCATTGATTATTTATTACTAGCAGAGATCATTGCCACAATCTCTACAAATGCATAATCTCACAATGAAAACAACAGCACCACATTTTCAACTTGATTGTAGGTCTACATAAGCAAGGAACAATCAGTGGAAGACTTACCTCCATCCCATGGAGTATCATCAGGACTGCAATCCACAGAAGAAACAAAAAACAGCTTATCCAACCATTCTGATGATATGGGAATTTAATGAACGGAAGTAAAGATATTTAAAAAAATCTAAGAGCTCTCTTCAGCGTACCCAAATATCACGGCATTCCAAAGCATAATGTTGTTATCTTGGGGCGCACCGCTAATGCCTGCCGGTGGGTCTTGTTGCAACCTCTTAAAATCCCTCATCAGCCTCTTCCTCGCAGGAGTCGACATGGCGATCACTGCCCATGAATTCCAAATAGCAGTTCAATGAAACGAAATGTAACAAAAAAAAGAAGTTGCAGGCAATAATTTAGAAAATCCACGGGTTGCGATCCAAAGGAGCTAAAAAGTTCCGTCTTCATTTCGTCAGTCACTTTGCTACTACAATTCTAACAGCTACCGATTCCCGAAGAAAGATACGCTTGAGTGGAGCTAGAGTCTATATTCAATTCATCCCTATCCCTATACAGGTTCATGTCAGGTGGAACCCTGAACTCCATAGTTCTTTGGTGGGTTCGTCACGAATTAGGTTGGGGTGGCTGGTGGTTCGGACGACTGAAAGGACATATCATCAACTCCAACCCTTAGGGCAATAGGAGATGACAACGTTTCCAATGCGAAACAACGAACACAACCTAATAAGTCCCTCTCAGCAGCAGATTACCAGCTGGGGAAAAGCAAAATCCCAACCTCAAAAGCCTGAAACGGAAAACCATACGCTTAACCCACCTAAATTCTCACGAAATTCGAAACCTTTAAAGAGTAGAAGCAACACCCTCCAAGCAAACCATAACTTTAAACACCAAACAACAAAATTTCCAACAGAAAAATCCACAATCCAACAACCGACAGCAAAAGCGAGACTTTAGCTAGGGTTTCGGCCAGACCAACCCCCAAACATAAAAATCCTCGATCCACCAAACCGAATCCTCAAAGGTCACACGGGAACCGAACCGGACACGCACACACGCAAAGGAGCAAGCCAGAAAAAGGGCAATTGAATCGCGAATTTCACAACGACGACGACGACGACGACGACGAAAAGAAGAAGCAGCGGAATCGAAGCCGCGGGGACTGCGCCGAACCTGCCGAAGGGAGAGAGCCGACGGAGAACCTCGACGGCGGCCCCGGCTCGCGGCGGCGGAACGGAGGAGGAGGAGGAGCTAGGGTTCTTCTCTGCGTCGCCCCAGCCGATTCGGAAGCCGCCGAGCGAAGCGGTCCCGCGAGAGGGGAGGAAAAAGGGAAGAGAGATTCCGCCAACGCTCGGTCCAGAGAGAAGTATCAAAGGAAGCTTCGCTTTGTTTTATGCGGAGAGAGAGAGATGATGTGATGGGCTCGCGTTACGGTGTGCCGGCGTCGCGCCCGAATCTTCCTCCCTCTTTTGGGCCCGGCCCGTTCGTTTGGGCCTTTGCGGAACCGGCCCATGGATCACCGTGGGCCGAATGCGTGCCACCCGGCGAGTCGATGATAGCATGAGTGATCGGTTTTCGATAAGTAGGACGGGAAGTGGTGTTTCTACCGGTGGCCGAGTGAGTAACATGTGAGAATCTGTCCTTGGGAGGAGTAATGGTTGGAAACGCCCGTTGCTATCTTGTAGGCTGAGAAGCAAAATGAGGAATCCGTCCAAGGACAGACTCATGTTCGATTAGCTAGTTGACGAGGTATTAATTAACCAAAAAAATGAATGGTAACTGGTCTTTTCGGATGATCAGCCACATTAAGATTAAGACATGGCCTAACAAAGCAATGTCACGTAGAGGTGAAAGGCCTTTGGGTCGTGAACCTTAAACCGACCTTATTCCTTTTAATTCCAATGCCTTATCAGGTAGGTAAACCTAATTGCCTGATTCCAATTTCTCTTTGGAAATTAGTAGAGGTGTAAATGGGTCGGGTCGGGTTTCTGGGTTTTCACTTCTTTTTTTTTTCACCTCCCTTTTTTTCTATTTGTTCCATTTAAAATTTAATAATTTTTAAAATGGGTACTTGACCCATCTGGTCCCTTCTACACCAATGAATTGGATTTTCTTTTTTCTATTTGTTCCATTTAAAATGTAATTATTTTTACCCCAATACGAGTTGCGCCTATAGTGACAACGTGCAAAAATTTTAAAATCAGTGAGTCCTAAAAAATTTTGCCCGACTCATTTGCTTGACAAGCCTAGCCATGGGTATGGAGAGAGGTATGGATTTATTGATGAGAAATCTTAAATTTGCAAAAGTGGTTTTAAAAATTGATTTATAAAAATGTGCCAAATGATTTTTTATCGTCGAATATGACCTATTTGTTTATGACGAAGAAGAAGAAGAAAAAGAATAATATATCCTATTTGTGTAAAGGCACACTTGCGAATCTAACAAACCACTACAACACATCAATTCTATTAACCGGTCTTAATAAGTTGCAAGATTTTGAGAAATTAGGATTTGAAATTAAGCAAAACTGTTTTTTATTTGTCTTTAAGATTTTGTTCTAAGAAGGTGCAAAGTGATGGTTTTAGAAATAGAGGATGCAAAGTAATATAGTTACCAGCTTAAAAGGGGATAATCAATATTTGTCCATTAAATTGCATGAATGGAAATTGATATTTTTGCACTAAACACTCAAGCTGCTTCTTTCATTTATACATAGGAAACCCGTTTCTTTTTAGAGAGTAATTGTGACTTGTCCATTCACATAATTTCGTATAACGATGAATCTTAAATTTTCTCACACCAAAAAAATACATTTTCAACTTTAGAAAATTCAGTTTAATAATGTCCATTAGCCTATGGATAAATTAATGAATTTCCATCTAGTAAATGTTTTGTTGATGCGCAAACACACCAAGCACACAAAATCAAAAGCTACACTGTTCCTAGCAAATGCTCGTCTAGATATGAGATAACAAGATTAATCCACACTAAGCCAACCTGAGGGGGAACCAAAAATGGGTTGTGCATGTGGTGTCATCGAAGCTTCATGGCAGCAAAAATATCAGTAAAGGAACTCTGACCAAGATCAATTCAATCCAATGTCAAAAGCATGCAATATCCTCATACCAATCTAACCATGGAGTGTGGACAATCCACCATAATATTTTGAGACACAGAAATGTGAAAACTAAAATGATTTTCTTTCACCAAAATGCTCATTTCTCCTCATAATCACTAGAGCTTTGCTTGCTAGATTGCATCTCAATTAGCTGCTGTTGTTCCTCCTCAGTCTCTTCGGCTTCTACTTGTTTCTCAGGCTTAGGTTTGCTTGTAGATTGCTAATACATGATCCCTCCAATCATGCAAATCAAAAGCCCCACTGTTCCTAGCAATTTGGAATGCTTGTCCCAGATAACAAGATTAATCACAACTGTCAATAGCTTGCGTCCATAGGTAAGCCAAAAGATACTGTTAGGAGTGCAAAAAAAGAAATAGGACTTACACAAGTTGCATATTATAAAATACTAACATCTAATACGTCAATCATCAAGAGAAGTCAACATCGAGCTTGACTCTGTGGTCGTATTTGGCAATTCTACAATAAATTCATGACAAAAATGAGAACACTAACATATGCATTAAAATAAAGAAAGGTATAAATATTCTACAATTATATTTTCTCACCCGACTCAAAGATTTCAACGTCTTCAAAGTCCTCCTCAATCGAACGTAAAAGTGGCGCGGATCGTAACCAATCTTGAGCACATATAAGAGCTTCCGCCATGGTTAGGGTCAAGGAATTACAAAACACATCGAGCACACGACCTCCCGTGCTAAATGCCGCCTCCGATGCTACAGTCGAGATGGGCACGAGCAAGATATCTCGAGCAACAGTAGAAAGTATAGGATATCTCGATGAATTTCCTTTCCACCAACTTAAGATATCAAATTCAGAGTTATAACGTTCATATGCTTCCTCCAAGTACTTGTCCAGTTCTGATTTTTCATCCAAATATTGTTGTCCAGTTTGGCTAAAATACATTTCAGTCATAATATCAGCACCAACCACTGGGGATCTTGACATGCTTACCATCCTTGTGCTCTTTAGCCTCAAGTTGCTTTGAGGGCATACACCCGTGCGATATTGCTTAAATAATAATGTCAAAGATGTTATCACTTTCTCTTGTAAAGTTTTTGCCTCCATACTTTCATAAACATGACTAATCATCCACTTCACATAGTTCCACTTATGTCGTGGGTCAAGTACGCAAGCAATGAATAAAGTAATATTTATGTTGTTTACATTACCAAAATACTTACTGAATTTCGTTTTCATTCTTTGAGTCATTTCTCGCAAGCTTTGGTCCTCATTTCCACAATATCTCTCAATCATCATATAAATCCCATACACGTCATTCGCGATATTATTACCGTGACATAAGAAGAATCTGAAACTTTTATAGTTATATCAAAGAACAACTTCAAAAATGGAAGAAAGTGACGTGCATAATTTCAATCCTCATTAGTGGGCAACCCTTTCCCCTTGGAAAGCTCTTAGGCATATTTGTTATTTTGAAATTCCATATTGCTAAAAGCTCTTTCAAACTTCAAAGCTGATTCCAACATAAAATATGTTGAGTTCCAATGAGTTTCCACGTCCAAACATACAAGACTCTTCGACTCAATATTCTCTAACTCAACAAAAGCCTTGAACTTTCTTAGCCTGCTAGGGGAAGATCTCACATAACGTACGGCTGAACGTATTCTAGCAATTGAATCGTTTATGTCTTTTAACCCCTCTCTAACAATCAAACTTAATATATGGGCATAACACCTCATATGGAGTAACTCACCTCTTAACAACAGAGAGTTCCAAGAGTTAAGTATCTTTTTCAAGTATTGAACTCCCAAGTCATTCGAGCTAACATTATCTACAGTGATAGAAAAAACACTATGGATCCCCCAATCAGTCAAACATTTCTCAATTGTTTTTCCTATTATCTCAGCAGAATGACCTGAGATCTGACAAAAATTCAATATCTTCTTCTGCAATTTCCAATTAGCATCAACAAAATGAGCAATCAGACACATATAACTTAAGTTTTGACAAGATGTCCATGTGTCAGTTGTTAGACATACTCTAGGAGATGTCTCGGAGAAATATTTCTTCAATTTGCTTCTTTCCTCCATGTATAAATCATAACAATCATGCCTCAATGTGTTGCGTGACGAGATTAAGAATTTTGGCTAGATTCTATTCACAAATCGATGAAATCCCTCATGCTCTGCCAACTTAAAAGGAAACTCACTAAGAATAAACATAATTGCTAATTCTTTTCTGCTAGCATCCTGATCAAATTTCCAAGGACCTCTAGTCCCTTTGTCACGCCCCGATCCTCGAGGACGCACCCATCCTTCTACTTGGTCAATTTTAGAATGTGATATCCCAAGACTATGTATCGCCGACCCTTTCATATTATATTGCACATGCGGAAGCAGTTATAAATTCCCAAACAATAAAACAATGGAATAGAAAAGCAGGCCATATTTTTCATATTGAAATTCACAACCATACTTTTATTCTCAGCACAACTCATATTATAATTTACAATACTATCCACAACTTTCTAGTCTCAAACTTATCTACACAAAGACAGGGTTCTCAAAAGGGATGGGATCTCAATCCTCATCCGGGTCATACTCGGGATCGTCCTAATCCTCCTCAAACTCTTCTTCACTAAGCTCGTTTTCTTCAAGCTCTTCATCTTCTTCTTCAGGCTCATCCTCGGCTTCAGATGCCGGCTCATCCTCAGGTGCCTCCTCCATGGGTTCATCCCCCTGCCACTCCTCCTCATGCTCCATGATCTCATCATCGTCTCCATTCCAATTATCATCATCAATCGAGTACACAGGAGTGTGAGCTTCAGCCTCAAGTGTCGGATCTTGAACATCCACAACCGACCCATCACGATGATCTGATGTACCCTCCCCAAATGCCTCTTTCAGAACGTATACAGGCACGTCACTCACTGGAATGTGGCCCTCTCTTGGCCCATTAAAATATTCGCGGTACCACGACCGATATTCATGGGACCTCAAGTCAGTCTGTCCCAAGTCAACCTAGACGGTCGACTTAACTAAAATGTACTCTAAACCTTCTGGATGAGGGTGTATGTGGAAGTGGATCTCTAACTCAGTCATCTCTTGAGGAATGCCAAAATGCATAGTAGGAGGAGGAGGTGGAGGTGCTGCCATCTAAGGGTCTAAAATATTATCCCACAACTGGGATGAGACTATGTCTCAGCAAGTTCTACCCCTTAAAACCCGATTAGTAAACTAATAAGCCACACAGTTGCCTAAGCACAACACGAGTCAAAGGACTTACCTTGACCTCAGTCCCAACCTGCAATTCAAGGTTATACACAAATGCCTCATATATCACATCAATTATTCAATCAAATTACGACATCGGATCAAAGCATTGATCAATCGACTTTGTCGATTACATGTCAGTCGGACCACCTCTAGGTCATTTCATTCCTCACTATATAACCTCCGATAGTGCACTTAGTCACAGAGCCACATTTATGCTCTCGGGCATCATTTCCGCCAAGGTGACGTAGGCAATAGACAGCAATTGTGCGTTCTTTAAGGCGCTATTTTCACCAGTGATATCCCAATCACCGAACCATGTATGTCTATAAGCCAAGGCAATGTACACAATAGACAGCACTCGTGCGTTCTTTAAGGCGCCGTTTTCACCAGTGATATCCTTAATCACCTAATCACGTATGTTTATACTGATGTATGTACTAGACCGTAATGTGCGTTCTTTAAGGTGCCGTTTTCACCGGTGATGTCCCAATTACCGAACCACGTTGGTCTATACCATTGTACCTGATTGATTTAGGCCAAGAGTATTCCCATTTTACCCTTGCCATTCCCTCTACTTTAGCCCATCAAAGCATTATTGGCGCTAAATAATTATACTCGACCATCTACCAATCAATAACTTAATTTCCATTCAATTTAGAATAATTTCTAGAAATATCACAAACAATTTAATTCAACACAATGTAGAGCTCAAATAAATAAACGGATTGCACCATGACAATCAGCATAAAATTTTGGACGTTGGCTATCCTCACCTAATTTCCGAAAAACAAATAATTAATAGATTAATTTTGAAAAATAATAAATAATTATTAAAATTCCAATTTAGGCCCGTAATGCCTAATTGGAGCCCGAGACGGATCGAGAAAAATCCCGAGATGCATTCAATAAATATTAAAAGCTCTCTATTTGCTAATGACTAAGTCTAACCACCTAACATGCATCATTAAGTCACTAATTTAATTGTTCTAATCTAATCTAACCACCTAATTGCACTTAATTAAATATAATCAACCCCTAAGCATCATTAGCAAACTAAGCAGAGATTAGTGAGTAAAACTCACTTGATTAAAAGCGGGGACCGGGACATCGCGACGACGACGCGACGGCGGCTGGATTCCAAAATTTCAGCGGCGTCGATGGGCACTCGAGCCGGGCCAAGAAACTTTGCAAGCCCGCAGAAATTTCTGGGCTTGGGCCTACTGAAATTCTTGGGCTGAGCTTGATCTGGGCTTCAAGACTGGGCTGAGCTTCAAATGGGCCGAACTGAAGAGGAAAGTGGACTAAGCAATTAAACTGAAGATGGGCTGAAGACTGCTGGGCTCCACGGGCTGAAACTCTGCTTGACTTTTGGGCTTCAAATGGATCAATCCTACGGGCTTGTTGGGCTGCAATTTGGGCCATGCGAGAAGCAGCATGGGCTGCCGACTGAAGAGCTGCTGGACTGGGGCGGCTTGCTGCTGTTGGGCTGATTAATGCTTGCAAATCTCACTGGCTTCAAACGGTGGCAAGAAACTGGGCTAGGCCGAAGTCACACGCTGCTGGAGAAGGCCGAAGACTGCTGGAGTTGAGCCGACTGGAATGGCCGGCTTCGCTGGCTGAACGGACGAGGGATGCAGCTTCGTTGGCAACTGCTGCTCGTAAAGAATCCGCTGGTGGAGGCGTGCTGGCAGAAGCTGGGATGCAACAAAATGAAGTAGAGCTGCAGGTTCGTGGGGAGGAATTTGTGGGCTGAGGCGTGAGTGGCCGACAGAGTCAACAAGTGGCCTCTAGTTGGAGACGGCCGCGTGGCTTCAGTGAAGGAGCAAAACCGAGGAGAAGCGGTCTTCGAGAGGAACGGACGGCTTGAAGCTTCGCTGGTTTTTGCTCTCGCTTGCTGGTCACGCACAAGCTGCAAGTGAGAGGAAAAAAAGTAGACTGGAACAACAGAGAAGAAGGGGAAGACTGGTTTCTCCTTTGGGGGACCATTTGTCCTCATTCTTATCCCTTTGTTCCTCACATGGCCCACCAAGCTTCAGCTGGCTTGCTCAAAGACTTTTCCAACACCAAATCCCTTCTAGAAGCTCCTTGTGTTGGTCCAAAAGTCACCACTCATGGGGCATACGAATTTCCTAGCAAAAAGGCCTCAATTGCACATCAATTCTCCCTCAATTCATTCTCAATCGGTTCTCATAAATTTAATCGATGCCTCAATGCTTCAATTGCTATTTTTCCTCATCCAACAACCCATCTTGCATCTCAATTTTGCGATCGAAAACCATCTTTGGCATTTTCTGCACAAAAACGACCATGCGACCACTTTTTCCCAAAAAGTGTCGGGTGTCAGAAAAATCTTCTGAGACTGAGTCGATACTTCTATAATTTATTGTGACATGACAGAAATTTCAATTTCTGAAATCGGACTTGAATTCACAGTTAATTTCAACTTGGCGCATTTTTAGCGTGACCTAAACTACCGGGTAACTTTCATATATTTTTAAGTGCAAATGACCAGTGGTCGATTTTTTTTAACCACAATAAACCCACTTGACTCATTAGCAACTCTCGGTTGTCATGAAAATCTCGAGGACCCAAATACGGACACATGGTACCAAAACAAAAAGAAAATCAGTCTAGTGCAGGTCGACGAGAATTTTCCAATTTAGTAGTGTCACCCACGATTAGCCACACATCTCTGTCGATCCAGTCTATCTCTGATTTCAAATCGATTTTTAATTATGCCGTAATGGCCTCTAAAGATGGACACGGTCGAGAAGCCGATTTCTGATCGAGTTCTCAAGTCTACTACCTTAAAATTTCTTAATAATTTCCCCAGATAGTCTAGTTATCTCAAGAATGATTAGTTTTGAGAATAGTCCTATAGGCGCGTCAATGAAATGTCCGATTCATTCAGCAGAAGACAGGTTTGAAAAATCTGGATGTCACACCCTTGACCACTAGCACAACCAATAAGGGTGCTACAATATAAACACTCAGCCTTTTCTTGACCAAGAATCTCTTTAAAATGCCCCCACGTTGTAGATCTCCTCCTTCTATTTGTGACATTAGAATCCCCTACTGAAGAAATCTAGCAATCCTAGAAGATGATGTTTAAGGGCTAAGAGAAAAATCACCGGCACTGCTGAAGAATATTTCAAAGCTGAAAACAAAAGCACAAAGGCCATTAGATATAATAGTTGACAAGGACAAAAGTGGATCATATCCATGGAGACAATAGATGTCTTAAGACTATTGAATTGGACCAAAACTAGGTAAAATGAGATGGAGGAGGAGGAGGAGGAGGAGGAGGAGAAAGAACATGAGCCACTGGGAGCTGACATCTTTTACTTTAAAAACATTTTGAGAAGTGCTTATGCATCTAGGAGTTTATGATCAGACCAAATAAGCAAAGAACTTGAGGGAGACAGAGCAGATGACCAGCCAGTTCCCTTCAATCATCAGCAGAAAACAAATACAAGAGGACTCGAGATAAAACTTTTAAGTAGTGATTATTCTGTTATGCTTTGCTCAAGCTCGTACACTAAGAATCTGTTAGTGTCAATAAACGGTAGCAGTTCCTTGCACAAAAACCTATCTCCTAGTAATACGTTACATGTAAACTTTAAGGAACTCATCACTGAAATAAAAGTAAAAGCAGATTTTGAGTTTTAAATTACATGTAGTTCATTGGCACAACATCCATTTTAGGTTCACAAATATCTTGATAACTCAAAAATATAAAACTTTTTAGTAGGGATCTGAACCTAGTAGAAGAAAGAAAGACCCTGTTGAAGAATTTAACCATAGTACAAACAGTCAGAGCCTTCTTCAAAATAGCATGAGGCAGGGCATCAGCATCTTTATCCTTCAGGCAAACAATCCAGCAAAACAATAACCATCACTCCGCACATAGAATGTTAAAGAACAAGTCCATGACTAAATCACATAAGAAGGTGGATGATGAGAAAGAAGTGAGTGCATCGGCTTGTCTATTAATCTACAGATGATCCTACAGTTGGTAACTGGTACTCAAAACACAATTTCAGCAAAATTCAGCGATCATTTTATGCAACCTGTCCCTATCGAAAATAATCATCAAGAAAAGTGCTCTAGTTCCAGTCAAATTCTGCAACAAACATGCATTTCTGGCAGAAAGTAGCAGTAAGATATCAAATTAATAACAGTAGCAGCAAGATATCAAATTAATAACAACAACAGCATAAAACCAGCAATAGCAACAACAACAGCAAGAATTGCACAAAAAGAAAAAGAAGAAGGACCCACCAACTTCGACAACCGCAACTTCCTTTTGGTGTTCTTCTTTGCCGAATCAGATGCCTTCCCAGCTCTCCTCCGCACAATCTTCCCTCTCCCCGTCACCCTAAACCGCTTCGCCGAAGCCTATCCATAGAATTCCCCATTCACACTCCAACCAACCATTCATTTTAACAAGATAAGCTCGAACAAGAAAGACCCATCAACAGAGAGACCCACCAAGAACTAGAGCACCAGACGAGACACCGCAAAACCATGATATACCCAAAAGAAAGAAAGAAACACCAATTGAAGATAAGCATCCAAGAAAAAAAAATGAGTAGAGATGGCGTCTGAAGAACGAAACCTTACCAAGAATGAGAAGAGCTCCGAGTCCAACCCTCTGTTTCTTCTGGGTTCGTGAACAGATCTTTCCTTTCTTGCTTCCTTTTCCTAGGCATCTAAACTCCACCCATCTCTGTCGCGACCTTCACGATTTGACCAACACAAATCTATTTTAAAGGGAAAAGAGAGAGAGGTCACAGAGAAACCCAATAACCAGAGCAACCCAAAGGATTGCTCTGTTCTAGCGGCTAAAAGAACAAACAGTCAGCCTGCAAAGCAAACGGAGATCAAATCTAACTGCATCTGAAAGAACCACCGCGCTTAAACACGTTAATTTCTTCTTCTCACCAATCAAGGACAACACGGAAGCAAAAAAGAGTTCTTCTTTTTTCAACCCAGTGAGAGAAAAGTCCAAAGAGCACCGAACTAAGACAATCAAAGACACACGAAGCCATATTCATGAACAAAAGGAGTTCAGAACTGGAAATACAACAAATCAGCATGCCTAAGATCAGGAACTTCGAGAAGATAGAGAAATCAACCGTACCAAATGGAACAAGAATACCCTCCTTTTATCTGAGTGGATTTACATAGGGAAATGCAAACATTAGGAATCAGAAAACCCGAACAAGCATGCATCGAGCAAGACGCGACCCACAAAACAGAGCACTTGAGTTCCCGAAACAGAGATCGCGATAAAAAAAAAAAAAAACAGAACCAGCAAGCATAGAAACAACCCAAACCCAACACGAACGAGAGGCAAAACACGGCAAAACACCAGGACGATATGCAGAAAAACACAAAAGAAGAAGAAGAAGAAGAAGGACACGGCAAATGGGCGGGTAGCACGACGAGAGGATTGGCGAGGAGCGAACGAGGATCGACCATATGTACACCGAGGAAAACCGAAAGCCACAGCTCCGGCGTTTTCCCACTAAAACAATAGGAATCGGCGGCGGCTAGGGTTTCGGCGTTGAGACGAGAGATGGAGACCTGGACGACAACAATCGACTGATTTGGTGGCGGCTAGGGTTCCGGCGTTGAGACGAGGGGTGGCGACGGCGACGGCGAGGCGGAGGCGCGTCGTCGAAGAAGAAGCCGAAGGGGAGGGGTTTTTGAAAACACCTCTGTTTGTGTTTAGTGGCTTGTTTGGAATAGGGCCGCTAACGTGTTCTGGGTCGAACAATGTTCCAACCCAAACCCGACTCGAAACATGTATTCCGTTTGTTTTATATTTGTTATCCGAACAGTATCAAGACCCGAAACATGTACCAAACTTGTTTCATGTTTGGGTCGTGTTTAGGTCGGGTCGGGTCGGTTCGGTTCGGGTTTTTTTGACACCCCTTGAAATTAGGGCTTCACTTTCCCCTTTTCAAAATTTTTTTAAACAAATAATAAGAGTCATAGCAAATGAACAACAGTTAGTGGAGTGGTCTTTTCTAGCATGAATGTCACTATCGGTTTTGCAAAACACTTTTCTTTGTGGTTATTATTAAGGGTATCCAATCCCAGTTTACATTCCACTAGCAATATCTATAATTACAAAGTCACATGAGGTTAAAAGAGTGGGCCAAAGAGAGACTCAAAATTGGGACCTCTTGATTCTTAAGGTGAATAAGGTCAAGCATGTTATTAGTTGTAGGCCAACTAACTTGGTTCACAACTTCATAACTACCATGGATACAACATGGAAATGTCAATCGTATTAAGAGGGCACAACAGAAGTCCCATACATTCACCTAAAGAGATCGTCAAAATGGAGCCTTATTCAAATAGTTTATATATCCAGTTATACTAAACTTTACTTATAAGCTTGTTAATTAGTTATGCGTTAATTATGATATACTAATTACTCAAAATGTCAATCATGTTGAGAGAGCACAGCAAAAGCCTCATATGTTCACTTAAGGAGATCACCAAGATGAAGCTCAATTTGAACCCGTCAACATATCCAATTGGATCAACATTTGCTTCAAAGATATATTAACTACTCTATATTATACCAATTCTTCAATATAGGATTTCTTAAAAGACAATTAATTCGTATATCTCAACAATATTCTTCTTGTGTGTGAGCTCAATATTATATGTATTCCTCTTAATATAAGTATCATTCTTAACCAACATGTCTTAACTTGAATCTCCAATAGCCCTACCTTCATCCTGAGTCTTTTTTCTTCAAACTGAACCATGAAGACTATATGTTGCTATACCAAAACATCCATCTTCACTCTAGGTCTCCATTGCTAGACCAAAACCATGAAGGCTGCTCAGAAGCTACATCGGTCAGATTCTTATCACTAATCAATTATCGATTATCATACCATTTATTAGGAGGCTATAGCGGAAACTCGATACCTTAACCGGGGAGATCAGCAAGAGAAAGTTCAAGTCCAATTCCGTTAATATATCCGGTTGAAAATTACTATATAGAAAAAAAAATAAAAAAATAAAAACACGGATAATTATCAACAATTTGAGACACATAACAATAATTATTGAAATTTACCACATGGAAAAAAAAAATCCATTCTTTTGAGCACCAATCGATAGATTTTTGCATGTATAAATTATACAAAAGATTCCGCCAATATATATTATTTGCGTGTTGAAACTATCACAATTGTACTCCATTTTGAGTAAAATAGAAATGACCCATCTTTTACAAATAAGCAACAAAACCTTGCAACTCAATTTGAAGGACCAAGGTTGATGTAGGCCAAGGCCAGATACTCAAATAATAAGATCGAGAGAATGACGAAAACTTAGTCACAAAATCAATAAAAATTTCAGTTTATGCTAACTCAGGGAAATGGGCATAACTTTGCCAATTTATATTAGAATGGCCCGATTTCAAAGCCCAAAGAATGGAGACTCAAAGATCTACAACTTTTGTGTTTTGAGTTTTCTCAGATAAGCACGGGGAGCTTGTTGAATTTTGATGGAAGTGGACGAAATGAGAACGGACAAAATGAAGAAAATGATAGAAACTTCAATAGTTGCTCTTCTAGGCCTCCAAGAAAGTGGAAATGGCATCAATTCTTTGAGATTGATGGTTGCAACTATTCAAGGATGTTGGCTTTAAAAGCCTCAACTCTTCAAGGATGGAGTAAAAACTCTTTTAGGATTTCAAAGGGTTTGAACTTTTCAAGGTTCAAGATAATTGCATGCATTAAGCAAATTTTCATTAATCAAATTCGGTCTCATCTTTACAGAGGTTCGACGCACTTTTATAGAAATACAAAAGAAGAGCAAGAGACTAAAGTGAAGCCTAGAAACTATAAGTTACATAAAAACTAGAAGCTATTCAATGTAAAATATTTCCGATGCTTGTGGTTCTCTCAAAGAGTCTTGATGCAAGCTTCAATGCATGTAAAATGACAAGTCTTTATGACATAGTCAAAGATGAGACCTTATTGATGAGGGACTTTTTGATGAGAATATTGTCGATCTTGAATGCAAGCAGATCTTCTTGGTTGAATGAGTTGGTCTCAAATACAGGCTACATCGTTCCTTCTTCTTTAAAAGAATTTGTCCCCGAATTTGTATCACCATTATTGGACAAATCACCCACATAAGGTGTTAAATGCCAAACAATGAACATGTCATATGTGAAGGAAGCTTTAGTAGATATGCATTAAGATTGATGCGCTCAAGAACTTCAAGTGGACCAAGCTTTCAATCACTAAGCTTATTATAGCTTCTAATGAGATAACACTTCAATGGTAAATAAGCCCAAACAAAATGTCCAGGCTCAAAGATAACATCATGTCGATGCTTGTCAACATCGTTTTAATAAGCCTCGATTTAGCTTTCCAACCTTTGATGCACTTCTTCACGAGCTATCCTCATTCGAGCTACCATATCTTTCACCTTATCGATCGTCTTTGCAGCAACAGGAGAGTGGTTTTCAGTCGACTTCCATACACAATCACAAATGGATTATATCCAGTGGTACGGTTCACTGAACAATTGTATGCAAATTCTCCAAGTGACAACCGAGTTTCCCAAGAACAGGAGTTATCATGAATCAAAGTTCTTAATAGATTTCCAAAGAATTGATCAACAATTTCAGTTTGTTCATTTGTTTCGGGAGGAAATACAATACTAATTACCTTCATGGCACCCTTTACTTTTTCTTATTGTGAACAAAGTAGGAAATAAGGAATTTTCAATGTTCTTTACTAGGCATCAAAGTAATTTTCTTTCCTCCATATTGAAAAGAATACATATTATGATAACCATCATAAATAGTCTTTCTATTAAATTGCCATGATCCGCCAAGAATAATATGACTAGCATCTATGGGTAGAATATTACACCATTTCTTGTCAAAATAGATAGAATCAATGGAAAGATTGACAAAGCATCGTTTGGAAACGGTTAACTCGATACCTCTTTTCAATCAAGACATTTTGCAAGGTGTAGGGTGCGCCTTCAACTCCAATTTTAGTTTGCTTGCAGCTACTTTAGAAATTAAATTTTCACAAAAATCCGAGTCAATGATTAATTGATATACCTTCCAAAATGGTGCAGGCCAAGTAAAAGATATCGGTGCACAACCACCTATCTCCAATGTCATTTTGAGGAGTGAGAAAAATTTTCCTCATCATGAGAAGTTCGCCAAAATCAGCATGTATTATTTTTTCTTCTTCCGTAGCAATTTCGTCACGTTTCAAGTCTTCTTCAAGTGGCTCCTCTGCATCCTCATTGAATTCATTTTCCACCAAGAAAGCTTTACCGGCTAGCCGATTCGTATTGTTTCGACAATTACTAGCATGATGACCCATCTCTCCACATGAATAACAACGTATATCGAAAGCAATGGGTTGTTTTGAAGCATTGGGCTGAGTAGAAAGCTTACTAGTAGTTTTTGCCGTAGTTTCAACAACTTAGGTAATATCGTTGGTACTCCTAGTTGCTTGGTTTGGCAAGGTAGAAGACTGTTGCCTCCTAGAGTGAGAGCGCTCCATTGTGAGTGCTTGTTGATGCGCATCTCCCAAGTCCCAAATGTTAAGGACTTCTAAGGCATCTTGGATATAAAGTTGAAGACCATTCAAGTACTTGTTCACGAGCACCTCCTCTGGATCTTGAAAGTTGTCGCAAATCACCAATTCATTGAATTCATTGGTGTATTAATCCACCGTTCGTGTACCTTATCTCGGATTTTGGTACATTTGATATAGCTCTCTCTTGTATCCTTTGGAAAGGAAATACTTCATATATTCTACTCTATTTTTCTCCATGATGTGAGTGAAGCCTTGCCAATAGATTGGCGAGTCTGTTTCTCACGTCTCCACCATGCTATGGCCTTACCTCGGAATCACATAGCAATGATGCCAACTTGGCGATCTTCCAAGACATTCCTATTGTCAAAAACTTCATTTACAAGTGTCAACCAGTCAACATTTTCATCAGCGGAATTGGTACCTGAAAATTCCGGAATGTCTCTCTTAATTTCCTTTTCCCAATCCGACTCACGAACTTTTGTGCGCGATATGGAGCATTCCTCCTTAAGGGAAATGATTAAACACTTTCTAAAGAAGAGGAATCACCATTGGATTCTCCAGTTTCGAAATGGGGTGGAGGGTCGTTTGCTTCAGCCCTCAGACGTTGAACTTCTCAAGTCAAGTCATCAATTTGTTGTTGCATATATTGTTACAAATTCTCAGCAAGTGTTTGTACTTCATTCGATGGAATGGTTCAGCCACCTCAACATCTTGCTTGTCTTGAAGGCATTGTCCTATCCTATAAAGCTCTGATACCAACTGATGTAGCCCAAGGCCAGCTGCTCGAACAATGGGATCGGAAGAGTGACGAAAACTTGGCCACAAAATTGAGCAGAAATTTCTGTCTGCACTAGCTTGGGAAAATAGGCATAACTTTGTCGATTCATATTAAAATGACTTGATTCCTAGCCAAAAGAATGGAGACTCGAATATCTATAACTTTTGTGTTTTGAATTTTCTCAGATAAACACCGTAGGCTTGTCAAATTTTGATGGAAGTGGATGAAACAAGAATGGACGAAATGAAGAAAATGATATAAACTTCAACGGTTGCTCTTCTAGACCTACAAGGAAGTCAAAATGGCATCAATGCTTGATGGATGCAACTCTTCAATGATGCAGGCTTTAAAAACCTTGGCTCTATAAGGACGGAGTGAAAACTCTTCTAGATTTTCAAGGGGTTTGAACTCAGGTTCAAGATAATTGCGTTAAGCAAATTTTCACTAATCAAATTCGGTCTCAAATTTACAGAGGTTCAATGACCTTTTATAGAAATACAAAAGAAGAGCAAGAGACTAAAGTCAAGCCTAGAAACTATAAATTACATAAAAACTAGAAGTTATTAAATGAACAATATCTCCAATGCTTGTGGTTCTCTCAAAGAGTCTTGATGCAAGTTTCAATGCATGGGAAATGACAAGTCTTTATGACAAAGTCAAAGATGACGCCTTATCGATGAGGGATTTTTCCATGAGAGTGTTGTCAATCTTGAATGCACGACGGACTGCATCAAAGGCCAACGATTTTCCATCTCGAACACTAACATATCACCAATCTAAGTCTGCAATAAACAAATAGCTGTTCCAACCCTTCTTTGTAAACACGCTGTTTGCTTGGTACAGCTACATCTTTATCATGCTACACAACTTTCTCTCTCATTATAACAAATTTGTGCGATCCCTGTTATCATTCGGGGACGTGGATTTTTCGACAAAGAGAATGGCAACGAAGGAGGTGGGATCACAAAACTTCCAAGTTGAGAAGCCAAGCTTGATCTGTTCAAGAAACTCGATGAGCACCCGTTTGCTTGCAACGCCTGGGGGAGGAGAGAAGAGGCTGTCGAAAAGGGTTCGGTGCTCCACCTCAACTTGTGGCCAAAGCTGTTGCTGTCTCCCACTCCGTGAGAATGATCCCCTATAGTCGCTGCGACAGCTCCACTGCTACCATTGCCGATGATCGACTTGAGAGCGACTGCCAGGGCGGATTGGAAGTTGGGGTCTGCTGTGATCGCCTTGGTTGCGGCAGCGATGGTGTCTGGTAGAGATTGTTGAGGAAGGCTAGGGTTGTTCTTGATCTGCAAGTAGGGTTGATAAGCTGTGTGGTTCTTGTTTTGGAGTTGGGTGGCGTAGTTAAGGAGCCCATTATTAGCCCATGACATGGGAAGATTATTATCAGATTGATCAGGCGAACTAAAGCTTAAACTTGTGGAAGAATATCTTGACGTTGTCGAAGGGAAAGTATGGGAGGAGAATCGATTGAAATGCGATGAAGTCGACGATGTCGATGATAAGTTTGAGGAAGTGAGGTCGAGAGTGATTGTCGGGTGGGCAGGAGCAGATGGCATGACCGAGCTGGGCAGGTAAAATTGATTCGATCTCGAAGCATCAGGCAGACAAAAGTTAAGTCCGTGAAGGCCGGCCCCAGTGGTGGTGGATGTGCCGTGACTCTGTCCTGGCTGCGAGCTTGAGGAGCCGGACAACAGAAAGGCAGCAGCCGCCGAGGTGGTGGAAGCCATAGCAGTGGCTGACATCGGAAGCGGGTGGTTATGTGTGCCTTCATATGTGGTTATCAGAATGGACATGTCCTCAGCACACCTTTGCACCTGATTGTTCAGAAAGAGAGATCTCCAATTAGACGGGCAAGATGAAAGTTCGTCCTATAATTTCTCAAACATGATGAATAAATGACATAGGGTTATCCACATATCCTGAAGTCTTTAAAATTGTACATTTTCGATATGGTGAAGGCAAGTTAATCTACCTGTTTTCTTACGGGACACGATGGTGCGACCGTGCACCGATAGTAAGCTCGAGGGCATGGGTTTCCTTTCGCAATCTTCTGGCCATACTTTCGCCATTGGCATCCATCATTCATCTGTTGAAGAATCATCATACAACTTCTCTAGCTCAGATTGCAACATTCAACCATACACATTACTTATAATCAACCAAGAACTGATGAGACTATGTATCTCGACCAATATATATAACTGCATGATTAAGCTCCAGATTACTAACCGTCGCTGCGTCGCATCGAGCCCGCACTGAAACCCTAGCTTTCTTGACTGGGTTTTGCTGGGAAACCTCATCATCCCCACCTGATCTCATTGTTTTTAGGACTTTGTTGGGTGGCCAAGTCTCAGTGGCTTCTTCCTTTTGATGATCTTCGAAGCTAGTTGCAGGACTACCCTTGCTGTTATCATTATTATTCTTTGGCAAAGTTTCAACCAGACCAGTAGTCGATGCATCAGATAATTTGCAGTCCAATGAGAGATCCAAGTGCTGTTCTTTCCTGATATTCTCTAAGAATAACATCTTCCCTGGACGGGGTGAAATCGGCGACTTATTTTTCTCCTCGTCTTTCTCTGAGTGCTGGCTTGAGGGGGATCTTCCCAGGCTGAGAGAAACAAGCTCTTCAGACTCTTCAGCTCGCTGCTTGTCATCGTTACCATTAGTCACTGCTTCATCCTCTGAAGGTTTCTGCTGCTCCTGATCGGGCTTGACGATGTCGAAGAACTGCATTTGGAGGTTCTTGTAATCTTTCATTATGCGGTCCAAGTACGTCTTAAGCCTCTGATTCTCTTCTCTCACCTCGCCCATTTCGGCTCGTGCAGATTTAAGCGGATCTTGATCCTAAAAATACGAAAAAAAAAAACCAAATTAGAAGCTATAGTAATTAAGAAAATCCATCTTATAAAGAGAAAATAAACAGGTAGTAGTTCAACAAAGCGCTGATTTGTGGTTTTCGAGACGTGTGTGATAATTGCATGATTAGTATATTCAAATCAGGAATATAACGGATCTCATATTAGTCATCGTCCGCGTTCTTGCACAGCTGGACAAAGAAGGTCAATAATGAACAAAATTCAGGATCTTTGACAAGGTTTAATATTAAGACGGAAAAGTCAACTCCAGGAACTTTGAACTATTGAATCTCAGCATCTTTTGTTTGAAGTAAGATGTACTCTTTTTCCTCCAATTTTTTCACTGCAAATTTTCTCCTTAGTATAAATCAACTTACACCTGCGCGTTACGCGGGTAATCGGTAGCAGGAAAGGGAAAGCGAAGAAAAAGTTCTTTCGAGGATTAATTTTGGATAATATATAAGGGAAAACCTAAGAGTATATGTCCCTCAATTTCAAGAATAAATATTAGCCAAAATTTCCTTAACGAAGGAAAGAGAATGTCTGCCTTGTAGATATGAAACATAACCAAGATCTGTGAATATGTAAACCTAGAATCCATGGTAACACATCGAACATATCGAGCTAGAAATGTCGTAGATCGATTTACCTGCTCGCTGGTGCTCATAATTTTTTGCTCAGGAGAAGATCGGTTTGGGCTATCGTTCCTCTGCTGGTTCTTTTCTCGGTCTTCTGCCTGAAAATTGAAAACCCAAGAGGCGCCTTAGTACTGCATGAATGCATGATCTGTCATCCACCGCGAATGCATGGCTTGCTCGTCGCAGTTCTTCATCATGCTGTTCAAGCGACGACAGACCAAGGAAACCCAGTTCGCAAAATCGCTCCCTGTTTCTCCGGCGGCAAAAACCAAACGAATTATCAAAGAAGATTATTTCTTCTTACCTTAACGACACTGCTCATTCCGCCATACCGTCCACCAGCGCTGTCAGGCTCAGCTCTTTGCTCTTCCACGGCCATCATCGCTTCGGCCTTCATGGCTCTTCTTCTTCTGCTTCTTCTCTCTCTCTCTCTCTCTCTCTCTCTACTTGTCCTTGTTTCTCCTTTCTGTAGCTCTTATTTTCTGTCATGAACAGGACTCTGTGCCTTTATATAGGCCTCAAGCCTGAAGTTTTTGACTATCCTTAGCTCACAGTTCTTTTCTGCATCCCCATCAGAAAGACAAGTCAACCCTGCTCAACCCGAATGGCGACCCCGTTAGATTTGATTTTATATAGAACCAGTTGAAGTATTCAACTTCCACGTTTGAGAGCCTGATCTCAGACCAGATCTAAAATCATTTTAGTCCTTTGGAAATAGACAGATAAGAATATAGTTCACCATCCCTAGAGAACTTCAAGCCGCAATGTTCGGACCCCCATCTAACCCTAGCTACTAACTTCGTTGAAACTTCGGATTACGCCATTTTCACTCCAAAAACAAAGGGAATAAAAAGAAAGGTCAAATGGCCTTTGGTCCATGGTCAATGTTTTTTCTCCACCTTCGCATGGCCGACGGTGACGGAGCTCTGGTTGCCCGGTCACCAACGGCCGTGAATTTTATTAATTAATCTAAAGGGATGTGAAGGAGCAACTCGACCCAACCTTTTGTTAGGAGGAAGCTTGGGCTTTAATTATGCCGCACATGAATTTTTTAAGTATCGTCCCATGGTGTTGACCTATCTATCTAAACTTTAGCTCCATTTTTTCTTCAAATCACTTTCGAATCCAGCGTGAGACGTGCATCATGCGACGCATATATCTCATTCTACGTTTTAGTATAGGCTCTTTCTTTAGTAGCAAAGAGTATATTCTCTTTTATGCGTTTCGATTTCGAAATTGTCTCATAATATATTGTATGGTACCCATTCGACATTTTTTCTTAGAGCAGTTCGATAAACTCTCGGACTACTCTATTGCGATGGATGTGAATCCCATGGATTCGTGAATTTCGATGTTTACGATTTTACCGTACCCACGGTCCATGTAAATTACAATCCCAAGTTGAATTTAGAGGACCGCGTTCATAACGTAGACTGTGCCTATAAATTATTATGAGATGCAAGAGTAGCGGCGAGACTTCATTTCAGCCGGCTAATCTTGGGATCGGGACCGTTGACGTCTGACAAACTTTATAATTTTTCACATTTTTTTATTAAAGTATTCACATCTATCTTATCAAATGCAAGGTCAACTTTGCCAAATGTATAAATTTATGACCAAATAATAGAAACTCACACTATCTTTTCTTGTTAAAGATAATATTTTGGCCAATGGGGATACATTTCTCGACTGGCGTGAAAAAAATCATAGTAAAGAGAAATTGTTTATTATTATTATTATTATTATTATTATTATTATTATTAGTTTTTGGGGACGAGCTAGTCGTGCGTTGAAAAGAGTTGCCCAAAGATGAAGGAAAGCTAGTACTCGAGTTGAAAAGAAGATCATAGATGCAAAGAATAGAATTGACCCAGCAATCTTCATGCGACATTTCTGGAAGAGCCAAGAACATACTTGTCCATTTTATGGGCAAAAAAGGGGAAAAAAAGTTGTGCATTTTTGCTTTTGACCGTTGATATTTGGGATATGTATAAAGAGCTTGAAATCGTCCATCTAGCGAAATAAGGATGGTACAAATGTAAGATCTCTTATGCAGTGCTTATTTCAATGCCTTAACTTTTCAATTGTCATTCGAATGCATAATTTTTTTTTTATGTATCACAACTTAAAAAAAAAAAATTCCCAACATAATTTCTAATATCTATCGAATTTTTCAATATGATAAATCGTCGACGTCACTTGAGTAAACAGGTTTTAAAAGTTGTGGCACTTAAATAATTGGTTAAAAAATTATGACATCAAAATAAGAGTCGCACAAAAGTTATAACACTTATAATGTCTTTTTTCTTTATCTAGTTGACCTTGAAACTTTTGTGTCCTAAAAAAAGGAGAGTCATGTCTAAGATTAATATATATATTGTAGCTATTAATGTGGCAATCACGAGTTGGCGTGCACATACCATATCGAATGAGCCCTTCACAATTTGATTAAAGGCAAACCATCTATCTTGAGATTAGAAAAACTGTAAATCACAAGGAATTATCTTCTTATGACCTAATCTCAGGAGATTAGATGGAATAAGAATTGAACCTTAGACCTCCCACATGAAGGGTAATTAGAGCCCTGGTTACTCACTATTCGACCACCGATTTTCAAGTTATATTTTAGCATATTCTTCGCAAAATATAATCAAAATCTTTACCAATAAGCAAATTACAAAAATGGGATAGTTCGAATCTTTTCATAAATGTCATGCATACGTGACAATCCACGATCCTAGTGACTTGTTTTAAAAGGTGACGGGTAACTATGATCTAGGTTTTCCCAAGCCATGTCGTACAAGGAAGTGAAATGATTTTATAAGCTCTTAGATTATATAATTAGAAGAGTAGTATTGCAATATTTAATTAGCAGAGTTGCACATTGCCGTCCCGTTGCACTAGGTATGAGTGATCAATTAAATGAATGCCCTGAAAATTCTCTTTGAACCCTATGACTACCTGATCAGCTCATTTGATTAAGCTTTTCTATAAGTCCAGTTGAGATTATTTTATGTCGCCACAATGTCAACGGTAGCATTAGTCCAAGAGAGCATCTATTCAAGTGATTTAAGCATAACAATGTCTTGTTGTTTTAGCATGTATCACCTATATAAAACTTTCAATAATTTACTTATCATTGATGTAAGATTCGATGAACCTACTGTAAGATTTGGTTGGACTACTACCAACTATTCTAAAAACTTAAGCAGTTAGATAATGGTATGGATTAATATTTAATTATTCTAATACTCCTCATCATGCTTAGTCTAGTATTTTTACCCAGTATAAGAGTGGACATATTTAATTGGGGAGGCAAATAAGACCTGAAAAGATTTGAATTCAAAAACTCCAGCTCTAATACCATGTGAAATTTTGTGATATCACTGCCGGCTATTCTAAAAACTGAAGTTGTTAGATGATGACGTGGTTTAATATGTAATTATTCCAACACTTACTATCAACTGTTCTAAAAACTTAAATTGTCTTTATGATTTAGATTTTCCAAGATTTCCCTCTCATGAGTAGATCGGACTTTTCGGCCTAAGATCTAAAGAGAACATTTGAAACTTTACTTCGATAACACATGAAATTTTATAGAGCTGCTATCAAGCGCTCTAAAAATTTAAACCTTTAGATGAAGACCTACTTCGACATTAGAATATTTTAAGATAAACAGTCATAGTCTGGCATACATATATTGAAGGTTTGCTAAGAGGGGATATTCCGCGATTAATTATCTATTAAGTCAATAGGGCCGGCATCGCACACCAGCGTAACAATTTTGATGAGTGGGACACGAGGAGACTTTAGGTTATTGCTTCCCCTAATTGTTTCATTTTGCACATCTGAAAAGGAGGTCAACCGAATTAAATAGCACATGCACATCAAAATGGGCTGACCCAATTGATGCAGAAATTAACGCTAGTCTTTTCTAATTGGGGAGTTTGACATATTACATATATTATATGTATTTTTATAATATATTATTTTCTTCTTAATGGAGGGTTTGCATGCAAGCATGCATGAGGCATCATCCTCAGCTAGAATGGTCAACGAAAACAGATACGCAAGTGGATTCACTATTGTACGTGAAAATAAAATGGAGTTTGCTATGTCAACAGAGTACCCCGATTTTAGATTTTCACGATGCTTCACCAAGAAGCAGGTGTCTTTCGGCACCAATTGAGGACCTCCTCGCTTGTCCAACGGATATACCGTTGGCAAGCTAATAGAACTGCATTTTTTATTTTAGCGTGCTGGTGTCCGCATCCCTTAGCCGTTAATTTATTAAAATATACTTATCGAGCCTCATCTCTAGCTCTATCCTCTCTATGTTTTATGTCAAGGGATGCCGAGATCCACGAGAGGCCCAGAAGAAGGAATTTTAGAACTTACTTAGGTTCAAGTGGATTCATGATTATATACGAAAATAAAATGGAGTTTGCGAGGTCAAGCAATTTGTACGAACTGGTCAATCTGTATACTTGACACCACAATTCCACAAGCTTGATTTTTTCTTATAATACTAATTCAAACAATAATATGAGCCGTTGGTCAAACCACATTATTTTTTGTGGAAGTCAACTTTCTCAAAAAATTTGCCACTCGATAAGTTGTTTAGATTCTATTGGAACTTGAAATTCCAAGATGATGATCTATGATGCAGCCCACTAAAAAGAGTCAACCTTTTATTTAATTTTCCCAAATTTCAAGTATGCACTACTCGAAGTATTAAATTTAAATTCGACTGAAAGACAAATTTTAATTTAAAAGATTTGAGATTGCAATTAAAAGTTTCGAATGAGTTTCCTCTCCGCAAATGTTGATACTGGCAACACAATAATGTGTTTAAAGTATGACAATTAGAATAATCCAACCACACCATTTTACCTGTCTTCCTCTCATAGGACGATTATACGTGGTTCACATATTGTGTTAGTGTCGTGTGGAACGAGACAACAGTGTACCGTAAAACAAGTTAACTTGAACACAACACGGTTAATTAATCAAGCTAACTTCCTTGACGATCACCATCCGCAAATTAATGAGTTGATGGGCACGGGTTCCAATCCCATCATCCCTATCTAAACCTTCTCAAAGTTTATAAAACTTCCCATTCTGACCTTCCAACATCAACAATCATAACACACAGTTTCATAAAATCGTGCAATTTTCCCAATCTAAATCAAGTACAATGATCTGATCCGTGTAACAAGATTAAATAACAGGTTAATAGATAAACATGTTTGCATAACCCTACATGATTTACCCTAGAATCAACCCATTAACACGAAATCAACTAATTTTTATAAAATCTATTTGTAGAAATGATCAATTGACAAAACATTGTTAGACCAAAAACAAGTTCCTAGTCAATAAAATACGATCAATTCAAGATCATAATGGTGAATAGCATAGGAAGAGTAGCCTCTTAATCAATCACATCTAAAAATGTCACATACATGTTGTCTCAACACTAACCCATTAATTAAACTGGCTCTACAGGTTCATGTGTGACGAATTAGATGTTAACACGGCACAATTATTAATTTTGCCTCACGATTAGACATGAAATTGATCCAAACTTGATCATATTGGACTCAGATCCGCTAATTTTGTGTCGTGTTTGAGTCTCGCTATCATTTCGTGTCAGAAAATTACCACTCTTCCTCCCACGCACATATATTAAATTATTCTATTCAAACTAAAACCCATTTAACTAATGAACATCTATGTGTGTGCTTTCAAAAGAAACATATAAACGGGAGTATTCGCTTGTCTAATCATCTATTTTCCAAGCACTTATCAATCAACAAAATCTTTCGTATGAGCTTGGTCTACAATTAGAATGCCACCTCTACGCTTCGCTCATTGCCCAAAGTCAACAAATATAATAGTAGGGAGAAAAACAAAAACTCAAAGGTCAACTAAAATTCTAAGTACTATAATAATGTTCTTTTAAAAAAATGCCCAAATATGTATGGTTTGACTTGCAATGTTGCAATAGACGAAATCCATAATTCGACAAGCTTATGAGCAATGGTTTGCCTTAAAGGTTTAATTTAATTGCTATAAAAGGCATATACTTCATATGCTTATTATATGCTGTTGCTAGAAATTTTATTTTTGTGAATGAAAAAATTTATTGTACGCATGACTTGCTACTAATCTATCCGACCATTTTTAAATTTCTCATAAGCAGAATTATGTTGTTTCGCACCCCCAAGATAACAAAAAGAATTGTCTGTGATTGGTGAATTTTTGGAAAGGTCTATAAAATATTGTTGGTAAAATTAGTGTGATCAGTAAATTATTATTCATATGTGTTAATTCTTACATAAATTACTTACCAATGTCTTTTTGGTTATGTGCATTACCAACGTTTCTTATAATATATATATTACCAACATTAATTCGAGTGACTTACCCGTTTTTGTCCGATTTAATCAATTGATTTAAGGTCACCAAATGTTATTTGAATTAGTTAATAACGTCTATTCAACTGTTTGTAAGTTGCCAACGATTCTAAGGACTTTCTAACTTTTATTTAATTAATTTGCAATCGTTTTAGGTTGATCAACTCTGGTTTGAGATTATCACCTTTGTTCGAGTTACCTATAGAAATTGATTTAATATAATTACTAACTTTCATCTAAGTTACTTACCAACATGTTCTGGATTGTTTGTAAATTATCATTTTTTTAATAACTTACTAAGTTTTGTTTACAACCAATTAACAACGGGCAAAATTTACCGACTCCTGTATCAACTTACCAAACTTAATTTAACTGACTACCCATTTTTTCTTCCAATTTTATTATCGACTAGTTTTGAATTGCCAACTTTATATTTTGAGTCCCTTACCACGGCCTCTTTAGTTGAGCTCGTGGGGGGAATTAGGAAATTATGCAATATCCCAACTTAAGGAGGGATTTGATATAGTTATTAAGAATTGAACGTATGACTAAAAAAAGTCACATCGAGCTCAAGTAGAGTGGCAACCACCCCCAGCACTACGTCAGATCTGTCCTTGGCTAATCATATTCTATCATCATCAACATGATTTGGCCCTTCGATGAGCTCACTAGTTAATTATCCAATTGATGTAAATATGCAAGTAATTCCTATTATCCTAATTCCTAAACTATTCTTCAAATGTGAGTATGATTTGTCCTCTAAGAATTCTTAAATTATCGTGATAAGACTAGAAAAATTATGCAAATAATTTGTCAATTGATATTAGAGATGTGTACATTGAAAGTCCTAAAACTTATCAACAAAGAGCAATTTAGTCTTAAGATTTTTCAAAAAGTGCAAGTAAATCCTAAAACTTGTCACAAGAATGCAATCAAGTCCTAAAACTTGTCAAATTGGTCATATCAAGTCCTTTTTTTATATCATTTTTAAAAGTTTTAAAACTCAATTGCACTTTCATGAAAAGTTTTAGAACTTGATTGCACTTTTTGAAAGTTTTAGGACTTGATTGCACTTTCGTAAAAAATTTTAGGACTTAGTTGCACTTTTTGAAAGTTTTAGGACTCAATTACACTTTCATGATTAGTTTTAAGACTTCGAATGCACATATCCCTTAAAATTTCTATAGATAATTGATGGGTATCGAGTCCAATTGGAATACAAATGGGAAAATTTAAATTGAGTGAACCATGATCAACTAACTTTAGTGCAAAAGAACAAGAAGAAATGAATAGTTCATCAAGATAGTACATTCTATGTCCGAAAACTAGAAGAAATGTCTTGCTTTACTTGTGTTCATGGATCCAAAATAATCATAACCATGTCTTGCTTTAATCGGGTTCATGGATCCAAAATAATCATAACCATAAATCATGTGAGTTCCAATTAAGGTTCTCATCTCCGAAAGAACTCTTGTGAGGTAAAGGCAGCCCCGAAGGTTATACGGAGAGTGGATTAACTAAAAAAAAAGTCACATCGAGCTCAAGGAGAATGGCGACCACTCCAAACTACCTTACATCCGCCCTTGGCTAATCATATTTTATCATCATTGACACGATTTGGCCTTTTTTTATGAGGTCACTAGTTAATTATGCAACTGATGTAAAAATGCTAGTAATTCGTATTATTTTAATTCCTACACTATTCTTCAAATGTGAGTTTTAGTATGATCTCTCCTCTAAGGATTCTTAAATTATCGTCTAATACTGGAAGAATTATACAAATAATTTGTCGATTAAAACTTCTAGAGATAATTGATGGGTATCGGGTCTAATTGGAATAAAAATGGGAAAATTTATATTGAGTGAACCACGATCAACGACCTTTAGTGCAAAAGAACAAGAAGAAATGAATATATACATACATATATACATATACATGTATATATATGTATATATTCTCAATCCAAAAACTAGAAGAAATGTCTTGCATGACTCATGTTCATGGATCTAAAATAATCATAACTGTAAAACATGTGATTTCCAACTAAGGCTCTCATCCCCAAAAGATCTCTAGTGAGAGGGGGCAACTGTAGAGATTATATGCAAAATGGGTTAAATAAAAAAAGTCACATTGAGCTTAAGGAGAGTGGTGACAACTGCCAGCACTTCCTTAGATCTGCCCTCGGCTAAACATATTCCATCGTTATCAGCATGATTTGGCCTTTTCGATAAGTTCACTAGTTAATTATGCAATTGATGTAAAAATGCAAGTAATTCATATTATCTTAATTCCTATACTATTCTTCATATGTGAGTTTGAGTATGACCTCTCCTCTAAGAATTCTTAAATTATCGTCATAAGACTGGAAAAATTTTGCAAATAATTTGTCAATTAAAAATTCTATAGATAATCGATGGTATTGTGTCTAATTGGAATAAAAATGGGAAAATTTAAATTGAATGAACCATGATCAATTCACTTTAGTGCAAAAGAACAAGAAGAAACAAATATATATATTTTCGAGAATATTAGTTCATCGAGATAGTAGATTCTCGGTCCAAAAACTAAAAGAAATATCTTACTTGACTCGGGTTCACGGATCCAAAATAATCATAACGTAAATCATGTGATTTCCAACTAAGGTTCTCATCCCTAGAAGAACTCTTGCGAGATGAGGGCAACCTTGGAGGTTAAATGCAGAGTGGGTTAACTTAAAAAATTCACATAGAGCTTAAGGAGAGTGATGACCATTACCAACACTACCTTGGATCCACCCTTGGCTAAACATATTATATCATCATCGACATGATTTGGCCTTTTTCGATGAGCTCACTAGTTAATTATGCAATTGATGTAAAAATGCAAGTAATTCGTATTATCTTAATTCCTATACCATTCTTCAATTGTGAGTTTGAGTATGAGTATGATCTCTCCTCTAAGAATTCTTGAATTATCGTCATACGACTGAAAAATTTATGCAAATAATTTGTCAATTAAAATTTCTATAGAAAATCGATGGGTATCAGGTCTAATTGAAAAAAAAACAGAAAATTTTCAATTGAGCGAACCACGATCAACTAACTTTAGTGCAAACGAACAAGAAAATACGAATATATATTCGAAAATATTAGTTCATCGAGATAGTAGATTCTCGGTCCGAAAATCAAAAGAAAGGTTCATGGATCCAAAATAATCATAACGTAAATCATGTGGTTTCCAACTAACGTTCTCATCCCCAGAAGAACTCTCGTGAGATGAGGGCAACCTTGGAGGTTATATACAGAGTGGGTTAACTGAAAAAAGTCACATAGAGCTCAAGGAGAGTGGCGACCACCGCTAGCACTACATTAGATCCACCCTTGGCTAATCATATTCTATCATCAGCGACATGATTTGGCCTTTTATGATGAGCTCGCTAGTTAATTATGCAATTGCTATCAAAATGCAAGTAATTCGTATTATCTTAATTCCTACAATATTCTTCAAATGGTGAGTTTGAGTATGACCTCTCCTCTAAGAATTCTTAAATTATCATCATAAGAATGGAAAAATTATGCGAATAATTTGTCAATTAAAATTTCTACAAATAATCGATGGATATTGGGTCTAATTGGAATAAAAGAGGAAAATTTAAATTGAGTGAACCACGTTCAACTAACTTTAGTGCAAAAGAGCAAGAAGAAACAAATATATATATATATATATATATATATATATCTATATATTTTTTTCGAGAATATTAATTCATCGAGATAATAGATTCTTCGTCCAAAAACTAGAAGAAATGTCTTATTTGACTTGGGTTCATGGATCCAAAACTTGTGAGATGAGGGCAGCCCTAGAGGTTATATGCAAAGTGGATAGACTTCTCCCAAGTGATTTGGGACTCCCTTCCGTAGGGGCTTAACATACAACCCAAATCCATCAAACCTAGCTCTAGTACCAACTAAGATTCTCATCCCCAAAAGAGTTCTTGTTTTTTTTTTTTTGGGGGGGGGGGGCAACTTTTGAGGTTATATGTAGAGTAGGTTGGCTTCTCTCAACCGATGTAAGACTCCATTCCCTAAGGCTTCCTTACATGATCAATAGTCATGATAGACTCAATTCATGTGGACTCTGGTTGAGCGTAGTATTTGACCAAGCAAGGGATTAAGCTTTTATTCGATGTATGGAAATCGAAAATTTAAGGTGCATTTGATTCAACTTTGGGTGAATTTTTGGGGAAAATGCAAAGGTCTTTGATAAAAAAAGAGTTCCAAATGCAAATAACATTAGGATAAGTATATTTTAAAAACACATTGAGAAGTAATTTTGACTTAAATGTCATTTGGTTAAAATAAAGTCAAAATTACATTTTATATGACCACATTTTAGAGGTTGGTAGAATCTTTATGCCCAAAACCCTCATTCAAATAGTCATTTATTTGGTATCTCCCAATGATCAGGAACTACCATCCTAAACCTTCTAGGGGGATTCCATCCACAAATGCAAAGTTTATGGTTGACTGATATTGCTCATCATCATTTAGCTATTGCATTTATTTTTCTCGTTGCTGGTCATATGTATAGAACTAACTTCAGGATTGGACATAGTATAAAAGATAAGCAACAACTAGAGTGGGAGAGTTAGAGTCAAAAATAGAATTCCTCGCTTCTTTCTCTCATTCAAAACCATGCATGAGACTTTCATCTCGCATGGCTCCTAATGACTTTTGCTAATTTTTTATTTAAAGAAAGTCTCAAATAATTTTCAATGAAGCTCAACTGCCGGCGGGCCAAAACAACCACTGTCCAACCTTGCATGGGGTCGCCTAACCTCAGGCGAGGTAGCGTAAGGTCCCATGACCTCAAGTGTGGCCTCAAGTGTGGCCTGAACCCTAGGCAATGTCGACAGTTGTTAGCCTCCATCCAGCTCCTCTATGCAAATCGTGAGAAAAGGCCAATGAATAGTGAACATCGCTAAGATTTGCATTCCAAAAATGCTACCTTTAAATGGACCTCTGAAACTACTTTGAGCTAAAGATCTTTAGAGGCCTTTAGAGATGTAACCAAAGTTTCAAAAAGATCGGGCCAATCAAAAACCAAAGGGGCTAAAGTCCAGGCTCTAGGCCCGCAGAATATCATACGCAGGCCCGAGGCAGAGGCAGGTGGAACCCACCGCACGAAGCTGTAATCTCAGAAAGGCAAGCTGCTTCCGAGGGTATGGATGATGACAGGGACGTTGTTATCGGGATATGAAGTGGCGCTCTTACCACTTTCTTGCCGAACCGAGGGGACCGTGCAGGAAGGAGTCGGGATGATGCAGATGCTTCCCCAGTGACGAGAGCTGAGCGACCCTTTTTTCACGTCTGTTGCGCCATCGGTTTTGCGAAGGTGGGTACTTGGGATTTGAGGCGAAGCTCCTGATCGGGGAGAATCCTTTCCTCCTCTCGCGCGCGCGCCCCGATTCGATTTCTCTCGCGTTCTTTGACGGGAACCGGACATGGGTTCGCGTCTGCTCTTCAGGCAAGCGAGGATCGGAGGTCCGAGGAACGGTCGGAGTTGGCTCAGTTCCTTCCATCATCTCTCGAGGCAATCTTTTTCCTTGACCCCACACCTCGTTTTCCCGCAAGAAAGCTTCGTTCTTTTTTTAAATTGGTTTTCAGTTCTTGGGTTGGTCGTATGTTTGACTGTCGGTTGATGCCATTCGTGGGGTTGGATTCGTTGACTTTCTTTGACGATTCCTTGAAGTTATTGATAGTGGGTCTCTCTCGCTTTAGGAGTCTTCTCTCTCTTTATTGAAATTTTATCTCCATGACTATCATCAGTCATCACCCAGATATGCCAAGATTTCAGGAAGGCCGCGTGATTGTCAACGTTATATCTGATCCACGAGTTGTAATTATTGGACCGTCACATCCCCCAGAAATGCCACGATTTTACTTTTGATTCTGGATTAAAGCTGGTTTCCTGAGTTTCTCACGTGTGGATGTTGTTGCTTTTCGACAGCAGATCTCTCCATTCTATACCTTTTGCGACAGTAAATGCGGAGGAAATATCAGGTTCACGACCTGCGGAAGTAGAAAATTTTGGTAGGTAGTCAAAAAAGTTTTGCCTTTTCTCTCGGGAATGAAGCATGAAGCAAATCCACCCTCAATGAAATAAGGCAATTGCCATTTGTCTTTAGTCACATAGGACATCTTCCTTTACCCTTGACTAATTGGATCATTTTTGGCAGACCTTTCTTTAAATGTTTGGCTTGTTTACCACTTGCTGTCTAATGTAGAATTTCTTTGCCTTCAGTGCAGGGTAACTGGACCAAATCAAAAAATTCAAACGAGATATTGGATCCTTTAAATGGAGAACCTTTCATCAAAGTCGCTGAGGTGGATGAAACAGAAATACAGGTCCGCACTTTTATCTTATTGTTCTGGTCTTGTATTAACTCCTTTTTCTTGCTGGAAATCAATGATCTTGACAAAGTAAATCAGTGAAAGTGTCTCACTTGTTGCTTGTTCTGGTGTAAACACTGACTAGAACCAGACTTCACATATCGTTGTTGTTTAGTTTCAAACATGACTTTGCCAGTTTAGCCGCAGTCCCCACAAGTTACGATTCCATGTTTAACTCTTTCATGGATATGAGTCCAATCATGGATACCTAAGTAAGTTACTTTCATACCATACATTTGGCATTTCTCTTAACTTAATGAGCTGGTTGTGCAGCCATTTGTGGAGAGCTTATCCAAGTGCCCGAAACATGGTCTACACAATCCCTTTAAAGCACCTGAAAGGTACGCTCTGCTCATCCAGTTTACACTTCTAATTTCTGGTTTGCTGTATCAGAACAGATGGTTTTGAAGAGGCACTGCACTAAATATCGACAGAAAATGTTATTGAACTTCTTTCCCGTTTTCACTGTTTACTTTGGAACTGAGACTCTGAGAGTAGAATATTAAAAAGGTTGGTAACCTCTTTGTTTGACATAGGTATCTTTTGTATGGAGATATATCAGCTAAAGCAGCTCACATGCTTGTGCAGCCAAAGGTTCCATTTTGTTGATATATATAAAACAATTTTTTGAGATATTAATTCTTGTAGAGTGATCTTAATGTGAGAGTTGTACTTATGACTTCAGGTCTCTGATTTCTTTACCCGTTTAATACAAAGAGTCGCGCCAAAGAGCTACCAGCAGGCTTTTGGTGAAGTTCACGTTACACAGAAGTTTCTGGAGAATTTTTCTGGGGATCAGGTAGAATTTAACCAAATCTTTTGCTCATTAACATACAAGAAAGAGCATAACTTTTAATGCAGAACGAAACCTTAAAATGCCATTTTTTCTGCTCAAGTATCTAATTTTTGCCCTTCTCTGGTTATTCTTGTTTTTTTTTTTTCTGTTTGACCTGCCAAAATGTTGAACGGTAGATGAGAAGCCATATTAGATTTCTTGTACATAAGTTCCTGATTTCTCTGCAGCTGAAGACATGGAGTATATGTCACTGAAGTCATTTTAGTGCTTGAAACACTCTCTTCTACTAATATCTAAGTTTGTCATTTCTATTTTTTTCTCCTGGCAGGTTCGTTTCCTAGCGAGGTCCTTTGGGGTACCTGGAAATCACCTTGGACAGCAAAGTCATGGTTTCCGCTGGCCATATGGCCCTGTAAGAATTTTTTCTTCTGTCATGCGATTTCTTCTTCCTCAATAAATTAGTCTTGTCTAGTGGATTGTGTAGTTTGAGATAGCTTTACAGTGGATTGCGTAGATAATTTTTGGTGTGAGTAGTAGGAGTTGCATCATCAAGAATGGTTAACTGGAAATGATTATTCAGCCACAAATGCTTGAGTGATACATTCAGTATAAATAAAATTTCTAAGCTCACTTTTCCAATCAGAAGCATCTAGCGCAGTCAAGAGGTGAGAGACGAACGTGTATGCACATGCACATACACGGCTCATGGACATTTGCATGGTCCTTTTCCTTCTCAAAGTGCTGAATTTATTTCTGAGCTCCAGTGACTTTTAAGAAAGTAAAAGGGTTCTTATGAGGTGTCTGGTTGGTGAAGTTCAAGTGTTGCTTCCAGCAAATGATACATTTGTTCATTCGTCAAGAATATCGTAGTATCTTCACTTTGACAATTAGATTATTCATTATGAGCAATTCTTATTGTGCCTGTAGGTTGCCATTGTCACTCCCTTCAACTTCCCGCTAGAGATCCCTGTTCTGCAGTTGATGGGTGCACTCTATATGGGCAACAAACCTGTTCTTAAAGTTGACAGCAAGGTAAGTTGATCTCATGTTAATGTTATTGCTGTAATAAGGTCAAACTGTCCAATGAGATATATTCATTTATTTGAAACTACTAGTCGGGGGAATTCACATAATATTAGAATTACGATCTACACAAATTCCAGCGAACTCTGTCTGTTTGTGTAGGAGGAATGGGGCCAAGGGGATAGGGAAGAAGTGGGAGCATTGGGGGACTGGCCTGATTATGAATCCTGTCAAAATCTGTTTTTGCTTTTGTTTCTTCTATGACGTGATGCTTTGTAAAAATATGTTCAATGGGATTTATCTTGATAGGTGAGTCTTGTTATGGAGCAAATGATGCGATTGCTTCATCACTGTGGGCTACCAGTGGAAGACGTCAACTTCATAAATTCCGATGGAAAGACAATGAACAGGCTATTATCGGAGGTTGGTATGATATTAGTTATCAGAAAAGTGTTTCATACCTCTGATTCAGATTGCTTTTTATGCCTAAATCCATATATAATTAGTGTGAGACCAGAGATGACTTTTTGTGGCATGTAGATGGAAAATAGGCTGATGTTTTCTCTTGGTCGTATCTTGTTGTGTGAAGGAATGATTTCCATTGTTCTGTCATGATGTGATGATTCAGATGAATGCACCAAAAGTGGACTTAATCATTAAGCAAATAAGGAAATGGATGCTTCTGTCTGTGCTCTCCATTTCTTGGTCTAGATAAGAAGGAATTAGCTGACAACACTAATAGAATTCTGACAAAGAGGGTTGGTTATTCTGATCGGCTTATCATGAATATAAAATCTTTTAATGGCTGATAACAGAATTAGGGTTTTTTTTACTTAATTTAATTTCATGCTCTTAGAAATGTAAATGGTTGACTTTTTCTATTGTTTTGATTCTATAGGCAAATCCCCGCATGACTCTTTTCACTGGTAGCTCGAGAGTTGCTGAAAAGTTGGCAACTGATCTGAAGGGTCGGATAAAGTTGGAAGATGCAGGGTTTGACTGGAAGGTTCTAGGCCCTGATGTTCAAGAGGTTTGAGCTAGACGTTGAAATATTGAAATATTCAATGATGGAATTTCTATCACACAAACAGTCTGCTTACTTTGTTTTGTTGCTTATTGGAAGGTGGACTATGTAGCATGGGTTTGTGATCAGGATGCATATGCATGTAGCGGTCAGAAATGCTCTGCTCAGTCAATACTTTTTATGCATGAGGTTAGTTTTCAGATAATGGTTCTCATATAATGTAGCAGTTATACAGTAGGAGGTGCACATACTCGAGCATGGTGAATAAAAGACGAGAACCTTCATCATCTACTCCAGACACTTTGTGCATATTTTTGAGAAATCTTTATCTGTGGATCAAGCAGCATTGAACTTCGGAGTTTGGCCAGGCTGTCATATTATTCTAACTTGATTCATTTTGCTTTTATGCAGAACTGGTCTAAATCCTCACTTATTTCAAAAATGAGAAATCTTGCCGAGAGACGGAAGTTAGAGGATTTAACTATTGGCCCTGTCCTCACTGTAAGTATGATAGGTGTGCTTTTGCGGAGAATGATCTTCTCTCCTTGATGAATGAGAATTGTGCTAGAGAATGTGTCAGTGTCTCTTTATGGAGCCACACTGACTTAATTGATCATCCGATTGGCCTTTGTATTGGGGGATCGATTAAATATGACTGGAATTTTGGAATTAGAAACTTGGCATGCTGATTTTTAGCGAAATTGGATGGATGAAATCACTCAAATTGGATTGTGATGTTTGGATCTAGTTTTTGACATGTCAGCTATTCTGATATTTTTCTTTTCCTATACAACCTCTCTTCATGTTCCTCAATAAATCATTTGTTGATTAATTTCCTTTCTTCGTTGCAGTTTACGACTGGACAAATGTTAGATCACATGAGTAGCTTGCTTTGTATACCAGGTTCAAAGCTGCTCTTTGGCGGTGAACCTCTGGAGAATCATTCTATACCACATATATATGGTGCCCTAAAGCCAACAGCAGTTTATGTTCCGATTGATGAAATTTTGAAAGAAGAAAACTTCGAGCTCGTCACAAGAGAAATATTCGGACCATTCCAGGTATTCAGCAAAAGATTCTATGTATGAATTAATTTGACCGAAATAGTATGCTTCTCTTTGGGCCAGTAATAGTCCGGTTCACTTGTCTAAAATCGTTCAACATTTCTAGTCAGATTTATTTGGAGAAATCTTGGGAAAAAGGTTGATGCTTTGTTAGGTAACTCGTTGATTGAAAAATGGAGATTCCTGGTGGATCTATTGGGATGCATAGAGGCATAATTGTTCTCCATATATCTTTTTAAGCTACATGCAATATCAGTAGTTTAGACTAAGATTATATATGACCATCCGTGTTGTCTGAATGAAGCAGTACATAAGTTTGAATGAGAAAGACATATTTGCCAGCGCTTCTGGTTGTCTAATTTTAATGCCTTTGATACTTATCAATTGTTGAAGATTGTGACCGAGTATAAGGATGATCAACTGCCGAAGATTCTTGATGCTCTTGAGCGGATGCACGCTCATTTGACGGCAGCTGTAGTTTCAAACGATCCCCTGTTTCTTCAGGCGAGTTTTCTGTCCCTATTCTTATGCTCCTCGACAAACTTTTGTTTCTCTTCTTATTGTTTGTTAAAAATATTTGGATAATGCTCAAAAACCCTCCTTTTCTTCCCCATTGAGTCCGCTCGTGTATGCTTCGGTCTCTAGTTTTGATCGGCGAGAGCCATTCTGCAGGAAGTTATCGGAAAAACAGTAAACGGGACGACATATGCTGGATTGAGGGCTAGAACAACCGGAGCTCCTCAAAATCACTGGTAGATAGAAATAGAACATTTTTCGCCATTAAGTTGACAGCTTAAGAACTCTATGTGCTAATACAGATCACCGTTCATATATTTTGCTTCAGGTTTGGGCCTGCCGGAGACCCGAGGGGTGCGGGAATTGGTACTCCGGAAGCGATAAAGCTCGTGTGGTCTTGCCACAGGGAGATCATATACGACATCGGCCCGCTGCCAAAGCACTGGGAAGTCCCGCCACCTACCTGATTTTTGCTGCAAGGAAGAAAGAGATAAGTGCACGAGGAACCGTGCACCCAGAACATCTCGTCAATACTCGGTACGGCTGAGGAATGTCCTCCAGACCCCGTCAGCTTTCTCTCTTGTTCAGGACAGGAAGTAGTTTTAAGTCGGCACTGCAGGTAACATTCCACAATAATCTGCTGATGACTCTAAAAATTGGAGATGACACGCCACGAGACGGGAAAGCGTTGTGCTATGTCGGGAGCGTGCGATCGCGTGCACGGACCGAATATCTGCTTTTATGTGGCTGTGGCCGTGGCTTCTCTTTGATGATTGAACTGAGTCGCTGGAAAGAAAAGCCATTTTGGGCTTGTTTGCTAGGATTTTTAAGGTTCGTGTAATACCACAATGCACTCACTCACTCACTAGTCATCGAAATCGACTAATCCAAAAGCCGCCGCGCTCGGAGTAGACCCGTGATGGAGCGGATCATGAGTGGATTGATCCACGGGCTTGCTTAAGCCGGATGGTCGCGAGGGCTTGCTCGGGTAGTCGCCAAATACTCGTAGATCTTAAATATCGGCCCGATCGGAGTAGGGAAAACGTACTGTTCGTTTGTTCCTTTGACGGGTCGACCTGGATCGCAAATTCTGTTCCATCTCATCTCATGCTCGAGCAAACGTGATCCCGATCGCGTGGAATGATTGTCTCCAATCCATATGGGGGACAAAAAATTGGTCCGACAGAATTGAGCTTGCCTTACCCAGTTTTCCAGCGCGGCCCGGCCCATTTTCGAAAACACTTCATCGATACCCGAGCCCCATACACGCCATCGCCAGGACCTTTATTAAAAAAGGGAAAAGACCATTAGAGAAAAGAAAAGAAAAACTCGGGTTATGCCTAGTGTGATGCAAAATACCATGGAATTTTTTCGTGTCACAAGGAATCAAATTAATAATTGGGCGGCACATATACATTCCATCACAATTCTGTCTAAATCTATTATTGAAAATTGGATGTGATTGTTCAATTATTGTCATCTGCTGTAGTGTATGGCTTGTTTGTCATATATAAATTTGTAGTTGTTAAGAAAATCCCTTACGATATTTTGAAAATGACAAAATAAATCAAAAGCTATTAACGTGTATAATGATTGAGTCATTTGGTAAAAGACACATGAGCCACTATGCATATAATAGAATGTATAAAGGACATTTTCAAATATATATATTTTTTATGTCCTGGAACCATCGCAACTGGCAAAGATCGACGGCGAAAGAAGGGAAGCACTAGTGTGGGAGCTCACCTCCCACGGCACTCCACTTTAGTCTCGCAATGGGGGCGCGAATTTTCGAACCCCTTCCCTATCGAATAAGGGGGCAGGGCGTGAACCAACGCGTCCACTGTGGGGTGGATGACATTGTCAAATATTATACTTGAAGAAATCAAAAGTCTATGTTGAGGCTGATTGTATTCAAACTATGTCCAAACCCTGGGGTTAAATATGTTTAAAAGAAGATTTTGAGGATGAATATATTTAAATCTAGATTATGAAGTCTATTTCAGACATAAGACATTCAAACTTTATATCTAGAACATGATAATGTCTAGAACATGATAGGTTCAAAACAATTCCAAATGTAGCATATTCAAAACAAAGTAAATGTAGAACGAGATAACTTGATCGAACGTGACACTAGCTCAAAACGTATGATAGCTAGTAATCTGATTTTGATTCTACATCAAAATAGATTTGATTAATAATTGGATCGTGAGATAATAATTTTTTAAATGAAGAAACTCTACTTATGAAATTAAGATTCTGTTTGTATAGGCGATCAGAATTAATTAGCATTCTGCTTCCGTCATTTAAAGGCTACCTAATCTTCTTGATATAGATCTATTGGATAGATTGGAAGATGATATTAGTTTGGAAGTTAAGGAGTATTTAAAGAGATCAAAGATCGATGAGCAAGTAAGAGACAAAGCGTAGAATCTAAAATTCCGAAGTTTGAGCGAATTTTGATCATACACTTGTCTTTCGTGAGCTTAAATGTTTGTAATTGTGAGAGAAATATCAAAAGAGTAACTTGATGAGATAGTATGATCTATCACTACTCAAAATTGTAATATGTTGTTGATCATATAATGGAATTTAGTCATTAGGCTATCAACATGAAAGAGTTGACGTAGGTTTAATCTAAGCCAAATCACTGTATGCAACTCTTGTCTCTTAACTCTCCTTATTTGAGTTTGTTGCACTATTACAGATGTCTGTTTCATCGCACAACAGATTCTAAATATCTATCAAAAGTTTGGTGTTTCGCGAAATTGATTTTATTTTTCATCAATAATTTGCTTGCAACTTATTTTATTCTGCATTTATTTATCAATATTTTTTTTAGACACCTATTTACCTCCTCTAACGGTTAGTACTAGCTACATCAGTAGTTGCTTCAGTGACTCCTTCGACTTTTGTCTGTCACTACCCATTATCACTTGGACCTTCGGTGGCCTTTGTTAGCACTCGCTCAACCAACCACTAGGTGGTCGTCACTTGCTCTTAGACACAAGATTTCAGATTTGCGCAAATGTAACATGAGGGGTTAGTCTCTTGAAGACAATAATCTTGAGGCCACGAACTCGTAAACCAGATTTTGCCATGACGACTGCGAGCTTTGAGGTCAAATTTAGATTCAAAGCTGGCGAATCCCGTGACCGCTCGACCTCGAGACTTCACTAGAGTCTTGAGCGATTAAAGGTGGTGGGGTTGAAAATATCAATGTTCAAGACAATGAGCTCAGCCCATGCTTGAATCATTGCTTGAGACGATGCCGCTAGTTAGACCATATCTTGGTAAGCTTAATCGCAATGCTCAAGCTCGACGCCATATGGGCCAAGCTTTGCTTGCTGCAGGGGTTGACAGCCCGTGGCGGTCGACCCACGTCGGAGCGGCGGTGGAGCTTCGAGCATTTGCAATCACTGCCTCCTTTCATTTGATTTATTTCGGCCTTTTAAAGTTTTACTTTTATTAACTTTTAATGATGTGCAGCATTGCATCAATGTCGCTTATTCTTAAAAAATATTAATAATGCCATGTAGATTCATATGACACTATAATGGAAGTAGCAACACGAAATTTTTTTAAGATATATGTAATAAGGATAATACCATGAAAACCACAAAACCAATAAACTTATAATAGATTTACCTAAAACTAATTTTTACCCCAAACTAATATACATTTGATAAAATTTATCCCAAACTGATATACTTGTAATAAATTTATCTATGGTTAGTTTCCATTAAGTTATACAATTAAATTATTAAGCTAGATGACATGTAATAATTGATTTTACTTTTTGTTTGTCATAATTGTATCCAAATGTACCAATTTAAGGTTTTTAGTAATTAAATAAATTAGTTTATAGTAAATTATCATAATTGTACCATTTATGATCATTTGGCATAAATTCATCAAGGGTATCAACCTGAGCTTTTCGTGATTAAAAAATTAGTTTTTAATAAATTTATATTAATTTGAGATTTTTCATGATGTTAATCATTTATGATATAAGTTAAGGTTTTCTTTTTTACCGCACATTTTTCTGTAAAAAAAAAAAAAACAGAGAAAATGATGTGATCCGACGGTCCAGATCTGTCGCTGTCGGCCTCCGGTTGCACACCCACTCCTGCGCACCTCGACCGGACCAAAGGACGCTTGCTTCGTCCTCCTCCTTCCTCCTCGCCAGACCCGAAACCCCGCGCGGTCCTCCTTCCCTCTCCCCGCTCGTCTCAGAAACCCTAAATCCCCTCTCTCTCTCTCTCTCTCTCTTTCTCTCTCTCTCTCTCTAGAAGAGGAAGAAGAAGAAGTCGTCTATGAAAATCCCGTTGCTCCGCCTCGGCGATGGATCCCGATCACCGTGCATGGCGCCCCGCGCCGCCTCCAGGTAGCGGCCCCTGCCCCGTCTGCTCCGCCCCGCACTTCCCCTTCTGCCCCCCGCCGCCGCCGCCGCCGCCGCCGCCGCCCCCGTCCTCCGCCTTCCATCCCGCCCCGGGTTCCCTCCGCCCGACCCGACCCTCGCCTACACGGGTACCGACCCGCCGTCTCTCCTCCTCCCCCGCCGCCGCCGTACTACGGTCACGGGTTCGGCGATCCGAGGAATCACCACCATCACGGGTACCCCGATCACGGCGGGGGCGATCTCGGGCAGCACCCCGATCGGTTCCGCCTAATGGTTACGGCGGCGCCAATGGGTTCGTTGGGGAGGGCGAGAGGAGCTACAAGAAGATGCGAGTGGCGGAGCCGAGCGGCGATCCGAGCTTGAGCGGCTACGCCAATGGGAATCGGGATGTTTTTCCTGGGGCTTCGTTCGACGACGAGCGCCGATTGAAGCTGATTCGGGATCACGGGGCCGCGGCGGCCGGGAACGCAGGGTATGGTTTTGATATTAGCAGGGATGGGACGGGCGAATTGGGCGCGAAGAATTTGCAGAAGAGCTATGGGAATGGGAGTTTCCCGTCCGACGGTGAACAGCAATACTATATGCAGAAACGCGCAAATGAGTATCAGGCCGAAGTTCCTGGCATGAAAAGAACGTATCTTGGCCAGAGTGGTGGTGTTTCGAGGGACGATTTCGGTCGTAGTTATCAGCCACCGCATCAGCCTCATGCAATTCAATCAGGGCAGGTGCAAAATCACTTGGCACATGCTGAGCTAAGAGATGGAAATCAGCCATTTTATGCCAATCATGGTCCAGTTGGGTATCAGAATTTCCCTGGAATGGCTCCATATGGTGCCCCGAGTTTAGGCGCAGGAGGAGGTTACCCGCCGCATCCTGCTGGACCGGGCATGAACGTTGCCCGCCCTCCGCTTCCTCCATCTCCTCCGCCGCCCCTGCCTCTTGATCCGTCCGGTTACCCTTCATTAGAACAGAAGGCACATTCACCATTGCCGTCGGCGCCGTCGAGTTCTCTGTTTCGCTTGCCTTCGAGCTCTTCTAGAGTGTCTCCTCCGTATCCTCCAGCACCTGGGAATCATCACCTTCAGCACTATTACCGCGGTGGACAAGCTCCTACTGTGTCTGCTGGCTTTGTCCCAGAGGTGTGGTTTTTATATGTCCTTTCTTTACATTTTTTTCAATCTTGTTGGTCCATCTTATGCTGATCATGTGTCGATATCTATTGTTTGGTACTTTTTAAGGAATATAAGGCCATGCAAGGGAACTCAATGAGGCAGTATTCTGGGCAGGGTCCACAGCTTCCATCACAGCAATTGCCTTCGCAGAAGCCAAAAATTGTTGATGCTTCCCATATTTTTAAGCCACCTCATAGAATCCGTCGACCTGATCATTTTGTCATAATTCTTAGAGGGCTTCCAGGTAAAATATGTGATCTTAATTCTGCTCTTTTTACCTTTATATTAAGTTGACTGCTTTTTGAGTGTAATTGTACTAAAAATCAGTCGTGAATGCCTGCTTCTGATTTGTCAAACTTGAAATGATGCTGTTGCCGTATGTGTTGTGGCTAGTCATATTCTAGGAGCTATTATGGTGGGTGGAATTAAACAGGGTCACTGCACGTTATTAAGTTTTACATATGTAGTGAAATTTGTGAAAACATCCAATTGGTGAATTCAGTAAGGGCCAAGAATGACACTTTTCTGATAGAGATCAGCCATTTGATTTCCAATGTTGTCATACTTATGTATATTTCACAGATGTTAAATTTAGTGGAAATTTGTTAACTGATGTTTGTCAGATGGTCGGTTGTGTGATCATTCATGTTCTCATTGATTAGTGGGGGTTGAGAAAGATTTGTGAAATTTAGTAAATTTTCTGGAAAGTGTTGAGGTAGATGCTGGAGAGGCTGTGTTTAGAAATCTGTTAGCTTGATCACTTTCATCCAGCAAATGTAGATATCTACTGTTGCTATGTTTTTTGGCTGAAAAAAAGGAAAAAAATCATTGCTATGTGTCGTGCATGATTGTATGCTGTCAACATGAAAATGTGAGCAGAAGGATGCAATTGGTCACGCACCTACAGTCAATTGGAAAACATATTTATGGTTGTTGTGTTTGTTTATGCCAGGAAGTGGAAAGAGCTACTTAGCCAAGATGCTGCGGGACCTTGAGGTTGAAAATGGTGGTAGTGCTCCACGCATTTATTCTATCGATGATTATTTCATGACCGAAGTTGAAAAGGTTTGGAATTTCTATAATTTTCTGATGCTACATATGTCCCGACTTTTATGTTTTGGCCTCTTGTTTATGGCATTGCATGGTTTTCTTTTTGCGAAGAGCTTCATAATCGTCATCTACTTTATCAGATTGATGAGAATGGAGCTTCAAAGTCTTCAGCTGCAAGCAAAGGCAAGAAGGCTGCTGTGAAAAAAGTGATGGAGTATTGTTATGAACCTGAAATGGAGGAGGTAAAGCATGGTCTGTGTGACAAATAGGTTATTATTTCTGGCAATGGAGAAATTACATAGGAAGAAGACAAGACGGTCTTAGAATTTGTAGTATACAACCAAGAGTGTATAAAAGTGGGTTTAGAAACAAAGAGTGGAGACAAAACAAGCTTTAAGAAATAGACCAATCTGAAGCTGTTCTAGCATCTCTGTCTTGATAATTGTCAAATGTAGGAAATGAAATTGAATGGAGGAATACTAGTTGAATTGGATTGGGCTTGAATTTCTCCTGTAAATTATACATCTGTACTGCAATCATGAAATCTAGGATATTTCTGTTTCGTTTCACATTGTTCGATCTTAAGTCATTTAAAAGGGTAGTTGATCTCTTTTGTTTCAATTTTAGGCTTACCGGTCAAGCATGCTGAAAGCATACAAAAAGACTGTTGAGGAGGGAACTTTCACCTTTGTAATTGGTATGAATATTCTATTTTGGTTTATGCAGCCATAGAAATTTGGAGTTGTTTCATTTTAAATATCTACTTCCATTTTGTCTTTTTATGTGCCGTTGGAGGCAAATATTTATATCTCAAGCTCAATTTAGATGAACTCTAAAGATGATGGGGCCTTGCCCTATTCTTTGATTAGATTGTTTGATGCCTGTAGTGGCAATGGTTATATGTAGCGTATTCTATTTTGTCCATGATATCGCTGGTAGAAAACTGAATTGTGCTTTTACACTTAAGGATGTTGCACCTTAAGGATCAGTTAATCATTGAAGAAGACATTTTAAGTTGCTCTAGTTTCATACATCTCAAAAAAGAGTTGCTAGTTTCACCATCATGCGACCAGTAATTGACAGTTTGATTGTACATTAAGTGGATGCAGTGTCGATGCACTGCCTTCATTTTAACTAACCACCAATGCAGTTTATGGTTCGGCAATTGACCCTTTTCTTCCTGGTATGTGTGCCTGGTCTTAGTGGATGACCGCAATCTGCGGGTTGCTGATTTTGCTCAATTTTGGGCAATTGGGAAGGTATATCTTCAATCTCTTATCTCACCACCCCTGCGAGCATTTGCATTCACATGTCGTGTTTCCTTGGAATGTTCTAGGGCTCCTGGTCCTTGTGTATGTGACATTTCTTTTGCTTTGCCTTATGTTTCTCTGTGTTCGTTGCCGTGTTCACTTAAATCACAGTTATTCTCTTGGGATTCGCACTAGTGTCTTGAGTGTGACAGTGGTCTATGTCTTATGTCTTTAAGCTGGGTGACCAGCTCTATTCCTAATAGGACCATTTTGAGGTCAGAAAAAGGGAAAATATTTGGCGGACTAGTTTAAGGGAGCTCTACTGATAGGTCGTCAGATAACCTTGTCCTCCATTTACTGCTGGACTTTTGAAGTGTATTAATTACTGATTAAAAACGTTAAAGCTTCATAATTTCCCTGTTCTGATCTTCACAAATAGACAGTAGAGACCAGAGAGGGCCTGCTAAAATAAGAGATTCTGAAAAGCATGATTTTAACCCCCCTATATTCCAGCCTCACAGGGCCTGCTTGAACAATTCTAGTTTTTGAAAGTACCAAGATTGACTGGGAAAGCTGGAGTTTTCGACATAGTATTTTCCTTGTCCAACCACTACTACATTTACTGAATCATCTTCTTTTCCTTGCCCCCTCTTTCCTCTCTCACGGCAGTATCTAGATTTGCTTCTGGGGTTGGCAAATATATCGGACGTGGAATGTAAAGATTCACCTTCATTTTTTCATAAGTAATCGTGGGGGGAAAGAAAAAGAAGGGGTGGGGTTCGTGTTTTTTTTTTTTTTTTTTTTTTTTTTTGGGGGGGGTGGTTAAGGCCTTAACTCAGTACCACTTGGTCTTGCAAAGGTTAAGCAAGACTTATTTTGGAGCAGCATCCGCTAAATTCAAATAAAGTCTCTGAAAGTAACATTAGAAATACTAGTGGGACAATAATGTCAGAGAATATTTACTTGTTGAGGTCTCTCAAGCACTCTGGGTCTTTGTTTCGTTGTCGATGAATCTAGATATGCAGTGCTCAGGCAAACTAGTGCTCAATTTACCAGTAAGGCTGTCCTCACTGGCTTGTCTTTTGGTTCAGGTCAACTAATTCTCTTCTTATGGAGAACTCAAGGACCTGTTTGTTTACACTTAAAAAAGCAAAAAGTACCTTTTTACTGTCCAACCAAAGTTATGATTCAAATTGCAAAAAATTATGAAAAGATTATATGGTAATTCACATATCAATATTTGAACGTTGTGCAAGTTTGAGGAGTTGCGGATTTAATTAAAGTCAAGGTGTGTGAGTTATGAGGTTTAGGTCAAGCGAAAAGTAAAAGTCAATCCAGAGAAATCTTAAGTCCTTCCTAAGGAAAAGGTGATGGCAGAAATTTTGTGCTATTCGCGAGGGCTTGCAACTCTTTGCCACTTTTCCTTGACTAAATCTTCATCTTGATCAGCATCTTGAGCAAGGCTCCTAGTTTACAATCTTAAAGGTGTGAGTTGATAGACTGGGAGAGGAGAATGTGGAAGAGAGCATGGTTTTGGAGAAGTGGGAAATACTCATGCTAAAACTGAGCCCTTTTTAGTTTCTCTAATGATTATAGGTTGTGATGGTAGCTCCGTCACAATGTGATGTTCATGTTCTCTCTTGGTTTTTCTAATTTTTCCCTTCTCTTTTCAGTCATCAGGCTATGAAGTTTACATTTTAGAAGCAGCATACAAGGACCCGGAGGTGAATTTCTGCATTAACTTTGTTCTATTCAAAATATCATGCTTAGAGTTCCTAGAGAAATCCTGGATATACTAGCTTTGATTTAGGCAGGGTGGCCAGGGCCCTCTGTGTGAGTGTATGGCTTACATAGGTCTGGTTATTCCTGCCTGGCTTTTTGCATAATATACTTGCCTTGTCTTGGAGTTAGGGTTGTGCTGCTAGGAATGTCCATGGTTTTACCCTTGATGACATACAAAAGATGGCAGGACAGTGGGAAGAAGCTCCAGCCTTATATTGGCAGCTTGATGTTAAGGTTTGAGAGCCTTTAATTTTCCCTAGATCCTAATTTTTAGAGAGTTATGCAAAAGTTTTATGAGCTGTGCGAATTAAGGTTATTTATTACTTATTTGTGTTCATTTAATACAATAGATTATTTATTACATGTTTCTGTTCATGAAATACAATTAACTTGTGTCATTCTATTGCATGGCAGTCATTATTCCATGGAGATGATCTCAAGGAAAGTGGGATTCAAGAGGTAATATAACATGCACTTGTGTTTGATTGCACCTTAGTGGGATCTACATAATGATCTACATAATTTGTGTTGACCTGCTTAATCCACAAAATAGCAATCTATGCTACATGAATAGAGAAGATATATGTATTTCACATAGTGTGTGAAGCTGTCTTTCGTGCAAGTTTGCCAATAACAAGTCTTTCAGCTGTGAATTGATGCTTTTTTGGTTTACTTAACCTGTAAAAACTTGGACCATTATTAAATTTTTGCTAAATGCATGGGTGGGTAGTATTTGTCTTAACAGGCCCTTCAGTGTACTTCCTCGATTTATAGGTGTAAATGATCTTCCATCAGTGGAATTTAGTTTAGAACACCACTCTTCTGGAAGACGAATATGTTGTATTTGTTTTTTGATGACTCTTTGGAGAATATTATGAAGTCTACATTACAATTTAGTTCGTTGGGAGATCGGGATAGTACTGGGAATCTCATATAGTTTCCCGTGTTCCAGGTGGACATGGATATGGAGGATGATCAGGATGAAAGTCTACCAGTAGTGGAAGGAAAAAAATTAGAGAATCCCAAGGATCCTCCTTTTGATGGTGATGCACCACACGGTATATTTCAAGTTCACTCTCATGGTTCTTCTGATCTATTGATTCAGGAAAAGATTAGTCAAATTTCTGAGGTTCGGATATGAAAGCCCTTCTCAATTTGATCTTTATCATCCGACAAACATTTTATATGCATGCATCTGTTCATACTAACTGTCATGTCAGAGTTTTCTATTTTTTGGAAGCATACTTATGAGTCCTTGTTGCAATGAAAATTGTTTTTCAATGTGAAGGTCATCTGTTCATGCTAAATGTTGTGTTAAGAGTTTTCAATTTTTTGGGAGCATGGACGCGAGACCTTGTCATGAAAATTGGATCCACTGTGAAGTTAGTTGTTGGGATTCAATCTGGAGTTGTTTGACTTATCGCATATAAAAGTAGTTTTTTGGTTGTGGTAATCCTGCTATAACCTGGAAGTTGTAACTTTTTATTGTGTTGATGATACTACCACTGGGGTAGAAATTGTCTTCGGATGTTCTGATCTCATGTCATGTCGTTGACCTGGCCTATACCAAACGCGTCCATTATGCACTGAAAGAAATTTGTGGGGAGCATTGAAACTTGCTTCTTCTCCTTAGTGTTCTTCCACTAGCTGTTTAACTATTTTACCGAGAACAGTATAGCAGCCTCTTCTGACATAGTTTATGCAGTGGCCTGCTCCTTTCCATAAGAAGATGCTTAGATTTTCTTAAATGCGCTTTACCATTATTCAAATTCTGTATGCAATCTATGCTGACAACCTTTGAAATCGCTTGGATTTAGGAGTGCTTCCATTGCAACATAGTGAAACAGATTTAATGTCTACGAGTCTCTGAAAAAGGGAAGATCCTGCAGTCCTAGAGTCAATTCTGCCCAAAAGTTATTCTTTAAAGTATGATCCATTAAATAAAAAATAAGCTGAGTTGTTATCTTCAGTTTATTTCCTTTGGGTAATGAAGGAACTGGTTTCTTTAACGAAGATGCTATTTTGCTTGGTAAAAATGTTTGCTTGTGAGAACTCATAATGTGAGTTCCAGCTGTTCTCTCGGTGCTTTCTATATAAATTAATTACTTGGCGCATATCTTCTTGTGATATTTCATTTCCAGATCTTTAGGGAGCTTCGTTGATTTAACTATTTCAGAAAATATTTTTGTGCTTTGCATTTTGCTGCTATTGTACTATCGGACACGCATGATGCCTTTTATTTGTGAGTTCCCAGTTTTTATGGGTTTTTTAGCTTACATTGTTTCCCCAATATTTTCAGGAGATTTCTCCAAAGATGAGGAGAGAGGGGATGGAGGAGGAGACCATGTAACAGAAGTGAGAGAATTGGGTAGGAGTAAGTGGTTAGAGAACCTAGAGGAACATGAAAACGAAGAAAAGGTCGAAATGCGAACCAGTGTATCTGCTCTTTCTGGCTTGGTTCAAACATATGGCAAGGGAGGAAAATCTGTACGCTGGGGTGATCAGGTCTCTTCTAAATTTTCATATGATTGTTTTCTAAATAAGTACAGTTGGAGGAGGTTATCTTTAGCTGGCCAAGCCATATAGTTTAAGTGCAATCTCATAGTCAATAATTATAAATGCACCGGGGAACCTCTTGTACTTCTAGTGTTTAATTTACTTATTAGAGTTTTGTGGAGTTTGTCCATGGCTGATTAGTGAAAGCTTTTCAACGTAGAACTAAATTGATGGATATCATGCAAAGGTTGCTTGAAGATATTGCTTAGGTGTTGATAAAACATTTGGCATATAGAAGTTTCCTGGCAAACAAACAACTTTCTTTTGGCAACTGCATCTCTGTTTTTGTCCCTAATAAATGTGATAGTCTTCTAGTTTCTCTTTCCTGATATACTGCTAAATTTCCAGGCATAAACCTCCTTTTGGATAAACTGAAAATGCAAATTTAGATTTCCTTTGACTATTTGCACATTTTCTTGTCTCTTCTACATCTCACTTTTTGTACATGATGTTATGAACTTCAGGCTAAAAATACTGGGTTCTTGATCGGTGCTGCAAAGAAGGCCAATGCATCGTCTTTGGTGATTGGACCGGGTGCTGGATACAACTTGGTGGGTAAATTGGCCTCGATAACCTTTTGAATCTCGAACAGTCTGAATTATACTAAAGGGGAACAAATTTTTCTGTTTTTCCTATCGCTATTCCCTTTTAGTGCTTTCAGATGCAAGTAAATAGCCATAGGGCTGCACGTGCGCCACTTAATGATTGGTTGGACTTCTTTTTCTGAGATCCATTAAAATGCGATTTTTCTCCCCTGCATACCGAGTAATGGCGTACATATTTCTCGTCCTATCATTTACTTTCATTAGCTGATTCTTGAATCTTCTTGTGTGTGGCTCCTGCAACTGCAGAAGACGAACCCATTGCCTGAAGAAAGTAATTTGACGGGGAGCTATAGCAGTGAACTGAAGAGACAGAGGAGCACGTTCCAGGACCGAATCAGGGCGGAACGCGAGTCATTCAAAGTAGTGTTCGACAGGAGACGTCAGCGGATTGGCGGGCTTGATTTGGAGGAGGAATAGAGAACAACGGAACCGCTTAGGCCCCCTGAATTCTTATGTCGCCTCTTTACTAGGCTGTAATTTAGCGGCATTTGTTGTAGATTAGTAATTTAGTAAACGCTGTAACTTGGCTTGCCCTGAAATTTTCAGCTGTAACAGGGGAAGTCCTCGCTCAAAATTAATGAAGTAAATCCTTTCGCCATCCTAAGTTGGCTCATATCATTCATTGTTTTCTCTGTGTCGTACCGTATCGTCTTCGACGTGCATGTACCGTAGCGGCTTGTCTGGATAAGAAATCGCCTCTGGGCATCGTGGTACTCATTTTCGAAGAGGGGCAAAATGGCGAAATTTTGATCGAGGTCCAATTTTTACCAAAGTCTGCCCTATATGGATAAGAGGCCGTGAACTGGTGTACTCCAGATGACATTGTCCTTCTAGCCGGCGAGCTGCGAGGCAGTTTTGTCATTTGAGTATGATTTGAACAACTTCATCGGTTAGAACTAATTTCCGATGCCTACCTCAAGAAAGGTGGAAATTTCGCATGGAATTCCGTCGCCCGTGTCATGTATTCGATGTAAAATTGTGCCGAGCTCCTACAGAGCAAGGAGTAATATTCCCGCCAAGCATGGCCGAAACAAGAAGGACGAAATCCAAGGGAACAAGAAAAAGATGCCGACTTCATCGCGCTTGTCCACGGGCGGCGCCCTGTGAAGTGTGAACACATCACGTGTCGTATAATCCACCAAGACTCTTACAGCAATGGAAACAAACAAACAGCGGTAAAAAGAAGCAAAATCATGTTCACATATCAAACAGAGAGAGAGAGAGAGAGAGAGAGAGAGAGAGAGGCATTTCCTCTTTGTGGCGCATGAACATTTTGAATATTTATAGCATCTCCACAAGCCAGTAGCATAGCACAAACAAGGAAGACACCCTCCTCTCTCTCTTTCTCTCTCCCCCTTTCATGGCGATTGCCGCTGCCGGAGGAGGAGGAGGGGGGTGCTTCCTCGCCGGCCTCGTCGACTCGCCGGAGCCGTCGTCCTCATCCGCCAAGTCATCCGCTTCCGGCCCATCATCCATGGCCTCCAGGCTCTCCTTCCACTTCCGCGCGCGCGTATGAAACTTAACACAATGCTCGTCGCTTCCCCACTTCTCCTCCTCCTCCATTCCTGTCTTTGCGACTAAGTTTGATGTCCGGTTGTGTCTTGCAATTACAGAAGTATTATCAGAGTCCACGCTCGTTGTCCATGAACGGCTGCGAGGGGGACCCCGCGGCCCCCATCGGCACCGCCGAGACCCGCAGCTTCCCGGCCGTGGCCACCCCGGGCCTCGCCGCCGACCGCCTCGGCTCCGCCGTCGCCGCCCTCAAGGCGAGCCCGCCGGTCTCCGGCTCCGGCATTATCCGCCTCCAGGCAAGTCAAAAAGAGCTTTCGTGTCGTCGGCCGTAACTGGCCAAAAGCGGCGTCGTTGTCGCGGTCGTCAACGGATAACATTTTCGATAGAATCCTGGCCAATGGTGGTCGTCCACGTGTTCGGCCGGGATTGGTTCCTCTGATTGAGCGGAAGGAGGAGAAAAATAGAATAAATAATTTCCGCTTCTTTTCCCGCGCGATTGTTCATTGCTCTCTCTCTCTCTCTCTCCCGCTGGCAGGTGCCGATCCACGAGAAGATCGAGTCGATCGACTGGCTCCACTCCCAGCGGCAGCTCCTCCCCGCTGCTTCTTCTCCGGCCGGAGCTCCGGCGGCGGCTCCGACTGCTTACTCGAGCAGCCGCCCGGCGCCGGCGGCAACGGCAACGGCAACGGCAGCGGCAGCGGCAACGGCATCGGGCGTCTCCGCTGCCGGGCGGAGCACAGGCTGGTCAGCGTCGCCGGCGTCGGATCCGCGGTGTTCTTCCGCCGCGTCCGCCCCTTCTCCTACGAGGATTGGCTGTCCATCAAAGGTAACGCGGTTCGCGGCTCGCGTTTTGTGGCCGCCTCCCCCCCGTCGCGTTGTTCTGTATACACGGATGCAATCTAGAGCGCATGAACAAAGTCAATCCGAGCTGTGAACATCGCAATTGGAATGAACTCGAATGAGTAGCTAGGCCGGGCGCTTCGATTTTTCCGTTTTTTCATGAACTTAGTTCAGCTAGATGAAGCTTCAGCAAAAGACTGATTGGGGAATTAGCAGATGAGACAAATCGTTTTCGCTGGGGTTTGTGGGAGATATTCGCGATTGACCATAATCGAGAGTTCATTTTCCGTTCAATTTTATAGGTTCCTCTCCACAAGCTGCCCTTTGATCCGTGCTTATGGAGCAATTCGCTTCGATGCGAGATCGAACGTGTCACCAGAGTGGGAGGCTTTTGGTTCATTCTACTTTATTGTTCCTCAGGTAAAAACTAGTGCCGTTCTTTTGAAGGACGAGTTAGGAGCCGTTGATTTTGGAGTACTAATTGTAGACTCTTCTAGTTAATGGCAGGTTGAGTTTGATGAGCTCGAAGAGAGCTCTATGCTTGCGGCTACCATTGCATGGGACAATGCTCTTTCTTGGACTTGGGAAAAGGCCATAAATTCATTGGAAGCTACTATAAACCAGGTCTATCTTCATTTCCTGGACGACTGATTACTTGTTCCCTCAACATGTCTGATTAAGTTACTCTCTGTAGATGCAAGGACTGTGCATCTGATGACTGCATTGGATTTGAATTTTGTAGATATCGTCGCTTGTGATGAAGTTAAGAAAGCAAGTGCCTAAAGCATTCATCTTAAGTAGTAATCACATTCCCAGCAAGAACTACTGGGATCTTGCGGTGAAGAGAGCTTTGCAGATGATTAATGGTGATGACTCTGCCCTCATTAAGGTAATGAATGTTACATGCATATCATCGCTGTCGTCAGTGGTTATCAAGACTCTTGTCACTTTTTCTACTCATACCATAAGACTGTCGTCTTTGTTCTGGTATACTGTCTTTTCTCCCTGAAAAAGCGTCTTATTCTCCTTTCACTGGATTCTTATTGGTTTTCCATTGTATCTCTCTGAATTTAGGTTGTGCTAGCACGAAGCAGCAGATTCCTTACTGCTACAGACATTGATCCTATAACATGGCTTGCTTGTTTACAGGTATTAGTTTGTATATTGGACTTATATCATGGCTTAATCATTATTTAGGAGGCTAATGTGAAAACCAATTTTTCAGATTGAAGGTGAAAATGCTTATCAGTTTTGTCTTCAGCCGCCTAATGCTCCAGCATTCATTGGAAACACGGTAATTGTGATTGTCTTCATATTTTAATTTCTCTCCCTGGGATTAATGGGTGTTCTATTTTTGACTTGAATAAACTTTGTGAATAGCCAGAGCAACTATTTCACAGAACCTGGCTTAGTATCAGCAGTGAGGCTTTGGCTGGAACACGTGCTAGAGGTGAATCAGTGGCTTCGGATCTCCAAATAGAACTTGACTTGCTTTCAAGGTCTATATTTTCGCTACAGGAATAGACCTTTTAGCACTGTGTGCTACTTTTCAGATGTGCATTCTCTCTAATTTCTCTTGTAATTTTCCTCTTATTCATATTTTTCAGTCCAAAGGACCATCTGGAGTTTACTATAGTGCGGGAGAGCATAAGAAGAAAATTAGAGGCAAGTCTTTTGTATTCACCTTTGAACTGTTCCTTGCATATGATGTGAGTTTTTTCTCAATAACTAGTCACTTGTACTCATAGTTCGAAAGTAGCTTTACATGCTAATGGGCCTTAAAGTATCTTGCATGGATGACCCCAAGCCATCATTGCCAACATTAATGAAGGTGGTGGATGCATGAAGTTGGCATGCTGTTTCTGAAGAGAGGAGACATTTGAAAAGATTTTTATGTTTGCTGAGGGCTCATGCAGGAAGTGAGCATGCTGTGAGGGGAGGAGCAAAAGAACACTCATGTTTCCTTTTGCTCAATATCTATAAGTTTTCCTTGAAAGGAAGGGAGATCAGTTTCCTTAGATCCTTACTCCATACTAGCATGACCATGTAACCAGTAAAACAGAGCTTTGACAATTGACACACTGATAAAAGGATCCTTGTTCAGAGAGTGCACAAGCTAGTTTTTCTCCTTGTCTTCATAATTATGATCTCAGAGGAAGTAACTTGTACAGTGATTTTGCTACTGTAGTGATAAACGTTCTCTGAGGACAAATATGGAACATATTTGTTTACCTATAGAAACAGTAAATTCACTTCTATTGCTGTTTTTGTAGGCTGTATGTAGTGGAGTAGTCGTAGAACCAAGAAAAGCAATTCGTAAACTTTCTAGAGTTCAGCATCTACATGCTGTTCTGGCTGGTACATTGAGAAGTGAAGATGATGAGGTAAGAGTCTGGTCGCCTTCCATTATCATCGTCCTGATTGATCTTTAGATGTTTGGTATCATCTTATGGTGATGAGTGTTCTGATGGAGTTCAATTTTCCTTCTTCTTTTTTTTTTGTGTGGTTATTACAAAATTTAGCTGACTATTGCTTTGCCAGTATGACCTTCTGTCTTCTCTCCACCCGAGTCCAGCAGTTTGTGGATTTCCAACAGAAGAAGCAAGGCTTTTAATTGCTGAAACTGGTAACTTCATTTGAAACCCAACTGTTGCATATCCATTTGTTTTCGTTCCTCTAATTTGTGTGGCAGCTTTCAATCTTCAAAGGTGTGAATATGACGTAAAATCCGTTGTTTTGCTGGGATTGTCGGAAGTCATGACTTCTTACTTTGCATAAATTGAAACATGGGATTTCCCATAGAAAGATAGAATTAGTTTCACAAATTTAAAGCATGTGCTACACTACAATCTGATACTTCTCTCAGAATGGTTGCTCATTCTTTAACACTATTAACAACTAAGAGAATGTTCTAGTGGTCTGGTGTCTGGCAGCCTTAATGAGAATATTGCCTCGCTAACTTCTGTTTCTGAACCACCGTAGGAGAACCTCCCTGCTTGCTTGCTTTCCAAACTACCAATTGTTAATTGGTACATCTATAATAATGTTCATTCTCCCTGAATGCTTTTCTTCGCAGAGGTATTTGACCGAGGAATGTATGCTGGACCTGTGGGCTGGTTTGGAGGAGGAGAGAGTGAGTTTGCTGTTGGTATTAGGTCAGCTTTGGTTGGAAAGGTGATCCCTCCAGATTTTTATTTTACTGAATTAGATGCATGTCCTTTAAATGAAACTATTCTTCTGGTGCCCTGGATCCAAATGCTTCTTTGCTTTGGTTTATCTAGCAAAGATAAGTGCATTGTTGTCCCATAAATTAGTTTTAAGGAATTAACCTAAAATTTTGAATGCTTATGCTGGGTTTCAGGGTCTTGGTGCTTTAATTTATGCTGGGACTGGGATAGTGGAAGGAAGCGATCCATCTTCTGAATGGGATGAACTGGAAATCAAGATATCTCAGGTATGTGACGCGTATGCTCTACTTTCTATTTTACTTCACTGACGACCTTTAAAGCTTGACATTGTAGAAGAATAAGAGTTTTCTGAGAGGTGATTTCCTAGCATCACTAACTTAATGTACCAAGAATATTAGGAATTTCATATTTGTTTATGCAGTTCATGAAATTGCTCAAACTTGAGGTGCCTTCACGACGAGTTGATGACTTAGGGATAAGCATACTTAAAGGTCAGTGACTGTAAGCTCTACATTTCTTTTACTTTCTTCTTGAATCATATTTTGCAACTATAGCTATGAAATTGCAATGAAGTTGGCGGTATTCATGATTCATAATAGGAAAATGTTACAGTCCAATGTGTTTTCAGAACCACCATTAGCAACCTTCTAACTAGGCGTTTTGAGGTCTTGAAATGCTCCCAGGCGAACTGAGATGGGGCAATGACTGTCATTGGCTCAAAACGCCAGTTTATCATAGACACAGCAAATTGGACAGAAGTACCTTCTCTTGTGAATGATCCACGCGTCTGTTTGAATATGTGGGGATACATGTTCTTGCTATGTCGGTCACTTCATCACATGTATTCCAGTATGTTTCCTGAACATTTTCGTGAATGATGAATATGGTTTGTTTCATGCTCTCTGTGACAACTGATGTACTGAAGATCACTAGATTTCGGATACAGAGGTTATTGTTACCAAGTAGTCTGCGCTCTTTAGTTTTTGCTTTTCTACTTCTGCCCATCTTGTTGCCTCTTCAAGTGATCGATCTTGTGCCTAGCTTTTTCAAAAAACAATCCTCCCGGCATGTGTCTTTGTTGGGTATCTTTACTCTCCACTGTAAGACATCTTGTTGCTACTTACTGTCTACTATCGGCATCACCACTGGTATAGTCTTCAGTCTTTATTAAGAATTTTTCTCCAGAGGCAATTTTAAACAAAATATACCTTCTGAAATAACTTTATTAATATCACCAGAAGATGACTGACCGTGGTATCTGCATTTGTCCAACATTTTCTTCCTCTCATAGAGCAGAAGTAGTGACACCAATCTATTGTGCTCCTGAACCTGTGTCTCCAACCTCTATATAGGGAGAGGCGCTGGCTTTCTTTGTGGATGTTGTTTCTGTGCAATCATAAGTATATTGCTTTATGTGTTTCAGTGTTTATGCAGATGAGGGCGCCTGCAAAGTGCATGAGTCTGGTTACTAATGTCACTGGCTCTGCTCAAATTGCATCCTTTTCAATAACATTTCCGGTTGGACTTCCAGATTCAGCAAAGAAAGCTCCATTTGATGTTAGGTCTTACCTGGATCTCCATACAACCACACTTTCTGGTGTATAGTCCCTCTTGGTCACCCAAATAAGAGACGTAATCGGCATTCCAAATTTATTCATTTAGCGTCGAGCATTTCTTTTGTGCAGAAAACCGAAATCACATAAATGTACAGGCATGCAGTGTCTGACATTGTCTTTATGTATGCTTATTCATTTTTTCATTCTTAGTTGATTTCTAGGAGATGATTGAAGAAATAGTATTACAGCCTTGCAATCCGGATTTGGAGGACAATGATCTGTTACCCTGGTAAATGGAAAGTCAGCTTCTATACTAACTATGCAATGCAGGAGGCAATGAGTTTAATAAATTATCAACTGCAAGAATGGTAACGCCTCAACACCTCGGCATGTCCGGACCATTCCATGGCCAATGCATTTGGAAGCTTCATTTAATTGTCAGGTTGCATCATAGGAGTAGCTATTGCTACCTCCAAAGTCAGATGACCTGGATACTCCATTTGTCCATTCAACGTGGATCTGAGAAGACAATTTGAATCTGATTTTCTGTGATATTTTCCCCCATTTTTCTAGGCAATTTTTCACTGTGATAGTGCGAATATCGTCATGTCAAGCATGGATGGGGGCTTGTGAACCAAGCATCCTCAAGCGCCGTGGTACCTGAATAGATGTGCGCTCTCTTTTACTCGGAAAGACTATTCTTTCTCAATCCCCTTCCTAGTTGGTTTCCTTTTTCTCATTCAGCCGCACTGAACTTGAAGATGCCGGTTTGCGTAATCATGACATCATGAGTGAAAGATGGTTAAAGGTGAGCGAGCGAGCGTCCAATCAGCTCGATGCAGAATGCTATTTCGATAGGTGGACTGAAGGATTGAAGCTTCAACGAGTAGCGCAAGTGCAGATACGAAGGCTGTCCATTTTTTTTAAGACCTTCCGAAGCATGCCATTGGCGGCCAATATTCTCAAACCGGGCTTCCGCAAGAGTCGTCATCCGAAGGTGGCTAAAGCATAAGGTCCAAAAAAGAGAGCATATGTTCCAAAATCCACTTTGATGTGAAAAGGATCCGATTCCTAAAAGGCACGCTGAAAGGGAAGAGACTTGTCCGACCCGGATTCGTCGCCGAAGCGGGAAGGAGAAGCTTCCTTAGGGATCTGTGCCTCCCAAAAGCTTTAGATTTCGAGATCACTATGGTCCCTTTTGCGATGCGATAGAGAGAGAGAGAGAGAGAGAGAGAGATAGAGAGATGTTAGTCAATCGACGACAAGCGAGGATAGGAACAGTAAATCTTGTATTTTCTTCCCTCTAATCTCTAGAAATGAAGGACATTACTTTTTTCAAATCCCATTTCCCCTTCTGCTTCGATTCTCTTGGGATGCCAATCCTTTCATCCGAATATTCTATGCCTCGAAGTAGAAGTGGACCAATTAAAAAGCGCTCCAGTGCAAGTTTAACGGTGGTGAAAATGCCGTGTATTGTGCTGGCGAAAAGTTGCAGGACCCATTTTAGGATTTCGGGGATCATCCGAAGCCGGTTCGGGTGGGAAATTCCTAGCGCCACATCGGCATCATCGGGTCGTCGTTGCATTTACGGTTCGGATCGGAGATCGGACGAGGGCGCATGGGGCGACGGGTTCCGATCCGACCGTCGATATAAGGGACCGAACGGCTAAGTCGCGGGGTCGGAAAAGCGCTCGTCGTACATGAGGTGTGCGTGCGGCGAAAAAACGAGAGGGCCCGAGAAAAACAAAAGGAGGATGCTTTTGAAGTGAGAGAGAGAGAGAGAGAGAGCAGCTTTAATTCGAAAAGATGCAGGAGCTTTTGACGAAAAGTGGGGGAGGTAAGGGAAGCTTATGTCGCTGTGGAATCATGTGCCCCGCTTTGCTCATTGCCAGGACTCACCGAGACAGAGCATCTCGTTCTGTGCTCATTTGCGTAATGTCACTGTGCTTTTGACTAGGTAATGTCGCATCTCCCGTACATGTATTCCCCTCATAATGTATTTAATGCCTACGTATGTGTACCTAAAGAAATTTTGACCGATAAATTTAACCCGCTGTCTTGACATAATTCATTCCCCGTATTTATCGCATCAATACGTTTACTAGATTCTATTTGCCTGTGTCGGCATCTAACAATAATGAGTGTGCTTGTGTCCACGCATGCATTGGTTTGGATTCCATAAATTTTCTCTTGTCAGGGTTTGATTCACACGCACAAAATGAAATGACCCATCTTATGCTCGGAAAATCACAAAACGTCTCTTTGTGGTGGCATGTCGGACTTAAACATGCCCCCTTGTCTTGTGTGCACCTTCATCTTATAGTGACTATTCACGATAAATTAACAAGCACTAATTGTCATTTCGTGTCAGAATATCCCTACTTTGCCTCTTTATAGGTTCATATGCGCTTCATCAATACGCACCCTCTATCCACTAAATCGAATCTTTCAGGCTAGATATTCTAACACAGTATTGAATACTAATGCTATCTCATTTTAACACGGTATCGAGTGCTAATGCTATCTCATTTTATTTTTAGCAAAACTTTCTAATCGGACGTTCTAACATTTGGGACATATTAAATGAACTCCGGTCCAAGACAATCATCCGAATTTGACAAAATAGATTAGCGAAGGTCTCAGTTACGGTGGTGGGGGCAGATCGAAGACAGATCCTGGAGTGTCGGGTTGTCAGACACCCAATCCGGACACCATCCGAAACCACAGGGAGGAAAGGTATCGAATATAATAAAACCCTAAACCATTTCACCATAACTCCCTCATCAAACTAATATTTTATAAAGAATTTATTTATAATAAGCATAATAAATAAATAAATAAAGAGAAAATGAGGAGAATAAAAAAAAGGAGAGAGAGAGAGAGAGGCAGCCGAACAAACAGACTTCTCCCTTCAGTTTGGAATCTCTCGAGCTCACTCCACTCCGCTTCCTCTACCCCACAAAACATTCCTCTCCCCCCTAAAAAATAATAAAATAACAAAATAAAATAATAATAACCCATAAAAATAAATCAAAATCCAAGAAGAAAAATTTAGTCATGAGGAGAAAAAGATTTTGCGAAAAGCCTTTTCCCCATAAAGCAAGAATCTACAAACCCCCACCGCTTCTCCCCCCGCCATCAACGCCATTATCTCCTCCTCCCTCCCTTCCTTCCTCTCTCCGGACGACGATGACACCATGACGACGGCCACCACCACGCCGCCGCCGCACCAGCCGCCGCCGCAGCAGCACCAGCCGAGGGCCGTGCGGAAGCTCCTCGTGGAGGTGATCGACGCGCGGGAACTGCTGCCCAAGGACGGGCAGGGCAGCTCCAGCCCGTACGTCATCGTGGAGTTCGACCACCAGAAGAAGCGGACCTCCACCCAGTACCGCAACCTCAACCCGGCATGGCACGAGGCCCTCGAGTTCGTCGTCTCTGACCCGGAGAACATGGCCTACGAGGAGCTCGACGTGGAGGTCTTCAACGACAAGAGGTTCGCCGCCGGCGGCGGCGGCCGGAAGAACCACTTCCTCGGCCGGGTCAAGCTGTACGGGTCCCAGTTCCAGAGGCGCGGGGAGGAGGGCCTGGTGTACCACCAGCTGGAGAAGAAGAGCGTGTTCAGCTGGATTCGCGGCGAGATTGGGCTGAGGATCTGCTACTACGACGAGCTCGTGGAGGAGCACCCGCCGCCGCCACCGCCCCAGACGCCGCCGCCGGAGGAGGCGGCGCAGCATCATCACCCTCCTCCTCATCCGGGTCCGGAGCTCCACGAGGGGCCAGGGGTGGCGGTGGGGATGAAGCCCCCGCCGGTGATGGTGGTGGAGGAGGGCAGGGTCTTTGAAATGCCGCCGGGGGCTGAATGTTGCCCGCCACCGCCGCCGCTCCGGCGACCCGACCGGTCGCCCTCCCCGCCCGTGGTCGTCATCGAGGAGTCGCCGCTGCCGTCCCACGCGGTGCACTTCCGCCCCGGGCCGCCCCCGCCCGAGGCGATGCAGCCGCAGCCGCAGCCGGCGGTGACGGCGTACCAGCACCTCCCGGGGCCGCTCACCCCGCCCAGGCGGCGGCGGCGGCGGCGGGGGCGGCGATGCAGTACCCCTCGCCGGAGGTGCGGCGGATGCAGGGCGCGCGGGTCGGGGAGAGGGTCCGGGTGCTGCGGCAGCCGGCGAGCGGCGATTTCTCGCCGCGGGTGATATCGTCGCGCCACCAGAGGTTCGCGTCGGAGACGGAGCGGATCCACCCCTACGATCTCGTGGAGCCGATGCAGTACCTGTTCATCCGGATCGTCAAGGCGCGCGGCCTCGCCCACAACGACAGCCCCTACGTCAAGGTCTGCACCGCCACCCACCGCGTCCGCTCGAAGCCGGCGGTCCACCGCCCCGGCGAGCCGACCGACTCGCCGGAGTGGCACCAGGTCTTCGCGCTCGGCCACAACAAGCCCGAGTCGGCGAGCTCCACGCTGGAGATCTCCGTCTGGGACTCCCCGTTGGAGAGCTTCCTCGGCGGCGTCTGCTTCGACCTCTCCGACGTGCCCGTCCGCGACCCGCCCGACAGCCCGCTGGCCCCGCAGTGGTACCACCTCGAGGGCGGCGACGCGGCGGAGCGCAGCTGTGTCTCCGGCGACATCCAGCTCTCCGTCTGGATCGGCACCCAGGCCGACGACGCGTTCCCGGAGGCCTGGAGCTCCGACGCGCCGCACGTGGCCCACACGCGCTCCAAGGTGTACCAGTCGCCGAAGCTGTGGTACCTGCGGGTGACGGTGATCGAAGCTCAGGACCTCCACATCGCCCCGAACCTGCCGCCGCTGACGGCGCCGGAGGTCAGGGTCAAGGCGCAGCTCGGGTTCCAGTCGGTGAGGACGCGGCGGGGGTCCATGAGCAACCACGTGCCGTCGTTCCACTGGAACGAGGACCTCGTCCTCGTCGCCGGCGAGCCCCTGGAGGACTCGCTCATCTTGCTGGTGGAGGACCGGTCGAACAAGGACACGCTGCTCCTCGGGCACATCCTCATTCCGGTGGCCTCGATCGAGCAGCGGATAGACGAGCGGCACGTCGCCGCCAAGTGGTTCCCGCTCGAGGGCGGCGCCGGCGGCGGATGCGGAGCCGGGCCGGGGCCTTACTTAGGTAGATTGTACCTGAGGCTGTGCTTGGAAGGCGGTTATCACGTTCTCGACGAGGCCGCGCACGTGTGCAGCGACTTCCGGCCCACGGCGAAGCAGCTGTGGAAGCCGCCGATCGGGATCCTGGAGCTCGGGATCCTCGGGGCACGCGGGCTCTTGCCCATGAAGACGAAAGGCCCCGGCAAAGGGTCCACGGACGCCTACTGCGTGGCCAAGTACGGCAAGAAGTGGGTTCGGACCCGGACCATCATGGACAGCTTCGACCCGCGGTGGAACGAGCAGTACACTTGGCAGGTCTATGACCCGTGCACCGTGCTCACCGCCGGCGTCTTTGATAATTGGCGGATGTTCGCCGACCCGTCGACCGACGAGAGGCCGGATTGCCGCATTGGGAAGATCCGGATTCGGGTATCCACATTGGAGAGCAACAAGGTGTACACCAATTCGTATCCGCTGCTGGTGCTGACGAGAACCGGGTTGAAGAAGATGGGCGAGATCGAATTGGCGGTCCGGTTCGCCTGCCCGTCGCTGTTGCCGGATACTTGCATAGTCTATGGTCAGCCCCTGTTGCCGCGGATGCACTATCTCCGTCCGCTTGGGGTGACCCAGCAGGAGGCGCTGCGAGTGGCCGCCACCAAGATGGTAGCTGCGTGGCTCACGAGGTCGGAGCCGCCGCTCGGGCCGGAAGTGGTCAGGTACATGTTGGATGCCGATTCGCACACGTGGAGCATGAGGAAGAGCAAGGCGAACTGGTTCAGGATCGTGGCCGTGCTGGCGTGGGCGATCGGGCTGGCGAAATGGTTGGACGACATCCGGAGGTGGCGGAACCCGGTCACGACGGTCCTAGTCCACGTCCTGTATCTGGTGCTTGTGTGGTACCCGGATTTGATCGTGCCCACCGGGTTCCTATACGTGTTCCTGATCGGCGTCTGGTACTACAGATTCAGGCCGAAGATCCCCGCCGGGATGGACACCAGGCTCTCGCAGGCCGAGTCGGTCGACCCGGACGAATTGGACGAGGAATTCGACACAATCCCGAGCTGTAAACCCCCCGACATCATCCGTCGCAGATACGACCGCCTCCGACTGCTGGCGGCCCGGGTCCAGACGGTCCTGGGCGACTTCGCAACCCAAGGCGAGAGGGTCCAGGCCCTGGTGAGCTGGAGGGACCCGAGGGCGACGAAGCTGTTCATCGGAGTGTGCCTCGCCATCACCCTGATCCTGTACACGGTGCCGCCGAAGATGGTGGCGGTGGCCCTGGGATTCTACTACCTCCGCCACCCGATGTTCCGGGACCCTATGCCGCCGGCGAGCCTCAACTTTTTCCGGCGACTTCCGAGCCTCTCCGATCGGCTAATGTAGAGATTATTAGAGCCTTGAAAAAGAAACACTCGGTAGAATTAGTTTTTGAAATATATATTTTTTTTGGAGAGGGGAGCCAGCCAAGATTTATGGGGAGGGAAAGGGACAAAGGGGCACTGTTTTCGTGTTAAAAAAAGTTGTCCTAGAATAACGTTGAATGATGTTCTTTTGTTTTTGTGGGTTGTGTACTGAATTGATTGACTGACCCTATTCAAAAGCTTTGGAATAAGAGAAAGCAGAGGAGAGAGAGGCTGGTGAAACTAGGGAGAAAAAAAAAAAAATTGAATTGGGTGTTTCTTTTTTTTTATAAATTTTTGTTTTTTTAAGGATGAAGGGACGGACCATTTTGGAAATTAGGCCCAGTGCGGTTTTGCTGTCATGAAAAGGTGTAACCCCCATTGATATGATAATGGTTTCTGACATTGTTCGAACCGTTTTCCCATTTCACTTTTGTTCATTGGAAAGCATTGAGCCCTGCAATGCAAAGCTCATTTCCTCTCCCACTATGGCTTGAACATAGCGTTTTGTTTCGTGTGTATTCTCGCCCCCGCGCGCGGCGCGCCCACCTCTCGCGGATTAAGGCGAACCCTGGATTGAGGGGACCAGTTCCCGGTTGTTCGATTCTCGGCATAATTTCTATTACATATGTCGCAGCATGCAATGTCCTCATGGCATCTTTTCTGGCCTCGAAAGGCAAACAGGATTTGCGGCATCCCATGAGGATGGTGTCCTGTGCCAAAAATGACGCGAAACGCATTCTAAATTAGAGGTAGTCCTAGTCTTTTTTTAACCTTGTACTAGTGGAGTATCATGTTTCTCGAGAAGGCAAGCTTCATCCCTGGCCTCTAGTTCACGACCCCTCGTTTTGCTCCATCGGTTTTTGGGCTTGGAAAAACGAAAGTTAGCTCCTTGCGAAGTCTATAAATAATTCATAGTTCAAAGAGAAATTTGAACATTCTCAAAAGAAGATCCAAAGCCACCCAAACTTGAGGTCCGTTCATTTTTCTTTCTCTCTCCCTGGGTAAAGAATCTTGCTTTCTTACTTTTTTCATATCAACTGTAATGATAGCAGCATCATTTGGAGGATATACCTTGTTCTCTGAGGAGCATATCTGAATTTCATTTTGATTTTGAGCATTCGATGCATCAACCCGGCAAAGTAACCGAAGCCGGGGACCTGCAACAGATTCAATTGAAATGAGGGAACCTGGCTGAACCTTCATCTGATGCATGTCTCTGTTGGCTGGCCATTTCTCTCTCATCATTTTTCATGGTCTTGTCCTTCTACTAGGTTAGCACCGATCCCCCCCTACATTGCATAGCATTATATTTGGAGAGAGACATGGGTGAAAAGGCAGAAGACAAGAGCGAGAAGAAGGACGAGCAGCCGAAGGAGGACAAGCACAAGGATGGTGAACATGCAAAAGAGGAGAAAAAGGAGGATAAAACCAAGGACAAGAAAAAGAAGGACAAGGAGTGCAAGAAGGAAAAAAACCCTGAAGACAAGAAAGACCCGCAAAAGCTGAGGCAGAAACTCGAGAAGGTCGACGCCAAGATGCAGGCTCTGGCGGCGAAGAGAGAAGAGATTCTGAAGTCGATTCACGAAGCCGAGCAGAAGGCCAAGGCTTCTGGCGGGGAAGCCCCGCCAGCCGCCACCTCTTAAGGCGCATGTCAAGGCCAGACAGAGACACTGATGCATAAGATGTACAGAACTTGATTGAGATCAAGGACAATATACCTGTATAATTAGGGATAGAAATCTTGGAGTATAAGAGCTTAGATGATGCACCTATGAATAGTATTGTTAAATATGTGGCATACATGTCTCAAAGAGTAGCATTGCCATGATGTAATAATTGTCACGACATTGATCTTGACATCTAATTGTAACCGTTTATCGTGTAATCCCACTTCATAAAATAATTGAGAATGGCACACGTTTATCAGCATTGTATCAACAGAAGCAGGGTAAAGGAACAATGCGCTGTCACATACCGCTTCTGTGCTGCTGAAATCTCTGTCACCGATCAGCCAATTTCCTCAACATCTCCATGTCCCATTTCTATTGAAGGAAGTTGCGAATTCCAACATCGCATACGTACCATATATTAGCCTGATTTCCACAAGAAGTTCAACCAAACTAAAGTGGAAAAGAGTTCTGGGAAGCTTCATATAATCCAGGGCAGATCATAAAAGTAAAGAAGGAAACTTCCTTGTTGGCCCCATCTCTCTTGGGGCCAATACATATATCTGGTCAAGTATCCCTGCCATCAATCAACTTACATCAATTATAGCACCATATTAACCCACTGTATTACAATGAGCAAGTGCCCAGGTTTTTTCATCAACATTGGCAAAGAGGCCAGAGGTTCATATGCTATCATCTCCCCTTCTTCAATTTTTTTTGCAGTGTTTTGCTTATTATTAGAACATCCTTTACATGTCTAGACATATATCTTTTCGTTATGTGCTCGTTTTTGTAATGTTCTCAGATCTTCTTCACAAGGGTTATGGTCACCAACCTCCGGTTCATTTTCATCAACAATTTATCAACATGAACTGTGACTTGAGCTGTGATGTCTCCTGTCGAAGTAATTCCCTCCTACGAATCTAATTTTCAGTGATGTTTTCACGGGGAGAGATGTTCTGTTACTAGGCATGTTCCGTTCTCACAAAGGAGCAGTTCTTTTTTTCAAAAACACTGAGAATGATATAGCAAACCAATTTATTTGACTCAGTTAAATGATAATGCAATGTCGTCTTGGTGATCAAATTAATGGAAGTTATTGAAATTTTACAAGAGTTGAAAAAACAAATTCTTTCCACGTCATAAAGCGCTTGAATCATGTGCATGTTCAACTCATCCTTTGAGATTTCCTCCACATATTTCATCTTGTGGTTGCAAATATTTTCCTTCTTCCCAGCAATCTCAATAAACAAATATATTACATCTTTTTTCGAGCATGGTCCAGATCTAAATTGTCTACCAACTTATAACAGCAACTATCTCCATCCTGATTGTGACAGTTGAAGATATCGTCCCCGGTTTTGGAACGGCTTTCGGACTCATTGCTCCTTACACTGGCAAAGTAAGAGCTTTCAGTCAGTTTCTAACCAAGTTTGATCTTTTCTGTTCTCACTACTTTTGATATCAATGCCTAGCATTTGCAAGAATCGAAGCATCCCATTAGTTTTTCACCTACATCTCAGCACGATTGGTTCACTCTTGCGTCGTATATGCGGTGACAGGTGGAACTGCAATATTTACATGACTATGCTGCGGTTACAGCAGGCACCGGAGTAATAGCGAATGCTTTCAGAGGATATGACCCGATTATAAGCTTTTCAGGGGTGGTAGGAAGCACTCCTATTTCTCTTGGCACCGATCTTGTGTACGACGTATCAGCAAAAACATTTAACAGAATTGATGCTGGTCTAAGCCTCAGATTCCCTTCCCTTGTAGCTTCCGTGACCCTGTGAGCAATCCCAATTCAGAAAATAGTCACGATTTCTATTGGCTAAAATATGACTTTAGTTATCTAAATAGCGAAGTTGCCAAATGTGCAGAAATGACAAGCTAGACACTCTGAGAGCTTCATTTTACCACACACTGAATCCCCTGACTCAGACAGTGGTCGCTGCCGAACTGAATCACAGCTTTTCGATCAATGACACGACCTTCACTATGGGATCGCAGCAAGCAATATTCCCTTCTACATTAGTGAAGGCTCGAGTAAACACGAAAGGCAAAGTGGGTGCTCTTATTCAGCAACAGTTCTTTCAAATGCTCTCTCTGAGCATTGCCGGAGAGGTGGACTTTCACCCAAATACCTTAAACTGGATACCGAAGATAGGACTGACTATTGCACTTAGGCCATAGAGTAGGGAAATGAAAGAGAACAGCACCCGTTTGCTTGCAGCTCAGAACTGGCCAGAGTCAATTACTTCCATTTACCTGTCTGCTAATGCTACATATGGTGAGGCAAATCATGCAATCCTCAGAGATCTTTATGAACTTGTAGCAGATTAATGAGTTATATACTGGGAAATGAGATTCTATCACTACCATAGCCAAGTACAATCTGAATCTTTTTAGATCTCAGAAGCATGAATAAACCTGACAAAAGGCCGAGACTGCGAGAAAACTTTTTTGCCAATTTATTAACTGGGTCCCTATGATGCTTCCTCTCTAATAGAAATGTTTTTTCTTTCCTCCCCTTTTTTTCCATTTTCTTTTTATGTTTGGACAATGAGTTGTTTGGATGCCACTACTTGCATGCTAGCGATGACGGTAGCGTGCTGGACTAATTGAATGATACATTTCCACCGTCCGTATGCATCAGAATTTCAGTCAAATGAGGAAATAAAGCTGCAAAACTGCAAAACTGCAACCACTTTTAGACACACTTTCCCTGACTATAGCAAATCCGAGATGAAATTTCAAGCGAGCAACTTTCACAGTATCTATGTGCAGAAGTACGGAGACTATGTTTTAGGAACACGTTCAAGATTCACATACACAGTGCTTAAATCATAACTCCAAAAGGTCAAAACGAAACGGGACATTCAGATGACACCATCGGCAAATGCACGTGAAAACATTTACATAGAAAGCCAAAGAAAGCTTCTCCCCTTCCTTTTTCGGGCTTCATCCTCCTTTCCAGTGGTCTCCGTTGTGCAACTAGCTGACGGAGGAAGCTTGAAGAAGTCCCTCACGAATCTGAGAGGCAACATCGCGAATGGTACCGGGACCATGGGGAATGAACACAGCAGAGGATTTAGACGCAGCACCGATTTCCTTCATGGTGTCGAAGTACTGGGTGATGAGAACCAGGTCCATGACATCCTTGGCACTGGTCTCAGGCACGTTTTCTGAGAAGCCCAGTACACTATCTCTCAATCCATCCACAATCGCCTGACGCTGGCGGGCAATACCAAGCCCAGCAAGATACCTTGACTCAGCCTCACCTTCAGCTTTCTTGATTTGGAGAATCTTCCCTGCTTCAGCCTTCTCATTAGCTGCTAGCCTTAGTCTTGCAGCTGAGAAGCGCAATATCATATGACGACATTCAGATACTTAAGAATATTAAAAGTTGGAACAGGACGTTGCTTATGATTAAGCTGGGATACAAATTCAGCAAAAATACGAACTTCTATACACTTTCATTCTTTGTTAACTGGAAGAGCCACCATATGTGCTGAAATATGCTTCATGGCTCGAAAGATAAGTACTTGCTACTGGATAGAAGAATGAGATCAATTATAAATGATCAATAAAATCTTCTGGATCTTGGCCACTTAAAACAATTTAGTGCATCTTCTAAAATCTAGTTCATAATGATCCAAATGCTTGAAAAATAGATGCAAAAGCAGAAAAGCACCCTTCCCGAAATCATTGATTTTTTATGAGGACTACAAAATGTGAAGAAAAGTATGAGATTCCTAATGTTTGTGATTCTTACCAGCATTAATCTCATTCATAGCTCGCTTTACAAGCACATCTGGTTCGATGTCAACAATCAGTGTTTGCACAATCTCATACCCATATGTAGACATGGCCTACAAATATCAATGGCTAGAAGTTAAACCAAGTGAAGTCCATGGTTCATTTTCACAAAATCACAAAGAACCATGCTTCTCCAATCTGTACAATACCTTCTCAAGTTCGTCTTCAACTGCTTTGGCAATTTCATTTTTCTGCTCAAACACATCATCCAAATCGAGTCTTGGAACACTTGCTCTTATCACTAGATCAATGAAAGGAGAAAAGGGATATTACAAATCGTAGTGATTATACATGCATCAATAATGTCACATTTGGAACATACCGTCAAACACATAGGCTTGAATTTGACCCTCGGTGTTGCTAAGTTTGTAAAAGGCATCACTTGCCTGATTTGCAAGAGCACGATATTGCACAGATGCAACAACATTGACAAAGACATTATCCTGCAGCAAGAATGTCCACGTGAAGCCAAACAAACTTATTAGGTTATTCCATGAAGATGAAACTGACATGGAGCTTTTGGCTTTATATGGAAAATCTACTGAGTTCAAAGTATCTCCAAAAGAAGAGGAACTAATCCATGATACTACAATCTAGTGGAGTCTAGTAGGCTGATAAGTGATAGCAATCTTATAAGAACTACTAAAACTTAGCTATTTTCATTGTCGTGGTTGTAGAGTCAGCCTTACTTTTCAGCTAGACAGTGATATCATCTAATGTGCAAAACTCTTGATTACGACAAAGTGAAGTACGTAAAATTCTCACACAGACACAGAGTGAACAGAGAGACATACTTTTGTCTTGGTTTCGCATCGCACATCCAACTGCTGCACTCGAAGTGAGAGATGCCCGCTAGCTGGCTTCCAAGAATCCAGGGAAGGCAATGGCATCCCGGTTGAAGTACATCATCGAACTTGCCAAATCTCTCCTTGATAGCTACCGTAGATTGATCAACTTGGACGCAGCAAAACAGATTGCCCATGTTATCTTAACACTATGCATAAAAAATAAGAGAGTTCAGATCATCAAGCTGTAGGCAGATGATAAATGAAAACAAGTAATGCTTCTCAGAACCCAACATGAGACACCACAACCTTAAAAGCAGGGAATTCTATCAAAAGTAACAGTATCTTCTACAGCATGATCTTGGGCAATCATGAATACGATGGAGAAGTTTTTTCTTATCTACTCATCAACTTCCAGAACAAATTTCTGTGATTTCCTACAAGTACTTGTACCGACCTTGGCTGTGTTGATCTACACTAGAGCAAGCATAAATTGAATTCAACTTCTGCAGCAAGATACCCAAACAGAACTTAGGACATTGGGACAATACTTCAACACCCCCTCTTAAGTGCAAGCCGCCAAAAGCTTAAGCTATTAGGCAGAGAGAAATCACATGAATATGGAGAGCCTTTAGGATGGAACAAGACTTCAACAATTGGAATTTATAGCAAAGTACCGCTGGGTTTTCTTCTGAGCTCGTTTGTGTCTCTTTGTTCTCAGCTGCAAGACAGATAACAGACGCAAATGGATAATATGGAGGTCCTCATTTTAATCGACATAAAGGTTTACGCTGACAACGCCGTGGGAATACAGCACAGATGGAAAAAAAAATGAGCAGGACAAGATCAGCAAGAATAAGAATGAAAGCCAGGAAAAACAAGATAAATTTATCAGCAAGACAAATTTATTCCGACTGACTATAAAAAATCATAAACCAGTACATATATGACAAATTTACCCCAAGCTAATATATTCGACCGCAAAAAACCCAAATTGGTAAATTTGAGAAAAATATATCTTCCGCTAAATTGGATTAATACCAAAAAAATTACAAAAATTATAAACTATTAAATGGAACATAAAATCTAATGTATATGATGAATCGTCACGTGTCATTTAATTTAATAATTTGATAGTAAAATTTAACGAAAACTAATGGAGGGTAAATTTGTCACAAGTGTACAAGTTTGGGGTTTTTCATGATATTAACCCTATAATTAAAAACATAAATAATGATGATGATGATAACAAGAGTTGCCTGCTGTCTATTCCTGGGGATGGAATAGAGTAGTCTTCAAGGTTTCATCTTGATTTTCACCAGAGATGACCTGGAAATGATATGGGAGAAAACAAGAAGAACCAAACGACATGGTCCATCGACCTGGACCAACCGGACTTTTCCCGCGAGCTGTTTCTTGTTCTTTGTAAGAATTGTTAGCAATATTAAGATATTTACTATATTTACTTGATTCTGCACATCTCTCAGGATTCTGCAGATCCTGTCGTTGATAGTGCATATCATTAATTAATCTTATTACTCTAGATACCTATAAATAGGCTCATGTAACATTTATCAATATATCGAAATATATAAATTTCCCATTCTGTCTTGCACATTATAATTCTCAACAAGCTCAACAAGGAAGATGAAATTCATGCACTCGTGTTCTGTCGCCCATAAGGAAAATGTTCTCATTTTAGTCCTTAAAATTCGTGTTATTCTTTTCAATATGATCTACGATTTCATAATATAAACAATCAAACTCTTGGACTTATAATATATTTTTCTTCAAGTCTCTCGTATCAGCAAATTGAAACTGATGGTTTGATGAGTGCTAGCTAGACTCCTATCTTAAATCAGGCCATTCTACGAAAAATCGAAAAGAAAATATTTAAAATTTGCTTTGTCGTATATCAATTTACTTTTTCTTGTATAAGTCCATCGCAAATCTATTGTTCTTAAAGTGCATTTATTTTATGAAAAAAAAATAATGCAAAATGTTTTTATTATCGATAATAATTTATCCTTAAATATTATTGTGAATGATTAAAATATTCTTTATTCATTCATTTTTTTATAACTGATGCAAGTGATCATTTTTGAAAAATGTTTTTAAATCTTGAAATTTTCGTAAAACAAACACACCCTTAAGATAAGGAATTCTTTTGAACTTTCTATTATTTATTTGGCATTGACAGATATCAATTTGTCAAAATTTGAGATCCGATAACTTAATTGAAACAACAATACAAGTTTAAGGAATTAAAAATTTAAGGATCACACTAGAACATCAATGTAGGGACCAAATATGTACTTTCTTCCACCCATGAATTAAAAATTTGATTTGGTCTCCAAATTCACAAAATATAAGATTGTAATCAGTTTGACATGAATAACATGTCAATTTCACATAAGTACTTACAGAAAATAGTATATTTACAGAAAAATATCGTAATAATCATCTTCCATTTTCTCATTCGATATCACTTTATGCTTATATTGAACATTCATACTCTACATTCTAATCATAATATTTCAAATATAAATAATTTCATATCTTAGTCGAGTAAAAATATGAAATACTTTACCCTTTGGTTTAGCTTTTCACTTTCATAAATTGATATTTACAGAGGATGTAAAAAGTGTACAGATTTTAAAAATTAGAGGTCTAAGAATTGTCGCCTGGATATTGTCAATTTTCATTTTAATCCTTCCTCTATCTAATGCAGTTGAAGTCTCGAATGCGGAGGTCACGACCATAAGTCAGCCATTTTTTTTTTTTCTTTATAATAAGGTCTTCATTTAGATATTTCTCGAGAAATATTTATTTATATCACTTTCTTATTGGTCAACTTTAAGACTAGAGGAAAAGGAAAATTTAAAAATAAAAATAAAAAGTCCAAGGCCAATGTGACAAGATCAAGGCAGTGGATTGTGAATCCACCATGCGTGGGTTAGACATTAATTTCCTATTTTTTTGTAAATAAAAAGAAAGAAATTTGAATTTCTACGGGAAATTATCACTATAACATTTTATATAACTCCCCAAATAATCACAAGGCTAACATTTTATATAACTTTTTTCTTTTTTTTTTTTTTTTTCCTCTCTGTTTTTCGGAAAAGCACTTTCATTCATGAAGGAAACTAGAACTAAACAAATGAATTTCTAAACATAAAATATTCCAAAGGATTATGGGGAAAATAGCAACTGATTGAGAGAGTCTTGTTTCAATGGGCCTTACCGATCCAACCGGCAGCTTAATCGGCTTTTTGGGAGTAAAGGACGAGTTTTACCTTTTCCATTTGAGCCAATAAAGCCTGGCATTCATCAACGATGTTCCCCATGGCCCATGGGCATTCGGCCCGGCCGGTGATGTAATCCATGAGTAAGACTTAGACTTTAGGATATAAAAAAAATCCAAGGTCTCGGGTTCGGTCCATTCTCGGTGCAAGTTCTTCGGGTAGGTCATAAGAAAGTAATTATTCGTAAGTTCCTCATTTGGGCTCGGTTTGCTTGTCCTTAAATGGACCATAGAAACAAGAGTATTTGACAGAATTGATGCCAATGTAAGCCTTATATTCCCTTCCCTTGCAGCTTTCCTAACATTGTGAGTAGACCTATCAAAATTAATTATAGACTATTTCTTAACCCATATTTGATGAGCTGAATCATTATTTGGGTTAGTAATATTTACTAAATGGGTTATAAATATATTTAGAATGCCAAAACCCACAAAATATGAGTCTAAATGTGTTTATAGTTTACCCTAACTCAACCCACTTTTGTGACTCTCTCTGCACCATCTATGATAAAATAATAGACTCTTTAAGTTGTTCCAAGTTTAGAGAAATCTTGATGAGCTTGCAAGATGGGTTCGACTTCACCCTTATAAAAAAAATATAAAAACGGTCTCTTTTTTTCTCCATTATTTTTTATTTCTATTAATCTCGTAAGTTTCATTTGTTAGTTATTGAAGTAAACCTTTCCTTGGTTGCATTTGGTATTGTTACTTTACGTGATATTCTAATCTTAGTTCTTGTCATTGTAATCCATGGTTAGCATAAATTGTCTTCTTTATATCTTTTTTTTTTTTTAAATTTCTTACATTCCATTTTATGAATCAATACAAAAATTTAGTAATATGCATCTTATTGTTGAAATAGCGATTTTGTCCAAATAACATATACACAATAAGAGCTTAAAGTGGATTAACTAAGATGCATATTTTCATTGGTTGGATTAACTATGAAGGTATTTTAGTAAATTGGTCAACTATTGGTTAGGTTTGCATGGGTTAGTAAATAGATCAAAACAAGTTAAATAGTTCAATGTAGGTTCAACCATTTTCAACTCGACCAAACTTACTCATTTGATGGCCTTATTAGTGAGCAATCTCAATTCAAATTTTCTGGAAAAAGAAAATAGTCACGATAATTTAAAAGAAACTTTGATTCTCATTTCAACTCTATTGGACAATTTCTATTAGCCAAAATACGACTTTAGTTATCTAAATAGCAAAGTTGCCAAATATGCAGAAACTACAAGCTAGACACTTTGGAGCTTCATGTTACCACACAATGAATCCCTCCGACTCGAACTGCAGTCGTAGCTGAACTGAAACACAGCCTTTTTCGATCAGTGATGCGAGAATCACCATGGAAACGCAGCAGGCAATATTCACTTCTACATTAGCGAAGGCTCGAGCTAGCAGGAAAGGTGAAGCAGGCGCTCTTGTTCAGCAACAGCTCTGGCAAAAGCTCTATTTTAGTATTGCTAGGAAGGTGGCCTTTCGCTGGACTTCCTTAAACTGGGTACTGACGATAGGACTGAGTATTGCACTGAGGCCATAGAGCATGGAAATGATTGAAAATGGCACCCGCTTGCTTCCAGCTCGGAACTTACTGCAGTCAAATAGTTCATCAACTTGCTTCTCTGCTAGTGCTACCTATGATGAGGCGAATCAATCCTCAGAGATCTTTATGAACTTGTATAACAAGTTATATACCGGGAAATGAGATTCTATCACTACCATAGCCAAGTGTGTTCTGAATCTTTTACATCTGATCAGCATGAAGACTCCTGACAAAAGACCGAGACTGAGAAAATATTTTTTTTTTGCCAAATTCGTTAACTGGGTTTCTAAGATTTTTTTTCTTTTCCTTTTTTCCTCTCTAAAGGAAAATGTTCTTTTCCCTATTGTTTTCCCTTCTTTTATGTGTGGATGATGAGTTGTTTGGAGGGCAGTGCATGCATCTTAGAGATAATGGTCATTTGCAGGATTAACTGAATGATAAATTCCAACCATCTTCTTGCCCCAGAAGTACAGTCAAATGAGGAAGTAAAAGCTTCCAAAATGCAATCAATTTAGACACACTATCATTAATTTTAGCAAATCCGAGATGAATCTTCAAACAAGCAACCTGCAACAGTATCTCTGTGGAGAAGCTCAAGACCATGTTTTAGGAACACCTTCAAGATCCATATACTCAGCGCTTAAATCACTCCGAAAGGTCAAACAAAACAGATATTCAGAAGTCATCATCAGCAAATGCACGCGGAAACATTTACACAGAAAGCCAACAAGAGCTTATCCCCTTCCTTATTCAGGCTTCATCCTTATTTCGTGTAGACTCCGACTAGCTGACGGAGGAAGCTTGAAGAAGTCCCTCACGAATCTGAGAGGCAACATCACGAACGGCACCAGGACCATGGGGAATGAAGACGGCAGAGGATTTAGATGCAGCACCGATTTCCTTCATGGTGTCGAAGTACTGGGTGACGAGAACCATGTCCATGACATCCTTGGCGTTGGTCCCGGGAACATTTTCTGAAAAGCCCAGTATGCTATCTCTCAAACCATCCACAATCGCCTGACGCTGGCGGGCAATACCAAGCCCAGCAAGATACTTCGACTCAGCCTCACCTTCAGCTCTCTTGATTTGCAGAATCTTCTCTGCTTCAGCCTTCTCGTTGGCTGCTACCCTTAGTCTTGCAGCTGAGAAGCACAATATCATATGACCACATTCAGATACTTAAGAATATTCGAAATTTGAACAAGATGTTGCTTATGGTTAAGCTAGGATAAAAATTCAGCAAAAAATACAAACTTCTACACGGTTTCATTCTTTGTTATCAGGAAGAGCTGCCTTTTGTGCTTTAAATATGCTTCATTACTGGAAAGACGAGTACTTGCTGCTGGATAGAAGAACGAGATCAATTATCAATGATCAATGAAATTTTCTGCATCTTGGCTTCTTAAAACAATTAAGTGCATCTTCTATGATCCAAATGCTTGAAGAAATGGATGCAAAAGCAGAAAAGCACCCTTCCTGGAATCATTAATTTTTTTCGAGGACTACAAAATGTGCAGAAAAGTATGAGATCTTCTCATGTTTGTGATTCTTACCAGCATTAATCTCATTCATAGCTCGCTTTACATACACATCTGGTTCAATGTCAATAATCAGCGTTTGCACAATCTCATACCCATATGTAGACATAGCCTACAAAAATCAATGGCTAGAAGTTAAACCAATTGAAGTCCATGGTTCATTTTCACAAAATCACAAACGACCATGCTTCTGCATTCTGTACATTACCTTCTCAAGTTCAACATCAACTGCTTTGGCTATTTCATTTTTCTGCTCAAAAACATCATCCAAAAGAGTCTTGGAACACTTGCTCTTATCACTAAATCAATGAAAGGAAAGTATGGGATATTACAAATCATAGTGATTATACATGCGTCAATAATGTCACATTTGGAACATACCGTCAAACACATAGGCTTGAATTTGACCCTTTGTGTTGCTAAGTTTGTAAAAGGCATCGCTTGCCTGATTTGCAAGAGCACGATATTGCACAGATGCGACAACATTGACAAAGACATTGTCCTGCAGTGGGAATGTCCATGAAGCCAGACAAACTTATTGGGTTATTCCGTAAAGATGAAACTGACATGGAGCTTTTAGCTTTATATGGAAAATCTATGAGTTCAAAGTATCTCCAAAAGAAGAGGTATTGATCCATGATACTCCAATCTAGTGGAGTCTATTAGGCTGGTAGCAATATTATAAGAACTACTAAAATTTAGCTATTTTGATAATCGTGGTTGTAGACTCAGACTTACTCAGGGCTTCGAGGAGTATTAATGAGCAGCAGTACTTATTGATTATTGCAAATATCACATGCAAAAAAAGATGATTTCACTTTTCAGCTAGACAGTTATTTGAACTAATGTGGAATTCAAGATTTCTTGGCAAGTGAAGTATGTTAAATTCTCAGAGTAAGCAGATGGACATACTTTAGTCTTGGTTTCACATCGCACATCCAACTGCTGTACTCGAAGAGAGAGATGCCCCACTAGCCGGCTTCCACTAATCCAGGGAAGGAAATGGCATCCTGGTTGAAGTACATCATTGAACTTGCCAAATCTCTCCTTGATAGCTACCGTGGATTGATCAACTTGGACGCAGCAAAACAGATTTCCCATGTTATCTCCACACTATACATCAATAAGAGGAGAATTTAAATCATCAAGTTGTTGACTGAGGAATATTAAAAACAAATAATGCTTCTCGGAACTCAATATGAGACACTAGAACCCTAGAAACGGGGAATTCCATCGAAAGTAAGAGTATCTTCAACAGCAAAAACTCGGGCAATCGTGAATTTGACTGAAGTTTTTTCTTATCTACTCATCGACTTCCAGAATAAATTTCTGTGTTACCCTCTAAGTACTTGTACCAACCTTGTCTACGTCGATCTACACTAGAGCAAGCATAAATTAAATTCAACTTCTACAGCAAGATACTTAAACAGGAACGGAACTTGGAACAACAAATTGATGCTATCTCGTAGCGAAACAGAAAGGCCTGAAGAAAACGACCAACCTGCTGCAAGTATCAAATTAGTTGATCTTCCTGCTCGTCAAAGAGCAACTATAGGGTGGTATATAATGGATACCTATTTATCAAATACTATCTGCCATTTATCAAATGTAAGATTAGAATGACAAGAATTGGTTTTTATGAGAAGAAAAAGTTCGCAACGATCATGTTCGATTTGGATCAGGACTTTCTTTTTCCTAATCAACCGCAAACAACAAAAATCACATCGAGAAACAAGGACTTATTAACCAAATTGACCTGATAATGTTTTCTGAGGACACAAGAAACAAGAAACCAACCAGGGACTATGCAGAAACAAGAAACCAACCAGGGACTATGCAGAAACAAGAAACGAGAGTATTTAGAACCGTGGGACAATATTTCAACATCCCTCCTCACTAGCCGGCTGCGTTTCGAGAATAAGATTCGCTTCTTCTTGAAAGGTATCAAAATAATTAAAGAAATGACGATGGCGATTACAATAATTGCCTGTATTCTATTCCTGGGGATGAAATCAAGGTTTCTTCTTGATTTCACCAGAAACGACCTGGAAATGATACGACAGCAAACAAGAAGAACCAAACGACTTAGCGAATTTTCCCGCGAGCTTTTTCTTGTTCTTTATAAGCTCGACTAGGAAGATTAATTCATGCACTTTCGTGTTCTGTCGCCCAGAAGGAAAAATATTATCATTTTAGTCCTTTAAATTTGTGTTATTCTTTTCAATATGATCCTTGATTTTGTAATATATACAATCAAAGTCTTGGACTTATAAAATATTTTCGATCAAGTCTCTCATATCAGCAAATTGAAACTAATGGTTTGGTCAGTGCTAGCTAGGAGTTCTATCTTAAATTAAGCCATTCTATGGGAGATTGTGTGTGTGTGTATATGTGTATTTGCGTGGCTGTATACTGATTTACCTTTTCTTGTATAGGTCCAGTGCAAATCGATTGTCCTTAGTGTAGCGATTTCATTTTAACTTTGTACTCTTTATTTGTCATTGACAATCATAAATTTGTCGAAAGTTGAGATCCAGTAACTTGATTGGAAAAAGTCTACAACTTTAAGGACTTAATTGTATGAATTACAAATTTAAGGATCACACTAGAATATCAATGTAAAATTAGGGACCAAATATGTACTTTCTTCCACTCATGAGATAAAAAAACTCAACCTGGTTTCCAAGTTTGTGAAATAAAAGATTGTAATTCGTTGGTTAATTCGATGTAAATAGCATACTAATTCTATATGAGTACTAAAAAATGGTATGTTTTAGATAAAGATATAATTCGATCTCACTTTATGCTTAGATTGAACATTCATACTCTACCTTCTGATTGTGATATATTGAATATAAATATTATCATATCTTAGTCTAGTAAAACTATGAGACATTTATACTTTAGCCTTGGATATATAGCTTTCACTTTCATAAATTAATACTTATCGAGGATGTAAAAAGTTTACAGATTTTGGAAATTATAAGTCAGATAATCGTTGCCCTGGCTATTGTCAATTTTCATTTTTCCTTTTTGGCAAGAGGATAATACAATTGGATAACATAAAAGAAGCCATCGCAATCTTTAGGACCCGAAGGGAATCAATCCCCTATCTAATGCTGTCGAAGTCTCAAAGGTGGAGGTTAGATCCATAAAGTCAGCCATTTAGTATTGTTATTATTATGATAAGGTCTTTGCTTAGATATTTCTTGAGAAATATTTATTTATATCCCTTTCTTATTGGTCAAATATAAGACTAGGAGTGAACATGATTCCACGATAGAATTTAGAACCGGAGAACCAAACCAATAGGACCCTATTTAGTTCAAAGTTCCAATGTATGCAAGGTAGGTTCCAAGTTCTAAATATTAAGGAATCTGTTTCAATGGGTAGATTTTAGATTATAGATTAGTGAAACCTAAAACCTATAACCTAGAGTCTGGAATAAATTTTAGTGTTTTTATTGGTCTATGTTTTTGCGTGATCCTGTGATATCCTATAATATTTTATATTTTTCATGTTTCTATATATAAATTATGGTCAATGAAATGTAGCAGCAAATAATGGTTATTAAATGTGATAATTCATTGCAATTATACAATTAGTAATAGTGTGGAACCCGGGTAGATCTTGGAACTTGTGAACAGTTTTCAAGTTCTAGGATATGTAGGGTAAGTTTTAGGTTTTAGAAAATGAGGAACCTGTTCCATATAGGTTCTACCTAGAACTTAAAATCATTCACCCTTAGATAAGACTAGAACAAAAATGAAAGTTTAAAAAGGAAGAAAAAGTCTAAGGCTAGCATGACAACATGGTTGATCAAAACAATCCCCAAAATAGTCAACAGAAGTAGGGCTCGAATTTTAGGATTTTATAATGAAACTTTGAACTATACTCATTGTGACACATTTATCTTAATCTTTTTTTTTAATCCTATATCGAGGTTCCATAAGATGATATGTCCATTAAAACAATGCCGTTTTTATGTCACTTTAGTCACGTGAGCTGAGCACCATATCCATAAAGTTTGCTTTCTAGCATTAATGTAGGCATATCACAATGCTCACAGGTGGAATTTTGACAGAGGATAAATGTGTCGCACAGATACAAGTTTAAAATTTTTAATGATCATCCTTTTGCCAAAACGATTTCGGGTTTGGTCCATGCTTGGTGCAATAAGATGGAAAGTATTCGCCGGTTTCTCGCTAGGGCGCAGATTGCCTATCCTTAAATGGACCACATCAGCAAGTGCACTGAACGGGACTTTAGTTATCTAAATAGCCAAGTTGCGAAATATGCAGAGCTTCAGGTTCCAACACAGTGAATCCCCCCTCGACTTGAACGGCGGTTGCAGTCGAACTGAAACACAGCCTTCTCGAGCAGTGCCATGGGAAAGCAGCAGGCGATATTCACTTCTACATTAGTGAAGGCCCGAGTAGAGCATGGAAGGTAAAGTAGGAGAAACTCATCGAAAAAATCTTAAATTTATTGTAATTGTATCAATTTAGTTTTATTTTTTTTTATCAATTTAATTCTAAACCTTTTATATTTATACTAATTCAATCCATCTGGTCAATTTTTGCCAAGCATATCTGACATGGTACTACTAACATTGACATGACATTTTTTAGATAATATTTTAATAATTTTTTCCGACAGCCCTAGGGAAGGGGAAAAAAATTAAAGAAAAGAAAAGAAAAGATTATAAAAAATTCAAAAATATAATTAAAATCTTATTTAAAAAATGCCACTTCAGCACCGGTTCACAAAACTTGGAAGGATGGATTGAACTATCACAAATGCAAAAGATTAGGATTGAATTGACCAAACAAAAAAGAAATTAGGACCGATTTGGCATAATTATAATAAGTTTAGGAATTTTTGGATAATTTTGTCGGTAAAGCGGGTGCTCTTTCTCAGCAACACTTCTTGCAAAAGCTCTGTTTAGGTGGACTTTTGGAATTCCTTAAACTGCATGCCTAAGATACGACTGAGTAGGGAAATGAAATAGAACAGCACCCGCTTGCGTTCAGCTCAGAACTGGCTATAGTCAGATACTTCCATCTATTTGCTTCCCTGCTAGGGCTACCTATGCGAGGCAAATCATGCAATCCTAAAGAGATCTTTATGAACTTGTATCAGATTAACAAGTCATATACTGGGAAACTCGATTCTATCACTACTATAGCCAAGTGCAATCTAAATCTTCTTAATTCTGGTGACCATGAATAAACCTAACAAAAGAACGAAACTGCGAGAAAACAATTTTGCCGAGTTTATTAACTGGGTCGGATGGCACTGCATGCATCCTAGAGATGATGGTAGCGCTTTGGATTAATTGAATTATTTATATCAACTGTCTTTATGCACCAGAATTCCAGTCAAATGAGCAAATAAACCTGCAAAAACTCTCAACCACTTTAAGACACTATCCTTGATTATGGCAAATCCGAGTTGATTTTTCAGACAAGATGTCTGTGCAGAAGCACGAAGACTATGTTTTAGGAACACCTTCAAGATTCATATACACAGTGCTTACATCATCACTTTAAAACGTAAACAAAATGGATATTCAGAAGACATCATCAGCAAATTCACAAGAAAACATAAACTTAGAAAGCCAAAAGAAAGCTTCTCCCCTTCCTTTTTCGGGCATTATCCTCATTTCAAGGAGACTCCGATGTGCAACTAGCTGACAGAGGAAGCTTGAAGAAGTCCCTCACGAATCTGAGAGGCAACATCGCGAACGGCACCGGGACCATGGGGAATGAACACAGCAGAGGTTTTAGATGTAGCACCAATTTCCTTCAAGGTGTCGAAGTACTGGGTGACAAGAACCATGTCCATGACATCCTTGGCACTGGTCCCAGGCACGTTTTCCGAGAAGCCCAGTACGCTATCTCTCAAACCATCCACAATGGCTTGACGCTGGCGGGCAATGCCAAGCCCAGAAAGATACTTTGACTCAGCCTCACCTTCAGCTCTCTTGATTTGCAGAATCTTCTCTGCTTCAGCCTTCTCAGTAGCTGCTAGCCTTAGTCTTGCGGCTAAGAAGAACAATATTATACAATGAATCTTAGATACTTGAGAATATTAACAGTTTGAAGAAGACAATGCATACGGTTAAGCTCTGAAGCAGATTCAGTAGAAATACAAATTTCCACACAGTTTCACTCTATTTTAACTGGATGAGGTGCTTTATGAGATTCAACAAAACTTCATTACTGGAAAGACAAGTATTTGCTGCAGGATACAAGAACAAGATCAATTATCAATCATCGATAAAATCTTCTGAATCTTGCCCTCATAAAACATTTTAGTGCATCCTCTAAAATCTAGTAGATACTGATCCAAATGCTTTAAGAAAAAAGATGCAAAAGCAGAAAAGCACCCACCCGAAGACAAGAACAAAGAGATAAAATCATCAACTTTTAAAAGGACTACAAGATGTGCAGAAAAGAATGAGATATCCTAATGTTTGTGGTTCTTACCAGCATTAATCTCATTCATTGCTCGCTTTACATGCTCATCTGGTTCAATATCAACAATCAGCGTTTGCACAATTTCATACCCATATGTAGACATAGCCTGTAAAAGTTAATGGCTAGAAGTTAAACCAAATAAAGTCCATGGTTCATTTTCACAAAATCTCAGAGAACCATGCTTCTGCATTATGTACATTACCTTCTCAAGTTCATCTTCCACTGCTTTGGCAATATCATTTTTTTGCTCAAAAACATCATCCAAATTGAGTCTTGGGACAGTTGCTCTTATCACTAAATCAATCCAAGGAGAAGTAAGCCATATTACAGATTATAATGACAATACATGCATCAATAATGTCACATTTGGAACATACCGTCAAAAACATAGGCTTGAATTTGACCCTTTGTGTTGCTAAGTTTGTAAAAGGCATCACTTGCCTGATTTGCAAGAGCACGATATTGGATAGATGCAACAACATTGACAAAGACATTGTCCTGCAGTGGGAATGTCCATTAAGCCAAACAAACTTATTAGGTTATTACGTGACAACAAACTGACATGGAGCTTTTAGCTTTACATGGAAAATCTACCGAGTTCAAAGTATCTCCAAAAGAAGAGGCACCATTAAAAGTTTCATTGTATTGCTGATACTACAATCTAGTGGAGTCAATTAGACTGATAGCAATCTCATAAAATATACTATAACTTAGCTATTTTCATAGTCATGGTCATAGACCCAGCCTTACTCAGGGCTTCAATGAGTATTAAATTAGCAGCAGTACATATCGATCATTTGCAAATATCACATCCAGAAAAAGATGATTTCACTTTTCAGCTAGACAGTGATTCGATTTAATTTTTCATGATTTCTAGACAAGTGTGAAGTATGTGAACTTCTCCCACAGAGTGAACAGATTAACATACTTTGGTCTTAGTTTCACATCGCACATCCAACTGCTGCACTCGAAGTGAGAGATGCCCTGCTAGCTGGCTTCCAAAACACCAGGGAAGGAAATGGCATCCCGGTTGAAGTATGTCATCGAACTTGCCAAATCTCTCCTTGATAGCTACCGTGGATTGATCAACTTGGATTAAGCAAAACAGATTGCCCATGTTATCTCCACACTATGCATCAAAAAGAAGAGAATTCAGATCATCAAGTTGGTTGGCTGATGAAAAATGAAAACAAATAATGCTTCTTGGAACTCAATGTGAGACACAAGAACCTTAATAGCAGAGAATTCTATCAAAATTAACAGTATCTTCCACAGCATAAACTCGGGCAATCATGAATTTGAACAAGAAGTTTTTTCTTATCTACTCATCAACTTCCAGAACAAATTTCTGTGATTCCCTATGATTACTTTTACCAATCTTGTCTACGTCTATCTACACAAGAGCAAGCATAAATTGTATTCAAATTTTACAGAAAACTTGAAACAACGAATTGACACTATCTCATACCGAATTGTAAAGAACACAAACAACAAACAGTAAGGCTTGAAGAGAATGACCAAACCTCCCTCAACTATCAAATTATTCGATCTTCCTGTTCCTCAAAGAACAATCAGGATGGTCTATATAGTATTACTACTTACCAAACGAGTATGCGACCAAGAGCGAGTGAGAGAGAGAAAGAGGGGAGAGAGACTATCGATGCAATAGGTGGTGGAGCATATACTTAAGAATGTTTATAGTAAGATAAGGATGACGACTTAATACAAGAAAAGTTTTTTATACCCAACCCACGATTTGACTCAGCAATCATTGGTCAAACTCTCGTTTCTTCACATTGAATGAACAAGAAAAATTCAAATGCCAGCTGCACCAGAAGATTAAGGGAAAAGCTCACGAAGCTTCATACACATAAAAAACGACGAATTGAATTCATAAACAAGCAAAAAGTTGACAACGTCGCGTCTCGATTTGGATCACGACCTTCTCTTTCCTAATCACCTCCAAACATCCGAAATCACGTCAAGAAACAAGAACCCACAAAGCAAATTCACCCAATACTGTTCCCGAGGACAGCCAAGAAACAAGAATCCACTCAAGAGTCTACGCAGAAGCATAACAAGGTCGGACCCACCGGGTTTTCTTCTGACGTCGTTTGTTTCTCTTCGTTCTCGGCAAAGAAACAGATTATCGACCCAAATGGATAAAATTCAAGATCCTCGTTGTGATCGGCATCGAGGTTCGATGCTGACAACGTAGTGGGAATACAGCAAAAATTAAAAGCAAAAGAAAAGAGACAACGCCGGCAAGAATGAGATGCCGCAGCTTTTCGAAAGGTACCTTAATGATTAAAAAAAATGGAGACGATGAGGATGAGGAAGAACTACCCGGTTTTCGATTTCTTGGGGATGAAGTGGTTTTTCAGGATTCCATCTTGATTCCACCGTAAATGGCCTGGAAATGACCCAGCGGAAAACGAGATGAACTGGGCTGTCATTTGTTCCTGATAAGCTCAAGGAGGAAGATCAGATTCGTTGACTTTTCGTGCTCTGTCGCCCATTGGTTGTGTTTTTCTTTTCAATATGGTCCTTGACTTTGTGATTTTCTGCAATTGAAGTCCCTGAACTTGTAAAATATTTTCAATCAAGTCTCTCTGCCACCTATACCAGCAAATTGAAACTAAGCGGTTGATGGGTGCTAGTACCACCCTAATTTGACCAAAAACAAAAAGAGGCCTACCTTAAAATAAGAGGAAAATGACATAGACGATTTATGAACTTTTGCCCCATATATAATTATGGTTCATGAATTTTTAATTTGTCTACTATAGTTCATGAACTTTAACCAAATGTGTAATATCGTTCCTAAACTTTTGATTTATTCAATGTGACCCTTGCAATTTTAATACATGTTCAGAGAATTTTCATATAGTTCATGGATTAACTCAAATAAGTACTAAAAGTTTAGGGACTGCATTAAATAAAGTAAAAATTCATGGATGACATGAAACATTTGGCTAAAGTTTAAAAGCCATATTGAACAAATTAAAAATTCATGGACCACAATACATATAGGGTCGAAGTTTAGAAACTATTTGTATCATTATCCTAATTTAACCCATCAGAAGATATGAAAATTGCGTAGTCATATGGTGAATTCTTGTTCTTGTATAGGTCCAATGCAAATCAATTGTCCTTAGTGTAGCAAATTCTTTTTAACGTTATATTTTTAATTGGCATTGGCAGACATCAATTTACCAAAATTTGAGACCCGAGAACTTTGATTGAAAAAAAAAAAAAACTCTACTAGTTTAAGGAATTAATTACAAGAATTACAAATTTGAGGACATATCAAAAAACTTATGCAAAATTAGTGAACAAAGATGTTCTTTCTTCCTATCATTCTAAGAAGAAAACTCAACTTGTTTTCAAAGGTCGCAAAATAAAAAATTTGATCTCCTTACTCCGTTCGTTACAACCACACGAATGGCATGTGCGTTCTTATGAATTTTAAAAAAGACGGGGGATTTTGGGGGGCATATCATGATAATCCTCTTCCATATTCTCATTCAATTTCATTTATGCTCTATAGATTGAATATTTCACTAAGGGTAAATAATTTCGAAAAATTTTAGTCGAACAAAGAAAAATCCTATGAAAAATTGAAAAGTTTTTACCTTCCCCTTGACTGCTATGCAACATGTGGGCAATTTTATGGAGGATATAAAATGTACAAAACTTTGAAAATTAGAAGTCGCAAAATGGGGCAAGAAAATAATCGTGCCTGGGTATTTTCATTTTTTATTTTACTTTCTTAGCAATACAATCTAATGTATAGAATCTGAAGGGAATCATTCCTCTATCTAATGCCGTTGGAGTCTTGGACGTCAAGTCTACAATCATAGGTTAGTCTTTTTTTTTTTTTTTTTTTAATGAGGTCTTTACTTAGATATTTTCTCAGAAATATCTATTTATATTCCATCTTTATTGGTCAAACACAAAATTAGAGGGAAAGGAAATTAAAAAAGAAAAGCCTGAGGCCAGCATGTCGACACAACTGATCCAGACAATCCTCAAAATAATAGGCTGAAATTCCGTGACATAGATTGCTCAATGGACCCGAGATAAATTTATGGATTGATAGAGAGAGATTATGAAAAAGACAAGTAGATAATTTAACCGGTTGAATAAGCCAATCCCAAAGGTGGGTTTTATTATTAATTTTAGGATGAGGATTAGGATTCTCAAATTTGGTTCGGCCAAGTTTGAGTTTCGGATCAGATTTTTATTTCTATTTTTTTTAGACCCCTGGTTTCAGGTTTGGTTTGTATGCGATGCAAACTCATGAATGGGATCATAGGAAAGTAAATAATCATGAATTTCTCGTTTTGGGCACCGATGGCTTTTCCGTAATTGGACGAAAGATTTGGGTTAAGTTATGAGACATTTCTAATTTAGAGTTTTGTTCTGCTATTTGGCCGTACAATTAGCTCGAGTTGTAAGATGTAATTATTTCTCGTGAGATCGAGTCAAATATGGTATTCCCCGTAGCAAAACAGCAAAGAAGAGGAAGGTCAGACATCATTATCTATGATTGCTGGATGAACGCGGGCCAGTAGACGAATTTTAATCAGAAAGTGACCCCTGGGATTCATTCGGATTGTAATGTTGCATCATAACGTATCAAATACGATATCCACTGTGTTTGGTTCGATAGGTGGGGAAAAATCTCTCGACAAATGCAAAAATTTTAGGTTGAAAGGTTTCTTTCGATGTACAAATAATATTTGATAAAATGTAGTTAAAAGTACCTTGACAATTAAACGTTGTTTGGAAAAAAATTAAACTCATATTTTTAAGATAAAAAAAAAAATCAATGGTCATTGCCTCATGTGACGTCCCCAACATGTCACGGCTAACGTAGCATAGTTGTTTTATTCATTTCACTTTTTCTTAAGCATGAAGAAGGGTAAGGGACTACAGTAGTCCAGGAGTGCACGTAGAGTTCTACAAATGGGGCAACTTCATTCCTTATTTATTTATTTATATATATGTCAGGCGACAAGTTGGGTAACGTGGAGAATTTGAAAAGGTTGGTACTACTGACTAAAACCGGCTGTAAGTTGGTCATCGCCTAACCCTCACCCTTTGTAAAAAATCTTCCAAGTCCCGAAAATCCAAATGTCCTCCTATATGCAGCGGGGTTGCCTCCGCTCCCTAGTCCATCGTCAAACAACGGGAGGGGACCCACTGTGCACTCGTTGATGCGGGCATACATTCCAACGAACCCAAGGGTTATAGGCCCTTTAGGAAGCCCCACATCCACAACTAAACGAGACATGATCTGGATAAAAATTGTATCTAGGAAACCGGGGTCCATAAACTCGTCCTCTTGCCAAGTGAAATTGACTGGTATTCTGTAACGGACCATAGGGGAGCAGGTGGGACCGACATGTCTATTCATTTTATAAACTCGTCCTCTTGCCAAGTGAAGTTGACTGGTATTCCGTAATGGACCATAGGGGAGTAGGTGGGACCGACATGTCTATTGATTTGAAAAGATAAAGTCACAAACTAGTGAGCCTAAATCCAGCAAGCAGAAAGTCCACCGGTCTATATAACATAGATCAATCACCATGCCAACAAGGAAAGCCTCAATATAAAGTATAGTAAATCATTAACTTACCTAAGAGCCCTTTCAAAATAACGTAACAAAGCAATGGAAATAGCAGTTTTTCTCAACAGGTAATTAGTAGCTCAATTTAAAGATACCAAAATTATATTAGATAGGAATTCTTGATGCCATCATCATCCGGGGAACCCTATTACCCCTCTGGCATCTTGCATCCATCCAGCATTAGGAGGACATCTGGGGACTAATTTACGCCCCTAACCATATGGAGGAACCTAGTTACTCCCCCAAGCATGCCTACTACAACCCGGGGCATCGTCATCTCAAGAATTGACGGTAATCTCAATCACATATCCATATCATGATGCATCAATTCTATAATTCAATTTGAAAAACACGTTCACGTTACTATTACCCAAGAACTCAAAATGTGAACCTAATGAACACTCAGTCATTTTATCCCCTAAACTAATACATTTTCACTGGTGCCTACGTTAGATGAACTATAAGTAGAATTTCATATCCTAGACCTTAAAATAGCCTTATAAGGTGTTTTGTGTGCCTTTAGAAATGGCAGCTGTTATCAAAGTAAACGGGTTTAAAAAATTATGAAACTTTAACATAAGATAGACAAGATCTAGAGGGACATTTTCCATGATGGACTCAAAGTTCTGTTCAACTCATACAGTTCTAAATAATTTTTAGTAGACTGGGCCAAGGCAGTAGGAATTTCTAAAACGTAATGGAGCAGGAAAATAAATTTTTCACAAACTAAATGTGATCGAAAAATCATGGAAATTTTATATGTGATAGTATAGAATATACTCTACAACTTTCATGAAAGATGCATGTTAAAATTCATGATTAAAATTTTTATGGAAAATGGAAAGCAGGAAGAGATCGGTTCGGTGACCCCGAAAACAGCTTTCAAACCCCGTAGTTTTTCAAATATATTTTCGTTGTACAAAGTCCAAAAAATCTAAAATCAAAGTTTGTCATGGGGCAGCCAATAAGAGACAGCTTTAATGAAGAATACCCCATGAAATTCACCTAACATAATTCAGTACAAAATTAGCAAACTGGCAAGTTGGTCTAAAACCAAACCAGTCTCGATTAATCTTTCCTATTTTGGCTCAATCCTTCGGTACCTTTAGCCCAAGCATGTATGCTGACTTCATATGCCACCTTCCCATAGCACCTATACACATCCAAGACTAAAGTTTCGACTTTCTAACTGCATATAACTTTATCCAAAACCTGCAACTAGGTGCTAACTTCTCCAGAAATACTAGATTCAACAAAATTTTGAGGAAACTCTCCTCGTTACATGACAAACGACCGATATAGGATAGAACGGAGGATATTCACTTGTGTCAAGTCCTAAAGGATTGCGATTGGGGCTCGGCGGGGTGACAGTGGCGACGCGGTGGCTTTCAGAATCCAAGGTTGCTGCGGTCCAAGCTAAGGCGACAGCAAGAAGACGGCAATGCAGTGTCGACTTGCCTGGGGCGTCCGGCGAGTTGTGGTGGCTGAGGGAGACAACGTGGTTGACAGGCGACGATCGTGGCTGTGGTTTTGAATATGAATAGAGAGGAGTGAAGGCATGGATCAAGAGTAATTCGGTACAGAGAGGGAAGAAGAGCCACTCGAAGAAGAAGTGTGCTGGCTTTCTTATTTATGCCTGATTTTTGTTTTCTCTGCCAAAGTCACCCTCTCCATTCAACATTTGCTTGATTCAGTGACTACCGGGCGTCCTCCAAGGATGGCAGCAGTTGGTCTTCAAGTTGGTCACCATGGTTGACCATGTGCGGCACTGCTTGAGGCTGGCGAACGGAGAAGGGGCCATCTAGCCATGCGTGTCGCACACAAGGGGGCCAGTTGGCACCATGCTGAGTTGGCTGACTTGATGGGGATGTGGCAGTGATAACTACTATGACTGGGCGTGTCGTCACCGAGTTGAGATGGCAACATCGGCAATGGCTAGGGTGATGCGTTATGGCAATGCTGGCTTGGCAAGGCTTGAGACGTTGTCTTGGTAATGAAGAGGACGAGTTGAGGCGAGGCACAGCAAGACCCCATAGCGAAATTCGACGGCGAGCTTAGTGGTGCAGCGACAACTTTTAAGCATTAAAGCTTGTGATTCTGTCGAGCGAAAACCCAGATGTCTCAAATCTCCCCCTCTTAAGGAATTTCATCCTCGAAATTGAACATCCCCTTATGTTCCATTGAAGAGATGAGGATACCATTGTTTCATTTCCTCCTTGCCCTCCCACGTTGCCTTTCCATGTGTGGTGTCACCATAAGACTCTGACAAATGGGATTACCTTTTCAAAGAACTTGCTCTTTACTCGCACCGGCTCTTTTATGTATTTCACCTTTTCATTCACTTTGATGACAGAATGTGCATGAAATTGGGTTAATACTTCCTCAACATCGATATGTGGAAGACATCATGTAGATTCGATAGCTTGGGAGGCAACGCCAGTCTGTAGGCCAAATCCCCTATTCTTTCAAGGATTTCAAAGAATCCAATATATCTCGAGCTCAACTTGCCTTTCTTCCCAAATCTTGATATGCCTTTTATCGGTGATACCATTAAGAATACATGATATCCCACATTAAATTCCAAGGGTTTCCTGTGCTTATCTGCATAAAAATTTTGTCAACTCTGGGTTGTCTTGAACTGGCTTCTAATGATTTATGCCGCCTTCGAAGTGATTTGTATCCATTCTAGTCTTGAATTCTCTCTCACCATCCTCATTCTAGCATACAAGAGTCCTGCAAGTCCTTCCATATATTTCCTTGTATGGAGCCATACCAGAACTCTACTGGAAACTTTTGTTATAGGCAAATTCTATCAAATGAAGTTTTTTATCCCAATTTCCTTTAAAATCGATTATGCAAGCCCTTAACATATCCTATAGTACTTGAAATACTCTTTCTGTCTGTTCGTCTATCTATCTACGGTGGAAGGCAATACTAAACTAGAGTTTGGTTCGTAGCGCGGTTTGGAAACCTCATTAGAAATTTGAGATAAATCTTGAGTCTTGATCTAAAGTGATGGTCACAGGGATACCATGTAGGCTTATTATATGCCTTACATATATCTCTGTGTATTTGTCCATCATATAATCCATACATACTGTTAAGAAATTGGCAAATTTGGTCAAACAATCTACCATTACCCAAATAGAATTGTGATCATTTGATGTCCTTGGTAATCCTTATACTCTCCCATTTCTATTTTGGAATATTTAGCTATCTCAGCATTCTAGCAGACTTACGATGTTTTGCCTTCATGTGGCACTCAGATTTGCGCCAGTTAAACTGCCGCATTTTAGAAACTAAGTTATTATAATATTTAGGAAAATAACCTTATTAGAATAATGTTGATAGTTTGCTAAACTATGGATTTTAAGAGTCCCTAAAAACATACAATGTTTGAAACTTAATGGTTGCACGTGTCTTGATGAAAGTTTGTTGAGGGTCCCTGGAGTAAATCCACTGTCCCGCATTGTGAAGTTGCTTCTGCGCGGGAGGGAGGTAACTTCGAGAGATAGTAGGGAACTAGGGGTGGCATTGATTTCCTGTGGCCAGCAAAGAGAAGACGTTCGTGTCAGAAATTATATGGGCTAAGGAATTATTATGGGAAAAAGGGGAAAAGAAATAATTTTAAGAAGGCCCACTCGTGTAAGCCAGCCATTTTTCCTTTCTTTGGTGTGGTTAGAAAGGTCGAGGGATAGCTGTCAAAGGAATTTTCCCCCACGTGAATGCCAGGTAGAGATGCAAGGAGCTGCCACTTTTAATTTCTTTGCCTTAAACATCTAGCAGCCCAACTCTCCCTTGCAGAAACACTACCTCGTACCATTCCTCGTCTCTAACCAGTAGTGTAACATCCTGAATTTTCGGATTTTATTTTCGATTAAATGAATCAGGCCTTTCATCAACACGCCGATAGTGCTATTCTTTGAGCTAATCACTCATGAGATAACTAGACTACTTGGGGAAGCCATTAAGGGATTTTAACGCAATGGACTTGAGAATTCGACTATTCGACCGTGCTAATCTACAATGGTTCATTACGGCATAGTCAAAAATCGATCAGAGACTGGGGATAGGTCGATTGGATAGAGATATGTGATTAGTGTGTGGGTGATTTCACCTAATTGCAAAATTCTCGTCGAACGGTACTAGACCGATTTTTCTGTCATTTTCATACCATGTGTCTGTATTTGAAATCTCGAGATTTTCACGACAACCGAGAGCCGCCAATGTGTCGAAGATAATCGATCACGGGTCAATTGCACTAAAAATTTCTAAAAGCTAGGTAGGTTAGGTAAATGCTTAAATCGCGTCGATTGAAATTAATAGAGAATTTGAACCCGATTTCATAAATTGAAAGTTCTGTCATGTCACGATTTATTTTAGGAACGTCGACTCATCCTTCGAAGAATTTTTCGGTGAGTTTGGGATTTTTACGGAAAATCGTTTCGGACGATTCGGAAAATTACGGAAATTCGGACGGGCCAAATCAAAGGGATTTTTGACTGGCATACCAAGCTATCTGGAGAATGGAACTTGTAAAAATTTTGTGGGCTTCATCTTCGTCAAAATTGGACATAAAGTGGAGAATTTGGTAAAGAAATTTGAGTCCCAAAATTGGTGAAATTTGAAGCCTAGAAGGGGACTGCATTTTTGGCTTCAAATTTGATTAATTGTTGTATTAATTTTCAAGAAAGTAATAGGGGAGGGGACCAAGCATTCAATGGAAGAGATCAACCTTGTTGATTTCCTCATTTGCCAGCTTCTTGTGCACGCGAACTATGCCGGTTCCCCCCCCCGGCGCCCTTTGCCGTTTCTGCTTCAATCTCATCTCCCTCCTCCGAGCATTTCTTTCCCTCGACCCCCTCGGTTTTCTGCCTCTCTTTCTTTCATTTTCTTCGAAGCTCAGCCTGCAGCTCACGTCTTCATTCGTCCGCTTCCTTCGTTGCTGCCATCCACTTCCCCGTGTCTCCCTTCAGCTGTCACCGGTCAATTCCAGTGTTCCGGCGAAGCTCCCCTGAAGCTGACTTGAAGACGCCAGCAGCTGCTTCACTTCTGCTTCACCGAAGCTCTGCCGTCCACGCGTCTCTACAGTCAACCGAAGCTCCCCACACTGACCTCGCTGCTCCCGTCATTCGTCCATTTCTCTTTCTCAAGCTGCCACACGTCCGTCCCCTTTTGCAGCAGCCAAGTCCAAGTTCAACGCCGCAGCTCCATCTCCACTCCTCTCTCTTGTCCGTTCGGCCCACAGCCCACCGAGACAACACCGCCCCATTTTCTGCCACGTCTGTGTCGTCTCCCCACGCCGATCAACTCCAGCCCCATCGAAGTCCCGCGGATGACCCAACAGCTCCCACCGATCCTCCTCCATCTCCTCGAAGACAGTTCACCGAAGCAATTTCATGGCCCGTCTCCACTGAGCCCAACCGCAGCCCATCTTCAGCAATCTAGCCCACGCAACAGTCCACATCTCAGCCTGTTAGTTGGGTTCAGTTCAGCCCAATGTGCGGCCCAGCCCATTTATAGCCCGCAAGTTTAGCCGCAGTAGCCTGCGAAATCAGCCTGGCCCATGCATCTCAGCCCATCAATTTAAACCCAAGACCAAGCCCAGCAGTTGCTGTGGGCTTGCAAGGCCTTTTTGGCCTGGTCTAAGTGTCCGTTGATGTCGTCGAAAGTTCGGGTTTTGGCCACCATTACGCCGCCATTGCGGTAAACCGATTTTCGCGCTAAACCGGTGAGTTTGTGCACTAAACTCTACTTAGTAGGCTAATGACGTTTAAGAGGTGTTTAGTTTAAATTAATTAGGGATTATGTGGTTAGTTAAATTATATTAGTAATTTAATTAGTTAATTATGCATGTTATGTGGTTAGATTAGACTAATTAAGGCCTAGATAGGATGAGCTATTTTTCTAGATAGGTTCAGAAATTTTCCAGACCCATTTAGGCGGTTAATTTAGCAATTACGGCCTAAGTGAGTATTTTTGGTATTTAATAATTAATTTCCGTAATTAATTAATTAATTAATTATTTTTCGGAAATTAGACCGAGATAGTTGGTGACCGGATTTTTGTGCTAATTGCAATGGTGTGGTTAATTTATGCAATTGAGTGTTAAATTGTGCAAATTGAGTGCTGATTAGAATTTTGAGTATTTAATTCCAAAATTTGTGAATTTCGATATTTATTCAGAAAATATCGGGTGTTGAATTTTAACATCAAAAATAGTTTTATATACTATATAAAACAGTGGGATTTAAAATTGGAAGATATCATTTTATCTAGGTTGAGTTGACCATGTACCCACTTACGACTATTTTATCGTGTCTTTTTAATACGAAGAAAATAAGCCGGGTTCACCATTTTAATTGAGGCATTTGAGTGCAATGCACGGTGTCCTGGGCCGAGATTGAGTGGTTGTGTGTTGGTTAAGAGAATTCGTCCCGGGCTGTTAAGTTGGATGTAACCCCTATATGGGATGCCCCTAGACAACGGGAAGCCGGTCGCAGTAGATTTTGGACACGTGCTCCTTCGGGAAAGTCGTCTAAAAGAGATATAACCATGTTCAATGGGGTGAGACAAAGCCTGGCAATGCCAGAAGACCGCCGAACAGAGAGTAGGCTGTGCTATATGCCGAGATAAAAAACTAGGAACGCATGATGAATTGAGTTGAATGTGTCGGATTATGGGACAAAATTGTGTGGCACGGTGTGGGACGTGTCATAATGATTTGGCCCTATAATCAGGACCCCGGTGCTTGTTTGAAATTTGAGTATGGCATTCTAGTTAATAGAGATCATGGGCATGAGCGAGAGAGAGTGAGACTGTGAGCTAGCGGGCTGGTTTGGGTTCTGTAGGCGAATTGGAAAGGGCCCACGGGCTCGGCATTTTGGTTTGAGGCTTAAGGGTAGCTCGGTGAGGTTGTGACCTTAGGTAGTTATTTTGAGGTTCATGGGTAGCTCGATGAGACTGTGAGCTTTGTTAACTGTTTCGGGTTTTAGAGATCGGTCGATGAAATTGAGTAGTGAAATCCATGAGGTCGACTTGTCAATGTGGGCTCATGTGTGGTGCAATGAAGTCGCAAATGATGGAGGTCGTAAGTTTGATGATTGGAGTCCGCGAGTGAGATTAGAAAGGTCAGGAGGCATCTAGTGAATGACGAGGACAAGGAGGTGTTTCATGCAATTATTAGTTTGCATTTTGGTGCTAGTCTTCGTGTGTGTTCATGCAGTGCTTTGCCGAAGTCATGTTCTGGGAGCCATATGTCTAAGACGGCCCTAAAGAAAGGTGTTTGGATTTTTTACTATTGTGGTAATGATTTGTGGTTTGTAGATAAATTATAGGCATCGTCATAGTTGTCCTGTCCAAGTCAGATGAATTTTGGATTTGGTTTACTAGTCATTCCGCAAGTTCTCATGTAAGAATCAAGTCGTTTAGCTAAGTGATTGCTAAGTGGGGACAGCTCATGTGTCCTGTAATGGACAGTGAGTTCATGTTGGTAAGCATGCTTGGATCAGACAAGCGATACCTAGATCACTAGCCTTTTTGTTATCTATATGTATGACTAATAAAAAGATCTCGTGTTAGTGACTGCAGAAAATGGGATAGAACTGAGGTGTTGAGAGGGCGTAGGGTAAGATTAGGAATGGGCAGCCAAGGTTGTGATAATTCCAGGATGACTGAACTAGAGTATAGGGCCATGCTAGTAGACGAATAGAAACTGGGAAGGTCGAGCAGATCTCTGTCTTGGGTTTGATGATGGGATCGGGACCAAAGACCATGTAGTTCATCACCTTTGAATAGAATTTGAGCTGTCTTGTGCACTGGAACTATTTAGTGCTGCAACAGGATGAGAATACATATGTTTGTGCCATCGGTCGATAAGCCAATGGGAGGCCCGGGTGTTGGGATGCCTGGAGAGGGGTGAGAGGGAGTGGTTGCATACTCTCCAGAGGACTGAGGAGGGTTGAATAACTCCTTAGGGGACCTTGTGATGCCAAGTTGGGTGCGAGGGGTATAGGTCGAGGTGTCATCTCCCCTTGGGTGGTTGTTGCAGCTAAACCCACATAGACGCGTCGATTAAATAGTTTCTATTTTATTTTATTTGTTAGTGGGAACCACACTTATTAGTCCATTGTTCTAATACTAGACTTACCTTTGAGCGAATGGTGTAGACTCTTAACTGAACCCCGTAGTTAATGCATGGCGAATTATTTTATTTGTTAGCGGCCAACCCACGAGCTTGGACCACCGGTTTACTTGCTGAGTTTTGTTTTAAACTCACACTTCTTTAGTGTGTTTTTCTTTTTTTAAGATTAAAAGATATCTTCTGCTCCACCTGCTATCGCCACGACTATCCTCTATGGTGCCCCATCCGACTTTGTATGGTGACATGAGGAGATCCACAATCGGCAGTTCCTAGGCATGACCTTCGTTAAGTTTACCTCCTGCTTGACGGTGGACACGGGGGCACCAATAGGGCCAGCATACCTAGCCTTTGTAGCCCTATATGCACATGTGGAAGGTCGGCTGATGAGACCTCTACCACTGTACGACGAGGGTCTGGGCCATGGCAGTAGCCCAGCGATGTAAGTGGTGATTCGATAAGCGCCTGACTTTTTGGAGAGATTTTGTTTTTTTGTGCTAACTGGCTAATTGATGAAGGACCGTGTGTATATGGCCGATATGGGGCGGTCCTAGTGTTTGTATTCCCTAGTGTTTTTTTGTACAAATCCTCCTCCATAGTTCCATCACCCAACGTGTACAAAGACAAGGTTGTTGGTAAATAAAGTCGAAGGCGGCTTAGTTTCTTATATTCTAGCCTAGTTTAATTGTTATAGTTGCAATTTATTATCAGGATTTTATTGAGTATAGTTCTCCTAGTTTAGCAACCAGGTAAGACAGGGGATCGGGAATTGGCGTGCCACACTTCACTTGTTGGCTGGTCACACATTGGGAAACATGCTTAGTAATGTCCATCTTCATACCATTCTACCAATACTGTTGACTAGGTTTCGGTACATCTTCATATTTTTAGGGTAGATACTATAGTTACTTCTATGTGCCTCCGATAAAATTTCCTTCTTATTTCCTCACTATTGGGCACGCATATTCGTCCTAGAGACTTGGAACTCCGGTCTTTTCCTCGACAATAACTCTTCTTGAAATTCACGACTTCTGGGTCCAATTTTTATAGTTTTCTAATTTTCTAGATAATTTCTGGTTTAATTCTTAGTGTCACTAGTACACCAATAAGACGGTCCATGTTTCTAATAGATTCTATTCTCTTGTCCTTATAATTGTCATGCTAACTGCTGATTTACGACTAAGAGCATCTGCTACCTTGTTTGCCTTCCCTGGATGATACGGTATCTCACAGTCATAATCCTTTGATAGTTCCATCGGCCTTCTTTGTCTCATGTTTAATTAATTCTGGGGGAATAAGTACTTCAAACTTTTATGATCTATATAAATTTCAAATTTCTCTCCATATAGATAATATCGCTATATCTTCAATGAAAAAATTATTTCTATCAATTCTAGATCGTGAGTTGGGTAGTCCAATTCATAAGGTTTTAATTGTCTCCATGCATAAGCTATAACATTCATAAGCTATAACATTCCCATGTTGCATTAAGACATATCTCAACCCCTCGTGGAAGGCATCACTGTATACCGCGAACCCACTTGATCTAGAAGGAATAGCTAGTATTGAGGCCATGGTCAACTTTTTCTTGAGTACCTGAAACTCCATTCATTCCATTCAAATTTCACATTTTTCCTAGTCAATGAGAATCCTTCTATAAATCTCCTATAATAGCCTAAAAGTCCTAAGAAGCATGGTATTTCTATCGGCGTCATTATTCTTGATCAATTTACTACTATCTCAACCTTTGTTGGGTCCACCAAGATTCCTTCTTCTAATGCCACATGGCCCAAAATACTACTCGATCTAGCAAGAATTCACACTTACTAAATTTGGCGTACAATTTATGTTCTCTAAGAGTCTATAGTACTATTCTCAGGTGTTCTTCATGTTTCTCTGATCCTTTTGGATATATCAGGATATCATCAATAAAGACTATCACAAATTGATCCCGATATGGTTTAAATACCCTATTTATCAGATCTACGAATGTAGGTGGTGCATTTGTCAATCCAAATGGCATAACTAAGAACTCATAGTGCTCATAATGAGTCCTAAAAGTAGTTTTTGGAATATCTTCCTTCTTAATTCTTAACTAATAGTACCCTGACCTTAGGTCTATCTTGGAAAAGATTGAACTTCCTTGCAACTGATCAAATAAGTCGTCAATTCTAGATAACATGTACTTGTTCTTGATTGTTGCTTGGTTCAATTACCTATAGTCAATGCAAAGTCGCATCGACCCATCTTTCTTCTTTATAAATAGGACAAGGGCACCCCATGGGGACACGTTGGGTCTAATAAATCCTTTATCGAGTAATTCTTGTAAATGTACTTTCAACTCCTTTAATTCCGCAAAGGCCATCCTATCGGGGATTTTGATATTGGTTCAGTTGTTGGCATCAATTCGATTACAAACTCAAATCTCCCGTTTCGGTGGCAATCTCGGTAATTCTTCAGGAAATACGTCAAGGAATTCTTGGACTACTCAAATTTCATCGAGTCTGGCTTCTTCCTTAGTCTTCCTTCACAATTGTTAGGTACCCATGATACCCTTCATTAAGAAGTACATGCACCTTTGAAGACGAAATAAGAGTCACCGAGGGGTTTATCTTATCCCCATAGAACTCAAAGCTAGGCTCATCCCGTGGGTTTAATTAAATCATTTTCCTATAACAATCTACATTGGCCAGCTGTTTACGGAGCCAACCTATTCCTATGATGGCATCGAAGTCATACATGACCATCAATACCGAGTCTATTCCCCAATCTCATCCACTTATAAATATCTTATAATTCTCACACATTGATGTAAACAACACCGCATCTTTCAGCTACGTAGAAATACTAAGAGGTGTATTGAGGGGTTGGGTTTTCATGTCACCCAGTTGTATATATCTTTCAAACACAAAAGAATGCATGGCACCCTTGTCAAACAATACATAAGTTTTCATGCTATTTATAGAAATTGCACGTGAGATAATAGCTTTGGAAGCCTCTACTTCCTCTTAGGTGCCTACATACACTCATCCTTGCGCTGGCAGTCGTTGTGGTTTTCCTTGCTGAGGTGCTCTGCCTAGATGCTATTGTGCCTACTCATTATTTACTTAGATCCTCTCCTATGGGCAGTCCCTCCTGATGTGGCCTTGTTGTCCACATCCAAAATATCTCCTCGATTCTTGACAGGGTCTTGGCCCATGCTGTCCACCACACTTTTGGCATGATTCATTTTGATATGGTACCTAATTCACAACCTGGCATTTCCTAACTCCTTCGAAATTTTTGAAATTACACTTCTTAAGAGAATGGTCAGGCTGCCCTTAAGATGGATGTAGCCTCTTATCATGTTGAACATAATTTGGTGCCATGTAAGGTCTGAATCCGGTCCTTTAATCACTTTATGCCTGCTCCCTCACCAATTCTTATTCTATGGGCTGAACTTGTTCATAAATCTCATTATAGTCTTTGATATTAATGGGTATTAGTTATTTTCTGATGTCTATCCTCAGGTCTTTAGAAATCTCTTAGTCTTCTCCTCTCGATCCTCCATCAGTCTAGGAGCATACAAATAGTTTAGAAAATTTTGCTTCATATTGGTCTACAGTCATCTAATTTTGGTCCAGTTGGACAAATTATGTTATCTTCTTGTTCGTGGAGTAGTTAGAGAAATGCTTTATGTAGAAAGCCCTAATGAATTCATCCCACATTACTACCGCACCGGCTAGGAAGGTTGTGTCCTTGGAATCCTTCTACCAATGCTTGGCATTTCTTTCTAGCCGGTACTCTGCCAAAGTTATCATCTCCATGTCACAGCAGTTTAGCAGCCATAAGATCCTCTCTATGTCAATCTATTGTTCGACCTCTTCTAGGCTCCCCATGCCGGTAAAGAGGGTGGCTTCAGTTTTAGAAACTGCTCTATTAGTCTTTGGGTACAGCATTCCACTCCAGGTTGCTGTTAGGCTTGCCACTCCATCAAATTTCTTATATTGGCAAGTGCCTGCAGGATATCCTTCATTTGAGCTTTTGCCCTCGATGGGGAAGTGCTTCTTGGCTCACCATGTTTTCCTGCAAATTACTAAGCATTGCCCACGTAAAGATGACTCGATGTCACTAATCGTATAAACATTAATGGAATGAAACAACATATATATGTTATAGGAATACACAAGTAACTTATAATTGTTACTCGTATCTTACGAGTGACAATCTATAACCCATTGTCTAAAGCAAATCAAAAACATGCATTTAGTATCTTTTTGCAGCCGTTCATCCTAACTCATGCTCACTCCTAACGTACCTTGTCACTTTAGTCAAACTTATGCTCTAATACTTCCAGAGTTGTGACGTCCCTGGCACGTCACAACCAGGGTAGCATAATTGTCTTATTCATTTCACTTTTTTCTTAAACATGCGAAAGCGTATGGGATTAAAGTAATACGGGGCTGCACGCTTACTTGTACAAACGGAACAACTTCATTCCTTATATATATATATATATATATATATATATATATATATATATATATATATATGTATGTATATCAGATGACAAGTTGGGCGACTGGGAAATTCAAAAAGGTCAGTTCTAATGACTACACCTGGCTACAAGTTGGTTATCCCACCCCAACTTAGTTGTACATGTGGACGCCTAACCCTGACCCCTTGGCTTTGTAAAAAATCTTCCAAGTCCCAAAAATCCAGCCGTCCTCCTACCTCCCTTCCATGCAGTGGGGCTACCTCCATTCCTTGGTTTGTTGTCACATAGCGGGAGGGGACCTACCGTGCGCTTGTTGATGCAGGCATACATTCCAATGAACCCAAGGGTTACAGGCCTCGTTGGAGGCCCTATATCCACAACCAAATGAAACGTGATATGGATAAAAACTACATTTGGGAAACTGGGGTCGATAAACTCATCCTCTTGCCAAGTAAAGTTGACCGGTACTCCGTAAGGGACCATAGGGGAGGTAGATGGGACTGACATTTCTATTGATTTGAAAAAGATAAAGTCACCAACTAGTAAACCTAAACCCAACAAGTAGAAGGTCTACTGGTCTATATTACATAAATCAATCACCATGCTGACAAGGAAAGGTTCAATATAAAGTATAGTCAATCATCAACTTACCTAAGATTCCTTTCAAAATAACATAACAGAGCAATAGAAATAGTAGCTTTTCCCAATAGGTAATCAATAGCTCAATTTAAAGGTACCAAAATTATATTTGATAGGAATTCTTGTTGCCATCATCATCCGAGGAGCCCTGTTACCCCCCTAGGCATCTTGCACCCATTTGGCATCGCAAGGACATCTAGGGGACCGTATTACACCCTTAAGCATATGAAGGAACCCAGTTACCTCTCCAAGCATTTCTACTACAACCGGGGGCATTGTCGTCCCAAGGACCCATGGTAATCTCAGTCACACATCCATACCATGATGCAGCAATTCTACAATTCAATTTAAAATGCATGTTGATGTTACTATTACCCTAGAACTCAAACGTGAACCTAACGAACCATTAGTCATTTTATCCCCTAGACTGACACATTCTCGCCTGTGTCTACATTAGATGAACTATAAGAAAATTTTCATATCCTAGACCTTGAACTAGCCTTATAAGGCATTCCGTGTGCCTTCAGAAATGGCAGCTATTGTCCAAGTAAACGGGTTTAAAAAATTATGAAACTTAAAAATAAGATAGACAAGATCTAGAGGGACATTTTCTGTGAGAGACTCAAAGTCTGATTCGGCTCATACAATTCTAAATAATTTTTAGTATACCGGGCCAAAATAGTAGGAATTTCCAGAATGCGATGGAGTAGAAAAATAAATGTTTCACAAAATAAATGAAATAAAAAAAATAATGGAAATTTTATATGTGGTAGTATAGAATGTACTCTACAACTTTTATGAAGGACGTGTGTTAAAATTCGTGACCAAAAAGTTTGAGGAAAATGGATAGCAGGAAGAGGTCGGTTCAGTAACCCTGAAAATAGATTTCAAACCCCATAGTTTTGCAAATATATTTTTGTCATACGAAGTCCAAAAATTCTGAAATTAAAGTATGTCATAGGGTAATCAATAAGGGACGACTTTTCATGAAGAATGCACCATGAAATTCATCTCACGTAATTCAACATGAAATTAGCAAACTTGCAAGTCGGACTAAAACCAAACCAGTCTCAAATAATCATTTCCTATTTTGGCTCAATCTTTCGGTACCTTCAGCCGAAGCACATATGTCGACTTCATATGCCACCTTCGATAACATCTATACACATCTACAACTAAAGTTTCAACTTTCTAAGTATATGTAACTTTATCTAAATATTGCAACGAGGTGATAATGTCTCTAGAAAAACTAGAATTAACAGATTTTTGAGGAAACTTTCCTCATCACACGACAAACAATTGACACAGGATAGAACGAAGGATATTCATTTGCCTTGGGTCTTATAGGATTGCGGTTGTAGCTTGGCAGGGTGATGGCGTTGACATGGCGACTTTCGAAATCTCGAGCTGCTACGGTCTGAGTTGAGGTGACGATAAGAAGATGGCGATGCGGTCGTCAGCTTGGCTAGGGCGTCCGACAAGTTGTGACAGCTAAGGAAGACGACATGAGCGACGGGCAATGATCTTGGCTATGGTTCTAAAATATGAATAGTGAAGGGATGGATCAAGAGCCGTTCTATACAGAGAGGGAAGAAGAGCCGCTCGAAGAAGAAGTGTGCCGGCTTTCTTATTTATGCCAGATTTTTGTTTTCTCCACCAAAGTCAGCCTCTCCACTCAGCACTTGCTTCATTCCGTGGCTGCTAGGCATCTTCCAGGGGTAGGAGCAGCTAGTCTTCAAGTAGGTCACCGCGCTTACCCATGTGCGGCACCGCTTCAGGTTGGCGAACAGAGAGGCAGCCATCCGACCATGTGTGTCACGCACAAGGGGGCCATTTGGCAACATGCTGAATTGGGTAACTCGATGGGGATGTGGCAGCGGCAATGACTGTGACTGGGCATGTCGTCATCAAGTTGGGGCAACATTGGCAATGGTTGGGGGTGATGTGTCACGATGATGTTGGCTTGGCGCGACCTAAGACATTGTCTTGGTGACGACAGGGACAAGTTGAGGCAAGACCCCATGGCGAAATTCAGTGGCAAGTTTAGTGGCATGGCAATGAACCTTAAGCATTCAAAGCTAACGATTCCGTCAAGCAAAAACTTGAATGTCACACCTAAGGTCACGCAACCTCAGGTGACCTTCGACAACAATCACATGACCTCGAAAGAGACTCACTAGCGATGTCACACGAGGTTGGATAGTGGAAATAGTGAAGGTAAAATTGTGAATTTCAAAAGTTTAGTGAGGGCACAATTAAAAGAAAAAAAATGCATTAACTTGCCAAAACATGCTCAAAGTCCAAAGTTGGGTAGGACTTGCACTGGGTAGAGGGTTTGGAAGAGCAATGCATACCCAAAAGCTCTCCCCTAAAAAAGCTCCCTTAAGGGTCTCTAGAGCCCAAAAACTCATTTTTAAAGTTGAACCAAATGCACCATGGATGAAATTTTCCTTCCATATTGAAGCCCAACTTCCAATAAATCGGGGATTGGAATAGCGAGATTCTAGCAATATTTTGGGCTTTAACTTTTGATTTGGTACAATCAACATTGGGAGAAATTACTAAAAAATTCTTAAATTCATTACACTTATATCAATTCAATTTTAAACATTTCAATTTAGCCAATTTAATCCTAAACTTTCTAGTTGAGTTAATATAATTCCAAAATTTTTGACAATTTAATCATTCTGACCAATTTTGACTATAAATCATTAACATGACGGTCTAGTCATCGCCAATTATCTTACATAATACGATTGACACTAATATGGACATTTTTTGTATTTTTTTTTCCAAACTTGGGTCTACGACCCTAAGAGTTGGCCAGCCACCTCACATGCCCAAGGTTGAAAAAAAAATAAAAGGAAAAAGGAAAGAGGAAAAAGGAAAAAAAAAATTATTCATGTTAGTGTCGACCATGCAATTTAGGATTGCTGGTACTGACTAGAGCACAATGTGAATGATTTCTTGCTAAGATTGAGCGAAATAATTAAATTAGCAAATCATCAAAATATATAGGACTTATTTGGCACAATTGAAAAGTTTATGACTAAATAGTCAAAATGTTTAGGACTAAATTGAAATATTTAGAATTGCATTGATACTTGTGTAATAAGTTTATGAATTTTTTGGTAATTTCTCTATTAACATTGTGTAGAGATGAGCTCAGTCAAAGTTCGACGAGTAACTTTTGACTCTTGTAGGTATGCCTAAATAGCCTATTATTGGGAAAAATATCAAAAAAGTCATATACCTATGGCATTGATACCAATTTGGTCCTAAACTTTTCGATTTGACCAATATAATCCTAAAATTTTTCATATTAATATTTTCAGTTTTTCCAATCAATTTTAGTCGATCAAAGCTCAAGTGGCAATTTTTAATTTTTTGGGAATTTTTTTTTTTCATTTTTTTCATTTTCCTATTCTTTTCTTTTTACTCTTCTTCCTCCTTGGGCTTCTTCTCCCTGCAGTGGCCGATAAAGCTCATCAGCAACTGGGCCCTCAACCCTTGCCGTCATTGTGGCCTTCCCTCTATGGGGATATCGTTCATACTTTCCATCAATTGTGTAGGAGTAGTGTCTCCGCGACTTTAGAGGTTGAGCTCATATTTCATTGATAATTTGGACTTGGGCTCATGAATAGCTACTAGGATATATATATATCTTTTTATATTTTATTGGTAGTTTGAGCTTGAGTTCATGAGTAGCTACTAAATATATATATATTCTCTTTTCTCTTGTAAATTAAGGGATGCAATAGAGATGTGCGAGATGCTAATTATAGTAGAATCCTCAGTTGGACGTAAACCTAGTTTAAGGGTGAACCAAAATAAAACCTTGCATCTCGAATTCTCTTTCTCTCATTTACTATCTTTTTTTTTTTTTCTTTGTGAATGTGCGATGAATCCTAACATCCCTAGCCTCACCCATGGCCACGAACGAGGTGGCTTCGCCCAAATCTTAAGGCCATGGCGAGGTTGGCCTTGCCTAAATCTAGGCTACGCCTACTAGGCGAAGTCGCCTTGCCCGCGGCCCCCAAGCCTCACCAGCTGTCGGTGAGGGCTTTGCAACCCTTACCAGCCATTGTAGGGAGAAGAAGCCCAAGGAGAAGGAAGAAGGGAAAAAAGAAGAAGAAAATAAAAAGGAAGAAAAAGAGCAAAATTAATTAAAAAAATCGAAAAAATTAAATAATTATTTAAAAAATCATTGATCGGCATTCACGTCAACGTCTGCCAACCAATATTGGCTGAAAGGACTAAATTGATATTAATGTAAAAAAATGTAAGACTATATTGGTTACATATTGAAAAGTTATAACTGAATTGGTACCAATAATATAAGCTTATGACTTTTTGATACTTTTATTGCCTATTACCCAACTGTAATGTAAAGGGAACATCATTTTTGTAAAATATGAGCCATAAAATCCAGTTCGTTATATTATTAGCCAAAGTCCTAACTTATTTTTTTCCTTTTCCCCTCAATTAATAGTGCAATTGAGTGTGAGCATAAAACGAAAGAAGAAGGCAATGACAGCAAAAGCGAAGCGCTCGATCGCGAATAAAGAGGGAAAACGGAGGAGACAAAAAAAATCTCCGCACTTAGCCATTTTTGACGTTTCAATTAGCCAAATCAGCTACAAATCGCAATGCCTAGTAATTATTCAAGCCTATTATTCATCTAATTAGAGTGATTTCAGAAATTAGAGCACAAATTTGGAACAATATCAATTTTAAATTGCGAGGTTCGATTGAGGATTTACTAAGCTGCAATTTTTGTGGAAATAATGCTTTACGGTGTTGTAGAACGGTGGGGTTTGACGAAAATCTATTTTGAAGTATAGTTTGTTCCAAAATTTTACATGCAAGTTACGCATTCAGATAATATGGGATATGGACAAAAAGGAACGTTCTTTATAAATGAGCTTCTTCATTAGCATTTAGGAGCTGATACGTTGATGATTAAGCATAGTAGTAGAGTCATTCGTTTGAGTAGAGTTTTACTTAGATTTTGTATCGTTTTTCAATCAATTAATAAAAATATGAGTACGTCGGCTTGAGTAACCATCGTAGATTGGTTTTCAGATTTCTCAGATAAATGGTGATATATCGTCTAAGAATTTGTAAAATCATATCTTCAAAACAATATATAAGCATATTTGTTGTATTAAATATGGGTTAGGCATTTACTACGATTTAATATTTGTGAATGGTTTGACATTAGGAAAGTTCATGCATTTTGTTTCGAGAAATCAATTGTTAATATTGATTATAGATTTGATTCCTAAAATTTGGAGAATGTTGGTTTGATGCTCAATATTGTGTGAGCCCATGGGGGGGCTTGTGGATATGCACATACCAATTTATGATATATTTTTAGGCCGAACCACTAGCAACATAAGTAGAGATCTAGTCAAGGGAAATCTTTTTCGCCTTGTCATGTGGCAGTATGCGTGACCACTGCCAGGTATTTGTGCACGAGTTTGGTCAATGAAATAGACCATTAACATGTGATTTGAGATTAGTTGATGGAATGGACCATCGACCTGTGGTTACATGGGATTAATTAATAGAATAATTGATTAATAGTTGATTTGTTATTTTGAATTGATATTGTTTATAATCATTTACGTAAAAAGGTTTGTTGGATAGATATTGTTTACTTTTGATATTTTACGTATATAATACTCTAGCTTTGAAATTGATGAATGGTGATATCGTATTTTGTAAAGGTGCAAAGTCAATATTTGATTTGCTTAGAAAAAATGTATTACTCACCAAGTTGTAATTGCTCACCCAATTCTATATATATATTCTTAAGCTATCAATGAGTAGTATGTGAGCGATATCAACGAGAGGATTTTTGGGGATTGAATTTTGATGGTTTAAGGCTGCATCTTTTGGGTTGAATGACAACTGTGTTATCCCCATTCTTAATGAGTTTTGAGTGTGACAATTTTGATTAAATGAAATTAATCGAATGCTCTAAAAGATCATGTTAAAATATCAAGAGAAAGAAAATCGGTATTTCCACAGCTATTAATGCTAGGGTTGATTAACTCGAAGGTACTAATGCTATCTTTATTTCGCCTTTCTAAGTTGAGTGCAGTACCAACTAGGAGTCTAGGATAGCCATGTCTCTATATGCAAATGCATCTTTTCTTCTTCATACATTAAGTTTCAAAGTTTCGATATCCGAACTATTAATGTCTTAAATTTTGAAAAAATAATTATAAGTATTTGACCTAAAAAAATTGACGTGACAAAGATTTAAAGATTTCTTAGCCATTCCGGTACAATTTCTCAAGAAATTTCCCACCCTCGGAGTATCTCATAGGCGAGAATCCGCTAATTTAAATTATATGTTATGCAATTTATTTATAATATTAAACGCAGCTGTGGATAGTATTTTCATTTCATTAATTTTGTATTTTATATTTCTTTATAAAGAGGGGGAAGGATAAATGAGTGACCAATGGGAGCGACGGACGGCGCCCGAATGAGATTACGGGGGGGAAAGGAGACGGAAAATCTCTGGCTAAGCGCGGCCTCCAACCACCGTCCGACGTGGCACATCGCATCACCATCCGATTCGCTCGCGCTCTTCCCCACCCCATCTTCACCAAGCGCAAGCTCTCTCTCTCTCTCTCTAGAGCTCGCAGGGAATCGCTGAACCACCACCGATGGCCGTCGCTGCTCCGTCGCCGGCCGCTTCCCTCTCCGTACTCAGGCGGCGCAGCTCCCTCTCCTCCTTCCCCCGCCGCCGTCGCCGCCGCCGCCGCCGCCGCCTTCCCCGCCAGAAAGGCCCTGACCATCGTCGCCATGGCTCCGAAGAAGAAGGTACTTCTCACATCCTCGTTGCTCCGGAGCTTGGGACTTTTGCGCGGACGAGGAGGATGAAGCGACGCCATTGATGTTTTCTGTGATGGGCAGGTGAACAAGTACGACGACAACTGGAAGAAGGACTGGTACGGGCCGGGGATCTTCTTCGAAGGGAGCGAGGAGGTGGACGTGGACGTGTTCAAGAAGCTCGAGAAGCGCAAGGTCCTGAGCAACGTCGAGAAGGCGGGCCTGCTGTCCAAGGCGGAGGACCTGGGGCTCACCCTCTCCTCCATCGAGAAGCTCGGGGTGTTCTCCAAGGCGGAGGAGCTGGGGCTGCTCAGCCTGCTGGAGCGGGCCGCCGCGGCCTCCCCCTCGGCGCTGGCCTCCGCCTCGCTGCCCATCCTGGTGGCGGCCCTCGCGGCGGTGGTGCTGATCCCGGACGACTCGGCGGGGCTCGTGGCGGTGCAGGCGGTGGTGGCCGGGGGCTCCTGGTGGGGGCGGCGGGGCTGATCGTGGGGTCCGTCGTGATCGGCGGATTGCAAGAGGCCGATTGAATTCATTCCTTAGCGTTAGTTAGCGTTGTAGAATGATGATTAATCTAAAAGATTTTCCTCTCTGTCTCTCTCGATCATTGCATGACCAGCTGAACACGCCTCGCTGTTCTCTTCTCCGTTCAACTGCGACCCGCAAAATTCGAACGAGCTGCGAAAGAGGGTGCGCTTGCGCTTTGAACTGGCCTAACATTCGAACGCGCATCTCTTCATCGTTCGCTGTAAAAACAAACGAAAAAGATCGCTGGGATTTCAGTGAAGATGAAAACCATTGATGGGGAAGATCGAACATGCGGCGAATTTAGTTTAGTACGAGGAAGACGGAGCGACGCTCGAGGAAACCAAAACGAAAGAGAGACACAAAAGAGAAAAAATTGGTCGTAAGTGGAGATGCGGGGTATCGATCCCCGTACCTCTCGCATGCTAAGCGAGCGCTCTACCATCTGAGCTACATCCCCGAGATATGAGAGGTGAAAGATAAACCTTTATTAAATCCCACGTTGAATTTGGAATGCCCCCGGTCAGGAACTACCGCCATCTTTGTAACCTGTAGGACATGTTTGAGCTGATCTCAAGAGCGCGATGACCATCGAGAATCGAAGTGAAAAGGCCTGATGCGAGAGACAAGTATGTAATTTTGAGTAGAATATTAAGCTGTGTCATGTGTGTGGGGTGCGTGTGCGTGGTTTTTTTTTTCCTTTCCCCCCAGCGATCAGTAGTGTAAAGTGTGTATTCAACGCTGATCATGTTTGTGTACAGTCTCTCGAATGGATCGGAGCTATCGATTGGATTCATGGAGGATTTCGTTCACGGGTATCGAGTGATTGGATTCCTGAGAACGTGTAACTTTTCTTTATAGCTAGTTATTGCGTTGCGGTTCGTCAATGAGCATTAGAACCAATTGTAGTGACGTGTTTCGAATTTCCTCTAGCGATGAAACAGGAGATCTCATGCAACTGCATTTATCAATTCCAGAAAATATAAATAAGGAATGAGGTACAACATCCCTGAGCAAGGATAATGGCGACAACTCACTATTCCTGGTACTGATCTATAGATTTAGTCGACTCTGCAAGGCGAGCTGAGACTTTTCTGTCCAAGAAAGCTAGACATGATGCTTTCGAAGAAGGAAAAATTACTTGGAACGTAGATCACAATGTTACTAGTCTAATGCTGGCATTTATATCGTTCCGGAGCTGTAGCTGTAGCGAGTAGCCCAAAAGAGGTAATGCAAGAAATTGATTCCGCTTAGCGCGCATAGCAGCCAATAAAACTTCTCCAGGCGGTAGTGATTCAAGTTGCTGCCGGACATCCAAGGCGTCGGAGATAACATGCCGGTGATTTTGTTGACTATGGAAACGAGTGCTGAGCTGAGGTAGTAGCCCATGGCTAATGATGTCCAGGAGAGCGCTGTGGCCAAGGACCGCATGCTTCGTGGGGTTTCTGTGAAGAAGAACTCCATCATGCCCGCCAGTGTGAAAAGATCGGCCGATCCAAGGAACAAGTATTGCAGTGCTATCCACAAGAATGTGATCGGTAGTGGTCCGGCGGAATCTATATTCCCAGATTCTGCGGCGACTTTCTTCCTCTTGACTTCAACCAAAGCTGCCACTGCCATTGCCACAATGGACAGGACTAGCCCTGTCCCAATTCGCTGAAGATAAGTGATGCCCATTTCGGTTTTATTGATTTTCCTTGCCAACGGTATGACTAGGTGGTTGTAGACTGGCGCTAGTATCATTATGAAGAGGACTGGGAAGATGGGGAGGGAAGCCGGCGGGACTCTCAGGGAGCCTAGCTTGGTATTCATGGTGGCTGCTTGTTGGACTGAAAAGGTCGAGAGTTGTGCGAGGCAGCTGTTCAAAATTATAGTCGACATGAAGATGGGGAGAATCTTTATCACTGTCTTGACCCTTTCCACTTCCCTGACGGTGCATTGGAGCATTCGGTAGCTGGGATTTTTCATTGCCGCTCTGTTTAGGAATCCGAGATGTACTGTCAGGGTCTGACTAGGCTCCTTTCCTTCAGCTTCTACATCCTCTGGCTCTCTATCAGATGGGCTTGTTGCCATGCTCACCACAGCATTTGCTGGTTTCCTGGATTTGCAAGTGTTAAAGATCGATGCCACCAGCACCTAGTGGACACCAGGAAAAAAGATTGTTTGTCATTCTCTATGTGCGGCTTGTAGCCGTAAGTTTTACTGTTTTAAAGATGTATTAATACCTTGAACATGATTGTGATGGGGCTTCCGGTGGGTGTTTTGACTTGATAGGTAGAAGAAGCAAGGAGGAAGATTGGGATGGAGATCAGAATCGTTGCAGCCGATATCCCAAAGCCCCACTGCCAGCCTATGTTATCTTCAATCCAAACCACAAACGTGACAGCAAGCAAAGCCCCGCAAGAGAGGCTGAAAATGTAATAGTTGAAAAAGCTTGATCTCTGCTTCCTGCCTTCTGGAGTGTTCTCATCAAATTGCTCCGCACCATGTGGAGGTAGTGAGCCTTTTATCCCACCAACTCCTAAAGCCACCAGATAGAGGCCTGCAAATAACATCACTACTTTCGCACCACCAAGTTCTTGACACGGAGAATGGGCGCCAGATGTAACACAACTCAGTGGTCTTAATGAAGGAATGCAAGCTTGAATCATGAGAACTAGCAACCCCTGTGATATTCAACACTGGTGAGATTTTGATGGTCACAACATCAAACTGTTTTTTGGACGTCAATAATTAATAAAATATTGGATAACATTAAACTAGTCAGAGGTCCTGCAGCAGTAGAGTTTCGAAGTAAGGCTAGGGAGCACAAAGATGAAAGTAGATTCTTCTTTTGGCCACTATAAGAACGTAGCAACTTAGGATTCTAAAATTTCCATAGGAACCCCTTAGTTGGAGTCTATAAATCAGAGGGAGTCACTTTCCTGTGCCTTGAGCATATAGATGAACGTAGATTCTTCTTTTTAGTTGCTTTGTCATATTCTATGACACTATGGCCAAAGGAAATGGTCATTTTACCATTTCCCAATCCTTCTGGGTTTTTACAATGATGATGAAAGAGAAGTGCCTTCCAAATGTTGCTAAGAAACATTATTCAGGACATGTCGATGGAGATTAATGACGTTCTTCATCTTCGTATGCAGTTTTGTATCACAGTTGAGCTTCTCTCTTTTCTTTTTCTCATTGAATGTTATGTTCATAAAGACATGGACGTCCAGTCGATATTAGCAGGGATATAGCTAAGTAGTTCAACAATTCCAACACCATTGGGCTTCTGAAACATGGCAGATTCTTTTGGCTCAGGACCAGCATTGAGTGTTTGCATGTTCTTCGCATCAGATGATGTCAGTCTTCATCTGGTGTGTCTCGATGGGAATTTCAGGACTATTTACATTCTGATGAGTTCTAATGGATGGTTTCTCTCAAACCTTGGTGAAGATAGTTGATGGGGATTGATTATCACCTTACACCTTGTCAGGGCTCATCAACCACAAAAATAGTGCTATAAGAGGATTTCTGAAGAGACTGGTGAAATCCATTAGGGGAAAAAGAGACACATGAGAAGTTTTGCTAGAAGCTTACCGTGAACTCTATTGCAGCGCTCATCAGATATATTCTGTAGGTTGTTATGTAAGCATCTGCTAGAAAGCCACCAAGGAGAGCGAGAAGAAAAGTTGTTCCCATGAAAGTAGTGACAATATTGGCAGAGTTGGATGGCGAATAATGCATAAATTTTGTCAGGTAGACCACAAGGTTGCTTGCATTAGCCAGGAATGCTAAATTCTCCAGCACCTCCACAACTATATTCCTCAAATAAACAAAACAACTCCTGTTATATTCTTGATAAACAGGATGAGATAATATTTTTATTCCCCTCTTTTTTCTTTTTTTTTTTGTGGGGGAGACGTTGGAGGTTTTCTTGTCATTTCTGCAAGCCTTGAAATATCAGTAGAAACTAGAAACTTTAACAGTAAGTGCTTGAAAGAATCCTGGAAAATGAGCTCTAGATAATTAGTTGACCGCTTACCCAAGACAAAGAAGGCAGCCACCATGCCTCCATGACGATCTTTGAGTGCAGGTCTGTTCCTCCAATCCACATAACCTTCCAATTCATTCTGTTCCATATTGCCCTGATAGTTGAAGAAGTGTTTAGTACATATATTATGACAACATGTAAAAGAAGTAGCCAAGAATATGAATTATGTTGGGAACTTGAGGACTTTGGATGGAGGGAGGGAACAGGAAACGAATGGTGACACACCGTTTCTCTTCCTTTCATTAATTTCTGTTGAGGAGTACTTTCTATAATTTGAGCACTGACGGTTGGGCTCGTATTTATAGACCTTGAATATGGTGGTGAAACCTGATATGAAAGATCTAGACTCTTAGAAAACGACACCTTATTATTCGCGCTGCTTCTGATTTGTTTTGCTTTTAAGATAGAAGAGATAAAATGATTCAGGAACAAATGCTCTCACGAGCAAATTTTTGTTCTTCTTTCTTGACTAAAGGATTGTATCTGTACTTTGTGCCTGCTAGCATATTCGTTGCTAAAGTTTAAAAGGTGTTGCCTGTTTGGTGGTGCATACCAGTAATGTAATAATGTCTATGCAATACCTCGACTTCAAAGTCAAAAGATGTTTTGATCTTTAAGTTTGATTCATAAGTTTCGATCTACAGTTAATTGGTGCTCGATATTGCATTGACAATTTGTGCAAGCATCAAAACAAAATGGATTTTTAGGTTGAGAAGTCCATTACATGAGCAAGTTGCTTGATGATGGGTGCAAGTCAGGGCGCTGTTTTTGACGATAGTGCTAATTTATGGCTGTTTCAGGGTGCCCCACTCCCTCATCACGTTCACATGCACCTCCTCTCCAGTAGTTCTCGAACCAATGCATGTTTGAGCCACTGCACGGTTGAGCCACTCAGAAAGACTCCAAAGCTTATCGACCAAGTATCATCAGATATCAACCGAGTATCATCTGCACTATTCTTGTGCCTTCCACGACAGGGCAGAGTCCTCATTCCTCAGACTCAATTTTTGAAGGCCACAAGGATCTGCTCTAAAAATTGGCCTTACTTCTATAGTGTCTATTGGTACCACTGCCTTCAAATCTTTAGGTTTCCAGATCCATGTTATTAGTCTGTCCAAACTCATTTTGTTTGTCTGTTCCGGTACTCTTACGGAGCTTTCCATGGAGATGCTTCTTCTTGCTGCTAGACTCATCTATCCAGTGGCCTGTTCTTTTTATGGTGGATTCCTGACTTGTACTTTAATTTCCCTTTCAGGTTACCTGTTGTTCCCTGCTTTTCCTGATGTTCGAAACGTGTGGATGCAGTTTGACTGGAGGAAACTCGGTGCTGGATTATCTCATTGCACTCCCAAATTGATTGGCTGTGAGCCGAAAGAGACAGGTCTTATCCGGCCTCCCATTTACTCGTGTGCATTGAAAATCGGGTTAGTTCTTCTCTCTTGTGCTTCATCTGAAGCAGTCAAAACTACAATACAAAACAGTAAATAGATCCATATGGCTACCCAAGAAGAATGTAGGGAAAGAACTTACCTTTGTCTTGCTTTGTAAGTGATATTGCAAGAAGGGTCAGCGGCCTCAGGCTTGTCTCCATCATTGATTTGCTGAGGATGGAATTAGAGCCTTCCCAATCAAAATGGTGGGGTTGAGTCTCGAGTGTTGTGGGGTTGCCGGCGATTCTGTTTAGATGAATCCAATTTGATTGGCTGCTTAGGAACCTGCTGCTGTCGCACTCTCGGTTAGACAGATGCAGCTTCAAGTGCACTTTAGGCTAGTGGAAGAAAAGATAAAGGAACGCTCAAATAGCCATTTGACATGGTAACAATTCCCTATGCCTGACTTTTGATGCTGCTCAATCTGCATGATCACACTTCCCATTGCTTAGTACACATCTCACCCTATAATTGGATATCTCCCTCAATCGACGATCAATGCGTTTAAGTTTCTTGGGTCCAAATTTCGGGCAAGCACTCGAGAACTTTGAACCTAACAAGAACAGAAGTTGGATCGAAGTCTCGCGAGAGAACTCCCATTGAGGACAGTGAAAAAGTCGAACCCGCTATTCCGTTTGACGTCGATAAGATAAGCAAGTGCAGTACAGCAACATGGGTCGTGCCATGGTGTGGTCACTGTGGTGGGGCAGAACGCACCGCCTGGTTTAATGATCCCTTATGGAGTCTCAACGTGTTGTGGTGGGCTTTCCTTCTTCGTCTACTGAGCAGCACAGGCATGGGGACCACGCCATGGAAAAGCCTATTGGAATCGCACGAGAAGACTCAGAGCTGGGGTCCAGGCTCGACCGGTTGTCGCATCGACAGATCTGCCGACTTCTGTGGTCGGAAAGGATCGCTCTCACATGTTTGTTCTGTCCTCAATAGTCGGCCTCGATCGGTCTTCATCGGAGATAGGGACCGAAAGACGGATTCTGGCTTTGATTGATAGAGATTAGCCACCTGATATGTTCTTGAGCTCGATTTGATTATCATGTCATTGGCTATAAAGGATGGATTTTTAAGTGGTGTCGGATCACCTTGCTCTAATTAGTAATTACCACCCGCGCAAGGCTACCATTTTGTAGGGAAATGAACGAATTCCACTGAATTTGACATGTGTGGTAAGTAAGTCTTAGTGATAATTATTCTAGGGTGGGATTCTCATCCTAAGACTTGAAACCAAACCGGCAGGGCTGGTTCCTTATGTGTGAAACTGGGAACCGGCCCACTTAATCTTGGAACCGGAATGACTGGTCAAGCCAAATGGATCTAGGAACTAGCGGTGGTTTTTTTTTTTTTTCCTATTCTATGCAACTTGTGGGAAATATGAACGTAGTTTTTGTTACATTTTATGTTGTAATTGCAAGTGGGAGTGCCCCTCAGCCATTGCGATAATAAGAATTGTAACGGGACGTGTTTTGTTATAATAAAAAATTGTAAAAAAAAAAAAAATTGGTTCAGTCTAGGCAATTTAAGTGGTGGAATCGAGAACTAGACCAATTATCACTAGTTCCAAATATTAGAAATCGGGAATCACTTAAAAATTGGCCGATTTCAAGGTTAGAATTAGATCAGTGCTCACCCCTAGTGAATCGTTTGGTGGATGGGGATATCATGCTTTGGAATCACCTGAAAGTTATTCCAATTTGCAAGGTTTAGTATCTTCACTCATGCTCAAGATTTGAAAATATGTGACATGCCAAAAGATGTGGAATCTAAACGAGCGATGTGAGAGATTGAGATATGCTTGCGTTGCTTTTAAGTAAAACCAAAGTAGCTACGATGTCGCGATGAGTTCGATTTATTCTCGGGCCTACGATACATGTGTAATTATTCAAGGTCACGTAGAACCAATATGATCTAATTTCGAGAGTAACCCTAGACCCCTTAAACAAAAATGGACATACTTAGAGGATGGCCAAAAAAAAAAAAAAAGATCCAAAACGTGCATGAAGGATATTGAGCCAGGCTTGGTTCTGATCTTCGTGTCACCGGTGATCCTATTGGTATATCATATTCATGCTTGTAGATCGTATCAATCTAAAGCATCTTGATTAGTCGGGCTATACTCGTTGTGCCATGTTCGGATTCTTTCTCCGTAATTCATGTTTCAGCTCACGTCTCGCTCGTGTCGCGCAAATGGGTCTAGGTTATATTTCATTCAGAACTTGGGAAAGAGAATGTGGGAATCGGAACATTGAAGACGCCACTTGCACATTTTCCGTAGCAACCTAGGATTTTCCTATTGGGCCTCTTGGACAAGGATTTGGGCCTTCTGTGGGCCTTCGTATTGGGCTTTCTGGATCGTCATTGTCAGGACAACGTTAGGGACAAGAACAGCTCGCCGTTCATAGTTTATGTGCGAAAGCGACCGCGACCGTCGCGCTTACACAATCGACCATTCCATTCATCACATCCCTCCAAAAAGTTCACGTGACCAAGATGTCGTCGAGCTTGAATCAGGCCGTGTCCTGCATGTTAGACGCGGATGAATTTGATTGAAATCCAAGTTATCGTTTTCATTGATAAGTTGCTACATAAGTTTTATCATTAGACTGTGCGATCGGTCCGATTTATTAAGTTTGAATGTCTTGGTAGCTTTTCGCGAGTCTCCTTGGCCTTGCGTTTCTTGGAAACACTCGAGAACAGGAACAACCCACCCACCAAGCCGTCTCATTCAGCATCCTTCTTCTTGCTTGCAGACGCCATTTTTGACCCAGAAAGCGTTTGTGATTGGGAGATCCTTGAATTCGAAGATATATATAAAGCATGACATATCTGCCGATGGAGACGCAATGTGCATCTACGATTGTTGGGAGCCCAGGAGCTTAAGGTCGAATCCGTCAAATAGAATAAATTAATTGCTTCGTTCTATATCAATTATTTGATGCGAGACTACTCCGATACGACTTACACATTTATCCCAATGCTTTCAAATGCGAACAATTCCGGGCACCCTGATTCCATATTCCGTTTAAGTTTCATTTGGAATTGATTCTCCAATTTTTTAAACTTGGAACATATCCTGCATATCTAGGAACCTTAAAACCTACAATATCACGGATTCTAAAGTCTATGCATGCTTTATTAGAATTCTTAAATAAATGATTATAGTGAATATCACATCTAATAATGACAATTCATTAATTGCAACTCATATTTATACATATAAAAATTCTAAAATGTTGACAAAGTAAAAGTTTATTACACACTTATTCCACATAATTGTATGAAAATATAAAACAAGAAAAACACAAAGATTTCTTCCGAATTTCAAGTTCTAGATTTCACTAAAATTTGAAATCTGGATCCCACCCGTCGGATAACTTGCCTTGCACATTTCAGAACCCAGAACGATGAATACTACTGCCCATCCTAAAACTCGGGACCGGACCGGTTTCGATATGCACGTCCGAATTTCGCGCCGCGCGTCGTTCCCATCCACGAAATTAGGAATCAATATCGTGGAAGCAATCGAGTGGCGGGGAGCAGACGGACGGCGATTCAGCAGGCAGGCGGAGCGATGCTAAAAAACTTAACCTTCGCGGGTGGGCCCCCCCCGCCAGAGGTCCGTGGCCTCGTTCGCCGCTTGATAAAAAGGCCAACTCGCATATCAAAATCTGGATCTGGATCGAGTCGTCTCGCGTCGCTTTCCCTCCCCCCAGGCGAACGATCCGCGCAAGAGCGAGCGAGAGCGACACGGTGGGGCCCGGGGGCACGTTGACGTGGCCCGGCGGTGGGGCCCGCTGAGTTTTGGGGGCTACCGGAATCGCCAGGTCAAACGGTGGTGAGTCACCTGTCGACCCCCGACTCGCTCCCCCTCTTTTTCTCTCTCTCCCTCCCTCTCTCTCTCTCTCTCTCTCTAAACCCTATTATTTTATACTCCAAGCTACTAAAATACCCAAAAAGATATTGATTTTTTCTACATGTTTTGGGAAATTTTTAAAAAATGAAATCGGGTTTTTTTATATTATGGGGAGGCCTTGCCACCCGTTCCTTCTCAAATAGCGACTGATTGGACAAGATTCCCTTTTCATTTTCACTTTTTTTTTAAAAAAAATTTTAAAATTTTTTGCGGGGTGGTTTCTGTCTTCTTCCCTTAGCCCCGTTGTCATCTACATCTGCATCTACCCTTCCCTGTTGTTCATCGCATTTACCCATTTGCCCTTGCTGGGCTCGAGCTGAGTGCTTGCACAGAGGCCCCCCTCGTGTCCCCCCACTTTCCTCAATTTAACCCACAAACCATGAGAGTTGGTTTGATTTTGCATTGACTATATGGGGAAAGTGGGTTTTGCCCATCTTAGTAAAAATGTGATTCTCTCACAATTGGGTATTGTCATCTTTCTTTTTCCCTTAGATATGTAGTGCTTTATTTCGACAGGACGACATGGATCGATTTTCTGAATCTCTTACGAATTCGAGACGACATTTTATTGAAATTTGTATCTGTTAAGTATTATTATTTATATAGGACGAGTCATGAAAGAGTATTAAGAAGTATGGAATGTCGGGCCGAGAACTCATCGGCAATATAATGAAATCTGATGAACACGCGAATTCTTGATTCTTTGATTAGAAACTCCCACTTATCTTGCTTCGAGTTATTAAAAAGACTTTGTAAAGAAGTGGTTGATAGGACTATGGAAAAGAACTTATGTTCTAGGGGAATCTTTTGAACCTAAATTCTCGGAAGTGGTTGATAGGACTACGGAAAAAAAAAACTAATGTTCTAGGGGAATCTTTTAAACCTAAAGTATTAAGAAGTGGTTGATAGGATTATATATGAATGGGAAACATTGCATTCTGATATGGTTTTCTGGCATTCTGTAATTTATCCTTTGCATAAATAAAAGAAATACATATATATGTGCTTGTAAGCTTTTTATGTTTGTAGCTTTATGGACAGAGATTAAACAGGGGCACCATGGTAAACACGTGACCTCCCTCTCCACTTGTCAGGAGAATAAGAAAATGAGAGAAACTATATTAACCCCCATCAAGGATCAAGAAAGAAAGTCTTTCTTCTTCTTCCTGTAAAGAGAGAGAGAGAGAGAGAGGAGCTTTCTCTGCTCTTCTCCCACCACTCTGCACTGAAAGATTCATCTCCCTTTGAGGATCCCAAACCCCCTTTCAGAACCCAAACCCCAAAGCTCTCTCCCCCACCTCTCCAACCTGAGATTGATCAAATCCCCTGTTTCCCTCTGTGCGCCCCTGCGTGATGGGTGTGAGCAGCCGGTGTTCCCACACTTCTCACATCACAGAGATCATCATCACCAGCTTCTTTCGCCACAAGCCTTAGGTTGTTCACCTCGACAGAGACGCGGAGGGAAGACGAGACAGCTTGATCGTCTGAAGAAACCGCTGTCATGGAAGTAGCCTGAGTGAAGAGACTTTGACCAAGATCACCCACCCTTTTTCTCTTTTTTCGTTCGCGACCTCTGCTGATGGCGGGCGGTGCTTCGGCTTCGGCTTCGGCTATCAAGACTCTGCTTCAGAACCAAAGGGTCCCTCCTCCTCCTCCTTCTGATGCCTTTTTCCTTTCTGGGTCTTCTCCTTTTTTGGGTACACTCTCTCTCTCTCTCTCTCTCTCTCTCTATTTATTATGAGGAATTTGTATACCTTAATATAAACTCTGTCTGTGGAGGTTGAGTTCATCTCATGTAGTGGATGGATGAATTTTTGTCTGCTGGATTCCTTGATTTTCTTTTGGCCAAGTAGTATTCCCCATCTTCGGCTGTCATTTTTGTACTATGAGTTCATATGGTGGACAATCATTTGGTGAAATAGAACGTCTAGGTTAGTGTAAAACTGTGCAGATGCAACTGATCCGCCAGTATATATTCAAGAATTACACTATTAACCCACGAATTGTTCTTCAGCAAGGACAGCTTCTTGGGAAGGATGGTCACTTTTATTTTCTGAATGAGTTGTAATTAGGACCATGTGGTTCCTAGAGGTCGGTGGTCATTACAGGACACTCCCTTATTGGCATGGTATGGTGATGTAGGTTCAAGAGCCATGGTGAGCTTCGAAGATGCTCACAGGGGAAACAGATTGAACAGACCATTTTTCCGGTCAATCGACCCTGATGAAAACGGGGACGACGACCTGGAGGATTACTTCCATCAGCCTGAAAAGAAGAGGCGCCTAACTGTTGAGCAGGTACAGTTTCTTGAGAAGAGTTTTGAAGTAGAGAACAAGCTCGAGCCAGATCGCAAAATCCAGTTGGCAAAAGACCTCGGATTGCAGCCACGACAGGTGGCGATATGGTTTCAGAATCGTCGTGCACGGTGGAAGACGAAGCAGCTAGAGAAGGATTATGAAACTTTGCAAGCTTCTTATAACACCCTGAAGTCGGACTACGACACTCTCATCAAGGAGCGGAATGATCTGAAATCCGAGGTCTGGATCTTGATAGTTAAAAACAACTTTCTGCATTCGAAACCCCTGAAAAACGTGGTTATAGCTATATGATCAGTTAAAAGTTGATCTTTCAGGGGTCATATTTTCATGCTTGTTGGAGAATGTACCGATAGTGTATTTTATGCGCTGGAAAATTTGATGAACTGACGAATGCTTTTACCAGGTTCTTAACCTCACGGACAAGCTGCTTCACAAGGGAAAGGAGAAGGAGAGTTCTGAGTCGTCCAGCAAATCATCTCAAGGGCTATTCCAGAACCCCATTACTGATTCTGTCTCTGAGGACGAAGTGTCTAAAGTCCCCATTCCTACATGCCGGCCAGAGGATATTTGCTCGGTCAAGAGCGACATGTTCGATTCTGAAAGTCCGCATTACACTGATGCTGCCCACTCTTCGCTCTTAGAGCCCGGCGATTCTTCCTATGCTTTCGAACCTGACCAGTCGGACCTATCTCAAGATGAAGAAGATAATTTGAGCAGGAGCCTTTTGCCCACTCACAATTACCCAAAGCTCGAAAACGCTGACTACGCCGTCCTGCCTCCAAATTCGTGTAACTTTGGATTCCAGGCTGAAGATCCCGCCTTTTGGCCTTGGTCGTACTGAAGGCGTCTTCGACGCTGTACACTCCCTTTGTTTTCTTGTATCATATATGAGGGGATACGCTATAAGTATGCAATAAGCTCCATCAATAGCTAGCATCTGTCCAAATGCTGTAGTGAGTTTTCTCAAGGAAGTTGGAACCTGTGATTTCCTTTTCTTTAGGTTTCGTTCTCTTGGGGATTCCTTCAATGGGATCATCTGTTTTCTGTGTAAACTAAATAAAGAAACCTTGTTTATCAATACAATGTCGAGCATGTTAACTCTTTGCTAGATAGAAATGGAGTTTTTACTGTGATCTGTAAATTCATACTGGAGCTAGAGAGACCTTCATGCTCGTAAAATAACTCGAAAACCAGAGCCCGGATGGTCGATTTGGTGGTGAGGGGTACTGAACTCGACGAACCTGGAGGCGCATTCCGGGTGACCCACGTCCTTAATGAGCCTTAGAAAAGGAGAGAGCTTCTTTGATCAGCTTATCAGCATGATGTGATGAAGCTCCTCAGTCCCAGCCAATGTTTCTTTCAATAAGCAAATATGCACAGATGTTTCTCAAGCTCTCCTGAGCCGACAACACTTTGCGGATTTTGATCCTTCCTTAGTGGCAAGCACTGTCCAGGAAACTTTTCTATAGAAGAAGAGTTGACTTTACTGGTATAATTGCTTTGTCCATCCAATTTCTAATGAATAGACGGGAAGAATCGAAGTTTTGTCGTGAAGACATGATGGAAATGAAGCTGGGGAAAGAGGCCGCCAATGCTTTGCTTGGTCAACAATGTCGTTGATTCTTGCACATCATGATTCACCTTTAGAAAGCTAAACTTGCACCTCTCTGCGACCGGGATGAAGACTCCCATCTCTTTCATAAAAAAAATGAATGATTTAAAACATAATTGCTAAAAAAATGCTTGAAATAATTAGTTGATAAAAAATATTTTCATTATCCACAACAATATATGTCTGTAGATTTTCATCAACGATTAAAATAATTTTCTTCGATTCATTTTTGTAAACAACACAATCCATCATTTTTACGGAAATATTTTATAGGATTAATACCATAAAAGCCTCAAATTGGTACACATGTAACATGTGTATCCAAAATTAATTTTAAACCCAAACTGGTATTATACCTGTAGTAAATTTACTTACCATTAGTCTTCGTTAAATTTTACTGTTTGAGTGACGTAATAGTTGATAGACATATCAGTTTGGGGTTTTACCCTCTATTTTTCACATGTATATCAATTTGTGATTATTAATCTAATTTAATAAAAACTAACGAAAGAATAAATTTATTATGAATATATCTATTTATGGTAAATTAGTTGGCGGTAAATTTATTTTACGTGTACTAGTTGATAAATTTTCCCCCTTAGTAGTTTGGCTTGGAGTCAACGTATCAAAAAGGATAAAAAAAAAAAAAAGAGTCAAAAGAATGGAAATGGAGGATTAGGAAGCTTCTGAATTTGGAATATCATGTGTGTTGGAGCTCAATCTCCTGGAAACTCTTGTATGACTTTACCCACACGGCATCCCACCGCCGGCCATTCGCGCGGCGCCAAGTGTCGTGTCTTTTTCCTCGGATTACCTACCGACTATCTGGAGGTCACGTTTTATAAGATTTCATCAGGGAGGTACCATGGGCTCCAAAAATGAAATTAAAATAATAAGAGGGAGCCCGTCTTTCCTAAGCTAACCTCACGATAGGAAATGCAAAAAAATAATCTTATCTGAACTCAGCATATGGATAATTAAATTATCTTGATTGTTAGATGATGTGAGTCGCACATGATGTCAATTTGATCGACGGCGGACCATGTCCGATTTTCTTAGTTTTTTGATGGGAGAGACCGTCCGGTTCGCACGTACGTAAATTTGGTCCGCAAGAGATTCCCAGCACCAGCAACTCCAAGCCAATGTCACTGTCAAAGGAGGGAGGTGGGGCCCCACCTGACGTGGACAGGGAGCGAAACGTGGCGTGTTGTGTTTGGATCCATTGGCGCTCGAGTCATGGTCAAACCCACCGCCTTTTCAGCTTCATCTTTTCGTCTTTAATTTTTTTTTTTAATGTTTCCCCACGTCATCATCGCCGTACAAAGTCACCTTCGGGGAAGCTCAGAAAGAAGAAAAGAAATCGCCTTCTTGTCGAAATGAAACTCCTGGTCCGCGCAAAAGTCTACACCTTTTTATGATTTAACTTGCGGAGTTGTTCGGATCGAAGTCAGTCATTATTTTTTAGCACCTTATTCTAGGTGTTTGGGCAGAATGAATAGACACAAAATTCAACATTCATAGTAAATTTAAAAAGAAAAAATTACCAAAAATCCTAGATTATATCTACTATAATATATTTATCCTAAAGTTTTTTTTTTTTTTATAACCAAGAACTTCACCACGGCCCCTTGGTAGGGGTAAACCACTGAGGGCGACACGTCTTAGCCACCACACACGCGCGTCACCGGTAAGTCACCTGCAATTCCGGGAATCGAACTCCTCCTTTTGCGTTAGGGGAGAAGCTCGCCGCCAGCAGCGCCATCCAGGTGGGTGGTTATCCTAAAGTTTTTTTTGTAACACAAAAACTCATAAATTTATGTTTGTGTGATAAATTTACATTCCATCAAAAATCTATCACTAAGAATCATTAAAAATTTGCCTCTATGGACATCAACAAATAAAGTATTAATACGATGTCTACGTGATTTAAGTGATATAAAAATGTCATTTTTTCTTAAAAATAATCTAACGAAATATTAAGTTATGCTTTTTTATGTCACAAAAAAAAGCTTAGGTAAACGTGTTATAATGAGTATAGTTTGGGTTAATGTCATAGAAAACTTTAGGATAAATAGTATAATTTGAGATTTTTTGGGACTTTATTTTTAAAATTTAAAAGGATAAAAGGAAGAAACGACAAGGAAAAAAAGGGAAATTGTTTTTTTTTTCTCCAGGAAAGAGAAGAAAAAAAGGACAAGTTCGTGGAAGGGACAAGAGGGTATGGGGGTGGCCGCCGCGGCGGGTCCCGCCACTAAAGAAGGCGCCGATCGCGACGGCGACAGCGAGGCGTCCCTGTCCGGAAGCGGTCCCCACCCACCGGGAAGCTGACGTCAGCGCCCTGTCAGTCAGTGCCGTGGCTTTCAGTGGGCGGGGCCCGCCCCCGGTACACGTGCCCGATCCCGAGATGACGTTCGCAACATAGGACTTTCGACAAAATCCGTGGGACTACGATTCCGTAAGATTACGCCCCCATTTTTTTACCACAAAAAAAATGAATTAACAAACAATAAAATCAATACTGAACTACCTTTTTTTCATCAGATCCGCCAAAAGATCGGAAGCAATTTTCCCTCACGTGAGTCACGAGGGTCCAAGTCAACGGGCCGAAGCCGCGGTGAAGTGCGGGGATGACAAACCAGATTTCACTTCGTTTTCATCATCATTTTGCTTGTTTTCCTAATGTGAAAGGAGGCTATTGTCATTTTGCTTATTTTCCTAGTGCGAAAGAAAACGATGACCTCACTATGATCTAGGGGCTTGCCTCATGACATGAAATGGAGCTCGGATTGTGAGATTTTGTGAGGACACGAAGACAATGACCTCACTATGATCAAATGGCTTGCCTAGTGATATGAAATTGAGCTCAAATTGTGAGATTTTGTGATACATCTATCGATTATTCAAAGAGTAAGTCTCGCAAAATTTTGTATGGTGTCGGTTCATGAAATCCTGAATTTAAATTTTTCGAGCTCTTATATGTATTTCAAATTACATAATTCCACACTTAACACTAAAAAAAAAAATCAAATCAATCGCGATGGGGAGTATTAGAATATTAAATGATAAATTATATGCCAATTTAATATTTTTAAACAGTTGATGGAAATCCCACACAAACTCTCATGAACTTAGGATCTCGTGTTACGATATCATATGAAATTTTGTAGGACTACTGCTAATTGTTTTATATACTACGACACTATGTGAGAGTGATTTTAAAATTTTCCAATCTCCTATCTATATCAATTACATAGTTCCATGTTTAGTACTTGCAAAAAAATGACTAAACATGAAGGGAGTGTTAGATTATTAGCTAATAATTGCACCTTAATCTGACAGTTTTCACATGCTCAATCCACCGATTTGCATTCATCCGAAACTTATAAATTGAGCCAAAAGTGGAGGTCATTTGCCTAACAATATTCTCTGCCCCATCATCTATAATCTGTACAAACAATGCAATACACCAACTTCCCTTGTGTTGCTGACTGAACGAGCCTCGCCAGAGCCGGGGCCGGGGGGCGCGCTTCTCTCTCGGCTGCAGGCTTCTGTACAAATTTCCTGGTCTTCCTTTCCGGGGATGCCTAGCTCCGCGAAGTTAACAATTTGTCTTCCATGTACAAATCAGAATTTCACGTTCTCCTTCAAGAGAGATACCATCTCTTGCTGCAGAAAATTGATAATATAGGGGGAAAAAGAGAGGTTGGTCGCCAGTCCATAATGGTCATGTGAATATCTCCTTAAAAATCTAAAGATGCATGGTGTGCGTAGCCATTTCTCCGAGGTGTGGTGTTCTACATATCCATTTAAAATCTGTTTGTTCTGGTTAAGCAGATACTCGTCACTCACGCATATCATGTACTTGGACTCTTAGTGAAAGATCATCTGTTAGAGCAGGCAACATGCAATCTAAAGCTCATCTTAAGTTAAAAAACACAGACGGATTAAAAATACCAAAATGAATGCATTCAAAAGAAACAGCTCGAATGTTCTGAAGACATTTGGGCTTGAGAAGGAAGGAACTTACGATCAGGCAGAGCACAATGCAACCAGTAGCACCTGGGAAGATGGCATACCAAAAATTCAAGTGGTGCAACTTGGCAGCATCGATGAACAGTATCGGCAAGCTCGCAGCTGCATTCAGTTCACATGAATGATTTATCTTTCAAATGCGTTATGTGAACTACCTTGAGATGAGAAATCATGAGGGCACGAATAGGTGGTTACCCGGCGGATGAGTTGCACGGGTATAGATCATGAAAGCAATAGATGCAGCTAGAGCTGTGCTCCGAGCAAGCCAACCTGGCCCAAAAATGGAAAATGCAAGCACACCAATGGCTGCACATCCTATCTGAGCCATGAACATGTTATACTTCTGCATTGAAGAGGAGATGAATGAGTCCTTGACCAAATGCAAGAAAATCATGCCCTGTAGCAACTGTAACCACACCAATCTTTCTGAGAGAAAAAGAAGGTACTGCTACATGCAAGTTCTTCTTGACATGTATAATGACAATAATGTTGATATCTGTTGGTTCCTTGAGGCTCAATTGTTTTCCGACTGGCAGGAAGAACCCAAAGGACGTATCACCCAACGAATCGTGGGAGTCAACAAAGAAATGGTGTAAATTAGGCGATCCTCAAGAAGTGAAACTGAAAGATACTAAACCACAGGACAGAGGAACAAACGAAGTCATCTTCTGTGGTTTCCACTGCTATGAGAACAATGCTATGCTAGATATGTATTTGCAGCTTGAAGTTTTTCTCTGGCACGGTAAATGATCAAGAGACAGATGACAACACGCCACATTGGGTATCAATCTGGAAAACCATGTGCATTTTAAAATATACAGGGATCTATCCCAGAAGTTCAGGTCATAATCCGAGTGATCTTGTGGTTTTTATTTTCCCCCTTCTGCTGGGCACCAAGAGATTTTATGAGTAGGATTGCTAATGCAATTTTCCTTGTATTGGATAAATTCATATACAAGAAGATAAAGTTACATATCATATTTGCAGTGGAGACTTGGTATTTTCTAAATCATGAATGCTGCCCTTTTTTGTACTCAAAATCGAGAAATTGTAAACACAAACTGTCACGAAATTTATGACATAAAGTTGGCAGCTAATCCCCAAAGAACGATGAATATCTCTGCAGTGTATCATATTCATTTTTTGGGTTCAACTAAGGTAAACAAACTGCAACTCCAATCATTCTAATGTAGATTTTGCATATTAGATATTAAAGATCACTCTCCTTTTGCATTAGCATTACATGCTGCTAAGGTTTTCCAGAACATACACGCTTGCAAACAGACTAAAAGAAAAGAAAGAAGGGTTATGAAGTACCCGAGCAGCAGGGGAGGAGGGAGCAGTGAAGAGGACTGCACAAACAGCACCTAGAGGAGCAATTGTCATCGAAAACCCCTTTGGTGCTAAAATTTGATCCATCTTTCCAAATATAGCCATAGCAGCGAATGCCCCTATCATGCCAACAAGATTTGAAAATTAGAACTTACATTATTTAATGTCACATAACAGATTACTGCACATATAGTCATCATATTAGCACTAAACTGGGCTCCGGCAGAAATGACAAGTACTTTGAGTTCGGTCTTGCATAAACTTATTTAAAAGACTGAAATGTCCTGAACCGTTAAGGCAACTTAGCAATGTAGAATGAACAACAATTAATGAACAATCAAAAACACAAATCCTCCAAAATTTTAAGTCAATCTGTAATTTTGATTTCCATCTAATCTACTTCATGAAATGTCAAATTCGGGAGATCATTCATCTGTACACACAACGGTAAGCATGAACAAATGACAGGGACTTATATTACAATCCATGGGGGAGATTTCTCATGAAAAAGAACAAAGAACACAACAAAGAGAGAATGAACAAGGACCATTGACAAGAACTCCAAGTACAACCAGTAGTTTTGACTTTCGAGAAGGTTCATGAGACTTTTTTCCAGCTCACCAAGTGATATTAGTAGCCTCACCGCAGCATGAACAACAAACTTCTTCTCTGTCTTCTCACAGGCTACAACAACAAATTTCAATTTCCTACAATCTCGAAATCCCTATGAAGAATGAAACTGACGGAAGGAACTTTTCTACTGCATCCCTTGAAGACAGCATGAGCGGACAACAATTGCGATCCTTCACTCGTGAGCAGAAATTCCCTAAATTTCGTGCAAGCTAGCGATAATGCAGAATGTCGATTCCTTCTATCCAAGACATTAGTGTTGACACTTGTTTTACTAAATCAAACAATCCCCCATCAATGAACAGGAAGAGTAGTACCCAGACTAGGCCCGGGCAAAACTTTCATGGACATTTCATAGTACATTATCGATCAGAAAAGTCCATATGGTAAGTTAGTGAAAAGTTAACTGACATAACGGAAACACGACAAAAGAAATGCCAAGAATGTTGCTTTTTTTCCCCCCTACAAAAGGGAATTTCGCAAATGATAAATTATTATAATAAAGCAGACGGAGGCGGGTGATGATGCTAACCAGCGGCAGGCCAAGCGATGTCGCTGAGAGACGGCTCTGAGGAAGCCTTGTCGGGCTTCCAGCTATCCCAGGACGGCGCCGCCGCATTGCCCGACGCTACCACCACAACGTCAGACCTCCCGCTCCTCTTTCTCCGCCTTCTACTCCCCACTCCGCCGCCGACAGCTGGTCTATCCAAACCAAGACTGACAGCCCTCTCCACCCAATGACGAGCATTGAATTGCGGAGAACTCCGCGATGGCGAAGATGACGATGGACCCGAACGTGTCAGCAACGGGCGACCCGCGAGACTCGATTGCGGCCGCAGTAGGTAATCGCAGTTGACCTTCAGTTGCATGCCCATTTCCTCCTTCCCTCTCTTCCCTGCTCCAACGCAGTCGTTGAAGCTCAAACGTATGGTGTGGATCGGAGAGAGAGAGAGAGAGGAAGAGAGGCCGAGAGAGCGAGGCTCTGCTGCGTTGGCAACGAGAAGGGGCGGCTTTCGGAGGGGTCGAAAGGTCATCCGGATGAGAGAACGTTTATTTTACTCATGCAAAGATTGGACAAACTGCCCTCCACTCGTTTCCTCTCCATGGACTTTTTGATCATTGCGAGGAGGGACAAACCAACTGCCGTCAAATGTCATGCGGAGTCTTGTTTTCTGATGACCCCCAAGATGATGTTCGTTTGTCTTTTCAAAGATGCGAAAGATCACTATCTATGCAATAGGTTATTTAAGATGTGTTTGATAATCGTTATGTTCTTAAGGATAATTTTTAATTAAAAAAATATTTTTATTCTCAAGAAAAATTTATAAGCAATGCCTTCAAATATTTTAATCCAAACTATTTTTTTTAAATTTTTAAATAATTTTATTACCTTTTTTTTTTTTTTCTTTTCTTTCTCTTCTTCGTCAACCTTTGGCTAGTTCGCTAGCTTTGGGATGATCGGCGACCGCAGACGAGGGGTGGCGACCTCATTGGCAACTAGGCAAGGCTCGATCTAGCGAGATCTAGGCGAGGAACGTTGGCCTCATCTTGGTTGGGGCAATGCCAACCTTGCAGTGGCACGACAAGGTCAAGCCCCCCAACAACTAGGCGAGCTTGGCCTTGCTAGATTTGGGCGAGGTCGAGCCTCGCGTAGCCAAGGCTCGGTTGAGCCTCGCTTGCCTAGGCGAGCTTGGCCTCGCTAGATTAGGTGAGGTTGAGTCTCGCTAGGCTAGGCGAGGCTCACTAGTGGCTAGAGGAGGCCTGGGCGAGGCTTGCCCAGCCACTGATGAGACGAGCTCATTTGACCTAGTGCAATCGGTCCTCGGCGACTGACGGCAGGATTGACGGCAACAGTAGTGAAAGAAGAAGAGAGAAGGAGAAAAACAAGAAGAAGAGAAGAAGAAAAAGGAAAAAAAAAAAAAAAAGAAATTTTGGTTGTTTGATTCTGGAATCGTTCCTGGGAATAAAACAACTTTTTTTTTTACTCATTGATTATGTTCCAAATTAATTTCCAAGAACAAATTATTTACTAAACAAATTTCTACTCCAAATTTATTTTTGCGAACAAAAAAATATAAATTGTTAATGTTTGATAAGTTGTCAAATGTGCCCCTAGCGTCCCTCATGGTTGGTCATTCTCAGCTAATCTAAGGAAAAAAAGAAACTATTGATCAACTCACCAACAAACGAAGTGGACTCACGAGGCAATCTCAATTTTAGTGTCGAGAATGGCCACAGCAAAGAGACCTGTGGTCATCGAGGATAGCTGTAGAGGCGATCAATGAGTCAATTTCGATGAGCATACCCTGAGCTTTACGAGAATTTTTGGACCGAAGATTTGATTATTGGGCTTGAGGTGTATACTCAACTCAAGCCCATGCCGAAAGTTGGGCTAGGCAGGCCTAATTGGGCCAAGATGGGCTCTTTTGATGGGAGAGCCAATTCCTAAGGCTGCCCACATAAGTTAGTACATTTTTCACTTCGAGACCTCGCCTTATAGCGAAAACCGAGCTTGCCCTGCCCGCATAACGGCAAGGTCACAATCAAAGGCGATGGATAGATCGACGTTGCTCTCGACGAGGATGGCATTGTTAATTTTCTCTATGATTCAACAAATAAAAATGAATGAATGGATGAATGAATGATGATGATGAGAAGATGATAAAAAATGTGAAACTTGGGGCTTTTTGCCACGGAGAGGGAGAGAGACCAGTCATTGTCCACGTTGAACTTTTTTATTTTATTTTTTATTGTTATTGTAAAAAGTCACGTATGAATAATCTTTTTATTAAAAAGTCAAGTAAGATTTTTGGTTATAATTTATCATCGCAAACATTTAAGTAATCAATTTTTTTTTTTCTGATTTGGTATTTAAGTATTCGGTGAAATTTTTTGACACTAAAATAAATGCAGTATAAAGATTATGATACTTTTAGGGTGCGTTTGTTTGTGTTTGCTTTTTTTTTGTTGGGAACGTAAATAGAAAAAACTATTTTTTAGAACGTTTTGAACAAAAGAACGCGTTTGGTAAACTTATTCTCCGAAAAAAAAGAACGTAAAACATGTTTGGTAAATTTGTGTTCTTTTTTTTTGTTTCTTTTTATTTTTTTCATTTTTTAATTTTATTTTTCATTTTTTTTTCTTTATTTTTTATTTTTTTTTTTTTTCTTCTTTTGGCGTGCCGCCGCCCTCAGCCATGGCGGGCGATCGGCCAACGGGCCGGCGGCCTCGCCCGGCCACGGCGAGGCTCGCCGCCCTCGCCGTGGTTGGGCGAGCTCGGGCTCGCCCGGATCCGGCGAGCCCGAGCTCGCCTGCCCACCGACGCCGACTGGCGGTGGCCAAGCAAGGCCGAGCCTCGCCGGTGGCCGGGCGAGCTCGGCCTCGCGGATCCGGGCGAGCCCGAGCTCGCCCGGCCTCGCCCCACGCCTCGAGGCTCGGCGAGCTCGGGCTCGCCCAGATCCGGCGGCCGAGCTCGCCCGGCCCAGGTGACGCTCGGCCTCGCCGGCCACCGCCGGCGACGCCAACCTCGGGCGGTGGCCGGCGAGGCCGAGCCTCGCCGGTGGCCGGGCGAGCTCAGCCCGCCGGATTTGGGCGAGCCCGAGCTCGCCCGGCCAAGGCGGAGGCCGAGCTCGCCGGGGGGCGACGCTCGGCCTCGCCGGGGGACTAGCGACGCCGGCGAGGTCACCGGCCCACGACGGCCGGTCGCCGGCCATAGCCAAGGCCCGACCGGCCAAAGAAAAAGAAGAAGAAAAAGAAGAAGAAGAAGAAGAAGAGAAGAGTGGAGAGAAAATTTGTTCCAAAAGTTGTTCTAAACAAGAAACAACTTTTTTTTTTTTGTTTCTTGTTTCTGTTCTTTTTTATTTCCGGGAACAAAAACAGATTTGGAACAAAAACGCAAACAAACGTGTTTCTATTCTTTTTTTGTTCCGGGAACAAAAAAACAGAAAATATGTTCATAAACGAAATGAGAAACACAAACAAACAGGCCCTTAGTGTCATTTTTCCTTTAAAGTTCCTTTTGAAAACTAGATAGCATCTGCTAATTTTTTCTCTCCAGGTTTGTATATTGTTTTTTGGATCTGTGGTACCAATATGGAATTGGAGAAGTGTGGTTTTGATACCCCTGTTGGTTTGTGGTTTGATGTGCAAGTGTTTATATTTGTAGGATATATTTGGTAGGGGGAATGGTAAGGTAACAAGGAAATAGTCGGGCAGTGGGCAGAGGAAATTCATTTTCATTAGCTTATAGAAATGATTTTACAGGAAGTGTTTATGGAGGAGCAGAAGGGATATGGATTTTGGCTTAGTTCTGATGGGAGAATGGTAACAATTCGAACAATATCGAATTAACGCAACGTAATAAAATAATTTCCCCTCTTGTCTAAACCTAATAGGAATCAATATAGTAGAATAAAATAAATACCAAGCACACGAACACAAGATGGTTTTTACGTGGAAAACTTTCTCGATGTGAGGAGATAAAAAACCACGGGATCGGAGTCCACCGAAAATCTTCACTATCAACAAAATTGGGTAAACAATGTTCTTCTCTAGCAAATACTAGAGGTACATAGCAGCAAAGACCTCAAGAACATAATTTTTGGCAATACACATGAATTTCACAAGAGATCAAGGATAAATTTGACCAAAAACGTAGGTTTTGATCAATCCACGTAAAAAACCTGATGTAGGGAGTTCAAACGAAAATCAAACCGTTCAGATTCAAGAAGATTGCACCACGAACATGCTGAAAAAATTTCAGCTCAATCGAACCACAAATCGACCTCCAATGCCAGCTTGATGTAAATCAAAGACTTTGCCCAAACTCTCAGATTTTCTGCTTTCTCTTCTTCTCTTGTTACTACGTCTTTTTTGCGGCTACTATTTTTTAAGAGTGAGAAACCCTTTTTCTCCATATGTTTTTTCATATGGGCTCAAACCCTTTTTGGGCTTGAACTCATTGAAACTTCCTCCACATAGGAGTGAACCAGCTAACAAATCACCCCCTCACAACAATGTGGAGGGATTCACAATCCTTGCTATCAATTGGCAATGTTCAAGCTTATCTCTTGGTAGAGTCTTTGTCATCATATCAGAGCCATTATGATCCGTATGAATTTTCTCAAGTTCCAAAAACTTTTCATCTAGAACATCCCTTATCCAATGATATCTAACGTCAATATGTTTCGATCTAGAATGAAAAGATGAATTCTTACCAAGATGAATTGCGCTTTGATTATCACAAAATAGCACATACCTCTTTTGCTTGAACCCAAGTTCTTCTAAGAACTTCTTCATCCATAGCATCTCTTTCCTAGCTTTAGTTGTTGCAATAAATTTAGCTTCGGTTGTAGAAAGTGCAACACACTTCTGCAATCTTGACTTCCATGACACAGCTCCACCCGCAAAAGAAATCAAATAACTAGAAGTAGATTTACAAGTATCAATATCTCTTGCCAAGTCGGAATCTGTGTATCCAACTAACTCAAGTTTCTCGATCACGAAACTGAGTTTCAAATTTGAAGTTCCCTGAAGATACCTCATAATCCACTTCACTGCATTCCAATGCTCTCTGCCTAGATTTGACAAATAGCGACTAACAATGCCAACTGCGTGCGTCAAGTCTGGGCGTGTACATACCATCGCATACATTAATCTTCCTACACCTGAGGCATATAGAACACTTTCCATATCTTTCCTCTCTTTATCAATTGTAGGCATTTGCTTCATATTTAACTTAAAGTGGGCAGTAAGAGGATTACTAACCACTTTAGCCTTATCCATGTAAAATTTCTGAAGGATATTCTCGATATATTTCTCTTGCGACAAAAACAACTTCTTAACATCTCTATCTCGGGTAATTCTAATGCCAAGAATTTACTTCGCCGAGCCCAAGTCTTTCATGGCAAATACTTGTTCAATTGTTTCTTCAATAACTCAATTCTTGAAGCATTCTTGCCAACAATCAGCATATCATCAACATAAAGCAAGAGAATAATAAAGTCATTATCAGAAAATTTTTGGACAAACACACAGTTATCCGAGGAAATCTTCTTATAGCCATGTTCTGTTATAATTGACGCAAACTTTTTGTACCATTGCTTCGGTGCTTGTTTTAGGCCATAGAGACTTTTCTTCAATTTGCACACATAATTCTCTTTCCCTTTCACTTTAAAACCTTCAGGTTGTTCCATGTATATCTCTTCCCCCAAGTCACCATGTAGGAAGGCTGTTTTGATATCCATTTGCTCAATTTTCAAATCTAGGGTAGCTGCTAAGCCTAGTACCACACGGATATAAGACATTTTCACTATCGGAGAAAATATATCATCAAAATCAATACCATTTCTCTGACCGAATCCCTTAACAACTAATCTAGCTTTATACCGTGGTTGTGAAGTATGTTCATCTTGCTTCAACCTATATACCCACTTGTTCTTTAAAGCTCTTTTACTTTTAGATAACTACACCAACTCAAAAGTATGGTTATCATAAAGTGACTGCATCTCATCTCGCATAGCATCAAACCAATTGCTTTTGTACTCATCTTCTATTACTTCTGCATAGCACTCTAGTTCACTTTCATCAGTCAATAATACATACTCATCTTCAGAATACCTAGTGGAAGGTCGTCGATCTCTAACGGATCTCTGGATTGGAACATCCAGTGGAACATCTAATTAAGCCTCTGGTTCAGGAATAGTATTATATGTTTCAACATGTTCAGGAACATGTGCGTTATTTGGAACATTGACTTCTGTTGCTCTTCATCAACCTTGTGTAGAAATATTTTAAGAGGAATTAGATCCAAATCAACCAAATTATCACTAACCCGTGGTGCTGTAATCATCTCTGCTTTCTCAATATCCTCTATTTTTTGATCTTCCATAAACACAACGTCTCTGCTTCTTACAATTTTTTTTTTTCAACCCGATAATAAAATTTGTAGCCAAGCATATCTTGTCTATAATCAATAAATATGCACTGCCGTGTTTTCACATCAAGTTTAGACCTATCATCTTTGGGAATATGCACAAATGCTTTGCACCCAAAGACACACAAATAATCATAAAAACATCTTTGCCTGTCCAAACTCTATTAGGAACATCAAACTCTAAAGGAATGCATAGAGTAAGATTTAATACATGCACAATTGTACTTAAAGCCTCACCCCAAAATGATCCAGGTAGCTTTGACTGTGAAAGTAAACATCTTACCCTTTCAACCAGTGTTCTGTTCATTCTCTGAGCTAAGCCATTTAATTGAGGCGTCTTGAGAGGTGTCTTTTGATGTCGAATGCCTTGTTGTCTACAATATTCATCAAAAGGTCCAATATACTTTCCACCATGCATGCATTTTAATTTCTTTGCGATCTGTCTCTCAATTGAAGCTTGAAATTGCTTAAAACATCTAATACTTGATCTTTAGTTTTCAAGGTATGAATCCAAATTTTCCTTGAAAAATCATCTATGAAGGTAACAAAATAAAGAGAGCTACCAAGTGATTTTGTTTTCATAGGACCGCAAATATCAGAATGCACTAAATCCAGTATACCTAACTTTCTTGAAGGAGGGGAGCTTTTAAATGTAACTTTGTTCTGTTTTCCTGCTAAATAGTGAGCACACTTCTTTAGCACCGAACTTTTCAATCCTCAAAGGAGCTTCTTCTTGGCCAATATTGACAAACCCTTCTCACTGATGTGACTAAGCCTCTTATGCTATAACTTAGCTATATCTTCGATGTCTACTGCATTAATTTTGTTTGTGGCAGCTTTGCCTGCATAATGTACAATGAAGAATATTTTCACCTTTAGCCACAACAAGAGAACCTTTGGTGAGTTTCCATTGACCATCATTGAAGGTGCTGCAATACCCCTCATCATCCAACTTGCCTGTAGAAATCAAATTCAAGTGGATATTAGGTATATGTTTAACATTATTTAATACTAACATTGTGCCATTGCTGGTTTCTAGGCACACATCATCGATGCCTACAGCTTGAGCTAGCCCATTGTTTCCCATTTTCACAAATCCGAAGTCACTAGACCTGTATGATGTAAAGAAATCCCTACGAGATGTAGCATGAATAGATGCACTACTATCAATTACCCAACTGGTCTCATGAGATACAAAATTCACCACATCACCATAAAAAATAATGAGAGAGTCTTTTTTAAGTGCAGCAACACGATTGTCATCACTGTCATTATCACTTTTCTTCTCTTTACCTTTCTCTTTTTGTTTCTCCCTTTTTAATTGGCGACAAAACTCCCTTCTGATGACAATAATGACACTCAACATTAGCAAATTTATTATACTTACCTCTATTATATCTCGACTTTTATCTCTATTTCTCAAACCTCGAGACTCACTTCTTCCCCTTTTCTCAACAACCAAGGCATTAGAATGTGAAGAGAATGATCCTTGTATCTTCCTTCTCATCTCTTCATTCAAAATACTACTCTTGACCAAATCCATGGTAATCGTACCATCCGGGGCAGAATTAGACAAAATGTTTGGAACGTCTCCCATGAGTCCGGCAAAGTACCAAGCAACCATAGTGCTTGTATCTCATTATCAAACTTGATTCCCATCGCATCCAAATGATTTATAATTCTTTGAAAAGAATTTAAATGATCAATCAAATGAGTACCATCTTGATATCTTAGAGCCATAATTTGTTTTATAAAAAATAACTTATTATTCCCAGTCTTTCGAGTATATAACTGTTCGAGCTTATCCTATAAACTGCGTGCATGTGTTTCATCAATAATATGGTTCAAAACATTATCATCCACCCACTGCCTAATATAACCACACACTTGACGATGAAATATAGACCATTCAGCATTAGTTTTATTCTCTGGTTTCTCCTCGGCAAATACGGGCAAATAAAAATTTTTCACATATAAAAGGTCTTTCATCTTTCATTTCCAAATATGATAATTCGAACCATTCAGTGTAACCATTCTACTCGTATTCGTTTCCATTGTTTAACATAAGGCAGAAGAATCAAGCAATGACCAGAAGCTCTGGTACCACTCTGATGGGAGAATGGTAACAATTCGAATAATATCGAATTAACACAGCGGAAAACAAATCTCCCATCTTGTGTAAACCTAATAGGAATCGATATAGTAGAGTAAAATAAATATCAAGCACCTGAACACAAGACGATTTTTACGTGGAAAACCTCCTCGATGTGAGGAGATAAAAAATCACGGGACCGGAGTGCACCCGAAAATCTTCACTATCAACAAAATTTGATGAACAATGTTATTCTCTAGCAAATACTAGAGGTACATAGCAACAAAGACCTCAAGAACATAATTCTTAGCAATATACATGAATTTCATAAGATATCAAGGATAAATCTAACTAAAAACGTAGGTTTTGATCAATCCACGAAAAACTTGATGTAGGGAGCTTCAAACAAAAATCAAATCGTTCAGATTCAAGAAGATTGCGCTATGAATATGCTGAAATAATTTCAGCTCAATCGGACCACGAATCGACCTCGATCGACGCCTTGGATGTAAATCGACTTTACCCCAACCAACCCATATTTTATGCTTTCTCTTTTCTCTGTTCTTACGTCTTTTTGCAGCTATTATTAGTTTTTGAGAGTGAGAAACCCTATTTCTCCATATGTCTTATCATAGCCAGCCTTTTTGGAGGAACTTACAACTTATTGAACTTCTTCCACATAGGAGTGAACCCAGCTAACAAGTTCCTCTCCCATTTGATGGAGGACTCCACTCCACATCCTTCAATGAATGAGTACCATGCCTCCACGTACGCTCAATAACTGACATTGACTTGCATAATGTATCTGCATTGTCAGAGATATTTTTTTTGCTTTCTTTCTGGGCCACATGTCCCAACCACGATGGATAGACTAGAGCTTTAGAGGCATTTTGAGAGGGGTTTAAGCTATTTACAAAACTGATCAAAAATTAAAAACCCCCCTCTCGATAAATTTTATAAGATTAATACTACAAGAAATCTTAAATTAATATACTTATTATAAATTTATCCAAAATTTATTTTTTAATTATAAAAAAATTTCAAATCGATATATTTATGATAAATTTACCATAATATAATAATTAGATGATAAAACTTAATAGCAACTAACATGAAATAAATTTGTTATAGATATATCAATTTGAGATTTTTTGTAGTAAAAAATTAGGTTGGAGCAATTTATCACATACGTACTAATTTAAAATTTTTATTGATATTAATCCAATTTTGTGATATTCAGAGTGTGCTTCGCCACATCTTGATCTTAGCTTGAATTTCTTTGTGTAGTGTGTCCCATGCCTTTTTCACGGTCTTCACTCTAAGAGCTCTCGCATCCTTTTATGGCTACCTTGCCAAAACACGTATTTCCTCAACGATATCTCATAAGCCATCAAAACTCTCCAACAATCATAGTTGTTCTCATCGAACGCAGAGATGAATAGTTTTTGTTAGGCAACGTTGGCCATAATTTTAGTGTTGAAAATATAATAAATGATAGTAAAAGTTTGTTAAGACAAAGGTCTAATACCAAGTGAATGGAGCTTTGGCTCTGGCTGTAACTCGGATCACTCTTCTAAACACTCTTAATTGGTAACTAGTACATTTCTCTGTTTTTCTATTTTTTTTTCCTCGGAATAGAAAAGAATAAAGTCTATTTGTATACATTAATTAATTTTTTTATTCCCCGGAATAGATTAGTGGTCAGGGAATATATGTGGAACAATAACAAGAAGTAAATAAAATCTTTTTTTCTTTTTTGGTTTCTGAGAACAAAAAGAGAAGTAATGCCATTTAAGAAAAAAAAGTTCAGCGTAACCTAATGCTCGTTTTTACATAATTGATACAAATTAAGAAAATATGTCTCCTTCACAAGTAGGGCATGATGGAAATCAACATTCTTCTTCGCCACCATCATTGAATCAAGCTTCAATCGCGTGGGTGTGACTGCGAAGTGAGTGAAATTGCAGATTATATTTCAGATATGCTAACTCACAAATCTGGAAGGCCTGCCCTCCTTGGTCTCGAGCAAGGGTCACCCTCCCCGATCTGCACAAGAAGTGGGTGGGACTTTCCAATTTTCACACATGATTTGACTGAAATCACTTCCTTGCTTTGGTGAATCTCTGATCTGAATTTTCAACTTCATCTCTTATATAGAATTGTGAGTTAATTTCGACCGTGACTAATGTTAGCTCTATTGATCCGGTAGGGTCGTGCTGCTACTCTGTTACGTTCAATGGTGATGAAGAGTAAACATGCTTGCTGCTGTCCTGATTATTCTTGTTGGAGTCTGAGTTTAGCTTAGTGCTCTCCTTCATGTCTATATCTTTGCTCGCACCGCCCTTTTCTATTTAATTATTCTTAACAGAGCAGGCATCTGGTCAGGAGTGAACTTGTCCTGTTTAAATTGTATTCCTTTAAAATTCTATAGGAGACAGCCTTTAAGATAATTTGCTATTCGCTTTAACAGAAAATTACACGGCTCTAAAGAAGTCTTATACATCACAAGCAAATGCATTTAAGAGTTGCGAGTTTTATTTCCAGTCTCCACACCAGGATAGCCTATCCTGCCCATCCACCATCGACCGCCAGATTGTGGCCGTTGATGAATTCGGCCTCTTCAGAAGCAAGGAACACCACGGCATCAGCCACATGCTTCGCTTTCAGCACTCCTTTCAAGCTTGAACTTGACTCGAACATCCTCTCGCCTTCCTCCTCACTCACGCCGAACACTCCACGGAGTAATGGTGTTGCGACCGCTCCAGGGGAGACACAGTTCACGCGTACACCGTGTGCTCCAAGTTGCTTGCTCGCCGACCTCACCAGACCCAGCACGGCATGCTTAGACATCACATAGTCTACCCAATTCTCGGTTCCAGTGCTGGCCACGGCGCTCGCCGTGCAAATTATGCTTCCCTTTATGCCCCCCGCCACCATGGCGCGAGCCCCGTGCTTGACACAGGCGGCCATTCCCCGAACATTGACGGCAAACAGGCTCTCGAAAGCAGGTATGTCAAACTCCAGAATGTCTTGTTTGATGTTATTCATTATGCCTGCATTGCTGAACAAGATGTCTAGGTGACCATTTGATCGAAGAGTTGATTCCACCAAGGACTTCACCTGTTGCTCATCCGTGACATCGCAATGGATGTAGGTGCATCGGTGAGATCCGATTGATGCCACAACATCTCGGCCCTTTTTGTCTTGGACATCGGCAATTACAACGTGTGCACCGTGATTCGCCAACTGACACGCTGTCTCCTCACCGATGCCACTCGCTCCACCGGTGACAATGGCTACTTTGCCGTCAAGTTTGTTTGAGGCGTGGCTCGTCATTTCTATAGGCAGAGAATGGGAAGCGGAGTACAGAAATGCTCTATGAAGATGTGCTGAGGGAAATGCCTAACCACTCCATATATAGAACTAGAGAAAGGACAAAGCACAAGTGCCTTTTGAACCACAAATTTCTTTTCCTATCAAAAGCCAATACGCCACTCTCTTTTGTCTCTCCTCTTGGTGTTTTTTCAGAAAGAATTCATTTCTAGCCTATGAATTCTTGAGCAAAGTGTTGGAAGTTTGTTTGTAAAAACAAACTAAGTACATTTTCCTTATTCCACATAGGAAAAGTGGGAGGAAGTGGGTCAATTAATAAATGAGGTTTTTTTTTTTTTTTTTGTACAATGATTGGGTGTGAGCTAGACCCTACCATACCCGCGTGCCGGTGCATGATTATTTGGCGCACTTAGCATTTTGCGCGCCCGCGGTTTAATTAGCACTAACACATTTGTTATTTTATTTTTTCTTTCGTATGGTTATCTTATTAACTTTAATCAATTCAAAAGTTGTTTTTGGGTTTTGAGAATTTTTGCAAATTATTAAAAAAAATTATTTCTAAAAAAAAACACTACAACAATATTTTGATTGTTTGAGAGATCCGGAGAAATACTTAAAATTCTTTATATAAGATTCTCAATTTTGAGACTTTATTGTATCCTGAAGGATATTTGCTGGTGACCATTAGCAACTTTGTGGGGGCAAATAAATCTTTAAAGAAAGTGATATCACGCCTCAAAGTCCGACTTGAATACTTTAAAGATCCGTTTTCATTATTCTACCAGCTATGTTTTCCCTACACAAAGCCCTCGCTAGTGCCGGCTCATCGTCATCCCCTGCCACATTGTCATCCTCATCAGGCTTCACGAAATCTAGCATGGGCCCCTTGACGCGCTCCCCACCACTGGCCACAATCTCCACCGTCCTCTCGTGCCCCATTGACATCCTAAGTGTCGGCTAGGAGGGCAAGGTGGTGATGGACGAGCGGACGATGGTAGTGGCAAGATCAAATGGCGTGTCCATTCGGCCTAACGAAAAGAGCGGGCGATGGTAGTAGGGACGGAGGACGATGGTGGTGCTGACACAGGATGTCCATGCGGTGTGAGAGTTATTCCAAATTTTTGTCTCTGTCTTTTCAAGATTTAATTAGCACTAACCCATTTGTTATTTTATTTTTTTTTTCATACGATTATCTTATTAACTTTAATCAATTCAAAAGTTGTTTTTGGTTTTGAGAATTTTCAGAAATTATTAAAAAAATAAAAATTCGAAATTTTACTTATTTAAAAAAATAATAATAACACCGATTCTCAGTATGCTAATATATACAACGGTAATTTAGATTTTAATATTTCACTTTAATTATATGAACACCTTCACGAAACTGCGCACCACATTCGACGAAATGCACAAATTAATTTTATGTTAGTTTCTCTCTGGTTACAGGTCAATTGAGTGCATACTGCTTACCAACATGAAAATAATTGCTTTCTACGTAAACAATATGCCATCTTTGAGGCTTTACAGAGGCGTTCATGCCCATGCTTTGGCTCATGGATTTGGGTTGGATCCTTATGTTCAGTCATTTACTCTCAAAATCCGGCTGACGTAGTCTCTAAGTATCACCTGCTAGTTGCTCTCTCTCTCTGTCACTCATAATTTTTTTTGCACAAAAGGCTTGGTCTATGAATGTTTTGCTCTAACACAAGTATCTTTCATGCATGTATCTCTCTAGACTGAATATATGTGGTGAGGTTTTCTAATAATTATTTTAGTTTAATATTATTAAGTGATTAACTATAGTTGTTGTTTCTTTTTTTTTTTTAGGTCGTTGGAGCTTTTTTTTTTTTTTTTTTTTTTGTAAATGATTAAGGAATGGAGTTCTATAATATAAGTTTTATGTTACGTGTCTTGAAATTTTTATTATTTATTTTGTTTTGAGTGTTCATCTAGGATTGTGGTTATTGACAAATGGGGATTTTTGTTGCTTTGTTCATTTTCTTTTTACTTGATTATAAATGTGATCAACAAAAAGAAAAGAAAAAAGTGAAGCAAAAAACTAAAAAAGAAATTGGCCTATTCATGGTTAGACCTCGGAATTGATTATCAGGGTAGGTTACAGATTTCAAGGTCTACAAGGTAGGTTCTAAATTTAAAAAAATAGGAATCGACGAGATAGGTTCCAAGTCGAACTGAATAAACTTTGGAATGCTCACCCCTAAAAGAGCCCTGTGGTCCACAAGGAGGATAGGCATAGAGAAGATCAATGGGTGAGTTTCGACGAGCACGGCCCGACCTTTATGAGAATTTCAGGAGGTAATCGGGCTTGGCAGGCCTAATTGGGCCCGGATGGGCTCTTATGAACGGGAGAGCTATTTCCTAAAAAGCTGCCACCCGAATTTTGTCCGCTAAAACCGAGCTCCGCCCGGCAGGGTCTCTGCACAGGGCCGCAGGGCAACAAAACAAACAAAGTTCGAGGCATAGCAGGACTTTCGGCTTCTCCTTCGGTTGAATTGAACAGGCACCAACGCATACTTATCATGAAATCACCAACCGAGTCGCCGAATTTAAAGATGAAAGCAAAATGTTCCTTTCACAAACAAGATAGCATCAGCCAGAGTTCTTGTTTTCTCCAGATTTGAATTGCTAAAGCAGCAAACAAAGCCCAGGGGAGCTAAAGACTTTGCACATTTTATTTATAGTCTCCACAGGATAGCCTATCCCATCCCTGCCCATCCACCATCGACCGCCAGATTGTGGCCGTTGATGAATTCGGCCTCTTCAGAAGCAAGGAACACCACGGCATCAGCCACATGCTTCGCTTTCAGCACTCCTTTCAAGCTTGAACTTGACTCGAACATCCTCTCGCCTTCCTCCTCACTCACGCCGAACACTCCACGGAGTAACGGCGTTGCGATTGCTCCAGGGGAGACACAGTTCACGCGTATACCGTATGCTCCGAGTTGCTTGCTTGCCGACCTCACCAGTCCCAGCACGGCATGCTTAGACATCACATAGTCTACGCGATTTTCATTTCCAATGCTGGCCATGAGGCTCGTTGTGCAAATTATGCTTCCCTTTATGCCCCCTGCCACCATGGCCCGAGCCCCGTGCTTGACACAGGCAGCCATTCCCCGAACATTGACGGCAAACAGGCTCTCAAAAGCAGGTATGTCGAACCCGAGAATGTCTTGTTTGGCGTTATTCATCATGTCTGCATTGCTGAACAAGATGTCTAGGTGACCGTTTAATTGAAGAGTCGATTCCACCAAGGACTTCACTTGTTGCTCATCCGTGACATCGCAATGGATGTAGGTGCACCGGGGGGATCCGATCGATGCCGCGAGATTGTGGCCCTTTTCATCTTGGATGTCGGCAATCACGACATATGCGCCGTGATATGCCAACCGACGCGCCGTCTCCTCGCCCATGCCACTTGCGCCACCAGTGATGATGGCTACTTTGCCGTCAAGTTTGTCTGAGGCGTGGCTTGCCATTTCTGCAGGCAGAGAATGGAAAACTGAATATAGAAATGGCCTATGAAGTCGTGCCGAAGGAGATGCAGAGCCACTTAATATGATAGAACTTGAGAAAGGACAAAGCACAATTATGTTAACGTTGAATGCTCGGTGTTGATTTTCTGTTGAAAATTTCATTTATACACTAGGTTTGGATCCAATAATGAATAAAGAAAGTTATTGGTAGGCTATCACAATCAAATTGATATGAACTTTCCATTGAATTTTGGATTGTTATATCAACCTTGCTAGAATCCTCACTCTAAATAGAACAGTTCGCAACTAATGGGTTTTTGTGAGAGCCTGAGAGGATTAGGCAAAGTTTTTTCTCCACATGTGGGCCCAGATAGATGTAAATATGATCGGCCTTGCCTCTTCAGACGCTCCTGCCACCTTAATCATATCTTATGCCTATGGAAATTTGTAGGCTTAAGCTGATTTTTTTTAACTTGTGCTGACTTTATGTTGAATATTCATTTATACACGAGATTTGGATCCAATAATGAATAAATTTGGCAAGTTATTAGTAGGCTTTAACAAACAAATTGATATGGACTCTTCATTGGATTATGGATTGTTATATCAACCTTGCTAGAACAGATATAATTTCTAACTAATGGATTTTGATGCAAGAAGAGGGCAAAATTTCCTCGTTGCATATGGGCTCGGATGGATGTGGATATGGTCGATCCAGCCCGTTGGATGCTATCACAACGCACGATCATATCATTAAATTTTGAAAATTTGGAGGCTTTTAAGCTAATTTCTTTACATGTGTTTTATATTTTGGTATTATAATTTTTTTTTTATTTTCTTCCTTGATTATATTTTCAATAATTTATTCTTTTTTTTCTTATCAATTAACCATGATTTTTTCCAAATTAAATGTTTCCGGTGGACTCCTTTACTCTTTCTTCTTCTTTTCTTAGACGAGTATGTATATTCTTTTGGCAAGTGAGGTAGATAAATTCAGATACCGAGTAGTATTAGTTAAAAGCCAATTGGATAATTCGATAGGTGTGCAAAATAGCACTCCAAACCCTAGAGAAATCGGCAGAATCTTATCAGTTAATAGAACTGCATAGAAGTAGTTGGGTTGTCTACATCATAACCTTCATCCCGCGTTCCAGAAGGAATCTGCCACCAAAGATGCTAAGTTCAGAAACAGACAAAAGATGGAGCAATACCTCTCTTGCGGAAGCCAGATTTGGGCCTTCAGTTTTCCACGCCTAAGGAAGAAATCAATTGCATAATTCCTAGGTTCTAAATAACTTTGCATCCTGTGTCTATGAAATGCAAATTGTCGATGAATTTAGTTAAAATATCTTACATCATTTTTGGGTTGGACTCTCGTGTGTGTATGTGAGGCTCATTATTTCGGGAGAAGTCTTAAAAAGTCACTGGCCTACTTGCGATGTCTTTAATTTAACCTTTTTTTTTTGGATTCGGTCGATCCTGGCTTTTTACGTTGTCTGGATTCGTCCTTTTCCCGGCCGATTTTGGCCGGATTTTTTTCTTGGCGCCGGCCGGCGACGTGGCTGATCGGCGTGGCGTGGACAACTTTTAATAATATTTTAATATTTTTGAATTTTTATTTTTATTTTTATTTTATTATTTTATTATTTTTCATTCTTTTATTGTTTTGTCTTTTCCTCCAGCCGGTCGCCGAAGTCCGGCGACCGGCCAGAGGCGACGGCCGGCGAGGGCGAGGCCGACCTCGCCGGCCACCTCGCGGGCGAGGGTCGAGCCTCGCCGGCCATGGGCGAGGCTCGCCCTCGCCGGATCTGACGAGGCGAGCCTCGCCCATGGCCGGCGAGGCTCGACCTCGCCAGATCCGGCCATGGGCGAGGCTGGCGAGGTCGAGCCTCGCTGGATCTGGCGAGGTCGAGCCTCGCCGGCCATGGGCGAGGCTCGCCCTCGCCGGATCTGACGAGGCGAGCCTCGCCCATGGCCGGCGAGGCTCGACCTCGCCAGATCCGGCCATGGGCGAGGCTTGGCCTCGCCGGCCATGGGCGAGGCTTGCCCTCGCCGGCCATGGTGAGGTCGAGCCTCGCCGGCCATGGGCGAGGCCCCCCTCGCCGGATCTGGCGAGGTCGAGCCTCGCCGGCCATGGGCGAGGCCCCGCCCTCGCCGGATCTGACGCGGCGAGCCTCGCCCATGGCCGGCGAGGCTCGACCTCGCCAGATCCGGCCATGGGGGAGGCTTGCCCTCGCCGGGCATGGGCGAGGGCCTCGCCCGCGAGGTGGCCGGTGAGGTCGGCCTCGCCCTCGCCGGCCTGCGCCTCTGGCCGGTCGCCGGACCTCGGTGACCGGCTGGAGGAAAAAGACAAAAATAAAAAAATAAAAAATAAAAAAATTCAAAAAAATTCGAAAAAATTCAAAAAAAATTCAAAAATATTAAAATATTATTAAAATTTGTCCACGTCAGCACCGATCAGGCCACGTCAGCCGGCGGTCCAGTGCCGAAAAAATCCGGCCAAAATTAATTGGAAAGGACTAACCTAAGACAACGTAAAAAGGCCAGGACTGGAATCGCAAGACCAAAAAGGTTTAGGACTAGACAAAAGAAAAGGTTTAGGACTTTTTGGCACTTCTCCCATTATTTCACATGGACATTATACTAAATTATGTGACAGACTCCAATTGATCTTAATAAGTGAATTAATTTAAGTATTTTCCCATTATTTGGTATATAGATAACACACTTTTTTTTTGGCGTTGGGGTTGGATATCTCAATAATTTTCCTCTTTTTTCTGATAAGTTCTGTCTAACTCTTCTCTTTCTAGATCTAGTGTATCTCTTAACTTGTGCTTTTGTTCCCAGTGAAATAAGGGGATTACATATATCTGGTTAGTTGATTGTTGGTACGAGTTGAATTTCTTTTTCTCTTTCCATAAATATTCATACTCATCATTCTTAACGTGTATATTATCGATAATGTGTATAGCATAGTTTCATTGTCTAGAATTAATTATTTTCTTGAGGAGGTACTTTGTAATTTCCGAGTTGTCTTTGAGTTGATTGGTCTTTCTTATCTCTAGAAACGACAAACCTTCATATCAAGGGTGAGCATAGTTCCTAGGTAGGAATCGAAAACTGGCCATGGGAACTGATATAGTTTTAGGTTCTAATGGAAATAAATCCAATTCCCGATTCCATATTTTTTGGAGCCTATACAATGCGGTTTGATTCCCGATTCCTAGGTGGGAATTGAACCAATCTAGATGGGGAATCGAGAACTGGACCAAGAACCAAATGAGGAACCTACATAACCCTAAAATAGACATGACCTACATAGTTTTACAGTGAGGGCCGAACGAACAAAAAGAAAACTTCTTCCTTGGAGAGTGACCCCTTGGATTTTATCGTGATATTTGACTCCTCCTGATCTGGAGTCCAGATGCTGCTCTTCTTTGCTGACTAGTTGGTCGCTTCTACCATTGCAGAACCAAGCTCGTTGGTACACTGTTTTTCGGCCTGGAGAGCACGAATAGCTTAGACTTCGCTCGAAACTTCTTCATTGGCCAATATCACTGGCGACAAGAACTTCGGAACCTCCTATTGCCAGTTCGCTTATAGTTTGCGCCTGTTAATCATGTTTTCAAAGTGAGATTCGATCAAGAACAGATTCTTGAAGATATCGTTTCTGTTTGAGCAAAAATTAATCAAGTTTGATGTTATTTTGCTGATTCTTAGTATGTTAACATGTATGATGATAATTTAATTTTAATCTCTCACTTGCTTTAATTATATGGACACTTTCATGAAGCTGCTCACCACATATTCGACGAGATGCATAAACCAAGTCTATGTTAGTTTCTCTAAAGTTCTAGATCACTTTGAGTGCGTATTGCATATCAACATGAAAGTAGTTGCTTTTTATGTAAACAATTTGTCGGCTTTAAAGGTCAGTAGAGGTGTTCATGCCCATAATTTGGCTTGTGGATTTGGGTCGGATCCTTATGTTCAGTCATTTTCTCTTGAAATCCGGCTCATGTAGTCTCTAAGTATTACTTGCTTGTCGCTATCCCCTCCGCTCCCTCCCTCCCTTCCTCTCTCTCTCTCTCTCTCTCTCACTCATATTCTTCTTTAGCACACGAAAAGGCTTGGTCTACTAATGTTTTGCTCTAATACAAGTACCTTTCATGCATGTATCTCTTTCTAGAGTGAATATATGAGGTGGGATTTTCTAATAATTATTTTAATTTAATATGATTAAGTGATTAACTATATTTGTTGTTTCTTTTGTTTTGAGATAATTAATGAAACTAGTTCCTAATTAGACCCTAGAATCGATTGATAGGATAGATTACAGATTATAGGGTCCACATGGTAGGTTCTTGATTTCAAAAATTAAGAACCGACAAAATAGGTACTAGGGGGAACTTGGTCCGCTTTGGAATGCTCACCCCTATCTCATATCACTTATGTTTTTAATTATTATTTTCATGTTTTCTTTCTCACCACCACTCTTTCTTGATTCTAGTATGACTTGGATAATAGATATCTGAATACTAAATAGATAGTAAGAAATAAGATTTTCACTTTCTCATTGTTGAATTTATCAAAAGATATTTTTTTCTTTTTCTTTACTAATTCAAGTCTATTGCTTTTTATATTTTCAATAAAATTTTATCACATAATTCAACTTATTGTTATATCATCTATATGAAAATTCGAAATATAATTTAACTAAATGGTATAAATAGTTACCAACTGAATCGAAATGCTAACTAGGATATAGAATAATCAGATTAGTATCTTACTCGAAATTCTAGAAAATAGAAATATAATGTAATATCTCGTTTTGTTTTGTTTTCTCACCCACTCTCTATACGTAATGACCGAGTGAATGCTTCTCTGCCGTGTCCGTTTTGACCGAGCTCCCCTCCATTTTGCAGAATTTGTCAGCCCACTTTTGACCCAGAATTCCCCGAAAATGCATAATCTTATACATCAAATAGAACTTTGGAAAAAGAAAAAAAAAATCAGTTCGAAAATGTCTCCATTGATGGTGCCACCAGCGAGTGAGGTTCAGGTTGAGAGCTTCGTCTTATGGCGGACGGCGAAACCTCCTGACTCCGACAAGACCTTGTTCCTCAATGGGGCAGGTCCTATATATTTTCAGTGCTCGTATTTTTGGGTGTTATTGGTAGTACATAAGATAGTCAACATTTGCGAGTGATGTAATAATGGTAATCGTAAAATTTGCGCACATTTTTTTGGTCAAAAAATGATAATTATATTTTCTTTTCATAATTCTGTTACTAAACAATATATAGCAGGATTTACATGGTTCCAAGCAGATATTTAGCTAATCCATCAGCAAACTTAGCACATAATCTGGGAACCTTCAAAATGATAATTCCTTTTGAATGAAAAGGTTGAGAGGACATGATGAATTTCACCATCTGCTTCAAAATTACTTTAGAGCTATCATCATCTTCATAGCGAAAGATGCCTGCCACAGCCAGACTCTCACTTGGTTGATAGCACACAAAGGAGGCCAAGAAGGGGCCCATCATCGTTTGTCCTCTCAAGGGGATTAGGCCAAAGAAAGAACCAACTTCATGTTTACAAGACTACGGTTGATATGATTTGTTTTACGAGGATATCGTTCTTCATTGAGAGCGTAGGCGCTCGAATCTGTTTAGATGATCACAGGGCGAGCAGGGCTCAGGTCACTGCCCAAAGTATGAACCTTCAAGCAACGGTCGAGGCTTATGATGGTGGCAAAACCTGAAATCCTCCTTCTGGGGTCCTATGTCATCTTCTTGGTCTTTAGGAAACAGAAAAGACCCTAGCTAAGCATCAACCTAAATTGAATGGAGAAATCTCCAGAGTACAGACCGATCATAAGACATAGAAATCGTTACCAGCAAAATACTGCACTAAGCTTGTAATATCGAAATCGAATATGGATAATCAAGTATCTACAAAACTTGAAAATTTGTTTACATGCAATGTGCGTACGGTAGAAGCCGAGAGCTCATTGTCCTTGGATGTTCAACAGGAAGAACTAAAGACAGATTTTCTCTCCGAACAACTAGCAGCAGTTATAAATTGCCAAATTACAGTCTCGTTTGACGTCTTGTTAAGATCATATTGCAGAAAGCAAATTCATTTCCATCCACTAATCAAACCAGATAAAACAAGCAAGATCTGCCTGATGCCTAAATATGTATGGTCTAAGAATGGCCTCATATTGATTGTATAGTTTCCTTTCTCTAGGAACAGATCATTATCACAGAGGACGGCTTCTACATGTTTGAATATTACCCGTCCTCTGTGATAATGATCTCATTTGATCAAGTCAAATATTGGTCGAACCAAAAAAAAGGAAAAGAAAAGGAAAAAAAAAAAATAAGTGGTATAAAGAGGAAAAGGAGGCCATCGGCTGAGAGCATGCCGAGAGAGAGAGAGAGAGAGGGGAAGGAGGAGGACGAAGAAAGAAGATGGTTTTGTGCCATGGGGTCCTTGCCAAGCTAACTCAACTACATAACGCAACATTCGGTAAGTGCTTGTGCCCCTCGTTCTTCAAATCTCAATAGTTTTCCGAATTAGGGCTCAAATTCAGAATTAAGTGAAATTTGAGTTGTGATATTCGATTTTGGAGTTGCTAAGTTGAGACATTATGGAAGAATGATAGTTTAAGATGTTGTGAATGAGTAGAATATTACAGATTTTGATTCAAGCTTATCGTTTGTCCGAAACAAACTTTCAAAATTTCCCGTAGTGCATGCAGAGATTTTGAGGCTGCATTTTGTTAGTTTTTAGCTCTATTTTCAGTCAATTAAGTCAAGGGTCTTATAGTACGTTGAAAGGCCTTTTATGGAAGGTTTAATGAAGAGAGTTATGGTGTAACCAAGTTTTACGTTCAAGTTTCGTGTTGCGAATGGCTTGAACAATTGTTTCGGGTGAGCGATTTGTTATCATGTAAGAGTCATTTTGTCATTTTGTTTCTTGCTTACTTGATAGGATCGTGAGTTCGATGGTTTGAGTAATATTTGTAATCTGCCCATAGGTATTTCGAGGTAAGTGGTGCTATATCTTCTATGAATTTCTAAACTCATGTCTTGAAAGTGATAAAAATTTGAAATATTATGAGTTATGAATAAGCATATTTGTGACATAAAAGTTTGGATCGGGCAATCACTACATTTTCATATTGGTGAGTGATTTGAGAAATGTTTTATGAAAAACATTTTGTTGTGCATGTGATTTATGAAAGAAATTTTGAGATGGTCTGAGAATGGTTTTAAGAAAAATATTGTGAATATATATGTATTGCGTTACAAACTGGAATGGATTCCAAAACGTCATGAGAAATATCTTATGAAATGTGTTTAGTTGATGAACGAAGTTTAGAAAGATTATGCGTTCTGATTTGTGAAATACATTATGAATTATGATATTGATTATTTATTGAATTTTTGGATATTAGATGATGTAAGTTTGGTGCTCAATATTGTTATGAGCCCATTGAGGAGATTGTAAGCATGCATATCGGGTTTAGGTTATATTTCTAGGCTGAGCCACTGGCTTTGTAGGTGGAGAACTTGCCAAGAGAGGAATTTTGGTTGCCTTGTCATGAGATTTTGTGTCATGACCATAATTTGATATTGAGCAAAAGATTGGTTGACAGATGGACCATTGACATGTGTTATGATATGAGATTGATCAATTGACTTGAGCATTGATATTTATAATGATTTAAATTAGTATTTTATGAATTATATACAGCTTGTTAAAATGAAACAACTTATATATGATTTGATATGTTTATTAAAGAGTTGAATTATGATTTTCTGATTGTGCTCTATACTTATATTTATACATAGTGGCTGTTTGATCTACTTAGAAAGATATGTACTATTCACCGCTCTCTTTCCAAACCTTTTCAAGTTCTTGGTTAGTGGTCCATGGAGCAAGAGTGATATTGATGAAGACTTTTGGGAGTTGGATTGATAGTTTAAGGCTGCATCTTTCGGGTGGAAGGACGACTGTGTCATCCTTTATTTTTTATTTGCCTGTGATGGATCTACCTGATATGTCAACAAAATTTTTATGAAATATAGAAAATCTCCATCTGATTTTGCTCTCTTGTGCATAGAAATGGTGCAGTAGTTGGTCAACATGAACTAATTTCAAGAGCAATTTATGTTTTTTTTTTTTTTTTGCAGAGTCACGACCCTTTGTCGCAAGAAGCTCGCCAGAAACACCAATGTCATTCTATCATAGAACATTCTCCAAGTTACAGATTTATTTCGTTGAGTCAAAACAGAAAATGTAGCATTCATGGAAGCTCGAAACCGGTTTTAAGCTCCAACTCGGCTCAAACAGCCTCTTGATTTCCTCTTCGCTCTAGCCAAAGCACGTTGCAGACCATTGGAGGGCAGATCACTCATATACCATTGAAAAACAGTCATTGGTCAAGAATAATTGCAATTGACTTTGAGTTGCAGGGAACGCTACGATGGTGAAGATGATGACTGACCCGAAAGTGTCAAGACTTGCAAGATTTAATTGTGCCCGAAAGAAGGTAATCGCAATCGACCTTCAGTTACATTCCCATTCTCTCTCTCTCTCTCTCTCTCTCTCTCTCTCTCTCTCTCTCTCTCTCTCCAACCCGGTCGCTCTCGCTGATGCTCAAACATTCGGTGGGAATCGGACAGAGAGAGAGACAATCTGCCGCGTTCGGCAACAAGAAGGCGGGCTCTCGGACAAGAGCGCTTATTTTTTCATGCAAGATTGGACAAATTCCTTCCACTCATTTCATCTCGTCGGACTTTTGATTATTGTAAGGAGGGGAAAACAATTACCATAAAAAATTATATGGATTTTTGTTGTGTAACTTAACCCGTATGAACACGGACACATTCCGGAAGCTTTTGTGTCATGTCGGATACCTTGATACGTGTCTAACATGCTCTGACATGCTTGGATATGCTCTGACATATTGTCAACATGTGTTGGAAAATCCAACATGTGATTAAAACTTCTCGACATGCTCTGACTTGTGTGTTCGGAATTTCGAGAGACATGGTGCGTTTCAGGGACATGTCTACAAGTGCGAAGGAAGAGAGAGTCGTTGAAGAAGGCGATAGAGGGTGGAGGGGAGGCCCCAAGACGGCGAGGTCATGACTACAAGGGAGGGCCAGAGGAATAGAAAAAAACCGAGGCGACCGAGAGGGCTGTGATTGCGGTGCCGTGATGGAGGGCCGAAGGTGAGGCTATGACTGTGAAGAAGGGAGGGCCAAGGCGAGGCGGCTAGCGATGCAATGAGGCGACCAAAAGAGAGCATAGATCAAGAGGAAGAGGATTGGGTGAGGAGGAGGAGGAGGCAGCGGCTAGGGTTTTTAGATTTCCAAGGTTGCTCTTTTAGTTTTAGAAAGAAGAGCAGAAAAAAAAATAAAAATGGGGATGCCGTGCAAGGAGGAGGAGCCTAGGAGGAAGAGGAGGTGGCTAGGGTTTGGGTTTCCAAGGTTCCTCTTTAAGTTTTGGGAAGAAGAGCAGAAAAAAATTACAAAGGGGATGCTGTGCAAGGAGGAGCCTAGGACGAGGAAGAGGCAGCTAGGATTTGGGTTCCAAGGTTCCTCATTAAGTTTTAGGAAGAAGAGCAAAAAAAAAAAAAACAATAGGGATGCCGGACCAACTTAGCAGGACTTTTTCCTTTTTCTTTTCTTTTGGAGGGAGGGAGGATGGAGGATGATTTCAAAAAAAGGAAGTGACAGGTGGTGTTGGGGAAAAAACGAGAGGGTGAAATTAATGGGTGGCGCTAAAAAGTGAGAAATAAAAGGATTGAATGTTGAATAATGATAAGTTCGGGTTATTGTAGAAGATCATAGATTCATTTAAATAATTCGACTCTAGTCTCTACTTTTGTTAAAGTTAGAAACATGTTCCCAAGCATTTCCTATAAATATAAATCCTATTAATATAAATTTATTCTAGACTCCTTTTTATTATTTTTTGAATTTGAATCAAATTAATTTGATAAAATGATCATTTCAAATTAAATATATATATATTTATATAATATATAATCTAATATACAACATGTCACAACGTATCATAGTTATCGATTTTTTTAGAAATTATGTGTCGGCGTGTCATGTCGTATGTCCATGTTAGTTCTACATAGTTTAACCCATGAATGATGTTTATTTGTCTTTTCAAAGCTGAGTCAGATCATCTGCACTACAAATTATTTAGCATCCCTAATGAATTGTCGTTTACAGCTGATCTAAACATAAAATTAAAAAATTAATTGGGTCTAGTGAGGAATGAGGACGTACGAGGATCGCCGAGTCCCACAAAAGAAAAATAGAGTTAAAGATTAGGATTTCATTGCCCCTTGGCATAGCAGGACTTTTGGCTATTCCTTTGGCTTAATTCAACAGGCACCAACGCATACCTATCATCAAATCACCAACCGAGTCACCGAATGGCAAAACGTTCCTTTCACAAACAAGATAGCATCAGCTAGATTTCATTATTTCTCCAGATTTGTATTGCTACAGCAGCAAACCAAGCCCAGGCGATTTCAGAGTTTGCTACTTTCATTGCTAGTCTCCGCCACAGGATAGCCTATCCTGCCCATCCCCCATCGACAGCCAGATTGTGGCCGTTGATGAATTCGGCCTCTTCAGAAGCAAGGAACACCACGGCATCAGCCACATGCTTCGCTTTCAGCACTCCTTTCAAGCTTGAACTTGACTCGAACATCCTCTCGCCTTCCTCCTCACTCACGCCGAACACTCCACGGAGTAACGGCGTTGCGATTGCTCCAGGGGAGACACAGTTCACGCGTATACCGTATGCTCCGAGTTGCTTGCTTGCCGACCTCACCAGGCCGAGCACGGCATGCTTAGACATCACATAGTCTATGTAAGTCTCGTTTCCAATGCTGGCAAAGAGGCTTGCTGTGCAAATTATGCTTCCCTTTATGCCCCCTGCCACCATGGCGCGCGCCCCGTGCTTGACGCAGGCAGCCATTCCCCGAACATTAACGGCAAACAGGCTCTCAAAAGCAGGTATGTCGAACTCGAGGATGTCTTGTTTGGCGTTATTTAGTATGCCTGCATTGCTGAACAAGATGTCTAGGCGACCGTTTGATTGAAGAGTCAATTCCACTAAGGACTTCACCTGTTGCTCGTCTGTGACATCACAATGGATGTAGGTGCACCGGTGGGATCCGATTGATGCCATGAGGTCGTGGCCCTTTTCGTCTTGGACGTCCACAATCACAACATATGCGCCGTGATTTGCCAACTGACGCGCCGTCTCCTCGCCGATGCCACTTGCGCCCCCGGTAATGATGGCTACTTTGCCGTCAAGTTTGTTTAAGGAGCGGCTTGCCATTTCTATAGGCAGAGAATGGAAAACCGAATACAGATGTGGCCTATGAAGTTGTGCCGAGGGAGATGCCGAGCCACTTCATATATAGAACTTGAGAAAGGACAAAGCGCAATTATGTTTATATTGAATGTTCGGTGTTGATTTTCTATTGAGTATTTCATTTATACTAGGTTTGGATCCAATAATGAATAAGATTGGCAAGTTAGTGGTACGCTTCCACAGTCAAATTGATATCGACATTTTATTGGATTTTGATTCGTTTTATCAATCTCGCTAGAATCCTCGTTACATTGCTCTAGATGGAATGGATATAATTTGCAATCAACGGGTTTCGATGCTAGGATGGGACAAAATTTCCTCTCTGCATGTGGGCCCGGATGGATGTGGACACGGATGGCCTTACCCGAGGCACGCTGCTACAACCCGCAATCATATCCTTAAAGTTTGGTAATTCGTAGGCTTAAACTAATTTCTTTAATACGTTGAGTAATTTTGCTATCATTATTTTTTTTCTCCCTAAATATCAATGTTAATAATGCATATTTTCAATCATTTATTCATTTTTTTCCTCATCAATTAACCATGAAAATTTTCCAAATTAAACTTTTGCGGTGGACTCCTTTATTCTTTCTTCTTCTTGTCTTAGACGAGTATATCTATTCGTTTGGCGAGTGAGATAGATAAATTCAGACACCGACCAGTATTAGTTAAAAGCCAAGTGGATAATTTGATAGGTGTGCAAAATAGAACTGCACGCCTAAAAATATCGGCAGAATCTCACTATTTAATAGAACGGCATCAAAGTTGTTGGGTTGTCTACTTGGTAACCTTCATCCCGCTTTCCAGAGGGAATCTACCACCAGAGATGCTAAGTTCAGAAACGGACAAAAATAGAGGTATATATCTCTATTGCGGAAGCCAAATTTGGTCCTTCAGTTTTCCACGCCTAAGGAGGAAATCAATTGCATAATTTCTAGATTCCAAATAATTGCATCTTGTGTCTATAAGGCAAATAATCGATGGATTCGGTTAAATTATCTTACATTGTTTTTGGGTTGGTCTCTCTCATGCGGATGTGTTTGTTAGGCTCAATGTTTCACATGGAGAGTAATGCACGGAAGGATATTTAAGTGTCAAAACTTTGAAAAGGTATACTTAAGTGCCAAAATCGGAGCAAAATGGATCACTTAAGTGCCATTCCGGCCAAAATCCGACCAAATTGCTGACGTGGCAATTTTCCGGCGAGATGAGTGCAGAACGGCATCGTTTTGCATGCTGACGTGGTGAGAAAACGTAAAAACGACGTCGTTTTGTATATGATGTGATAAATAATTAATATAAAAATTAATTAAATTAAATTTAAAACTAAATTTATTTAAAATATTCTAAAAAACTAAAAACTTAAAAACCTAAAATTAATTTTTTTTTTTTAAAAGGAGGGCCCGAAGAGAGGTGGCTGAGGGTTGAGCCCTCGTCGCTGCCACCGCCGGAAGGGCCGGCGATGGAGGGGGAGGGTTCGCCGGGGTCGTGACCCCCGGCCGACCGACGGCGAGGGCTCGCGGCCCTTGCCGCCGGTGCCACCGCCGGTTGGCCAAGGGCCAATGACCCCGGCCAACCCTTCCCCCTCCGTCGCCGGCCCTTCCGGCGGCGGCGGCGAGAGCTCGGCCCTCAACCGCCTCCCTTGGGGCCCCCTTTTTTAATTTTAATTTTAAGTTTTTTTTTAAGTTTTTAGAATATTTTAAATCAATTTAGTTTTAAATTAAATTAATTAATTTTTATATTAATTATTTACCACATCATACACAAAACAACGTCGTTTTTGTGTTTTCTTGCCACGTCAGCGTGCAAAACGACGCCGTTTTGCACTCACCTCGCCAAAAAATTGCCACGTCAGCAATTTGGCCAAAGTGGCACTTAAGTGATCCATTTTGCTTGGATTTTGGCACTTAAGTGTACATTTTCAAAGTTTTGGCACTTAAGTGTCCCTCCATGCCAAGTTTGGGCACTTGGGGTGTCCTTTACTCTTCACATGGACATCTTACTAGCATATGGATATGTTAAAGAATATGACAAACTCCAATTGGCCTCAATAAGTGAATCATATTCAATATTTTGCATGTTATTTGGTATACAAATTTCTTAATACACTTTTGGGAGATAGGGAAGATAAGTGGGCTCGATAGTTTTTAAGGGTGCAAATTCGCATGAGTCTCCTAACGGCTGAAATTATAATTGACTCAAAGGCGAACGCATTTTTGTGGGTAATATCATCAACTCCTTTTAATAACAATGATTAGAGAAACCATTTCCTTATACTCTTTGATGCCCCTCTGGATCCATGCTGAAAAGTGAAAGGGCAGCTTGAGATCCTCTTTCTAAGGCATGTTCTCTACCTGAATGTCCCAGTGATTTTTCTTCTCTCTCTCTTCTGGATAATTTATGTTTAACTCTCCTCTATCTAGGTCTAATGGATCTCCCTACTTGTGCTTTTGTTAATGGTGGAATAAGGGGATAAATATATCTGGTCAGGTAACTATTAAAATAAGTTAAAAGCATTTGCCCCTCTTTCCATAAATATTCATACGCGCCGTTTTTATTGTGTATTATTATCAATAATTTCTTTTCACTATTTGATCATTCAAATATTTTGTAACAAAATAATTTAATTTTTTTTAAATATCAATTTTTTTGCACACACGCACATGCATATGCGGATGATAATTAAAAGTCATAGATCTTCGGAGAAAAGAGATCCGTGTATAGCGTGGCTTCGTTCTCTAGATTTTTTTTTTCTTGAGAAGATATTTCACAATTTTCGAGCCGTCTTTGAGTTGATTGGTCTTTCTTGTTTCCAAAAATAGCAAACTTTCATATTAGGAGTGAGCATGGTGTTAGACTAAATATAAACTAAAACCTGACGATCCCGATTTATCAATAACAGATAAATTCATACAGAATTCGGGATCGAATTGTGGAAACGTAAAGATCAACATACCTCCAGCCATTAATGAAATTTGGAAGTGGGAAACCTCAAAATCTTTGATGGATCCACACAGCACGATCGATCTACAATATGGAAACTGTACGTCCTGTTCTACTAGCCAATACCACTCAAGCCTGATGGTGTGTTTTTCTGTATTGATAGGGTTTGAACTAGACGACCTGACGTTTTTATTCCGTTTATTACGTTACCAGTATCTTCCATCAAGACCATTATGGTAATATAATAACGGACAAATATCACGTAATACATGTGGGTAATAAATTGGGCAATAAATTGGAATTTATTGGGAATTCATTGGGAATACAATATTGGGATCATATTTAGAATAATAAAAATATATTACATATTATAACATTCTCCCACTTGATCCCAATATTCCTTCAAATGAATTATTAACCCAAGCCCACAAAAACTTCATACTGAAATAAAACACATGAATCACGGCGATGAGTCCTCTTAGAGCAAGTATTATCTTCCGTGTATCACAATGTATTTTATCAGCCCATATGTGATCAAATAACTTAATGAATAAACCTTATGTTTACTTTAGGTCAAACGTAATTATTTTTCTCATAATAACTTAATGTATACAACTGTATTGACAAAAATATTATAAATGTATAAAAGTCTCATAAATTCTTCCATATAAAGAAAAATTTACATGATTGGACCAATGCCCATTCTAGAAACATGATTCTTATAACTCATTGGTGGCATGCCTTTAGTTAAAGAATCAGCTATCATCAATCCAGTGCTTATGTGTTCTATGACCACTCTCTTTTCTTTAACACATTCTCTGATGGCTAAATACTTGATGTCGATGTGCTTGCTTCGACTACCACTTTTGTGGTTCTTAGCCATAAAAACTGCAGCTGAATTGTCACAAAATATTCTTAATGGCCTAGCAATGGAATCCATAACTCTAAGCCCCGATATGAAACCTTTCAACCACACACCATGTGAGGTGGCCTCAAAACAGGAAACGAACTCTGCCTCCATAGTGGAAGTGGCAACCAAAGTTTGTTTTGCACTCCTCCAGGATGCAGCTCCGCCAGCAAACATAAAAATATATCCCGATGTTGATTTACGGGAATCAACACAGCCAGCAAAGTCTGAGTTCGAGTAACCAACTACCTCCAAGTTGTCCACCTGTCTGTACATAAGCATGTGTTCCTTTGTTCCTTGAAGGTACCTCATCACCTTCTTTGCAGCTCTCCAGTGGTCCATACCTGGATTACTTTGGTATCTTCCCAACATTCCCACAACAAAGGCTATGTCAGGTCGAGTGCAAAGCTGAGCATACATCAAGCTTCCGACAGCAGAAGCATATGGGATGTTCTTCATTTGTTCCCTTTTAAAATCGTTCTTTGGGCATTGGTTTAAATTAAACCTATCACCCTTCACAATGGGTACTATACTTGGTGAACAATCTTTCTGTCACGCCCGACCCTCGGTCTCGTGATCATCCTTCAACTTTGGTCGATTTTAAAATGCGATATCCCGGGACTACATATCGCCGACCCTTTCATTTTTGATAGCACATGCGGAAAGCGATTATAAAAATCCCCTGACAATAAAGCAATGGGATATACAAGTAGGACTAGAAAATTTAACCTTAAAACCAACACCCTTATTTACAAATACAAGTCATGCTAAAAGGTTGGTTTCTACTCAAATAGATTCTACCAAAATCATCGATAGGATTGGCGACTCAATTCTCATCGGGTCCTACTCCGGAGCATCCTCGTAGTTCTCCTCCGATACTCCTCTTCGAATTCTTTCTCCTCGGGTTCTTCATCGGGGTCCCGAAATGTTGTCCCCAAATAGGGATGAGACTATGTCTCAAGCAAGTTCTACCCCTAAGACCCGATTAGTAAACTAATACACCTTAGGGTTGCCTATGCACAACATGAGTCGAGGACTTACCTTGGCCTCGCATTCCACCCGCATATTAGCACATATCAAATAGGGATCCAAGCAATCACATCACCGATCGAAGCATCGATCAAATCGACCTAGTCGATTACACACCAACAAGACCACTCACGGTCATTTCAATTCAATCAATCAATTCACAACATCGATCAAGGTAATGATCAATCGACCTAGTTGATAACATATCATCAAGACCATTTCCGGTCATTTCAACTATTCCAACTCAATTCCCAATTATAAATCACGGTTCTTAGGACACAACTTGTCTATAGGTGGTAATCACGGCCCCACCAAGCAACTTTCTTAGATTTAGTGGCTTTACGGTCCCACCCGACCTTTCCAAGATTCAATGGCTTTATGGTCCCACCCGACCCTTTCAAGATCTAGTGGCTTTATGGTCCCACCCGACCCTTTCAAGATCTAGTGGCTTTACGGTCCCACCCGACCCTCTCAAGAACTGATGGATTTGCGGTCCCACCCGACCCTTTCATGATCTGATGGATTTACGGTCCCACCCGACCCTTTCATGATCTAGTGGCTTTATGGTCCCACCCGACCCTTTCATGATCTAGTGGCTTTACGGTCCCACCCGACCCTTTCAAGATCTAGTGGTTTTACGGTCGCACCCGACCCTTTCATGATCTAGTGGCTTTACGGTCCCACCCGACCCTTTCAAGATCTAGTGGCTTTACGGCCCCACCCGACCCTTTCATGATCTAGTGGCTTTACGGTCCCACCCGACCCTTTCAAGATCTAGTGGCTTTATGATCCCACCCGACCCTTTCATGATCTAGTGGCTTTATGGTCCCACCCGACCCTTTCAAGATCTAGTGGCTTTACGATCCCACCCGACCCTTTCAAGATCGATGGATTTACGGCCCCACCCGACCCTTTCATGATCTAGTGGCTTTATGGTCCCACCCGACCCTTTCATGATCTAGTGGCTTTATGGTCCCACCCGACCCTTTCATGATCTAGTGGCTTTACGGTCCCACCCGACCCTTTCAAGATCGATGGATTTACGCCCCACCCGACCCTTTCATGATCTAGTGGCTTTATGGTCCCACCCGACCCTTTCAAGATCTAGTGGCTTTATGGTCCCACCCGACCCTTTCATGATCTAGTGGCTTTATGGTCCCACCCGACCCTTTCAAGATCTAGTGGCTTTACGGTCCCACCCGACCCTTTCAAGATCTAATGGATTTACGGTCCCACCCGACCCTTTCAACTACGGCCAACGATATTGCACCTCGTAATTAAATTTCTCAATTTCATAATATCTTGGCCTAATTTGTTGATATCAAAGATACTCGATAAAATATCGTGTGTGGGTACACAATCGGCCTTAGCCAAAATAGAATATTTTCCTTTCTATAAATCCCACCATTTTTCGTAGTCTACCAAAACATTTTTGGCAGATGTCAACCGATGCCCTGGTTATTTTTCAATTAATAACCACAGATTATTCAATTTAGGAATAAATCCTAAAATCACCAATAAATCAATTTCTCACAAATTAAGGCTCGAATAAATAAACGGACTGCACCACGACAATCAGCACGAAATTCCGGTCACCGGCCATCCCGGTTGAATTTCCGGAAAAATACATAATTAAATAATTAATTTTGAAAATTAAATAAATAAACACAATAATTCCAATTTAGCACAATATAAAACTCAATTAAATAAACGGACTGCGCCACGATCATCGCATAAAATCCCTGGCCATGGCCATCCCGGTTGAATTTTCGAAAAATAAATAATTAAATAATTAATTTCGAAAATTAATATTTAATTCCTAAAAATTCCACTTAGGCCCGAATTGCTTAATTAACACCCGATAAGGGTCGGGAAAATCCCAAGAAGCATCCCATAAATAGTACGGGCCATTCTCTATCTAAGTACACTAACCACCTAACTAATATGCAATGCAATTAACTAATAATCCCTAATCCATTCTAATCTAACCACCTAATTGCACTTAACTAACACTAATCAACCTTTAAGTATAATTAGCAAACTAAGAAGGCATTAGTGAGCAAAACTCACTTGATTAACGAGCCGATCGGACCAAAACGACGGAACGGCGCGGGGAACAATAAACTCCAAAGGCGGGCCAACTTCCGAGGTCCGACACCACCTCAAAACGGACCTAGAAGCCGCTGCGAAACCCTCTCTGTTTCTGTTCTGATCTTGCTGGAAATTGAAGCAAACAACCCGGTTAAGCACGGGAATTGACCGGTGAGGAGGAAATAGGCCAAACCGGGCCATGGCGGTTCTTTACCGGCAAGGAAACACTCAAAACCAGCCACGGCAAGGCTCCCACAGATCAAGGACAGCAGCTGGATGGCACGGCTGAAGGCGGAGAGGGCGCGGCCAAGCACGGCGGCACGCGCGCACGGGGAAGGGCGACCGGCGACGGCGGGGACGGTGGCCGCTCGGCGTGCGATGGCTAAACGGCGGGCAGCTTCTTCCTCTGCTGTGCTGGTCGAGAATGGTGAGGGGAGAGGGAGATTGGGTTCATCAAATGGAGAGAGGAAGAAGAGATAAGAGAAGTGAGAGATGGAGGGCTCCACTGACCAATTTTTCCACAAAAATATCTTCTTCAAGCAACCTCAACCAAAGTAGAATCCCTGGCTCACATTTAACCACACACACACTCCTCATAACCTTTGAAGTAGTCCACTTTGGCTAGGCATGAGGGGGTTACGAATTTTGGCTCAATCTTCCTCAAATGGATTCAATCCTCTCTTGATTCCACCTCAAATGGCTTTAATAAAAATCAATTGATGTCTCAATTATCAAATTGACAATTTTCCTTATCCAAGAATCCCTCATGCTCCTCAATGTTGTCATCAAAATAATTTCCCGGCTTCAATCGCATAAAACGGTCGCCGACGACTTTTTCCCAAAAAGTGTCGGTTGTCGAAAAAATCTTCCGAGAGGCGAGTTAACACTCCTAGAATTTATTGTGACATAACGAGAATCTTCAATTTACGGAATCGGACTCGGATTGACGGTTAATTTCACTCCGATGTGTTTTTAGCGTGACCTAGGCTACCGGGTAGTTTTCAGAACTTTTTAGGACAAATGACCCGTGGTCGATTTTCTTCGAGCCACGATGAACCGACTCGACCCATTGGCGATTCTCGATTGTCGTGAAAATCTCAATGATTCAAATACGAACACAGGGTACCAAAACAATAAGAAAATCAGTCTAGTGCCGGCCGACGAGAATTTTCTAATTTAGTGGTGTCACCCACGATTAGCCACACATCTCTGTCGATCCAGTCTATCTCTGATTTCAAATCGATTTTTAACTGTGCCGTAATGGCCTCTAAAGATGGTCACGGTCGAGAAGTCGATTCCTGGTCGAATTCTCAGTCTATCTGCCTTAAAGTCCTTAATAGCTTACCCAGCTAGTCTAGTTATCTCGTGAGTGGCCAACTCAGAGAAAAACACTATAGCCACGTCGATGAAATGCCTAATTTATCTAATCGAAATCAGAACCCAAAAATCTGGATGTCACACTTTCATTCGAAACCTCTCTAAGACCTTATTGATATAGGTTTCTTGAGATAGTCCTAATATATCTCGAGGTCTATCTCTATGGATCTTAATGCCAATGACATAAGACGCTTCACTCATATCCTTCATATCAAAACTCTTAGAGAGAAATTGTTTCACTTCATATAACAATCCATTGTCATTGGTTGCAAGTAAAATGTCATCTACATATAGCACAAGGAAACAAATTTTGCTTCCGCTAACCTTCTAGTATATACATTGATCTATGACATTCTCTTTAAAACCGAATGAAGAGATGACCTCATGGAATCTTAAGTACCATTGGCGGGATGCTTGTTTCAAGCCATATAGAGACCTTTTAAGCTTGCATACCAAATGCTCACCAGCATTAGAGAAGAATCCTTCTGATTGTTTCATGTAAACCACTTCTTCCAATTTTCTATTGAGGAACGTCGTTTTCACATCCATTTGATGTAACTCCATATTAAAATGAGCAACCAATGCCAAAATAGTACGAAGAGAATCTTTCTTGGATACAGGAGAAAACGTCTCCGTGTAATCGATTCCCTCATTTTGAGTAAATCCCTTGGCAACGAGTCTGGCTTTGTATCTCTCTATATTGCCTAATAAATCCTTCTTAGTTTTGAATACCCATTTACAACCAATGGCCTTCGCACCATCAGGCAACTCAACTAAATCCCAAACTTCATTTGATGCCATAGAATTCATCTCTTCCTTTATAGCATTGTACCATAAATTAGATTTATCACAACTCATGGCTTGTGAAAACGACTCAGGATCACTTTCAGCTCCAACATTATAGTCAGATTCTTGTAGATACACAATGTAGTCATTAGGAATTGCCGATTTCTTCATTCTAGTAGACCTTCTTAATGTCGCATCAATATCCTCCTGAGGAGTTTGCTGTTCTACTGGAAGTTCAACAGTATCTGGTAATTACTGAACAGTTTGATCTACTATATCAATATCAGCAGGTTGTGGATCTTCAATGATTGGTTGCTCAACGACCGGTTGAACTGAAGGGCGCTGTAAGCAACAACCAATCCAGTATCTGAGGTGGAAGGTTGAGTATCTGAATGATCTTCTTCGGGAACAAAGTCCCTAAATTGATCGCTCCCACTAATCAGATCATTTTCAAGAAATTTAGCATTTCTTGATTCCACAAACCTAGTGGTGTGAGATGGACAATAAAATTTGTATCCTTTGGACTTTTTAGCATATCCAACGAAATACCCACTTATAGTCCTTGGATCTAACTTCTTTTCCTATGGATTGTAGACTCTTACTTCAGATGGGCATCCCCAAACACGTACATATCGCAAACTCGGTTTCCAACCTTTGAATAATTCAAGAGGCGTCCTTAGAACAGCCTTGGTTGGAACTCAGTTTAATATATACACAGTTGTTTTAAGAGCCTCAGTCCACAAAAACTTAGGAAGTTTGGAGTTGCTATACTCCGCACCATGTCCAATAATGTTCGGTTTCTTCTTTCTGCGACACCATTTTGGTCTGGTGAACCAGGCATAGTGTATTGGGCAATAATCCCGTGCTCTTCAAGAAATTTCGCAAATGGACCAAGTGCTTGTCCATCTTCAGTGTATCTACCATAGTATTCTCCACCTCTATCCGATCTCACGATCTTAATTTGCTTATCGCATTATTTCTCTACTTCGGTTTTAAATACCTTAAAGGCATCTAGTGCTTCGTGTTTATTACGAAGCAAGTAGAGATACATGAATCGTGAATAATCGTCTATGAAAGAAATGAAGTATCTCTGACCATTTGAGTCCATATCTCGACTACAAATATCTGTATGTATGATTTCTAATATTTATGTACTCCTCTTAGCACCTTTCTTTGACTTGTTGGTCTGTTTTCCCTTTATACAGTCCACACAAGTGTCATAATCAGTAAAATCTAGAGTATTAAGTACTTCATTATTTACTAATCTCTTAATTCTATCCATGGAGATATGTCCCAACCTCCGGTGCCACAACATAGAGGAATCCTCATTCACAACACATCGTTTTATACCAGCATTATCATGAACGTGCATCGCATTATTAATGGCATTGTCTTGTAAATTAATTCGAAAGAGACCATCAGACAAAATACCACTCCCAACAATTTCATATTTATACGATAAATTGAATGTTGAATTTGAAAATTCAAAGGAGTATCCCAGGTACAAGTCTTGAAACTGAAATTAAATTCCTAGAAAAACTAGGAATGTAAAAGGTCTTTTCTAAAATTAAAACAAAATCACTATTGAGAACTAATCTGTATGTCCCAATAGCTTCCACACGCGAGTGCATCTTGTTTCCCGAATAGATGCCTTGTTCACTTCCCACTGGTTTCCACTGGTTCTGAAAACCCCGCAAGGAATTCAAAATGTGGATTGTAGAACCAAAATCAATCCACCAAGTGTTGTGATTCACATCAACCATATTAGTTTCATAACAAACACATGCGAGTTGGTTACCTTTCTTTTTTAGCCAGGCCTTAAATTTGGCGCAATCCTTCTTCATGTGCCCCTTCTTTTTACAGAAGAAGCACTTGGATTCCTTCTTAATGCCAACTTGGGGAGGTAGAGGCATCTTACCCTTTCCCCTTTGCTTGCCTTGCCCTTTGTACTTATCATGTGTTGCCATATGAGCACTTTCTCCTTTCTCCATTAGTAGCCTCTCTTCCTCTTGAACACACATGGTCATGAGTTCATTAATTGACCATTTAGTGTTATGCATGTTGTAAGAGATCTTGAATGGGGCATACTCTTGTGGGATAGTATTTAGGATATAGTATACAAGAAAAGATTCCGATATCCCAACCTCAATATTCTTCAGCTGAGTTGTAATGTCCCTCATCTTTATGATGTGCTCACGCACACCTCTTACACTGGTAAGCTTCAATGATGAGAACTTTATAATTAGGGTCATATCATGCGCCTTCTCTGAAGACTCAAATTGTGCATCAATAGCCTCCAGCAATTCTTTGGCATTGTTATGCTGAATGACTGAACCGCGAATGCTAACAGAGAGTTTTGTCTTTATGTACATCACACTGAGACGGTTGGACCGCTCCCATTGAGCATAATGAGTATGTTCAACATGAGTACTATTCTCAGTAGGTTTAGGTGGTTCATCAAATCTTAGAGCATAATCAAGATCCATGCACCCCAATTGAAGAAGAACTAATTCTCTCCATTCTTTAAAGTTATTTCCATTAAGCTCGGGAATAATTATACCAGAACTAATCGTAGGTGGTAAGACTACATCATAATCAAAGAAAACTTATGTATCAATATATTTGAGGCAAATAAACTTGAATAATATTTTACCAATGTAAAACATGTTATGAAATATGAATCACATAACATCAAAAACTACCTATGGGCTAAGTTTCTAATTTAAATTGATTCATAATTACTTCATGATGAAACTATCAAACTATATTCCCTTCCTTAATCTCTGTGGGTAAATTAAGAAAGATAAAATAATACTTCATCCTAATTGATCACATTAATATATTGAAAATTCCTGTGGGATAAAATTCATAATATTAATGTGAATAATTACAATGTCTTTGACTATATGTGATCCAAGGCTCTTAATGTATATAATTTAATATAATCAAAGATGTTGTGGCTAATCCTTAATTAATTAAATATATACGAATCACTAGACATTTAATTTTATAAAAAATATTCATAAAATTGCACTTTAGGGTAGAACAGTAAAATCACATGCAAAAGGGGTAAAACTGGAATTTTGCATGCAAGGCCAAAATTGGAATTTTACTTTAAGGGGTAAAACAAGAATTTTCCGCCCAAAAGGGCAAAATCGTAAGTTTTCACACCCTAGGGAGGCAAAATTGGAATTTAGCGCGGGCAAGGGCAGAATCGCAATTTTCTTAAATACGGAGGGCAAAATTGAGAAACCTTGCACGCACGCTTTTCCCGCTGCACGTGCCCGCTTCAGACCCCGACGCACACGCCCGCTTCAGCCCCTTGCACCCGCCCGCTGCAGCCCTCGGGCGCGTGCGACGCATGCGCTCGAAACCTTCTTTCGGTTTTATTCTTTTCCGTCGCTCTTTCCGCCGCGACCGATTTTGTTCCGCCGTCTGGGTCTTCTCCCACAGCCCATGTCCGACCAAATTGGTTGATGGGTTTTGAAGAGAATGTCGGGACGTACGAATAAATTCGAGATCCGGCAAAAACGACCAATGTATGGACCAGAATTAAGCCAAAAAACGATCTGCCCTATAAAACCCTAACCACCAAAATTTCACCGCTCGATTAACCTCCGACGATTAGTAATATGTCGAAAAATTTAAGGGTTTTTCTTCCTAATGGCGGTGTGATCATTCAGATCCATTATTGCGTGGTGGGTCGCCCGAATTTGGCCGAAATTCTAAATTCCGATCCAAGCCATATACAAATCCGAATTTACCCACATATAATTCAATAAAAATAAATTCCAAAAGTTTCACCAAGGAAGAGATTGTAAACATGCTCTAATAACAACTGTTAGACTAAATATAAACTAAAACCTGACGATCCCGATTTATCAATAACAGATAAATTCATACAGAATTCGGGATCGAGTTGCGAAAACGTAAAGATCAACATATCTCCAGCCATTGATGAAATTTGGAAGTGGGAAACCTCAAAACCTTTGATGGATCCACACAAAGACGATCGATCTCGCAATATGGAAACCTGTACGTCCTGTTCTCTAGCTAATACCCTCAAGCCCGATGGTGTGTTTTTACGTTTTGATTAGGGTTTAACGTTACGGTATCTTCCACGTTTTTATTATGTTTATTACGTTATTGACAAATATCACGTAATACACGTGGGTAATAAATTGGGCAATAAATTAGAATTTATTGGGAATTCATTGGGAATACAATATTGGGATCATATTTAGAATAATAAAAATATATTACATATTATAACACATGGTTCTCACGTAGAATCAGGAACTGCGCATGGTAACCGGTCCAGTTCCGATGAAAATTGGTCAAGTTCTCACTTCCATATTTTTGGAATCTATACTATGTGGTTCAGTTCACAATTCATGTGTGGAAACCAAATTGAACTAGAGAACTAAATCAGGAACCGGATCAAGAATCGAACCAAGAACCTACATAACCCAAAATTAGACATCACATATAAGCAAATGAAAAGAAAATTCCTTCCTTCAATAATGACTCCTTGGCTTTCATCGTGGTATTTGACTCCTCCGAATTTAAAGTCGAGATGTAGCTCTTCGTTGCTGATCACCCAGCCACTTCTACCGTCGCACAACCAAGTTTTGTTGTGCACTGTTTTCCGACCGAGCCAGTACAAACAGCTTAGACTTCACTCGAGACCTCTTCACTGGCTGAGTCACTAGCAACAAGACCTCAAGAACCTCCTTTGCTGGTTTGCTTGCAATTCGCAACTTTTAATTACGTCATCCGAATTATTTGTCACTTTGATTAAGAACAGATTCTTGAAGATCTTGTATCTGTTGGAGCAAAATCTCATCGAGTTTGGTTATTTCGCTAATTCTCAATATGTTAATATGTAAGGTGTCAATCTAGATTTTAATTTCTCACTTGCTTTAATTATATGAACATCTTCATAAAATTGCTCGCCACATATTTTAAGAAATACACAGACCATGTTTATGTTAGTCTCTCTCTAGTTGCAGATCGTTTTGAGTGTGTACGGCATATCAACATGAAAATAATTGTTTTTTATGAAAATAGTTTTTTGGCTTTTAGGCTCGGTGAAGGCAATCTTGCCCATGCTTTGGCTTGTGGAATTGGCTTGGATCCCAACGTCGGTCGGATCCTTATGTTCGGTCATTTTCTCTCGAAATCCGACTAAAATAGTATTACTTGCTTGTCGCTCACGCTCATCTAAAGAGGAAAAAAAAATAAAAAACTAAAGATTGACTCACCCACAAGCAAGTGGAATGGTGACACGCTTTCAAATTCAATATCAACAATGGGTACACCAAAGAGCCCTATGGTCCCCGAGGAGGATAGGTATAGAGGTGACCAATGGATGGGTTTCGACGAGCATCGTTGGAGCTCTATGATAATTTTAGGAAGTTAGACTCTGGTGACGAGCCCGAGGCGCCATACTCAGCTCAAGCCCTAGTTGAAAATGGGGCTTGCCAGGCCTAATTGGGCCAAATTGGGGTCTCATGAACGGGAGAGCCGATTTCTAAAGCGGCCAGCAAAAGTTAGTCATTTTTCACTTGCAGACCTCGCCCTCACGGCGCAAACGGAGCTCGCCTGGCGGGCTCTAGTGAGGAATGAGGATGGATGAGGACCACCGAGTCCAACAAAACAAAATGATTTTTTTTTTTCAGAAGAAAACAAATATAGTTAAAGATTAGGATTTCATTACTTCCTTGGCATTGCAGGACTTTTGGATATTCCTTTGGTTTAATTCAGCAGCACCAACGCATACTCATCATCAAATCACCAACCGACTCGCCGAATTTTAAGATCAAAGCAAAGTGTTCCTTTCACAAACAAGATAGCATCAGCTAGAGTTCTTTTTTACCAGCTTAGTGTTGCTACAGCAGCAAACCAAGCGTATTTTGCCCATCCGCCATCGACCGGCAGATTGTGGCCATTAATGAATTCGGCCTCTTCGGAAGCAAGGAACACCACGGCATCAGCCACATGCTTCGCTTTCAGCACTCCTTTCATATATGAAGTAGACTTATACATCCTCTCGCCTTCCTCATGACTCACGCCGAGCACTCCACAGGGTAATGGAGTTGCGACTGGTCCAGGTGAGACACGGTTCACGTGTATACCGCGTGCTCCAAGTCGCTTGCTTGCCGACCTCACCAGACCCAGCACAGCATGCTTAGACATCACATAGTCTATGTAAGTCTCGTTTCCAATGCTGGCAAATAGGCTCGCTGTGCAAATTATGCTCCCCTTTATGCCCCCTGCCACCATGGCGCACGCCCCGTGCTTGACGCAGGCAGCCATTCCCCGAACATTGACGGCAAACAGGCTCTCAAAAGCAGGTATATCGAACTCGAGAATGTCTTGTTTGACGTTATTCATTATGCCTGCATTGCTGAAGATGTCTAGGCGACCGTTTGATTGAAGAGTCGATTCCGCCAAGGACTTCACCTGTTGCTCATCCGTGACGTCACAATGGATGTAGGTGCACTGGTGGGATTCGATTGACACGACGAGGTCGTGGCCCTTTTCATCATGGATGTCCACAATCACGACATACGTACCGTGATTCGTCAATTGACGCGCCGTCTCCTTGCCAATGCCAGTTGCGCCACCAGTGATGATGGCTACTTTGCGGTCGAGTTTGGTTGCGGCGTGGCTTGTCATTTCTTTCGGCAGAGAATGGAAAACCGAATACAGAGATGGCCTATGAACTTGAATCGAGCGAAATGGAGAGCCACTTCATATATGGAACTTGAGAATGGACAAAGCAAAATTATGTTTCCATTGAATGTTCGGTGTTGAATTTCTGTTGAATATTTCATTTGTACACTAGGTCTGAATCCAATAATGAATAAAATTGGCAAGTTATTGGTCTATTAAATTTATTCTTTCTTCCTTTCTTAGATGAGTATATCAATTCTCTTGGCAAATGAGGTGGATAAATTCAGACATTGACTAGTGTTAGTTAGAAGCCACATGGATATTTTAATAGGTGTACAAAATAGAATATGTGGAGTCTATGCAATGAAGGTCTTCCTACAAGAATCAACTTATACCGGAGAAAAATCATACCTGAGCCTACATGTCCATTTTGTCATCAATTTCCAAAATCATCCAAGCACCTCTTCACGCTGTGTCAGTGGACAAAAGTAATATGGTTGAATTACAGTGTCAACATAGATGTCTCCCCAACGTCTATAACACGAACAGACAAATGGGTAAGCGACTACCTCCTATCTAGAATTTAAGCATGCCAAAACGCGATCTTCGCGCATACTCTCTGGCTAATATGGAAGGCACGCAATGCTCTGCTATTTTAAGGCCGAAAACCAAAACAAACTCAAATAATCAGCGAAGCCTACCTCTCCCAGCAGCTATATGAAAAATGGAGTCCACGAAAGGAAGTGATTACCTCATAACAGAACACATGGGTGCCTCCAGATCCGGGCTCTTTGAAGTTAAACGTTGACTGCTCAGGGAGATCGGAGGGCTCAATAGCTGGAATCTGCAAAGGAGCCGATGAGGTGTGCATCGCCGGTTTTGCGCAGAAGATCCGAGCCCAATCGGCTCGCACAGGGGAAACCCTAGCTATTCTACATGGGCTCGTGTGGTTGAAGCAATTTCAAACTGATCTGATAGGAACAACTCCTGCCGCACGAATTGATCTACCCGTGTATATCTCCAGCGATTGTCTTCCAACTATGGACTCTATTTTGGGCCGAACGGAAATTCCTTGGGCTTCTCTTCCTTATGTACTCGACTACAGACAGCTAATGGCCCAAATGAAAAATGTCTACTTGTTGTTTGAGTTGCGCCAAACAAACCGGGCTGTTGATTGGATCGCGAAATCCCATAAAGTCGGGTCTCTTCCTAGTAATTGGATCTCAAAACCCCCGCACGAGCTTTATCTTATCTTATGTTTAGATTTTCACACTACTTGTAATCCACCATCTTAGTATTAATCAATGAAGTATTTCCGACAAAAAAAAAAAAAAAAAAAAAAAAAAGATCTAGAATCTTATTATTTAATAGAACTGCATCAAAGTTGTTGCGTTGTCAATGAATTCAGTTAAAACATCTTATATCGTTTTTGGGCTGGACTCTGTCTCGTGCGTGTGAGGCTCCATGTCTCACATGGATATTATACTAGCATATCGATATCCTAAATAATATGCCAAACTCCAATTGACGTTATGAACCATATTCAATATTTTACACGCTATTTGTTATATAAATTTCTTAATATACTTTTAGGGAAGCGGGGGAGAAAAGTGGGCTCAAAAGTCTCTGAAGTGCAAACTCGCGTGAATTTCCTGACGGCTGAAATTGAAATTGGCTCAAAGGCAAATGCGTTATCGTGAGTAATACCGTCAACTCCTTTTGATGGCAATGATAGGGGGAAACAATTTCCCTATACTCTTTGATGCCCCTCTTGATCCATGCTCAAAAGTGAAAGGGCAGCTTATAATTCTCCTTCCAGGGCATGCTCTCCCACTTGAATATCCCAATGATTTTCCTCCTTTGAATAAGTTTTGTTTAACTCTCCTGTATGCAGATCTAGTGGATCTCTCTACTTGTGGTCTTGTTCCTGATGGAAAATGGGGATAAAATATATCTGGTCAATTAACGATTGACATAAGTTAATTTTTTTTCCTCTTTCCATAAATATTCATACACCTCTTAATTATCGTGTATTTTTATCAATAATTTCTTTTCATTATTTAATCATTAATATATTATGTAACAAAATGATTTGATTTTTTTTTAATATCAACTGTTTGCACACATGCATATGCGTACGCGAATGACAAATAAAAAGTCATAGATCTTTAAAGAGCAGCATGGCTTCATTCACTAGAATTGATTATTTTTTTGAGAAGGGGATCGGAAATTCTTTGAGGTGATTGGTCTTTCTTGTCTCCAAAAACAACAAATCTTTGTATTAAGAGTGAGCATGGTTCCAAGTAGAACAGAGAATTGGGCATGGAATCAATCTTATTCTCGACTTCATTATTTTTGGAACTTGTATTACGTAGTTTGTTTCCTAATTCTTGAGTGGAAACTAAATCAAACCGGACTGAGAAATGGACCAAGAATCGAACTAGGAACCTATGTGACCCTAAAATAGACATGACATATACAGTATTACATTTAGGAAAAGAAAATTCCTTCCTCCAAGAGCGACTCCTTACCTTTCATCGTGATATCTGACTCCTCCATATTTAGAGTCCAGATGTTGCTTTTCATTGCTGATCACCCAGCTGCTTCTATTGTCGCACAACCAAGTTCTGTTATGCGTTGTTTTCCGGCCGGGAGAATACGAATAGCTTAGGCTTCGCTCGAGACCTCTTCGCTAGCTAAGTCATCAGCGACAATACCTCAGGAACTAATTTTTGCTCGTTCGCTCGCAGTTAGTAACTTTTAGTCATGTCGTCAAGGTGATATCTCAATTATTAGTCTCTGTTCACTTTGATTAAGAACAGATTCTTGAAGATCTCATTTCTTTTTTAGCAAAATCTGATTAAGTTTGGTATTATTTTGCTAGTTCTTAATATGTTAACATGTATGGTGATAATCTAGATTTTCATCCCTCTCTTGCTTTAATTATATGAACATCTTCATGAAATCGCTCACCACTTGTACAAACCAAATCTATATTAGTTTCTCTCTAGTTACAAATCATTTTGTGTGCTCACGGCAGATCAAAGTGAAAATAGTTGCTTTTTATGAAAACAATATGTCCATGCTTTGGCTTGTGGATTTGGGGCAGATCCTTATGTTCAGTCGTCTTCACTTGCGCCACCCCCCTCTCTCTCTCTCTCTCTCTCTCTCTCTCTCTCTCTCTCTGCATCCATTAGCACACAAACAGACTTGGTCTGTAAATATCTTGCTCTGATACGAGCACCTTTCATGCATGTATCTCTTTCTAGATTGAATGTATGTGGTGTTCTAATAATTATTTTAGTTTGATATTACTAAATGATTAGCTATTAACAAGGTAGATTTCAGGTTTTAGGTTTCAGAGCTTATAAGATAGATTTTAAGTTCCAAAAACTGAGAATTGATCCAAACAAGATAGGTCATAGGTTTCAAACGGAATAAGGACCAATCTTCAAACTGCTCACCCCCATTACATATTACTTCAATCAATATTCACAAGTAATGTCATCATGATAATCCTAAAGTTTGTGCCCATTTTTTTGTCAATAAAATCATAATTGTATTTTTTTCTTTATAAAATTCTATCACCGAATACAGCTGGGTGTATATAGTTCCAAGCAGATATTTCGCTATTCCATTAGCAAACCTAGTGCCATGATCTAGGAACTTGCAAAATGATAATTTGCCATCTATGAAAAGGTTGAGAGAACAAGATGACTTCCCCATCTGCTTCAAAAGTACTTCAGAGCTATCACCATCTTCATAGCGAAAGATGTTTGTCCTCTCCAGGCAATTAGGCCAAAGAAAGGACCATCTTCATGTTTATAAGACCACAGGTGATGCGACGTGTTTAACGAGGATATCGTTCTTCATTCAAAGCGTGGACAATCGAGAGTGTTAGCTAAGGTCCCTGCCTAAGGCATGACCCTTCATGCAATAGTCGAAGTATATAAGTGGGTGGAACCCGAAATCCTAATGCTGGGGTCCTATATCATCTTCGTGGTCCCTATGAGATGGATAAGACCTTAAGCCAAGGTTGGCTGACTAAGCATTAATCTAAATTAGGGGTAAGCATGGCCCGAGTGAACGGTTCTCATTCTGGAACCAAAAACTGAAATTGCCCATTGATTTTATGGATCCATCCAGGAACCGGATCACCGGTTCAATCTGATTCCCAGGTGGATGCATAGAACTGGTCCCACCAAATTTCACGCACTCAGTGCAACAGTTTCCAACAAGCCGAAGTAAAGAAAAAAAACAAAGAATTTCTCTCTTCTTAATTGCATAGTAAACATATTAAAAATTGAGAGTGGAGGCCGTGAGTTGATGGGCGTAAACTTGAGAGTCAAGGCCGTGAAAGAGAGAGATAGAGAGATGGCTCAAACGAGGTGAAAGTGAGATGAGATGAGCACTTAGTTAATGGGATTTTGATGTTTTCATTTTTCTTAAATATATTTTTGTTGAAAATTGTTCTTAAAAATTAAATATATATGTATATATTATTGATCCAATCCACACCTAAAATCGGAAACTGGGCCCAGTACACACTCGTTCCAATAAATTGGAATCGAGAACCGGACCAATTTTCTTGGGAACCGCTAGTTCTGACCCAGTCTAATCTAGTTCCAAGCGGTTTCCGGTTCTTTTGCATATCCCTAATCTGAATTGAATGGAGAAATCTCCAGCGTACAGAGTACAGACTGATCTAAAACATAGAACTTGTCATCAAAAATATATTGGGCCAAGCAACTAGCAGCAGATATCGATTGCTAAATTACACGTTCTCGTGCCACGTTTCCCCGAGAAAATCATGTAACAATGGGTCCAAAACCCAAAATTATTTCAGTCAAACACCTGAGCCCACTTAATTTCCCTCAGGCCTCAGCCCATCTTGAGAAACAGAGTTAATTTTTCCTCTTTGTTCAGCAGATGGAATCGCGAAAGTAGGCAAAATAGAAAATAAAACAAACAGAAAAGAAAGAGGTCGGCAAAGGCAAGAAAAGAAAAAACAGAAAGAGAGAGATGATCTTGCATGCGCGCTCCGAACATCCCAATGAGTCGAATTATTTTCGTTTCGTAGCACTTGGTAAGAATCTGCACCCTTTCTTCATCTAATAGGAAAAATTCGTAATTAAGCTGAAAATGTTCGGATTTTGTGGATTTTAGTTTGCTGGGTTTATGGTAGTGCTTATTAAGCTGTCAAATGACAATGCAAAGAAACTTTAGTGTATTGTGGAATTGGTGGATTTGCAGAAGTCAATTTGGATTTATGATTTGCTCAAAACAAATTTTTAATATTTCGAGTGCCGTTGGCCAATACAAATTATAGTATTTAACGATGTTTTTGGCTTATCTCCAGTCTTTTTTTTTTTTTTTTAATTTAGTTTTTCAAAACATCATTTATTTTGACCGAAGCTCACTTAAATCACAGTTCAGTAGAGAGAATTGTGACGCGATCAAATTTGGTGCCAGAATATTTAAATAATAAATCACGCCTTCTTTAATAGCTTAAGCTTTTAAAAAAGTCGATAGTAATCTCACAAAATTTTATATGATATCAGAGTTAGGAGTCTCAAGTTCAAATCTTTTTAGGCCCCATTTATCTCCATACAAGTTGCTTGATATAGCAGATAACAATGAATATCCAAATGTAGTGAGCTTTCATTTGTGTGTAGGAGTAATTGTATCACCAAATAAGTTTACTCTATCTGTTCTTGGATAAGATGGTTAAACAGTTGACAATGGTCCCACAAAATCTCACATCTGGCATATGAGTTGCCTGATCAACAAACAATAATAAATATCCATAATGGGTGAGCTTTCGTTGGCATGTAAGAGTTATTTTATCCCTCAATAAGTTTAATTTATTTGTGTCTTGGATAAGGTAGTTATTACTTGATTTTTATATTTGTTGCTCACATAATTAATAGGATTTCGAGTTCGTCGACTTTTTTAGTTTTAAAATCTCAAGTGACCGATTCTAATATTTTCTATAAATTTGTAAACTCATGTTTTGAAAGTAATAGCAATGTGATATATGAGTTATGAAAGAGCATATTTGTTGTATAAAGCCAGATTGGATGTTTACTACTTTTTAGTTATTTATGATTGGATATGGGAAACATTTTATTAAAAGTATTGTGAAAGATTATACGTACTTCTTTATGCATTTGTTTATGAAATGTATTCCATTTGATAATTATGTTGTACAATGTTATATAATTTGGTTAGTTAACCTAATTTATGTTATGAATTTTGTATTTGATTTGTGGGTATTGGAAAATGAGTTAATAGTTTATGTTTATGTCGCTATGTTTAGAACCCATTTAAGGGTTGAGTATGCAAAATATTTTTAGGATTTCTTTTTGTGCTAAGACAAGATTGAAATAGATGGAGATAATTATCAAAAAAGTCATAAACCTATTGCAGTTATGCCAATTCAATTATAAATTTTTTTTTTGTCAATTGTCCTAAACTTTTTGTAATTATGACAGTTTAGTCGATCCGGTCAAATTAGGGCTACTGGCGCTGACATGGTTGTTAGTGACAATTTTTTAGTAATACTTTTTTTTCGAATTATTTTAATAAATTTTATATTTTCTTCCCTTTTTTTCTTTCTCTCTTTTTTTTTTTTTTCCTTCCTCCTCCCTCCTCCCTCCTCCTTCCTTTTGCTCTGGCGACCAACCAAAGGGGAGAGCTGATCGGATTGAGGCGGTTGGGCAAGCCCTCATCAGATGTGGAGAGGGTGAGCTTGTCCAGCCACTAGCGAGGCAAGCCCTCGTCAGATTCGATGAGGGGGGCCTCACCATCGTTGGGTCTGGTGAGGGCTCACCTCGCTAGTGGCTAAGTGAGCTCGCCCTTGCCCAACGACGGCGAGGCGAGCTCGCCCGACCACCTTAGTTCGGCGACCGACCAGCCTTCCCCTTTGGCCAGTCACTAAAGCCAAAGGAAGAAGGAGGGAGGAGGAAGGAGGAAGGAGGAGGGAGGAGGGGAAAAAAGAGAATGAAAAATGAAAAGTTAACAATATATTTTGAAATACTATTGAAGAATTGTCACCGGCATTAGCCGGCAGCCACGTTAACATTGGTGGATCAAATTTGACTGAATGAACTAAATTAGGACAATTGCAAAGGTGTAGGACTCAATTAGCCAAAAAATAAATTTATAACTGAATCAACACAATTATAATAGGTTTATAACTTTTTTAGTAATTTTCCCAAAATAGATGGAAACTTAGCCAAGAGGTAAATCTCGATAGCCTTTGTCACAGGGTTTAAAGCATGAGCATAATTGGATATTAAGTATTAGATTGACCAAATGTGATGAACTATTAATATTTGATTTGATATTATTGATTGAATGGGTATTTTTTATATGCATAAAGTTTTGATGAAATGATCAAATTCATTTTTGATATTCTATTTATAAATGAGCTTGACACTATTTTATAATATGCATAGTGATGCCCGAATTGTTTAGGGGAGATTTGTACTACTTACTAGGCTTTCGTCACTCATAGCATTGATCTAAAATATTTTTTTTAGATTCTTTTGCTAGCAACAAGTAGAATGAGAGCACAAACCAATGAGGATGACTTTTGGTGGTTGGAGTTTTAGGTATGAACTAAGATAATTTTATATGTTGTGGGGTAGTTGTTGGATTTAGCTAAGTTTTCGTGCGCGCGCATGTGTGTGTTTTAAAAACGTTGATTTTGTAATCAATTCACTCATTTAAAAGATGTATAGATGTCCATATTATTTTGATTACATGCTTATGGTGTTTTTTGTTCGACGGTGCGTTAGAAGGACGACTGTGTCGGTGCCTATTGATGTCAATGTTTCATTCAGATCTAATCCAAGTAACAATGTCATTCTCTTGTTCCTGAATTGGCCTTCTTTTTTTTTTTTTTTTTGTTAATTCTTTCAGGTTTGTGCAGAAAGAAAATTCCTTGTCCATCCACCGATCGAACCGGAAATAAAACACACAAGACTTGCCCGATACTTGAAGATATATCGTCTAAAATTAACTTTAATTTATGGTTTCCATTCTCTAGCTTCGGATCATTACCCCATAGGACAGGTAATGTGTGCGTGCATCGGGTCTGTATTCAAACATGTAGAGTTCGAGTTGTCTCGAGACATGTTATTATAGTACTCGAGGTAGATTTTGCTTGTGATCCATCTACCCGATGTTTCAACAAACATTTTATGAAATATAAAAATTCTCCAACTAATTTTGCTCTCCTGTGCATAGAAATGGTGCAGTAGTTGGTCAACATGAACTCATTTAAAGAGCAATTTATGTATACTTTTTGCATAGTCACGACCCTTTGTCGCAAGAAGCTCGCCAGGAGCACCAATAACATTCCATCATGAGAATGGTCTCCAAGTTACAGATAAATTTCGTCGAGCCAAAGCAGAAAATGTAGCATTCGTGGAGACTCGAAACTTATATTGCTGCAAAAGCCAGGTGATAAGCCCTCCATCGATGACCAGGTTGTGGCCACTCCAAATTCGGAATTTTCAGAAGCAAGAAACAACGCAGAATCAACCATGTGCTTCACTTTCAAAACCCCTTTTAAGCTCGAACTCGACTCGAGCAGCCTCTCGATTTCTTCAATCTGGCCAAAGCGCATTGCAGACCATTAGCATCGCGATCCCTTCCGGCAACACGCATTTCCCGCCTATACCATTGACAAAACGGTCATTGGTCAAGAATAATGGCAATTGACTTTTCACTTGCAGAGAACGCTGCTACGGTGAAGATGATGACGGACCCAAAAGTGTCGAAAAAATGGGCGACTTGAGAGATTCGATTGTGGCCGAAAGAAGGCAATCGCGATCGACCTTCACTTCCATGCCCATTCTCTCCCTTCCCTGCTTTAACCCATTTGCTGAAGCTCAAACGTGGTGGGAATCCGACACAGATAGACTCTGCTGTGTTTGGCCACGAAGAGGCGGGCTTTTGGACAATAGCGCTTATTTCATTCATGCAAGTTTGGACAGACTACCTCCCTTCATTTCATCCCCTCGACTCGAGAAAATACTGGGTGACTCTCATGTACTAGCGTGACAAATAAGGTCTTTAAGAGGGCGACACGTGTTGTGTGTGGGCCCCAATTGTGAGGGCCATTGAAAGCTCCTCTCCTCTTTCCCTCTCTCTTCTCTCTACGCGCTTTTCTCTCTTTTGCTTCCCCATCACACTCTCTCTCCTCTCATGCTTTGTCTCACCCGACTCTAGGCTCGTTTGGTTCGGTTTTTGGGGAATGCGTTTGTAGAAATGCAAATACCTTTGGGTGAAGGGGTTTTTAGAAATGAAATGTTGTTTGGTAAAATTTGCGTTGAAAACAACTGGCCAAAATACCGTTTGGTAAAATTTGCATTTGTAATTAACTTTTATTAAATTAAAAAAGTAAAAATATGTTTATATTTTTTTTTGAAGTCCGACCACTGGACCGTTGGATCCAGCGGCCGAACCGCATGAATAAAAAATATGTTTATATTTTTTTATATAAACATATTTTTATATAAAAATATAAAAATATAAAAAATATATATAAACATAAAATATAAAAAAAAATAGATATGTTTATATTTATATAAAAATATATAAATATATATTTTAAAAATATTTTTTATAATATATATTTGTTAAACATAAAATATAAAAAAATAGATATGGTTATATTTTTTTATATCAAATATATATATTTTTATATAAAAAATAGATATGTTTATATTTTTATATAAAAAATAAACATATTTATTTTTATTCAGGCGGTCGCGCGACCCCTTGGCCGCGGTTGTCGCCTCCGATCGCTTCTCCACCAGGAGAGATGAGCAATCTGGGAAGTTGCATTCGAAATGCAACTTCCCAATGGACTCTACCCCTCCATTCCCCCAAAACCCTTTGAAGCCCTTGGAGATGCATTGCATCTCCCCAAAGTCCCAAAAACTTCAACCAAACACCACAGCACTTGGCCAAACTCCTTTAGAGCCCCAAAGAGCATTTCAAATGCTAAACCAAACAGGGCCTCTCTCTCTCTCTCTTCGCCCGAGTCCTTGTCCAACCGACGAACCACCGTGGCCAGCCAATGAACTTCGCGACAATAGAAGCGGAGGCTGCACGGTGGTTTGTCACACAAGGGTTCAGTCATGATTAAGAGGGAGAGAAAAAGAGTAGTCAGGGAGGGGGCAGCAACTCGACGGCGGTGGAGCCGGAGGGGCGGCGCTGTGGTTCATTGGTCGGATTGGGGAGCGGTAGCTCGTCTGACAAACCACCATGAGGAGGGAAAAACCAATACCATCAAAAATCATATAGAGTCTCATTGTGTAATCTAAACCAAGAATGATATTTATTTGTCCTTTCAAAGATGTGTTAGATCGATTGCACTACAAATTATTTAGCATTCCTAATGAATAGTCGTTTTCAACTAATATAAAAATAAAATTAAAGATTGATCGGGTCTGGTGAGGAATGAGGACGGACGAGGACCGCCGAGTCCAACAAAACAAAATAGAGTTAAAAATGATTAGGATTTCATTGCCTCTTGGCATAGCAGGACTTTTGGCTTTTCATTTGGTTGAATTCAACAAGCATCATCGCATACCTTTTAATCAAATCACCAACCGAGTCGCCGAATTTAAAAATCAAGGCAAAGTATTCCTTTCACAAACAAGATAGCATCAGCTCGATTTCATTATTTCTCCGGATTTATATTGCTACAGCGGCAAACCAGGCCAAGGCGAGTTGAGAGTTTGCGACTTCCATATATCTAGTCTCCTCAGGATAGCCTATCTAATTCCGGCCCATCCACCATCGACCGCCAGATTGTGGCCGTTGATGAATTCGGCCTCTTCAGAAGCAAGGAACACCACGGCATCAGCCACATGCTTCGCTTTCAGCACTCCTCTCAAGCTTGAACTTGACTCGAACATCCTCTCGCCTTCCTCCTCACTCACGCCGAACACTCCACGGATTAATGGTGTTACGACCACTCCAGGGGAGACACAGTTCACGCGTATACCGTATGCTCCGAGTTGCTTGCTCGCCGACCTCACCAGACCCAGCACGGCATGCTTAGACATCACATAGTCTACCCGATTCTCGTTTCCAGTGCTGGCCGCGATGCTCGCTGTGCAAATTATGCTTCCCTTTATGCCCCCCGCCACCATGGCGCGAGCCCCGTGCTTGACACAGGCGGCCATTCCCCGAACATTGACGGCAAACAGGCTCTCGAAAGCAGGTATGTCAAACTCCAGAATGTCTTGTTTGATGTTATTCATTATGCCTGCATTGCTGAACAAGATGTCTAGGCGACCATTTGATTGAAGAGTTGATTCCACCAAGGACTTCACTTGTTGCTCATCCGTGACATCGCAATGGATGTAGGTGCACCGGTGGGATCCGATTGACAACACAAGGTCGTGGCCCTTTTTGTCTCGGATGTCTGCAATCACGACATATGCGCCGTGATTTGTCAACTGACGCGCCGCCTCCTCGCCGATGCCGCTCGCGCCACCAGTGATGATGGCTACTTTGCCGTCAAGTTTGTTTGAGGCGTGGCTGGTCATTTCTGTAGGAAGAGAATGGAAAACCGAGTACAGGAAAGGACCATGAAGTTGTGCTGAGGGAGATGCGGAGCCTCTTCATATATAGAACTTGAGGAAATACCAAGCACAATTATGTTTTAGATTGAATGTTCGGTGTTGATTTTCTGTTAAATATTACGATCATACCCGAGGTACGGATCCAATAATGGACAAAATTGGCAAGTTATTGGTAGGCTATTACAATCAAATTGATACGGACTCTTTATTCAATTTTGGCTCGTTACATCAAAGCTCGCTGAATCCTCGTCACATTGCTCTCAATAAGACATACAGTTCTCAGCAAATGGGTGTCGGTGCGAGGATGAGGCGACCTTTCCTCTCCGCAAGTGGGCCCGGACGGATGTGAATATGGTTGGCCATCCCCCACCGGATGCTTTCGCCACCTGCGGTCATATCCTTAAAAATTTGGAAATTTATAAGCTTAAGCTGATCTTTTTTTAAATTATCTTTGTTGACTTTCTGTCGAATATTCATTTATATAAGAGGTTTTGATCCAATGATAAATAAATGTTGACATATGATTTTTAGCCGACACATCATTAAATGTAAAAAAATCGAGATTTGGGCTTTTGATAGTGATGGAGTCGGTTTTTCGAACAAAAAATGTCAAAATGTTGTTTTGTCATTGTTAAACAATTTCCCACTCAATTGCATTGATTGATTTTTGGGTCAAGTCTTTGACTAAAAGTCAATCCCAGATCAAAATTGGTTTTTTACACAAAAAGATCCTTAACGGTCCTAATTTCACTTTAGTTGAGTTAATTTTCGAAAATTTCAAAAATCTAACCCAAAAATCAACCTTTTTAGAGAATGGTTGACTTGGTCAAACCCTTAACCAAAAAGTTGAAAATTTGGAAAATCACTTCATTTTAATTTCAATTTGACTTTAGCATCAAAAATTTTGCGAAAATTAATTAAGAACCTTCCATTCTGAAATTTCCACTTTTAGGTTCAAATTCAGCCAAAAATAAAATTTCTTTCGTTGTAATTATAATTAGACTTATTTCCTTTTACAACATTTGATCTAGGGATTGTTACCTATTTGCTCATTCATTCAATTTCAAGAACGATCATGTCGAAATGCAAACTGTCACTTTTAGCCCTAATTTGGGAGTCCAAATCAATATTTCATGAGTTGCAAAAGGATACTTCCATTCCACTATTTTTTGTGAGATAAATGTGAATGGAATTTCATCCGAGAACTTGTCAATTGGGGAATTTAGCATTCTTGAACATAGGAAAATCAAGTTAATGAAATTCAATTGAATAAATTCAAGTTGACCTATTTGAAAATTAAGGTTCAATTTCACGAATTAACGTTCAATTTCATCATTAATCCTTGATTCATTTTTAGCATAAAAGTCATGCCATCAATTCAAAGTCAATTTGGAAATAATAGGTCACCCTAGGTACAAGCAATTAATCCAATAGATGCCTTGCGATATTAATTGAATTCAATTTAAATTAATTTGCAATTTCGATCAAGAAATCACATGAAATTATCTAATGTTCCCTAGAAAGTCCAATGTATATAGGTCCAATATTTTTCATGTAAATCAAGTAATTATGGCAATAGAAAATTATTGGATTGTATTTGCGTGGTTTAATTGGCCTAATTTCTATAAAATTGAACCGTTTTTCCTTAAATTGGACAAGATTTTCTTCCAAGGACTAAATTGCACAAAATTTAGAACCTATGGAACAAGCCACCCAAACTGTGATTGAACCAGTCGAATCGGCTTGGATTGATCCGATTTGTCCAACCGGCCATAAGTGAAGAAGGCTAGTTTAGGCCTTTGCTGGCCGGCTCTTGGTGGTTGGCCACCACCCCTGAGCTCTTCGTCATGAGTATTTCATTCCTACACCCCTCAACTTTCCATATTTTGCAAAAATGTCCCCGAATTTTTTGAAATTACGAAATTGCCCCTAATTAGGCTTTAATCACAAACTCAATTTAAACTTCCGATTTTGGCACATCAACACAATCAGAATTAATTAGGCAATTCAATCAAGTTTTGACCATCGGATCGAATTGATGGCCGAGAATTGATCTTGAAGGTGAGGTATATAAGTATTTTTCCCTCCAAAACTTAGATGGGCTTATTTAGTGCATTTTCCATATCTGGAAATACATAAACCTCCCAAAATCTCTCTCTACTCTCCTTCTCTCTCGAGCGCGGCCATTCCCTACATCACCGGTCCCGGCCTCTCGCCGGCAGTCTTCCGCACCGACCACCGTCCACCATCTCCTCATCCCCATCAAAGCAAGAGTCGTCTCATTCGTCGCCCAGAGCTCCTTGTCTGGCAGCCTTTTCTCGCAGCTACAAATCACTGGCATCCACGCCGATGATTGAACCAGCGATTTCAGCTGCTCCGATTGACGACCAGCGGCGGTCCATTGTTGATCCAACCACCCCCGATCTATCCTTGGGCATGCCCTCGACCCTCTGGTGGTTGGGGCTTGGTTGGATAGTCACCGGATAAGCTCCAATGGCCGTTCTTCCCTCGAGTTGGACCCAGTCTTTTCCAGCCATGAATCGATGGTCCAATCGACACTGATTTAACCACTCCAGTGTCCCTCAGTGTTCTTTCGACAATCCTCGACATTCGTGAGGCATAGCGGTGCTTTGATCGTCATCTAATCGAATTTGTTCCATCAAAATTGTGCAAAGGTAGATATCTGAAACTTGAATCCGATTAGGCAAGATCTAGTTAGTTGATCAAGGCTAGGATTCGAACCCTAGGTTGATATCACATGTTTAGATTTGTGATTTAGATTTTATATGATGAGATTTGATGATGTTGTGACGATTGAAGATGAGATTGAGACAAGATTTTGCATGTTCACTTAGTACTACAAAAATCATAGGTTTCAAACATAGGTTCTACTAGGGCTGATTTGAGGTCTTAAATCTCTTTATGTTGCTTTGAAGTGTTCTAGACAATCGATCTATGTTCGATAAATTTCAATTTGATATGCTATGGGTCCCAAACAAAATTGGATGAGTTCTGCTGGTTTTGTGTGCTTTTTTGTTTGTTCTGGCTTTTGAACGTGTCACCTTTTTTTCTGATTTTCTACTGATTTTTGTGTATTGATTTTGGAGATGGTTTCTCATAAAATTACGAAATTACGTTGGTCATGACATATCTTTTTTCTAAAATTTTTGGAACAGGTTTGGTTGGGCAAATCTTCAAAAAAATCGTTACTATACTGTTCTGCCCTATTTGAACCTGATTTATGTTTGCTCTGAAATGAGGTAGTAAACTTGTTCAATTGGACTTGCACCCTTCATGAAAGTTGTGGAGAATCTCATAAGCTTTTTGGCTAGGTATAGATCACCCTAAACATTCATCGTTAGCCTAGTCAATTTCATGATCGATGTAGGTTTTCAGTTCTGCAATTTTGCGCATTCATATGATCTGATATGTTTTCCAAATTTCATAGAATTTTTTGCGAGTCAAATTAGGTTGAAATGTCTTCATGAAACTTGAACATCGCATCTAGACCTTATAGCACAAAAAATTGTATATTTTTCTCGTGTCATGTGAAGAAGATAAAGCATCACATGTTCTGATAATTACCGATATTGTTGCTGCAGAATTGACATCTTGATAGAAATGTCCTTGATCATGCTTTTTAGCATGCTTAATTGTATTTAATGTGTCTAGATATCGGTAGGAGACATTCCAAGCTTCGGAATGATATATAGCATGCCTCAATAGCTCGTCATTTGCCACGTTTACTATTTTCGCTAAATCGGGTTCAAACTTAGCATTTATGTTGGACTGAAGTGTTGCCATGTTTTTATGATCCAATTCGTTTGATAATTTTATGTGATTTTCTGTGAATAAATTTTGAGGAAGAGCCCTTGATGAAGTTTGTGCATGACACTTAGGTCTATCACGTGTTAAAATTTGAGAATTTTCACGTGTCCTTTGGTACCTTGGCCATTGAATTTGCACTTCGCTACTATCCTGTTTCATTTCTGATTGACTTGCTCTTGTTCTTGAATTTTTTAGAAAATTGTATGATATGAATTCGTTCTCGAAACCTCTTGAGATTTTTTAGTGATGTGTTATACTTTGTCACTGTAAATTTTCATAAAATAAGAAGGTGGTTTGGGATTTTTACCATTCATTCAAACCTTGCAAATGTTTTGAAATTCTGATTTTTCCAACATGGTTTCAAAATCATTCCAAATTTTGATATGCCCTTGTATGGAATTTTCATTCTTAAAAATGCTTTTGCATGGTTTGAATTGTGGCTCCATGTGAATTTTTTCTAAGTTCGAGTTATTTTTAAAATATCTGCGAAACTCAATCAGTGTTTCCATTAATGCACCCAAGTTAGCCTTGGCTAGTAAATATGCATCATAGCTATGACAGAATCATATCTCCCTTTCATCCAAGCTTTCATCATTAACAATTTTTCTTTACAATCTATTGTTTGATCCTCTCAAATGACTTTTGGGCATCATTTGAACATTTTTTTTTTTTAGTTTTGATATGTTCATTTTCGTATAGCACATGTGGTCGGGTTTGGCGCTTGATGATTGAATAAGTGATCTAGTGTTGGCTCACTAACATTGCTTGACTGATTGAGAATCAAGGCCTAATGGCCTGCATACATGTTTATTTTCAACTATGCATATGATTTTTCGATGTATGCATAAATATGATGCATGATCTCATGGGAAGTCCGAGGTCATACTTAGAACTTGTTTAGGGACATTTTAGCATCGATTGCCATGCGAGAGCACAAATGGTAGCCAATAGCTATAGGTTAAAAATGAATGAATTTGGTAGGTGTTTTAGATGGATTGCTGCATGAAACACAAAGGCCAATCTCAAGGCCAAGTTTGATCAATTAGACATGTTTGTCTTGATTCCTTCACTGCTTTTGTCTGTTTTGTGATTGTGATTGTTTTTGTATGTTTGTAATGATGATTGTTTCTTTCATATTGTAAGCACCTAGTCATAGTGTTAGATTAGGCTTAGAATTGATCCATGGAGGTGGAGATTCCCACGACGTAAAGATGATGAATAGTTGATGTCCAATTTGACCTTGTTTTGTACCATGTGTTCCCCTGTATATGTTTCAGGTTGTTTTGTTTTGTATAAATACCCGACACCAAATGGATGGGGATATAGTTGGCCTTGCTTTGCTAGATGCTATCGCAATCCGTGATCATATCGCTAAATTTGGAAATTCATAGGCTTAAGCTAATTTCTTTGCATGAGTTGTATAGTTTTGGTATAATAAAGCTATTTTTTTATTTTCTCCCTAGGTATCAATATAAATAATGCATACTTTCAATAATTTATCCATTTTTTATCACCAATTAACCATGAAAATTTTCCAAATCAAACTTTTGCGGTGGATTCTTTTATTCTTTCCTCAGACGAGTACTTTCATTCTTTTGGCAAGTGAGGTAGATAAATTTAGATGCTGACTAGTATTGGTTAAGAGCCATGTGGATATTTTGATAGGTGTGCGAAATAGAATTGCAAACCTGAGGAAATCGGCTGAATCTTATTACTTAATAGAACTGCATCAAAGTTGTTGCGTTGTCTACATGATGTTGACACATACAGGAAAACAGAGGGGAGAACCCTCCTGGGGAGGGTAACCCCTTATGCTCCTGTTGCAAAATGATGGGGCTCATGCCTATGGTTGGGATGAGTCACCTGATTACCGCTGGCTCTTATTTGGAGTGTCCTCCAAGCGTAAAATTCAGGGGGATAGAGGTAGTTCGCAAGCTTCAAAAAATATAATAGCTGAGGAAGTCCCGTAAGTTTAAGATCTAGGTAGGTCCTTAAAAGGCCCACAGGAAAACAGAAGGGAGATCCCTCCAAGGGAAGGTGAAACCTTATGCTCTTGAGGCTCATACCTATGGTGGGGATGAGTCAACTAATTGCTGCCAGCTTCTATTTGGAGTGTCCCCTGGCATCAAAATTAAAGGATAGAGACAGCTTTTAGGCCTCAATAAAGAGTTGGACCTGAGAAAATCTTTAAAAGACTTAAAAGAGAAGAAATATGGATAAAATCTGTCTCGGGATGAGAGATCTCGTAATGTCACTCCCGTGTTATGACTCACCCCAAAAGAAAACTTTGGAATGGAATTGGAGGGTGAGGGGCGGCCTTACAAAAGAAAATTAAAACCCTCGGGGCTTGACTGGAAACGGTCAATCAACCGGCTTGGTGAGGCTGGGCCTAAATATGCCCACCCGACATCCATCCATTAGAGTCAGAGCTGAAAGGTATATCCACTATTCTGATATTCAAATTCGATAGAGAAAAAATTGTAAGCAAGGCGCTACCCCGATTTATAAGGATCATATTATTTAATAGAACCGAATCAAAGTTGTTGCGTTGTCTATATCGCGTTGACACAAAATAATAATCCGCTTGGCACGCCAATAAGAGCAAAGACATGGGTGTCTTATCCACCATTGCGCCGGCGCTGTGCTTCACACACGAGGCCATGCCTTTAACATTAATGGCGAAAAGGCGCTCAAAGGCTGATATGTCGAAATCAAGAATGTCTTGTTTGACAGAACTGATCACTCCTGCATTGCTGACCATGATGTTCAGCGCACCATACAATGGAAGGGTCGACTGTACTAAGGATATCACCTGTTGCTCATCCACGACATCGCAGCGAATGTAGGTGCAGCAGTGGGAGCCGATCAATTCCACGAGGTCTCAGCCCTTTTCATCCAGGATGTCGGCAATCACGACTTTTGCACCATGACTGGAGAAACAGCGAGCCGTTTACTCACTGATGCCACTTGCACCGCCAGTTACAATGGTTACTTTCCCCTCAAGTTTTTTCAAGGCAGAGTTCGTCATCCCTTTCCCTCAGCAAAGCCGGAACAAAATGGAAGTACAAATGATGACTTGCCGATTTCTGCCCGTATCTCAGTTATGATGCCTGAGGGAAAACGAATCTCTAGTTATAAGCTAGCAATGCTTGTCCAACTAGAAATTTTTTATCTTTTTCAAACTTCAGCAAATTCTAGGGAACTTACTAAGAGAAATCTTCAAACTTTAGAATTTTCCGTGGCTGCTATTTTTTATGAAGCATCGATGCTGACTGTCCACCTAATAAAACTCGAAGTTTCACCTGGAGCCGCCTACTATCAGCTTCAGTCAATGACTTTTCAATAGATATGAATAAAAGAAGAAAAAAGTGGGAAAAAGAACTTCCAGCTTTGGAAGAAAAACGGGAAAAGGGACTCCCAGCTTTTTCCTCGTCAAATTGGCTTCTTGGGTCTATCTACCGAGAGGAAATTGCAGAGACTTTTGGCTTGATTTGTTTCCTGAGAGATGTGACATTCTACAAAGTATTTTCTAGAAAATCATTTTTTAGAAAAAATAACAACATTTTTCAATGTTTGGCTTAATATTGAAAATGAACTGAAAAATATATTGATGAGGAAAATAACAACGATTTTCAAAAGTGACATGCACTATTTGTGTGATACAATGGATACACATGTTATATCAAATAATTTTTCTGAGCATCGATGACCTCATTCCCGAGCTCGAGCATTAACATTACAACAAATGGGATTTGACTGAATTTTATTTTAAAAACAGAACTTGAATCTGACCCAACCGGAAACATTACAAGAATCTTTGACTTGACCCAAGATGAAGTTCAAATAACCGAGCAATCAGGTTGGATCGGATCGTGTTTCGGGTTTCTTAAGATTTATTTAAAGATTAAAATGAACATGTTTTTCACAATCGCTTAAGGGTTCAATATGTTATAATAATAGGATCTTTCAATCATATAAACATAAGATCAAATTGATAAATATAGCGTACTTGAATCAAAAGAAGCCATTATTGATCCAATGAGAGAGAAGATGTCTTGCCTTGAATATGAATCTTCACCACTCACCTCTATAAATGAAGAGATCTATAGTTAAAACCATGGAAAACCAAGTCAGTTGTAGCAGACTTGCTATCCCACAATAGGCGAACCACATGTTCAAGCCTTTCAGGGACGGCCTTTTAGTTACAAATTATTCAGAGATTTAGTTCAAAGCATAGTTACATTCAAGGATGCTAGGATAATAACATTTGTAACTAGTCGAGCTGCATTTTTTAGAGGGTTCTACTAGCAATTTTGTGGAAAATAGCAGAAGCCTAATAATTGGATGCCAACTTTTTCCACCAAAGAGATAACTTATATAGAGGGAGTGATGAGACCAACCCTAAAACTGTCCAATCTCAACCGTCCATCAATATTTAAGATATGTATTCTACATGCGTAATTGGATATCACAAAGATATGGCTCATGATATATTTATTTAAATTCAACTTTTGTCAAATGTTAAATAATAGACTCGATAAGCCACATAAATGGGTTAGGGCTTGTCAAGTCCAACATAAGAATCACACATCTCAATTAAGGCAAAACCTAGTGTTATTGCCTATGCTTGTTTCACTCTTTTTGCTCATTTCTCAAACTCCTATTGAGTCCATAGATTTATTAGAACACCTAACCAAAAGTTGTTAACACAGTAGCTACTCGATCATGTACTTTCACATTGTTGAAGAGTAGTTTAGTCTTTTTCATTATTAGCAAGCTCGAATGCTCACTATCTATATTGATGTAATCCGTAATTATGAAAATAACAATTTCTTCTCTTTCGTTCACATGATATCAGAGTTAGAGGTCTTGAGTTCAAATCTTTCTAGGCCTCGTTTGGCTCCCAATTAAATATTTATATGCTTAATATTAGGAAAAAAGACCAGACTAAGTGTGAAGGGAAGTGTCAAAGTGATTAAATATTAAACCACGCCTTCATCTAATAGCTTAAAGTTTTAACACAGTTAGCAATAGTCTCACAAAATCTTACTGGTCTCACAAAATCCTAATAGTAAGATTTTGTGGGACTACAACTAACTTTTCTAAAAGTTTAAGCTATTAGATGGAAACATGGTTCACTATTTAAATATTTTAACACTCTCCCTAATGCTTAGTCTAGTCTTTTTCCTATTATTAAGCTGGAAATTTAGTTGGGGAGGCAAATAAGGTCTAGAAAGATTCGAACTCACAACTTCTAGTTCTGATACCAAGTAAGATTTTATAGCATCACAACCAACTCTTCTAAAATCTTAAGTTATCAGAGGAAGGCGTAGTTTACTATTTAAATATTCCAACACTCATTGAGGATATCCAAAGCATATTTCCACCGTGATACTCCAGTGGATCCTAATGTGAAACTTGATACAAAACTTGAAGACTTATGTCTTGATCCGAGTAGGTATCGGAGGTTAATAAGTAAGCTCAACTATTTGACCATCACTCAACTAGATACTTGTTTTGTTGTTAGCAAGGTTAGTCAATTTATGATTGCTCCTTGCACTACACATTAGGAGGCATTGCTACTTGTTGTTAAGTACTTGAATGGAGCACCAAGTAAAGGAATCATGTTCAAGAATCATGGACATCTTAGTGTCATTGTCTACTTTGATGTTGATTGGATTGAATGCTCTATTGATAAGAGATCAACTTATGGCTTGGGAGGCAATCTTGTGAGTTGGAAAAGTAAGAAGCAATAGATGGTGTATCAATCAAGTGTAGAGGCAAAATATCGAGCCATGGCTAGTGTGACTAGTGAGTTGTTTCGGTTGAAGATGTTGTTATCTGAAATTAGCATGCCATCTTCAGTTTCCTTAGTTATGTATTGTGATAACCAATCCGCTATGCATATTGCTTCAAATCTAGTTTTTCATGAGTGCATGAAGCTTATTGAAGTAAATTGCCATTGTGTGCAAGAAAAGATTTAGAACAAGGACATAACACTTCAATACACACAAACTGAAGACCAACTTGCTGATCTTTTCACTAAGTCATTGCGAGATAGTAGAATGACTACTTTATGTAACAAAGTTGGGGCACTTTAATATTTATGCCCCAACTTGAGGGGGAGTGTTGAAGGGTAGTATAGTCTTCTTCTATTGAAGGTAGTTTAGTCTTTTTCATTGTTAGCAGTCCCTAATGCTCTCTATATGTATATTGATGTAATCCGTAATTATGAAAATAACAATTTCTTCTCTTTCGTTCACACACGTCATAAATAAATAAATAGAACAAGCTTTGACAATGCAGTCTCCACAAAAATAAGCAACTGTTCGTTATATAAATCAGCAAAGCCATGAATCCGGAAGTCTAAAAACAAAAGGCTTCAAAAGATGTAGCCACGGAAACATCCACAATTGACAAGACAACTCCATCTCGATCTTATTCAAAGGAAGCAAAACGAAAGCTCCAGTTTTGTTTTCCCACCAGTCCAAGAACTTGGCTGGCGTAGCCATAGTATCCAATCGGTAGAGTTGCAACGAATAGTTGGCGAATTCCTGCCCAAAGATCCAACCAAACACCGTCCCTGTTGCAAAGGATAGTCCAGCAGATAAGAAAAATGACGGATGGTATGCAACATCTCTGCCTGCAATATCTAATAAAATTTGGGCACAAAGGCAGGTACAATACTTTCTTTTCTCGATATAGTAGTCCAAAAGAGTAGCGTAGAATAAAAACATTGAGGTCATGCATATTAAGGTACTAATCAAAGTGAGGTACTAATCAAAGATAATCCATCACCTAATATTTGTAACAATCTAGTAATTAGTAGTCTAAAACCGACTCTAAAATCAATCTTCAATGACAATAAAAACATTGGTTTAACAAGTATGGATCTTCAATTTCATCAATCATCAAAAGAAGTCAATATCAAGTTTGGCTCTACAGTCATAGTTGGCAACTCGGCAGTGAATTCTTGACAAAAATGAGAACTAGCGTATCCATTGAAATATAGAAAATATTCTACAACAAATTTTGTCCATCTGACTCAAAGATTTCGAGTTCTCCTAAGTCCTTCTCAATCAAACACGAAAGTGGCGTGGATCATAACCAATCTTGAGCACATATGAGAGCCTCCACTATGCTTGGGGTCAAGGAGCTATGAAACTCATCAAGCATACAACCTCCTGACCTAAATGTAGCTTTTAATGCTATAGTCGAGACGAGCACAAACAAAATATCTCCAATAAGGAAGAGAGAACGGGATGTCTTGAAGAAATTACTTTCCACCAACTTAAGATTTCAAAGGCAGAGCTATAACGTTCACGTACTTCCTCCAAATACTTGTCCAATTCATATTTTTCTTCTAAATATTATTTTCCGATTTGGCTAAGATACTTTGTAGTCACAACCACATGAGACTTGAAAATGTTTATCATCCTTATGCTCTTTAACCTCAAGTTCCTCTGAGGACATACACCAATGCGGTATTGCTCAAACAATGACATCAAAAATGTTTTTTTTCTTTACCTCGTAAAGTTTCTGCCTCCTTGCTTCCATGAATATCATTAATCATCCACTTCACACATTTCCATTCATGTCATAGGTCAAATAGGCAAGTAATGAACAAAGTAAGATTGGTGTTGTTCACATTACCAAAATACTTATTGAATTTGCTCTTCATTCTCTCAGCCATTTTCTCCAAACTTTGGTCCTCATTCTCACAATATCCGTCAATGATTCGATGAGTCCCATACACATCTTTTGACATATCTTTACTAGTGACACAAAAAAAACCTTTTAAAGTCATATCAAAGAACAACTTTAGAGAAGGAAGAAAGTGAGGGGCATAGTCCCAATTATCACTAGTGGACAACCCTTTCACCTTGGAAAGCTCTTCAACAAATTTGCTATCTTGAAATTCCAATTAGCTAAAAGCTATTTGAAACTTCAAAGCTACTTCCAATATCATGTATGTCAAGTTCCAACAAGTCTTCACATCTAAGCATACAAGACTCTAGGACTCAATGTTCTCTCGCTCAATACAACCCTTAAAGCAGCTCAGCCTCACATGAGAAGACCTCACATAACACACAACCAAACTTATTCTTACAATGGAATCAATAATGTCTTTCAACTCCTCTCTCACTATTAAACTCAATATATGAGCACAACATCTCATGGAGTAACTCACCTCTCACTACTAGAAAGTTATGAGAGTTAAGTCTTTTTCTTTTTTCTTTTTTTCTTTTTTTTTAAATTATTGAATTCCTAAATCATTTGAGCTCACATTAATCACAGAGATGGAAAAAACGCTTTAAACCCCCAATCAGTCAAGCATTTCTCTACCGTTTTTCCTATTAGCTCGGTAGAATGACCCAAGCTTCAACAAAAATTTAATATTTTCTTATGCAACTTCCAATCGGCATCAACCAAATAGGCAGTGAGACACATCTAGCTCAATTTTGATAAGAAGTCCATGTGTCTGTTGTAAGGCACATTCTTGGAGATGTCTCCAAGAAATATTTCTTCAATTTACTTATGCCATGTATGACTTGTGACAGTCATGTCTCAATGCGTCCCAACTCAAGATTAAAAATTTCTGCTGGATTCTATTCACAAATAGTCGAAATCCCTCATTTTCTTTGAACTTGAAGGTAGTTATTTTAAAGCTCCAATAGTCATAATTATCTACATAAAAAAATAGGAATGCGAAATGAGGATGAGACAGTGCTTGTCATGGCTTTTGTGTTGGAAATCTGGATGGGTGACTTTAGTAGAGGATGATCAGGACAAAACCCCAGTACTAATCGAACGTGCCTAACTCTGGTATGGCCTTTAGTTTCTGGTTTATATGCTAGTGCTTTTAGACGTGTGAGGGAAAGGACTGGGCAAGGAAACATCAAATTATGAATTAATGAGAGGAGACTACCACGGCAAGGGAGCACAAGGAAACAAAAGGATAAAAGCTTTAATTATTTAGTGCGTATCACAAAAGCAAGGGGGAAAGCTAAGTTTTTCGTCTGCTTCCAGTAAGATTGGACGTCCACCAAGCCGGCAGGCCTTATCTATAGGCTGACATCATTGCCCCGCTTTACCAAATGTCTCTGCATGGGAGAGACATTATTTTTATGTTTTCATCCTTATCCACACAATACTAGAGACTTCAAAACTATTCCCGGAAAATTCTTCCTCTAGACGTATACTGTGCATGTTAGACTACTGTAAAAATTGGATCGAATTACTTTAACAAGTATTATATCTGGAGCAGATTTTGGCTGGGGTCGATCTTCCTGATGTTTGAACAAACATTCTATGCCGTATCAAAATCCTCCTACTGACATGGCTCTCTTGTGCACAGAAATGGTGCAGCACTAGGTTAACATGAACTTCTTGGTTTAGTTTTGCGATTAACGAAGAAGAGCAAGTTATGTCCAATTTTTACAGAGCCATGACCGTTTATCGCGAGAAAGCTCTGCTAGAAGCGCCAGTAACATTCCATCACGAGAAACATTCTCCAAGTTACAATGATATTTCTTTGTGCCGAAGCGGAAAATATGGCATACATGGAAACGTGAAGCCTATTCTGCTGGAGGAGTCAACTGAAGCGTGTTAAGCCCTCCATCGACGACCAGGTCGTGGCCATTCACGAACTCGGAATCTTCCGAAGCAAGGAACACCACAGCATCAGCCACGTGCTTCACTTTCAAAACCCCTTTTAAGCTCGAGCTCGACTCGAAGAGTCTCTCGATCTCCTCTTCATTCCGGCCGAAAATGTTGCAGGGCATTGGTGTTGCGACTGCTCCTGGCGACACAGAGTTCACGCGTATCCCATGTGCTCCGAGTTGCTTGCTAGCTGACCTCATCAAGCCTAGCACCGCATGCTTAGACATAGTATAGTCTATGTACTTGTCGGTCCCAATGGTCGCAAAAATGCTCGCCGTGCAAATTATGCTGCCCTTTACGTCCTTATCCACCATTGCGCGGGCGCTGTGCTTCACACACGAGGCCATACCTTTGACATTTACAGCGAAGAGGCGCTCGCAAGCTGACACGTCGAAATCAAGAATGTCCTGTTCAACAGAACTGAATACTCCAGCGTTGCTGAACATGATATCAAGCTTACCATACAGTTGAAGGGTCGAGTGTACTAAGGATATCACCTGTTGCTCATCCGCAACATCGCAGTGAATATAGGTGCAGCAGTGGGAGCCGATTGATTCTACGAGGTCTCGGCCCTTCTCATCCTGGATGTCAGCAATCACGACTTTTGCACCGTGACTCGAGAAACGGCGAGCCGTTTCCTCGCCGATGCCGCTTGCACCGCCGGTTACGATGGCTACTTTCCCCTCGAGTTTTTTCAAGGCAGAATCATCATCCCTTTTCCTATGCAAAGCCAGAACCAAAAAATGATCAGAGATATGCCTGAGGGAAAACAAAACTCTGGTAATAGGCTACTGCAGAAAATTGGTGATCCTAGTTCAATCTAGACTACTCTAGTGGACGTCAGAAACAAGCAAAGAAAAGTCCATAAGATTCCTTTAAAATATTTTATCCTTGGGCAGTAGCGAAAGTGTGTGGAGGCCACTAAACCTGGGAGAAATTATTGCATAGCCCGGGCCCTCCATGTCATTATTGACGCCGGTCCGTTCAAAAAATATTGGACATCCTAATAGTGACAAGTCATTTTTACACAATTCACTGGCGACACGTGCCATATTTGAACACACCCGCCAGAGATGATACGCCTCAACATGTCTACGTCCTCTCTCTCTCTCTTCGAGGGTCCCACTTGCATTGCAAAGGGCCTCCAAAGGAACCCCCCCCCCTCTTCTGTCCAATATTTTCTCCTAAGGATGAGAGACCGAGAGCAAGAGCTTGGCCATGGTTTCCACCATGGGCAAAACCCTAAAGCGTGTTGATAATCGCGGATAGAGCAAAACTAGAAATCAAAATTGCGTAGTGAGAATAAGATATTGAGACCTCCAGCATATCGAAAGACTGGAGGAAAGCAAAAACCTAACCGGATGGAGACGATAGTCAAATATGGACTGGTCGTCGGAGAGTAGGGATGACGGAGGACGAAATTATAAGAAAACCATCATGAGGGAATTTTGCTCGGTGGATTGAAGTCGAAGCAACATGGACGAGAGAGAGAGAGAGATTCGTTTTTTGCCAGCGTGACCTTCTCATGACATATTGAATGAAGAAAGGGCGAGGAGATGGACATGGTGAGGCGTTTTAAAGTACCGATTGGGCTAAATATGACGCGGTGCTTACGAAGTGAAATTATGTAAAAATGACGTGTCATCAATAATATACCTAATATTTTTCTTCCAAGAAAGATACCTATGTGAGTGCTCTTAATAATTTGTGGCTTGAATACGCTATTATTCTTATAGAAATCATTATGTTAGTAAAGTTCTTTTCTCCACTCAACAATAGACACTCGGCCACGCGGCCGAGCACGATGGAGAAGCCTCTCTCATTCTCTCCACTGATTAGCTTTCCCCAAATAACCGATGATATTCAAATTAAAAAGACATCCATGAATGTCCATTGACGAGTAACTGTCCGCGATCTGGGTGCGAAAAGGATCGACACATGGAGCTTCGACCGCCATGAGAGTTGTCTCTTGTTTCTTGGCTTTCGCCTAGAGAGAAACAGAGAATCTCAGAGGAAGATCATGAAACAGGGAGGAAGGTGGCAGATTATCTTCGCTTTTGGCGTGGTGTTGTGCGGTGCGGGGTCCGGCGTGACTGTATGTGTGAAGGGGGCTTCGCTTACACGATGGGTGTAGAGACAGAAAATTCCGTACATCCCAATAGCTTGTCCTTCGGCAGCAGTGTGTGGAGAGCACTAGACCTAGGAGAAATTATTGCACGGGCCCTCCAGGTATCACGGTGCCGGAACATCGATTCGAGAAAATATTAGGATGTGCTTAGTAACAGTTTGGTTTTTATCAAAGTAAATAAATAATAAATTATTCCATCCCTTTAAAAATTTATGGTTTACAGTATGCGAAACCCTCCACAGAGGAGATTTTGGCTGGTGTCGATGCACCTGATGTTTCGACAAACATTCTGTGCCGTATCAAAATCCTCCGATTGATATTGCTCTCTTGTGCGCAGAAATGGTGCGGCAGTCGGTTAACATGAACTTCTTGGTTTAGTTTTGCATCGATGAAGAGCAATTTATGTCCAATATTTACAGAGCCATGACCGTTAGTCGCGAGAAAGCTCAGCTAGAAGCGCCTATCACGAGAAACATTCTCAAGCTACAACGATATTTCTTTGTGCCGAAGCGGACAATATGGCATACATGGAAACTAGAAACCTATTCTGCTGGAGGAGTCAATTGAAGCATGTTAAGCCCTCCATCGACGACCAGGTTATGGCCATTCACGAATTCGGAATCTTCCGAAGCTAGGAACACCACAGCATCAGCCACGTGCTTCGCCTTCAGAACTCCTTTTAAGCTCGAGCTCGGCTCGAACATTCTCTCGATTTCCTCTTTGCTCCGGCCAAAAGTGTTGCAGACCATTGGTGTCGCGACCCCTCCTGGCGACACGCAGTTCACACGTATACTGTATGCTCCGAGTTGCTTGCTTGCCGACCTCACCAAGCCCAGCACCGCATGCTTAGACATGGTATAGTCTATGTACTTGTCACTCCCTATGGTCGCAAACGTGCTTGCCGTGCAAATTATGCTTCCCTTTATGTCCTTATCCACCATTGCGCGGGCACTGTGCTTCACACACGAGGCCATACCTTTGACATTTACGGCGAAGAGGCGCTCGCAAGCCAACATGTCGAAATCAAGAATGTCTTGCTCAACAGAACTGAATACTCCGGCGTTGCTGAACATGATGTCAAGCTTACCATACAGTTGAATGGTCGAATGTACTAAGGATATCACCTGTTGCTCATCCGCAACATCGCAGTGAATGTAGGTGCAGCAGCGGGAGCCAATTGATTCTACAAGATCTCGGCCCTTTCCATCCTGAATGTCAGCAATCACGACTTTTGCACCGTGACTGGCGAAACGGCGAGCCGTTGCCTCGCCGATGCCGCTTGCACCGCCGGTTACAATGGCTACTTTCCCCTCGAGTTTTTTGAAGGCAGGGTTTGCCATCCCTTTTCGTATGCAAAGCCAGAACAAAAAGGAATTAGAAATGATCAGAGATATGCCTGAGGGAAAACAAAACTCTAGTAATAGGCTACTGTAGAAAATTAGTGATTCATTCTTGACATAGAAATCTAGAAATCCTAGTTCAATCTTAGACTACTCTAGTGGACGTGAGAAACAAGCAAAGAAAGGTCCATAAGATTCCTAAAAATATCTTGTCCTTGGGCAGCAGTGAAAGCGTGGAAAGCACTAGACCTAGGAGAAATTATCGCATGGGCCCTCCGGATATCATGATGCCGGAACAAGGATGTCCTCAAAACAGCCTATTTAAAAAAATATATAAATAAATAATAATTAGAAATTATTATGAACTGTATTTCTTAAAAAAATTTATGACTCGTTGTTATTCTATCAATAACCTAAAAACCGTTATACTAACTAAATATTTTTCTCCACTCAAAGCAAGGTCTGATGAAGAAGCCTCTCCCATTCTCTCTACTGTTCATCTTCCTCAAATAACTGATGATATTCAAATTAAACAGATATCTTGGCGAGTCTAGGTGTGAAAAGGATCGACGCGCGGAGCTTCGAACGCCATGAGAGTCATCCCTTGGTTCTTGGCTTCCGCTTAGAGAGAAACAGAGAGAGAGTTTCTCAAAGGAAGATCATGATACAGGAGGAAGATGGCAGATTATCTTCGCTTTTGGTGTGGCGTGGTGCGGGGTCCGTGTGAGCGTGTGTGTGGGGGTTTCGCATACATGATGAGGGCAGAGAGAGAAAATCCCATACATCATTGTTGCGCAGATTTCTTTACTCAGAGAGAGATCAGTGAATTATGGGTGGTTGCAGATAATGCGCGAATTTGTTTAATCTATTTGTCTTTTACGCAAAAAGAACCTTTTACCAGCCACGTCACGTGTCGATTGCTGAAGGATCCTGTCTCAGTATGACATGCAGACCAGCCAATGTAATCTTTTCTCCTAGAGCTTGTGTCGAAATATTCAAATAATCTCCAATTTGAATGGGTATTTGTGTGGAGTTAAAGGATATGGGTTTATGAGCTCACTTCCCCATGAATTGTATCTTTGAAATGATCATATTTTGTTCCATTGTCCATCCATCCTTTACTTAATACATACTACATATACACACACATTTACACATCACTAATTAAGAATTGTTATCGATGTCAAAATCATACTTAGGCACAATCTTATGTCTGACTGCTACCAATGCTTGCCCAGCAGGAATATTTTTTCCATCAAACTTCGGCAAGTTCCAGTGAATTTCCCAAGAGAAAACGTCAATCTTTAGAACTTTTGGTGGCTGCTACCTTTTGTGAAGCATCAATGTTGACTGTTCAACTGACCAAACTTAAGGTTTCACCTGGAGCCGCCTTCTATCAGCTTCAGTCAATGACTTTGCAATGGGTGTATAAAAGAAGAACAAAAGGCAGGACAAGGGACTCTCAAATTCTTCCTCTTTAGTTTGCCTTCTTTGGTCTATCTATTCAGAAGAACTGAGAAACTTCAATGGCCATACACGCTTAAGACCTTCTGAAATTCGAAAGACTTGAGGCATCTTTGTAAAACTTGTCATCATCCAATCATCAGAGATACTGTCAGAGAAACTTCAGCATCGAAACCTTTCTTTTCCATGGAATACACTTCTGTAAAGGAACTATTTCTACGTTACTCTACCTATTAAAAGTGCCAAAGCTGGAAAATGAAAAAGCAAACATGGCAACTTCCACCGACTTATTCTGCTAAAAGACTTCCGATAGAGAGTGTCCACGCTTACTCGACTACCAGATTATTTCAAAATCTTCAATGCAAGAAACACCACTGCACGACATGCTTCACTTTCAACGCCCTTTCAAGCTCCATGTTGACTCGAGGGAACCCTCGACTTCCTCCTTTCTCCTGCCCATCAAGCCATGCAGCAATTGCGTCGCAACTATCTCTGTGACGCAGTTCATGCATATGCCGCATTCTCCGACTTGCTTCCACGCCAACCTCACCGATCTCAGGCACAGCATGCTTAGACCTGACGTAATCAATGTACTTATCACTTCCAATAGTGGCGACGAGGCTGGCTGTGTAAATTATGCTTCCTTGAGCCCCCATCAACTGTGGCACGACCCCCATGCCTGACGCAAGTGGCCAATCCTTGGACATTCATCGCGAAAAGTTGCTTAAAAGCCGTCATGTCAAATTCAAGAATGCCTTGCTCGATGGAGTTGCAAACTCCTGGATTGCTAAACATGAATTCCAGGCGACCATGCAATTGAAGGGTTGACTGTTCTAAGGGCTTCACCTGTTCTCCATCCGAGACATCACAAGAATGTAGGTGCAAAAGGGGATTCTTTTCTAGGAAGATGTCAGCGATCACGACACATTCACCATGATTAGTGAACTAAAAAGCTGTCTCCTCACCAATGCCACTCGCACTGCAGATTATGATGGCTACTTTCAACCGAGCTTTTTCAATGCATGGTCTGCCATCCTTTCCCTACGCATAGGTTGAGATAAAGGATGGTACCAGAAATGGTTTTTTGACTTATATCAGGGAGATGAATATCCCTTCATACATAAAACTGGAGAGAATTCAGATGGAAGCTGGTTCTTTTATCGGTTAAGATGCTTGAGAAAAAATAAAATGAATTCTAGTTTTAGATTAGTGATGCTAGCTCAGTAAGGAATTTTTTCAAAAACCGGATGTCTCTCAGTTGACTTTCACTTTACCAAATCTTCTGCAGGTACATTTTATATGAACCATCTCTTTCATTATCTTATTAATGAGAGGTCGCCAGCCATCATTTACTTTGGCAGAAAATGGTGAAAGCAAGAGAGCTTTATCATGTTTCTCGTTTTTGAAAGAAGCTGTGTATGTTATTTCCTTATTCGTCGGAGTTGTGAGTTGGATGAACAAGGGGCAAACCACGGTTGCTTTATCTTTGACTGAAATAGAGAACATGGCCCTTAATCATGCTGCTAAAGAAGTGATTTGGCCACACAAATTGCATAAAGAGCTTGGTGTTATGCAAGGTACAATGAAGATTGGGCGTGATAGCCGGAGTGATATATTCTTGGCTAATGTAAGAACAAAGCATATCAGCGTACAACGTCACACTTTATTCAAGAGAAAGTTGAACAAAAATTGTAGTGTTGAAAAAAATTGACACATATGTGAATAGTGCATATGTCTTTTACCAAGGCAATGAATGTCGAAAAGTTTAACTGATGCACACAATATAGGATTTAAAGAAGCATGTGGAGTATTTACTGATTTTGAGACCAAGTATGAGAATATTGGGGTGTGATTCATACTTTCCATTATAAGGGGGCAACACCCTCACGGTGCATGTGCATGTGTGTAGTTCTCATCCCCAAAAGAGCTCTTTGGGGGATGAGGGCACCCTCGGAGTTTATATGCAGAGTGGGTTGGCTTCTTCAAAGCAATGTAAGACTCCTTTCCACAGAGGCTTAACATACACCCCAATCCATAGAATCAGGTTTTGATACCAGCTAAGATTCTCATTACCAAAGAGCTCTTATGAGGGAAGGAAGCCCCAAAGGTTAGATGGAGAGTGGGTAACTTCAAGACCATGACTCACCTTAATATATTAATTACATCACTACTCATCACCATGAGTCATCTTAAAACATTAATTACATCACAAGTCATCACCTAGACTCATCATATATTATCTTTCTCTAGCAATTTGAAGGATATGACGGAGAAGTACAATGTGCTAATCATAGCAATATTCTGAACTAGACATAGACATAATTTAAGGGTGAACCAAGACAAAACCTCGATTCTCAAATTCTCTTTCTCACTTTTACTCTTTATTTTCTTTGTGATTGTGCGACAAATCCTAACAATCATTGTACCACATGCATCTGTATGGACTAATTCCAATGGCTTCTTAGCTCTCCATGTACCTTGTCGTGACCAAACCTCGAGTGCACCATCTAGAGTTTGGCTAATATATTATTAAGTTTAAACTTAGCTCGGGCTCTCCCAAATCCATACCAATTCACGACTTAAGTTTAAGTTTTTAAAATAAGTCAACTAGAAGTCGCCACTAATCAATTTATAATAAGTCAACTAAACACTTAAGTAAAATAACAGAAGAATTATTTTACTCCTATGAACTAGAGATTTTGAGTATAGGGACTTTGTTATACTATATTTCTCTAATACTCTTTCGGTACCATTCTTTTCATGAAAAAAATATTTATTAGGCAGCTTGAGTTTATTTTATTACTCCCTAACATGTGAGGTGATTATGTGGGTGCGCAATCCAGCACCAATAAAATAATAAATAAATTACAAGATTTACCTCATACAACGAAAGTATCTACAATGTTAGCTTAAAAATCACACACGTCGCTTAATTTTTTTTGGATCTTAACTTATTTAAATGAAACCTAGAAATTAGGTGCGTACAAAAATGTTTAACTAAAATGACATGCAACATGCAACCTAACATGCAAACTATATGTCATGTGGCATTTATTAAATGACCTAGTCTAATGACGGGAAAAGATTAATACAACTATTCTAACATATCATGCATTATCATAAACATGCAATTTACTAGATGACATGCAATTAATGAACTATCAATTAATGAACTAATCTTACATAACACGAGCATGATTTTTTTTTGTGTTTTCTTTTAATTAAAATTCGAAATTAAATGTGCCTGATATTTAAATATGCAAACTATCCTAGAAAAGAAGATCCAATTTATTTTAAGAATATATTTTTTGTATTTTACTAAATTGGGAATTATAAAATAACCAAGATAAACATGCAATCTATCCTTAAAAAAACTACTTTAATTGTGTCTAATCTTTTTGAGATTTTTTTTAGAAGTAAAATCAATTAAAACCAAGCAAAATTAGAAAAAAATAAAATCCACAACAAACACGTCATCAAATCACATGAGAAATTATCGATATCCATCTAATTTCAGAATTAAATTGACGAATCGTATCTCGCGCATAATATTGGATTGGCTGATTTTTATAAAATCACGAATTATGTCTCGGGCATGAGATCGAACTGATGATTTTCCGTGCGATAGTGAGTCGTATTTCGGACATAAAATCGGACTGTCAATCGTATGAATGTTGTGAAATTAGGAATTAATCACTAATTTAGAAAGCTACTTGTGATTATGGATATGATAATATATCATAAACCTCGATCATATGCATGAATAATATTTCAAGTAAGGAGAGCGAGTATTCGAAAACCAAATAAGACAAGATTTTTACCTCATCCGAATTTTGGCTTCCAAATTTGGCTCAACAGAGGCGACTCGCGAATCACGATCAAGGCTCAGCGTGATGGCGCAAGGCTCGGGCTTGGACGCTGGGACTGCATTGCAGTGGTGCTGATGCTCACTGAACTTGACTTAAATAGCCCCAACAAACTTCCGAAGAAAGCTGGGAGGCTCAGCGAAGTGGGCTGGACTCGTGCCAGCGACGTCTGATGTTGGTCTCCTCTGAGATCAAGCCGAGAAGGAGAGAGTGGGATGTCAGGGACCTCGTGGGAGTTCGTGAGACATCAACAAGCTTGGAGCAGCAATGATGATGCCAGGAGGCAACGCTTGAGTGAAGCTCAACCACGAGGGGGCTCCTGGTGCAGCCGATCAGCAAGGGGCAGTGACCGTAGGAGCTACGCGAGCGGCAAGGACGTCGGGGATGGCTTGCCGCGTCGCAGGTGTCACGGTCCGGAACGACGCAGGCAGACGGTGTCGTCGACAGTCGAGCAGAAGCTCATTGAAGGAGGAGGAACTCGGTGCGGGCAGCTGCGGGTGGCGGGCGTCAACAGCGTCACGGGGCAGAGCTGGTGCGGCGTCGGCAATGGCATTCAAAGACCCAACAAAGAAGAAGACCTCCTTCTCTCTCACGTTCTCTTTCTCTATCTCTCGCGTCTTTTGCTCTTTTCCTCTGCAAGTGGTCAGCGAAGAAAGAAAAAGCTACCCTTTAGTTAACCTATTGACCGAGAGACAAAAGAAAGTCTGACCTTCGTCCCATTTTCTGTCTGTCTTCTTGTGCTTTTATAGTGCTCCTCTTGCAGCACAGAACCAGCAAGAAAAAATCGTCCCTTCTCTCTTTCCTGTTTTGTTTCTAAACGCAAGACAGACTAACAGTGGGCACCAAAATATCACGAAAATAACGTTGACTTCCTGTTCTATTCAAGTCCACCGACAATCAAGGGCACAACACTCAATTTTTTCTTCACGAATGGGTCAGAGAATAGGCAATTTCTTGCCCTCGCGCTGACCAAATATACAGTAAGAATATGCAAGATATATTGCTCAAGATCAAATATGCTTCAGTGCATGATATGGCCTCTTATTATATCGAAATCTCACAAGCTACTGCAAAATATATCACTCAATGTATATATCACATAAATATATAAAAGACTTTCCAAATATTGATTGCATAACACGAATCCTTTTCGAAAATATCAAATCATCATTCCTTATAAGTCAATTTTCGGTCTTTAGAATAACAATCTTTGGTCAATTCCCTCTTTCCGTGGGCTCAGCCCAACTCGTCAACTTAAAGTTCGGAACCATCAATTCAAACCCATTCGTTACCAGTCCAATGTAAATGCAATAATAAAAAATGCTCCTAAAATTATATGTTATGCAATTTAATTATAATATTTTTTTTGTTAGGGATTAAAAATTAATTTCTAATTTTCTATGTACTAAATGAATGACGGGTGGCCAAAATTTAAGTGTCAACGCAACCTCCAGATGAGAAGGACTATCTTTGTTGTTTTCCAAAAAGACAACCTCAATAAGCATCTGATATTTCTAGATGGATGTAAAGTCTTTCATCATATTTTTTTGCACCTAATACCCTAAAAAAATTTAAAATTTAAGCTTAATCCCAATTCTACCATAATATTTTTTTATCTTTTAAAAAAATTTCAAAATTTAGGTCTAATATCAATTCTACCTTAAAAAAAATTATTTAATAAAAAACTACCAACTTTTACTTAAGTCCCAAATTTACTGTCATTAACCCTCTATCCAAAATTTCTCTTAACAATGGAGAGATGAAAAACTGCTATGGTGCAGCAATTGGTTAACATGAACTTCTTGGTTTAGTTTTACGATCAATGAAGAGCATTTAATGTCCAATTTTTACAGAGCCATGACCGTTTGTCGCGAGAAAGCTCAGCTAGAAGCGCCAGTAACATTCCATCACGAGAAACATTCTCCAAGTTACAAAGGCATTTCTTTGTGCCGAAGCGGAAAATATGGCATACATGGAAACATGAAACCTATTCTGCTGGAGGAGTCAACTGAAGCGTGTTAAGCCCTCCATCGACGACGAGGTTATGGCCATTCACGAATTCGGAATCTTCCGAAGCTAGGAACACCACAGCATCAGCCACGTGCTTCGCCTTCAAACCCCCTTTTAAGCTCGAGCTCGGCTCGAACATTCTCTCAATTTCCTCTTCGCTCCGGCCAAAGGTGTTGCAGACCATTGGTGTCGCGAGCCCTCCTGGCGACACGCAGTTTATGCGTATACTATGTGTTCCGAGTTGCTTGCTCGCCAACCTCACCAAGCCCAGCACTGCATACTAAGACATGGTATAGTCTATGTACTTGTCGGTCCCGATGGTCGCAAAAACGCTCGCCGTGCAAATTATGCTTCCCTTTATGTCCTTATCCACCATTGTGCGGGCACCGTGCTTCACACACGAGGCCATGCCTTTGACATTTACGGCGAAGAGGCGCTCGCAAGCCAACATGTCGAAATCAAGAATGTCTTGTTCAGCAGAACTGCACACTCCAGCGTTGCTAAACATGACGTCAAGCTTACCATACAGTTGAAGGGTGGAGCGTACTAAGGATATCACCTGTTGCTCATCCGCAACATCGCAGTGAATGTAGGTGCAGCAGCGGGAGCCAATTGATTCTACGAGGTCTCAGCCATTTTCATCCTTGATGTCAGCAATCACGACTTTTGCACCGTGATTGGAGAAACAGCGAGCCGTTTCCTCGCCGATGCCGCTTGCACCGCCGGTTACGATGGCTACTTTCCCCTTGAGTTTCTTTAAGGCAGAGTTCGTCATCCCTCTTCGTATGCAAAGCCAGAACCAAAAAATGATCAGAGATATGCCTAAGGGAAAACAACACTCTCGTAATAGGCTACTGTAGAGAATTGGTGATCCGTCCTTGGCATAGAAAACTAGAAATCCTAGTTTAATCTGGACTACTGTAGTGGACATGAGAAACAAGCAAAGAAAAGTCCATAAGATTCATGAAAGATATCTTGTCCTTGGACAGTAGTGAAAGTGTGTGGAGAGCACTAAACCTAGGAGAAATTATTGCATAGACCGGGCCCTCCATGTCATTATTGATGCGGGTCTGTTCAAAAAATTGTCTAGGGCCTTCTGGTGGGTCGCCTTTGTTTGGCTGGCTGGTCGCCTTCTTTTGATTGGCTGGTCCTTTGGGACTGATTCTTTGTGGGTTGACTAGTTTTCTGGGTTAGTTTTGCCGTTTGGCTTGTTGTGCCGTTGTTTGGCTTTTCCTTTTGTCTCGGCACCCTTCCACTTATCATGCTTCTTATTTATTTTAAGTGTAAATTTTGATGTCGTAATCTCTCTGTATAAGTTGGTTTAAGCTTAATATATTTATTATTTTCACCAAAAAAAAATTATTGGATACCCTAATGGTGACAAGACATTTTTACACAATTCATTCAATAAACAACACGTGTCATATTTGACTGCGCCCGCCAAAGATGAAACGCCTCGACATGTCTACTCCTCTCTCTCTCCTTTCGAAGGTCCCTCTTGCATTGCGAAGAGCAAAGCACTCTTCCTCTCTGTCCTTTTCTATGCAATATTTTCTCCTAGGGATGAGAGAGCGAGAGCAAGCGCTTTGGCCATGGTGGAAACCATGGAAGCTCCCTAGGGCAAAACCCTAAAGCACGTTGATAATCGCGGACAGAGCAAAACTAGAAATCAAAATTACGTAGCGAGAGTAAGGCTGCGCATGACAAAATTTTTGAAACAGAAATTGATTTCTGGCCAGAAATCAATTTCTCAATTTCTATTCCCTGGACAAGTTTCTGAGTAAAGAAACCCGTTCGATAACGACTCAAAATTTCTATTTCTGAAACAGAAATCTATTTGATAACAGAAAAAAAATATCTATTTCTATGAATCATGTTGCCCCCATCCTTTTACCTCACTCTTCTTGGTGCTTGTGATGCTAATTTAATTTGATAAAAGTTGGTAAATCACTTTAATTTATATTGGTAATTCGATAGAGTAGTTAGGAACTTCAAAACATTAGCAATTTATGTAAATAAAAACTATTCACTCCTGGCTTTAGAGTTTGCACCAACAAGAAATTGATACAATACATAAGACTTCTACTAAGCATTTCGGCAAGAACCAGATACAATCTCCCAACCGAGCAATCTTTCAAAAAGAGAAAACTCTAATAGGACATACAATTTTGAACTCAGACTCTAATCACTCAGAAGATAGAGCAAAAACACAAATTAGCAATCCATACCCTTTTCCCGGGGGCAATTACAAAAGGGAGAAAAAAAAATCGGAGAGAAAGAAAATAAAATTGCGCCGGGAATAGAGGAGGGAGGGACTCCAACTGAAAGCTGGAAACTCAAATATCTAACACAAGCTCACGGCTCAGCGAAGAAGTGTTTCCTAAACAACCAGAAGGCAAAAGCATATGAGAGGAAACTATTCTCGGCAATGTCAACCGGGGATTCAAGAGGAACAAACAAATGGAAATGCAAACCCCTTCAATCCATCCCATGTTTCTCATTCAAAACGCGGGCTTCTTACCTTTATCCTAGTGGCCTCGGCGGCGAAACCCGTCGCAGCTGAAAGCAGCCCCAAGAACGCGGGCTTCTCGCTTCTTGCTCTCGCCCAAGTGAAATCTACCTAAGAACTCGCAGCACAAACACCAACCATTCGCAATCGCTCTCACATTCCCCACCCTACCGAGAAACAGAGCAACCCCAACGAAATCCATGTAGGAACTCGCCGCACAAACATCAACCGTTCGTTTGCAGAGCACAAGCACAGAACAACCAAGAAAGAGGCGAAAAGGGAAGGATCGATCAAACCTCGTGAGGAATCGAGAGCAGAAAGTTGGGCGACTGCGACTGGAGCGAAGGGGGGCGAAGACGGCGACTGGAGATGGGTGACGGCGACTGGAGTTGCGGAAGGGAGATGGGCGGACGGAGGAGTTGCGCGGCGAGGAGGCGCGGATCCGACGAGACGACCGGAGCAAATTGGCCTGTATGAGGACGGCGACGGCGAGATGAACGGCGTCGGAGTCGACGTCGAGGATGAACAGCTTCGGAGTCGCTAGGGTTTTTGGTTGAGGTGAGGAGAAGGAATGGGAAAGCAAGGGTAGTGAGGAGAGAAGGAGTCGACGTCTCTATTGAAGGAAGAAGAATGGATAAAAAAGAAACAATTTCTATTTCTATTTTCGAAAAAAAAAGAAGCTAAAATTTTTAGCTTATGATTTCTCCTCCAAAACAATTTCGGAATAGAAATGTTTTAAATAGAGAAATCAATTTGCGTTGCTAAACGGATTTTATTTCAAACATGTTCCGGGGAACAAAGAAACAGAGAAATTGAGAAACAGAAATTTTATCATGCGCAGCCTAAGAGATCGAGACCTCCTGTAAATGGAAGGACCGGAGGAAAACAAAAATCTAATCAAACGGAGACGATAGTCAAAGATGGACTGCCGGCAACCGGCCAAGTCAAAGAAGAAGATGAAAAGGAAAGAAAGGAAAAAATAAGGAAAAAGAAAACATAAAAGTAAAATGAAAATGTGTTTGGTGAAAGAAAGTAAAGCGGCATAAGTTATAGAAAATGATTTTTACTTTTAAAAATAAAAATATTTTCCCCATTTTTTGAATGTGTTTTTTTTTAAAAGCGGAAAACGTTTTTCCTGACTAGTTCATTTTTCGTAAAACAAACGTCGGAAAATCCGAAAAACGTTTTTTTGGAAGTTATCTTCCATGAAACGAACGGAGCTTAAATGATATGATAGACCGACTTTAACAAGTTAACCATATTCGATATTTTGCATGTTATCTAGTGTGTAATTCATAATATACTTTTATTTAGGGGGATGGGGAGGGGGAGAATATTGAATATATGGTTTCCGTTCTCTAGCATCCAGTCATTGCCCTAGAGGATGGGTAATGTGTGCATGCATCGGGTCTGTATTCAAACATGTCGCATTCAAGTTGTTTCGAGACATGTTATCGATGTACCTAAAGAATATTTTGCTTGTGTCGATCTGCCTGATGTTTCAACAAACATTTTATGAAGTACAAAAAATCTCCGAGTAGTATTTGCTCTCTTGCGCATAGAAATGGTGAAATAGTAGGAAAACATGAGGTTATTGTTTTACTTTTGATCATCCAAGAGCAATTCATTTCAGTCATGACCCTTTGTCGCACGAAGCTATAGCTAGAAACACCTATACCTATAACATCATATCATGAGAACTTTCTCCGAGTTACAGTTTTATTTCGTTGTGCCAAAGCAGAAAATATAAACTCGAAAACCTATTTTGCTGCAAGCGCCAGCTAAACCTTGTTAAACCCTCCATCGACGACCAGGTTGTGGCCATTCACGAATTCGGAATCTTCAGAAGCAAGAAACACCACAGCATCAGCCACGTGCTTCGCTTTCAAAACTCCTTTTAAGCTCGAACTAGGCTCGAAGAACCTCTCTATTTCCTCTTCACTCTGGCCAAGATTATTGCAGACCATTGGCGTTGCGATCCCTCCAGGCGACACGCAGTTCACGCGTATACCGTGTGCTCCGAGTTGCTTGCTTGCCGACCTCACCAAGCCCAGCACCGCATGCTTGGACATGGTATAGTCTATGAACTTGTCACTCCCGATGGTCGCAGAAATGCTCGCTGTGCAAATTATGCTTCCCTTTATGTCCTTATCCACCATTGCGCGGGCGCTGTGCTTCACACACGAGGCCATGCCTTTTGACATTAATGGCAAAAAGGCGCTCAAAGGCTGATATGTCGAAATCAAGAATGTCTTGTTTGACAGAATTTATCACTCCTGCATTGCTGAACATGATGTCCAGCTTACCATACAATTGAAGGGTCGACTGTACTAAGGATATCACCTGTTGCTCGTCTGCGACATTGCAGCGAATGTAGGTGCAGCAGGGGGAGCCGATCGATTCTACGAGGTCTCGGCCCTTTTCATCCTGGATGTCAGCGATCACGACTTTGCACCATGACTGGAGAAACAGCGAGCCGTTGCCTCACCGATGCCACTTGCACCGCCAGTTACAATGGCTACTTTCCCCTCAAGTTTTTTCAAGGCAGAGTTCGTCATCCCTTTCCCTCAGCAAAGCCGGAACAAAATGGAAGTACAAATGATGACTTGCCGAATTCTGCCCTTATCTCAGTTATGATGCCTGAGGGAAAACAAATCTCTAGTTTTAAGCTAGCAATGCTTGTCCAACAAGAAATTTTTTTTCTTTTTCAAACTTCAGCAAATTCCAGGGAACTTACTAAAAGAAATCTTCAAACTTTAGAATTTTCCGTGGCTGCTATGTTTATGAGGCATCGATGCTGACTGTCCACCTAATAAAACTCGAAGTTTGACCGGGAGCCGCCTCCTATCACCTTCAGTCGATGACTTTTCAATAGATATGAATAAAAGAAGAAAAAAAGCAAGAAAAAGGACTCCCAGCTTTTTCCTCGTCAAATTGGCTTCTTTGGTCTATCTATCGAGAGGAAATTGCAAAAACTTTTGGCTTGATTTGTTTCCTAAGAGACGTGACATTTTACAAAATATTTTCTAGAAATTCATTTTTTAGAAAAATAACAACATTTTTCAATGTTTGGCTCAATATTTAAAATAAACTAAAAAATATATCGATGAGGAAAATAACAACAATTTTCAAAAGTGACATGCACTATTTGTGTGATACAACGGATACACATGTTATATCAAATAATCTTTCTGAGCATCAACGACCTCATTCCTGGGCTCGAGCATTAACATTACAATAAATGGGATTTGATTGAATTTTATTTTAAAAACAGAACTTGAATCCGCCACATACAAGGATGTAAAAGCATGTATCAATCAATACATTAGCTACTAGGTAGGGGTGTTAATGGGTCGGGTGGGCTTTCTATGATACCGGACCCAACCCGAAACACTACAAGAGTGTGTTTGACCTGACCTGAGACAAAGTTCAAATAACCCGAGCAATGAGGTTGGATTGGATCGTGTTTCAGGTTTTTAAGATTAAAATGAACATATTTTTCACAATAGGATCTTTCAATCATATAAACATGAGATCAAATTGATAAAGATAGCATACTCAAATCAAAGAAAATCATTATCGATCCAATGAGAGAGAAGATGTCTTTCCTTCAATATGAATCTTCACCATTCACCTCTATAAATGAAGGGATCTATGCTTAGAACCAGGGAAAGCTAGGTTAGTTGTAGTAGGTATGTTATCCCACAATAGGCAAACCACATGTTCAAGCCCTTCAGGAATTGCTTTTTAGTTGTGGACTACCCTAGAGATTTAATTTAGAGCATAGACACATTCAATGGTGCCAGAATGATATCATTTCTAACTAGTCAAGTTGCATTTCTTAAAGGATCCTATTAGCAATTTTATGGAAAATAGGATAAGCCTGATAATTGGATGCCAACATTTTCCACCAAAGAGAGACCTTATATAGAGGGAGCGATGGGACCAACCCTAAGACTATCAAATCTCAACTGTCCATCAAGATTCAGGATATGGATTCTACATGAGATATGGCTCATGATATATTTAATTAAATTCAACTCATGTCAAATGTTAAATAACAGACTTGATAAGCCACATAGAATGGGTTGGGGCTTGTCAAGTCCAACATAAGAATCACACATCTCAATTAAGGCAAAACTTAGTGTTATTGCCTATGCTTGTTTCCCTCTTTTTTTTCATTTCTCAAACTCCTGATGAGTCCATAGATTTATTAGAATGCCTAACCAAAAGTTCTTTAACACAATAGCTACTTGATCATGTGCTTTCACGTTGTTGAAGGGTAGTTTAGTCTTCTTCTATTGAAGGGTAATTTAGTCTTTTTCATTGTTAGTGAACCATAATGCTCACTATATATTGATATAATCCGTAATTATGAAAATAATGATTTCTTCTCTTCTATTCACATAGTATCAAAGCTGGAGGTCTTCAGCTCAAATCTTTCTAGACTTAATTTGCCTTTCCAATTAAATATGTCCACACTTAGTATTAGGCAAAAATATCAAAGTAAGCTAGACGTCAATGCTCACGACACATTTACTATGATTAGCTAACTGACAAGTGTCCTCAGCAATGCCACTCAGCCGGTTATGATGGCTACTTTTCCACCGAGCTTTTTCAATGCACGGTCTATCATCCTTTCCCTACGCAAAGGTTGAGATAAAGGATGGACCCAGAAATGGTTTTCTGAGTTATATTAGGAAGATGAAGATCCCCTTCATACATAAAACTAGAGAGAATTTAGATGGAGGCTGGTTTTTTCATTGATAATATGTTCGGTAAAAATAAAGTGAGTTCCTAGTGTTAGATTAGCAATGCCAGCTCAATAAGAAAGTTTTTCAAAACCCGGATGAATCTCAATTGACTTTTAGTTGACCAAATCTTCTACAATTCTTATGAACAGTCTTTTCCATCACCTTATTAGTGAGAGGTCACCAGCCAGCATTTACTTCGGCAGAAAATGCATGTTAGCCTCTGATATACATCATTCGGAACCCATACGACAGAGCATAAAATTTCATGCTGCTGCCACTGAGAAACTGGAAAGGCTAGAAATGTCACTATTTCAGCAATGGCATAGAGAAAGAAATATTGCTTTCGTTTGGTGCTGCTCAAGTGATATAATAGTGATTGGTCAGAGATTTTAGGATGCAGAGCATATTAACGTTGATATCTTTTCCACTGCTTCAAATTACCCTAAAAGCCAACTCTGCCGTTAATCAACATCACCAGAGAGGAAGATGGCTTCTGTCATTTTGAGGCCAATTGTTAGATATTTGCCACTCAATTGTAGTACAAAAGATGTTCAATTTATCAGCAATCAACATCAAAAGGGACGCTGCAACCGATAAATAATCAAACAATGAGAATTGGAGTGGGCAAGTCAACCTTCAAAAATTGATAAAGGAATCAAGCTACCTTTAGAAAGGCAGCAATCCTTCTGCTAGACAGACTTTCCATATTGTTTCCATATCCTCGAGGAAACAAAGAGAAATTGTACATCCAAGCCAACCATTGCAAGGAATCATACCCTAGACGGCATCTAAGAACATAATTTACAGGCCCCAAAGAGAGGGGAAAATTGATGACAGCAAAGCATTCCAAGCAAGTTGTTACATTCTAGCATGATAATGATGGCAAGCGACAATCATCTGACTCCTCATTCAACAATAGTCAGAATGTGACTCATAGAAGTCGCTGGGGCAAGGTGACATAACCTCTTGCTCGAGCAACTGCAACACCTGGTTCATTGATGGCCGTTCATCTGGGATTGCATCGGTACATTTAGCAGCTATATCTAGAATTGCTTCTACAGTTTCAGCATCAGCACCAGAGCATCTCTTATCCAAGACATCTTCCAGCCTGTTCTCTCTCAATAGGGTGTTCATCTGCAAATGACAACACATTACTATCTACACATACATGAATTGCAGTTAACACAGTAGTAAGAAGTAATCTTTTCTCGAGTTTTTGGACCAAGAAGGTATCAAGAAAGCTCACCCATCCAACAACATTCAAGCCTTTCTTCACAAAACATGGATCAGTCGGTCTCTTTCCAGTTACAATCTCCAACAACAGAACTCCAAAGCTATACACATCTGACTTCTCAGTAGCTATTCCACTTTGAAGATACTCTGCTTGCCAAATGATCACAACCTAACTGGTGAGAGTTTGTCAAAAGAAGTGCTAAGCATATATTGCACTAACTAGAAAACTTTGACGATCAAATTATCACATAATTTTACTTTTACATGCACTTTAAGATTCCGCTTTCCAGCTGATAGTGACAGCCTTAATTCAGAAAGCAAAATAAAGCTAAGCAAGCAATAGCACAAACAAGAGTTGACAATATGCAGGATTCTGCTGCTAATTATGAAACAAAAAGTCATGGGACTAAATCAGCAGGAACTTAGCCACAATTCATTTTCAATGGGCCTTACCGTACAACAATCACTTCATCCCATGCTATGTCAATGTGAGCATTAATTACTAGAAGAATTAGATACTTGCTCATCCCATGTCTGTTGTATGAGAACTAACTCAGCAAGGTGTGTTCAGAAGATCTTGTAAGCATTCCAATTAAACTATTCAAAGAGAATTAGTTGACAAATAAAGGCATCATCAAACTACCAGAATAATTAGGGGCACCGTCGTGTTGTTATCTAAAAGTTATTACTGGACAAAGTCCAGTTTAGGCCAACTTGGCAGAAAATCACCGAAGCATGCAACAAAAGATACAGAAGATATATACGATTGCTTGATATAACCATGGAAATAATGCCGTTTAGGTAGTGCCAATTTCCACAGTCCGGCATTTTATGTCTGATGTCTGTGGAAAAAGATGCATGATAAAATACATACTAAAGTGCGTATCATCTGTGCCATACAAAAAAAGGCCGAACTAATAAGTTCTTTAGTTATTTGAAAGGAGGAAAAAGAAGCAGAGACACTAACCAGGCGCAAGATAACCAAAAGTCCCAGCAACTACAGTTGTAACATGTGCTTCTTCATCTACCAGAAGCTTGGCAAGTCCAAAATCAGAGACATGGGGCTCCAAGTTTTCATCTAAAAGAATGTTGCTGGACTTTATATCACGATGCACAATCTTAGGACAGCAGTCATGGTGCAGATATGCAAGCCCTCGAGCTGAACCTAAAGCAATTTTCAGTCTAGAACTCCAGTTCAAGGGTCGCACTTCCCCATGCACTGGGACAGAAAAAATTAGAGGGACGGAGAGGAGACAAATCAATTGACAAAAAGGACAAACAACATAAATCCTGAAGAATAGCTAAAAATGCACCCTTCACCACCTAATTGCTTCTGAATATGGCTTGGAGAAGACAGTGATTAAGTTTTGAGGTCTAGGAAATGACACATACCATGCAAGAGATCGTCTAAGCTTCCCATGGCTAAATAATCATAGATGAGAAGCTTTGTTGCAGGGAGCCTGCAGTATCCACGCAGGTTCACTAGATTTATGTGCTTGATGCTGCCCAGTATCTCTAACTCTCTTTCAAATCCTTGATCAGATCCTTCACGATTTCTGTCAATCCTTTTAACAGCAAATGTCCCACAATCATTCATTACCATTCTGTACACAATGCCAAATCCTCCGGATCCCACCACATCCTCTTCATCAAGAGACTCGAGCTTCTCTATTAGTTCGCACGAGGGATATGGAAGATCTCCATGGAAAGTAATAAGCTTCGTGCCTGTAGAAGGACGTTTTAGTACAGCAAGAAGTTACATAGAAATGGCATACATCAAATTTCAAGATATCGGATCTCACTTGCTTCTGGTTCAACTTGTTTTTTGACTTCTTTATATCTCTTTGCTGCCCTTTCCTTCTTTGTTAGCAAACAAACCCATAGGAAAGCCAAGAGCATGACAAGTGCAAGACCCATCATGGACATGGCACCAATCAAAACTCCTTTGATGTAATGTGAAGATCGCTTAGCAGGGACTGCAATTAAACCAAGTAAGTTACGCATGAATACCTTGCAGTATTAACATATTCTTATGGAAGTAACATATCTCTTCCTCCTAAAGTGCTATTAATCACTCTATGAATGTTACCGGATGCTTCGTCACTCTCAGCATGTGGCAGCACCGCTGGAAATCCCATCGAGGTTCGACATTGCTTCTGCACTTGTTGGCCACAAAGATCTAAATTTCCAGTAAATCTGCAAAAGATAAAGCACAGTTTGAGAAGTTGAGAACCGTGTTTCAATGGATGGAGTCTAAAGCTTATAAATGGCTGACCAAGGTCAACCCAGGCAGAGTACTGAGTATCATGGGCATATCTCTGCATTTGTATGTATAATTTTCATGTCCACCATATTTAGTGATCGTAATTATGTGAGGTGAAACCACATTGTAAAAATCCGCAGTTAACTCAATTTCCATCGCTTACTAATTTCCATCCTAGTTGAGCTGCAGAACACACCTCCACTTCAAAGAAATTACCCTGAATCTTATTCACACAATGTTCATTGCCGCTAATTTCAAGTACATTATTTCTCACTCATTCATTTCCTTTATTACAAACAGTGTGAGGTACTTGACCCATCATTGCAGAAGAGGGTATAAGAGATTATTTTGACTTGGTAACTGCATTTGCTTGCATAAAAGACAGTACTTCTCAAATGAACGATAATTAGCTTGTCTGAGACTCTAGTCTAGTTACTTACGAACTGCGTCCGAAAGTGCTAAGGACTCCAACATCAGGGATTTCACCTGAGAAGAAGTTGGTTGACAAGTTCCTGAAAATCAATTGGCATTAAGCACCAGTTAGAATTACCAACGTGAGAATCGCAATTGGAAACTCGAGGAAGTTGCACGGTCATTATGAATGAACGTACAAGCTTTGAAGTCGTGTGAGACGTCCAAGAGAGGAAGGTATGGCTCCCTTGAGAGAATTGCTTGATAAATCCCTACACCCAAATCTTATGGTCAGAAGAATATTTGGATATTAATGAATTTAGCATGTGCGCAGTTGAGGAGTGAATCAAACTCGTCATGCCTCCTCAAAAATGGCAGAAGTAGACCAAAATAGAATAACCAACAAGAGACAAAGTTTACAGGATGCTGAGAGACGAGAGGTTCCCAATGGCCGACGGAATGCCTCCTTGAAGATAATTAGCTCGCAAGTACCTAAATAATGAAATGACAGAAGCATCAATCATAGCAGGGTGAAGGATGCAAGAAACCGTGAAACTTCACAACTCAGAAAAAGACATGTTGCGCTTACAATGCTCTAAGTTCTACACAGTTGGCAATCTCACTTGGAATGGTACCATGAAGGCTATTCGAGTGAAGTGCTCTGTCACAAAATAACATATTTCAGTGGTTTGAATTATTACTATTTCTTCAGCTCTTTAGAGACAATGGGCTCTATCAAACTCACAGTCTTTGCAGTCTGCTGAGCTTGCCAATGCTGGGAGATATAATCCCTCCTAATTGCTTGTAAGGAAGATTTCTGAAATGCCCAGATTCAAAAACACACATTAGACTTATAAAGCAAGAATTCAAGAACTCGGATTCAACCACGCAAGTTAACAAGACGACTGATGCAAAGTACATGATGCGGACTCTCTCGTCTGGATGGCAAGATATGCCGGTCCATTTGCAGGGAGATTGATCGGTCGCTTGCCAGTTGCTGAGCAAGTTCTGAGTGTCGTTCAGAGCGGCCTTGAATTCCAACAACGTAACACCTGGAAATCGAAGAAGAGACTGTAAACGTGTTCTCCCACCTAACCCGTTGCATAGAAACGCCAAAAGCACCAACAAGTCAATGTCGTGGCCGCTCAAGATTCAAGGCAAAAGTGGGCAATGCAAGATGAAAACGGGAAAAAGAAAGAATCTTGAATATTCCCCTCCAAACAGACTCCCAAAGGAAACCTGGAATCACCAACTTCTCCCCCTTTTTCTTCCACTTTACCCAGCCCAGGGGGAAACCAAGGGGAAACAAGAAAACGCAAGAAAGGAAGCCCAAGAACGGAAGCTCAGAGCAAAACCGAGCCGTACCATCCTGAGTCAGAGCAAGAGCGCCGTCGCCGACGAGCACCGCCGCGAACGCCGCGTAGAAGAGCCAAATAAGGAGCCCCATCTGCGTTTCTTGGTAGAGAAAATGTGGGAGGATCTCTGTCTTATCCGGGAAGCCTCGGCGGCCCTGTGGAGTGTTGTTGGAAAAGGGTCCCCTTCTTTTCCTTTCCTCTTTTCTCTCTCTTGCTTTCTAGAGAGAGAGGGAGGGAGAGAGTGAGGGGAAGAATTCAAACTGCCATGATAGGAGGAGGGAGGTGGGGTGGGAGGGCCGATGATGGGGGAGGATTACAATGAGGGGAAAAACTTTAATAATTGAAATCAAAAGCACGAAGAGAGAGAAAGAAGAAGAGAGAGAGAGAGAGAGAGAGGGGGTTTTCTTGAATGTTTCCCTCCTCTTTTTATGAGCACTGGCACTGGCCAGGCAGCAGCAGCAGAAGCGAGAGAGAAGACAGAAAATATTTGAAAGTTTGCATCGACTGTCGCGCAGAAGCGGGTAGCCGTTGGTTGCCCGATGACGAATTAAAAAAGAAAAAATTAATATCTTAAAAACCAAAATTGATAATAACCTGAAAATTTACCCCAAACTATTTTTTTATCACCAAAAACTCAAACCAGATATACATTTGATAAATTTACCCCAAACTAAGTACACTTGTGATAAATTTACCATGTGTTAGTTTTCGTTAAATTTTACCGTCAAATTATTAAGTTAAATGACACATGATAGTTGATTGGAATATCAATTTAGGATTCTACACTCCGTTTGTCACAGTTTACAATTTTTGTAATTTTTTTGTGATATTAATCAAATTTAGCGAAGGTATATTTATCACAAATTTATCGGTTTGTAGTTTTTTGTAATCGAATAAATTAGTTTGAAATCAGTTTATGGTTTTTTATGGTTAGTCATGGTAAATTTGTAGCATTCGGATACGGGTATATTAGTTTAAGATTTTTCATGGTCAAAAAGATAATTTTAGGTAAATTTATCACAAATGTATCAATTTTGGGTTTTTCAGGGTATTAACAAAGAAAAAAGAGAAGATAATAAGAAAATTAGTTTTTTTGAAGTTTTTGTTTCATGCTATTAAATAATTATACCAGAATCACTAATCATTCACTATGCCATTTTTAATGCATCGACTTTTCCTCAGGCTATGCGACAGTATTTTTTGAAAAAATCAGATTTTATTTTTGAGTAAATCTGATACGTATCCGGAATGCTAGTTAACATGCCATTGCCATGTTAATAAATAATAATATCTTGAGGAGTGAGTTATTATTAGCCCTTTAAGAAAGTACGGCAATTATGTTTTTGACCTTACGTAAACTTTACGTCATCCAAGAGGCGATTAGAGCTTCAATCAGTTGGGGAATGGTCGACATGGTTCAGTACTCAGCTCGATTCGGCTTGATTCGAATATTTGAGGCTCCAAATTATACTCCAATAGATTTTTAGTAAGCTCGAGCTCAAATTGATTAAAACATTCTAATCTCGATGCTCAACCTGACTCAATGTCATTAGTCAATAAGTTTTACTCGTAACTCGAACTCAAGCACGAAAATTAACAAATCTTCACATGAAATGAGCCCGCGGTTTTAAAAGCGAAATAATCTTGCTAAGACACAACTAAATTGATCGAAACGACACTACTAGCTCCAAATTATTATGAATTGACATGTTTTCATCCATTTTTAATAATCAATACATTAAAATCACATTAAAAGCGTCCAGGTAATGATGAAAAGACTAAAAAGACGCAAATGAACTTGCCAATCGCATTCACCAATGCTATGCTTTAATTATTTTATCTCATAAGTAAGCTGAAAAAGTGGTTTCTCATTGTTTCTTTTAAATTTCAAAATAAATCCAAAATGGATGATTTTGTTCTTGGGACTCTGGAATCTGGATATTGCTTTGACCTAATCTTCTACTAATTTTAAAATAAATATACATACCAAGTATTATTTTCGGCAATAGATGAGTCACTTTCGAAAGGTTTGCTTGTTTTTTCTAAAAATAGAAACTTTAAAAAAAAAACTTTGTCAGGTCTAAAAAGCCGGAACATGTGCGCAGGATTTTGATACCGTACAGACAGACGAAGATCATAAGTCACAATAATGCCGGATGGTAAGAGTGAACTGTTTCTTTTTTTTTTTTTTTTTCGTTTTTTTACCCTTTTATTTCACCTTGAATTGGGACCATTGCTTAAGTTGCAATTTTCCCTTGGGAGGGTCGGTTCCCCACCTAAAAGTCAAATCAGCTGGTTCAAAAGAGCAATCAATCCCAAATTGGATGCTCTTCTTTCTTAAAGAAATCAAAAAGTTCATCATAACATTCATAATTGTAAATTTTAAACATAATAGCTGCTCTCGATTTAGTACTTATGAGAGCATCGCAGTGTTTATGGTTCAAATCTTAGTGGATGCGAAATATAAATTTGTGTCTTCAAAAGGGAAAAAAACAGTCAGGTGCTTGCTCAATTCTTCTCGTGGAATCAGAAATCAAACAAGTCTAATGTTTGTTCTAAGTCCCTTAAATCAAGAATAGGACCAATTGCTCAAAATAAGCTAAAAGTACATCAGTTTGGCTTGTCTAGATAATTCTTGGGTATAATAGGATCCAATTTCAACCCTTATTGCGACACCACCAAAATTGATCGAAGGATGGAGTGCTTCTCCATGGTTAATACTTTATGCTATTTATAGGGGCAAAATTGAGTCAAGCTACTCACAAAAAGCTCGGCTTGGATCACCAAATACTTGGAATCGACTAATTTGATTTTGAGTCGAGTGCAAATTACTCAAGTATTTTGTTGAATCAAGTTTAGCTCCACGGGCCGTGAGTCTAATTGACATTCTCTAACGTATATACATAGCGAGAGAAGTCTATATTAAACGTGTAATTCTCAAATTAATGATCATTAACCTCATGAGCATCAGAGTGTGACCGGGAGTTATTTTATAATGATGCAAAGTCAATTTGTAACGATTCAAAGCCTCCACTAACGAGCATCAGGATAGTATCAACGACCTCATCATCACTCAGCTTGTTCCCATTCTCGATTTGCATTTTGCATTAGTTCATCCATCAAATCACTCCTCGCATTCTGCTTTCACTTCCTTTTCTCGAGCTCTGCCCCCAAATATCTCCACCAGCTTCTTTCCACTCTGTACATCCATCATCATTACAACATCAAATGTTTGTCATTTGAACTAGGGGTATACATGGCTATAGGGTAGAATCAGAAACCTAGTAATCAGACCAGTTCAAGGTTCTAGAATATGGCCATGTTTGGTTCAGCATTTGGAATGCTCATTTGGGCTCTAAAGTCCCTTGGCCAAATGCAAAGGTGTTTGGTTCATTTTTTTGCACGACTTAGGCGAGATGCAATTACATCTCCAAGTGGCTCTAAGGGCTTTTAGCCCAATGCAGCTCTTGAGGTCCTTTGGAAAGTTGCATCTTCGGAATGCAAGTTCAAGATCGTTCATCTTCTTCGCAGATTGTTCATCTTCTTCGAAGAGACGAACGGAGGCCAACGACTGCCGGCCAAGGAGAGGCCCGCACCAACGACCGTCGCTTGAGGCGTCACCGACCCCGGCGACCGCCACCTGGGGGTTACGGCCACCCGGCGACCGCCGCCCGAGGTTGCACGACCTCGGGTGTCGCCCGGGTCGCGCGGCCCGGTCACCGGCCCTCGGGCGTCGCGCGACCCGGGCGACGTCGCGTGACCTCGGGTGTCGCCCGGGTAGTGTGACCCAAGCGTCGCCTGAGGTCCGACGACCTCGGGCGGTGGTCGCCCGGGTTCACACGACCCAAGCGACGGAGGCTTAAGGTCACCGAACCTCAGGCGACACGTCGCCTGGGTCGCGCAACCCAGGCGCCCCCGAGGTTCGGCGACCTCGGGCAATGGTCACCTAGGTTCGCGCGACCCGGGCGACGGAGGCTTGAGGTCGCCGGACCTCGGGCGACGCCCGGGTCGCGCGACCCAAGCAACGGCCGCGCAACCCGGGCGACAGTGCCGGTCGCGAACCCCAAGTGTCGCCCGAGGTCCGACGGCGGCAACAGCGACCGTCGCCCGGGTCGCGCAAACCCGGGCGACCCCGCCCGAAGACACCGAACCTCGGCGAGGCTGTCCCGGCCAAGTACATTTTAAAAAAAAAAATTAAAAACTTTTTTTATATATAAAATTTACCAAAATCCTTTACAAAATGTAATTTTTACCAAACGGTGTTTAAGCTAAAGTCCTTTCACAATGCACTTTAAAACTACAATTTACCAAACGCTATTTGCATTTGCACAAACCCCTTTAGCTCAAAGGTATTTGCATTTTCCCAATGGCATTTGCCCAAAGCCGAACCAAACGGGCCCTATGTTAGATAAGTTTCAGGTTTTGGAAATTAGGGAATCTTTCCAATGAGCAAGTTCCAAGTTCCCAACCTGAAATAAGTCTTTCTGTTTTTTCTTGTTTTACGTCTTCACGTGGTCCTGCGGTATTCTATGGTGTCTAATGATAAGTGTGTAATTTGAAAATACTAATATGAGTTTCTATTTTCCGTCGATATCCATAAATGAGGCTTTTACTTTGTTAATATTCAATAATCTCCATGTGTGTAAATATGAGTTGTTATAAGTAAATTAAAACAAATCGTAGTCATCATAGGTAATGATTCATTGCAATCGTTTAAGTAAAAGTACATGTGGAACCTGGGTAAACCCTGGAACCTATGAGAGGTAGGTTTTAGATTTCAAAAATTAGAAAACCTATTCCAACGAGTAAATTCCAAATGAAACCTATATGGAATCGAAACAATCCATCCTTAATTTGAATCAAGAAAACATGCACCAATGGAAAAATGCAAGTATTCTTGCGCGGCGAGACTGTTATGAGAGAGTAACAACAAGATTGTTATCCGCCTGTAGCTATAAGCAATTTAAGTGAGAAATAGACTATTTATTTATACGCAATAATATATACCTGCAGGGCATGGTGAAGAACGGTTAAAAAGAATCATTGCATGTGCATGGTTTAAGTGGTACTGCACATGTGATAAGTGTAATCAGACTGTTAAAGGCTTGGATTATTTTTTTAAAGCGGGCCAGAAGACAAGCTTGATGGGCTGTGAGGAAAGTGTGGGCTTAAGTAGTTGACGGGCCACAAAGATATCGAGTATGGGCTCGATTGGCCAAATGATAGGATTTGGACTTGGGCTTGGCTTGGAGCAGGCCAAGAGTCGAGTTCATTAGAATGGTAAATTAAGTCTAGTGGGCCGTGAAATGTCGTGGGATGAGCCCGGTGGGCCAGAGAAGGGTAATTAGGCCCGAGCGCTTTAATTTTCGATTAAGTTTATAGATTACCGTTATGAGGAATTTAATTAGAAATTTTATTAAAACTTATAAGCGATTGTAATGCTATTGTCAACCACTAACTTTAGTAATTTCTCGTGATAAATTCTTGTTCATAGATTAGTGCCAAGATGTTAACACGTCTTTTTGATTCATGCGAACTCATAGATTCGTATAGTTACGAAGGAATCGAAATTTTGTGGATTCAGAACGAAACTAAGTAAGAAACATTAGAAACTAATAGACCAACTAACGACACGGATTAGAAGTAAATTATTTTCGAACGCCAGGCGTCAACCATGAAGAATGAGGCGTGCATGGAAGCCACGACACCCTTCCTTCCCTTCGGTTTTCCCCAACCCGAAGCTGCAGAGGAAACATAATGATTAATCTTGCTAATGATTACTTCTCCTTGAGATTCAAAACAAAAAAATTTGCACACACTCACAGCCATCTTCCTCATAATTTAGGCCATTCTCTCTCTCCAAAACAAAACCACAAATTCTCTCTTTTCTCCTTTCTCTCGTGGCTCAAGCAGAAGCGAAGCTTAGCAGCTCCAGCGACTTTTGCTTCTTCTTGCGTGAGTCTAAAAGCAGATTCTTGGAGAGCATCGAGCCACCAGTGAAGCCAAGTAACGGGTAAGGAAATGATGAGTTCCTAAACTAGAAATTATCCGCCGCTTGTGGAGGAAACTTGCGGAACTTGCTAAATGGTGGAGGATTAGGTGTGATGATTCTGTTTTGTGTTGAAATAGGCTAGATGAGCACTAAATTGAAGCTGTGAGTCCTTGCGTTCCGGTGGGTAAACTGATCGAGGGTGGACTTCGATATACACACTATAATGTAAATTCACTTGGCGTGTGAGTTCGCCTGCGGATGTTGCATTTCATCTTAGTTCAGATTAGGAGCATGAGGTATACACGTGCATTTAGGGCCTGTTTGGTAACCATCCCAACAAAGTGCTTGGATTCTCGATTTTTTGTTCGTAGAATCGTTTGGGACGAGAATCGCTTTTGGTAAAATTTTTGTTCCAGGAACAAATTTGTTCCCGAGAATCAGTTTGGGACAAGAATCAAGAATAAAAAATAAGTTGATTCATGTTCCGGGAATAAAATTGAGAATCAAAACTCTTCTTCTTCTCTTTTCTTCTTCTCTTTTCTTCTTCTTCTTCATCGACCGCCATCCCGCGACCGCCGCCCGCCGCCGCCGTCGGTCGCCGCCGTCCGCCCCGCCCGCCGCCGCCGCCACCGTCCGCCGCCACCCGCCGCCGTCCGATGCTTTGCGGTCGCCGACGACCGGCCGGGGCAAGCTCGCCGGAGGCTCGCCAGGCTAAGGCAAGGTCCGGCGAGGCCGAGCCAACGAGGGCCAGCCTCGCCGAGGGCCGGCGACCGGCCTGAAGAAGAATTAGAATAGGAGAAAAAAGAAAAAAAAATAAGGAAAAAAGGAAAAAATTATAAGAATTATTTAAAAATTAAAATAAATTGATTTGGAATAGAATCAATGAACACGATACCAAACGCAATTCTATTCCGTAATCAGAAATTTTGCACGCTTACCAAACGCGTTCTTTTACTCGAATCGGTTCAGGGAACAGAATAAAAAATAATCATTTCTGATCAGAATTTGTTCCCGGGAACAGAATCGCTATCAAACGCGCCCTTAGCATGTTTGTTATGAAGTGACCATACATGTGACATTTTAGTATTCATGTAGTTATACCCGTGACAATCCTACCATAGTAGGTTGAGCTATTTGGTTGTGTTCTCTCGTTTTTTATGGCAACTGTGGATTGTCTAGTTTAGAGTCTTATTATTTCTTTACCGGGCATTGCTCATTCCGTTCTATTTTTCAGATCGTTAGAATGGACATACCACCGATTGCTCATTATGGGGGTGATAGCGCGTATTGATGTATCTTTTCACGACGTGTATGATCTCGATATCGAGTGACCTACACGAAATATGAGGCTACACTTGGATGGACGATGGCAGGGTAGACTGGATTCCTATGAGGTTCGTTGCGTGGTTTGTAAACCACGAGGGGGAGCTATTTGGCCCTCTTCAATTCGGTGCTGGAGGACCTGAAGCCGGGGCAGGAGGTGCTAGGCACACAGATCGTGATGAAGCCGGAGAAGACGTCTTTTGTTTTTTGGATGGACGTGGGCTAGTGTGGGGTAGTGAAGTTAGGAACCCTCTCACCCTTCTCCCTAGCTGATTACTTACACTTTTGACAAGAACATGTAAATGTGTTGTACATAGGTAAAGAACTTGTAAGTAATCCAGGTCGACATATGTAAGCCCGAATGGTTTTTAAATGGAAATTTAATGAAGCTTCTCATGATCCTTATATATGTTCTTAGTTGGATTCTCTCATACCAAGTGACAGGACGGTTATAGGGTGACCTTGTGATATAAAGCTTTAGATCCTAAAATGTCCATGTTATAGATACTAACCAATTAAAGACGGATGTTATAGTCCGATAATTGAAATCAACAGGTCTTGTCAAAATGATACTCCGTATAATGTCCAGAATCAGAGCTATGACGTCTGAGAAGCGTCACATACTAAACACAAGCTGTGACGTCCCAGAAGCATCACATACTAGACGCAAGCGGATGACGTCTGAGAAGCGTCACATACTAAACACAAGTTGTGACGTACCAGAAGCATCACACACTAAACGCAAGCGGAATAATATACAAATTATCATTTTGACAGGACCTGTTGATTTCAATTATCGGACTATGACATCCATCTTCAATTGGTTAGCATCTATAACATGGACATTTTAGGATCTAAAGTTGTATATCACAAGGTAACCCTATAACCGTCCTGTCACTTGATATTAGAGAATCCAACTAAGAACATATATAAGGATCATGAGAAGCAAAGGGTGAGAGGGTTCCTAACTTCGCTACCCCACACTAGCCCACGTCCATCCAAAAAACAAAAGACGTCTTCTCCGGCTTCATCACGATCTGGGTGCCTAAGCACCTCCTGCCCCGGCTCCAGGTCCTCCAGCATCGAACTAAAGAGGGCCAAACAGCTCCCCCTCGTGGTTTACAAACCACGCAACGAACCTCATAGGAATCCAGTCTACCCTGCCATCATCCATCCAAAATGTAGCCTCATATTTCGTGTAGGTCACTCGATATCGGGATCATACACGTCGTGAAAAGATACATCAATACGCGCTATCACCCCATAACGAGCAATCGGTGGTATGTCCATTCTAACGATCTGAAAAATAGAACGGAATGAGCAATGCCCAGTAAAGAAATAATAAAACCCTAAACTAGACAATCCACAGTTGCCATAGAAAACGAGAGAACACAACCAAATAGCTCAACCTACTATGGTAGGATTGTCACGGGTATAACTACATGAATACTAAAATGTCACATGTATGGTCACTTCATAACGAACATGCTAAATGCACGTGTATACCTCATGCTCCTAATCTGAACTAAGATGAAATGCAACATCCACAGGCAAACTCACACGCCAAGTGAATTTACATTATAGTGTGTCTATCGAAGTCCACCCTCGATTAGTTTACCCACCGGAACGCAAGCCGGCCCAATCGAGTCACTACCGGAATCCCACATCCGGAATTCCACGATATTGCTATTATGGGCATCTCACTCCGAGGCATCCCGGTATCACACAACCAAGGCATCCCAAGATCACTCAGCATGGGGCATCTCACTCCGAGGCATCCCGGTATCACACAACGGAGGCAATCACACACAGGGGCATCTCAACTCCGAGGCATCTCGGTATCTCACTCAACCGAGGCATCCAAGATCACACAGCATGGGCATCCCACTCCCGGGACATCACCGGTGTCTCGGTACCGATGGAAATCTCTTACTCATTTAACTCACACATTTCACACATCAAACCTTGAATTATATCACCTCACAGCATGCATGAGACCTCAAGGGTACACACGATCACTTCAAGCAAGACTCATGCTCACACAATATTTCATCCATGTCGCACTCATTGCACACACATGCCACAATTGGTAACCATACAATGACCACACTTCAATTATGGAAGAGGCATGCTTATGCACAAACTAACCATTATTACAAGACCATTAGACTACCTATATGTCATGAAAATCAGCTATAAGAGGCACAACATCTATTGCACTATCTCGGATCAAAGCAGGATACAAGCCGACACGGGCAGTTTCAATCACAGAAGCAGAAAGTGCATCAAATCTCATTGAAATGCTACGAAATTTTAGTATGTTGTAGAAGAGACATGGATTAACATTTTTCATGAAGAAACCTAAGCCTATATCTCAATGTATATAGAGCAGTAATTTGCTGTCTTTACTCCTAAAATTCTGCGGCAACTTCCAGATTGAGTACCTACAGAAGAAGGATCATTTCACTGCCCAAATCACAACCGTTTGTTCTCAAATTTTGATATGTTGTTCCTAAAGATATGCCCTACAACTTTCATGGGGGTTTAAGGTCCAATTCCTTCTAGAAAATTACAGAAAATTCGTAGAACTACCTAAGGTTCTGCTGTTTTCTGCAGATCAGCTTACTGTTCTAAGGGAGGATGATCTCGCCAACACGTTTTCACAAGAATCTCACTACAACTAGAGGTCGAAACCTAAAATACTTAGTACACTCTTAAGAAAACTAATTCTTTCCTTTAACTATGCTTTCAAAACCCCAAATGACGCATAACTAGTAAGTTTTCCTTCAAGGGTACACACGATCACTTCAAGCCAGACTCATGCTCACACAACATTTCATCCATGTTGCACTCATTTCACACACATGCCACAATTGTAACTATACAATGACCACACTTCAAATTATGGAAGAGTCATGCTCATGCACAAACTAACCTTTATCACAAGACCACTAGACTACCTATATGTCATGAAAATCAGTTATAAGAGGCACAGCATCTATTGCACTATTCACGGACCAAAGCAGGATACAAACCGACACAGATAGTTTCAATCACAGAAGCATAAATTGCATCAATTCTCATTGAAATGCTACGAAATTTTAGTATGTTATAGAAGAGACATAGATTAACATTTTTCATGAAGAAACCTAGCCTATATCTCAACATACAAAGAGCAGTAATTTTCTGTCTTTACCCCTAAATTCTGCAGCAACTTCCAGATCGAGTGCCTACAGAAAAAGGATCATTTCACTGCCCAAATCTCAACCGTTTGTTCTCAAATTTTGATATGTTGTTCCTAAAGATGTTTCATACAAATTTCATGAAGGGTTTAAGGTCCAATTCCATCTAAAAAGTTACAGAAAATCCGTAGAACTACCTAAGGTTCTGCTGTTTTCTGCAGATCAGCTTACTGTTCTAAGGGAGAATGATCTCGCCAACACATTTTCCTTTAACTACACCTTTAAAACCCCAAGCGATGCATAACTAGTAAGTTTTCCATCTCTGTTTTTTTTCCTAACCAGAACATTCCGAACCATTATCCCTATAAACAGCTCAACTAAGCTATTTAGCTCATCTATAACTTCTCTTTTAGTAACCCGACACCTCTCCAACAGCACCTACAAGTGACCTCAGTAGCTCTTCGCCTACACACAGCAATCTACAGCTCGATTCAAGACAAGAATTCGCATCTCGACAACTCAACAGCAACTTGTAATGCCTATCTTCACTCAGCAGTTGCCTTTCCACCAACTCGACGAAACTCAGCTCCCTTACACTCGATTCTTTAACCATCCAAAGCCTTATCATGACATGCAAGGACTCACAGCTTCAATTTAGTGCTCATCTAGCCTATTTCAACACAAAACAGAATCATCACACCTAATCCTCCACCATTCAGCAAGTTCCGCAAGTTTCCTCCACAAACGATGGATAATTTCTAGTTTAGGAACTCATCATTTCCTTACCCGTTACTTGGCTTCACTAGTGGCTCGATGCTCTCCAAGAATCTGCTTTTAAACTCACGCAAGAAGAAGCAAAAGTCGCTGGAGCTGCTAGGCTTCACTTCTGCTCGAGCCGCGAGAGAAAGGAGAAAAGAGAGAGAGTTTTTGGTTCTGTTTTGGGGAGAGAGAGAATGGCGTGAATTATGAGGAAGATGGCTGTGAGTGTGTGCAAATTTTTTTGTTCTGAATCTCAAGGAGAAGTAATCATTAGCAAGATTAATCATTATGTTTCCTCTGCAGCTTCGGGTTGGGGAAAACCGAAGCGAAGGAAGGGTGTCGTGGCTTCCATGCACGCCTCATTCTTCATGGTTGACGCCTAGCATTCGAAAACAATTAACTTCTAATCCATGTCATTAGTTGGTCTATTAGTTTCTAATGTTTCTTACTTAGTTTCATTCCGAATCCACAAAATTTCGATTCCCTCGTAACTATACGAATCTATGAGTTCGCACGAATCGAAATGACGTGTTAACATCTCGGCACTAATCTATGAACAAGAATTTATCACGAGAAATTACTAAAGTTAGTGGTCGACAATAGCATTACAATCGCTTATAAGTTTTAATAAAATTTCTAATTAAATCCCCATAACGGTAATCTATAAACTTAATCGAAAATTAAAGCGCTTGGGCCTAATTACCAGTCTCTAGCCCACCGGGCTCATCCCACGACATTTCACGGCCCACTAGACTTAATTTACCATTATAATGAACTCGATATCTTTGTGGCCCATTAACTACTTAAGCCCACACTTTCTTCACGGCCCATCAGGCTTGTCATCTGGCCCGCTTTAAAAATAATCCAAGCCCTTAACGGTCCAATTACACTTATAGGGTCGGTAAAATTTAAGATGTCACAGCACATATCTAATTTTTAACATTGGTAAATGAATACATTTCATTAGTAGATGAGAGTTTTCATTTCACAATTGCTTGTGTAAAAAATATTCTACACGGGCAATATCACCCATATATAGTTTTATATGATCTTCGATGATCTTAACTGTCCATACACGAGGGTTGGCAATGATTCGAGGGTTTCAACAATTAATAAAAGTGAATTGTCAAGCGATAAAGAGCAAAAAGTTAATCCAAACGAATAAATAGGCTATTTATATTTGTGAATTTCATTAACTCTAAAAGAAAGGTAGAAATGTTTAACATAAACTATTCAAAACATGCATATACCGGTTGGTTAAAAGTAAAGTATAAAGCAAGACAAAGGTATAAGCAAGATGATAGATAGATTCCTTAAAGGGTTGGGCTCTGAAACTGAGCAAGAGACCATTGAATAGGGGAAGGATCTCATCCAGAAATGGCCTGGCTCAGTGCTCACAAAGACCTTCCCAATGGATTGGAATATCATCTGTGAACATTTCAAATGAGTTTTGCGATACAAGGAGTACATCTCATCGTGGCACAAAAAGATCATACGCCACATCTATAGAGCGGAGGACAGCGATAAAGCAAGGTCGGATGAGGAGCATTCTTGTGGAGAGCTTTCGGCTAATCGATTGTGACAGTGATGAATTTCTTGAGCTTGGTAAGTTTGCAGGGCAGGGCGGAATACATAGCGAATTCCACATCAAAATTGGCCGGATGACCTCAATTGGTAAAGGTTAAAAGATTTAGAATTTAATTAGCAAAATTGAAAAATTTAAAACTGAATTAGGAAAAATACAATAAATTTAAGACTTTTCACCCTCCATCTGTCAACTAAATCCAAGGAGCATTACAATACCTTTCATTCAAACTTTTCTCTTGAACAAAATGCAATGGCTGTTTGGAAATACAAAGCAGACTTAAACCCACCGCACCAATCACTCGGATTCATTCGGCCCTCCAAATATCTCCGATGAAGGCATCCAGATTCCGATCCGACGACCCACCTCCCGCGGCGGCCCGTCTACATGCCTCCCTTAGCTCTCTTGCTCTCTTCCTCATCTCTCTCCCCTCGTCACTTTCGGCATCCATCAGCTTCCTCACGAGCCGTGCAATCTCTTGCCGGGTGACTAAATTCTCGCCGCCGCCGCCGCCGCCGCCGCCGTTGCCGTCTTCCTTCTTAACCCTCAACCCAATCTTCCAGTCCTCCGCGATCTGCTTGCTGTTGGGGACTTGGTCCATGAGCAAGGGACACGTCAGCAGGGGAACCCCGGCGTAGATGGCCTCCAGCGTGGAATTCCACCCGCAGTGGGTCCAGAACCCGCCCACCGAAGGGTGGCACAGCACCCTCAGCTGCTCGCACCAGGGCACCACCAGGCCGCGCCCTCCTCGCGCGCGCCCCCAACCGGCGACGTCTCCCCGCGCGCCACCCAGAGGAACCGCACGCCACTGTCCCGCACCCCGGCCGCCATCTCCTCCATCTGAGCATCAGAGACCGAGAGGAAGCTCCCGAGAGAGACGTACAGGACCGACCCTATGGGCTGAGCGTCGAGCCAGCGGAAATAAGCCGCGTCGCCGGCCCCGTCCCCGTCGAGGAAGGGGATGGTGGGGCCGACGCAGTAGGCGGGCACGGAGAGCTGAGACCGGATGGCGTCCAAGGCCAGTGGTTCGAGCTCGGAGAAGGAGGTGGAGAGGAAGTAGTCGGCCTTGGAGGCCCCGGCGATGCACTCCAGAGCTTTGCCCAATAATAGCTGGCGCTCGTTTCCGAAGAAGATCGTAGCTAGATCCGCGATGCAGGTCCTGGCGACTCCTGGAATGTAGTCCACTTCCTCTTCTCCGCTCTCTGCCAACACAGAGAAAAAAGAAAGAGAAAACAGGCGAGTCAATCACTGGTTTCCCATTCAAGAATCAAGAAAAAATGACCTTAAACTCGGCCTATGCTTCCTGCGTTCCTTAGCAGTAGAAATCAGTCCAGGAGTGTTGAGGAGATTCCGTTTTCCCGGGCTATCGTGGACGACAGACCAATCGAAACAACGAGTTGCACAAGCCCAGCCCATCGCCGATTTGGAAGATTACCCATGTGCACAGATCTAATCTCGGCATGATCAAACCGCCTACTGCGCATCGAAAGGCGACCCCTTCTTGGACTTTAGCGTATTACAAAGAAGCGAAAATGGACTAGGCATGTACATATGTTTATCTGTTCTTTAGTAGGTTTCATTTGATCTTTTCTGATGGTTTTTCTCGGGTTTACAATTAAAAATCTCCGCTAGAGTAAGTAACGTGAACGCCTCATCTTCTTCCTACAATCTGTGATATTGGTTTGTGTCGTGGCCGACACAGCTTCTCGGAAGCACCGCATGTTGACCATAATCATGTAAAGTAATCGCGCATGACGGAGATACTTTACTCCTTTTGCATCCAATAATACTATGTGTCTCAAATATTTAGGCGCACCTGACAAGTCCACCGGAAAATGGCCCTTCTGCTGAAGCATCTCGAAATGATGAAACACCAAGAACACCGACGCCGACATCGTCCAAAGCGTGGCCACCGGGATATTCCTCTGCTTCCCGACCCTAACCGCCCACAGCATGTACGTGTCCGCTATGATAGCCGCCACCGGCAGCTCCAGCCTGTCCAGCAGCTGCTCCACCGGAGCTTCCAGCTTCGTGAAGATGGCTTCAAGGAAGGCAGGGAAGTTCTTGGCTCGATGGAGCTCCGACGGTATGACATTGGGGACGGTGGCGAAGTGGACGTTAGCCGGCTTGGGCTCGGAGCCAATGAAGCCGAGCCACTCCTCCGTGACGACGAAGGTGATGAGGATGTCGGGCTTCTTGGAGACCAAGAGCTTGCAGAGGTTCATCATGGGGTTGATGTGGCCTCGGCCTGGGTAAGGCAAGGCCACCACATGGCAAACCGGGGTCGGTTTCGATCCCATGTCAATCGGATGCTGGTTGAAGAGCGTCGAATGGGTGAAGGAGAAGCTGCTTGGATACTTGCAGAATTTTGCTCTCGACTACTTATGGTTGTAGGAAGAAGGATATAACTCCATATCATTAGGGTATGACCACAGCGGCAAATGACGCATATGCCCACGGCGCGGTGAGAAAATTGCAAAGTCTAGTTCATATGCCCCCCGCATTTCTACTTACATTATAAAGAAGGGGAAAAGCAAGTTAAAAAAACAGAATATATTTCTATTTGTGTTACGGTTGGATTCTCTAATAAAACCTTTGGGAACAAGACCATTTTGGAGCGTGAGATGCAAAAATTACATGTGGGTCTCCTGCTATACTTATGGGCTACTACGGTTGATACAGTTATTTATCTTATCAACGAGAATCCATCTAAAGCACTAGATGGAGGACTACTGTAAAAGCAGTGATCGGGCAAAAAGATTATTATTCATATTTGAAAGTTTTTTGTTGTATTGCATATGATTTGATTTATAGAGAGATAGGAAGAAACTTGCTACTAAGTCTCATAAGTAAATCTTTATCTGAGTATGGTGACCATGAGTATGGCTATAGGCTTTGAGATTATGAGAATAACAAAATTATCCGCAATTGGAATGTGGTATTCCATGAAGAAAATATGTACTATGATCATCAAATAGAGCATAAGGAGCAGTGGAACCAAAATAGGTTGAGCTAGACACAATGCCCGTAAAGATAGTTCCATTAGATCGGAGTGCTCTCAAAGACAATGTTCAAGAGGAACCTATTATCAATGAACAGGCAATTCAAGAGTAACGCTGTGATATGGAACAGACTTATGACCATGAAGTACCTATCTTGAGGAGGTCTACACATGTGAGAAAACTAAAGGTAATTTTTTTCCATCAGCAAACACTATTCTGAGCCATATCTTATATGTAGATTCGAGATAATCAGAGACTTATGATAAGGCAAAGAAAGATGCATATCACTTACAATAGGAGCATGCTATGAAAGACAACGCCCTTTACTTCAAAGCAAAACTTGAGAGTTAATCGAGTTGCCTACTGATAAAAAGGCTTTGTTAAACAAATGGATGTTCATGATAAAAAAAAAATGAAGTGTTCATGATAAAAAAAAAAAAATGAAGCAAATAACAATATCATATGCAAGGCGAGATTTGTGATTAAAAGGTTTTTCTCAAAGAATAAAAAAGGATCGATTACTCCAAGATATTTTTATCAGTAATAAAATTGACATCAAATCAAAGTTCTGTTGATTATAATTGCAATGGAGGATCTTCATCTCAAGCAGTTGGATGTGAAAATGGTGTTTTTGTATGGTGACCTAGATGAAGAGTTATACATGGCACAATCTAAAGGTTTTAAGGTCAAAGGTAAGGAACACATGATATGTCACTTGAAGAAAATCTTGTATGACTTGAAGCAAGCTCCACGGTAACAGTACTTAAAGTTTAATGGTTTCATGGAAGAAAAAGATTTGCACACTGTGAGATTGATCATTGTGTTTATTTTCGCATATGCCCACGGCACAGGGAGAAAATTGCAAATAGTCTAGTTTATATGCCCTATTTACATTATAAAGAAGGGGAAAAGCAAGTTAAAATACAGAATATATTTCTATTTGTGTTACGGTTGGATTCTCTAATCAAACCTTTGGGAACAAGACCATTTTGGAGCGCACGAGATGCATAAGACTACATGCGGGTCTCTTGCTACTCTTATGGGCTACTACAGTTGATGCAGTTATTTATCTGATCAACAAGATTCCATCTAGTGCGCTACATGGATGACTACCATAAGAGCGGTGGTTGGGTAAAAAGATTATTCATATTTGAAAATTTTTTATTGTATTGCATATTATTTATTTATAGAGAGGATAGGAAGAAGCTTGATGCTAAGTCCCAAAGGTGCATCTTTATCAAATATGGTGACTATGAGTATGGCTATAAGCTTTGAGATTATGAGAATAACAAAAATCATCTGCAATTGGAATGTAGTATTCCATGAAGAAAATATTTACAATGATCATTAAATAGAGCATAAGAGAGCAGTGGAACCAAAATAAGTTGAGCTAGACACAATGCCCGTGAAGATTGTTCCAATATATTAGAGTGTTCTTGAAGGGGATGTTCAAGATGAACTTATTATTAATGAACAGGCGGTTCAAGAGGAACGCGGTGATCCGGAACAGACTTACAACTATGAAGTAGCTGTCTTGAGGAGGTCTACACATGTGAGAAAACTAAAGGTAATTTTTTTTTCCATTAGCAAACACTATTTTGAGATAGATTTGAGAGAATTGAAGACTTATGATGAGGTAAAGAAAGAGACATCACACATATAGTGGGAGCGTGTTATGAGACAACGCTCATTACTTCAAAGTGCAACTTGAGAGTTTTTGCCCACTAGTAAAAAGGCTTTGTTAAACAAATGGATGTACATGATCAAAAATTAAGCAAATGGCAGTATTAAATGCAAGACGAGATTTGTGATCAAAGGGGTTTTTCTCAAAAAGAAGACTACTCTGAGATATTTTCATCAGTAATGAAATTGACATCAATCAAAGTTCTACTGAGTATAGTTGCAATGGAGGATCTTCATCTCAAGCAATTGAATGTGAAAATGGTGTTTTTGTATGGTGTCCTAGATGAAGAGCTATACATGAGCTATACATGGCACAATCTAAAGGTTTTGAGGTCAAAGGTAATGAACAATGATATGTCGCTTGAAGAAAAGCTTGTATGACTCAAAGCAAGCTCCACGGCAATGGTATTTAAAAAGGATTTGCACACTTTGAGGTTGATCATTGTGTTTCTTTTCGCAAGTATGGTGATAGTGATATCATTTATCTCTCTTTATATGTGGATGACATACTAGTGACTAGATCCAATATGAAGAGAACCGCAAAAATGAGAGGATGTCTACATTACAGTTTTCTATGAAAGACCTAGGAGAGGCCAAGAAGATCTTAGGCATAAAAATCATTAAGGTTAGGAAAGTTAATAAATTATGGCTGTCGTAAGAAGACTGTGTGAACAAGGTGTTAAAGAGATTCAACATGGATAAGGCAAACTGGTTGCAACTCCTGTAGCAAGTCACTATAAACTTTCAAAAGATATATGTCCTAACATTCGGACTTTGAAACATGGTATAGCAGTAGTCCCATATGCATCAGTAGTAGGAAGTTTAATGTATGCCATGGTGAGCACGAGACTAGGTATTGCACAAGCAATAGAAATTGTAAGTCTATATTTAAAGAACCAAGGCAAATTGTATTAGAATGCACTAAAATGGATGTTGAGATGTCTAGTAGGTACATCAAATTACTCTTCTTGTTATGGAGGTACATCTCTAAACCTGCAAGACTATATGAATGCAAATCACTTGGGTGATCAAGATAGTGGTAAAAGTACCATTGGATGTGTATTTTATAGTTGCAAGCATAGTAGTGTGTTAGGTATCTCAACCACAGAGAGCAGTGGCTTTATCAACCACAGAAGCGGAGTACATGACGATTACGGAGACCTCAAAAAAATCATATAGTTTACATGGAAGAGCTACATGGAAAGCAACAAATGAGCACATTGTTGAGTAATAGTCAAAGTGTGGTGCACTTAGCAAAAGAATGTAACGTTCATTCAAGAACTAGACATATCTAAAGGCCTTATCGTTTCACCAAGTGAGCATTGGAAGATAATGAGTTAAAGCTGCAAATGATTGATGGCTCGAAAAATCCAACTAACATGTTGACCAAGGTAATAGATAGAGAGAAAAATATTTTATGTACTACTACCACAAATATTACTCCGTGTTAATTGAAGAGGAGTGTCGTAGAAGCACAAGTTCCAGTTGCTAGCTTTTGGACTAGATGGATGCAAAATTGCATGGTGCATCAAGTGTATTTGTTTTCAAGTGGGAGATTATTGCAAGGTGAAGCCAAATTTTTTATTTAGGATTTTTTCGTCTTTTCACTTCATTTTGCTTTTAGGTTAAAAACTACGCCTCATATATCAGCTATTGAGAGGTAGTAGTTGGGAATGCCTGAAAAAAAAAATTAGAAAGAAAAGAAAAAGAGAGGTAGTAACGGCCAAAAAGGAAGAAAAATGTGTGTGTGCGGCAAAGAAAGATATTTTTTTTGTTAGTGTTCTCATTATTTTGTGCCTTATTTTGAGAGAAAATTATTATTGTATTCCTATTTGCTTTGAAATTTAGTGAATTTGTAGGGTGTTTTTGTGTGAAGACATGGCCCAAGTTTGGATGAACTTTGAAAACAGATATTCATGGTGTGTTTTTCTGGTTCTCTTCTTTTATTATTGCATTTTGCCTATGTGGATTGTTTGTTTGTGTTTTTTTTAGAATCGGTGTACGATTCCTATCAACTATTTTGAGCTCACCTGCATTGGAAACTTCTCCTAATTGGAACGGATATATCTCAAGTTTGAGCCTATTGAACAATACTCAGTCTAAATAAATTAGATTGACCGACCTTATGATTTTGTGGGGGTTCTTCTTCGGTCTAACTGCACATGATTGCATTTATATTTAGCTGCAATTGTGAGACATTGCGTCTAGATTTCATTTTGCATTTATTTCTCAACATTTGTAGAAAAGCAGTAGAGAAAACCTATGTGTTTTATTAACTCTCTTTCCTTGAGTCTACGCGAAGCTATAATCAAGTCAGTTGGAGAGACTTGCTCAAGCAGCAAATATGGAAATCCCTCTATTTGCATTTTAAATGAATGAACCCACGTGAAGAAGCATGTGAAAGCCTCAGTCAAAAGAGGAATGAAAAAGGAAGTTGGATGGAGCCCATCTTAATAAATACAAAGTGGATTTTTTTTTTATCTTGACACCCTATCGTGATTTAGTCAATTAATTCTTAGGAGAAGAATTTGTTTAATTCCTTGAATGAGGTTTTACTAGAAATTATGAGAAGCTAAATACTGTGTGAGTTATTTGATGTAATTAAAGGTTGGGAAACATTGAGAGATTGTTTGAGTGCTTAAATGATTGTAATTTCCGTTATATCACTACACATGATTGCATTTATATTTAGCCGCAATTGTGAGAAAAAGAAGATTGTGTATGGATTTCATTTTGCATTTATTTCTCAACATTTGTAGAAAAGCAGTAGAGAAAACCTACGTGTTTTATTAACTCTCTTTCTTGACTCTATGCGAAGCTGTAATCGAATCAATTGAAGAGACTTGCTCAAGCAGCAAATATGGAAATGCCTTTATTTGCATATTAAATTAAGAAACCCATGTGAAAAAGCATGTGGAAGCCTCAGTCAAAAGAGGAATGAAAAAGGAAATTGGATGGAGCCCATCTTAATAAATGCAAAGTGGATTTTTTTTATCTTGACACCCTGTCGTGATTTAGTCAGTTAAATTCTTAGGAGAAGAATTTGTTTAATTCCTTGAATGAGGTTTCACTTGAAATTATGAGGAGCTAAATACTGTGTGGGTTATTTGATGTAATGAAAGGTTGGGAAACATTGAGAGATTGTTTGAGTGCTTAAATGATTGTAATTTCCGTTATATCGCTGCACATGATTGTATTTATGTTTAGCCTCAATTGGGAGAAAAAGAAGATTGCGTATGGATTTCATTTTGCATTTATTTCTCAACATTTGTAGAAAAGCAGTAGAGAAAACCTTCGTGTTCTATCAACTCTCTTTCTTGGCTCTATGCGAAGCTGCAATCAAGTCAATTGGAGAGACTTGCTCAAGAAGCAAATATGGAAATCCCTCTATTTGCATATTAAATTAAGAAACCCACGTGAAGAAGCATGTGGAAGCCTCAGTCGAAAGAGGAATGAAAAATGAAGTTGGATGGAGCCCATCTTAATAAATGCAAGGTGGATTTTTTTTATCTTGACACCCTGTCGTGATTTAGTTAGTTAAATTCTTAGGAGAAGAATTTGTTTAATTCCTTGAATGAGGTTTCACGAGAAATTATGAGGAGCTAAATACTATGTGGGTTATTTGATGTAATTAAAGATTGGGAAACATTGAGAGATTATTTGAGTGCTTAAATGATTGCAATTTGCGTTATATCGCTTGGTTTCTATAATGGAACTCCGTGATACTTTTCCCGTGGACGTAAGTTCCAATATTTGGATCGAACCATATAAATTCGATGTTCGATTTCATTTCCTTCCTTCCAACAATCTTATCCTATTCGATTGGCCCTCCATATTCCGCAACAAGAACTTAGATTGGTCGCTTTATGGGATGAGCTTTCTTTAGTCTTCCATCTCGAACTCGCTTCAACTTTTTCTTTCAAACCTTTTCTGCTATAGAAAGCTTGCTTGTCTTTTACAAAGACCTGCAGACATGACCATTAGATTCTGGTCTTAGGCCATGAATGATGATTCTCTTCATCTTTGTTTATGTGATAGGATTTTGATGATCCAAATTCGTAATTTCGCCACAAGGGCTATCTTCGCATCCTTGATGTGCTATAGCATCTCATTATCAACTGTTGCTACAAACACAAACACGGCTTTGCCGGATTTCGCACTTTCATTTCTTGAGTTCTGATAGGACAATTTGTATTACTTCCGTAAGTAACTTTTGAACACACGACACATAAAGGTAAGGTCGCATTGGAAGATTTACAGCATAAGCAAGCCAATTTAAAAGCGCGCAAAACAAATAAGAGTCGACTACACTCGCGAGTACAATCTTCACTCCATCTGCGGGCTTTGGATGTGGTAGGTAAGGGTGCGTTTGTTTATATTTATGTTCAAAAATTATTCCAGGAAACAGAAATAGAAAAAACTATTTCTGTTCCAGGGAACAATTTTTTACCAGAAAAAACATAAACAACGCGTTTGGTAAACTTGTTCCGAGAACAATTTTTGACCAAAAAAACGCGTTTGGTAAATTTGTGTTCTTTTTTTTAAAATTTTTTAATTTTTTTATTTTTTTTCCGTTTTTTCCTTTTTTTTCTTTTTTCCTTTTTTTTTTTTTTTTTTTTTTTTCTTTTTCTTTTTCTTTTTTTTTTTTTTTTTTTTTTTTTTTCTTCTTTTGGCCGATCGCCGGCCTCGGCCGTGGTTGGGCGAGGCCGAGCCTCGCCGGTGGCTAGGCGAGGTCGGCCTCGCCGGATCCGGGCGAGCTTGCTCGCCCAACCAAGGCGAGGCCGAGCCTCGCCAGGGGCCGGCGACGCTCCGGCAAGGTCGCCGGCCATGGCGGAAGTTGGCGACCGGCCAAAGAAAAAAGAAAAAAATAAGAAGAAAAGAAAGAGAAAAGAAAGAGGAAGAGAGAGAAATTATTTCTCAAAAGTGTTCCGGGAACAAAAAAAGTTTTTTTTTTTCTTTGTTTTGTTTCAAATTTGTTAGGGAACAAAAAACAGATTTGGAACAAAAACGCAAACAAACGCGTTTCTGTTCTTTTTTTATTCCCGGGAACAAAAAAATAGGAAATCTGTTCATAAACAAAAAAAAATACAAACAAACAGGCCCTAAGTATTTTTCACATCTGGATTTTTCAGTTCCCACCTACAAAATTATCACATAACCTTAAGAACACATCCGATTGAATACAAAATAAAGCAAGAAAATTCTTTTTGCCTGGATGTAACAAAAGCATTAGGTAATTACTTGTATCCTACACATAAATGATGCAGGAAAAGAGCAATTTGCATCCTGGCGAACATGTTCGCGGCGCATATTCTCGATCCCCAGCCAAAGATTTGGAAGGTTCCCGGTTTTGCCGGTTTGTACAGAAGTAAACGGTAAGTTATTAAGACAAACGATGCGCTGAATGATTCAGAAAAGTCAGTAGGTGGATGAGATGATATCGACGTACATTCCATCGATCCGGGTTAAAGCATAACGGATCTTCCAAATTTCGCGAATCTGCTTGACCGTATCGAAGCCACACAATAACTTTCCATCCTCTAGGTGTTACATAACCTGCAAGTCTTCCTCATCATTAGAACATGACTATCAAGAACGAACTTCCGATATCAACAAAACTCCCCGTTGAATTTATTTTTAATACCTTGATGTTCGATGTCTCGATCGCCGGATCGAAACACAAAAGCTGACACATTGGCTAGTCTGAGTATTTCTTCTACCACCTTAAGAAAAATAGATGAATTAATTCAAGTTCGACAGTTTTGTGATGATGAGAGGGAATCTTGAGGTGATCCGGTACCGTCAAATGGGTGGTGGGTCAAGTTTGGATCGGATCAAAAATTATCCGACCCATATCACCCATTTAACCCATTTTGACCAATTTTCACGCAATATAAATTTTTAACCATTCCCAACCCATATTACTAAAACTTCCATATTTAGCCAAATTTAGGAAAACTTATTCTTGTGACTTTTTTAAAGATTGCATTGCTAAAATATTTCCAATTATATGAAAGCTTATTTCTTATGATTTTTATATAAAATGATATTGCTAAAACTCTTTCATTAAATATAAATTTGATGGATAATTTTTGCATTTTTTAAAAAAAAAATTGAGGCTCTCTTTTTTTCTTGAAAAATATTTTAATGAAGTTATTTTATGGAAAAATAACAATATTTTTCAATATTTACCTGAAATTTGAAAATAAATTAAAAAATTGAAAAATCTGATTGCATTAATATTTTTAATATTTTTTAAAATCTAATTTTTAATTAAAATTTTTTTTCTTTTCTTTTCTTTTCATTTTTTTCTTTTCATTTTCCTTTGTCGATCACCGACCACGCCAACAACTAGCGAGCCGAACCTCACTAACCTCGGGCAAGGCTCCACCTCACTAAATGCGATGAGGCTTGAGCCTTCGCTAAAGGCCGGCGAAGTCTCGGCCTCGCCGAGTCCTCAGCGAGCTCGAGATTGTCGGAGCTCGCCTCAAGCCCGACAAGCTCGATGCTCATTGGATCGACGAGGCTTGAGCCTCGCTAGTTGTTGGTGAGGTCTCGACCTCGCCCAATCAGTGACCTCGAGCTCGCCTAGCCAACCATCGCTATCACCAGCCATCAGCGAAGGAGATGGAAGAAGGAAGAAAAAGGAAAAATAAAAGAAAAATAAAAATAATTTTGATTTTTTAAAAACATTTTTATAAGAGGAAGAGAGAGTGTGGGTGAGATAATGGGTTGAAAATGTGTTCTAATTCAACCCATTTAAGACCCATTTATATTAACCTTTAAGTTAAAAACCCATTTAAGATAGTCTCTTCAAAATTGAGTGACCCATATATGCTCCATTTATATTTTAAACGGGTCATATACGAGTTTAAGACCCATTTTGACAAGTCTATGCAGGATAAAGAAAAAAGGGGGAACAAATGAATGGACCTTGCTCGTGTACTTCATCCTTGTAACATCTTCACTTGTGATGAGCTCTCCAATCTTGTTCTTGCTAAAAGCCACGTTTTCCTCCTGCAGGAAAATTCACATGACGAATGGAGGCAACTATAAAGTCATGTTATGCTTTTTCAATTGCATATTTAATCCCCAAAATGACTTAAAAATAAATCCAATTAGGCAATCGATCAATTTACCCTGAGTTTAGGAAGAACATTTTGGTACAAGGCAAGAAAATAAAAGGCCCAAGTGCATGCACTTGACATGGATTCAAAGCCTCCAATGAGGAGGCTCACGATGTTATCAACCACCTCATCATCGCTTAACTTGTTCCCATGCTCGTCTTCAATCTGTATCGGTTCATCCATCGGATCACTCCACTCATGCTGCTTTCGCTTCCTCCTCTCAAGCTCTGCCCTAAGTATCTCCACCAGCTTCTTCCTGCACTACACAACCATCATCCTTGCAACATCAAATGTTTGTCATTTGAACCACGAAAAACATGTAACAATGGAAAAAAGCAAGTAGTCTTTCGGCAGAACTGTAATAAGAAGGTAATAACAAGATTTATATATGTGTGTGTGTGTGTGTGATGGGTGATGGGTTTTTTTTTTTATTTATTGGGCTAAGTCAAGCCCGTCCGCCCATGTTGGGCCAAACTTGTCCCATAAGGAAACGACCCATGAGAGGAAGAAGGCAATTATTTTATAAGTGAAAATAACTACTATATAAATATGAAAAAGAATGAACATTAGAAAACAAAATAAAACAGTAAATTTTTTTCTCCATTTGAGATAGTAGTATATTCCCTCTTAAAGAACGGAACTCCAGTACTTTGATCAATTCCTTTGAGATTGCAACAAGTACTTAATCTGTGACAAATAAGGTATGTCCATTTTCGTGATATGCCTTTTGATTAGTGTTACATGATTCTTGGGCACATTTCCACATTTGTTTTTAATATTCGATCGTTCAAGTATCGGTTCGTTTTTCAGGAATCCGTTTCCTTCATTGGTATCATAAAGCAATGTTGTTCATGTTTCCCGATCTTTCTTTTTATGTTTATAATTGATTTTTGGCCAAAATTTTGACAAATGTCACCGTCAGACGCTTAAGGATGGAAATCCCGACACCCACATGTTGTTTGCCCCTCCTTTTCGATTTTCTGTGAGTCAAAGTTTATTTAAAATAGCGTTGGCACATAGTTCTCATCGAGACAAGAAAAACGAGTGGAGGCATGCCGCTAGAGGTGACCAAACACGCCGGCTACGTGCAATCGAAAGGAAGTAGGGTCATTGGCGCGAGCCAGTTTCCCTCAAGCGCATGTGCCACGCGCGTGTGCGGCAACCGCAGGCACATGCGCCGCATGCGCATGCAAGCAATTGCCCATGTGCATGCGCCACAAACACAGCTGACGTCATTATGACATCAGCCAACCACTGCTCACACATATGCTAGGCACATGCGGCTGACGTAATCGTGACGTCAGCCTAGGTGATGGGTCGATCGGTCCAACCTGATCCGATCACCCGTTAACCGTTGACCAACTGTATGAAATTATTCACTTTTCTTATGAACATCTTGAATTTATCAAAAATTATATGAAATTACCAATTTTTTTGTGTGAATGTTAACTTTTCTCCGCTTAAGTTTTGTAGTTTTGGTCTACCAACTTTAATTCGAATTGTTTATCAACGTCTATATGTTTTTCTTTTAATATACAAAACTTTTATATTAAGTTGCCATTTTTATTTGCTTTCTGACCATCCATTTTTCTACAATTAAATTAGCAACTAATTTAGTATCACCACCTCTTATTTGAGTTAAGTACCAACATTTCTTTGTTTCTTTTAAATAATATTTGGTCTTATATCTTAAAAAAGTACTTCTCTTATCTCTTGCCGACTTTATCTTTATCAACGCTTTAAATATACCAACCATTTATGAAATTGCCAACAATAAAGAGAATTAGAATCGTTTTCCTAATTAGGTAACCCAATGAAAGTTTGGTAACCTAGAACAAGCTGAAAACTCAATCGATTGAAGTCCTCTGCCCTTCCACGCCATTGTCGGGGCGTCGAGTCCCCGTGCCATGGCCCTTCGCCCTATCCCCGTTGGTCTGCGTCCCCCTCAATTTGATGGCTTCACTGGCCTTAGGCGACCCCATCTGCAATGCTTGATCTGGGATCAGGACATGTTCTTCGTTACAACGTACACGAACATTATGCAATGCACCTCCACATATTCTTACTGTGGTATTAGAGCTGCCTTCTGCCCAATTTCGCATCTGCGGCCTTATTTGTCAAATTATGCATGTCGCTCCTAATCCAACTTACACGCGAGAAGGGTGTTAAATTGTCTCACATCATCTATTTACGGAATTTATATACTCTTTGTACATGTATATATAGATATAGAAGTTTTTGACATCATAAGAATGGCATGAATGTCCAAGTTTGACCAGTTCGCGCATGAATTGTTTCCACAATACCGAGGGCGAAGAAAGTGGGGGCAGGCAAACTTGTTAAGACTAAGACAAATGCACACGCAACGCGAGTTTAGGATCAAAAGTGAGTCCATAACAAAACCCGCTAGAAATCAGCTGAAATCCTGACAATCCTAGAAAACGTGGGACTAAGAAACTCAGTATCAGATTTAAACATGGCGATTCACATCCCCGGAAATGCATCGAGGAACGCCTCTCGTTTCACTGTCGGAGCTTCTTTAGCGATACGCTCTTCCAGTTTAATCAATCAGCTGGTGATCACTCAGTGCGTCACCAACTCGGAGAGTTTTCTCTCGGACTTTTGAGACCATTTAGACCGGATCGCATTGAGAAGGAAAGGAAATCGACTTCGGCGCACGACAACATGAGTAGCACAGAGGACGCAATTCACTCAGCTAACTCGGTAAATGAAGAGAACCCTTCACGCTCTGCTGCAGATGGTAAGAAAGCAGGAGGATGGAGAGCCATTAAGTACATTCTAGGTAATGTGGTCCTCAATTTACACACTTCACTTCAGTTTCAGTTCATAATAGCTAAACTGCTCTTGAACATTCGAGGGATCATTTCTCTCTGTCTCCTGTCTTTGTCTAGGCATATATCATTTGATGCTAAAAAGTTAGAATTTCTTGTTTCAACTTCGAAGGGAATGAATCGTTTGAGAAACTAGCTTCGATGAGCTTGGTGTCTAACATAACGATGTATCTGCGTACTGAGTACAACATGGGCGGCATTCTTTTGGTTAACGTGGTGAACATCTGGTCCGGTTCCTCGAACATCACATCCCTTGCTGGCGCTTTCATTTCTGATACGTACCTGGGCAGGTTCCGAACTCTCCTTTATGGCTCGTCGGCATCTCTCTTGGTAACCTCCCTAAACGTCATCCTCGATAAATTTTCCAGGTGTCCGTCTCGATTTCGATAATCAACGGAAGTTTTCATTCATAGGGCATGTTGACCATGACTCTAACCGCGGGTATACCACGATTACACCCGTCCAAGTGCATCGGCAAATCCAATTGCCCACAGCCTCAGAGTTGGCAGCTTTGTTTTCTCTTTGCTGGACTCGCCCTCTTGGCCATTGGAGCAGGCGGCATTAGGCCTTGCAATATCGCATTCGGGGCCGATCAGTTTGATACTAGAACAGATACGGGAAGAGCACAACTGGAGAGCTTCTTCAACTGGTGGTACTTCTCCTTCACCGTTGCACTCCTCATAGCTCTCACCGCTGTCATCTACGTTCAGACTAATGTTAGTTGGGTTCTCGGGTTCGCCATTCCGACCGCTTGCCTTGGACTGTCTATATCCATTTTCCTGCTCGGTCGTAAGACTTATATATGCAATAAGCCTCAAGGAAGCATTTTCGTGGATATGGCTAAGGTGCTTGTGGCTGCATGTCGGAAGCGTCGCCAAACTCTTGGACCCGATTGGGAGCAACCGTCCTACGATCCTTCACCAGAAGAATCAGACCAGGGGGTGGTCAAGCTAACTCGTACGTACAGATTCCGGTTTCTGGATAAAGCAGCTCTTATCATCGATCCAAATGAATTGGATGGCCAAGGAATGTCGAAGAACGGCTGGAGGCTGTGCAGTGTCCAACAGGTAGAGCAACTCAAATGCTTGATAGGAATCTTGCCAGTTTGGATATCGGGAATAGCCTGTTTCGTTGCCATGGACCAGCAGACCACATTCGGGATTCTTCAGGCTATTCAGATGAACAAATCGATCGGACCCCACTTCAAGATTCCACCAGGTTGGATGACCCTCTTCTCGATGATCGCGCTCTCGATATGGATCTTCATCTACGAGCGCATTTACATCCCCCAGGTGCGGAGAATCATTAAGAAAGACAAGAGGTTGACGATGCAGCAGAGGATCAGCACAGGGATAATCATGTCGATCCTGTGCATGTTGGTGGCTGGAATGGTGGAGAGGAAGCGTCGAGATTCGGCCTTAAGCCGGGGTTCGTACGAATCTCCTATTACTGTCGCGTTACTCTTGCCGCAATTCGTCTTATCGGGAATGGTCGAAGCATTTGCAGCAGTGGCACTTTTGGAGTTCCTCACCACACAAATGCCAGAGAGCATGAGAACGGTCGCCGGTGCAATCTTCTTTCTCAGCTTGTCCATTGCAAGCTACATAGGCTCCTTCCTTGTCAATATGATTCACCTAATCACTCGCAAGAACAGGAACTCGCCATGGTTGGGAGGTCATGATCTTAACAAGAACAGGCTCGAGAACTACTACTACATCATCGCCGCAGTCGGTGCAGCAAACTTTGTGTACTTCAATTTCTTCGCCTGTCATTATGTTAAAAAAGTCGATCTTCGTGGAGACGTGAGAGAGATCCAGTTGGAGAACTCCGCTTCTTGCCATTGAGAAGATCTATAGTACGAATGAAAAGTGTGACGACAGATATCAAACAAACCGGTGAAACACGGCATAGAGATGTATCTGAAACCACACTATTCGCGCAATTTTGAAGATCTGATCCGGAATTCTACTTTGATCTGGGCACCAAGATCGATAGTAGTATAATTAACTAACTGTGAAAGACGTCCGTGCGACAATAATTAGTATGAATTATTCAGTCTACCACATTAACGGTGAATAAGGACATGCCTTTTCCTGAAATAGACAGGAGGCAAAATTCACAGACTGGGATTTACATTCTTTCACCTAGCCTGATTGCCATTTTTCTTGCAGCACCCTAAAAGGGCAGTTCTATGGGCCATAGTTGGTCCTAACTCCTTGCTCTTTTCCCAACTTCTACGTATAACGGCATTACACACAACATAAAAGTGAACGATCAATGAGCGAGATTTACTCTTATTTCGATCCGACACTTGTCAAGGGATTGGATATCTGTTCCCCGGGTCTTTAGAAACACCAACCTGTCCCGTGAATCCATGCCTTCTCTCCTTCCCAATTGTGGGCATGGCGAAGAGCACAATAATGATATTGTGCTCCGACAATTATTGTGCTCCGACAAGCATCACTATAGGGTGATGGGGCTTTTTACGAGATAAAGACACCACAAGTGCCATAACTTTCGTACAGCATTCACTTGAGAGCCGTAACTTTCTTTTCTACAACTTGAGTGCCAAAACTCCAAAAAAACGATCACTTGAATGCCAAATTTTTTAAAATGTTCACCTAATTGCCAAAAATTTGACTGGCATAGCACTTTTGGTGAATATTTTTAAGAGTTATTATACTCAAACTATTGATTGAAAAGTTGTATAGCACTCCAAGTGATCGATAAAAAAGTTATGGCACTCGAATGATCGTTATACATAAGTTATAACACTCGAGTGATTAAAAAAAAAAAAAAAGCCATGACACTCAAGTGAACACCATATGAAAGTTATATCACTTATGATGTCATTTTTTCAGCTATCGACTTTTCCTTCTTACTTCGAAAGCTCTTGATTCTTTTTACAAAGGCTCGTCAACCTCTTTGCTTTGGACCACAAAGATCACACGAATCTATGCAGTTTTGCATTTTTTTTCCTTATTCAAATGATTATTAAACAATGCCAAGATTCTGGTCTGGGTTCAAGAACAAGTGGAAGAAGAGAGGGAACACCACAATGTGGTCAGCATTTCTGAGCTAAATCAAATAGTTTTCAAATCCCTCGTACCCGAAACAGCAAAAGAAAAAAGAAGGAAAAAAATATACAGAACATGTAGGAGAACGAGATCAAAAATGTATGGATATTCGAATTTACAGACTATCATGTACTTAGAACACTTCTAACCAGTTGTATTACGATCACGATGCCAGAGACTTCTTCAAAGCAAATGGGTATCTATCAGCATGAAGTTATATTCTCTCCACATTAGAATCCTCCTATCATTCATCTTCTTGGTATATTGCCTTCTAAAAGAACGTTCCGCGCTTGGCTGAGTGATATGATCTCCTCATTATTGTAATTTTTTCGGTAAACCACAAAACTATTGTGAGTAATCAAATGATTCTTTAGCGGTGCTCATTGCCATCAAGGAGTGGCGTCATATTATTCAAGTAATAAACTTTAGAGCTGCCATCTCCTGAATCTTTCTGTTCATTCAACTTTTCTCCCTTAGGTTTAAGTAAACTGTGTTTCTAGATGGTCTCTAGTTGGCAATCTTTCTTTTACTTTCTCCTTTGGGAAAGTAAAAAGAAAAAAAGAAATTGGGTGTATTTGATCCTGATAGAAGCGATTGCGACTTGCTTTACATCTCTTTGCTCCACTTTATGAGTGGGCCTGAAATTTTATGGTGGGAAAGTAGTCATCTCTGTCATTTACCACACGTTGCGATCATGCAAGACAGAACCAATGGCCACTGTTGCTTAGGAGAGAGGGAGAGAGAGAGGAGATATGAGGATTGCCGCAGTTTTCTACTAATTGAGTGGTCGAGCCGATGAAGCAATGAATCAGCACTTCATTTGAGGCCATGATTTGACCAGCGGTTGCAAGTTGCTTCACATCTTGGGATGTTCAAATTTCATGGATGGAACCCACGAAGTTGTGTCCTTTTCCCCAATGACAATGCAGTGTTCCGCGAGCTACGTGTCCGGTTAGCCAGGTCTCAACGCTTCTAGTTCAATCAGGAATCTTTTCTTTCGTAAGATCCCGTTTCCTCTCTTCCAATGATCTTTATCTGTACTCAGGTAACCTCGTTATGACGTTTTACGCCACCAATGGATTCTAAACAGAGAAAGCACACCAACTTGCAGTTCGTGGACTTAAATTGATCCGTCATGACAGGTGTGGTGCGCCAGGGACTCACGTGCCCTCGGACAGCTTCACACTCTGCCAAGTGCCAAAGATTAATTAATCTGAGAAGAGAGATTAAGATATGACTAAGTACCCTGACTTAGGGATAGAGTCATATTTACGCGTCAAAAAGATCCAGAAAAGCAACAAAACAGAACCACTATTGTCCATGTTGTGCTTATTTTAATTTTTAGCAGCCCTGTTTCTCAAAAGCCGTAGTGTAACAGATTCCTAGGTCACATTGGATCTGGGTTGTACGGATTTGGTCTAGCATCGGCTGTGCAACGAAGTCTCATACACTGAGCCTGTGAGTGCTGGGTATACCTGAGACAAAAATATATATAGGAGGGAGAGAGAGAGAGACTGGCAGGTGGTGTTTAGGAAGGGCATGGAAATTCTGTTCCTGTTTATGACTCGCTTCTATACCGACCTGTTTCCACTATAGACCTTTATAAAGCCGGACAAACAGGCAGATAGACTGTAGGAAGAAGAGGCATGATGGAGCAGAACAATGGAGAAAGAATGGAGAAGCATGAGAAAGACATAAGGGACAAGGACGAGAGGGCTGCCGCGACCAGTGAATCGAAGATCAACTACAAAGGATGGAAAGCCATGCCCTTCATTATAGGTGAGACCGAGAGCTCATTGGATGCTCTCATGCTGCTCTTTTTGGTCTAAGAACCATTTCCTGAACTTCCCATTTGGATGAAATTTTTCCAGGGAATGAGACTTTTGAGAAGCTTGGAGCCATCGGAACCTTGGCCAACCTGTTGATCTATCTGACCAAGGTATTCAACATGAAGACCATTACAGCCGCGAATATCATCAACATCTTCAACGGCACCGCGAATTTCTCTACCTTGCTGGGAGCCTTCTTCTCTGACACCTACTTCGGTCGCTACAAGACCCTGGCATTCTGCACTATTGCCTCTTACATGGTGCCTACTGCCTAATTCTTCTTCATCATCTATTTCTTGTGAATTCAGTGTATAGATTGAAGACCTAGTGGATATATAACTGATATGCCCCTCAAATCCGGCCATCAAATGACTAAAAGATGGAAGTAGATGAAATGCAATTCACAAAATGCATTACTTAAATTAGGTAACTCGGGGATGACATTACATATAATTGTCTGCTTATATCGTTACCATTTAACTGTGAAGGGACTTCAAGTAATACAACTAACGGCAGCCATCAAGGACCTGCACCCTCCGCACTGCAGCAGCGGGAAGCTCTGCACCGGCCCCACTGGAGGGCAAATGGCGTTTCTCATATTGGGGTTTGCACTGCTAATTACAGGAGCTGCAGGTATCAGGCCATGCAACTTAGCTTTCGGAGCTGACCAGTTTGATCCAAAAACCGAATCTGGAAAGAGAGGGATAAACAGCTTCTTCAACTGGTATTTCTTCACCTTCACTTTCGCCCAGATGGTTTCCTTGACGCTTATAGTCTATGTGCAATCGAATGTGAGCTGGGCCATTGGTCTAGCGATTCCTGCAATCTTGATGCTCATATCCTGCGCAATCTTCTTCATGGGTTCTAAGATATATGTGAAAGTCAAAGCCACGGGAAGTCCAATCACTAGCATGGTACAGGTCCTAGCAGTTGCTATTAAAAAGAGCAGGCTGAAGCAACCCGAGCAGCCATGGCTTTCTCTTTACTCATATACACCAGCGGAGTCTCTTAACTCAAAGCTTTCATATACAAATCAATTCAGGTAACCAGCCTACATTGACATTCCAATATAGAATTTTAGCAAGTGAACAGAAGCTCCGAAAGCAACTTAAATAAAACCAGCATCTTGAATCTCTTCTGTTTCCTTGACAGATTCCTAGATAAAGCAGCAATCAAGACATCTCGGGACCAGTTAAACCCAGATGGGTCGCCAGCCAATCCGTGGAGACTCTGTAGCATGCAGCAAGTGGAAGAAGTGAAGTGCTTGATGAGGGTGGTTCCTATATGGGCTGCCGCGGCAATTTATTTTGTTGTGATAGTCCAGCAACATACTTACGCAATTTTTCAGGCCACGCAAGCTGATCGACGCCTTGGAAACAGCAACTTCAAGATCCCAGCAGCTTCCTTCGTTGTGTTCTTGATGCTCAGCCTCACCATCTTTATACCTATCTATGATCGAATCATTGTCCCACTTTTGAGGAGGCTCACAGGAAAAGAAGGCGGCATTACATTCCTTCAAAGAATTGGCATCGGCATCTTCATCTCCATTATCTCCATGCTGGTATCGGCCTTAGTCGAAGAACGACGGAGGACCATAGCTTTAACTAGGCTGACTTTGGGTATCGAACCAAGAAGAGGTGCCATTTCATCTATGTCGGCTTTATGGCTGGTTCCTCAGTTCGCGCTGGCTGGACTCGCTGAAGCTTTTGCTTCCGTTGGACAAGTCGAGTTCTATTACAAGCAATTTCCCGAAAATATGAGGAGTGTTGCTGGGTCTCTGTTCTATTGCAGCATTGCAGTTGCAAACTACTTGAGTAGCCTCCTAATATCAATTGTCCACAGGGCGACTGCTGGAGCAGAAAGCGGAAATTGGCTTCCAGAAGATCTAAACAAAGGGAGACTAGACTACTTCTACTACCTCATCGCTGCCTTGGGGGTTCTAAACTTGGGTTACTTTTTACTATGTGCTCGGTGGTACAAGTATAAAGGAACTCCCGATGCGATCCTCGACTCAGAGTCGGAGAAGAAGATTGAAATGGCTATCATATGATGTATTTATGTAACACCCGTACAAGCTATCTACTTCTTGTAGATATAGTTGTAGCGGGCAGCAAATAACGATTGCAGACCCGTAGTGAAAGCACCAAGACGCAGTATCTCCGTTATCATGAATTCATTTTAAATAGCATAAATGTCAGCAGAATTACTCTAGTCTTGCATGGTCCGATTACCTAATCAGGGAAAAGCGACGAAAATTGATTTGGTCTATCACTGAGGTCCCAACCTTGTGACATTAATGGTGGCATTTCGAGCAAGAGTTAGCACATCATTTGATTGCAACCATGTTTTTTGTGAGCCAGACGGGGTTTATTCACCCAAGATTCAGCAAAGATGCAAGAGCATCATGTTTTTGTAGCCATAAATTAATAGATAAATAATGGGACAAAATGGAAGCTATAGAACTTGCCGGCGTCATCATATATAAATTAACAGCACATTGTAAAGGGGCTCTTTCAGCCCAGCATTGGAGATACCTAAAGTGATAAATACTAGACATTAACAACAGCTCGTCAGCGCCTTGAGGACAGAAAATAGGAAATGCGTTAATAGGAGCTAGAAGTATGATCTAAGCCTCACGATAATCTGAATACATCACCACTCTGAGCTGCACAGAATGTAAAAATCTATTACAGCATGAGATTCTTCCTCAAACTGTGTAGGCTTGCGGTATTGTGTCTAAGTCGAGCCCCTTCTGTCCGACAACTGAAACCAAATGATCTTTGAAAGTGCGAAGTTCTCTCAACCTAAAAGAGCAAATGAAAAAAAAAATCAACCAACAAAAAAGGAAAAGAAGAACACGGGAGTTCAACAGACAAAAGACAAAGCAATGTGGAATGTCCAGATTTCAGCAAGCAAAGATGACCAGACATGCTTGTACATCTTTAGATTTGTTGGTACAGCACGCTAATTGAAAGTCAAAACAAGGAGATAAGTTTTTTAAGACCAACTTACTCCAAAAGCTAAAACGTAGATTATCACTTAAATCCCATCGTTCATTTATCTTGTTCAGGGTAATCGCTATATACTTAAATAAAATATGGAATAAAAAGCCGTCTCTACAAATGAAGTGAACTTCTGATCTCCATCTATCGATAAGCCAAGGCGTTTAACATTTATCATCATTTTAGCCATCAAATGACAACCTGTTTTCCTATATTTAAGTACCTATGTTCAACATCCTCATCCTTAATTCTTCATGTTCACATGGAAGTTAGTGCATGGATGATGTTCTGGTTTACTATCTCACAGCAAAATCCTGAAATCCTAACATTACCACCTACCTAGCAATTTCAGCCCTTGTCTTAGCTTCCTCAGCCATTTGATTCAACTCCGTAGCATGACTCCGCTCACTGAACTTCGCATCAGGTGGCTGCAATCCGTGCAGCGTTCTTTGTGCATGTGCCCACTCACGTTCTCTATGTTCCTTACCGAAATCTTTCTGCCTCGTAAAGGCAATCTGCATTAAAAGCAAATGCATCAGAACACTTTCCCTGGTGAACAATTAACAGTAAAGGAAAGTTACATTCATACCCTTTGCTCAAACATGAGGTCCCAAGCCCTCCCACTCATTGCATACCGAATGAAGAACTTGATAAAATCAAGCGGGATATAGCAGATGATATTGTAAAGCCAGACCACACCAGCCCAGCCCCAACCAATTCCTTCAATAGCAGCAAATCCCCAGTTTGCATAGACAGCAATTAGAGTGGCAATCTGTTCAGAATGTACAAAAGATAAATCACTCCTGCACCACTGTTAACAAAATCAAAGAACGAGGAAACAGGGTGGTCATCAAATTACCAGCTGAGCAATCACAAAGGCCACTACCAGCAGTAATCCAGGACGCTCAACATAAGACCAACTCCGGGATCGTGTCACAAATATTAGAGCCTGACTTATAGTGCTGACTTGCAGATATATTGCTGAGGCGAGCTTCCGAAAGTCATGATGAGCTGTCTTCTCCAGAGTGGGCACTCCAAATACGTGCTGAAAAATTCCAGGCAACAGAATCTCTATGAGTGGAACCCATTCAAAGTTTGTAGAAATAGAATAAAGAAAAGTAAAATGAAAAAGACAATTTGCATCATGAATGAAACACGGAATCATGAATGAAACATGAATATACCGTGTTTCATTCATGCTCTAGATGAGAACCAGATGAACTGTACACAATCTCTGACTTGACAGTAAAACCTACATGAGAATGTATATCAATCTGAGCAACACCAATTATCTAAATTATGCAACAATCCACTTACTGGGAAGAAGTTTGTTTTGTATGCTGCCCAAAAGAATATGACTGTCATCATTGCCAAGTAACTGCCGAGGACAATGCCGGTAGTAAAAATTTCTGCCAGTTTCCAACTATCGGGAAGAGGAGATGGTTTTACTCTATCCTTTGATATTGTCATGATAGTCCCTGCAATTGCAGCAAGTAGTCAGTAGAAACACAGACCAGTAAATCATAAGAATACAGGATATTGAAACTGCAACCCCGGTCAGAATCACGTGGGCAATTAGCTGCTGCTGGGGATCAAATGGGAAGGAGCGACTAACCATCATTGAGGATTGCTATGATCAGGACCATAAAAGGTGGAAAGTCAAACCTCCATATGAGGGCCAGCAGCATGAAACCAAGCTGCGACCATTGAAAAGGGAAATACATTACATTGGAAAAAACATGAGGTCATGGTTCTAAGTTACTTGATTTTGGGTGCAGATCAAACAGATTATTCTGCTAGAGATCTGGAAAATGCCGACGGCATGATATGTAAAAGAATAAAGGTCACCGACTCACCACAATACGGATTGTAATGGAGACAGCATATATCTGCCAAAGGCGACATACATAGAAAAAATCGATTAAATGGGAAATTTATCAGTGAAGAAAATAATGAACATATTCCAATCAAGATAATGTGCCAAATTATCTCATCAAGCTCTGTGGATGAGAAATCGATAGAAAAATTAAAATGAGGCCCAATACATACAGTGTAATTTTTCATCCTCTGGAATATCGCACGGCTGGTCAGAACAGCACTAATAATCACGCTAAGGCCAGGTTCTGTGAGGACAATGTCAGAAGCACTACGAGCTGCATCAGTTGCATCAGCAACAGCTATACCAATGTCGGCTTTCTTGAGAGCAGGAGCATCATTCACTCCATCTCCAGTCATTCCACAAATGTGCTTCCTTGCTTGCAGTCGTTTCACAATTTCATATTTGTGCTCTAGACACAAATTATTATGATGAAAATTAACAACAACAATCAAGTTTTAGTTATCAAATTCTAGAAGCCTCCCCACATGATCAGAGAGTATGGACATGAATCAAGGGAACACAGAAAAGGATTTAAGAAACATGAAGAATACTAAATAGGTGCATGCTCGTGGGTAGGTTTTTGTATCCATAAGCAGATGAGTGCCATACCAGGGAAAACACCAGCAAAGCCATCAGCCTTTTCTATCAGCTCATCAATCGGTACTGCATCAAAGGACTCATTTTTGTTTTGCCCCAGCAAAGCAGATGAAGGATACATGTTGGTCCCCATTCCCAAGCGACGACCAGTTTCTTTTCCAATGGCCAGTTGATCACCTAATAAAGGTCACAGTGCTCAGTCAGTGCTCAACACAATCAGAAAACCAAAGAACAATGCGTAGTTTTTTCCATTATAATGAGAGAGCTAGAATTTCCATTTACTTAGAACTTTGCACGAGAAATGAAACGTGATATTATGTCATCCAAAGACTAACCAAGTCAAGAAACGCAAACAGAATGTGTGTCCAAATAGGATGACACAATGTTAAGCATCTAAATATGTCCATTTTTTTTTATCCGAAGTATTTATTCAGAGGTTCTCCTCACTGTCCATTAGAACAGACACAAAAGGAGGAAAACAACCAATGAAGGCTTTTGAACATAAATGCTGACATAACTAAATATGAGAAAAAGGACGTAATCAATATTGGATATTAGGACTTTGAATTTGAGGAAATAAAACTGAATCACATGCAAATGCTTCAGTATGACAAAACTGCCAAAACATTCACCACACTGCAAAGGTACCTGTTCATACTTAACAAGATCCAATGGAGTATCAAGGTAATCACTTTTAAATGCACATCACCGAAATAAAGCCAAATCATAGCTTCACGTATAGTGAGCACTCTGTGCTTCAGACTTTCCATTCGTGAAGCAAAATAAAAAGGTAAATGAAATATACAAATGTAAAAAGTCCAATTCATGATGACTGCTATGCTGATTTATGCATGAAGATGGGCAACACAACTGCGCAAATATTTGTGAACTTCTGGATCACTAACAGTAGACCAATATATTCCAAGGCCAATCATACTTGGAGATGAAGATAAATCAGAGACCAACCAGTGATCATCTTAACATTCACTCCAAGATTCAGAGCCCTTCTTATCGTCTCTGCACTGTCATGCCTGGGTGGGTCAAAAAGAGGCATGACACCAATGAACTGCCACGGGCCTCCGGCACTCTCTTTCTGTCCTTCAGGAACTTCCTGGATGTACAAACCGCAACATGAAGCTAATTCTGAACAGGAGAGCCAAAAAAGGTATGCAATATCTAGGGAAACAGGATTTAAAGAACGTGGTCAATCACCTGATATGCCACAGCAAGAGAACGTAAACCACGCTCTGCAAACTTATCGATCACACCATGAACTTTGCGCTCAATTTCTGACTTATTGTGTGCAAGGTTTAGGATCTGAGAACCATATAAAAGGAGGAAGCACTATTAAACTAATCCAAAACATGAGAAAACTGAAGCACTGTTAAGGAGGCATAAAATTCTGATTTCACCTGCTCCGGGGCACCTTTGCTCACTCTGTGCATTTTACCTTCACTATCAATGTAAGTCAAAGCAGTTCGCTTGTCAGTAGGATTGAAAGGAAGAAAATGTACTTCATGAATGCCAGCCCGAGCCTTTGCATTGCCAAGAAAGATGGAAAGAGCGGATAAGTCAAAAATCGAGCATAAAAAAATTAGAACGGTGACAAAAACAAAAATATTTTAAATCTAACTATACACCGTATACTCACCTCCTTGGGATCTGCAAGCATCCCCACTATTGCAGCATCTATTGCGTCTTGGTTCTCCAATCTAGAAGCTCGTGCTGCCATCAAAACGATGGTCTCTTTATCCACTCCTTTTGCAAACACCTGTAAGTCGTGTTCAAAAAAAATCAAGAGTTCAGGGAACAACACCAATAAAAAGAGGCTCCTAAAACCAATGATGAAAGAACATACGAAAAAACAAAGACAAAAGCAAAAAATATATACTATACATGTATATATATGACCGACCTCAATAAGATTCTGATCAACTGTAAGCTTGTTCAGCGTGAGCGTCCCCGTCTTGTCACTGCAAAGCACATCCATTCCAGCCATCTCTTCAATGGCGGTCATCCTCTTCGTGATGGCTCCCTAGAATCAACATTAGCAGATCAGCAATCACACTCCCTATAGCACTGTCAATCAAAACAACTCACCTGCTGAGATAATCTATGCGAACCAATAGCCATCGTCACAGACAACACAGTAGGCATTGCAATTGGAATTCCTCCTATGAGTAGCACAAGGAGATTGTCGATTCCAGAACGGTATTCCCTGTCTTGAATTGGGTACATGACAATAATCTCGACTATCATCCCCAACGCAATTGAGCATATACAAAAGTTCCCGATCGCAGTCAAAACCTGAAACGCAATGATAATACAAATCGTTGACAACCTAAACACATCAAACAGAAAGCCAAGCCTAATGTTTACATAGAATTATCGCCTTGCCTTCTGGAAGTGTCCCACTTGGTTAGTCGTATCAACTAGGTGCGCAGCCTTTCCGAAGAAGGTGTGGACACCAGTTGCAATAACCACCGCTTCGATTTCTCCTTGTTTGCATGTGGATCCTGAATAAACCCCGTCTCCAGGGCCTTTCGTCACAGGAAGAGACTCGCCCGTCAAAGCAGACTGTTGGGTAGTAAATCTCAGTAATGGGTTAACTCATCATTTCAAACCCAATGGTAACGAAGAAGTCACCTGGTCAATCTTCAGAGGATCTCCTTCAAGAAGGCGAGCATCAGCCGGAATGATGTCTCCCAGTTTGATACTGACAATATCACCAGGAACCAGGATTGAAGCATCCTGCTCACCCCATCTTCCATCTCTAAGTACCTGCATCATAAGTGCGAATCACCGCAACCATTCCACAACATCAAAATGTCAAAGAACATCCAAAGATCACTTGATTGCAACTAACAGAACATGTTGCCGCAGTCCCATACCTTAGCTTTGGGAGCAAGACGAGCCATAAGCGCAGCTGCAGCGTTACCGGCATTGTTCTCCTCGATAAAGCTAATAGTGGAGTTTATAAACAGAAGAGTGACGATGCCTATGAAATCTTGCCAATCTGGAGGCTTGCCCTGCAAAGGAAGAATCAGAAACAAATGGATACCATCTTTCACAAAAACTCAAATTTTACCCTAAAAAGGAAAGAGAGACAGAAAAGTAGAGGAAAATTCACCAACCCCTCCATTTGTAAGTGCAATGGCCATGATAGCAGCAAGCTCCATGACCCAGGACAGGGGATTCCACATGAACCCCAAGAACTTCAAGAATTTGCTCTCCTGAAACAAATCAACAAAGTGCAAATCTTTATTATCAACAAAGACCCACAGACACACACACATTGGTCAAATCAAAAGACAGTGAGTGATCTCAGTGCCTTCTTCTCTTCAAGCTTGTTGTGGCCAAAAAGTTCCAGCCTCTGCTCAGCAGCCGCCGAGGTGAGGCCTTCTCTGCTACATACCAGGGATTGAAACACCTCCTCAATGGGTATGTTCTCCTGCACTCACCAACCAAAAGACTGCATCAAGTCTCAAACTTTTCAACACCACCACAAAAAAAAGCTCGCATCTTTTCGGCCGAGATCCCTTACCAGATCGACGGCCTCGTTCAGCACTGCCTCCAGAACCGGAGCCTTCTCCCCCATCTCTTCCCCCCTCTCTCTCTCTCCCCCTCTACCTGTCACAACCCAGAGAAGCGAAATTCTTCCCAAGAATACCAAGCACAGAGGAAGACGAGGAAGCAAAACGAGCAAAAGGGTAGCGCTCAAATAGGCTGCCAAGGACGAAAAGGAGAAAGCATTCTTTCTCTCCGGAAATCCTCTTCCGTCGTTATCTGTCAACTTTCAACCACAAGTTCCGGAGTCCAAGAAATAGCAGGAATCTTTCGCTCCAAATTTGCTTCCGTGTGCAGCGTCGTACGGTGCGCTGGAAGTAGTCGGTACGTTTGGTGCAGCAGTACGGGGAACAGCACCGTGGAAAGCCGAAAAAAAAAAAGGAAACCTCGAATCCTAGGACGACACCGGTCTGCAATTATAAGTCAGCTGATAATCCTAGTATGCTTTTAATGAAGTCCAATTTAGTCTTTTTTTTTTAGGACTTTAGAGCTAGAATAATTCGATTTTTATTGAAGTGGGGCAACTGGAATCTTGCAAAGTATGTGAATTTGTAGATTTTCGCAAAATTTTCTATAGTTTTCAAAAGCTAAAAATGCATTTTTTTTTTTTTTTTATTAATTCTCGACCAAAAAAGTTAAGATTTTTCGTTAGTTTTTTGCCGGAATTTTCTCTCTCTCTTTCATTTTTTTTTTTTCCTCACTTCACAGTGACCCAGAAAATAGCTTTAGGTAGGTGGACTAGAAAATAGCAGTGTGTCAAGATGTCAAAGTCAACAACTACTCTGTCCACTCCGCCATAACGCCGACTAAGACCAAGTACACCGTACAAGTCCAAGTACTCCGTACAAGCATAATTTCATATTTAATAATGTGAAATTACCACAATGGTCCTTGAACATGTAACGCGCAATCCTGATTTTGGAGTTTTAATCCATTCATTGTGATCTTGGAACTATTGATAAATGTTCAATTTGACCCATAAATTATATAAAAATATTCAATATCCTTTTTCTAGTTAATTCAAGATGACAAAGTATGCCGATATGACTTCCGACCCATAAAGTTTAAACGGTGGACCAAATAAGGAAGCTACACATGGCTTATAATATTCCGTGTCACCAAATAACATCTAATTTGTTGTTTGTATAAATGAAATTATTTCATTGAACATTTATCAATAATCCAGAGATCATATTGAACAAATTAATAGGTCATGGACCATATTACACATGTTAACTCATCATTTTCATGTACTTATGAATTGATTCTTGGTATGTGGGGTAAAATTTATTATATGGGAGTATATTGAAAAGAAAGTAACTCTCTCCAAAATTATAAGATAGACTAATATTGCTTATACTCGATTTGGTGTATGAATATGTTTAGTAATGATACGTGTTTATCGACACAACCCTTGTACATTTCATGCCCGTTTAAAAGAGAACACATGTTTTGTGAGCTTCTTCCATGAATCACGAGGCATTTTGCCTCGAGATATGCGACAAAAAAAACTCCATCGTTTGATGGGGATGACAATTTTCTTTTCGTCCGACATTACCTAAATACATTGAACATATATCAACGACATCCTTGTATATTTCATGTGTGTTTAAGAGAGAACACATGTTTAGCAAGCTTCTCAATGAATCAAATCCTCGTGAATCACAAAGGCACTTTGCCTCGAGATATGTGATGGAAAACTTTGTCCTTTGACGGGGACAATGATTTTCTTTACATCCGGCATGACCGAAACGGGTCATGAGATTCATCGGTAGATTCTTGCTATTTTCTAGAAATTCAAAAGTACAAGCGATCGACTCGGAACTAGATCCGACTCACTGTGGAGTCCAAAAGGAAAAAGTCATAGGATTGATCTGGTCTTGGCTTGGTATTAATGGCCGCCCGAATCGATCCGGCAGCTTAGGGCCAAGACAAGTGGCTTGCTTGCTTGCACCGGTTAAGATGGCCAAAGATTTCCACACCTACTCCTTTTAATCCTTATTTGAAGTGACATCCAAGAAAATTGCCTTGCCAACACAAGCAAGCAAAGGATTCCATTCCAGAAGGAATTCAAATCACGACATAAGTTCCACGAATTATTGATTCAAATCCGATGCAATCATTTCGCTACTCGAGGCGCTTGCGTTCGAAATACGGCATACTTCCGCCGTCCCTCTCTTTCCTCGACAGAGTTTATCGTAAATACGAGATCGGATGTACCGAGTTCCGTGCATTTCGGCACTTTCGACCTACGGAATTCAATGAGTCCTTTGACGTTGGAACACAAGGCCAGCTAAGTTGTGTGCACTAGCTTCTCGATCGCAAGCGAGATTGTTCGGACAAGTTATTTTATATTTCAATCGGGATGGTGATATTCAAACGATCGAAGAAGAGGAAATCGAGAATCTTTAAAATCCCAAAAACAAAATTATCAAGATTAATCGCGACTGTCCATTCAAAATAGGAAGGAGAAACAGACGCAAATGATCCCTAAGCTCAAGTACAATGTACAATATAGTCCTTAAACTTCTAATTTGTTTAATACGGTCATTGAACTTTCAATGCGATTACTAAATTTTTAAATATTTTCATTTAGTCTAAAGAGTATATTGAACATTCATTCGTGTTTTAAATACCATATTGAATAAATTGAAAGTGTATGGATGATATTACACGTATAACCAAATTTTAAGGACCATATTACACAACTTAAAAATTCAAGGGCCACATCATTTATCCTATTGTCAAAAATAAAAAAAAGTTATCGAAAAAAAGCGCCTAATATATTTTTTCCCCAATATAAAATAAGGTTTATCAAATTAATCAGTTGATACTATGCGGGGCCCACGTCCTGTTCAACCAGACAGGCATGTCCGACGTAATCCATGCGAACGAATGGACTTTCGACATGCGGCTTGTCCCGCTCTCCGGACAGTACTAATCTGTAGCACCTCTCTTCTTTTTTTTCTTTTTTCCTTTTATCCAAAAGTTTATGAACGATATTACACGTATAACCAAAATTCAATCATATTACACGACTTAAAAATTTAGGGCTACATCATTTGTTATATTGTCAAAATAAATAAATAAATAAAAGTTATTAAAAAAACGCGCCTAATATATTTTTCCCCCAATATAAAATAACATTTATCAAATTAATCAGTGATACTATGTAGGGATGGGGCCCATGTCTTGTTCAACCAGACAGGCTTGTCCGGTGGAATCCATGTGAACGAATGCACTTTCCACATGCGGCCTGTCCTACTCTCCGGACAGACGTACTCGTCCGTACTTGTCCGTAGCACCTCCTTTCTTTTTTTTCTTTTGTCCGAATTTAATGATTCTTTTTCCTATTTTTTATCAAAAAAAAAAAAAAGGTGGTCAAAGAATAATATGCGGTGGAGCGCAACCGACGCACCAACTCTCGGCGGGACCCAGAACATCCTTGACCGTCAATCACGGCCCACGATGTTCTATCAGAGAAAAAAGATGTGAGAAAACTGAAACATCTAATGGAATATTTATATATTTATAAGGAGTGTAATTTATCACGTGGTGAGAAAATTCGACGTTCTTGACTCAGCGTCGAAATTTTGCTTTTAACTTCATTAAATTCTTGTCTGATAATGAAAATTTTGGCGATGATTACGTGCGCAAACATGAACTCGCTATTTACGCTGTAGGGTAGCATGAATTGTTCCTTATTTAAAATTTGATATTATCAGGTCGCTTTTTTTTTTTTTTTTTAGGGGGTCAAAAGGTCGCTATTTTTTTTTTGTCATAAGAAGGTTACTAGTTTAATGACTCAGGCTCCGTTCGTTTCGCAAAAAATAAGTTTAAGAAAAACATTTTTCGAATTCTCTAGCATTGGTTTCACAAGAAAGAAATTGCTTAGGGAAAATATTTTTCATGAAAGGAAAATCTTCTAAATTTGGGGAAAATATTTTCTACTTTTCAAAAGTGGAAAACATTTTCCTCACTTGGTCTCTCTTGTCTCATACCCCTACAAGCTCTCACTTCCTCCTCCTCCTCCTTTTTTTAATTTGAATTATGTTTTTATTTTTTATTTTTCTTTCCTCTATCTTGCCTCTTCTTCCTTATTGGCCGGTCGGCTAGCGACCAACCATAGGAAAGCCTCGAGCTCACTAGTGAGCACAAGGCTCACCCATCTTTGGCAAGCTCAGGCTCGCCACTTGCCAATCTGGTGAGGCCCAAGGCTGGCGAGCTCCGCTCGTCAAGATGCACGATTGGCAAGCAACGAGCTTGAGCTCGCCTATGGTTAATCGCCATTGCCAACAACCGGCCAAGAAGAAGAAGAGGAAATCAAATAAAATAAAAAGAAGAAACAATTTAATAATTGATTTTTAAAAACTAAAAAATAATTGAAAATCGATTTTTATAAAAAAAATTAATGAAAATTTGATTATAAAAATAAAGTAAATGAGTGTATGGAGGAAAAGATTTTCCTTATCGAATAGAGGAAAATATTTTCCACATTTTCAGGTTTCACCCGAACATCAAATAATAATTACATTTTTCTAGAAAATGGCTTCTTGAAAAATATTCTCCAGAAACGTTACATTTTTTCGCATAACAGACTCTCAAAATCCATCCATTTTAGTTAGCATGCCCCTCGACTCTAAGTTGACGAGTGTTATATAAAAGGAATGACTCGCTAAAGATAATTTTGTATATATTGGGATGTGGCGGTTCTTCAAGTCATAAATTTTTCTCATAATCATATTTTTGGTCGAATTTTTTCATCATCAATTAAAATATATATATTGGGACATACCATTATCTTTTTATTTAGACAATACGTATAATTTATCTGAAATTCGATGGAGGCAAAACTCAATCTGCAAATTACAATATTGTAATTACATAAACAAAATATTCGATCACAACTTCAAAGAAGTAAACGGGGCCACAAAATATTAATCCGTGCATGTTGGTGACCATAAATCCAATCGTTTGTACTTGATGGTATGATATATCACATATATGTGTGTATTTAAACCACGCTTAAGTTTGTCTCTTAATCACTATTCTAATGGGGAGAATTATCAAAAAAATCCTACATCTATTATACTTGTACCAACTAAGTCATAAACCTTTTAATTTGGTCAGTTTGATCCTAAATCTTTTAACAATTTGCCAATATAGTCATTGCACCCAACTTTCGCTTGAAATCGCTAACATAAATGTTGGCAATCCTAGGTGGTAACAACTAACGCCAATATGGACAAAAAAAATTCAAATTTTTTTTTATTTTGTTTCTTTTTTTCTTCTCTTTTCTTCTCTCCTTCCTCCACTAGTCATTGGGCCTCAACAATGGTCAGCAATCAACCACAAAGAGAGGTTCACCCTCTCGCTAGCCTCAAGCAAGGCTCGCCTTCATTGAATCAAACAGGGTTTGACCTCACCACCAGATTTGGTGAGGTCAAGCCTCATCCAAAACTAGTGAGGTCAACCCATGCCAACCCTGCCAGCCCTCACTAGAGGAAGAATAAGAGAAAATATAAAAAACTGAAAAAAAAATTCTGTCAGCATCAATTGTGCCATGTAGAGCTATTGAAGTCCACATTAGTGATCTATAATCAAAATTGGCCGGAATAACTACATTGCAAATAATCAAAAAGTTTAAAACTAAATTGCCAAATTTAAAAGTTCATAACTAAATTAGCGTAAGGGCAATGGATTTAGGATTTTTTTTGATAATTTTCCCTAACTAATTTCTTGAGGTTAATTCAAATGCTTGGATTTCCAAGTAAATGCTTCTCTTTAATTGACAATGATGGCAACATTATCATTAGAGACATAAGAAATTCGAATGAAAAATAGGAACAGGATAAAACGAGAACGATCTTAAATTTTAAAATGACAAAACCTTTTCTAAAGGAGTTCACCATATTTCTTTTTCCCAAACGTTTAATAAATCACCCCATTCAAATAATTAAGATTTATCATTCGTGCATATGTTTTTAATAATGTCAAGTGGTGCAGGATCACGATAATCCGCTTTAGTCATGTCGGGCGATTAAACAAGCATAAATTAAAGATTAGAAATCCAACCAAGAATTGACTGACGCAAAGGTGGAGTAGTCACTTCACATTTTCTTAGGCTTTGATTACCGACATGAAGCCTTCATAAGAACTAGTCACGCGTGATTGAACCACTTCGCTTGTTGTCTTTTGTGCATATTTCGTGTTCCGAAAGACAAGCCGTATTTACATTGCGCACGAAACCCTATGAAATGGGGCTCGAATTATGTATCAAGGGTTGGTATTTGTTAGTCAAAAATCATCGAATCGAAGTTAAACCGAGCGGGTAAACAGCTGACCTAGCCAATACCAAACTACCCGTATTAAAAAAAGAAGACAAGCATGAATCGACGTGAACATGAGATCGACGACTCCTCTCCTACCAAAGCTCGTCACACGACACCTCAAGCTTCACGATACGCGCAAACGTCGAAAGCATGAATGGACCCAGATGTGAAGCACAAGCACGGCATGTATACAGCCATGCACGCCAAGTTAGACCCATTCTACTTTCATCTTTACTTAGTCTTCGTTTAGCATCACGATTACAAAAATGATGGATCACATGCTTGAATGGATGGGATTGCTATAGGGACTTCACCATGCAAAAAGGAAGCGAGAAAGGCAGGAATTATTGGAGATGGCGGGCGATTGATTGGCCATTGGGCTTTGGTATCTTTGCCACTCCATGTTCAAACACCGTGCAAGTGGAGTCTAATCATCTTGCTGATTTCCAATCCAAGATGCAGCTTGATTTCATGGACCCATCCTGCTTTGCCTCTGTCTTTTCAATGCAAAAGATAATGTGGAACGGAGCCGACTTCTTTGGCTTCTTCTCCAATTGGAGTTGAATAAGGTGGGGTGGTGACATAAAGCCATCCGAAAGCAAGAGCACTTGAGAAAAAGTACCGTCGTTATCTCTCAATTTCAGTAGAGTCGTGGTGCCCTAGGTTTCCTCTTGCTATGTCTCTGTCCTCTAGTGATGCTTTTTGGAGTCTAAGCCCTCGCTGCCCTTTCTATTTGTGACACACTCCTGGTCGGTCTTACCAGAGGAATGAGATCGATGACGGGCCAGGCCGGGCTAGCCGAAGGGCTTGCGAATCCGACATCACTATCCTACTGCCGACTCAGTTTGCTCTTCGAAACAAACCCAGAAGATCAGACTGAACAAAGGAGTTGGGCATGGGACTATTGATAATTCTAAAATGTCTCGCATGTACTAAACTCGCCCGAATTGATCAGGTCTTATTTACCCTGAGCTAAAAAGTAGACTTGTCCAACCCACATTTCATGGGCTGAGTTGTTCTTTGAATTAATTATACTCAACAAATAGGTCGTAACTGAGTTTAAAATGATGAAGTCCTACAAAATATGAGTTTTAAATGGATTCAAATCTTATTTAAATCCAACCCACTTCTGAAACTCTCTCACCCTCTCGATCTCGCGTTCGCTCACTCCACACTCTCACCTCACTTTGGGTATAGTAGTTTTTCTAGACGTTGAATATTAAAGTATTTTAGCTATACAGGTCAGGTCAGGCATGAATTGGGTATGAGTATATGTTAATAAATTTGTATTGCATAAAAATGAATCAAAACAAGTTATATAGATCAATTCAGTTCGGACCATTTTTAACCTGATCCAAACCTCTGACTGAACCCACCTATTTAATAGTTCTACTCGAAAGTCAAGAACAATTGAGCACTGGAGAAGGAGCTATTTGTGTCAAGATTTATTTTCTATGATTGATTCAGGCTTCGCAATGAAGCAGGTTTATAAAAATGAAACAAAGGAAGACAAACTGTAGGCCATGTGCTGCTGAAAATCAGATCAATGAAATGGAATGACGCTGCCCAATGATCAAAAGCAATCTACCATTCTTTTCCAAGCTGCAAACGATGAGACGTCACAAATGGACCTTTTGAAGAGCAAAGACCAATATCACATGGCAATCGTGAAAAGTTCGACCAAACTTACAGATATAATCCTTTTAGTTAAACCTTTTCATTGCACCATATAGCAATTTTCTGTCCCCGACTATATGTCCGATCGAGATACAAAAATGCCAAAAAGCAAAAAATAGTGAACCATGGTCGGCCAACATCCCGAGCCCCTTAAGACTACCTACTATTCACATTTTTCCAACATTCTAGAGATATATCTGTACATCCCAAAATAATAGTAAAATGCTCCCTGGTAATATTCTGTGAAAAATTGTCTTAATACTGTCAGTTAAGACAATTTCTCACAAAACACCACCCAGAACCCTTCTTAAATCAGATTTCTGATCTGCAGTTAGTCTTGAAGGATATTTGACATCAAATTTAATTCTCAAATTTCCCTTTCTCCCGTGTTCTCTAGAGATAGGCATCCCTTCATTGGGAACGACCTTCTCCAAACCAGGTTTGATGATATCGTTGAGTGGGATCACAAGATTTCTACCATCCAGGGTTGTCAATTCAAGGTTCTTACCAGTAAGCGCCTCCAGTAATGTTATTTCCTGGTTGACCACCAGATCATTACCATCTCTCTTGTAAACTGCATGCGGCTTCTCATCCACCACAAATATAAGATCTGCAGGGATTACGCCAGACTCCTGATTGCCCTTCTCAGGGAAAGTGATCTTTGTGCCTTTCTTCCAACCTGGTCTAATCTCAATGGTTAATATCTCCTCCACAGTGCGAATTTTACTGAAAGGAGATGAAAGAAATGTGATCAGAGATCAGACAAAATAGAGAACGGGACAACAATGGAAAATGGGGCACCAGGCCGGGCAGAGGGGTTGCAAATTTGCTTATTCTCTCAATTTAGCAGAGTCAAGATACATTTTCATATCTATAGTGTAGTCCGGCCCAAAAAACATCTTGCTCTTAACGGATATTTGTGAAACAACTCTGTCATCTTAATAGCCATAAGAAAAACAGTGAACAGACAGACAAGGTGTGGAAAGAAAATGGAACAGTCTCAAATTGTCATTTATCATTTCTTGCATTCAGTTCCAACTTTGCCGAAGCACAATGGGTCAATAAATAAGAAGGGCCTCATGATTAAGCTACCTATCATGTATCATCTAAAGCCTATCTGACTTTTCTACTCTGAAAACGCTCACTTGGAAAACAATACGCCTATACTCAAGAAATGATCTTTCACCATAATCAATCATGCAATTCCAAAATGACTAGTGATGGGAGTATAAATTAGAAACGAGGAAGAGTGGCAAGGCCAACTTGAGAAAATGAAGATTCAAAGCTGATCAACTTGAAACATGTGCCAAGTGACAACCTCATTCTAGGGCCTTTACAACATGGTAAGAAGTGATGCTGAAAATATAGAGGTTCTTCACTGCGCTGTGTAGAGGAAATGGTGAAAAGAAAGCAGGGGAACCTGGCACAAATCTAAAAGCTACTTGATAAACAAACTTTCCTTTATCTCCTGATGATGTTATTGTTAATGGCAAAAGGAAACTCTCAATTTATTCAGTCATAACCGAAGAGGCTGCTGGACGAAATATAACCACAAATTAGAAAGCAAGATAATGGCTAATAAACTGTCAACCAATTACTCCCTAAACCTTCACCATGAAAAAATACTCTTCACTGTAGACAGTAGAACTAAAAAGCTTCCCAATTCTTGTTTAGACAACAAGTAGTTAAACATGCAATTCCTAGTCTTAAAATCAAGCAATCAAAGCATGTAATTTCTATGGTCTCAAGTAATCTACGCAAATTGTTGATGATATTTATTCAACTGCCAGAATCCCCAATGAATCCATTTCTCCTCACAATCATATTTTTCCTAAAAACTGCCCACAAAAACCTCAAAAATCTCCCAAGCAAGTATTGTACGTAATGCCAAACCAATCGGACACCATCCATCACATCCTTCCATGCATGGTAAACAAGACTCAAATCATAACCCCATTGTGCAGAGTGCAGACTCAATGATTAACCTATCCAATAAGCAGCGTAAACTTAAGTGTTCCTCTCCACCAACGCAATAGTACCTACATTCTACAATCTATGCGGTCCAAGAGGACTGCACTTCAATCATGACTGATTTCACTTCCGCAAATCACAATCAAACTCTCACCCATACACCTGAGATGAACACTTAATGGGCCAATATTGAGTGTTTGTCAAACATATCAGTTTTACAATGAATAACCTTCTATAAAACAAGCTTCACGATCCCTCGACCATCAAATAGATTCCTAGTAAATCTAGCACCAGATTACTAATGCATCTGCAATGAAACAAACTTCTATGTAAAAATTAGCCCTCCAACTATAAGAATACGAACTCCCGAAGCAATCAGAACATTGCAAACCCAAATTTATTCACCCTGCGCTAATTGCCGCAGGAAGTTTTCAGGACCATATCAAAGATAAAACTTTTTACCCTTTTTTCGGAAATTTCAGCATCTCCACGATTTGGACTCATGAATCGAATGTAATGCAAAAAACTCCATGGCACCAAGTGAAAATGCCATCAAAGAAACAGACTGCAACACCAACAACCACAATACAAAGTACAAATCAGAACACCGGATAACATACCCGAACCCATCGGAGATCGTCCTCGAAATCTTCATCTTCTTCTTGGCTCCTCTATAGAGCTCCTCCAGGCTACACGGCAACGCGTTCTCCACCGGCGCTTCCTTCCTCAACTCCCCACCGCCGCCGTGGCTGGCGCTCGCCCCGCCATTCGAAGTCTTGAAGAACCCATCTCCTCCGTACGCCCTCCTCCCTCTCCCGCCGCCCCCTCCTCCGTTGCTCTCCGATCCGAAGAACTCCGCGTATATATCCTCCGCGTCCCGCGGGTTGAACCTGAACGAAGCCCCGCTGCCGTTGAACTGGTGGTGGCCGCCCTGGTTCGGCCGGTGCGCGAAATGCGGCTGCGCGCCCCCTCCCCGGGGCGGGATTTGCCCGGACTTGAGGGCCTCCTCGCCGTAGAGGTCGTAGATCTGGCGCTTCTGGGAGTCGCTGAGGACGTCGTAGGCCTCGGAGATCTGCTTGAACTTGGCCTCCGCCTCGCTCCGCTTGCTCGTCGGGTTCTTGTCCGGGTGCCATATCATCGCCAGCCGCTTGTAGGCCTTCTTCAGGTCGTCGTCGCTCGCGTTCCTGTTCACCTTCAGTATGTTGTAGTAATCCACCCCCATTCTCGCACCTCCTCCTCCTCCTCTTCCTCCGACAGAACCTCCTCCGTCCTCAGCTTGCACCTCGTCTCCAGCACCGCCCGCGCGAACCACGTCGCCGGCGAAAACCGGGCCCTGCACGGCGGCGCGTGGCGTTTCGCCGGACGGAATCGCTGCTGCCCTGCGGTCCTGGAAGATCGGAAATGGCGGATGGTCTAGGGTTTGATTTTTTGATGGGAATGCTGCCTGTGGCCGCCGGAGGGGAGGAAGAAGAAGGGCCGGCGACCGTTGGATGGGAAACGGAAAATCGGGGCGCGGGGATCCGACGGTTGCGGTTGTGGACAGCGTTAGAGAGAGAGAGAGAGAGAAGAATGGCGGGGGAATATCGAGTGGGTCCCACGAGAGGGGAAGTCTGACTACATGACCGTGGATTGGGAGAACGTGGCGGCAAGCAAGGTGGACATGGGCCGGCCAGACCTGTGCGAACCGGATTCGAACCGGTTTTTTCCCTCTGGACCGAGATTCAAGGGCGAATTTATCGATTTTTTTATTTACTTAGTTTGTTTTGTCGAAAATGAATGATTTTAAAAAAGATTAATATATTAAAAAACCTTAAACTGATACACACGTATAATAATTTACTCAAAACTAATTTTTTAACACGAAAAACCCTAAATTTGGGTACTTATGACAAATTTACCATTTGTTAACTTTCATTAAATTATACTAACAAATGATATAATTGTCATATATATATACTATTCGGGGTTTTTGACAATCAAAAGAATTACTTTGGGGTGGATTTATCATAAATGTATTAATTTAAGGTTTTTTGTGGTCATTTATGATAAATTTATCGCAAGTGTATCAGTTTAATATTTTTCATGATCAACAAATTAGTTTTAAATAAATTTGTCATCAATTTGGAGTTTTTTGAGGTATTAACTCATTAAAAAATACATTTTCTAAAGATAATGATTTGTATTGCTTGCAAAAATGAATGAATTCATCGTTCACGAAAATAGTTAGATATAAATTATTGTTGATAATAAAAAAAATCAATTAACTAATTATTTCAAATGATACGGGCAATCATTTTTTAGAAGCATTTTCAATAATATTCATTTTTTGCAAAACAAATAAAGTCTATAGCAATAAAGAGTGTGACTTGGAAGTGTGCAAACAAAGCAAGACTGCCTGGATTGCTTGGAACCGGACCAGATTGGCTTAAAATTGGTGATTTCCGTGGGGACCTATTTGATTCTCAGTTCCAATTTACTAAAATCAGTGAGTAATGATCAAGCCCCCAATTCCAAGTGTGCAACTGCTCATCTGGGCTGAACAGGTACATGCACACGTATATTTTTTCTAATTCTTACGTTTCAACTTGTTAGTTCAAAGCCCTAGTTATCTCTTCATCTCTCGCCTCCCTCTCTCACTCTTGCTCTCAATGCCCTACGGCCTCGTCGACCCCTTTCTCACTATCATTTTCGATCACCTCCGGCCTCATCACTCCCTCCGTCACGCTCACTCTCAATCACCTTTGGCCTCTAACCTCATCATTCACCCTCATATCTCGAACCTCTTCCGAAGTTCGGTCATTTCGATAAGTTCCATGGACTGATTAGTGGGCGGTTCTCAATTATGGGATGAGAATTTTCCACCCTAAAACTAATCGTCCCTAACATGACCTACCTCTTATAAGCATACAAACCACACGCCTTTCAAATCATCTACTGATTTTCTAAAGTCCATTTCAAATGATAAAACTGAAATGTGCAAAAAGATTACTTTACATATGGGAAAATGACACGACTAATCCTCGAACTTTGAAAGAATATGCACCATTACTCCTAAATCTTTAATTTGTTTGATATGGTTCTCGAACTTTGACCCAACTTATAATGTTGTCACTAAACTTTTAATTTGTTCAATGTGATTCTTAAACTATTTGTAAATGATTAATTTAGTCCCTAGATATGTGAAAAGCGACACAAACGAAAGGATTAAATTAAGCTTAAAAAAAGGATTACACCAAACTTTTATAAGTAGTTTAGGAACCATATTGATGAAATTAAAATTTTGGAAAAGATATTACACATTGGGTCAAAATTCAAGGATCACATTACACATATAAAAGTCCATGAATGACATTGCACGGTAGACGAAAGTTAGGGATTATTTGTGTTGTCCTTTGTGCATATCAATATTAATAGGGGTGGCATATGACAAAAATATTCATAACACACATTATCGATTCATTTCTTTTGAAAAATCTCATTTTCATAACATGAATTTGTCTTCTTCTCTATTGTGTGATAAAGATCTAATTGAGAAGGGTAAGATGGACAGAGATGAGCTCGACTTTACGTGCTACGGCCATTTAATTAGCTCCCATGCGAGGTCCAATTCAATTATTTTTGTGGTGTGACACTGGTCAAAAAATGTGCAAAGTCATACCACGTACCACAGATGAACTTCTAAACAATTGGACGTATTCATTATCAAGCAAGAACTTGATAAAATGGAAAATCAATATAGTCTCAATTTTGTTTTTGAGTACTTTTTATCCTTGTACTTTTACGCCTATCTTATCTAATTAAGTTTTCTATTTTCGCAAGAGAGACAACGTATGAAGTACAGGTCAATCTCGCAGTAGGCTTTTCACCAGCTTTTCACCTATTCCTCCCACCTTCATTGGCATGGGCGATTATTATATCAGCCTCTTAGCTCCTTAAACATCCTTCATTGTGAGTGCGATAGAGTTTACCCTTCTCACATGAGAGAGCCTCCTAATTCCTAGATATATATTTTTCTTCGGGGATACCCAAAATAATTTAAGGACGTACATAGATCCAATTTTGTCTTCTTCCCTATTGTCTGATAAATATCTAATCGAGAAGGGTAAGATGGATGGAGATGAGCTCGACTTTAGATGCTACGGCCCTTTAATTAGCTTTCAGACAGAGTCAATTCAATCATTTTTGCGGTGTGATACTGGACAAAAAAATGTGCAAAGTCATGTGATGGACCACATACGACTTCTAAACAAGTGGGCCACATTCACCATCAAGCAAGAGCTTGATAAAACGGAAAATCAGTATAGTCTCAGATTCATTTTTGAATACTTTTTATCCCCACCTTTTCTAATCAAATTAAGTTTTTTATTCTCGCAATTTTTCTGGTCGAATCCCTCTGCCACTAAATTCCACTTAAGATCTTATTGACATGGCCTTTGGACTATGTCGTAGCGCAACACAAATAACTTTTTTTCAATGTAGGCACCCACACAATGTCAATATTGGCTAAATTTTACATATGTAATTCTCGAGCATTGTTTAAATAAGCTAAATCTTTACAAGCCCGTCGACGTGAGCGATTGCGTGTTTCAATTGAGTAAAACTCCGGCGTCAGCTGCGTCCTTTGAATCTGGTCCTAGTTTACTGCAAAAGCACTTCATTAGTAAATTCGAGAAAGTAGAATGATTCGATCGGATGGATTGAAATTAAAAGGAGCTCCATTAGGGAAAGAGTACAAAAAGCGCCAAGGTATGTTCGCCTAAAAGGGTATAATTTTTCCCCCTTTATTTTTGGGTCAAAGTGTAATCAATGAATCCTATCATATATTAATTTGGGTGAGGAAGGACGTGGAAACCACTTACGTGGCATGTCGCGAGCTTTCCTGATTTTCTGCATTTGATAATGATGCTCACATATGATACTGTGATCCGGATAGATGCAAACTGAGTGCTTTTATTTAGCGAATACTAAATGATTTGAAAATATATATATTTTAAAAAATGATTATTTTTAAAAATGATTATTTTTTTTACGAAAATATTTAGATATGAATTCTTACGAAAAACAAAGACACTTTTCATTAACTAATTATTTTAAACGAAATAATAGATCATTTTTTGGGAAAATATTATCTGAATTATTTATCATTCGAGAAACAAATGGACATGATTGATATTTGACGATGCTTTTATGGTGTTATGGTTTAGAAGAAGTTGTTGATGGCAAGTCATTATCTTTTTTTAAAAATTTTCCTTTTCATCTCCTGTTAATTGCAAAAGAGAAAGTGAAACAATGCATCGAAAAATGAAAAGGAAAATGGCTGTACTTGTTATTTACATGGTCAAAACATTTTAAGAAAGTGAATTGTATGTCAAGAGACGGGAACGATTTGAATTTGAATTTGGAACGCAAGATATTCATGTGATCATAGCAAAATTATCGAGCCAATCTAAACATGTCATCCATTACCGAGGAAAAAAAATGAAAAAGCTATCGTGGTAAGTTTTGACAGTAAACATTATTGATATTCATGAAATTCGTGGGTAGGAAATTAAAAAAATTAAAATAAATACCCAATTAAAGTTTGCTTTTGTCTCTAAAATCTAGCATGAATTGGATCCTTATCATTCTTTGGTCGGCCATGCTAAAAGCACCTTTTGCCGTAAAACCACAAAGTTGCGTTCCGACCAAAAAGACAATAATGTGAACTTAGATTCGTGCACGCAAGCACTCATCACATGCTACTTACTTTTGCCCATAATTACAAATTTGCCATTTAGAGGAAAATGGAAGTTATCCATTTGAGTTAGGGTGAGAATGGGTCTCAACTCTCGGATGGAATCGGGAACCCAATTAGACCGACTTTGAAAATTGGTCTTGTCCTTGGTTTTGGGACTCCTTGATCCGATTCTCGATTTCAAATCTTTTGGAGCTGGCGATTCAGCTCCCAGGTAGGAAGCAAATTGAATGGGATTTGGAATCGTAAAATCAGAAAATTGAATTGAGAATCAGAGAATATGACCAAGTTGAGATAATCCTAAAATTAGCAGTATCCATGGATCATGATTCGGAACATCATTACATACTAATGATTTTAACTATGATTAGTTTAAAATTTGCTCCAATTTAGATATTTTTATGCTAGTATATCAAACTTTCACTTTGATTCAAATGAATTAATAGTATAACAAACTTTCATGATTCGGAACATCATTACATACTAATGATGTTATTCCATTACTATGATTAGTTTAAAATTTGCTCCAGTTTAGATGGAAGATTTGTACCCATTGGAACCTACCTGAATCTATTGGCAACATATATGTTTATCTATTGCAGGAAAAACTCAGTATTCAATGCACTTTGGAAGTCTCAAATGAATTAATTATTACAATTTTACACGTATTTCCAGTTTACTTTTGAATCAACCCCTTTCATTTACTCTGCATGACAACATAAAACAACTTTCTCTTGTCAGGTTTGATAGACTACTTATAAAAAATGAAAAAAAAAAAAAAAAGGCCCTGAACAAGTTCAGTTTGAATGGAACCAAAAAAGAAGAAGAGAAATTAGATGGTTCTAGGGTGATTGATTCTCGGTATGATCCTGTTACAAGGTAACGTGAATCAAATCAATCAAGGATCAAAACCAGTCACGTCAAATGGAACCGATCATTAATTTTTTTATGTTTTTATCCAAATATTTTATTGTAAAAAGCATGGCTGGGAACAAATTCATTATTCGAGACAATTCCTACATTTCCATTTGGATATCTTGTCCAATTACAAACTCCTATTTCCTTAAAAAATAAAAAAAATAAACCCACTAATTTTTTATAGATATAAAAAAAAAAAAAGTATATGTGGTTGATTCAGTACTAGTTCCACTTTTAGGAATCAGAACTAACTAGTTCGGGTGATCCATTTTACACTTCCCTAGATGGTTTCGAATTCTAAAAACCGGGAACCAATCTCGATAGAACCACTCAGCTCTAATTTGAGCAATTATAAAGGTCAAGATCAAGATTGAAACAATTAGTTACTTGTTCATTTTAATCAATATTATTAATTTTGTAACATTTTTTTCTTTCCCAAATATGCTCGACTGATCGTTATACGAAAATTCACGTTCTTTGGACAAGTGCCTTAACTATATATTTTTATTTCTCTTTGATAATTTAAAATTTGATTTTTTTCTCTGATTTACGATAACCTTCCTTAAGAAGGTTTTTTTTTCGGCTAAGAACCTTCTTTAAGAAGGTTAGACTTACCATGCGATATCCATGTCCTTTTTGAAATGTACTGTAGCGGCAACATATGACAAAATGGGCAAATCAAGATAATGGAGATAATCATACTAATCACAAATATTTTAACGTATTTTTACAATCGTTTAAATTTAAATTTATTTTCTGAACAGATTCCGTTGTAAATAAATTTTTTCTTCACATGCTTTTAATTTTTTTTTTTTTTTTACCCACGTGCATATGTGCCTACTCTTTTGCTAGTACACAAGAAAAATGAATTAGAAAAGAAAAAAGAAAATAGAAGATTCAGATTTTTCGGATAGATAGATGTGTTATATGACGTGAAAAAATTTGATTTACCAAAGATAGGAATTATTTAAATTTAATTAAGGAATATGAAATCTGAAGGTACTATTCACTATCAAATGACGATTTTGTGGTGCGAGATTAAATTTATTGGGAAAAGTCTAAAACTAAATGCTTATTTCGGATTTCTTCTATTTATACTAGCAAAAATGTACTTTATAAAAAAAAGGCACCTTCTCATTCATTGTGAATAATCTGAGTTTTATTTTATTTTTTAGAAAGTAAATATTAACTCGGAAGATCCAAGAATTGTGCATATATACACATATATACATATTTGTATGGAAAGAAATATATCGGAAAAGTTGAACCCTTTTTATTTTGGGTAAGGCTCAAATTCAAGAATTGGAGTGTGTGAGAGATAAGATAGTATTATCGATTTACGAATTTATCCTTAATTAAGTGGGATAAGTATGATGTAATCGATAAAGTGGATAAATGCCAAATGCTAATTCCTTTTTCTCTTTTGATCATAATTCAATCAAACCTTCCTAGATTATCTTAATCCGTAGGATAAATTCTTCGATTCTTCCATTTCCAAGGAAGGTTTGAACAGCTCCCCTTATTCATCAATACACTATTTGATCTCATATGAAACTGAATATTTTATTTACATAAAATCTTCGAATTACAATAACTTTCATTATCGATTCATATAAAAAAGAGAATTTGATCAGAATGCCATCTTTATTTTTTTAAGACTATTTTTTTATGCTATTCATAGGTTGATCAAGCAAATTGGATTTTCTGAGCGATTTTTAAATCATCAAGCCGAGATAACTTCAAGACGAAAAAGAATTTCCGAATACGATCTCCCCAAACTTTCCTCTCCTACGTGTCTTCAAAGAATAACATGGAATCATACCCACCAAATCCCATCACTACTCTATCTTATAAAATTGTAAACTACAAACCAAAGCAAAGATCTAAATCTCCAAATCTAAATCTATAAATCCAAATCTAATGTTACAATAACAACAACAACAATAATAATAATAATAATAAATTATACACGACAATACACCAACACAACACACGACACAAATATCATCTCCTTCCCTAATTACTCTTGTATGTGTCTTCAAAGAATAACAAGGAATCATACTCACCAAATTCCATCACCACTCTATTATATAAATTATAAGCCATAAACAAAAGTAAAGATCTAAATCTCTAAATCTAAATTTAAATTTAAATCTAAATCTAATGTTATAACAAAATAATAATAAAATAAATTATACACAACAAAGACAAAACACTATCTCTCCTTCCTTAATTCCTACATTTCTCTCTTAATCTCTCCCCAACCCCACCCCCTTCTCTCTCCTCCATTGCCTGAGTAGGTGCCAAGCGAGCTTCCCTCACTCTCCCTCCTTCCTTTCTTCACTGACGCTCGCCGCCGCGTTCGCGCTCCGATCGCGTCGCCGATCGAATCCCCTGCCGCCCAATCGCCGGAGCTCCGCCGCCGCCGCCGCCTCTCCCGCCTCCGCATTGCGCTCTCCCGGCCTGTCTCCCTTCCTCCCCTTCCCCTCCCATTCCGGCGAGCGCGCGAGCTCATCGGGCGGCAGCGCGCCGAGTACATGAATTCGGACCCGGGCGGGTCAATCCATGGGGCCTAAGAAGCGAAACCCCGCTCCCAAGTCCAAGCAGCCGCCGACGCCGGCGCCGGCCGCGGCAACCCCGGCGGCCGCTCCCCCCCCCGCCGCCCGCTCCCGCCGCCGCCGCCGATGGCCGTGGCCAGGGCGAAGGCGAGTGGAGCCCTGTCTCGAATAGGGCGAGGGCGGGGGCGGGGGGGCGGGGCGCGGCGGCGGGCGAATCGGAGGGCTCGGATTACGCCGCGATCAAGCTCGAGTGCGAGCGAGCCCTAAACGCGCTCCGGCGCGGGAACCACACCAAAGCCCTAAGGCTGATGAAGGAGTCGTGCGCGCAGCACGAGAGGTCCCCGCACTCGGCCTTCGTGCACAGGTTCCAGGGCACGGTGTGCGTCAAGGTGGCTGCCATCATCGATGATCCCAACGCGAAGCAGCGGCACATGAGGAATGCCATAGAGTCCGCACGTAGGGCGGTCGAGTTGTCCCCGCGTTCCATCGAGTTTGCGCATTTTTATGCAAATTTGCTTTTTGAGGCGGCCAACGAGGGGAAGGACTATGAAGAAGTGATTTCCGAGTGTAAGAGGGCGTTGGCTATTGAGAATCCTGTTGATCCTGCTAAAGAGAGTCTGCAGGAGGAGAGCCAGCAGAAGATTACGAGTGCCAAGGCACGGATAGAGCACGTGCAAGGTGAGCTGCACAACCTGATGCAGAAGTCCTCCTTCGGCACTCTCTCGACTTTGATGAAGAATATTGGTGGTGGTGAAGAGAAGTTTAGGTTGATCCCCATTAGGAGGGTCACGGAGGACCCGATGGAGGTCCGGTTAGTTCAACCCAGGAGGCCCAACGAGATAAAGAAGGCGACTAAGACGCCAGAGGAGAGGAGGAAGGAGATTGAAGTTAGAGTTGCTGCTGCAAGGCTTTTACAGCAGAAATCTGAGACCCCCAGTGTGCAAAATGAGGGTGACCGAGGATTGGATTCTTCTGGTGGGAGTGGGCAGAGAGGGGTTGAGAGACGGAAGCATGGGAAGAAGAATGGGTCTTCCGCGGAGAGGAAAGATTGGGTTCGCTCTTATTGGAATACTCTGAGTGTTCCAATGAAGAAAGAGATGCTAAGGATTAGGATTTGCGATATCAAGGCGAATTTTGGATCTCCAAATAACGATTCAGCCAAGGACGTTTTGTCAGAGGCTTTGGGGTATGCCGAGACTAATAAGATATGGAAGCTTTGGGTCTGTTGTAACTGCAGTAAAACGTTTTCTGACTCGGAATCCCATATGCAGCATGTCGTTCAGGAGCACATGGGTAACCTTCTACCGAAAATGCAGTCAGTTTTGCCACAAAATGTTGACAGCGAGTGGGCTGAGATGATCCTTAATTGCTCTTGGAAACCACTTGATCTTTCTGCTGCAATGAAGATGCTAGGAGATCGGCAGAAATGTCAGGGCATCGATTCCAATGAGGATCTTTGCTCAGAGAACAATGCGGATGACTGTGATGACTGCTTTAAAGATGCTTGGGATTCTTCCCCCGCTAAAAGTGATTTTGGTTATAACTGCAATGGTTGTACTGATAAAGACAGTAATAACTTTGATAAAGACGTTGATCATGCTGGGTCAGATGCAAATCGGGTTTTTGTTGATAGTTGGCCAACGTTGGATGATCCTGAGTGTGCAAAGCTCTTGGAAAGAATCCGTTCTCTGTTTGAGCTTCTAATCAGAAACAAATGCCTTGCCGCTAGCCATCTCAGTAAGATCCTCCAGTTTACAGCAGATGAACTTCAGGGTATCACTTCAGGTTCTCAGCTCCTGCACCAGGGGGTGGATCATGGGCCAACTCGCATATGTTTATTAGGAGCAACTCAACTGAAGAAGATCGTTAAATTCTTGCAGGAGCTTTGTCATTCTGCTAGTTTGAGCAGATCCTCTGAGAAGACTAATAACCCTGTAGATGATGCTAATTCTGTATCACAAGAATTAGAGATTAAGGAGAAAATCGTCCTTAGTGGGGATGCGTCGTGCTTAATCTTAGATGAAAGTTTACTTCCCACAGAATGCACAACGGATAGTAGTCATGACTCTGCTGCACATGATGCTGCTGGGTTGACTTCTTGTAAGGTGGGCGCCAATGCTGATGCTCTGTTGTCCTGGATGTATACAGGTCCCTCAAGTGGGGAGCCATTGACATCTTGGGTCCACAGAAAAGAAGAGAAAATGCATCAAGGAATGGAAATCCTCCAAATGCTTGGGAAGGAATTTGATGTACTTCAGAACCTCTGTGAGCGAAAATGTGAGCTTATTGGCTTTGAAGAAGCACTGCAAGCGCTGGAGGACCTTTGTGTTGAGGAGGCTAAGAAGAGGGAGAACGCTGATGAGTTTGTGTACCGAAGCCTTGAGTCTGTTCTGAGGAAGAGGAGAGAGGAACTTAAGGGAGATGAAAATGACCTTGCTTTTGTTGGCAATAGAATTGAGTCAGATGTGATAGGAAGTGTCCTAAGAGAAGCAGAAGCTTTGAATGCTAATCAATTTGGATACGATGATGCTTATAGTGGAGCGGCTTCTCATTTATGTGACCTGGAGTCTGGGGAAGATGAGGATTGGAGAACTAAAGACTATCTGCATCAAGTTGATACTTGCATAGAAGTTACAATTCAGAAACAGAAAGAAGAATTTTCTACTGAGGTTAGATCAATCGGATTATTGAACGCTAGAGCCTTGTACCCTTGTATTGAGCTTTCAGTTGTTTGGTGATGCAGATTAGCAAAATCGATGCTCGAATAATGCGAAATGTCGCTGGGATGCAGCAATTGGAACTTAAGCTGGAGGCTCTTTCTGCATACGATTATCGGTCAATGGTGCTGCCTTTAGTCAAGTCATACATGAAGGTTAGTTTCTATCTATTGATCTGCTTAGGTGCTTCATTTGTAGGGACTTACTTCTGCTCCTTTCATGCTGTTTGCTAGACACACTTGGAGGATCTAGCAGAGAAAGATGCGACTGAGAAGTCTGATGCTGCGAGGGAGGCATTTTTGGCGGAACTTGCCCTTGATTCAAAAAAAGTTTCTAAAGGAGGAGGTGTCACTTCGAGGCATGCACAAGACAGGACAAAGGATAGGAAAAGGCACAAAGAGTTCAGAAAAACCAAGGCCACCAAGGTTTCAGCAACATGACCTTTTCTTCATTGAGGGTAGTTATGCAAATTTAATCTCTCTCTGATCTTTTGTTTCTTAATAGGCTAGTGGAATTGATGAGCAACAAATCTTTTCCCAAGAGACTGATGAACCAGAGTAAGTTTGCTGATTTGATGTCACTACATGCGCTTCCTGAATTACACTTTGTAAGGAAAACAAGATGCGATATGGCTATAACTGCTCCTGAACTCCACTTGACGCAGTTCTCCATCGGTGGCATCTGATGGCGACCAGCCAGATTCTGATATTTTAGCTTATATGAATGACGACGACTTGAAAGAACAGGAAGAGGAAATGAGAAGAAAAATTGAGCTTGAAGCTGAGGAAAGAAAGCTTGAAGAAACTTTGGAGTATCAGAGACGCATTGAGAACGAAGCCAAACAGAGGCAGCTTGCTGAGCAACAAAAAAAATTCACCAGCACATCTTTGAAGCTGGGGCAAGGAGATCCCAATGTTACTTTGGAGAGTCAAGCTGATGATCAATATGCACATGAACAGTTCAAATCTCCTCGTTTGGTAAAGATGACATCTGCTCTTTGTTGCTTGTCATTTTGGAGATACTTTTCAATATAGATGTTGGACTGTTACTTGAACACTTTCTGCTTATTCACGGTTGAATCACATGCTTTCTTTAGTGCATAGTTTCACCTAGAATTTCCAGCGGGATCTTTACGAGTTTGCTATTTTCACGACAGTTGGGACTGAAGAATGACCTGCCAAATTCTCATGAGATTACTTCAGTGTATCCTGATAAATTGAAGAAGAAAAGTACAGATGAGACGAAAGTTCAAGGAGGTTGCAATCTAACAAGAATTATGCAGATTGAGGCTTGCACTTTGACGCAGATCAATCAATTCTTTTCTCCATTTTGCAGGTCTCCCCAATGGAGGACTTTCTGAGGATGGTGTTTTGCTTTCTGATAGACGAACAGGAAGGAGAGGCAGGCGCCATAGGAGTTCCACCAAACCATTGGAGGGAAGCAATGGGAGTTTTCCTTCGGGAAAAGAAAATGTTGAAGCCGGGAGTGCACATGTTGAGGGTCCACTCCAAAATAACCGAGATACAGATGGCGGTATGTTCTATGTTACTGAATGTCTGATCTAGAGTTACTTATTTCTACGTCATGGGTTAGTTTTGTTGTTGATTATTTACTTGGATCTTGTTAGAGAGAGTTCTAACAGTACTTGTTAAAAAAACGATATAGTAAGTTTAAATTTTCATTGAAGGCATGAAAATGAGTGAATTGCAGTAAGTTACCATATCATAAGTGTCACAAATCTGATCAGAGAACCCGCAGCAAGTAGAAAGAGAGAAAGAAGGAAGAGAGAAGGAATAGAGAGAAGGAGGAGAAGGAGAACATAAAAGAAACAAAGAGAGGGCTGTAGTTTTCTGTGTTAACAGAAACCCTACACCCATTGTATTTATATTGAATATAAATTGTATATGACAATAATACCCTTATGTAAGTAAAAAGGGAATAAAACTCTGATAATAAAAGAAGGAAATAAAACTCTGATAATAAAGGAAACTTAATTAAAGTAACTTAACAATAAGAAAATGAGGCATGCAAAAGCTCTCTCTTTATATTTTGAAAGGACTTAAGTTATAATTTAAGGAAGTGCCCCTTAAAAAATTCTTTTTTTATTTAATGAAGGAAGCTGTTGCTGGAATGAATGGGCTGATGTCCTAATCATTGGCAACGATGTTTTAAGAAAATGATCCAAATCTTAAAAATTGCAAAAAGATTAAGAGAGCTTGTGTCACATCAGGCTTGATTCTTTAGAATTAAGAGTCCTTTCCATCTCTTCCCTCAACAAGCACCCTGCTCGTTCAAAACAAAGAGAATAGGAAGGGAAACAAGAGGCAACTCATTAATTGGTCGAATTACTTTCGTTACTAACATCGTTCTAGAGCAAGTACTTAACTCCAGCTTTTATCGTTTGGCCTAAAAATGTTTAGCAGCTCCAGAAGTGGGGATTGAGTATGCTTGAACTCTTTGTAGTTACCCTTTTTCGGGATACTCTTTTAATCGCCTGTCTGGTGTTCGCTTCAAGTTCACGATTCACCAAAGGCTTAATAGCCTATAGGTATTCTCCAATTCAATATTAGCACATCATACGGTGCACCAGAGCAGAAGAACATACAATAGTTGACTTTTAGGCAACTTAGCTCTTTAGAGCCATTTTAGTAGCTTGTTTAAATTTCTTGTTACAGATTTTAGGGAAGGTGCATCTCTTTCATGTTTTGGATTTTAAATCTGATTGTTATGGTGAAAATTAACTTTAGGAGGACATCAGACAAAGACATTGAGACAACTACAGGCAGAGGAGGACGACGAAGAAAGATTTCAGGCTGACCTTAAAAAAGCTGTCAGCCAGTCTCTTGGTACATTTCTTCATATTTTATTTGTACGGCCTCTCATTTTTGTCTGTGTGTTGATGACTGTGCTTATTAGTGGATTTTGTTGAATGTAAGGAGTCGATTTTTCTGATTGACTACTATAACTTTGCTTATTGCACTGACTTTTGTTTTTTTGGGTGATATATGTCATCATCACAAATTGTGCAGAACACCAGGCAATTTTTAAAGCTTATTACTAGGACTAATCTTAAGGGTGTTCATATTCTTTTCTGTGCTATGGGTCATTCAGTGATCCGTGTTAGCTTTGGAAATGATGTCTCACGCTTTTCTCAGTTGCATCATCGACAATCTGATTTACTGATTATCTGATTATGATAGATAACAATTTTTTGTGGCTACTTAAAATGTAAACATCAAGAGCAAGGAGTGATAGTACAATTTTTTTCCTAAACCCCTAAACTTAAACACAACACTGAGTATCATATATGACCTGTATTTTCTTGACCAACAAAAAAGGGGATGACCCGTATCCAAACGTGACTTTGTATGAATTCATGCATTTTTGTATGAGAAAATTGGCCCTGATTGGGAGGAAAGTGAAGCAAGTTCGACGAGATGGAATAACCCCTAAAGTACCAACTTCATGAGAAAGTGAGTGCGTGGAAATTGTCACTCGTCATTCTATGGAGACAGGGTAGACAGGGGTTTGCTGTCTTAAAGGTGAAATGCTAGATAGAACAGCACCACAACTGTCAACGCGACTTCTTTTTGGCAATAGAACATTACTCTTTGGCGGTTGATGTTGATTGTCGTCTCTCTCTCTCTCTCTCTCTCTCTCTCTCTCTCTCTCACGAGCACATGGGCACAGAGGCACAATTCTGCATTTGAATAAGCAAAACGCTGACTTTTCTTTCTGTTTCAGACACATTCCAAGCACATCAGAAGTCCCCTTTGGCTTCTACTTTACTGAGGTCGCACAAGCCATCCAGAACTGCAGATGATGTCGGTGTTATACATGGTGAGGCAGTAATAGAAACCAAACACGGAGCAGATGTGTTTGGTACAGGATTGCAGAATGAAATTGGTGAATATAATTGCTTTCTGAACGTAATCATACAGGTATGTTTTGTGGAAGCAATATATTACCCTTATCATTTCCTTCTATGGCATGCTTCTGTTTCCGCATGATTGCAAGGGTTACACTAACCTAACTTTTTGTTCTTTTGCGTGCATTTTTTCAGTCCCTGTGGCATTTAAGGCAGTTCCGTGATGAGTTCTTGAAAAGATCTACGCTGGACCATGGACATGTGGGAGATCCTTGTGTCGTATGTGCCCTTTATGATATTTTCACTGCTCTGAGCACAGCAGCTGCAGATGCACGGAAGGAAGCCATTGCTCCTACTTCTTTGAGAATAGCTTTAAGTAACTTGTACCCAAATAGTAATTTTTTCCAGGAGGTAGACTTATTCTTTCCTTCTATTTTATATTTGTTTTAAGTGGGAGATTGGTGGAACTCTGACAGATTAAAGCAATGAACAGGCTCAGATGAATGATGCTTCTGAAGTCCTGGCAGTAATTTTTGACTGCCTTCACCGGTCATTTACATATTCTTCAAGTGTTTCTGATGATAAATCAGAAGAGAGTAACTCTAGAGGATCCTGGGATTGTAAACATTGTCTCGTACACTCTCTCTTTGGAATGGATATCTTTGAGCGAATGAATTGCTACAACTGCAGATTGGAATCCAGACATATGAAATATACTTCGTTCTTTCATAATATTAATGCCAATGCCCTCAGAATGATGAAGGTATGTCTCGTTGGAATTAGTGATTTTCTTCACTGGCCACTTTCTATGGGTTAATGATGAGAGTCGATCATTTTTGTAAAATAATTTTTTTTTTTGTTAATCCTCTTACCCCTTGTCTATCAGGTCATGTATGCAGAGAGTTCATTCGATGAGCTGTTGAATCATGTGGAGATGAACCATCAATTAACTTGTGATCCAGAGTCTGGTGGCTGTGGGAAGCTCAATCACATACATCATTTCCTCTCCACTGTACCCCATGTTTTCACTACAGGTGGTTCTTGGCAGCTGAGGTCAAAGCATTATTTTTATCAGAATTGATATCGCTTATAGATATATATTTGATTTTGTGTTGCAGTTGTAGGTTGGCAGAACACATGCGAGAGTGCTGATGACATAGCAGCAACATTGTCAGCCCTCAGTACTGAGATAGATATCAGCGTCCTGTATCGTGGTCTTGATCCTAAGCATATGCATAACTTGGTTTCGGTGGTATGTATATATGTTACCCTCGACATGTTTTTCCCCTAAGACCATGCTTGTGGGATTGTGTAACTTGGTTCCATTGGTATGCATTATGATTTTTGCCTGGAGACCCTACACATGAGCTTAGAGTAATCCAACATTTAAAAAAAAAAAAAGGACAAAATAAAAGAGCATAGTAGTAATCCTCTTCTCGGTATGGGCTGTCCACTGATGGTGTTTTCTTTTCCTTTTAAGTAGAAAACGCTGTGAATGGAAAGTGAGTGAGGTTTTGTAGAGTGGAAAACGCCTTTACCTTTCCCGTATCTCCACGCTTGAAACTTTGAGGGCAATACTGGCGTATGACTGACTAATTAGTACTTATTGGCATAGAAGCTAGAGGTCATTACCTGATGAGATAGTCTTGCATACTTGTACAATCTCCATTCCACCATTTAGATGTTTTTGTTGTATGGCCGCTGCTTGATGGGAGCTTTAGTTTTTACTTGTATATTTTCTGGTGTTTTGTTAATGTACACGGGTTTGCTCATTCTCTTCTCTGTGTAACTGGTGGTTTTTTCTTCTCATTTTGTACGTAGGTTTGCTACTATGGGCAACATTACCATTGCTTTGCCTATAGTTGTGAACAGGAAAAGTGGATCATGTATGATGATAAAACCGTCAAAGTAAGTTCAACATTTCATCTCAATTATGAGATTCTTTTTGCACAATTGGCAAACTATTATACCTTTTAAATTTACAGCTTGGGCCTCTTTTCTTTTCTTTTCCAAGAAAGATGTTGATGTCGGCCTTTGATTGCATAGGTAATTGGTAGCTGGGCAGATGTTCTCACAATGTGTGAGAGGGGGCATTTGCAACCTCAGGTTCTGTTTTTTGAAGCTGTGAAATAGATAGAATATTTTTCCTCTCCATACTTTTGCGGGTGCGGGACAACTCAAAATCTATTTTAGGGGGACCTTCGCTGGTTTCGAATTGTGAGAAACTGTTCATACCGGGAGATATCAAAGCTCTTGCTGTTCGGATAACGATATGCATCACCAGCATTTCAGAAAGAAGAGAAGATTCATGTGAAGTGAATTTGGTGTAGAATGAGAAGTTTTGGCGATTAACATTGGATTTTGCTTTGGAGCACTGGGTACCTCCCTAGAGGAGGAACAATGTGTTGAAATTTTGGTCTTCCAGGAAATTAGAGGTCGGAGGAAGCTGTGTTCTTCCGCAAGATTTATTGAGAAGTAGGGTCTAATTCTAAGGCGTGCCTGACGATCTAATAAGGTGGGTTTGCCAGGGATAAAGACGGTAGGTACAAGTTTGTCTGCCCATGTATATTTGGGAAGCCTATCACGACGACATCTTGGGAAGTGGTCCGTCCAGGCATTGGCAGGTGTATACACCAGTTGTTATAGCTGATAATTATTCTAGGTGCAAAAGCTCTCTACATATGCTTATATGAGTATTTTCCCCAAGGTTAAATTGTGTATAAGGCACCAGCATGGCCCATGGCCTTCGACAACGTTGATGACTGCGAAAAGGTGGTATTCTTGTATGTCATGAAATTTTTTGACGGGGAAAATAAAAATAGATTTTTCAGTTTCGTCGGAATTCCATGCAGAGTCAAGCCCTCATGATTCCTACAGAGTAATGTAATGCTTGGTTCTGTTACATGGATGGTGATCTCGGAGGCACACCGCCGTCCATGAACTGAACCCGATGTGGGGTTCACATCTGGCGAAAGGAATCCCACATCAAATGTCGATAGCGAACGCCCTGTTTAAGATTTGAGAGTGTTTGTTTTTTAGCTTCACTGGTCCTGATGGTGTAATAAGCCGCACCGGTACATTGTATCATGTGTTTAGGTCAGATTAGACGACGGCTTTTCTCCGTGTAATGAGTTAATCTTAGTTGTCGACTCCGATCGACAATGTGAAGCACGTGTTCTTCTCCAGTACCATGTTAACCTCGATTCAAACATCTGTTTTGAATCGATCCTAGGGCAAGACATTCTCACCCACACACGACGCCGTGCGTTTTTGTGAACTTGGGCTGACATGTGTAATCTCCCAAGAGAATAGGACTCTGCTGATTCTCTCCAACAAGAAAACCGACTCCTCCACGCTCCCACACCTAGAACACCTCAGGGAAACACGTCCATCGAAATCGGCCCTCGTCTTTTACTCGGTCTCTCTTCAGACTCATTCACGCCATGCTTCTTAGCGAATATCAGTTTCCACTCCCTCCCACACCTTCCCTTCTCCTCTCCGAGTCCTACCGATAATCCTAGCGCTCCCATTGATCCCCGCTTCACTTCTCGGAACGAAAGGAAATGACCCTGAAGGGAGGCGCCAGCCAGGCATGCGCGGCGTGCAAGTACCAGAGGAGGAAGTGCAAGCCAGACTGCCCTCTAGCTCCTTTCTTCCCGGCTGACCAGCCGGAGATCTTCCGGAACGTGCACAAGTTGTTTGGCGTGAGCAACATCCTAAAGATATTGAAAGGCCTGCATCCTAACCAGAAGCACATCGCCATGAGATCCATCATCGACCAAGCAAACATGCGCGATTGGTACCCGGTGCACGGTTGCTACGGCCTCATCCAGAACCTACAGTACCAAGTACAGCAGGCCAAGGAAGAGCTCCATGCCATTTACGCGCAGCTAGAGATGTACAGGCAACAGAACCAGGTCTCTCCGGTCCCTGAAGACGTGCCTTCTCAGCTGGAATTGGGCATGGCCCCACCAAGCGGCACGCTTCCCCTGTTCCACCAAACGCAGCAGCAGTGCAGCGCTGCGGCCGCCTTGCCCGTTCTGCAAAATCACTGCGGTGACAACGGAGGCATAGCTGGTTACGACAGCTCCAGTGATGTGGTGCCCAAGGATAATGTCGAGAATGCCTTGTGGATGCAAAATCAATACGCTAATTACAACAACAGCAATGCAATTCAGATGGCTGCATTGCAGCCGATGGACGTGCAGCAAGAAGTAGTCCAAGACTACGATGAACTCCAACCTTTCTTCGACACCATCGATGATACGCAGTCTTATAAAGAGGCATGCGACTCGAGGTACAACTCTTCTTTCACGTAACAGACACGAGCCTCATCGTATCTAATACAATAACAGCAAAATTCTTAAATGCCTTCATTATACTTTAATGCTATTTACCTTTTCTTGTTTCTCTTCATTGAAGAAGTAAAGAGTTTAAACGCATATGCAGCTCGGAATCGTCATTGAAGGATACAAGGCAATCCATCGAGCATGCTGGCAACAACGAATTGAAGAGCGCTGCCGCATGCTTCAGCCTCACGAGTGTCAACTGATCAGACAACAACTCGAAGGGTCTACCCTTTTTTCGGATCATTAGTTTTGTTACTGCAGTTTCCGACTTTTCTGAGTTCTCCTTTTTCCTATTAAGAAATGCCGAACATCAAATAGTCACTCTGCAAGCATAGGGTACGGCATAACATACTTTGCTGCTTGATGCCTAAATTATCGTACTATGGTCAATTGTTATGAACGAAGTCCGTGACGCATGACGGGATCGGATAATCTCTGCGACAGTAAGTTTCATTTGTCGACTCCAGATCAGTATCTATTAAGATTGAATAAACCACAAATATAACATTCGTCTCTCAACAACTGCAAAAGCATCTATGGAACTTGTACAATACAAATCAAGTCGTTGAGCTCATTGATTGTTGTTCCATTGAGTCCCTTCAACTACTTTTAGAAAGCTCAAGCAGGATCAGTCGTTAGATGAAATCCTACCGATCATTTCAGAGATATCAAAGGCTGGGAGCTTCTACGGCACTGCCATTGTACTGTATAACATTACTGTACTTGGCACAGACAGATGGGAGTTGAACTTTTTGCAGTTTTGGCACAGCAGAAGCTCTTCCCACACATTTCATATTTTCCCACTATGAAATGGTGAACTTTCTATTTCCTCAATCACTGGATTTTTCTCCATCATGTGAAGCAGACACATAGAGCAACTCATGGAAACCTGAACTGGCTTAAACAAGAAAAGCAAGCAACATTACTTGGTCATTCCCCAATGCCCCATGTCGACGAATCTCAAACTTTTACTTCTTCCAATTCCCTCCTCTGGAGCTGGAGACGATTTTCTCCATCAGGGAAGATGCAGAATTGTTTTTGGTGCTATCCGAACATTGAGGAGAGTTATCTCATATATATGCGTCTTAGGTTGGAATCAAAGCAGCCTCGTGTTATATGAACCACAATGACGGCACTTGTGATAAAACCAATGAAAAGATGTGCTTCCTCTCTTCTCGCAGTCATTGCAGAGAATAACCTGTAAATATGTTCTCTGTCATTTTCGAACGGACTTACAAGAGAAGAATATGCCCAATTAAAAGCAGACTAGAGCATTAAGCTACATCAACCTGGGTCTTGCCAGAATACTCATCTGGCATTTGCTCTTCGGCCAAAAGTGTATCCAACATTTGAAAATAAACCTGCACGATGTTGAAATCGAATATTTGTCAAATGATTCCTTTGTATGCTAGGTTCTTGCAAACTATTTTCTGCGTTTCAGTTTTGTTTACCAACGATGATGGCGTTATGCCAATCAAGAATAACAACATTGTGCATTAAGAAAGGAAGTATAAGAAAGATGTCAAAGGATCTTAGAGAACAATATAAGGCTCATTCCTACTAATGGGAGAGAGAAAGAGCACATTGGAATATCGGGCAACAAACCTGCATGTCCCCTAGTGACTTGCTACAAATCGGACAAGTATAGTGAGTACAAGTATACTCCTGGAAGCAGAACGAGAATCATCAATCTCAAGTGAAATATTTGTAAGGAGAGACGTCAAGACTAGTGACGAAGAAGTGCATACCTGGAAACATGCCGAGTGCATCAAGTGGCCACACGGGAGGGCCTTCACTGGAGAGTTCGATGTAAAAATGTACTCATGGCAAATAGGACAGTTATCTTCTAAGCATTTCTGTCTGCATTTGTGAACTGAAAGGGAGCGCGACATGCAAGCATTGCAGTTCATGCAATGGAAATAGTCAATGCCCAATCCCTTTCCCACACGACACAAGTTACAGTAAGGGCAGTGATAGATTTCCCTGTGAAATAACTTCCATCTTTGAGCCTTAGTGAACAAACTTTTACCTACTAAATGATCCAATAGAGCGAGAATTAATCCGAATAAAATGAATCATGTTACTCTGTAAAGTAAAAATTTGTGAGTTGTGACACTTCTCTATATAGGAAGCGAATTTGAAGAAAATTAGAGCAATAAGATATTTGCAGTAACAAATATGCACAACTAGTGGCAGGTAATTACTGTAACTTGTTTCGCCATTAAAGGAAAGAGCATGGCATACTGCATGTTGTGGCATTGAGGGCCGTTACCTGCAACAACTATGGTTGCTAAAAGACATGCTCTCACCTTTCATCATCATATATGCTACAGATTCTGCAATAGTATTTGGCCATCACTAAATTATCACACGAAGCTGTTGAGCATGTGGCTCCAATTGGCTGAATTGTTAAACATTTCATGCACATCATTTTGGTTATGGATTTCCTGTTTCACATAAGATCAGCGAAAGTGCTGAGTACAAATGTTAGAACCTAAACTTATGAGAGAAGAAGATGCTCACAAGTCATGTCATATTGCACGCACCTGTCAACTGAATGAACATTTTCCTCATCATGGCAACGCCTGCATGGGTAGAGTTGGTTGCAACATGCAGCGAGAAGCTTGCAATTCCTCTTGTAGTGCTTGCATCCATAAGTCATCTCAAACTGATCACGATAAGATGGAGAATGACCAGGTATTTTCTCTCCATCACTCAAGACAGTGGCAGCCGGGTTAGATTTCTGGTGTGCGACAATCCAACGACTGAATGTTCATGCAAGATAGAGAACAGTGTTAACTGGGTAGTCTAGTCATTGCTTAAAAGTGGGAGTATGATTCAGAAGTGCGACCTCATTAACAGATTCTGTATGATGGATGATTTCTTATGCAGGTCCAAGGAAGAATCGCGGGACACTCTCCTAATTGCAGCTTCCAGTTCTTCTTGACTCATCGCAGAAACATTCTCCTGGTGCTTGGACTTATGGTCAACTTGCAGATCTATACCTAGTTCTGCATCATCGTTAGAAAGTTTTGTGCACTTATCAGACTTATGCCTATTCACTTTTCCTTTATTGATTGTGCCCATTTTCCATTGCTTGGATTTGTCAATGGTAACATGCCCTTGCGGTAAGTTAACTACTTCGTTGCGAATTTTCTCCCTGTGTTCCTCAAGGATGTCTTTGGATAGATATGTTGAGATTATCTCTAAAGGATCTGCTGTCTTCGAGGGCGAGATACCCGATTCCACCTCCTTTTCCACATTATCCCCCTCCCACCATTCCTGCAACCACTCGTCGAACATCGTGTTTCTTGTCACGTGTCTCCATGTGGACATTAACTTCTGCTGTTCTTTGGGTGTCAAAGACTCCATAAGCCACGGGATCATATCTTGTAATACCTCAGCTCTTATTCTACCAAGCATGCAGCCTATGACCTTTTCCTGTTCTGCAATAGATAAGCATTCTCTAACTGATGACCAAATTTCAATTTCCTCGTTGCGGATGTGATCAGAGACTATCCTATGCATGGACCTACACATATTCTGAAGCTTCAAACACAGATGACGATGACTTCGCCTCACACTTAAATCAGAATTATTTGAAGAAATGTGCAATGTAGAGATCTTATCCAGAATGGACGATATGTCGTTAATGTGTTGAGCTTCAATTCTGTGGTCAATGGCGTAGGAGAAGCTTATGTTCTGCACTTTGCCCTTTTCTTCTAAAGCTGGAAAAGCTACCTCATCCTCTGTATCACTGTGGATTTGATACAGATTGCATATTAGAACAAATCGTTTACAGAAATCTTCGAGGAAACTGGCATCTTCCGATAGTTTAAGTGATTTTTGGACAAGATTTGTAAGATCTTTCTCCATAACCTTATGGAAGAAAAAGATAATATCGACTGGCTCCCACTGATCCATATTGGAAATGACATCATTCTTCACTGCTGGAAGCCTAAAAGAGATATTCGATGCCTTTGGTCTCAAAGAAATGAACGAGCTCAAAGCAACTCTACCAGAGTTAGATGTATTCAACTTAATCATAGCGGCCGACTCAGTTCCCAATAAAATGGGATAAGATCCTCTGCAAGATTTATCATTTGCTTGTGAGGTCGAAGCAGAATACTTGGCTTCTCCCTCGAAATGTTTGGGCAGTGTAAACAACCTTGTTTTGAACAAATATTGTGGGTCCATCCTGGATTCATCGATCGATTTCTTGCCTGAGCAAGCTATACGGAACCATTCATGTAGTAGCAAGGTAAAAGAGCGGCCAATCGTACTGTCTCCTCGTTTTATGTTAAGAAGGATGGACCTTGATTCCTCTGCTGATAAATGAGTTGAAAACCAAGTGATCACACATTCGATCCATCCAAAAGGCAACGTGCATATGCTCGTGTACAGAAGCTGAATTTGCATTTCATGACTGCAGCTTTTGCTAATCACATTAAGTACCTGACAAAAGCTGAAATAATCTGCATGATGATATCATAGTTGAAAATGGTTTGGAAACATGAACAACCTCCTTATAGAAAGTAATATGTGAATGTGCTTATCTAGAAAGATATTATCAACTGTCAATGTTCTAATCCAATAGAATTCAGCATTAAAATGTTGGTCCAACTTAACTCTTTAGGGGCTGTAGTGGACTGAAAAAACTGGACAAGGACCGTAGTGGACTGGAAAAACTGTACCTCTGCCTCTTGGTAAGAAAATAATCTGTTGATTTCCATTAGAAACAACTTCAGTTCACAGGAAAGCTGCTCTACAAAATTGCATGGGAGCGTCTTATCTTGCGCATCAATGTGAAGCAACTGTTGAAGACATCCAATTTGGCTCTTGTACGCAATCCAATCAAATGAGGAAAATTCATGGCCATTGGCTAGTTCATTAAGTTCATGATAGTAAATTTGATGCAATGCATTGCTGCGAGTTGGAAAGACGCATCGAGATTATAAATAATCAGGAAGTAGAAAAAAAGAACCGAGGTAGCCTCAATACGGGAACATGTGAAGTAATAACGTAGAGTATGAGTACCTATAAAAGGCTACCACATCTAAAAGGAACTTCAGCTGCATAAGTACTGCCGACAAATTGGAAAACACCCCTGATCTTTTGAGTCGATGGAGAGCTTCTAGTGCTGTTTGGAAATCTCTCCTAACGGCACCGTGCCAAACTTTGAAACCATCAGTCAGAGAGAATTTTGATATTTTTCCGACACTAGCTCTCTGCTCCTGCTGCTGCTGCTCGAGAGTGCTTTCCACAATTGCAGATCTGCCGTCTAATTCATGCATCGCTCTAATCTCAATCTTGCCCATCAAGTATGATCGATCAGTCTTCCTAATCCAGCCTATTATTACCTTTTTCACAAGATTTTTGAACTTATTAAACGCAGGAAGTAAAACGTGGTGTCTCAAAAAAATTTGGCATTGGCCTACCTCCTGCAGCAGGCTTTCTTTGGGGACCGTGTCCTTAACAAAATCGATGACTTGTTCCTGTTCGTCAGGGGAAATGAAGGAAATCATCCATGGAAGTAAATTCTCTAAAAGGATGGCGGGGACACTGCATAGGAATTGCCAAACAAGTGAAGCCTGTTCTTTCTGGGAAAATTGTTGCATCAGCAGCCGAAACACCTACAGTCATGTAAACTGAAGTCAGAAGAAAAAGGTAAACAGAACAAAGTTAATCAAATATTTCAGAGAAATATTGAGGCTATCAGTTCGTCCTGTAAGTCTCATTTTCATTCTTATAGTTTGACACAAAGTCTAGAAACTAAAAAGTGAGCTTCCTTGCGCATAGAATAGGCTAAAGAAACGGCTTTGACATCATTTGATCCTCATGCGTGCTAAACAGTACAAACTGTGTATCTACTCTTCTGCTAGCCACTGCCATCACTCTACTCTTAAACTGCACAAAACATAAAAATGGATAGATTGTATCGCTACCTGCTTTTCTTCCTTATGCATATGCTTGCAAATGGATGACTGGATGGTGCTGAGGGTAAACACGAGCTCTTGATATGGCTTGGGCTCATCATCATCATCCTCCGTCAATATATCAAAGAACTGAATGGTCGAGTTGAATAGTTCGCCTATGCTTCTATGCTCGAGTGAATATGTACACACTACATTTTTGACATGCGAATCTAATGCCGGAAATATAACCTGTCAGGGAAAAAGCAAAGAACGCTTTATTCGATAGAATCATTATGATTATCACCTTTAAAGTATCTAAAAGTTGAGAACCCATGCTTGGGACATGTTGCGAAGATTAAAATAGAGCATGGCCCAGTTTTCAGGAGTTTCATCTTTAAAGGTTGATGAGTATGCCAATTACGAACTAATCTCAGATATAAGCTTAACTTAAGTGTCAGTTAACACGGAACAGAGGTATTTGATTGTTTTTCAGCCTTTTACAAAGTGACTATCAATTTGCACCCTTTTTAATGGTCCAACATTCGATTGGTTTTCTTATCTTGAATGGTCCTAAAGCTCAGAAGTTTCTGCAGAACTCTACTAAGGCTGTGTCGAAGTGCATAACAGCAGTGGACAAAAAAAAATTAAAAATGATAATGTTGATTCCCCCTTCGAGGTGAATTAGACAAGCAACTATGATATTGATGCTGAACTATGATTGAAAGGAGAAGAAAAAGCATAAAGCACTCTGCATAAGAGTAATCAATTCCAGACCTATCAATTCTCGAGACATGATGTTCTTTTGTCTGAGCTAATATTTTGAATCACTTCCCACTATCTTCCTAGACCCCACCATGAATAAAGCTGTATATCCTTTGTGAACAATCTCAGCTGATAAAGCTCATTGCTCTTGAAAAGTCAATTCATGCATTGCTAAAGTTGCATAGAGATCCAATTATGCAGTCACAGGTAGGCACAACCTTTTGACCCGACAAAGATTCTCATATTATCTCGTCGATCTTCCAATAAAAAGCCGAGTTTAAGCTAGTCACCGAGATTACTCTCGGTTCCAGTTTCGATTTCTTTAACACGATAACAAAATGAGTCAGGTGGTGATTTCTCTCAAACACTAGAATAACTAAAGATTGCCCAAAAAGAGAGGATTGAAAAGGGCTCTGCTGTCTTCTGCCTTTCTCAGCATCGAAGCTAAAAAAGATAATGATAAGAAGCAAACTTTTTGTATAATAATATCAGCACCCAAATGCTACAATGCCTGATCCTGACCCTGATCCTGATCCTGATCCTGATGCTAACCTCATCTTCCACAGCGCTGTGGTACTCGTACGCCACCACCAAGAACTCGAACCTCCCGCGGAGCTCCCGCAGCCGTTCCTGGCGGCCGTGGGCTCCCATCTCGGCGAGGGCCGCCGCGCCGCTGCAGAGCCTGGCGAGCTCCCCCCGGAACGCCTTGTGGAAGTAGACCAGCAGGAGGATCGGGGCCTCCGCAAGCCGGATCCCTGAGAAGGATTCCCCAGCCGCCTGCAGCAGGCCCGGCGCCGCCTCATCATCCTCCTCCTCCTCCTCCTCCTCCTCCTCCTCCGCCTCGGCGCTGGGCCGGCATTCGGGAGATTCGCCGTCCCCCATCTACCGCGAAAGCAAACATGTGGGGTTCGAATAGAGGGAGAGGCTAGAAGGAAGGAGAAGAGCAAGAACAAGCAGACATGCCGCGGAATTTATCGAGGGGACTTCGAGGAGTTCCCCTGCAGTCGTTCTTGGAGGTTCTTGGGGAAGTATCTTTTTAAATTTCGGTTGAGGCTTTTTTAAAAATCGGTTGACGCGGATCGGGGTGGCCGACAGCAACGTCGTACCCGACGGCCTCTTCAGGATCTCGACCGTTTCTTCTTGGACCCGGCGCGCCGCCTCGGATGTTACATGCCGGCGTGCATCGTGCCGCTTCCGGTCGACGGTTGACTTCCCGAAACGAAACAGTCTATTGTGACCGGAACTTCTTCTTTTTTCGCTCTCCTTAAAAAAGGGACAAACTTTTAGTTGGACCTTGATTTCATCTCAAACCTTTTTTTTTAAGAGATAAGTATATTGAAAATGTTAAAATTTATCAAGAAAGTACAATTAAATCTCAAAAACTTTAAAAAGTTCGACTAAGTTCTCAAGCTTGTGACAAAAGTGTAATTGAGTTATAGACTTGCAAAAAGTGCATTGAAGTTCTAAAATTTGTCAAATTGATTTGATCAAGTCATTTCATTGAGTGCATTTTTTGAAAGTTTTAAAATTCGATTACACTTTCATAATAAGTTTTAAGGCTTGATTGAACTTTTTAAAAATTTTATAACTTGATTGCATTTTTCGTAACAAGTTTTAGAACTTCTAATACACTTATCATTTTTTTTTAAGTTTACATTAAAAAAACTAATTTTAACCCATGTCTTAGTCTAACCCGAATTTGTTTATCTCTTAAAAATGAGAACCCATTTCCTTAAAGAGAAACAAAAGCATGAGTCTCAATTTTTTTTTTTTCATCAAAAAACACCAATTTTAAGCCGAGCTCCTATTATGGCCTTTTTTTCACTCATGAAAAAGCACCAACTTTTAGTTGGGTCCCAGTCCCAATTCAATTGTTTTTATTGCTTCATAAAAAAATTCAACTTTAGTTTGTGTCCCAATTGTAGCCCAAATTTGTTTGTCTCATAAGAAACACCAATTTACAATCAATACCAAAATTTGGCCCTCATCAAGTTTGTGCCACATACAGGTGGAATAATGCGTCAAATTTTTAATGGCATCACTGGATGAGTACTTGACAATATGCAAGAGATATTTGGTGGGTAAAAGTTTCAACTGTTAGATGAATGCGTGATTTGATATTTAATTACTTTAACACTATCTCTCATGTGTAAGTTGGACTTTGGGACTTTGGCCTACACCCAAATGTATGAAAATACATAATTGGAGAGGCAAATAGAGACCTGAATATATTTGAATTCAAGACCCTCTGTTTTAATACAATGAGAGATATTTGATGGATGATCACCAACTTTTCTAAAAATTTAGGCCGTTAGATGAATACGTAATTTATTATTTAAATTTTCAATAATAGGCTATATTTAGATATTAACTGAAAATTTATTCTTAGGTTCAGTTGGAACTGAGACTCGATACAAAGTTGGTACATTTTGACGAGATAAAGAAAAAGTTTGACCCGAAATTGAGACGTGAGTTAATTTTGTTTTTTCTTTTAAACAAAAAAAAAGCCATGACATAATTGATTACTCGACTTATGATTGATGTTTTTTAAAAGAATTAGGCCGAATGATTTTGGATGGATTAATACCAAGCCGAATCAACTAGAACATAGTTGTTTAATCGGGTACAGGAGGCTCACGTCATTGCCGTCGGACATATAATATACATGCACTTATTATATTCAGATTTTATGCGTCCGGTAAAAATATATGACGTCATCCGTAGGTCGTGGATTATTTTTCTTTGCGTTATAATTGCTTTTGATTTCGTCTAGTTGCGTCCGAACCGCGCGCGCGAGGAGGCACGTGCCGCCGGGGGCCGTCCACGTGCCGCCCACGCCCTTTCCCGTGGATCTGGTGATGTGGCACCTATAGACGTGGCGATTGGCCTCCTTGCCGCACGAGTCAATAAGTAAATAACACATCAACAAGGTCAACGGTCAACGTAATGCGTAGATCCACTTACCTATTTTGTACAAAATTGGATGGTGGTACGTAGGATGAGGTCTAAATTCAATTTATCGAGTGAAGAATCGCGAAAAGATTATATACCCATTTGAGTTTATCGACGAAAAAGATCGATCAATTTGAATTTGAGATATTTTACACGAGATCTTATATCACGTTGCTCGTGGGGCAATTTGCAAAAATCAAATGTTAAAGCAAACAATGGAGTTCATATTGCAAGAGTTAATGTTAATGCAAATATAGTTCCTTCGCATTACATCATCTAACTAATCAAAAATTTGTTTTTGGCAAAATGTGAAGTTGAAGTAATGAAACCCTTACGACATTTGGCCTTGAAAAAAGTTAGTTCTCAGTCTTGATTCTCAAGGAATTCATAAGATTGGGTCACAATTAGGTAATACGTTGCCGGCTCCTAATGTTAAGTTCCAATGAAAGCTTTGATTCGAAGACAAGGATTGAACGTGTTTACCTTGAAGTTGTTATTGGAATGTGCTCAAGAATTTGTGATGCGGGAGATTTGAGGGTAATAATGACTTATTTCAAATACAGTTAAACCGATTAAGGATGTGCAACCATATCGGTTCAATTTAGAAATCATATCGAATTTATCATAAAAACATATTTAGTCCCCACTTCTAGCGAAAACAGGTTCAATTCTTGATTCAAGATTTTGGAACTGGTTGGGTTCTGGGTGTTGCAACCATTTACTCGAGAATCGGTTAGAACATATTTTGTGAAGTTGGAAGAAGATGATATATCTTTTTTAAATGAGCTAAACTTCCTTTTTGCTTTATAATTCTGTATGCTTTGCATTGATATTCTATTTTGAGCTAATTTGTTGCTCATACTATTTTGCTATAATTGCAATTTGTCTTGATTTTTTTAAAAAAAACAAAGTAATTGGTTTCAGACTGGACCTTAAAACCAGACTAGACAAACAAAGTATGTTCTAGGGTCTATTCCAGGAAAACGAAGTACATTCCAAATTTCAGGTCTAAACCTATCAGCTTTAAAATGGATCACCCCTAAAACCGATACGGTCAGATCTTCAACGAGTGTGATCCGGCCTTTCGAGCCGGGTCGTGGGGCGTAATTTGCCCACGCGTTTCAACCGTCGCGACATCCGAAGCCCTTCGTTCGGCCCACAATCGAGGATCGCGTGGGCTCGGCAGCCGTCTCGTCTCGCGCCAGCTCACCTTCCCCGAGCACAGGCCCGGCCCGCATTATAGTATCGGGCATAGATTTTAATTGGGCCCACGTCCACCAGCGCGAAGCCCACTCCGTGGGAAAACCACGGGCCGGGCCGGGCCGGACATGGGGGGCGATTCCGTCAATTCGGACACGTGGAGCGTGGCGATTTGCACCTTTCGCCTCCTCGCGCCGGTGGTGAGCTCTGGGCTCTTGCACATTCTCGGGTTCGGTTTTTCGCTGCGCGACGAGTGGTGGCCGTTCGTTCTTCCGATAGCCGGAGCCGCCGTCGAATCGATCTCCGGCGGCCGATCGCCGTCCTCGCAAACACCGCACAGCAAGAGAGAGAGAGAGAGAGAGAGAGAAAGGGAGGTGAAGATGAAGACGACGAAGGGAGGCAAGGTGATGAACCCTACGGACGCGTACCGGAAGGAGCTCCGCAAGAAGGAATTGAAGCGGGTGAGATCGATTTCCGTTCAACTCGCGACCTTCTTTCCTCTTTTTCCTCTTTTTTTTTTTTTTTTTTTTTTTTGCGAGCTCTCGATTTGGTGCCCTAGCTTTCGGGACTCGATTCCGCCACTGCCTTGGAGTGATTGGGCATGGCGTGTTGTTACGTTTTTTTTTTTTAGCTGATTTTTTTGCCCCATCTTCATTGGATTGAATTAGCGATTGGTGATTGGTCTGTCTGATTGATGAGCTTGTTTCCCTGTTTGTGTTTTGTTGTGCCAGAACAAGAAGGAGAGGAAGAAGGTGAGGGAGGTGGGGATTCTGAAGAAGGACCCCGATAACTTGAAGGAGCAGATAGAGAAGCTGGAGATGATGAGTAAGTGTCGAGAAATTTTCGATTTTTTCCTCGTTCGGTCGCAGCTTCTTGTTATTTTCTTCCATTAAGGGTGTATTGAAGGTTTTTTAGAGATGCGGAGATGCGATGGGTTTATTGAGATTGTCATTATGCTCTCATTTTTTGTTGAAAAATATTATCTTGAATTAGAATTGTGCGACTTCTCCCTCGATTGAATGTAGATGGTGGTTAGAACTTTCGAGTTTGCTTGACCAGCTTGCCTTACCGTTCTCTTGCTTAATTTTCTCGAAATGATGCTTATATGAACTTCTTCCAGTCTAAGAGTTTTCACAGACCAATTTAGCTCCTCCTCTCTCTCTCTCTCTCTCTCTCTCTCTCATTTTCCCGCGCATGCGCGTATAGAGACTTCCTGGTCTTGGGGGAGTGATTGGGCTTAGATGTGGTCCTGACTTAGTTTGGTATTGGCTCTATAGGGCACCAGAAGGGTTGCAAACCCATTGTGAGTAATGTAATCCGACATTATGTTTGAGTGAAAATGAGTGTCTGTCCATTGGCATAAGTGTGCTTGTCAAAAGACACATTGTATCGTATGAAGTTTGTAAGTCAAGAGAACCGATATAAGCACTTCAAAAGTAATTATGCTATTTGTTCTCTAAGGAAAAAAGTACTTACCGTATCTGTTAGAGAAGGGTATTTCCTTAGGAAAGAAGTACTTGTCCTATCTGTGGGAGAAGGACAATATTACAAATGGAACTTAGTGACATTGACAGCATAGAGAATCGGGTAGCGAGCTTTGTATAGTGATGGCCTGATGGGGTTTCGGTGGAGAAGTCTTCCTCGTATATGTAACAATTAAGACAGTGGTGACTTTGCAAAAGATACTGCGTCACCAGCTCAGCATTCTCTGACTTTTGTTTTTTGCGCTGTTTTGATGACTGAGACATGTAAGGCATTTTAATAGGCTAGACTAGTAGCATTCCGTGTGTTTCACGGGTATGAATTTTTTTCATTTGTGTAAAATTGGAACATGTGTTTTGGTTATTCTCAAAATTGCATCCTATTTTATATGGATCTTCCTCTTGTGAAAAAAATAAGTTTGGAATTCTTCGTATCATGTAGGGACTCAATAACACTTACAAAATTCCTCATTGTCGTTTTTATATCACATAGGGATCTTTTCGATGTTATCAACCACATCATTGCAATATCGAGATAAAATAATAAAAGCTTCCGAGGACAAATTCAATAGAAAGAGTTACGAAAAAAGTTAGAATTTTCTAACAACATCAAAGCTCATTAGACCTAATATTACTTTTTGTTGAATAAAACACATGGTATTGAATGAGGCAAGCACAAATTCTTGTCGGAAGCAAAATGAGTGGAGAGTGCAAGAAAAGTACTCCTTGCAGGGAGAATAATCAATCACATGCAATTTAGATTTTTATTCGTCACTCGTAAAGGCAATCCTTGAGCAAAAAGTCGTGATTATATATTGAACATAGATCATGTGCTTCTGATATGTTGATTGTACTTTGATTGGTTAAGGAATATTTTGATACAATATTCCACACTTTTGCTTTACAAGGGCCTGAAATGTATGCGTTGGCTGGCTATGCCTGATCACCCAATCCTAAATCAGGTTGATGGGCTGGCCCATTATTTGTGATGTGATTAATATTGTGACAAAGTACTACTCTTTTGGACCAGACTAGGCTTGGTGACCCTACAAATATTCTATTACCCTCTCTTTCTGTTTCAGTTTGTGTTCTTTTGCCTGTGTCTTATATCTTTGCTTGTGTTTTGTACTTCTTATTGACGAGGGAAGAGAGTTTGGCAAATGGCATGTTTCAAGGCCTTGTAGACTTCCATGCTCGTGCTTGTCTTGTATTTCAATGATTTTTTTTTTTTTTATGCCTTTCGGGTATGTGGCTGCAGCTTGTTTCCATAGCCTCTTCCAATAGGTCAAGTTCACATAGCTGTTGTTGTTGCAGAAGCTGATGGTGCTCTGGATAAAGCTAGAAAGCACAAGAAGAGGCAACTGGAAGACACACTTAATCTTGTTCTAAAGAAGAGAAAGGTATGTTTAGTCATGTTCGCTCATGTTTCTTTTAAATTGTGAAGTTCAATGTTTTCAAGAAAATGAATAAGTCCATAGGAATTTCAGGACTTGATTAGATATTATTCTGGATGATGTTATGCTTCAATAGTTATATCTTTCATCGTGTCACAGAAATAACTCAAGATACCTCCTTCCAATTTTATTTTTATGAAGAAGGTTTGTCTTTTCAATTTCTTTTTCCTGTTGTTATATCCTGTCAATGCATATTTACCTCATCAAAGAAATCCACAAGCAAAGCTAGTGCATGGATGTACATATAGATGCTCTGTCTTGTACTTGAGTGAAAGTCGTGGCAGTCAGTCACTATTGTGATGATTATCTTTTCTTTTTTCAAATTTATCCTTGAGAGCATGGAATGATTTTCTTTCATTTAAACTATGGCCTTTTCGACTAAAGTTAGTGCTAAGCATGCTTGCATTGCATATAATGAGGGGTGGTTTCTGCCAACTGTGTGTAGCTTCCTACTTCCAACTATGATACAAAAGCCTAGGGTGTGATCTGAAGGGATGAACCTCTTGTGTTGTTCGCACCGTTTGTATCTCTGCTGGATGAATTGACAATTGGTTTGTTTTGGTGGAGGATAGCAGAGAAATGAGATAGAGGAAACTTTCTTAGGAAAGGTGTTGCTGATGATGTTAAGCTTCCGTTACCTCCATCTTTTAGTTGTCTCTGTGAGCTTCCTTAACTTTCCTCTATGTACGTTGGCAAATGCTAAATTTTTTCGGGTCATGTTCTTAGCTCATCAAGATTTGGTAGATTAGGTCTTGATGCAACTGAAAACTTCATAAATCTCCAACTAAAACAGCACATGCTCGATAAAATTATAATATAATTGAGACATTCTGGCAGAAGGAAAAGCAGGTGTGGCCCTACTCTGCAAAAGTTAATTTTATATTTCAGTTTCTTTTTTTCGGCTTTGTAAACATTAGAACTTGAGAGTGTCGTGTTATTTACAGGATAATAGACAAGACTGATGGACAGCTTGTGATATAGTTCTTGTGGTCCTTGGTATGAATCTGGCTTCTGAGTCTCTGGGTAATCCCTTTTTAACTATTAATTTAATCAGCTCTGAGGGAGGGATTCCTATTTTTTGCATATCTCCAAGCTAATTGGATGATTGGCTAGACGATTGCTGTTTGGAGAGGTGATTTAACTATCACGAGGGGTAAAATAAAAATCTTGCTTTTCCTATCTGTTTGAGAAGATGATGATGCCTTTAACAGGTGGTATTATGAATAATTCTTTCTTTTTCAATTAAATTAGTAATTGGCAGTACCTTTTTCCTGCCAAATACATTACAGGGGATGAAGATACTGATTTGACAATGTTGATGTTTGAATAATGCTGCTTGAGAATTGTTCAGACAATTTTCCACCCTTTCCTGGTTAATTTTAAAGTTGATGGAGAAACGGGATAATCTAAATGGATCATTCTTCACCCTTTGGTTAATGTGAAATGCAATTATTGATGCATGAAGTTCTTTGAAATGTAATCAGATGGTTGAGCCTTTTCTTTTTCTTTTCTTTTCAGAATGTCCTCTCCACTGGATTATCTTTTCACAACATTCTTCTACTGTACCATTTAAATGGAAAGTAGAGTGTCAACTAACCTAAACAACTGGCCACCAGTAATGAGCAGCTTTTTTTTTTTGTGTTATTGTACAGGAATATGAAGAGAAGATGCGTGAAAAGGGTGAAACCCCTGTCATGTTTAGGTAGGTTGTATTCCTTTGTTTAATTTGCCCATTCATATTGTTTTTTGTCTTTATTTTTGTGGATTGAGAAATGCCTTCTCTAGAAATAGTGAGTTTTTTTTGGCTTCGCAGCCATCTGGGACCCCCTCCAAGAAGGGCAAGTGCAGATGAAGAGAGAGTCAAGCACCCCAAGCCTGAGGTAATTAATAAGTAATTTCAAACTTTTGACCCTTTTCTTATTTACATTACTGACGTGATCTCCTTTTTTGGTGCAGGATTCTGTATACTACCATCCTACTCTTAATCCCACAGGAGCCCCACCACCTGGGAAGCCCCCAATGTTTAAATCATCAATAGGTATTGGTTTGTTCTCAGTCCTTGCTTTTACATGCTCTCTCGTCATTTTTCTGAGTTATTAACTTTGTCCTGCAGGACCTAGAATTCCATTATCTGCTAGCACTTCTGCAGGTGCGTCGTCATCTAATTCAGGCGCAGAGGATGATCCTTCTGCAGTTCCTCCACCTCCACCACCACCTCCTCCACCTGTGCCATTGGCCTCTGGTGATGCCTCTGCCTTAGCTGCATCTTTGCCTCTACCTCCTCCTCCTCCATTGCCACCAAAGCCTGCGGCCACCAATGTTGGTACTCCTTTGCCTCCACCACCTCCAGGTCCCCCTCCTCCTCCTGGTCCACCACCTAAAGAAACTGTTGGAACTGGCCTTTTACCTCCACCGCCTCCACCTCCGCAACAATCTGCTCAGCCACCACCTCCTGGGGTTAATGATAGAATTGGATCCACATTGTCAGCAGATCGCCAGGGACCTGAGGATACTCAGGTAAACTCTTCCTAAACATGTGTGGTATCAACTGGAATAGTGAGATTGACTAGTGTGCTTAAGCCATTAATCTGAAGTTGATGGAGATCAAAAGCTAAAGCTTAGAAGTAATATGTGGATGCTAGCATCATGGACTGGTCTTTACTCTTAACTTGAATATTCTTGTTCAACCAAAAGGAAGAAAGAAAAAACCTTGAATATTCTTGCTATTAGTCACTAGATTTAGTGATATATGTGAATGGAATCTAATGTTTACCTCTTCTTCTTTCTTTCAACTAAAGGTACCCGCCATGCTTTCATTACCACCGCCTCCTCCAGGATTGCCACCAAAGTCTGCAGGTAATCCATCTGAGGGCTCACTGGAAAATGAAGCCAGTAATCCTTCCGACAACAAGGATGTCGCTAACTTGGTCCCACCACCACCGCCTCCTCCAAGGCAACAACAGCCAGTGGCTAGACCTGGTATGATGCCAACCATGCCGCCCGATGTGTTACCGCCTGGCATGTCACGTTTCCGGCCGCCGCCCCCTCCACCAGAAATGCGGCCACCTTTATCTGCTGCTGGGCTTCCCAACCAAGGGGTCCCACCAGGAATGATGGTTCCCTTGCTTCCAAGGCCACCATATGGCCCTCCGCTTGGAGCTCCTCCGATGATGAGGCCTCCGCTTCCACCTGGTCCACCACCCACTCTGCTAGAAGACGATCTTGCTGCTATTAGGCCACCTGTACCCCCGAAGCCATCATATGTGAAGTCAGCAGCCCCCACTGTTGTAAAAAGGCCACTTGCTCAGCACACACCGGAACTTACGGCCATGGTGATTCCATTCTCCTTTGCTCACTGCTGTCGTTGCATCTTCCTTTCTGGCCTTCTCCATTATATTTCATTACTTGGCAGTTTTAGCTGAGCATATTTATGTGGCAACAGGTTCCTGCATCTGTGCGGGTGAGGCGAGAGTCTGCAGTTCCAAAATCGAAACCAAAAGCAGCAGTCTCAACGGCAGTAGCAGCCCCGCGACCTGTGACTCCTACAGTTGTGAAGCCAGAGGTTGTTAGTTCATCTTCCACCGTCCCAAAGGGCATTGATGACTCGTACACGGCATTCTTGGAGGACATGAAAGCACTTGGTGCGCTGGACAGTTAAAAATGCGATAACGGCCTGTATTTTCAATAGGAGGAACAACATAGATCCAACACAGGTGAACTTTTAAGCTGGCTATTTCTGGGGTACATGGCATTGCACAAGTTATCGTTAACCTCTGTACAGCAGACTTGAATGCTGTTGAAGTAGTGCTAGTTGCATTGTTGGATTCCTTCTTTGCTGCCAACTTATGTCCCAGATGATCGCGGTGGCTTTGTGGTAGGGAGAACGGAGACATGCAGTCTGATTCCTATCAGAACCATCTCCTCATTTTGCTCATTCGAACTTAAGGCAGCTAGATCTTCCATTCTCTGTTTAGTGTTGATCAGCTACTAATTCAAAAGCCGTGGTAATTTGAGGGAAAGGAATTCAAATTTGGCAGTGTAAAACTTTGGGGCTTCCCTTCTCATTTAGCTATATTCAACCAAAAAAGAAAATGAAAAAGACTAAGTAGTTAATTTGTTTCTTTATCAAGAGGAATGCTTGGCTCTTGATTGTCTTCCACTATACTATTGAGTATTGTGTAGAAGTGGGGGTGGCGGTGGCGGTGGACGACGCTTTGCAATTAAGCGGGCGAAAACGAAAGTCCAAAGAGGACGTCATTGTCGCATTAACTACGAAAAAGGACTGACCAGGAGATCATTTCAATGCAAGATCGTAATTGAATCGGACTCCGACAAAAGCATTTGACTTTAGAACCTTCTTGTGAAAGACAACATGGTCATTTATCCATCGGCGGGTTAATGTGAACTTTATGCTAAGTCATATTCTTGCGCACCGGGTTAGCAAAGCGCCGAGCTTCGAATTAACGCTGTCTTCCTTACTTTCTTAGCATCTTGCAAGATAGACATGTAGGGTGACTTGAGCTTGAGAATAAAGACCACCCGAAAGTCGAAACGACGGGGAAAGACACTTCGGCAGCTCATGGCTTGGTCCGACGAATTGAAAAGGAAGCACTCGTTATCTTGTAATTTGCAAATCCCTATTTATCTGACTAGAGTTTGGAATAAAGAATGGTCCTGAAAACTACAAACGTTACCAAACCACGACATCAATGGAACAGCGATACAATGGCGACTTTCCAACTTACTCTAGTCAATGTGAAGAGTGCAATGCCGAAAGCGTCTCCTTCTCAAAAGTCAAACCTTCAAAAATCCTCTTTCATCCTTTTCTTTCGTCTTCTTTTCCCATCTGGACAGAATTCTTTCTTTAACCTTATCCTCGCCTGAAGACAGGCCAAGAAGAAAAGCTCTTTACCGTCCTCGTTCTCTTGTCAACCAAAGACAGAGAAAACGAAGATGGAAGAAATGGGCATCCGGGTCATTTTCACACGCCATTTCCGATCTCAGTCCTCGCCCTCCCTTGCGCCCTCCCTCACTTGATGACTAATATGAGATTAACACATAAAGAAAACCAGACCTTTGACTTATTACATTAGTTAATCATTTATTACAGACGTGCAGGGGTGTCGTCTTAAATTTAATTAATCATTTTTTTTGCTTTATCTGGACGAGCTGCCCGGACAGGCATGGCTCTCGTTTTCGCTTGTCTTACATGTGATCCTCCTGCGGAAGGAGGCGAAAGAAATAAAGACAGGAAATCTTGGGCTATCATAAGTTGTCGCGGTGAACAGAATCAAATCATATGCAAGAACCGTCTTCTAGTTTTTCACGTGCTAGCATGGCTTCCCCTTCTCCTTTTCTTATTTATGCATATGTAGCAAGAACAAGTAGTCATGTGATCAGCATGACGTGGGAAAGTCATTGGTTTTCGGCCTCTGTTCGACGCAGAGTGCGAGCGGGGAATGTGGTTGTGTGCACATTCGGCAAGTTTCTTGAACTGCGTTTGTGTCTTTTCGGGCTCGGTGAAAGCGAATGCCGTCTGAGCTCGCGGAATGGAGGCGATGGATTGCGGCTGTGGCGCCTGACACGAGAAGCCCACCAAGATTTGTCATTGCCAACTTGGTGGTGCTGAGAACACGGCAGAGGGGGGGTTTCCTTCTCAACCACCCCAATTAAATTTCTTGGATTGAAAAGAGAAAAGAAGGGAAATTTATTCATGTGAAAGTCAAACTTGGAGTCTCCCGGCCACCACCTCTGTCTCTAATTTTAAAGATTTATGCTTATCTGTTTTCCGCCAGCGGTTTGAACAATAGAAAAAGTCTAAAGGCTTGGGACTCAGAGAGAGAGAGAGAGAGAGAGAGAGAGAGAGGAGAGAAAATAAGGCTGAACAGACAGCAGGAATTGTTTATTTTTGCCCCTTCTGGATGCTCTTCTCAAAAGATTATGTAGAGAGAGAGAGAGATATTGGGCCAATAATGGAGTGAAATAAAGGGAAGACAGAGTAGTTGACAGAGCTCGATGTTCAAACACCCCAAAGTTTTGGTTTTTCTGTAGATATATGTTTCCATTTGCCAAATTCGGAGGTGGGTGCCTCTCAAATCTTGCACTGGGTGTATACAAAGTGCAGAAAGTGATGTGAAAGAAGCTAACTCCTTTTTGGGTTTCGGGTGGTTCTGGCATAAGATGGGTGGTCTTCGTGCTCTTGTCATTCTGGTTTCTAGCTCGCTGCTGATGTTTCCTAGTCCAGCAGCTTCTCTTCCTCTATGCACTGATTCAAGTGAGTTCAGTTTTCTCTCTCCTTGCTTTCTCTTACACTTTGCGTTTTCAAAGTTCACGATTTGCTTCGCCACGAAATTCTGTGCAAGAAATATGTAGCTGTCTGAGTCTTGTTGATATCTTCCTGCAATGCTCATAGGATCGCCAAGTGCCCCGACGACTCCATTGACATTCTGCCCTCACAATGGAAGCACATGCTGCAACTCCACGGAAGATTCGCGGTTGCAGAAGCAGTTTCAAGCCATGAATGTATCCGACTCTGTTTGCGCGTCGATTTTGAAGTCAATCCTCTGCGCGGTATGCCCTTTGCTCACCCCGCCTCGTTAAAATTGCCTGTAGGTTGTTGAATGGAAGCTGAGATTTCGGGCTCATACTTTGAACTTTTTGCACATCCCTATGTCGATGATGATTTCCAAGAGAAGTTCTAATGAGGCAATACTGACTTCTGGGCAACATGATTGTTTTCGTGGTTGAATAGTGGATCGAAGATGCAACAACTCTCATGATGCTCACCTAGCCATTGATCGAAATTTAGTCGAAGTTTGGCATCTATAAATTACACATGATTTTATCTGCTGTGTCATAATACTCGCTTAGTCCATGATGAGAAAATTTCTTCTAATGACACCCGTTGAAAGTTATTTGGTTTGCTTTCTATCGCTGTGAGTGAATCTTTAATAAATTTGTGGTCTCACCCCTTTTCCCTCTATTATGGCTCACAGAAATGTGATCCTTTCTCTGCCGAGTTATTTACAGTAGCTACCACACCTCGGCCAGTTCCTATCCTGTGCAATTCGACTGTTTCGGCTAATTCATCGCAGTCCAACCAAGCAGAGACTGACTTCTGCTCCAAAGTATGGGATACATGTTCAAATGTATCGATATTCAACTCACCCTTTGCGCCTTCCTTACAAGGACAAGCCGGAATAGTGGTCAATGCCAGCTTCACCAAGCTGACTGCATTGTGGCAGTCTAAAGGAGATTTCTGCAAAGCGTTTGGTGGAGCGTCACTTGATGAATCTGTATGTTTCAATGGTGAGCCTGTTAAGCTGAATAGCACAGAAGCACCAAGCCCTCCAAAGGGGTTGTGCCTGGAGAAGATAGGGAATGGGTCATATCTTGATATGGCTGCCCATCCTGATGGGTCGAACCGTGCTTTCTTCTCTGACCAGAAGGGTTATATTTGGCTTGCTACTATTCCTGAGCAGGGATCGGGAGGAATTTTGGAGATTGATCAGTCCAGTCCCTTTTTAGACCTGACTGATGAGGTTCATTTTGATATAGAATTTGGGATGATGGGTATTGCGATCCATCCGAACTTTGCAGAGAATGGCCGGCTGTTTGCTTCATTCAATTGCGACAAGTCAAAGTGGCCTGGTTGTGCGGGAAGATGTGCATGCAATTCAGATGTGAACTGTGACCCTTCACAGCTACCTTCCGATAGCGGGTCTCAACCGTGCCAATACCAAACTGTCATTGCGGAATATTCTGCTAATGGTTCTGCAGCTCAGCCTTCTATGGTACATACGTCAACCTCTACTTCTCTTACCTTGTTGCTTTTTAAGGGACAGTTATGTGATCAAGCTTTCATTGTTTGTGCAGGCAAAGAGTGCCCAACCGATTGAAGTGAGAAGGATCTTCACTATGGGCCTTCCATTTACCGCTCATCACGGAGGACAGATCCTCTTTGGACCCGCTGATGGGTACTTATATTTTATGATGGGCGATGGTGGCTCGCCTAATAACTCGGGCGACCCGTACAACTTTTCCCAGAACAAAAAATCGTTGCTCGGGAAGATCATGAGGCTTGATGTTGATAACATCCCGAGTAAGTAACGACATCTGTAGTACTATCTTCTTGATGCTATCATCATATCACCGCACCAAGCTCTTGATTGTTTCAGGTGTTGATCAAATAAACAAACTTGGTCTCTGGGGAAACTACTCTATACCCAGTGACAATCCCTTCACCGAAGATAACGGGTTGCAGCCGGAGATCTGGGCTGTTGGGATGAGAAATCCATGGCGTTGCAGCTTTGACGCGGCGAGGCCTTCCTATTTTATGTGTGGAGATGTTGGTCAGGTTAGAGATATTTTCACGTTCATCATCTTTAACCAGCATTCATGGATTTGTCTCGAAGAAACGTCTCGACTGAGAAGGGTTTCTTCTGCGTGTATGCCATAGTTGCTTGCTAAAGGCCACTTGCAAAGCCAAATTGACAGATAGGCATCATGTTAGGCACTTCAAGTCTGTCTCTGAACTAATCTTGAAATTGATCATCGTAATCCACAGGATACATATGAAGAGGTCGATCTAATCACCAAGGACGGAAACTATGGCTGGCATGCTTATGAGGGTCCGTATCGTTACGCCTCTGAAGGAAATACTTCAGTACAGGCGAAAAACTTCATTTTACCTGTGCTGGGTTATAATCACTCACAGGTTAATAACAAGCTAGGATCTGCAGCCATTACTGGCGGCTACTTTTATCGGTCAACCACGGACCCGTGCATGTATGGAAGGTTAGTAGCGATGCACATCTTTTTGCATTTGATGTTCTGCATTTGGTACTCATTGTGGATGTTCTGTTGCCTGTCTTGGTCTGTAAGTTACTGCAGAATGGACCATTTAACTAAAATGTCACGCACTGTTTAGGTACTTGTATGCGGATTTATACGCCGGAGCACTCTGGGCCGCCGTGGAGACTCCTGAGAACAGTGGCAACTTCACTTCGAGTGAGATACCCTTCAGCTGCGCAACAGACTCGCCTATAAAGTGCGACTCCGTGCAAGGAAGCTCCCTTCCGTCTCTGAACTACATCTACTCTTTCGGGGAAGACAATCGCAAGGACATATACATTCTGGCTTACAATGGGGTATATAGGGTCGTCCGCCCAAGCCGCTGCAGCTACACATGCCCGAAAGAAAACGTCACCAACGTCTCGACCCCCAGTCCGAGCACACAGCCTTCGGATGCAAACCTGTTGGTCTACAGATACAGCAGCTTGGTGTGCCTAGTTGCCTCTCTGTGGTTATTCCTCTGGGGCAACTTGTAGCCCTTCCTGACGGCCTGCAAAATGTAGCGACTTTATGCAAATGCACGCTCTCCGGCGACTTCGCGAGTGTGAATTCCAATTTTGATTGCAGATCATAGTGTTGTTTGAGGTGCTGTTGCATGGAATTGCTTCAAGATCATCATGGAAATACCTTTGAACTGTGTAAGAAAAAGGCATATGACATGTTTTCACGGAAGAACTTGAACTGCTAGTGCTAAAGTCAGTTGGGCCGATGGGGTTGACTTTGGGCCCTTTAGATGTCGGCCCAAACTAAGAGACCGGGCCGGGTCAGAAGAGATCCGACCAGAAGTTAAAGGAAAACGTTTTATTATTATATTACCTAGGAAAGTTATGCCTCTAAAAGGACATTTACCAAAACGGCCAAAGAAAAAGGATGAAATTACAAGACCTACTTGAGCCAAGTCTAATCGTCTACTTAACCAAGAGGATTTATTACCAGTGGTACAAATAAATTCAATAATAGATTATGGGATCCGGTAATAAATGGGACAAGAAGTAAAAACCCTACGCCGAGAACACAATTTGAATTATCTAGACTATATTCAAAGAGATGAATCGAACTATTGATGGATTTTCCCCAATCTTGCATTGAAAGTCTCGTGAAATCTGAAAACTTCTAATAATGTATATTGAGATAATTTTGCCCGATTGCAAGGTATGAATTTGTGATCTTAAGATTTTTATTGACATGCTTTATCAGCCTCTCCTCGATATTTCATTAACCCAAAGAGAAATGCACAAAGGCAATGGAAGCACTATGTTGCTTGGTCATTTTTTTTTCGAAATTTAATCTGCAAAATAAATCATTGCTTCCTTTTTCTTTTTCAAATAGTCTTACCTAACTGTGCCCTCGTAAAAGGAAATGACTTCTTCTTTACGCAGGGTGGTCAGAAAAAAATGCATATCCAATTGAATTTCATTGAAAGTGCTCCTTTGCACTTGATAAATGACTAAATAAAAAAACAAAATTATTTAATACATCGATTGCTTTTGAGATAAGCATAATTAGTATTTTAAAAATATGTACTTCTTATATTTAGTTAACTTATTAAGGTTAATATTACAAAAACCCTTAATTAGCATATTCATAACAAATATACTCCAAACTAATTTTTATTATTAAAATCCTAAAATTAATACATTTGTGACAAATTTACTCTCCGTTATTTTCCATTAAATTGGATTAATACCAAAAAATCATAAACTAAATCCCAACCTAATACACTTGTTAATAGTTATATGTCATTTAACTTAGTAATTTGATGGTAAAATTTAATAAAAACTATGTACATCCATGAAATATGTATTTTAAGATACCCATAATTAGTATTTTGAAAACTATGTACTTCTTATATTTTGTTAATTTAATAAGGTTAATATCACAAAAAACCCTTAATTAGTACATCCGTGATAAATATACTTTAAACTAATTTTCGATCATTTAATACATTTGCAACAAATTTAATTGGATTGATACCACAAAAATCACAAACTAAACCCAAAATTAATATACGTTCGTTAACAGTCATACGTGTCATCTAACTCAGTAATTTGAAAGTAAATTTTAACGGAAAGTAACAGATTGTAAATTTATCGAATGCATAACAAGTATATCGAGTTATGTTTTTCCAGGTATTGACCCTAGTCAATTTAAACCACGTATAGGATAAATCAATTCTTTACCAAGAGATAAAAACGTAACAAAAAGATTAAAAAATAAAAAAAAAATTCCGAATAGGAATTCCAGGCCTCCCTCCTCCTCCTCCTCTACCCTTCTTCTCCTCTTTCCCCACAACCCCCTCCAAAGGCTGCAATCCCTCTTTCTCTCTCCTCGAAACAATTTCCCACTTGCAGAAGAAGAAGCAGCAAAAAGTCGCAGAGCCCCTCCCATTCCCCCCTTCTCCTCCTCTCCCGCGCCTGATTTTCTCTCTCTACCCCTCTCTCTCTCTCTCTCCTGATTTTCTCTTTCTACGCCTCCTCCATTCTCCCCGACCTCGACCGCCGATTCTCCAATCCGACGGCCATGATCTCCTCCCCCTAATCCCCGGCCCTAACTTCCCCACCCCAAACCCTCCCCGATCTCCTCCCCCAAACCATGTCCTCGTCGCCAGCCCCTCCGATCCCCTCCGCCCGATCCTCCCCGACCGCCGGCCCGACTCCCCCGGCCCCCGCCGCGGCGGCGGCGGCGGCGGCGAAGGGAGCCGGCGACGGCGGGAGCAAGCGGCAGGAGGACGAGGCGAAGAACGGCACCACCACCGTCGTGGTGGTCCCCACCAGGAGCGGGCGCCCCGCGCGGGCGTGCGCGATTAGGGCTGCCTCCAGGCTCCAGGCCGCGCAGCAGCAGCAGCACTACCAGCAGCAGCACGGCGCCGCGGAGAGGAGGCCCAAGGCGGCGGCGGCGGCGGCGGCGGCGGCCGCGAAGAAGGAGGAGCGCGAGCGGGCCGAGGAGGAGTCGCCCGCGCAATGCGCCAGCAGCAGGATCGTCACGCCGCTGGTGGCGGCCCCGAGGCTGGGCAGCTGCCGCGGTGGAGCCTCCGGTCCATGTGGGAATTGGCCTCGATACTCAATTTCTTGCATGTGCGTGAGCTCGTTCGCGAAAAGTTTTTGGCTTTTTTTATTGGTTGGGGAAGTGGGGAAGTGGCCTTGTTCTTCTTGTGGGGAGGAAGTTTTGATTTTGCTGGCTTGGGTTTGCGCAGGTCTTTAGGCCTCTGTTGAATATCTCGGTGGAGTTCTCTGCGGAAGAGTTCGAAACGGCTTTGCTCTCGCCCAATGATACGTTAGGGGATATACACATGCCTCTGTTGAAGGTTGGTGCTTTCTTGTCGAGGTTGCAGTTCTTTTACATTTAGGAGAGATCATTGAGGTGCGGGAGCTCGATTCGAACTTGTAATGCGCTTTCTAAGTATTGTTCTATGGTTTGCTACCCCTTGTGCGAGGACTTATATCTGGAAGGTTTACGCAGTTCTGTGATCATATCTTAGTCTTCGATATGTTTTTGCCGAAGTTGCCTGAATCTTAGTTGGTTGGTCACATGAAATCTGACCGGCAGGTGGAGTAGTACACTATATTCTTGGCGGAATTGCCCAGAAATGTATTATTACCCGGAAATCCATTAAGTGTTTTATTTGTTCCTTAAAATTCTGCCATAATTTGGGAATGTAGGAATTCTGGTTTTATCAGCCTTATACATTTTTCAGTCATCATCTTCTTTGTGAGGGTTGAGGGAAGTAGACAAGATTTCTTGTCCAGGAATTAAGTTTTTTTTTTTTTTTTGGGTAGAGTAAGCAAGGTGATGAACGAAACATTATGATTAAGGAGTGGCGATGAGGGGTAAAGCTGAGTGCAAGTGATAGTAGTTAATTGCTAGAACTTTTGCTTGGTAGATAAATTCATCCGCAGTTACAATTTTGGAGTAATGGCTGTTATTTCCTTTTGTGCCCTTGGCTATTTTCGTTAACTTTTTCATGGCACTAAACTATGTCTAGGTGTGATTAAGCCTTAACTCATTTGTAGGCAATCCCTCCGATTACAAGGATGGCACTTACACGCGATACCTGGGTTACTGTCTTGTGCAGAAAGTTGAGAGACTGGTGGCATTGGGTAATTTGAACCTACTGTTACTTTTAACTAACCGTTCACATGTGTTATTATCTTTTAGCCTCTGAAATTAACCTGAGCTTTTGCAGGTTGCAGAAGGGGAGTTACCCATTGTTGCGGCACATGGGTGAGTGGTTATGCATTAGATTTTTCTGCACTTAGTTATGGAGTATATTCTGATTCTATCTTATTATGTCGAGTTCATTTGTCAGGGCTGAGGTTGAACATTATAAATCTCTTGACCCCGGGGTCCGTGTGGTGATCCTGAAAGCATTATGTGACATTCGTGTAGAGGTATCCATTTAATCATGATAATGAAAAATGTCATCCTTCTGCGTGCTCTTCCGCTTGCTAATATCTATTCATCTGTCTGAAGTACTTCTAGAGAAATGATATATCAAATTCATGCATGGCCAGCAGCATCTCCATTGGTAAATATGCTTTAGAGCTTAATGAGATCATTGGATATGAAAGTATTGTGGGTTGTGAAATACCTTACTTTTACAATAGGAGACTGTACTAGCTTAGTCCTTTGTGGTCTGTGACTCCTGTTTCTTGAAACCAGAATATCAAAAGTACTATTTGCTTTATTTCTTTTAATCATTATCTATGATCTTTGTTGAGTTGCTTCCATCTCGGACTATCAGGTGTACCTAAGAAATGTGCACATTTTTTATTCATGTTTGTTGTTGGTTATGATTTTTCTTCTGCTGTTGATGTTTCTATGCTAGAGTTTGTTTCAAGTATCTTGACCATATTAAATATGAAGTTGGTTTCTCTCCTGAATGTATTACACGTGAGCCTTTGATCCCATTGATCAGATGGGATACAGCTTCTTTTGCAGCCACTTTTATTCTCACCAAAAGATCTAGAAAGTTGTTGATTGAGATGTGCGCAGCTTATTGACTTTGCTATGTGTTGCACTGAGACAAAGTTATATTATCACTGAGTTATTCTCTCTTCTTATCACTTTCAAGATTTTAGCTTGAATTTATTGAGTTCATGCAGAATTTTCTGAATTCGATTCGATGAAACTTATGCAAGTCGGTAAAATTTTAAATGGTTGAGGATGGGTTAAAAGTCCCTGGGTCTTTTGTTTATGTCTGATGCAGTTTGTTCAAATGGAATATGCATATTGTCAGATTACGTTTTAAAATGCCTGGATATGTCATAACAACATAACAAATCTTCAATTCTGGCTTTGCTTGGGGATCTTATCCAATCAAGTCAACTTTACCCTGTACATTGGAAATATTTAATGTTGGCTCTTATGATGCTTCATCTAGCTTCCTTTTCTTTCCCCCCTTTTCCTGTTCCGTAAATAGTTGTTCTATTTAAAAGGTGAAAAAGGGGGAGAAAGCAATGTAATGTGTACGACATTGTTCTGGCCTTCAGATTTCAGATGTAACTTGAGTGTCTCCATTGTTTCTAGAGATAGGCCCTAGGCTAATGATGGATCATACCTGAGTACGTTTTGGACCCTGCATTTTCCATTCATCTAATTGATATGTTCTTCTGTAGTTTCATTTTTTTTCGTCATGGTCTTTTCAGTTTAGGCAGGACTAGTGGAATAAATTTCTTATGTTATTTGCAGCAAGAAGATATCCGGGGCTTCATTGAAAATTCAATGAAGCATGGCATTCATCTTTCAGCTTTCCGTAAGGAGCGAATTGGAGGAGATTCATATGGAGTCCATTATTGGTGAGTGGTTGAACTTACCAACCATCCAATTCCCCATGTTACTGATTTGTCTTTGCACTTGGTTTATTTTCTATGCCTGGTTTATTTTCTGTGCTGTGTAGCAAATTTTCTCGGTACATTCTTACACCGCAGAGATCTGTCGTAGTTTGTTCTCATGTATAAGTGCTCTACCTTTGCATGAAATATAATTCTGTAACTTCAATACTTCAAGTTTTGTAAAGATTTATTTGACGTTGGTGTAGGTATGAAGATGATCCAATAATTGGTCATCGGCTTTACAGGGAGATAAGGAAAGTTGAGGTTAAACGAGCAAAGGCAAGGGGTTCCCAGGTCATCCCCATTGCATCATACCAGTGGGAAACAGTTGCAACCAATTTGGATGAATTTCAAGATGTATCTGTGAGTTACAAAAAGCATCTATGGTTATAATCCTGGGTTAGATTAGTTAATTAATTGTAGACGGTTGTTTTATCTGACTATGTAGTGGACCCTCAGCCAAATAGGCAGAGCAACGATGGTGGAAAAGAAATGGGAATTCCTATATTCTTTTCAGTCAAAAGTTAGATTTGCTTTATCTGTTGCAAATGCTATGCCTGTGAAATTTATATTTTCCCACCTTCATCAGTTTCTGCTGTTCCGTCTTATCGTAAGTGATATGCTCCAGGAGAAGCTTTTCACCAGTAAAAACAGGACAGAGGTGTCACTGGGGAAAAAGTTGAAGGCAGACATGCTTCCTGAGATTGAAAGGGTTCACAAGGTACCACAACTCTTTTCCTGGTCAAGGCAATTTTGCCTTTTTCAATGTCTGCACGGTTCTAAATTACCTGTGTTTTCCAGTACTTGTTCATCCCAGGGTGTTCCTGTGTGGTCCCCTTATCTGTTGGTAATTTTTTTTTAAATTAACTGCTTGATTTACACAGAGGAAAGAGAGGCTGCTTAAAAAGCAACACAGAGAAGCTCTTCTGCTTGATAATTTCTTGCACATGGATGGGCTTGCTCCCGGACGCTCCCTTCGTGATAGGAAACCTGTCACCTATACTTTCGGTAAAGAACATCAAATGCACTCTTTCCCTATGTCTTGCACTACAGCATTGTCAACTTTCGGAAATCAAAATTGAATGTAGGATGCAATGCACTCCTCTGTGCCTGCGCTATATATCCTTTTGAAAGGAGTTGATGTCTCATTCCAGCAATTGTTGCATATTTTCACCAAAATTCCGTCATGAGTGTGCTCTTTGCTGATATGATTCTTCTATAAGCGGCTGACTGCCTTGATGAATGTAACTTTGATCACTCAAATATGTTGGAATCATTCTCTGAGCAATTCAAGGGTTTTATTTTTCTCAACTTTCCAAACCCTCTTCTTCACTCTTCCACACAATGGGCTAGTTCGTATTCTGAAGCAGTTTTTCTCGTTACTCAAATGTACTTGTATTGCCTCATAAGTAGCAGATGGTGTGCCGTCTGAATATGTGGGATATTTTGTTTGAGCTGTGTTGCTTGTTTGTTTCTTTTGATGTTTGGTCCTGCTGTCCACTTCAACTCAAAACATTTTAATCGAATGGTTGAAATCCTCTTGTATTTCATCAGATGAATTTCCATCTATGTAAGCTGATTGATATGTTTCATCTGCAATTGCAAATTACTGTGTTTTCTCATTTTGTTTTTTTCCCCATATGAGTTTCCCTCCCTTATATATGAGAGTCTGGTGCTTTGGACATGCGATATTCTTGTATGATGATGATAATGGCTTTATGCATATTGATGGGCATGTAAATTCATTTTGCAGATGATTATGACCGATCTATCAATGAGGCTATCAAGATAACCAAGTATGGAATTTGAATTTTACGCATCGTTATATTCCATATGTTATGATATCCACCTTCATAGATGTTTGTGAACTGACAAGGAATAGCAATTCTCATGTACTTTTCCAGGCGTAAGCAGCCTTCGCCAGAACCTATCAACAGAAGAGAAGGTGCTTTCATCAAACCTGAAGCTTCTACAAATGGTAAATGGAGTAGTGAATTCTTGCATGCCTCTCCGTACACTAATTTTAGCGCTGTGTCTCCTGGGTCACCTGATTTTGATGACATCGATGACGATCAAAAACCTGGAACCTTGGACCGAAGGTACGTTAATATCTGGTTTTACATCATATTATTTGACTGATCAAATTATTCATCACTAAAAAATTACGCCCAGCTACAGACAAAGGCGGAGGCCTCAAAGATATTCAGCAAAAGACTTTGTTGAAGCGATATCAGATAATGAGGCAGACTTTGACAGTGATGATGATATAGTTGGAGAAGCTGTTTATGACGAGGAGTATCTCAGGAAACGCAAGCAGAGAAGGGTGTCCAGTAGCTCCGAGGGAGATGAGGAGTATCGTTGGGATGGAGAAAATCCTGAAGAAGAGGAAGAGGAAGAGGAAGAGGAAGAGGAACATTCCTTGGGTATGAGTGATGAGGACAGCGATGAGCCTCGAAAGCCTAAGAAATTGCCTGGGCGTACACGAAGGGAAACCAAATTAAGATCAGTGGTTGAACTACAGAAAGGTCTGAGACGTAGTAAAAGGACGACAAGGAATCGTATTAATTATCGACAGTATGAGCTCTCAGAATCTGAAGTGGAGGCTGCAAAACCTGACAAGTGGCACGCATCCAATGAACAATCAGAAGGAACCGAGAGTGAGGGGTATTCAATGGAGAGTCAAGATTCAGAAAGAAATGGTAATGAGCCGGAACCCAAAGTCGATCATCCTGTTGCAAACCACCCCAGTACAGCAGAAAAGGAAGATATTCAGCCGGCTGAGAGAACTGAGAGTCCAAGCCAAGAGGAAGCTGCTGATCAACCAAAAAGACGTTTTCTTGACCTCAATGAGCTTGCCCCTGGGTCAGGCTTTGATGATGGTCCTAACCCTGAAAAGAAGGATGATAATGAAGATGATATATAAAGCTCCCACAAGGTTAGTATTACTTTCTGATGGAAGCTCGTTGTACCATCTGAGGTGCTATAAATTTTGTAACGAGCCTGCAGAGGAAGTTATGATCGGATTTTCTCTTATGGCGTAGCCGAAGCAACTGCCACAGTGAGCACTTGCTTCGACAGGCAGTGGGATCACGGTGTAGGGAGCTATGTAGATTAGATAGTCATTTTTTAGTATGGCCACTCTCTTGAAAATCCATAGGATGGATTGGGATTTGTTGGGAGATGTTGACTCGGCCCAATCGATGTACAATAACATCTAACTTATATGTGAAAGATGTCTCTTTGATGTTTAGGCTTTAATGCCCTTGTAGTTCTTTAATTTTTGGCGATCATTACGATGATCTGCGTGTGAGCATTAGGGTTGGTCGTCGGATCCACAAAATCGTATTGCCTGCTCAGGAAGTTTACGTCAGTGTAATAGCACCAGCCCCCCTGATTAGGTAATTAAATATTTTTTTAAGGCATCATTGATTGCTTTGTGTATCCTTCTAGCATTTTGATTCTCACGCTCCGAAGCTGATGGATTTGTGCTTGATGCTTGAGGCTCCAGCTCGAAATGCTTTCCAAAACTGCTCGACTGGAGGGAGATGTTTCGATGTTATGCAGCAGAACCAGCAGTATCCGTTGAAAACGTGGTTATGATAAGAAATAAAATTAAAAAGAAAGTTTCCCTCTTTTGTTTTGATACGGTCTTTCTTATGTTGACAAGACAGGAAATGAAGTTCCGTGGACGTATTCTTCATCCTCTTGTCAACCCGGCATTAGATTTGTAGTCTACAGCCAGTGCAAACCAGCACAAACCAGCGCGCTTCCTATCTCCAGTAGTCGGGTGACCAAATAATGACTTCAGAGGCACAATTCAACATACTACCAACCAACATGGCAGCGATGTCTGAAGTTCGTGAAAATAGATTTTGCGACACTTGTAGCTCATGGAATTTACCATGCCCATCGAATTGATTGTTCCCCTCTTATCGCGCTTTTAGACACGCCTTGAAAAGTCATGAAGAAAAGAACTTTGGGGGTGAGTGTCCTTGAAACAGTTGTCAAGCTTAGTTACTGACAAGTGATAACTCATTTCAGAGACGGAGACAGCAATAGCATATCTAGACCGGAAACCTGCGCCAAGTGTGTACAGGTTGAGATATTTCAGTCCATAGATAAGAGGTGACAAGGCACTGACATTGAATTACTTAAAGAGGTAGGTAGCACTACAATCGAGATTACTGTAGAAAAATTATTTGCCTAAAGGATCTAACAGTAACAGCATTTCAGATGTCTTTCCCTAGCAATTTACGAGATCTGCAGTAAACCAAGAAGAGGGAGCTCCTGGTACATACAGAAAGTCCTAGTCATGTACAAAAATTTGGCTGCCTGAAGCCCCCCCCTCTTCTTCTAGCCATTCCCCATGTCGATATCTCGAAACGAATTTGAGTTCATCTCCCATTTCAACTCCTTCCGGAACATTGTTACGGCTTTTGCTGAGGACACCCATTGCGATACAGCTTGCATTTTCTAAGAAATTGAATTCCAACGCCCAAATAAGTAAGAGCAGCATCAGATTTCAAAAAATCTGCAGAGAGAAGCATAATCATCACCTTTGATGCATTTTAAGGGTTGGGGAGGCCCTTGAGGTCCTCCTCCTTGGCAAACCAGCTGGGAATTATCTTCGACAGATGAGGATAAAGATCCTTGTAGGAATTCTTAATAGTACCTTCGGCTACTCTAGTAGCCACTGAAATATCTGCAGACATTAGCATCATCTTATGTTCAGTCATTAAGGCATTATAAGCACGTGCATATATCATAAACCGCAAATCTGAACTTTCCAACCTTTAAGAGGCTTCCTGTCATTAGACAGCTGAGTTATGATGTGGATAACAGCTGCTGCAATGGATATAGGGCTCCTCCTGCATAGATTGAGGGGAAGTACGTACACAGATGAGAACAATCATGTCAACACTAGAAAGACAGTCCCAACTCTTTTGCGGAATAGCAATTGCATACTTGTGCTATAGCACATAACTTCGGGTATACATTTCCTCTGAAAAAATTATGGCTAAAAAATTTAATATAAAAGGGCCATAAGGTAGGCACAAGACCAACTACAGTGCCCAAAGGTACCTTGCACCTAAATCTCATTGCAAACAGCTGTTTACCTATCATATGCATGTCCCTAACAGAGAAAAGGCAACCTTAATTATTCAGGCATTAGCTAGATGCGTAGAGAAATCATTGACAATAAAAGAAATTTGGGCCTCCTAAATTTTCTGCATTTACCAGCCCAGAACTTTCGTGTGGGCTTTCCCTTTTTCCCGGATAGAAAGCAAGAACTTGCCAATTGCCAAACACATGGTACAAACATGAATACAAGAAAATCTGACCTTATGTCAAGCTCTTCAGACTTCAGGACAACTTCCTGGGCAGCCTTGACTTCTTGATTTGTCATTCCAAGATTGGAGCAAAAACGTCTCTAAGGGTTCACAGATAAAGACAGTCGCTTGACTCTCTCACTCAATAAGTCAAAAGGAAAAAGTAGAGGTGAGTGGGAGCAGCAGAAGGACTCAAAATTTTCCACGAAGAAGCATACCATGTAATCTGCAGCATGTATGGCTCCCATTTCTACAGATTGACCCATCTCACCCTCCAACAGCTTTACTATGAACTCTTTTGCTCGGCCAATTTCCTTTTTCGAAGCTCCATTGGCGACAGAGCATATTTCTAGTTGTGTGATCGGCACATTCAGATAGTTTACGGCCAAGAAGTCAACTTGGAAGCAAATGCAACACAAAAATTACCTTTCACTGTACGAGGTTTGTTCTCTTGCCGACAAGCAATATACAGGCACGCAGCCAATATCGCATCTAGATTTCGTCCTTTCAGAGGTTTCTGATCTTCTACCTTCTTGTATATCTCATTCGCTCGGTCCTATCAGCAAAATTCACAAGCCCCTTCACATAAACCAGGGAAACGGGCTAGAACAGAAAGATAAGAATACCAAACCCGACCACATTGTTTAGAAAAGTCACTAGCATTCTCAACGACTGCAACGTATACCTTCGAGAAGCAAGAAAATAGAACTGGCGTACCTTTATCGTCGTCACGAGTCCCAACCTGAAAACAACAAATTACATCAGTTACCTCAATAAAGACCCATAATTTACACAGGCTAGAGAGGTGGGGGCAAATGCCCAATAGCTTTGCACATATCAGTTCAAACACACGCCATGCCCGTACCAAAAAAATCAATCCTTTCCTGCCTTAACATGAGAAGCGTCAAATGCACCTCATCTGTGCTTAGCAACAGAAGCCGAAGCTTATAGAATTGACATCATTGCCAACCCAGAGCCATCACTATCCCACAATTTCCCGCAATTTCGCGCGACAAATCGGACGATACGCCGGCGAGTAACCGCAAATTAAGGAACCGACAGAACGGGAAGGCGAGGATGGGATACCTGTCGGACATGATGGCGATGGACTTGAAGGCCTGGATGAGGTTGCGGTCGGGGTTGGCGCCGCGGCCCTGCCACTTGCCGAGGGAGGAGTTGAGGAACTCGCCGGAGGAGCCGTTGGGCTTGGAGATGACGGTGGAGAGGCCGCCGTCGGTGAGGAGCGGGTTGTAGGGCCCGCCGACGCGGACGGGGTCGTTGTCGTTGGACTCGTTGGCGAAGGTGCGCCACTCGGAGGTCTCGTCGATGGAGTGCGCCTCCAGCACGAGCCCGCACTCCGAGCAGATGGTGTCCCCGCCGCGTGGTCGAACACCACCTCCGTCTGCTTGTTGCAGTCCCTGCAGAACGTGTCCGCCATCGCCGCCGCCGCCCGCCACCGCCACCGCAACCGGCCGCCGATTCCTCCCCCCGGCCCCCCCTCGAATCGCCGCTCCTAGAGAGAGAATCTAGAGAGAGAAGGGCTAGAGAGAAGAGGGAAGGGGGATGGAGGGGATGGCTAGAGAGAGAAAGGAGCGAGCTTTCTCTCTCTTGGCTCTCCTTTCTCTCTCCTGTGAAAACGTCGGCTTCACTATTATTGCTGTTTTCTTGTTTGGGTTTTGTGGGGGAAGGGGGTGGTTTTATATAGACCTCTCTCTCTCTCTCGTCCGGAGGTTGAAGAAGATGTGGGGCAAGAAATTTAATTTGGGAATTTTTTGGGGGGTGAATTTCGACATTCATTCCACTTTCCTTTTTCTGGAAAAAAAAAAATCTTTTTCTTTATTTTCCTTTTCTTCCTTTTTTTTTTTCCTTTCTAAGAAACGAAAGATAAGTCTCAAATTAAAATGTCAACGGCACAAATGATCTTTAAATTTTAGGTTAATACGAAATGTGGTCCCTAAAACGTTTAAACTCGTCCGATGCGGTTCACGAAGTTTAGATCAATATGTGGTGTTGAATATGAAGTTTTCATTCATTCAATGTGATTCCCTAGAGTTTTTATATATGTCCAATTTAGAGTTTAGACTATATAAAAATGTCCATGATGATAGTGAACATTTTCATGCAATCCGAGTACTAAATTGAACATGTACTAAAAATTGAATAGCGAGGTTAAATAAATCAAAAGTTCAAGGATGACACTGCACATCAAGTTAAAGTTCAAGAACTGTATTAAACAAATTTAAAGTCAATGAATCACACTGCATATTGGGTTTTAAAGTTTATGAATCATTTTGGGAAATAAATTGGGATACAAAATTTTCCTGATTTCCCAAAAAGGAAAAATGTCGAGAACTATACCGTAAGCCCTCGCAAATTACGAGCCTACCGTTACCTTCACCATTAGGGTAATGCGGGTACAGTTACCGCCGGCTGTGCCACGTGCGTGTCTCAAATCACCTTTACTGCTAGATTGTCCTGCACGTGTTGATAACCTGGCACCCATTGCGTCCTTTACTTTGGTCATTGCAATGTGATTTTTGATTGAGATGGTGATATTGAGTGGGTGTCCTTGGCATTCATCAACCTTTTCTCGATGATGCCATTGACCTTATCTCGATGGAGTCAATCGCTTGCCCTTTTTATAAGGCGTGTTTATGAAGATAGGATGCTTCTAGGAAAGACGGGATGTCGTTTTTGTCTTTCGCAAGAGATGAAAAGAGTACAGAGGCGAGCGGACAAGGCAATTAATAAGGCATGAACAAAAGGAGGGACGAAACGACCTGGCAATCAATGGAAACGTGGTCGTTCGAGCTAACAATGACGTCGTTTTTGGGTTAGACCTTCGCGAAAACGGTTCTAAACTCGAGCTTCGAGGAATATCCACTTCTTCGGTGGTTAAAGAACCGTTTACTTTGGCGAATGATGGATGACGCCACCGACTTTGCTTATTCGCACGAGTGACGAATGATAATTTGTCAATTTGATGAGAAATTATTAATTTGTTTGCACGGAATGACACACACACACATATATATATATCAATTTTATTAATTGAAGGTGCCTTTTGTCTCTTTTCCTTTTACGCGATTACTCTTACAATATATAATGAAAAAGGAGAGATTAATATCACAAAAAATTTAAAATTAATATATCTATAATTAATTTATCTTAAATTAAACTTTGGATTACTCAAAACTTCAAAATATTTACGCTCCGCCTTGGCGACAGCGACAAGAAACCACCACCCCGTGCCACCGGGTAAGGCACCAAGTTGCGCACTGGGGATTCGAACTCCTCTCCTTCGTGAGGGGGAGAGAGCCCAAAGCCAGCTACGCCACCGCAGCGGGTGGTTACGCTCTGTTAGTTTCTGTCTAATTTTACCTTGAAATTAGTAGGTTAGATAATACATGGCAATAACTCAATTGGCATGACAAGTTCCCGTGGAAATTCATATTAGTTTTAGGTAAATTGACCACTAGTATTCTAGTTTGAGATTTCTAATGACCCAAAAATTAGTCTTTGGTAAAATTATTACATGTATATGAATTTGAGAGTTTTTCATGATATTAATCTGACAAAAAAAGGCATTGTTAACATGTTTATGCTACTTTCCCTTTGGCCACTTGTTTACATGGTTAATTTGGGCGCGCATGGTAACATTTCTCTTCCTAAGAATTTCGTTCTTTTGTTCTCCGGAACAAAAAAAGAAGTAAAACCCGTTTTAACGCCAAGTTGTTTTTATTAGGAATAAAAAAAGTTAGCCAGGAATAGATTTGGAGCGAGAAACGAAAAAAAAAATTGTTTCTTGTCCAGGAACAATTTCTAGAAATAAGTCAATTTTTTTCTTTTATTCTTCACTCTTGCCGTGGCCACCTCGGAGCCGTCGCCGCCGCCGCCCGTCCGACGGGAGGTGGCGGTCGATGGGGCTGTGCGGTCGGCGGTGACGGTCGGCGGTCGCGGTCGTGCGGCGGCGGCGGCGGCGGCCGGAGACGGGGCGGCGGCGGCGGCGGCGGCGGCGGCGGGCGGTTGGCGGTCGACGATCCATGAGTAAGAATAAAAAACGAATAAATACAAAAAAAAAAAACTGTTGCGTTACCAAACGCATTTCTATTCTTTTTCTATTTTAAGAGTAGAAATTTTGTGTAATTACCAAACGGGTTCTTTTACTTAGAAATTGTTCCCGGAATAGAAATAGGAAAAGAACTATTTCGAAAAAAAATTCTTCCCCAACCAAGAAGCGTTATTATGCGCACTCTTAATAACGGCTTTTTTTTTCTTGTGCGGGCTGTCAATTGCCCATGCACCAATACATAATATAGAAAGATATCTTCAAATTTTTAAACGTGAGGAGGGGAAAATTGTCCAAAAAAAATTAATTCTATTAAATATAGTTATAAATTTTTTTAATTTTGCTAATTGAATTCTAAATCTTTTTATATTTTCCCGATTATGTCTATCTAACCAATTTTGGTCAGAAATTTTAGCGTGGACATTAGTAAAATCCTATGTGACATGGTTGACACTAACATAGATAATTTTTAATAATATTTTAATATTTTTTTCTTTTATTATTTATTTTTTTACAACTCTGGCTGACGAGAGTGGCACTATGCAAGGGTCGCCATCAAGCCCTCAATGAGATGCTTTCACTTAGATCTGGACGAGGTTGCCTTGCCCAAAACTATGTGATGCCATCACAACCATGAGGGAGGTAGCCTTGCCCATATTAGGCAAGGTGGCCTTGCTCGCGGCCATAATGTTCTAGGCAAAGGCCATGAAGTCCTCATCGATCGCGGGCGAGCGTTACGACTCTTGCCTAAACCTTGCAAGGGTCATGGAGCCCTCACTATTTGCAAGCAACAGTCAAGGCCATTGCCCAAATGGGCACTGGGCAAGACTTCATGGTCCTAGCTGGCAAAAAAAAAAATAAAAAAAAAAAAAAAAAAAAAAAAATAAAAGATAAATTCAAAAAATATTAAAAATTATTCACATTAACACTGATCATATCATATGTTAGTGATATCCAACCACAATTGGCTGAATGGATTAAATTGGCAAAATGTGAGAAGATTTAGTACTCAATTGACAAAATTAAAAAGTTTAGAATTAAAATGACAAAAGTATAATAAATTTAGAACATTTGGAAAATTTTCCCTACTAGAAGTAGGCCTTTTTGGGCCAAGATGTAAGATGAATAGTATGAGTGCAATTAAAAGACTTATTATGATTATAAACTTAACATAAGTTTTATTATAAATGAGTGTGGTTCTTGTTATAGGCAATGTGATATGAATTAACTCATTTTGGCCTTCCAGTATCAAAAGTGGTGGTTTATCTTTTGGCATACATGTAAGCAATTTTCTAAGAGATTTGATAGTGCTCTCACCTAAGCATACCTAGCATTAAAATTTGAATGCTAAATGATGTCATTACGTTAAAAGATACGTTTTGTTTGTTAATCTTAGTTTCATATATATAATTCAAAAGTGAAAATGATTTATTCATATTCAAGGTGTAGTTCGGTGTATTCCTACCTCATTGGACACCAACTGATAGTCTCTCTTTATGAAAGCCCTCTCCTAAGGTGATCATTCCCGTCCTTGTCGGATGGAGTCATTACAGGCCCCAAGCTTCTATGTGTTTGTCCTCGAATGATACACTTACATGAGGGGGTCCCACTTTGATATTATATTTTGATATCATTCGATTAACTCGCTTGAGATTTTATCTATTATAACTCATCTCATATCAAGCTCCACGATCTTTTCTTTTGGCATACAAATAAACATTTTCCCAGAAGATGCGAGAACTCTCGTGTACTTCATACTCAAGTTGAAATATTAAATATTATCATTAAGTCGAAAGACTATTTTGCAAATTAATTTAGTTTCACATGTACAATTTAAAAACACAGCCCCTCCATCCGTTCAATGTGCAATCCAGTTCGTTCCTACCGCATTTGCCATCTTATTTGCCCATTGGCCAAATCCTTTTGCCCTAGCGATCATTCCTAGCCCTCATTCAATCAGGTCATTTACAGGCGATGATCAAGGAACTTGACCATTACATTTTAATCTTTGTAAACCGCCAGCTATTTGCTTAGTCAATGGTTATATACGTTTCTGAAGAACATGGCGTCGATATTTCTTCCTCAAGGAACATGTAAATCGATCAACCTCCAAATGGTCGGTATTCGGCCACACCTAGGACCAAGTTGGTGGGCCGACCTTTTCTCCTTCGCCTAGGCTTGGGCGGCTGTCCTGCCCGTTGGTCCCCATTAGTTCTACCATCCACGTTTTATCCTGTAGACCATATCTTTATAGCCTATCATTTATTGAGATGAGAAGTCCAGACCTTGTGTACGGATTACAATCAAGAGCTAAAACCTTTCAAATTAGTCAATTTAAGTCCAAAATCTTTACTAGGATGTAATCAAGTCTTTTCGATGAACGATATCAGAAATTATGCGTGTCACTAAAATAACTTGTGGCTTAATTGAACCAATTGAAAGGTCATGATTCAATTGTACTTTTTTGTAAAGTCAGGAGACTTGGTCGAGCCAATTTAAAAGGTTTTAAAATGTGGTCGAATTTTGTATGTAAGATTTATAACTTGTGGTTTAATTGGCCATTTATCACAAAATCATCAATTATGACGTGTGACGTGTGACATGTTGTTGCTTAATATAGGGTAAGATGATAATTAGAAAGTAAATAGTTTAGAATAAAACATGGTGATCCTAGTGGATTGGCCAAACAGCCACCTTAATTGCACAAGGGATATTCCACTTACATATAAGTAGTTCCCCAAGGAGAGTCAACAACAACCACCTTCGAAAATGACATCTTTGTTGCCACAATCACCTAACACCGTGCATGACAGTGAGATTGGATTTTGGTGACCACCACGAAAGTGGTAACATGATATCCACAATAATCAATCAACAGCCACCAGCAGCTTGGGCAATGGGCCCCGCTACTTAAGGTACTTATTGGCCAAATATAGTCTCCGGTAGACAGTTTCTATTGGCCTTAGCATCCTTAAAAAAGGATTCCTCGTGCCGTGTGAGGACCGGCCCTCGAGCACAGAGGTAAAAAGTCGGCTTTAGTGGTATGTTAGATATTTGATTGGAACTTCATTTGAGATATTCCCGGCTCTTTTTTGATCTTGAATTCCAAATGGTGTATAGGATATATTTGTTTACCACCCTCTAAAAAAGTATTTGCAATTGGGCCGGACCGGTCCGGTTCTTGCCGAGCGGTCGAACCGCCGAGATCGGCCCGGACGGACCATTAATGCCATGGATTTCGAGATTTCAAGAACTCCGCAGGCGAACCTCATCGGAGGAGAAGAAGGCGGCGGCGGCGGATTCCGATCGGCTGCGGCGGAACCCTAGAGGAAATGGTGGCGATTTCTCTGTACAGAGGGAACCTCCACCGCGTGCCCGACGTCCCTCGCCGATGGCCCATGCCCGACCACAGCCTCTCCCCCAAGGACTTCAAATCCCTCCTCCACCGCCGCTCCCGAGCCCTCTCTCGCGCCGCCCCCTCCGCCGCGCCGGCGCCGACGGCTCCCGACCTCGTTCTCGGCCCCGGCGGCCTCCTCGACGGCGGCCGGCCTCCGGTCGAGGCTGAGGCGGAGAGAGGAGGAGGAGGCGCCGAGTCTTGCGGCGAGGGGACTTCGAAGGGCGTCGTCGCCGCGGAGGTGAAGGAAGAGGTTAACGATCATGGAGAGGCCGAGGACGGTGCGAATCGTTCGCCGGAAGCGAAGCCTGATTGGGTGGGCAAGTCCGCCGAGGGCGATGGAGGTGGTCAGGTCTCGGCTGCCGAGAAGGCGGAGGAGCCGGTCAGGAATGCGGTGCAGGTACGGAGTTTAGCTTTGGCTATTGAATTTTCATCCTTCTCGCATGATTCGAAGAGAGGAACATAGGGCAATTGCTCGTTGTCTGAAAGAATGTACGCTGGAACTGAAAAGGATGTTTCTTTCGGTGAATCTTGGCATTGATTAGTTGCAATATGAAAATTCGTATCTATATGATCCTCGCGAGGATCGCCAATTGCTAGGCTGCGTGCTTTCTATCCACCTATTCAAGTGACTGATAGAATTCGATGTACTTTTTACTTGCTAGGCTGCGGATAAAGTCGATGCGCCGACAACCGACGGAGAGAAAAGGAAGAAGGTTGTTGAGGAGAAGTTGCAAACTTTGAATGCCAAGAAACATAGCTTAGTGCAAGTTCTGAAGCAGGTGAGTGGACTTCTTTTTCTTTGCACAGCGAAGCTGGACAAACGCATGATTTGCTGATGGAGAACTAATATGTTTTGCCGGTAGATCTTGAATGCAGAAGAGGAATTGAAGAGGAGGAGCATGCAAGCAATGGCTGCTCGGCCATCTGGTCCGCTTCATGTGGATGTTATGAATGACTCTGGCTCGATGACCAGACTTAATACTCCTAGAATGGGCTCCGAGGCCCATCTTGGCAGTGATATGGAAGGGGGAGAAGCAGATGATGCCTCAAACCATATCATGCCTTCTCGGCCTATGCTTCGCATGAGCAGCGTGTCGCCATCTCCGGAGTCCCCTCTTAGGAGGCCTGCCTTATCGCAGCACAATCCGGTATGAACAGCCATGTTTCTCTGAATTATTAATTTTTCGCATTAAACCTGTTTGCTTGAGACCGGGGAATGACTCAGTTATCAAAGAGCTAACCTACCAAACTGTGTGTCTATTGGGTTTAATTACCGAGGGAAAGCTGAATATTCGGACTGCAAATTTAGGACCTAGGTTGTTCTGAAAATGTTATGATTAAATATACCTTGTGTTAAATACATCTATTGTTAATCGCATTTTGTTAAATTTTGTTTGACCATATCGAAGCAACTTAAAGAATTTTGTATCAGCTACACGGAATACTTCAAACAGTCCCCCTGGGAAATTGTCATCTGTATTAGGGGACGCAGTGACAAGCACGTTTTCAATAGCTCAGGTTTGATATTCAAATAGATGAGAAAATAGTCGTGCAACTGGATGGTTTAGCACGGATCAGTTAATAGCACTGTTGATGCTCACTAGACGATTGAACTTTGACGTGGTATTGGACGACCAAAAGTAACTGAGTGAGGAAAAGCTGTTCGTAAATGTATATTTCCAAAATAGTATTTGTCTGTTCACCACTCTCTTTTGAAAGTCTCATGGCAGATTTTCCTTATTGGATATGTGTCTACAACTACATTACAGAAAATGGAAACAAAAATTTAGAATTATCAGTAAAGAAGAATCAGAAGTGTAACTCTTTCTGGATGAGCTTCACTTGGTGATTCCAATGCTAATGGATTTTCTTAACCAATCTGCATAGAAATTACAACATTCGGCTTTTCACTTTCAATTATGGTATGAAAGAGAAGGTTGGGTTTCTTTTTTAGAGTTCTGGTCCCTTAGTATAGCAGCTATTGAATGTGAGGGTAAACATAGAAGCACATTAGTGCCTGGTGGTGATTATATGCTAATTAGTAATGGATGCAGCCATTAGAAAGTTGTGATTCCGATTATGTCCTTTATAGTTTATACATCACATGATATGAAATTTGAAATTGTACAAGCTCATCCTATGTCATCCTTGCCAAAATCGCATAGTAATTAATGATGAGCGCACGGAATGAGGAGATATTGAAGATGTGAAGTAAACTTATATGGTGCGGGCAGTTTTGGAAGGCAGTGGCACTTGATGAGATTTTAAATTCTCAGCGTCTCACCTTCTCCAAGAAAAACAAAAAGAAACAGGTTGGAGCATATTCAACTTTATTAGCACATATTTATCCACCTTAGCAAGGAGAAATTTAGTTGCTTTCCTTGTGATGAAGTATTTCCTCTTGTAAGGGGAAGACATGATGATGGACTTATATCATCTTGATAACTATGATTGTATCATTATGTAAAATGTTACAGGGAGCTGCCATAATGAGTGAATTTAAAGTTGTCTTAAGCACAAGTCCAGACGTTGGAATTCAAAGTTAATATTATTTCAGATAGAACTATAATATCTGGTGCATACTTTTGCTTGCAGGTTCTGCATCCCTCACGATCAAGCTTAGCCGTTGGTGGTAGTCCATCCCGCTTTGCTCCTCCAGCTCCCCAATCTCATTTAGCGAATCTTCCTGCGGTTTCTGTCTCAGGAACAAATTATTTCGCATCCTCACCATCTCCAGCAGCATCTGGTGGCACTTCGGCTTTCAAGGATGCTCGACTACCTAGTCCGTGGAATTAGAAATTATGAGCTTTGCTAGATGCATTGGGCTCTATCTACTGTTCTTTCCATTCATTGTGTAAATCTGTAATTGGCTATATCCACCCAAGGACCTGGAGCCGATTGCATAATGTAGTTTAGGGAATTCCTCCAAATTAGCGGGGTGATGATAGTCTGTAGTTTTCTGGATTTGCATACTTGATTGGACGTTACTATTCTGATTGAGCAAGTGTTGTAAGATGAGCAGATGCAGGGAAATGTGAAAAGAGCTTTACTTCTAGTCACTTTATTTGCGGCATGGAATCCACGTTTCTGATCGTATTTGTGAACTGACACTAATTGCTTGGTTGTCAGGTAACTTACTTTGGCGCTGTCAAGAGGGGACTGCTGCGGTATTTAGTTGTCTCCGAGGGCTTCCAGTTTATCTAATCTGCATATTTCTTCTGACTTGGATAGGGAGACATTTCTTATCTATTAGGGGATCTGAGGATTCAATACATTTCTTGTTTGTCGTGAGTATTTTATCACGTTCTTTTGTAAAAGCTTTTCAGTCGGGAATTGGAGAAGCCTTTTGGATGAAGGGTTCCGAAGCTGGGCTTCAAGATCATTTGCTCGTGATCGTGCGTGCTTGCAGATGAGGTCGAGGGTGGAAAACTTGTACCCTGCTGCATGAACTGATAATTTTAGGAGCAGCTCGAGTGACTTGATCAATGGCTGCTGTGTAACTGCTTATCGAGAGGTGGCGAGTTAAGCCGGATTTGTTCTCTCCCTTTGCTTGCCAGCGCTCTGTTGTATATTGGTTCTACAAGTATAAGTGTGGATAAATTTGATCGATATCCTAAGGTCCACGGCATTTTTGGATGGCGAGTGCTGTTCTTCTATCATGGCAAAACTTTGACTACATCGTTCTTCTAAATTGGCACAGGGGTTTATGATTCTTGAGTTTTCAGGGTACATCTTAACCGTCCAATGGTTCTTTGCTCGCTAATAGTAATAATCTTTCTCAGTCACGTAAGCCCTCCGCATGTACTTATCTGGTGTCACGAACATGCATTAATTTGTATCTTTCGTATGAAAATTAGGTTATCGGAAGGTCAGACATTGCTTTCGGAAACTTTGCATCAGGGTCATCGTGAACATGCGTTAGTTTCGGTCTCTGTTCTCATGAAATTAGGTCATCAGAAGGTCGGACATTGCTTTCGGAAACTTCGAATCGGGGTTGTCTTCCACCTACCCTTTCAAATTTCCTTCACGGGAGATGATAGATTCGGGGTGGAATCAAGAAAATACGAACAAAAAAGGACGACGATGGATTCTGCAGCATGGATTCAATGTTCTCCGAAGCCATTATTTTGTCCATCTGGTTCCCGTGAGGTCTAACTTTCCCATTGATCAAATCGGATATAAGCACAATTATCGTCGCTCTTGCTCGCACCCTAAGCAACGACATTTAGGTTAACAAAAGCCATGCGTCATTCATGTCGTAAGAAGTATCCGATCTTTTATATAACTATATATATTCATATCAAGTTACAATGTTCATATTAGGAATGTGGAAAAGAATCGGGAATCGCACGGACTGCCTAGAACCGGATCAAATCGAATCGGAACAAGCGGTTCTCAAGGGAACCAGTCAGGTTCTCGGTTCCAATTTTTGGAACCGGGCCAATTTCATAAAAAAACACGAACTTTAGGTGTTGTCTTAAATCTAGTCCAAACTATATTTTGTCTAAAAAAAGCACCAACTTTCACTCGTGTCCCAAATCTGGCCCTCCGTTAACCCTCATTCCACAGTCATCTGACGTGGCATTTCCACGTCAGCAATAATATCCAACACAGCAAGCTGACATGGATATAAAGGTAAAATTGTTCCTGGGCTTTCTCTTCTTCTCTAACGCAAAATTGTTCCTGTGCAAAACAATGCTGCATTTGAGTGTTTAGATGAAGTGTTAAATTTAAGTCTGCCCTCCAATGAGGTGAACTTTATAGATGATTTTCATGGGAAAAATAATTCAGCAGTTTCGATTCCAGGGGACGAGGCACATAGCTAGGGCCATCAGATCAATTAACAATTGGCAAGCTGTTTTCAATGTCAGAAGCTGGGTTGAAAGCAGAAGATTACATTGCCTTAAAGCGAGATATTAAAAGCGTGTGCATCTTGTAGTTAAATAGATATGTGAAACCTATTTATAATAGACTCACTTTATTCATCTTCGAATAGACTTTGAGTGGAAATGTCACATCGGATGTTTGTGGAAGGAAGGTTAACGAAGGGCTAGATTTGGGACACGAGTGAAAGTTTGTATTTTTTTATAGACAAAATAAAGTTCGGGCCAGATTTGGGACACGAGTGAAAGTTGGTGCTTTTTTTTTAGACAAAATAAAGTTCGGGCGAGATTTGGGACAACACCTAAAGTTTGTGTTTTTTTAAGAAATTGGCTCTTTTGGAACCAATGGGTAACGATTCAGTTCCCCGTTCTAGGAGTGGAACTGTCCACATTGACTGAACGATAATATATAAATATATATTTAATTTTTAGGGAAAAAGTTAAAAAACCCCAAACTTTGCCTCGAGTGACAGATTTCCCCAAACTTTGTTTTGTGACGTGAAAAACCCCGAACTTTGCAAACCGTGACACATTTACCCCATTAAGGGTATTTTCGTCTTTTTCTTTATTTTTCTTTTTCTTTTCTTTATTTTTTTCTTATTCTCTCTTCCTCCGGAGCCGGCGGAGGGAAGCCGCGGTCCGGCGAGGGTCGCCCGCCCGAGCCGGCTAGGGCGGCCCTCGGGCTGGGTCGGGCGAGGGTGCCCTCGCCCGGATCGGGCGAGGAGGCCCTCGCCGACGCGGCGAGGGCCCCCGCCCGACGCAGCGGGCGGCCCTCGGCGTCGGGCAAGGGCCTCCTCGCGACGCAGCGAGGGGTGCCCTCGCCGGACGCCGGCGAGGCTTCCTCCGCCACGGCGAAGAAAAAAAAAAAAAAAAGAAAAAGTTTTTAAAAGTAAAAAGACCAAAATGCCCCTATGATTTAGGGTAAATGTGTCACACAAATGAAAGTTCGGGGTTTTTGTGTCACAAATAAAAGTTTGGGGTAAATGTGTCATGATTTCTGCAAAGTTCGGGGTTTTTCACGTCACAAAACAAAAGTTTGGGGTAAATCTGGCTCGAAAGCAGGGTTTTTTTGGCTTTTTCCTAATTTTTAAGAAAACTTTTCAATAAAATATTTTTTAGAAAAATGAAAACCCTAAAATCCTTTGACACCCATTAATTGAATGTTCGTTTCATCTTAATCTCACTCTTATCTTGTTAAGTCGTCTCTTTATTTCTCACTCATAGTCTTGCCTCTCAACTTTTAATATAAGTGTAATTTGTTTACTAATCTTGCAACTAAGAATAGAAGTTCTTTATTTTTTGCTTTACTTTGGCTTATTGGAAAATATTGCATTGAATGCGTGAAACTTGATGGGACTAGTTCTATGGACTCACTCGAGAATCTGACCGAATTGACAGTCCGACTCCTGAGTGAATTTGTGAAACCAACAGGAGGTTCTTGGTTTCAATTTTTTAAAATCAATCCTTAGTGGGTTGTTTCCAATTTTAGGATAAAAACCGTCCATATATGGACCATGCTCACTCCTAATTCCTTTCGATAATTCGTGTCGCTATGCCTCTCGAAACATCGCCGTCAGAAGGAGGGCCAAGAGTTTTCTTGAAGCAATCGGCCAAGACGTACCTAAATGTCATATATGGTGCTCAGAGCGTCCTCTTGTTTTCCATGACTATAGCGTTCAGACCTCATTGAATTAGCCTGACCAGCAGGAGCCACCGTAGGCTCACCCCCACCACCTCAAGCCGAGGAAGACGGGCGCATCGAGCTCACCCTACGCCCCGGCCGCACCCGATCCCCGCCTCCGCACAGATCAAATCAACGGTCAAACGAATCACCGGCCCCGGAGCCTCATCCTCCTCCAAGCGGCAGATCTGAAGACGCAGATCATGTCCGCATCCAGTGAACCCCAGCCTCGTCCCACCCGTCGCTGCCCACACATTTTCCTCTTCCCGACATAAACAACAGCAGCAGCTCTTTCTCTCTCTTCCTCTCTCTCTCTCTCTCTCTCTCATTCTCTCTCTATACCATTCTGTCTCTAGCCAGCAGCAGCACCTTCCATGGCGCACCACGCCAAGCACCGGCGCGATTTGGCAGCGGCCGAGCTCCAGTCCCGGGCCCAACCCGCCCTCCGGAATCACCCGAAGCAGGCCCTCATCGCCGCCGCCGCCAGAGCCGCGGTGGTCGAAGACCCAGATCCCACCGTCCCCTCCAGGCCCCTCGACGTGCCCAGGATGGCGGTTTCCCAGAAGCCCGCCGCCAATGCGAGCTACGCAGCGTGTAAAGACACGTTCTTGCAAGCCAGGGCCTTGAATAAATCTGCAGACTTTGAGGCTACCAAGTTCTCTTCTTGCTCGGTCGCGGCCAGGCAAGGGAAGGGTAATCAAGAAATGGGGAGGCGGGGGAGGAAGACGAAGGGCGATTGCGCGGCGAAGGTGAAGAAGTCGGCCGGGGAAGGTGGGGCGGTCGAGAAGGAGGACAGCAAGGTGAAGGCGTCTCGAGATGGGATCGACGCGGTCAAGTTCGCGTCTCTGTCGTTGGAGGAGAAGGAGTCGAGGAAGGGCCACGAAGAGGGTGCGGATGGCGGGAGGAGGAATTCGACGTCTTCGGCGGTGGCGGCGAGCGGCAGGAGGAGGCGGTCCTTCGGCGGCGTGGAGGTTGAGCTGAGCGATGTCTTCGCGAGCAGCGGAGTGAGAGTTGTTGCCGTCGACATGCCGCCCTTTATGCAGATTCATGCCGTGGAGTGTGCGAGGAAGGCCTCCGATAGCCTCGAGAAGTTCAGCTGCAGGGCGCTTGCTTGCACCCTCAAGAAGGTAAACAAGAAACGACCCAAATTCTGAAAAAGATTACAGCTTTGATTACGATTCTAGTAAAGATTAATGGGTTTTGCTTGCGGTTTTTGATTGATGAATATGTTCGGGTGTTGCAGGAGTTTGATGGGGTGTACGGACCTGCTTGGCACTGCATTGTGGGGACAAGCTTTGGGTCTTTTGTGACGCACTCGGTAGGGGGGTTCATGTACTTCTCAATGGATCAAAAGATGTATGTCCTCTTGTTTAAAACTACAGTACAGAGAGCAGATTGAGGTGGGGTGGCCAGGGGAGCAAAAAAGGGAAAAAGATTGGAGGGCTTCTTTTGGGTTTAGGGAAGTCTCGTGAGAGGCTATAAAAAAGCTACACGCAATGCCGTCCTTTTGTAAATTGTACATTGATTCTGATTTACAGGAGTTTGGGAAATGGCATTTGCCCTTTTGCTGGTTTCATCACTTTTCTTGTGTTAGAAGTATGGCTTTTTCTAGAGAGTGGGCTCACTTGATGGAAGGGTGAAGCTGAATCTTGAAGCCATTGCTTTTGCTAGCTGGTCGTGGGATTTTTACTGAGGGACAAGCCACATGGGATTGGAAGCTCTTTAAGTCTTCCAATTTTCATTGAAATTTGACTCAGCTTTCTAGCTTCTCCTTGCCTATTTTCTGTTCTTTAGTTTTGCAACTTTTTTTGCGAAGGAGAGTAGCTTGTCACTTGGGCTCCTCATTCTTGACTTACGAAGCTGAAATGGGTATGCACATCAGCACCTAGTTACCTCATAGAGCTTGGTTCATCGATCAGTGCTACTTCTAGACATGTTATTGCGATGGTCCAAGACCAAGTGGCCTAGTGGCATTACACTAGACCTCGGACTTTTGTGTCACGAGGAGGCAGGATCAAATCCGAAGCACTTCATCAAGTTGAAGTATCGATTCGACCCTACATCGACTCCATGCTAATGCAAAGGGCATTGGTCTTCGTAATCAAAGGCATTAGACACTCTTTAATCTTTATAAGCAAATTTGAATTTCAAAACCAGGGCCTTAGCATGCATAGAGCCAGCTGGCCAATAATGTGACTCACCTTTTGATTTGCACCAAAATTCCTTCCAACCTCCACATAACGATCACAGAGCTGGCAACCTCGAACTTACACCATGCCGGCTCTAGAATTCAAATTTCATGGAACTCTGGCGTGGATGATGGTGGTGTGTAATTTCCCACATCCCATCACATAATTGGGGGGGTTGGTCAAGGCACTCTGAAAACGTTTATGACCCTTTTTGCAGATCCAGGGGGCCCTCGAGATTATTGATTTTGCTAGGGGAAAGATGGGTCCTGGTGCTTCAGTTCATCATCAAATGTGTGGGTTAGGGTGTTCTAGAGCATGGGGCCAAGGATCACCGTTCTTTCAAGCTTTAGCTACCCCCACCAATGATTAATCCAAAGGCAAGCTCTCTGCATAGTAAATTCCAGACAAAACCAATGTTCTTGTCTCAAACGGCAAGAATGGGCCTAGCTTCCCCTTCATGCGGGCTCTGGTTTTGCTCTCCTTTTGCTTTTCTTTTCCAGTCTGCATTGACCATGGGCCTCGACTTTAAGGGGGTTTGGAAAAATGTTCCAACGTTTTCGGTAGAAGAATCTAGATTAATTTGAATTTGGTGAGCCAAATTGTTTGAAAATAGAATTTCTCGACAGGTATTTTTCTTTTTGTCAACTTATGTTTAACTCTCCTGGTGACTAAATTTGAAACTTCTGCGAAGGAAAGAAAACGTGCTGGAAGTGATTTGACTTATTTGAGCTGCAGAAGGAACCTTATTTATGCCAACCTTACCTACAGCAACCTTAGCTGTTTTTTTCCATATGCAGAAAACCCATTCAAACTTAGCTGCCTTGCTCGCCAAAATCAACCTATATTTTTGTGGACACGTGTCTATCAAGGAGTGGACAGAATTTCGTCAATAAATGCTTTTGAAACACTTGTTAGATAACTCAATGAAGAACGTTTGTCATTTTTAATACATTGCCTTAGAATTAATATCTTAACTTAAATTTCAAAGTCCAAATGAAAACTTTCCAAACAGTAGATTTGTTTGATTTAGAGGTTGGAATAAATTCTTTCGAAATTGACTATGTTTCGATCTTATAGAAATTTTCTCAAAAAAATCCGTTTAAACTTATTTGAGAATTGATTCTCTATACTCATGATTCCATCGTGGCCATCTTGTCACAAGATATAAGATTAGATTCCAATTGATTATGGTGAATTGATTGGAAAACAATGTGAATGTTTAGTGCTATATAAGAAGTCATTTGAGAACATCAACGATTGATATGACAATGGAGACAATCGATTGCTAAGTGAAATAGTTTTGGAGTAGTCGAAAATGAGATGGTGATTTGACAAATGTAAGTGATATGAAAAGACTTAGAGCTAAATTGGGGAAAATACAAAGAGGGCTTTAAAAGGATTGATTAGGGTTGCTTAGCTACATTGCTTATTTTTTTGATAGACAAGTTAGGCGCTCCACGTGGCACGGAGCATTGTTTGGGCTAAGTTTCTGTTCATGCCTTGGCAAATTAGAAAAGCCGAAGGACTAAATTGCAAAGTTAGGTCCTTAGGATCCGGGAAAGCCTTTCTTAACTAGAAGACTATGATTTGAACCTTAAACAAACAAATAAATAAATAAACAATTTTGTATCCCTCTCTCTCTCTCTACATACGGAATCTGTATTATATAAATAAAATATAATGCATACATAACACGCACCAAGAGCTATCTCTAGGTTTAGATCTAAGTTCATGTAAGATGAGATGATGACAACTATTAATATATAGTCTCGAGCATAACTTACTTAGGCTTAAGCTATTCAAGTCAAGATACCTCTTGCTAACGAAAATTAAGCCATCATCTTACATACAAAATTAATGGTATTTATATTTTCCTTTTTATCTCATGACGAAATAATTTTTATAACATCCATAATCGTTAAACCATTAGAAATCGAGAACGCATGGTTTCTCTTCGAATATCAATTGAAGTCATGAAAGACCTCATCATCCTTTTCCTTTGTCTCAACATATTATAAAAATGAAATAAAATCTTAAAAATTATTTTAAAAATGTAATTAAATTCTAAAATTCTTCAAAGTTTGTTTGTTTTTTAAAAAAATTAAATCTTGATTGCACTTCTTGACATGCTTTATGATTTTGGGTAAAATTCAAATTTTATGAATAAATTATATTTTTCATGATAAATTTCAAGATTTAATTAAACAGTTGCTCAAGAGGGAGAAAAGGGGCAAAGCCAGCTCATGAGCAAGAGTGGACCTACACCTCCTGCTTCTTCCTCCAATCTCCAGGCAAGGACCCCACTCATCACTCTCTCTCTCTCTCTCCCCTTCTCTCTCTCTCTAGCTCTCTCTCTCTCTGTGTTGTGTTCAGTTCTTGACTTCCCCTACTTAAACAAGTCTTCTTCAGCTCACTGATCTTCCTCCCTCCCCATCCAACACCCCTGGGACTTCACTCCCTGCAACTGCACACTGCCCACTGCCCACTGCTTCCAATCCCAAGAACCCACCTTTCCTGTCCCCTCCTCCTGCTGATCCGGATCCCCCTCCCGGGTGGGTCGGGTCGGTTCCGGTCGGGTCCTTGCCCCCCTCCCACCCATTTCGCGCGTGAACAGGACGGACCCACCGTCGATCGGGATGGACGCGCCGCTGGTCAACGCGTCCTCCTTCTCTGCCGCCAACCCCTCCGCCTACAGCTTGGCCGAGATTTGGCCCCTGGGCAGGGACACCGGCATTGTCGGGCCGGGCGCCCGGGCCGGGAACGTCGACGGGTCGGTGGAGGAGTCGACGGTGACGGAGCAGAGCGGCAGCGGGAGGAGGAGGAGGATGAAGGACGCGAGCTCCGAGGACGAGTCGTCCAAGATGGTGTCCTCGAGCTGCGTCGTGGGCAGTGATTTGGTGAGTTCGCAGTGCAATTCTCTTGATATGTTTAAAGTTTCGATTTTTAATGTTCTGCTCTCGGACTATGATTCTGGGTCGTTGGATTTGAGTAGATTTGATGTGATTACTCAGGCATTGACTTTTATGGTCTCGGCCTAATTTGGTCAAGGTTTCTTGCAATTTGATTGGAACTGGTATACAGTTTATGGGTCTGAGTTTTCTTTGCTTTTGCTGGATGTGGGGGAACAAATGTGGTGTAAAAGTCTGCAACGCATTGACTTCGAATCCGGAGCGAAAAGCTCTTGATCTTTAGGAGCAAGAGATGGGAGTGCCAAATTACGTTGGTAATCTTGCTATGCGAAGATCTATGGTCCTCTGTCGGATTTGCTGTGTTGATTATCATTCCTTTTTGTGGAACAGAACAATTCGAATGGTGCCAAACGCGCGAAGATAGCTGGATCCCGTGATGAAAACGGCGGTTCCAAAGCTGAAGTAGAGGCAAATTCTGTTGCTTGTAATAAATCGTCAGCAGAACAGACTGCTAAACCGTCTGAGCCACCAAAGCTAGACTACATACATGTGAGGGCGAGGAGGGGCCAAGCGACGGACAGTCACAGCTTAGCAGAAAGAGTAAGTAATCTTTTGAGTGTTCGACCTATGTTGGGCAACATACATGACTGGAATATACATAGGCATGGAATCAATTGCTGAATAATCTGTGCCTACATTTGTGTCTCTTTGGCAGGCTAGGAGAGAGAAGATTAGTGAGAGGATGAAAACTCTTCAAGATTTGGTCCCTGGTTGCAATAAGGTATGCTACTTGTCTTGGCTGAATTAGCACCATCGTTAACCATATATAGGCCTCCGAGCGTTTTCATTGTCCCATGTTGCTTCTCACCTCCCTGGTAAACGGTTTTAACCTTTTCAAACCATTCCAAAGCTAACGTATATCGTCTACCATATACATGAGTTCTGGGTTACATGGTTAAATTCCTGATGTTTTCCTTCTGATCAGATCATTGGAAAGGCACTGGTTCTTGATGAGATTATCAATTATATCCAATCATTGCAGAACCAGGTTGAGGTAAGGCTTTTCGGTCGCTATTCCAGCTAATACCGGATGACTTGTTATGCTCGTCTTAGCAATCTAAATCTATACAATGGATATTCTAGTTCTTGTCGATGAAGCTCGAAGCAGTCAATTCAAGGATGGACATGAGCCCAGCAGTGGAAGGCTTTGTTCCCAAAGATGTAAGTACGCATGCTTTATGGACAGAAGATAGCTGTGTTAATTTAGTCCATGACCTCAACGGGTATGCGGCATGGCATCAGGCCCAATTAAGACTCCCGTTTCCATTTTTCTAAGATAATGATGTTTTCCTCATCGAGCTTCTAGTAAATGGCATTCCTAATCGACGCCAGTCCTGTTGTTCTGTGACTATAAGAGCTAGTCTTTGTTTTCCACAAGACCATTCAATGCAACTACAATGAGAACGCTAGTTCTAATGCACATCACTTTTCTTGCTGGCTTACTTATGTCCTATTCAATTTGAATAAACTTCCACCAGCAACATTGATTTTAGCTTGCCAACGATGGCAACTGGCGGCTGCAATTATTGACTAATCCAATCTGGGTTTTAGCTCATGTCACAGCCTTTTGATGGTACTGGGATGATGTTTGCCTCACAAGCAGCGAGGGATTACATGCAAGGATCACAAGCACAACCGGATTGGCTTCATATGCAGATCGGTGGCGGATTTAAGAGAGAGACTTGATGACGACAGACTTGCTCGACTTAACTTAGGATCGAGAGGAGCCAGATTAACTATTCAGGTCGGCGTCGATATGTAACATGAACTTTGTTGCTGATATCTTATTGTTTAGCGCCAAATCTGCAAATCGAAAATTGTCGGTCCATTCTCTAAATTATGTAATACCTAATCTTAGCAGGAAATGCATCTGATTTCCATCTGTACTATCTAACCAGATCAGATACTTTCTACACTGTTTACTTGTGGCTTTTGGAACATAATATGAGGAGGCAAAATTCTACGACGTATTTGTCTTAAAATTTTGCGCCACTTACTTTCTTTAATCCAAATCTCTACAACTTATACATGCTTTTGATAAACAAAATGACGATATGAACTGCCAAGTGAGACCGACAAATTGATCCGTGGGTTTTCGCCGGCATTACCCAAAGAACGAATTTGTCTGAGTCAGTGCATTAAACACAATTTAATCTTCTGAAATCCGCAATCTTGAGATCAGGTGGCCGGCTGGCTTCTTTCCTGGTACTGAGTTGGCTCTCAAGTGTTGAACTTGGCTTTCATTTCATTGACCACCTCTTCTTCAACTTGAAAAGCCTGCGTCAAGACATCGTTTGGGATGGCGGGTGTCGTGCCAAATAGTGTCATAGGAAGAATCGCCGACCCGGGCAAGTGACTGTTGAAGGCTGTGAAGATAAGGGCCTTCCCTTTCCCAACATTTTTCTGGAAGTGCACCAACCCTTTTGGAACCACAAACATCTGACCAGCAGTGAGCACTTTGGAGTGGAACACGTTACCGGTGGTCATGAACCCGACGAGGAGCCTCCCCTTGATGATGACCCCGGACTCGGTCGCACGAGGGTGCGAGTGGGGTGGATTAAGTCCGCCAGGAGCGAAATCGACGCGGTTCATTGAAATCCCCAGCGTGTTCAACCCGGGAAAGCTGAGGACGTTTCCAGGGGTCAGGCTCATACCATATCGATTGCTTGTATTGCCTTCTTTGCTCAGGCCATCGAAGAAGAAGTCATCTGGGGTTACTTCGGAGGCAGGTTTGCAGGGGAAGCCATTGATGGTTATGGAGGCCTTCACGTCTCCGACGCAGAAGTCTTGTAACAAGTCCGGGTCGGCTGAATAGCAAGGAATAGAAGAAACTAGGATGAGTACTATTGTTAGGCAAAACAACGGTGAGATCCACGAAGTTGGTGAGATCGCCATGGGAGAGCTGGAAAATGTATTTGGCAGTAGAAGAAAGAATGAGACTTACGGTGGGTTAATAGCATCTCTCTGCTGTTATATACAAGTTTGTTTAGTGGTCCTTAGTTGGATGCAACTTGCAGAAGACTAACTGGCCCTTCTGACGTGCGAATGGGGCTTGAAATAAAAGTCCAGGCACAACTAAAATGACCGGACAAATCAACAGAAAGATTTGCCAGGTCGTTGCTAGCAGCATCAGCAATGGAGACAAAATCACTTGAATAATTTGTCTAGCATAGTCTCCACCTAATCCAAATGAAAAAGGGATTTCAGAAGTAAGCAGACATAATTTAAGGAGTGCGTAGAGATGGGTCATCGGCTAGTAAAGTAATTGAGCAAATTGATTTGGATAGACCATGTTACTTCTATGGAAAACTCTCCTCTCATGAAGAAAGAGAGGACATGATATTTGGACCCACTTCATCAACTAGGAAAGCACTCGGATCTAAGTATGTCCTCAAATTGTTTCGTCTCAACTTTGGGACGTAAAACTCAAAAGTATTCCCCCGGGTAAGGAAGATAAAGATATTAGGGATGGTAGACTTTACTGCAACTTCTTTGGAAGTTGTTTGAGGAGACCGATATGATGGTGAAGATGAGAGAAGGAGGTGAAAGTCCTCTTGCTAGGCTGACTTGTGCTTCACACAATATCTTTCAACTAACTTGTGGGCCAAGTACCCCTGATTGAAAGACACTGCAAATATTTGATTTGACTACTTGATCAACTAGGAAAGCATGGGTAACAATCTCTAGCCCTTCCAAATCTTTTGTCAATCTACCACTTCCACATGGCCTACAAAATCAAACTTGGTATAAGGAGAACAAAAGAGAAAGAACCAAGTAGATTGGTTAGCCAAGCTTACTTTGCTGGACCCATTCCTAGGAGTCTAGAACAATGTCTTGGAGACTTGTATCGTCGAAACTTCGAAGCATGTTTGGTGAAGAAAGTGACTGATGAAAATTGCAACAAAGCAGATTAGCCTAAAAAGGGTCCCCATTTTTCAGGACAGTGTGAAAGGGAAGGCAGTGAGTTGTCGTCCACCGGAGGAATAAGTCATAAGAGTAACTCTCATAAAACTGTTCCTTGAAGATCCTTGTCATGCTTGTTTTTCATCCACACACGATCGAGCGGATAAATATGGTATGGGACCAGAAAGAGAAGATGCAACAACAGCTTATTCTTCCTCCTATCATAAATTGGAAAAAATGGAGTGGAGGGATCAACTCCCCGAGCAGCACGGGATTGACCTGGTACACACGGAGTTGACCTGGTAAACGTTGGAAATTGCTGTCTGCCCAAATGACTGGCATTCTTTTGATTTTTCTCTCTTCTGGTTCAGGGATCAAACCAATTCATTTTTCACTAATGAATTGCTACTTAAGGAACAATTACAATGTGGTTTTTACACATCTGTGATAAGAGAGAAGGCCCAGAATGACATAACCGAGCTAAGCTCCCCAAGAGAGCAAAGATTCACCTGGGCTACTAAGAGTTGGAATGTTTGATCCATGAAACATAAGACACATCAGGAGGGTCTTCTCGCTGACTGGCTCTTCTATGTATCGATGGTATTAGAGATGAGTGCAAAACCATACTTGGCATTAAGGACTCGTCGTCGCGACTTTGATAAAGCCAGCCACATGTTTCAAGCAATGGACATCACCCTTTGCAGGTCCCACTTTAGATCGGCAGAAAAACCCAGGCAGGGTGTCAAAGCCCGTGTCAAATCTTCATTCTGCGACCAATTGGACCAGTATTGAGAAATGAATTAATATTGGGAAAATAAGACCACAGAATCCTAGGCCAACCTGTCCAAAGCTGCAGGGCTTATGGGAATCACGCCAGAGGGGGAGACAAGAGCATCTACTGGGATGTCATCTGGAGTGACTGGTATGACTCCTTCCTCCAAAATCTGTGGAGAGTATGACAAGGCAACTGCAAGCATTGAAAATGAACAGGCCGAAACTCTTGAGCTATACCATCCTATAAATTGAGAAAGGAAAAGAAACTATTCACCAACATACCGAGGAGGGGTTGCTTCCAGTTCCGAGCATGTGCAAGCTCTTGGTAGTTTCTCAGGAAAGTGTCATAATACCTTTTGCAAACACAATACAGTCAGTACAAAAAGGCAAAAGCAAGCAAAATCCTAATGAGAAATATTTTGATTCTGCTCTCTGGGGGATGTGGAGCAAAAGTTTTCCTAAATTAGAAGTACATTACTAAGACAGAAAACACCATGACAGGTTAATTGTCACCATAATGAAGAAATTTAACGGGGTCAGGATCCACTATCATAGCAAGTGTATATTACTGATAGAGCCTAGATCTTGAACACAAAATGAAAGCTAGTGATCACAATCCTACCCTCCACCTCGGCCCAAGCGTCTTCCAGATCCGTCAAATGCGAGTCCTAGCAACAAAGACAAGCAAAGCAACTGATGTTCTAGTTTCTCTAACCTTGAAGCATGCCATATAACAATAATAGGATGAATGATAACAATTACCAGGTAAAAGGAACAAGTCAACAGGATCATCTGCCTGCATGACTGAGATAAGAGAAGTTCCTTCAGGCCTCATGTATAGGTTAACAAAATGCAGCATAAATACGCAACCAAAGGGGACAGCATCTGGTTTACATGTTTGTACGCGTATCAAGGAATTCAATATTTGAGATCTAGTGTGTTAACATGAGCTCAAGGATCACAAAGATTAACATATACAAAGATTTATTAAAAGATGAAGAAGCAACTGTAGCTATCCTCATTGGACACGCTACAACCTCCGATTACAAAATGACTAACAAACGTGTGTCTCACATAAATTTGGAAGCCACAAAGTATCTCATCCTTTGTCAATTTGTATCTCGCATGCAGTAGAATGGAAAAGTGACAATATATGGAATAGTATGCCTCTCCACCCACTTTACATGAAATCATGTAACACTCATATACCCTTCCAAATAGTATGTATAATCTCATCACTGTCCATTCAACTTTGTAATGCCCTCAGAAGGTTCAAACATCTTTTCATGGAAAAGAAGCAGAAACCAGACATCAGATCCGAAAATGCTATTGATCCAGCTCGATCAAAGCAATAGATAATAGTTTAACGAATAGTGGTACGCTTAATAAAAATCATAGCCCAACACCCTAAAAAGTATGGGGGATCTGCCAAATTCTACCACAACAGTAAGGAATTAGTCAAACAAAGAGAAACAATTATATTAAGTAATTATTCATTCTGATGAGCTTTCCTAGAGGTAGTCTTAACTAGCAAAAGCTTTTGTAAGTTTAAAGTCGGGGCTATAAGAGACCACATTTTTATAAACCATGAGGAATGATGCATAACGTCAAAACAAAGTCCACATAAAAAAAATCAGCCAAGGAATTTTAAATGTTATTTCTTACATTGATGAAAAGAAGAAAGCAAGGAGGAAGAATGGCAGTAAAAAGAGACATGATTTTGATAAGAAGACAATTACCATCTTCACGTTCATTTCCATCAGCATCTAGCGCAGCAGGTTCTAATATGTCCATTGAGTTTGCGATCATATCGTTGACACTTGAGATGTTGAGCATTCTCATGTGGCTGTTTTTGTCTTCCACACGTGGAACATAAAGCTTCTTCTTCATCTGTATGTGGCCATCTAGAGATAAATTGGGAAATACATCAGTTTTCAGGTACATGCGAAACAACTTTAAGGATCACTATGCCCATAGCAGAGATAGGAAATTTGGAGTATTGAATTGGGCAGCTAAATGAGACTGTAAAGGCGGAGAGCAGGGGAGCACACCTTTGGCCGAATTTTGCAAAATTTGTGAGAGAATTTTTGAGGTATCTACTTCCCGTAAGGCACTGCAGCTGATATATGCGCACAAACTCTGACTAGATTTGAACCACGGAGCATCTAGCACAAGACTCTGAATTGTCTCATCTGATAAAGGCCATGTCAATCACATTGTACTGAGCATGAAAATTTTTTGATGAAGAAAATGATGCGTCACATCCGATAAATCAATGCCATGGTTTGTTTTTCTGTGATTAGTAACTCATGTCCATGGAAACCAGGATAAGCAGTTGTAAGTCATCCATATTTTCAAGCGAAACTCTCCATGATTTTAACTACAAATCCACACCAAGACATGCAAATCAAAGCTGGAATACTTTAAGCCCTCTCCCTTTTGCAGCACCTTTTTATTAGCTTTAAGTCGCAACATTCCATCAATCATAGCCTCAATCTAGTCCATTAATTCTACATAAATAATAACACACTTCTGCCGTCCGCACGTATCGGCTAGAGAAAACAAACATACACACAAAAACATTTTGTCCCATATGCTCGGTATGCATTCCTCTGAAAATGCTGAAACAAAGGATGGAAATCCCATTGTGGAGCAAATCAGAAAACTTTAGTCACCAGATGACAATTTACAACCTACAACCAAAGAAATCTATGTCACTGCTTTCTTCCTACCCTTTTCATTCTATTTCCTTGATGAAAAAACTTCATATCCCACAAAAGGTTTCCCCATTACTTAATCAAACAAAAAGGGTCCAACACCAAAACAAACCAACATAAATTCGAGCAATGCAAAACCCATCATCAAGAAAAGCTATTGCGACTAATTTTATTTCAAACATTACACAAACAGAGAGGCTTCGTATGCAAAACCCATCATCAAGAAAAGCTATTGCGACTAATTTTATTTCAAACATTACACAAACAGAGAGGCTTCATATGCAAAACCCATCATTAAGAAAAGCTATTGTGACTAATTTTATTTCAAACATTACACAAACGGAGAAAAGCTTGACTAATTTTATTTCAAACATTGCAAACCCCATCATCAAGAAAAGCTATTGCGAATAATTTTATTTCAAACATTACATGAACATAGAGGCTTCGTATGCGAAACCCATCATCAAGAATAAGCTATTCCGCCTAATACCATTTCATACATTACACAAACAGAGAGGCTTCATATGCAAAACCCATCATCAAGAACAAGCTGTTCCGACCAATACCATTTCATGCATAACACAAACAGACAGGCTCCATATGCAAAACCCATCATCAAGAACAAGCTCCTCCAATACCATTTTATACATTACACAAATAGAGAGGTTTCCTATGCAAAACCCATCATCAAGAACAAGCTATTTCGACTTCGACTGCTACCATTTCATACATTACAAAAACAGAGGCTTCATATGCAAAATCCACCATCAAGAACAAGCTATCCCGGCTACTAACATAACAAAATCCGAAAAAACGAGCGAAACCAATTACCCTCCTGAGATCTCTGAAGCGGGTCCATGGATCTGAGGGCCCTCCGGACTCGGGTACGGAGGATCTTTTTCTGCATGAATATGGACTCAAGCTGGTCCCTTTCTTGGCTTTCGCTGCCGGGTTCGCTCATCTTGGTCCGTGCGGCGGCGCGCAGGGCGCCGGCGGGCGGGCGCTGGACGAGGAAGCGAGCCAAGGAGGAGAGCGACCTCGAAGCGACGGACGATGCCAACGTGCGCGCGTGGGTCATCGGTGCCACCCGACTCCGAGTAGTTAACTTATCGCAAGCGAGCATTTTTCTTTTTGCGTGTAATAAAAGCGGAGAAGACGGAATGTTTTGCGCTTTTGGTCCGTGAATTGGACTTTATTTTTCAATATGGTCCTTGAATTCTTGACATGGAAATAACCCATCCGAGCCGTTCTGTCTTCAGTTCGGGCTAAATTGAAGCTGAGGCCGGGTTGGTATTGGCAATCGAAAGTCTGATGTTGAGATGTCGAGTGCCTCGATCGATAACTACACAAAAATTTTAGGTAACTGTGTGGTTGTGTCTTGAACTATTGTTGTTGTGAGCTGAGTCAACACAAGCTAACTGTCCACAGTGGCTAATTTTTTGCCACGATAGTGGCGGACTTTGGCCACAAGTGAGCTCTAAATTGTTGATATTGAATATGGATGGACTTGATTGGAAAAAATTATATGATTTCAGGGATTCGATCGTAATAAATATAAGTTTTGAGGCCTATATTGAAACAATAATGGAAGTTCAGGGATACCAAATGTGATGACACAAACCCTCCTTGAACTTGATCATTTCAGTATCTTCCTTGTTCTGAGAGGGAATGAGAAGAGTTTCTCAATTCTCAGAAGACAGAAGACAACGAAGGATGGGACCAAAGTTTGACATCCAGTTTTCAAGTGCAAGATCTGATTAATTTTCCTGCACATCATCTTTCCCTTCACAGCATGATCAAAGCTACAAAAGTGGGAAAAGTTGCCACTTCGTATCTGTTTCTGCAAATAAGTACACAGGCAAAAATGTTGAAATCGCTCAATTCCCAATTCGCGTTACATGGGTTCTCCCATGAAATAATGTTTCTTTCAATGACTTCTGATGCTGCAAATCATCAGCGACGACATTCAAAGCGCTGGAAAGAGTCCGGAGAGGAATTGAGCTCCATTAGGCCTCTAACTCCAGTACTCCAGAAATCTTCCCAGGATGAGAAAGAGTGAAAGCGGGATGTGGGAATCTCGTCGGCATAATCAGTTGCCAGAAACGTTGAGCAGAGGTCCATTAAGGGAAAAAGTCTATCAGTGATCATTGTTGGGGACAAAATCATTTTCTTTTTCTTTCCATAGAAAACATGGAAAATCATGATGAAGTTGGCCATACATGCACAGTTTAATTGATCTTGTAAGGAAAGAACCGTGGACAGCATTGTATTTATCGATGGTTCGCCTGATATAAATTGCATACCAGCTAATTCATTTATGTTCCTACTCGTTCCATCAAACTTCTATACAAGGGTCCTTTGGACCTGACTCCGATTTGAGTTTCCGTTGACTGGCAATTGTTTGAGACACTGGACAGGACATGATTCGATACTGCCAGCAGGCACATTACATGTCAGTGTGCAAGATGCTCTTTGGCATCTCAATGATCATGCCAAAAACACAAAGAATATTCAAGCATGTTGAGATGTAGCGAGAAACTTCCGGCACAAACGCTTGAGGAAAAATTGAATTTTACAATGAGCAACCTGCAACTGTCCAGATGTTTAAAATCACCCCTATATACAGGCAAACCTTTCTGTGTCTTGTCAGTTCTTAGGACCTAAGTATGGGAAATAAATTACCATCAGGAATGAATTTATTAAAACTCGAGATGTTTTGCTCCGGAAGTGCAGTCCCCTTCACGTCCTTCTTAAGATTGTTGTTACACTCCGTATGATGAGATGCTTCTGTCGTCGTAACATTCCCATCTCCGCTTCTCCCTTTCTCTGATAATGACTAACAAAGAAATGCACTCGTTCTTAAGTGTAGTACTCCTACTGGGATCAAATCTTTTCTTCTGGAGATTCACTGCTACCTATTTCCTCCTGCAACGAATCAAGGATGATGTGATCTTGTGCAATGTCCCCATTGGTTTCTCCTCCGTTGACACTAGGAGAGTGGCTTCCACATTCGGAACCCCCGTCAGAGAACGAATAGGTCTGAGGCTTCGGCTCCTGGCAATCCTTGTCTGCTGTTTCGTTCTTACGAACTTCAAAACCCTCCAAGCATCCGTACTTCTCTCTGTACGCTTCAAGTTCGGCCTCCAATAATTTGATGTCTTCCTCTCTTTTGGCAAGCAAGTTACTTATCTCTTGAAGGGCTTCTTGGTCGTATTCTGCCTGCTCCTCCATCATTCTCTGGTACTGCAAGGCCTCCATTTGGACGGCCGCCTTCTCTGCTTGTAACCGTGTGATCATGGCCATCGCATTGTTGGCAGCGACAGCTGAGGCGCTTCTTTCCTCGTCTAGCTCCATGTACAGGGCCATCAGCGACTTGCGGTCCAAGCGAACCTGCCTCTTCAAATGGCTCAAAATAGAGTCTTCACTTACTATGCTGCCGTCACTGGGCTCAGAAGTAAAATCTACCTTGTCAAGCATCGATTTCCTTAACTGTTTCAAACCCAACCTCGGGCTCGAGTTAGCTGAATCGGTAAGTGGGATGCCAAAGAACTTGTTTCCCCTCGCAAAGGGAGGGGTTCTGATTGCTTCGCCAGTGTCATCGCTCTCAGTGAGCAACGGCACCGAAGCGATTTTCGTCTCAAATGTACCTGTCATGGATGAGAAGAAAGAAAAGAATTCAGACTAGGAAATGAATAAGATTGCCCTAGCTGTTACCTAAAGACAAAATTCTGAAATTTCTCAAAGAGATCAGTGAAGGATGAGGGATGATTTTTGCTGGCACACAAAAATTACCTTGGTTGTCGGGAAGTTGCGCATTCGAGCTCGCATCGTGGCCAGGAATGTCGGATCCAGCATCAGGGTTGAATTTTAGTTCTGTGTAACGGATATGAGGCAACATCAAGTTAGACGCCTCCTCATTCCTCAATGTCACGAAGGGTCCTCTTGGAGACGGAGCGGGAGCTTGCGCGATCGGGCTAGTGCACTTTCCAGATTTCTGGCCATTCTTCGAACGCGAAGACGGCTTCATTTTGAGCGGCTCTCCACAACATGTGCACCGTTGATCACCGCTCTTCTTGACCTCAGCCCTCTCATCCTTCTTTCCTGAAGGCAATGCCAAATGAACCCCGGAATCATCCTGAACGAAGCTTTCGAGATCCTTATGCAATATGCCCACGAGGGACTTGTAGGTATCGCAGTCGGATTCCTTCTCGGTCGCAAAAGAAAGAAGACACCCCTCGCACATCTTCTTAATGTCGGACAATCTCTTGTGGACGTGACAGTACGCAAGGGACGACACTTCCTTCTTGTGCGCTTCGCACACGGAGTCGTTGTAGTAGAAATCAGGACTCCTCCGGACCAGCACGTGATCGATCCTCGTGCAGAGAAGGCAAGGGACCCGCATCTCGAAGAACTTGGCGAATTCATTGGCGGCGAACGCCACTAACCCGTCGACGAACAGCATGATGATGAGCAGCCATTCGAGCATGGCGTAGATCACGAAGAGCGGGAACTTTCCCAGCTCCTGCTCCACAAAACACTTGAATGATCGCTTCGCCATTTGCCTTTCGCGGCGACGAGATTGCGAAGGAAAGTGAAGTGACTTATCCGGATAAAAACTTGAAAAAAAGTTGAGGGACAATGGAGTGATTAATCAATGGAGAGACAAAAGATCATGACCTTGGTGAGTCAAGAGCAGACCGAGATCATGACCTCTTGTTCTTGTCTCTTCTCTTCTCTGTTGTTTTCTCCAGGGAAGGACAGAGACAGTTTGGCCTGATAGATTTATGTTTCAACTCACGATTCTCTAAAAGTATCGGTGGTGAGCTTTGCTTCGACTATAAATAGAAACGGTCAAGAACTTACCTGAAATGACGGTTCTCCACCAAACATGCAAACCAAAGACACCATCTTTGTCTTAAACCAGTTGGTTCTTTTCTTACATTTAATCTTTTATTAATCCTCATCCAATGCGTGGAATATCCATATTTTTTTATGGAATTAACAGATAAAAGTGTTTTGAAAAGTTTTAGTATTATTAGAATTAATTGATTTTCCACTCTATTTTCCAACTCCTTTTAGAAAGTAAAGATAACAAATATTAGTTCCTTTGTTAACATTGAATAAGTATAGCTTCACAATTTCTTTTTTTCTTTTTTTACTGTTCTACTGTTCATTTGTTATAGAGTAATCGATATATATTCAGAAGTGAAGTGATGCTCATGAGAGATTGTATTTTATTTACACAATCGCTTTAAGATGGTTGACATGTTGAAGAATTCAACTAGCTAATATTCAACCCTAAATGCAGACGTCTCTAATCCAACAACGATTAAGACTTATTCTCTTTACGCCATCAATGGAATTAATGGAAATATCACTAAAAGTTTCCAATTTTCAAAGCTTACAATTTGAAGGCGACTTGTTTGATGAACACGACTTTGTATATTATGATGTGTAAATTATATCAACGACAACTAAGATTTGTTCTCTTTACACCATCAATGGAGTTAATAGAAATCTTACTAATCGTATCCAATTTTTAAAACTTACAATTTGAATGCGACTTGTCTGATGAACAAGGCCTTGTATATTATGATGGGTAGATTATATCAAGCTTTCAGCACCGGACATGCTATAGTAACTGCTCAAGCTGCCATACTTCTTTCTCATGCAATGCGCCAAGCCAATAGAGTAAATCATTCCCTGAACACCAATTTCCTGAATCAATTTAGAGTCAAATAATTCATCAAAATCGCTTGCCTACATGAGGAAAAAACTTTTTTTCTGTGATGCGAACTGTCTATTCGTTTCACTCCACAGCACATATACTCGACTAGGAAATTTACTCCTACAACGATATCCCTCTGCTTGCAAACTGTCCTGTAACTACTATATCGCACTTCATCTTGGATGTAAAATGACTGATCTAAATTACTGCAGAGGCCATACAGCAGATGACCACCACCCTCGGCTAACTTGTGGGTAGAACATCTGTAGACATGTACGGAGACATGTATCCTTGTACCTACAGAGGACAACTGAAATGTTCAGATCTGCCCGTATCAGAATGGAACCACTGGGCAAGAATTTAATAATGCCCACCAAAAATGTCATGCAGAAGTCAGTCAAGATAGTGACAGTAAAAACCAAGGAAGACCATAAATCCATCGCTAGCGCAGCCAAGCGCATTGAATAAAACCAGCACAAATCAAAATATAAGGGTGTTGTGTTGTCCCACCGATAGAAAACCATAAAACTAAAAGATGTAGATATCCACGAAGATGCAAGTCTAGATGACAAAGATCTTATGCAGGATGAAATCAAGATGCAATACCTGCAACAGACTCATAGGGATTTGAATGAAGCCCTGCAGAAAAAGATCAACCTTCTCCAGCATCTTCAAAGGAACAGGGGTGATCACATAAATAGATCCTTTCAACAAGTCAATACCTCTTACAATACCTGGTCCATCAAGAAAAGTGAGCTAGATAAGTATATTATCTTATGCAGAGACATTATTGAAAGCACACATGAACCATAAGCTCATCAGCAACTAATTGTAAACAGATACGGAAGAAAGTAACCTACCAAGACCTACACAAGAAGGCAAATCATCAGGTTCGTTGGAGCTAATTGCCAAGCCGACAATGGATGCGTTCAAGCTATAATATACTTCAGTACTTGGGACCTACCACAGACCACAAGGAGAAGAAAAATAGAAGGCCTCGTCAGCTTTAGGTAACACAGAAAGTCATAATATAGATGACAAACCATCTTCTAGATAAGTTCCTGTCGTTTGTTGTCCACTTTTTTCCTCCACTTCAAAAACAATTGTTCCAAAGAAATTGATACCAAAAATCTCCGGCAAGAAACTTTCGACATTTATCCATCACTAGGAACCAACCTGGCAGTGTAGATGCTTTATCTTGATGGCAGAAAGTGGAACTTCATAAGGGGGATGAGAGGCCAATGCATGTGCAAGTTCCTTTATTTTGGTAATATTTGAGCTACTGGGGAAGCACTGCCTGAAATAAGCAGTTATCCTCATATCTCGCAAAAGCCGTGCATCTTTTTGTGTGAGAACCCTGGACCATATAGGACCATAAAAGTCATACAATCTCCTAGGTGAACCAGGTTTAGTGTGAATACATGATTTCTGTTGCAAAAGGAAAATAGAAATAGATGTGCGACATGGTAACCCACAATCATAGATGAGGAAAGCACCATCATGAACGTATTTGATCACTCATACTCAAATAGATGAAAAGAGCTCCTAATGCACAATAACATAAATACTTCATTAGGCAAGAAGATTCGATGTCATTACGGTCATGACCATTTATTAATTAGACAGAATTCCCATAAAACTTACTAATGCCATGAGAGAGTACTTTGGGCTCAAGACCCCTCTGTCACGTCAATGTTGAGGACAACAAGAGCAAGTTCTAGGCAAATTAATTCTTTTCTTGACACTATTGGTTCATTGATAACCATTAAACAAGGTAAATGCTTACGATCTATTGAAAGAATCCTGCCGAGCAGACTTGATCTCTATTAAATGAACACTTTCGTCGTAATCCTCATCTAACCAGAAATGCCCAGGTGGTAGATTCTTTCTCTCAGCCGAGATGTTTATTTTAACTACATGTGTAGGAGAGATATATCTCAACGTCTTGACCAGTACATCAAAACCAACACCTGGAGACATAATGAGTAAGACGTGAACAGTTACAAAGTGAGAAGAAAAGGAGAACTCTAGAGGGTCTTAAGGAGATAGCAGAAATGATGATAGTGATTTAGATATGGAAAATACTATGCCTTTGACCCAGCCAGGTGTATTGACGACGAGGGGCAATCCAACTATGGCAGGGTCTTCTTTGCTGTTCAAACTCCGGTGCCCCTCACGTAAGTAATTATAGAGAGCATATATACACTTCAAGTATGCTGCAGGATCCCTTTTTGCAGAAACGTCTCCAAAGAAAAAGCATCTGATACAGGGAAACTGGTAAGCCACGCTATAGATCCTTTTCTCTCTATGAGGAAGAACATCCAACCAACTAATTCAGTAGCAGAATGAATGTATAAAAAAATTGTGAATCCAGTCAAATTTCAGCAGCAAGGTAAGTAACATGATTAGTACCTCTCAGGTGTCTTCAAGCAGGGAATTGTCAAATCTACTTTGCAAAAGAATAGATGATAAAGAGAAGGAAGAGAAAACAAACAAGAGTTAGCCACGAAAACAGAGATACGATTCATGGGTCGGAAACAAAAGAAGGTGGTAATTACAAGAACGGTACCAGGTGTCAGTTTGTCAACTATGGTAAGAGAGAGAAACCCAGGGGGAGTGAATTCTGGCTGCCCAACATCCGTATCCAAATAAGCTACTCTTTTATATCTGCATAGAGGAAAAGCAGCTCAGAAGAACGTCAAGCATACAAATCTCCGGAAAGCTCTCGGCATGACACAGTGGAAGAGAAAAACACGTCGAATTCAACTTATCAAATATACAAAAACCAACAAATTGACATAGCCAAACTACTTAGCTGATAACCAGGCACACCATAAGTGCAAGCCAAACTCAAGCACAAGACTCATAATCCGCCGAGATTAGACAGTCAAATCAATAAGATCTTTTTAGCTCCTTTCCTAGCTTATGAAACCATTAGCTCATACATGTTCAGCTTAATGCAAGCCAAACTCAACCAGGCTACTTAACTGATAACCGGCCACATCAAAAGTGCCAGCCAAACTCGAGCACGAAGCTCATAATCCGCCAAGATTAAATTGTCGAATCAACAAGATCTTTTTAGCTCCTTTCCTAGCTTATGAAACCACTAGCTCCTACGTGTTCACCTTAACGCGTTGGTAAGCAAACGTATATACTGATGAAGTCTAAACCGAACCGTGCGACCATCTCATTGAATCGCAGCTGCTAAAACTGCTTTGCTAAATCAAACATTCGCGAACGAAAATCACCAAACTTCAATGCACCAGCGCTAATCAACGCATCGAAGAACATACGATCAGCTTAGCACGACAGGAGACGAAACGCGTTCATCGAGTGACCGCGCCGCCAAAACCATTCGACTCTCGAAGCGAGGCCGACGGCGAAGCGAACATCGACGCGGCGCGCGCGTATCGGGAAGAACGGGAAGGGACGGAGGAGGAGGAGGTGCCGGCGGCGGCGGACCGACCTGCGGAGGAGGACATTGAGGAGGTGGCGGGAGAAGGTGGTCTTGCCGCAGTTCTTGGCGCCGCAGATGAGCGCGGCCGGCGGCGGCGAGGCGGAGGAGGAGCCGCGGGCGATGGCGGCGGCCGCCTCCGACCACTCATCGGGTATGTATATGGCCGGCGAGGGGGCTTCCGCTTCCGCCATAGCCGAGAGCTCGCGAGCTCGCGACCTGCATCAGAACGGTTAATAGCAAGCCGTGCGGGCCGGCGCGAGGTCTTCGGCCCGTTGGGCTCGGTTGCGTCGGCCCGGCCCATTAGACATTTAGATGTTTAGCTTGTGATTCATGATGACCCATCAAGTGATTGGTGAGAAGATATTATTATTATTTTTTTTTGGTGAATCATTAGATTTAACGCAATGCGTTAGGTAACTAATTAATAGTTGATATCGAAATTATGCTGACGTGATTGGATTCTTGTTCTTTTTGTAAGCAGAGAATTTTCGAGTAAATGTACCTGTGAAGATAAAAAGGAAAAAGAAAATTACATGAATATTATGAGAAAGCTACTCAAAGATTATGAACATGTATACATTTGTTCTTAATTAGATCTTCTAAATAAGAAAGATATATTGACCTGCTCTAATCACTTAAGCGAACATCACTCCTTTTAGAGCACAAGTGGAAATACAAAAAAAGAAGAAGATAATTACGAAATTAGTAATAAATTTAATGTAAAGATATTGATGCAATTATAAATTTTCTAATTTTGTCAACGTAGCCTTAAATCTTTGCATAAATTATAATCTAATTCTTTCAACCAATTGCCTATGAAAATTTTTTATACGACTCAAATCATTGTCATATGCTTTACAAGATACGTTGACATGGATAGTTTTAGCTAAGCAAATCTTAATAATAATTGGTCGGAAAGTTGAAGATGAAATTTCGCAAAAAGGCTTAAGATTACACCCGCAAAATAGGAAAGTTTAAAATGCAATTGTTATCGGCATTGTTTTTAATCGGGGGAACAGAGTCAACCCGTGGTTGAGGACAGTGCCGTAAGGCGTGTCAACTTCGCTGTGGGCATTTAACCCACCTTCTCTCACTTTAGGCGCGGGAGGCTACTATACTTGCCTACCCGGTAGTAGCCGAACTCGAAGTTCCGATGTGGTATCTACTTTCACCACTGAGAAGTCCCATAATTTCTTATCCATCTTTGTCTTCCCGACAAAGAGGGAATAGGAAGACAGCACGGGATCTCCTACCCCAGGGTGGGTTTCCCACCTATTTTCTTCATAAGCCTTTTAAGGACTTGCTCAGGTCCAACCGAGTATAAGATTCGGGATTTGAATTGTTGCACTGCGGATCGAACTGCTCTCTTTGCCCCCTAGAAGGGAAAAAAAAAGGCTAAGGAAGCGAGAAATGATGAAGGATTCAATTCGTGTCTTATTGCTGAAAAAGGGGTTCAAGGAATCAGGACAACCTAGTCCAGCTAGAAAACATCAAATCAAAGAGAAAGAAGCAATTTTTTTTTTTTTGAACAGAGAGAAAGAAGCAATTAAACCCCCAAAAAAATCTCGTCCGTAACGGAGCGGCTCCGATCGTCCCGCTCCCACGATCGCCCGGCCGACGCTGGCCATCGCAAAACGGCGGGGCCCAGCTGTCCATCGCGACACGGTCCCACCCGGCGCGCGCCGCAGCGGAATAAAACCCGGAGCCCCCAAGGACGGAGTTCCGAGGGGGGCTCCAAAAAAATCAAATTTTTTTTCTTGATCAGATCGAACGATTGAACTCAAACCCTCTCTCTCTCTCTCTCTCTAGAAAACGCCCAAAAAGCTTCTCCACTTCTCTCTCTCTCTCTCTTCACAGGGAGGCGCCAAAAACCCTTTTTAATCTCCAGCATCTCTCCTCTCTCCCCCAATCATCGGCGATGAGCATCGAGCTGGTAAAACCCTAAATCGCAATCCGGAAGAGCGGAGGCGAGGGGGAGCGATTGCCAATCCGATGGAGCTGCAGAACACGGTGAAGGAGGCGCTGAACGCGCTGTACCACCACCCCGACGACGGCGTTCGTATGCAGGCCGACCGCTGGCTCCAGGACTTCCAGCACACCATCGACGCCTGGCAGGTATAATCGACGGAATTTCCGGCTCGGTTTTGTTCGGGCGGCGGAATCGGGGCGCCGATTCGATGCGGTTTTTGAGTTTCGTTTCTTTCTTAGCTCGCGTCCGCGTTCTCTGTGACGTGCGGTTTGGAGTCTGTTTCGTTGGGTTTGGCTGCGTCGAGTCCTGCTGCGCTAGTAGAAATGCTCGGGTGCTTGCTCCGCCGCGCGTGAGGTCGATTCTGGTTTCTGAATATCGGCATTGCGGTTCGTGGTGTGTTTTGCGGTTAATCTGTCGTCTACGGATAGCTGTGCTGTTTCGATTGCTAGGAATCGTATTTATTGAAAAAAAAAAAGAAAAAAAACTTGTGTTCAGGTTTAATCTTCTGTGGAACCGTCAAGTGGCAGTAGGTGCAATTTTGAAGGCTTGGGATTTTACTGACTGTTACAATGAAAACAAGTAGTTTATCTTCAGCTAGCAGCTCATTTACGACTGTCATGCAAGCAATTTTAAATAAAATGCTGCTAGGGCTCTAACAGGCTTAGACAAGCTGACTACTATCTTCTGGATGTCGCTACACGTGAAACACACACAAACATTGCTTGAACCTGCTTCATGATTTGCCATGCACCGAGTCCCTTCCCATCTGAAACTTTTCTCCAAGAGGGTGTGTGCTGCCGTTGAGAAAGTACAGGGACCACGGTAATATGCATTGACAAGACTAACTGGTGGAACCAAAACATGTTCTATTTTTCTTCATCTATTTCAAAGCTTGATTTCGTACTCTAGGATTGGGAGAAAAACGGCATTCTTAGACCTCCATCCGCTGCCTCTGTCAGAAAGATGTTCTTTCACCACTTGGATATTTGTGCATCCAAATTTCATTATTTACAATATCAGAGGAAGGCATATAATTAAGTTTTTCAACTTCATTATTAGGCTTTATTTCACTAGGTTTCCTTCAGCCATCAGTTCAACTAGTTTCTCCTCAACACTTGATATTAATGATGGGGCGTCTTGTGACATGGTGATTATCTTTCATTCATCACAAGGAAAAAAATAGAATCCTTCAGTTCTGCTCGTAAAAAGTCCGAGTCTGCAGACTCAGCAAGTTGCTGGCCTCTTCTTGGAATTGAGAACTCTATGGTGAATGTACCATTGTCCTGCAGCCAAATCTAACAAATGTAGCTAAGACTCTGACAGACTTCATTAAAATGACTATGAACTAAAATTGGGACATCTATCCATGTAAAAACAAATGAACTGAATAGGTCTGCATGCATACATTAGAGCTTGGTCTGCTTCGTTTGAAAGACAACTTTTATTCTTTTGATATAGGAAAACCACTGCATGCAGCTAGTTTATAATTGTGGAACTTTAAGTCTTGTTCCTTTCTTCTTTCTGCACAGGTGGCTGACAATTTGCTGCATGATTCAACAAGTAATCTAGAAACCTTGATATTTTGTTCCCAGACCCTTCGGAGCAAGGTAATTCACCACACTTCGTACAAGTCATGGGTCATGGAATTTTGATTTCATAGCAATAATGTTAAGAAGGCCAGGCTTCAACTTCTGGGGTTGTGATGGGCAAGTTATTCTATCTGCATTCTGACTTTTAATAACTTTTGTGGTTTTTGATAGGTACAACGAGATTTTGAGGAACTTCCTTCTGAAGCATTTCGTCCACTGAGGGATTCGTTAAATGTAAGTGGATAATGTATAAATAAATTGAACATGGTAAAACAAATGCTGATCTAAAATTAGACATTTGAGTAAGTGAGTTTAGTCTAAAAGCTGGGAAAAATGCTATGAAATTTTAATTTGGAAGTCAGAAAAGAAAATTATGCTATGTCAATTAATAATATATCTTGTGCTTTCTTAAGAATTCTGCGGGGTATCGTTAGGTATATTTGATGACAGCGTCAAACAAGAATATGTTCAAGTTTTGACCATTTAGAACTTTTTCTAATGGATATGGCTATTCTTTCTCTTCCCCTGGTATGCAGAACTTACTAAAAAAGTTCCACAAGGGCCCTCCCAGAGTTAGAACTCAGGTATAGATTTCAAGTTACTTTGTCAATCATTCTCATTCTGATTTCCATTAACAGTATGGTATTAAGGGCATATTGTGCTTAATTTTCCTGGCCTTCTAGATTAGTATTGCAGTCGCTGCATTGGCTGTGCATGTCCCTGCTGAAGACTGGGGGGATGGTGGCATCGTCAATTGGCTGAGGGACGAGATGAATTCTCATCCTGAATATGTCCCAGGATTTTTGGAGCTACTCACGGTGCTTCCAGAGGTATATATATTCCTGTTTGGGTAATTTTGTAGCTGAGCCTTATTGTTCTCATGCCTCATTATAGAAATTGTTTACCTTGATGTTTTCTTTGCTGGAATTATGAAATCACCATGTGAATAGAATATGAAGATAGTTAAGTTTTCCAAGGATATGGAAATGTTTGCATATAACTTGATTGAGGTGTCTGTTGTCTTCTCCAGTTCAGAGGGCTTTTGTGTGTTCACAATCGGAGTTGTAGAAAACATTACTTAAATTGATATAGATGGACTTTCTTTTCTCTTTTTTCACATTTGTAATTGCTGCCATACTCTTCTAGTGCCTCTTTAGTCATGCAATCCCCTAAAGCTTTCTTTTCGCAGACTTGCTTATTTGTTAGCGGTGTCCTTATGGCTATCACTTAATGAGACTGTCTTGGATAGTGCAAATATCCAGGTCATATGCCTGGAACAAAAACTTTTGAGTAATTTGAATCCCAGCCAGTTTTTCCTCACTAACCAATAACATTTGGTCAGTAAAAGAGTGTGGGACCTTTATTAGATGAAAGAGAGAGGTTTAAATTATTCAATCGAAACCTGAGGATAACTTTACCAGGGGTGACGTTTGATCATTACTCCCTCACAACTCTTGTTGGAAAGATCAGGTGTAGATTGTGCTCTTTTTTCTTTTTGATGCATGTCCTTTAGTCAAATGATTCGAGTTAATTGAAGTGGTGAATCAAAGTGCTTGGATCTCATGTTGATGCACCAATGTGGATGGATCATAATATCTAGATATCATCGAGGAGAAAAATTGGCGACACAAATGAGCTTTGCAAGACTTGGACAGCGAAATGTTGTTTGTTTGAAACAGAATAATTACTGTAGGTCTTCAGACTTCTGTGAAAGTATATAAATGAGCTAAATATGATGTATCCTGTCAGAATAAGGACTAATTGAAAGTGTTTATGTGTAATTTATTTCTGCTTTAAGCTATAATCAAGCACATCCTAGTGATTTTCCTAGCTATAATCACACTACTTTGGTGTAGGTGAGGATCTGATTTGTATCAAGCCCAGAAATTTGCTTTTTTGAATGGAAAGAAGGGCAGAGGAAAATTTTCTCCTTTGACATGACACTCTTCAGGATCTGTCACTTTTATGTCATTTATACGGCGTGTTTGATTCTGCTCAGGAGGTTACAAACTACAAGATAGCCGCTCGTCCAGAAAGGCGCCGACAATTTGAGAAGGAGCTCTCATCTCAAATGGAAATTGCTCTAAGTATCTTGACAGCTTGTTTGAATGTTAATGAAGTTAGAGAGCAGGTAAGATACTTTGAACATAATTTCCCTTTGTTGCAATGTCCTTATTAGATGTGTGCTATCATTTTAGTGTAGGTGTGAGGTAATACATAGTATGTACTACACGATTGAATATGCAATTCGCTAAGGATGCTGTATAATTATTAGGGGTGATTGGTTCCTGGGCGGTCCGGTTCCCACCCAGGAACTGAACCAGAGGGGCCGGTTCCTAGGAAACTGGACTGGGTCCCCTAGAACTGGACCAACCGGTCTGGTCTGGTTCTCGAGTGTGCCAATGGAATTGGTGGCTCTAGGAGCTTAGTCTCCGCCTTCGCAAGCTGATCCTCCGGCTCCTTATCCAACATCGGGGTTTGCAGCTCTTTATCCAACATCACGCTTGCAAACCCCTTTGTATCCCCAAATCTCACAGGGCCTCACTCACTTGCGTCAAGCCCATTGTTTGGCATGGGAAGGAGGAGGATGAAAAAGGGTAAATTCCACTGGCAAGAGGGGGAGGAACTAGGGTTCTCCTGGAGAGAAAGGGGTGGACTTTGGACTGAAAATGAGCAAATAAAGGAGAGGACCCCCATGTCTTCGATTTTTTTGGAAGTTTTTCGATTTTGCTTTTGAAAGAGTGAATTCAGTAGAGCGAGAGTGGAGTTGGTTGGCAGGGATTTATGAAATTGAAAAAAAAAAAAAAAAAAAAAAAAGTAAGTCCTGGTGGGCGGTTCTACTCATGGAACCAGAAACTGGATCGAAAATCACTGGTTTAATTTTGTGGAACCAGCTACCCCCTAGAACTGGCCGGTTTGAGTGGTTCCTTCTGCTCACCCCTAGTAATTATGCTATATAAGCTAGGTTCACATGTCTCCTCATTAGGGCATTGTAGCATGTTTCTGAATAGTGATATTATGGTTAGTTTTGTAATTTTTTATTTTTTTCTCTTTACTATAGTGTAATCATGTTTTTTAGATGTTATTTGTTACAAAGTGCAACTTTTGAATCGCCAGAAGCAGTTTTTAGATGTTTACAATGGGATATTTTGTTTTTGTAACTCCTAAATCACACTACGTACACTCTTAGTCTCGATAACAAAATACTTCGTGGTAGTTCACTTATATCTCTGATTCTTGAGTCCTTGCACTTACCTTCTTTGTCCTTGTTTTTATGCATCTAGCCATTCTTCATGAATTTTATTTCACTGTTGTTCAGGTTCTTGAGGCATTTGCGTCTTGGCTTCGACTAAGGAACGGGTATGCATTTCTACTTTGATGGTTGCACTGAAACATTTATCCCTACCCCACCAACTGCACTAGTGCAATTACAAGTGGTAAAATAGCTTATTGAAGTGCACACATGAATAAATTTATCCTATATCCGGTGCTCGGAAGATATGCAGTCCTCCTTGAGCCAGGTCATGGGTCTCTAAGCAGCTATGATGTTTTCTGCAACTCCTACAGTAGACTTCATCTATGTTTCTAACGTAACCATGGTGTCATATGAAAGCATTCCGTTCAGTTCTTCTTTGTTATTATATTTCCTTCTGTTGTGCTAAATGATTTTGTTTTTAATTAATGACAATTTCATGAAATTTCCTCAGTTGGCTCTTGAGCCAATGTATGACTTTTGTTAGTTCTCTGAGTAAGAGAATGTCTACGTCTTTACGGTACTTATTGAGTACTCTTTGTTTCAGGCTACCAGGGTTGATGCTTGCGTCTCACCCTTTAGTACATACTGCTCTCTCAGGCTTGACCTCAGAACTCCTTTCCGAGGCATCTGTGAATGGTATTGAGATTTTGCTATTATGGGATTTACTTTTTAGTTATTCAGCATTCTTTACCTTCTTGCAGTTTTCTAGTTCAACCTTTTAGTGTGGGTATGCGCATGACTGTGTTTTCTTCCTTTTTCGCTCCACTCCATTTCTGTGTTTTTGGTCACGGGAGAGGGGACCCTGTTGTGATACGTTAGTGACTGGTGATCGGATTTGCTAGCGCACAGGAGTGAACCTCCTAATTTGTTTGATCATGGATGTGACAAATCAATCAGGTTCAGGTCACTAGAATCTTGGAACTTATGTAGTGCATAAAACAGGAAATTTGAAATGTCCAGTTATCATTTTTTGGTTTGCTTTAAATATACATGTCTTCCTTGATTTTAGACTGCCGTATATTGATGAGAGACAAGCAACTTGAGACCAAATAGCTAGTTTTTTTTTTCTTTCCACTGTTTATGCTATACATTGTAGAAAACCAATATAATATTATAAATTGAATGCGGAGTTTCTGCTCATAAGCATAACTTTTTGGATGCCGAGGCTTCTCTATGGTGTTCTTGTACTTGCAACCCTGTTACCAGAGTATGTGTTGTTGAAAAGAGCTTTGACTTCTGGAGATTGAAATTTACTGCTGAAATTTGGTGTTCTGTGGATATTACTCTTAATTTGTTACGTTTTTTATTTTATGTTATGCTTCTTATATATTTTGTCATGCATGCAGTTGTGTCAGAATTGATTCACTTAACAGCAGCCTCAAGTTCTGGTGGGGTCGCTGTACAGATGCCTCTGATTCAAGTGATTGTGCCTCAAGTTATGAGTCTAAAATCACAGCTCAGAGATCCTTCAAAGGTAATAAATCATTGTCCTTCCAAACTGTTACCTAGCTGCAGGTTGAGTAGCCTTGTTGACGTATGGGCTCTCAGGAAAAGAAAATGCCTATTTCTTCAATAGTGGTAGAACTCTTATAGATGGCTAACAATTCAGAGAGCTTATTGATGTTTTTTAATTGGCTGACTTGGTGCATTGATATGAACCCTTTGGCATGCATTAACAAATTTTGCTTGTCATAAGGGAAAAAAAAGATGCTTATGAGCAAGTGGAAACAGTTCTTCAGAGGGGCATGGTCATCATTGTCTTGCTAATTTACCGCCATAACATTCAAATGCTAAATGTGGTTCATTTTCTGTTGATATTTAGTCCTGCTGCTTCCTGACTGGTGTTTCTTTTGCATGTGTTTCTGATATCAGGATGAGGAAGATGTAAAAGCCATCGCCCGTCTCTTTGCTGATATGGGTGATTCATATGTAGAACTGATTGCGACTGGTCCGTACATGTGCCATATTTATACCTGCATGCCATAACTTAACTGCATCACTTTTGCATACTTTTTGATGTTTAGCATGAATAATTTTATTTCAAAGTACGTATTCTTGGGTAAAATCTGTATTATATATTTGATACATCTTGCATGTTCAGGTTCTGATGAATCGATGCTAATAGTGCATGCTTTGCTGGAAGTTGCTTCTCACCCTGAATTCGATATTGCATCAATGACATTCAACTTTTGGCACAATCTTCAGGTTAACTTGACCAGAAGGTGAATCTTTTTGGAGATCTCCTAAATCTTGATTTAATCATGCGAAGTTGAAGATTTATTTTAAAGTTATCATTTTTCTTTAATAGGGACTCTTATGCTTCATTACCAAATGAAGCAACAATTGAAGCTGAAAGAAACCGCAGGCTACATGTTTTTCGGTCAGCCTATGAAAATCTTGTTTCTCTGGTGAGTTTTCTGGTTAGGATGTTTGGATGTGCCAATCTTCGTCATCAACTTTAGAAGTGTGCTTTAGTCATGGTTGTCCATATTAGGGATGTTGATCCAAAGTTCTCATTTGGTTTGCCAAAAATTATAGCATTCTTATTATAAATGCATTGCATTACGTGAAGTTAGGTAGTGTTAAAGATTTAGAATATAAGCTGTGCCATTCACGAATAACTAGAACTTTTGGCACAAATGGTTGCGCACTCAATTTCAATATGGTGTAGAGCGAGATTCTCGAGTTTTATTCCTCGTACATTTATTTCATCCATTATCGGTATCCTCTCTTTATAGATGAAGTGCATCGACAACTCTTTTGTCAACATGTATCAGATTTTCACGATAAGGCTATTGTTAATCTACTGGTCTTTGTTTGAGGGGGATGGGTATTCAGGTGGGTGGGCTTGGGGCACATGCATTCTGCTTGTGTAAGGATGGTGTATCCATATGCGCTGGTTGTAACCCACTGGAATCTGGACAAGATGAATTGATATTCATGGTTGTTCACTTAGTTGCTTTTTCCAAAAGATCTAACTTTGCTCGTCATGCTTCTACTAACATGAGATTTATAAATGTCAAGAATAGCTTTATCATTCTATGGTTCGGATACTATTACATGAATGAAAGATAATCTCTTGACTGAGTTAAATTTACTATTTGTTTTTTCCGGTAAATTTTGTGGCAGCAAATAATCTCATTTCTCCTGTTCTTGGGAGATTTAACACAGATAATTCACTGATGCCTCATGCATCTTCTGGTACTTTTTTGCTTATTATTTTATAAATTAACATTCATGAATGATGCCTACTGATTCTTTCGACCTTCATGGGTGTCTGATAAGATTTGTGTCATCAGTGTCACTGCCTACGTCATGACAATATACTACTGATCTTTGATGATATGCTTAGGTATGGTCCCTCTTAGTTAGTTGTTCGAAAGAATGCCACTTATACCAGCTACTGAAGACTGTTGCTACCTGCAGTCATGTGTCCCCATTGTTGTAATTGGAGATGTCTGGATGTTAAAAAATCATATAAGCCATTTGAAGAAATATTATTTGATTAAAAAAGTTAATGACTGATGACTAGCCTGAGCATAAGAGATGGGCAGTTGGAGACATTGACTTTTCCGCCATATGATGCATTGTCTGAGAAAGTTAAGATATCTTCAATTATTCTCTTGCAGGTGAGCTTTCGGGTTCAGTATCCACATGACTATCAAGACCTTTCACACGAGGACCTCAAGGAATTTAAGCATACTAGATTTGGTATGCCTAAAGCCTTGTTGCATGTTTGAGAATGAAACTGTTTCTATTTGTTCCTATAGACGCATGTTGGAAGTTTGCAAGCAGCAGTAAAGCTTATCTCCATATTAAATCAGACATTATAACGAAGTAAACCTTATGTCTTGACCAGTGTATTGAAAATCACGATTTGACTCAAAAAACCGTATGATTTTACAAGCCAAATCATGGGAATTGTGTCCAATCGCATAAAAATCATGCAGCAGATTGGAATCGGGTAAAATGGTGAGGGAACTCATTTAAATTGCTAAAATTACAAGTCAACTCAGTTTGACTTGGTGTACCCTTTTTCTCACTGCCTGCGTGGTCTCAAGTTGGGGTATTGGGCCTCTTGAAGCCCATAAGCAAATAAAATTCAAAGCCAGACAGTTATTCAGTTAAGTTAAACGGCGAGTTCACCCTTTCACTAGTGCCTTGACTTAAAAACAATAAGAAAAATAAGTAAAACATAAAGTTCTCTTTTGGTTACGTTTTAAACTCTTTTAGGCAAAAGAAAGAGAGCTTTTCTTCGTGTCTCTCTGGTCATTGTACAATGTTTCAAGAACTCAAGCAAAGTGGCAAGTTTACAAAATTGTACTAGCTCAAGTACAAAGGAGCATGGTGTATGAAGTTTGTTTTATTTATCTCCTGAATTTGCTAATGTTATGTTATGAGGAAATGGAAAGGTTGGATTTGTCAGGAGAGCTTGCTGAAGTAAGAGAAAATATATAGCTTTCCTATTCATTTCTGACATAAAACCCTGTCTTCTTTTCTTGACCTTCAAATTCTATTCAAACTTCTATTCTCTTCTTTTAACTCTGTTTAAATCTTAATTTACTGCTGAATTCTTTATGCCTGACATCTTAACGTACAATTAGTTGTCAAATGGGTTTAAATGTTTTTAGCTCTTTGGTTATTTTTTTTCTGATTTGAACTTGAAGTGTTAATTCAAATATGATGTCATGGTTTCTTTTTTCATGTACCGAGGCATGGTTAGTGGAGCTGATATTATGAGAATGGTATCATTTGATTTGTTTCTATTGATCCAACTTTGTTTTGGAGCTTTATGATCAATATGTATGGTGACATTTAACATATCCTGTCACCACTTATAAAATTTGTAAAATCTTGTGATTTTACAATTAGATCTTACAATCCCATTTTAAGGGGCCCTCACTGATCCCAGCTAAATAAGCAAGTTTGACTACCTTGGTATCCGACTTAGATTGCGTTTAATTCAATATTAGTCATTGCTGTTAATTACATTTGCTGCATTCGATGATTTAGTGGGCTTATTCTTTCTGTTTGTCTCTTTATACCAGTGTTTTTTTGCCACCATCATGTCTGATCATCATTTCAAATCCTGTTCTTTATCTTTGACAATCTCTTTTAGGTTTCTTTCCGCATTTTGCCTTTGGCCATTTGCTTTTAACTATCCACTGCTCAAATCTATAAACTATGTTTCTGTAAGAAGTTTCCATGTTTGATGTAACTTTAGTTGCTGTAAGTACAACATGTAGAAGGAGTCTCTGCAGTAAGTGAGATGAAAAATGATTTATGTTCTTAATTGAAATAAATACCATTTCCTGTAAATCTGCATCATAATCCGGGACCTTGTGCCAGCTGTTCCTAATGAAATTTCTGGTTTTTATTAGCTGTTGCGGATGTATTGATCGATGCAGCATCAGTTTTGGGTGGTGACACTACTCTGAAGATTCTTTATGTGAAGCTCATGGAGGTGTGTACATAATATAATAACTAATCTATTCGTTTCTATCACTGTCATTATTTGTGCCGTGTCAGTTTGAACCTTTGTCTTTTGGAGGGTAATGCAAGTGCTATCCTTTGTCTGGAGATGCTAGCTTTACATGCAAATTTCCTTGAACTTATTCAGCCTCGATCGGTCATTTTTGCTTAAATCTCAAATCTGATTTAAATGCTTTTCCTTGCTCACATCAGCAGTATAAGACTATTTACTGGAGAATTAATTGTGGATATGTCCCTAAGCTACTAAAAGTTTCAGACATTTATTGGAAACTCTCTATGCTACAAATGATGCCATTGACATTCCTCAACCCACCCCACTTCCATAATTAGCAAATTGGCTTTGTTGCTTTTGCTTTGGGAGTGTTTGGAATGTCTCAATCATTACATTTACGTTCTGCCGATTTTCACCAGAGACGCGAAGGCTTGACACATTTTGGGAGTAGATTCAACAAGGATATTGATCTGTTTTTAATGCAAACATCACATGATTTTTGGTACATGAGGATTACTCTGCATTTTGTCTAGTTGGCCTATGTAGTTGTGACTTGTTATAGGTGATAGGTCCCTATGTCTTGATTTTCTAGCAAGTTACCTTTTATTTACTTTCTCTTATTCAAACAGGGTCTTAATTTGTATTAACTTTTGAGTTGCTGGTTTCTTTTTATATGCTGAAGTTGTAAATTCCCAGTAGTATCTCTAGTTGTCATGACGTACAATCAATGATTCTATAACAATAAAATCTCCTTTTCTTGGTGTAGTGTTTTTAATTGTTCAGTCTGGTAAAGTAATTTTTCCACTAAGTAAACCCATAATCAACAGCTTAATAGCAAAAGTGAAATAGGTCTTTGAGAGTACTATGGTGGACTTAACAATTATTCTTTCATTGTTGAAGGCTGTAGCATGTTGTACAAATGGTGAGCAGAGCCAATGGCGTCCAGCAGAGGCTGCTTTATTTTGCATCCATGCAATATCGAATTATGTTTCAGTTGATGAAGCAGAAGTTATGCCCTCGGTATGAACGCTTTCTGATATTTCTTCTCTTTCCTCGAAGAAACTCAAATTAAAAAAGGCAGTCCTCATATCTTGACTGAGCACAAGTTGTTATTCTTGCTGCCTTGGTTAAGCTGTAGGATCGCATGCCCTCTCTTGGTTAGAATAAATGAAAGCAGAGCCGGTTCTCTGCTTCATGAGTTATTTGACATTGAGCAAGCTATCATCTGAAAATGTGAAAATGATATACACACTTCTGCTCAGCAAATTCCTTCCTTGAAGCTTGGTTGATGATTTCTCGCAAGTAGCATGCTTGTTCATTTGCTGTCTCTACCAGTCATGGTATCCTAGGTTTGTGGCATGGCATATTCACCTGAAAAGCCAAGTAGTGAAAAATGGAAAAGGCCGTTGTTTTGGTATTTTACGAGTAAATTCTCGAAGAAAGAAACGACAGAGTGATCTTAATGGCTGGAACAAGACATCAATGGACTTCACAAATTTGATTTTCCTTGTTGATGACTGATGACAATGAGGAGGTTTGTAACTTGGTAGATGCATATCTGGAACTTTGAGATATAGTCTGTTTCCCTCTAACGGGTGACAGTTTTTCTATACTATTTGTTTATCAGCCTTTCCATCTTTTTTATGATGGCTCAAATTTTGTTTGCTGTTTCTATATGACTGCTCTTAATTTGTGCCTTTGTTTGCTATACTCAGATTATGGCTTTGCTTCCAAAGCTTCCTCAGCAGCCAGAACTCCTGCAGACTGGTAATAAATTGTTAATAGTTTGACAATTTCCTCTCTTGTCTGTCATGTGGAAATTGGATCATGGGCATATATAGATTACTTTGGGCTATTAATGGTAATTGAGGGTCTTTCATGGCCGTTGAAGGGTGGATTTGAACTATGATCGCCCTGGATGTAATAGTAGAGTATTTTTGCTGAGTAGTGTCACATGTCACTTAAATGTTTCAGTGTGCTTGACGATTGGAGCTTATTCAAAATGGCTTGATGCTGCATCAAGTGGACTCTCTATATTGCCTCTCGTCATAGATATTCTATTGAGCGGAATGGGTACATCTGAAGATTCTGCGGCAGCTGCAGCTCTTGCATTCAGGCATCTCTGTGATGGTAAGGTGCTTCTTACACTGCTAGGCTCTTTAATATGGGGCTTTATGTCTCAGTTGGACACCGTGCTCTCTCTCTCTCTCGCTCTCTCTCTCTCTCTCTGTGTGTAGATTGTATTCTACACTGCCTTTTGCCCTAATAAGGATATCTGTACTGGTTATAGATTGTCGAAGAAAGCTCTGTGGATTTATGGATGGCCTGTTTCATGTATATCATAGAGCAGTTAGTGGTGAATTCAAAGTCTCTGCTGATGACTCGTTGCATTTAGTTGAGGCGTTAAGGTATGCTGGCTGATTGAGAATATTTAGTTGTCAATTTTGCCTTGTGGTTTAAACTTTTGTTTGAATTCCTCATAATGTGTCTTTTCATTCATATCCTGTCCTTCAGTGTTGTCATAACGGAGCTTCCTCCGGACCATGCAAAGAAAGCTTTAGAAGCATTATGCCTGCCCGTTGTTACACATTTACAGGTTGGTTTCTTTCTGGTCTGTATTCAGTTGGCTCTCCATCCAGGAGTATTCTCAGCTTCATAAATTTTGAACTCCAGGGGATCATAAGCCAGGGTCCAGAAGTAGTTGAGAAGAAACATGCTCGTGATTTAACTGTCCATATTGATCGGATTGCCTACATTTTTAGGTTCGTCATGAATTATGGAATTAATATTCTTTCTTCCATGTTATTTCTGCTCATGTTTCTTTCTACTCCCTTATAACTTGATGGAAGGCAGATATGTGAATCATCCTGAAGCTGTCGCAGATGCTATTCAGAGGCTCTGGCCAATTTTCAAAGCAATCTTTGACCTGTGAGTGCATAAATCTCTATTTTGAATAGATTCATCCTTTGTAGAGTAATTGGTTCATTACCCTCGTATGTTTTTAAGTGCTTTTGATGATTTGCTGCAGTCGTGCTTGGGACATGCGGACTATGGAATCTCTTTGCCGTGCTTGTAAATACGCTGTGAGTATGCTAAACTATTCTGCACTGAACTTTTGGGTGTTCATTGCTTCTGTCCATCCCTCATTTAATTTCGGGTAAACAAATTATTAATATGTATTTTGTCCACCATCCTTAGCTTTGCCTTTTACTCATCTAAAACCAGAAGTGGCCACTGTAACAAACCGGAAGAAATTAGAGGATATGACTTTGCAGTGCCTTGAATTGGCTTGCTTAAATTGCTATATTCATGTTAATAATCATGTGATCATTGCATAAGAATACTATTTTCACTTTTGGGAGGTATATAAGAGTTGCTGTAAATGCTGGATGCAATAGTATTTATCACCATCATTTGTCTATTTCAGGTTAGAACTTCTAAGAGGTTCATGGGGATCACAATAGGTGTGATGCTGGAAGAAATACAAGGCCTATACATACAGCACCATCAGCCTTGTTTTCTCTATCTGTCTAGTGAAGTTATTAAGGTTCACTTTCACTCTGAGCTGTGATTTGCATCATATTTATAAGTGCATATATGCTTAAATATGCAATAAACATTTGGATGCAGATATTTGGTTCTGACCCTTCTTGTTCGATCTATTTGAAAAATTTGATTGAAGTGCTTTTTAAGCAAACGACGTGCCTTCTCCCCAACATCAAGGTATGGTTTGACTGAGCAATGAACTATGTTTCTTTCTGCAGATAAGCATGTTCTGCTGACACATTTTAATCCTTCATTTTCCAGGAGTTCACTGCTAGACCAGATATAGCAGATGATTGCTTTTTGTTAGCATCAAGATGCATTCGATATTGTCCACAGTTATTCATCCCATCAGATGTATTTCCTTCATTGGTCGATTGTTCATTGGTTGGGATTACTGTTCAACACAGGTTTGGCCTCTCTCACAAACATTTGATCAGCCTGTAAAATCACAAGGTGTATGCATTGTTTGGGTTTATCAGTTCAACACAGGTCAACTGGTTGGACCGTGTTTACTCAAATACAAGGAAAATGAAATTATGGAAATCATGTGAAAATAAAAGAGATGAAACTTAAGATGAGTTAAGGAATTCCTTTATAAGGGGAACCGATCGAGCATCTAATGCTCCATAAGATATACATATTGGAATTTGGAAAGAAAGATATTATCATTTTCTCATCGTGCGAATTCTGAGCAGAATGTTTGTTGCCGATAATTCACGATCTTGCATTTTGTTGTGGAATTTTCCTTTTTATTGTTTACTCAAGAAGGTAAGCTGTTCCTAAACCTATGATTATTTGTCAATTGTGTTACCTTGTAGGGAGGCCTCGAAATCGATATTGGGCTTCTTAACCGATATATTTGATTTAGCACAATCTCATATGGATAAGCAATACGTGTCCATCAGGGATAGCGTGATCGTTCCACGAGGACCATGCATTGCAAGAATTTTGCTGGCCTCATTAACTGGAGCTCTTCCAAGCTCTAGATTAGAAACAGTAAGAACTAGTTCTCTCAATCACTTCCACGTTTTAGCGCATCAAGTTATACCTCGAAAATTAGAACTGAGATTGTTCATTTCACCTGATCCTGCTTTTTCCAGGTAGCATATGCACTATTAGCATTAACACGAGCATACAGAGTTAAAGCATTGGAATGGGCCAAGAACAGCATTTCGCTAATTCCATCAACAGCTGTCACAGAGGTGGAGCGCACACGGTTTCTACAAGCATTATCTGACGCAGCATTGGGGACCGACATCAATGCGCTGATGGTTCCCATAGAGGAGCTATCCGATGTCTGCCGAAGAAACAGGACGGTTCAAGAGATCGTGCAAGGAGCCCTGAGACCGCTCGAGCTGAACCTGGTGCCTGTATCACCGTAAGGCTGATCGGCACGGAGAGGCCATTTTGATTAGGCCTTGCGCGTCAGTATTGGTCGTCTTGTGCATAAGGTTATAATTTTTTCTTCATGGTGCTTTTGAGTTGTCATTCTCCGATTTTTTAGGAGATTTATTTGCCCCCCCTCGAATGTTTTCGGATGGGACAGACCGCGTTCTGTTGTATTTCTAGTGAGGATGGTTGAGAGTGGTTTCGGTTCTTTGATTTATCAATTTTTGGGGTATAATTATTTGTATAGAGGATTGTAATTTCTTTCTGTGCGATAATTTACAGTGGAAAAAGAAAATTCAGAAGTTGAAAGATGAGGTACCCTCTTCTCTAATCTTAACATGTGCTCTGGGAGTTCTGATTGAGGAACCGTCGATTTTTTTCTAGAGTATGCAATGCTTTGACTTTTTATATTTTTTTGTAAACCACGTAGGATTGAACCTTCTTAATTTGATTCTTAGTGCGAAAAGCTAAAAAAATTTGAAATGCAACTCCTATTAATTTCTTGAAATTTATTTTCGTCTTTTTTTTTTTTTGAAATTTGAGTGGAAATCGAAAGTAGAAAAGACTAACCGGGTTTTGGGCTTCCGATAAAGTATTTTGTGATTATCGATTTTTGTTTGTAATTTATCCATTACTTTCTAAATTACATTGGAAAATTGCTTGGTTTGTCTTAAATAATCATACAAATTGATGCCGAGGAGAGAAGCTAGAGGTAATACAAGTGAGAACTTTTTGATAGATTACTTGCTACCCGTGAGAATATGCCTAGGGGATGGAAGCGAAGTACTTGTTCTCAAGGTAAATGCTCAAATAATTTGTGAATCAATCAAGTTGGGGGTGTGCAAAATGGATCACCCGAATCGGCCGGTGGGTTTGGTCGAGTTCCTTAGAGTGCCAATTCAATTCTCAATTCCTAAAAGTGGAATCGGTGTCTAGGTGGTTTGGTTCCCTGTTCTAAGGGGGAACCGGAGTGGATCGGACCGATTAAATACGTTTTTTTAATTATTTCTTCAAAAAAAAAAGTGAACTAAATAATATCTCGGTGTGGTTTCAAGTAATGAGAAAAAAATGGGAAAAAAGTAGTGATCGATTTCATTAGACTAGATTGGATCGATGATGCGGTCTGATTCCCGATCCTAGGATCAATCGGTCCTGTCCCCGATTTTGATTTTTGGGAACCGGACCAAGAATCGATCACTTCTAAATCAAGTCTTAATTTATCTTTCATCATAGCATGTTTATATATATATAAGCATGGAATGACCTTCTAAGCATTAGTAAATTTCAAGTCTCGTCATAAAGACAAAACTAATTTTACTAGAAAATAACTACAATTGAATAAGGATTTTGGAAACTTAAACGACATTTATTAGATCTTAGATGTTGACTCTATAGGTTGATGTATTAATGGCCTTCAAGAAATGCTCTGGCATTAGACACTTTTGCTGCATGTAAAGTCGTCCCAAAGTTTCCTTTATCTTCATCTTCATGGTAGCAAGAAAGACTGTAACATTGAATGTTGTTGAAAGAGTATATCCATTAGGGAGTTCAATCTTATAGGCGTTATCTCCAATCCTTTGTAGCACTTTGAAAGGCCTCTTAGCCATAGGCTTTAGATTCCCGTGACAATCCCTAGGAAATCTTTCTTTCGTAGGATGAAGCCAAACCAAATCTACTGCTTTAAAAGTTGCAAACTTTCGATACTTGTTTACTTTTTCTTGATACTCCGCATTGTGCGTTATAGTTATTTCCCAAATCTACTTATGAAGCTTCTTTAGATAGGTGGCATTTTGCTTGGCATCTCAACTAAAATGTTAAGAGATGGGAAGCGGAATTAAGCCCAATGAACCAATATGATTTTTTCCATATGCAACCTTAAAAGGACTTCTTCCAGTTGTTTGGCTTGAAGACTAGTTCTAAGCAAATTCCGCTTGAGCTAGTGAGGTCCCATTGATGTAAGTTACTTCCAATTAAGCTCCTTAAAAGATTTTCCAAATGCCTATTAACAACTTTAGTTTACCCATTGATTGAGGGTGATGAGAAAAGCTAAATTGAAGTGTTATGCATAGCTTCTTATGATAAATTTTAATATGTTATTGTCTTTGGAATACCATGAAGTTTCATAGTCTCTTGAAAGCAAAGATTTGCCATATGAGTAGCATCCAAAGTCTTGTTACATGGTACAAAATGTGCCTTTTTGAGAGCCGATCAATAGCCACCATAATTGAGTCTTCACCCCTTTGTATCCTAGGTAAACCGACCACAAAATCTAGGCTTACATCTTGCTAAGAGGCTGTGGGTACCGGTAATGGAATGTATAAGCGAGTGTTTTAAGCATAGCTTTTAGCAATTTGACGAGTTCTGCACTGCTCCACATGTCTCATTACGTCTTTTTCCATTCAAGGCTAATTTTTTTTTTCTTTGACAAGAGACTGTCTTGTCTCTTCCAAAATGATCAACTAGTACTCCACCATGGGCTTCCCTTAGATAACTTTTTAGTATGCACAAACAATTATTCTTGAGAAGAAATTCATCTTACAACAAGAATTGCTAATTTGGACCTTTTGAATAATCTTTCCAAATTTTCCCAAAGTCCGAATCATTTTCATAAAACTCCTTGATCATATCAAAGCCCAAGATCTTAAATGCATCGTGGATAGCAAGGAATGCCTATGGTTTAAAGCATCCTCCACTTGAACAAGAGCTATAGTTTTATGTTTGATAAGACAAGTGAAAGCTTGTAGAAACTTTACCCATTCAAAGCTTCATGATGCGAAAAGAGAATAAATTTCTTGAACAATAGCTAATGTTGCCAACAATCCACTTGATAAAGCTATGATGATGACTCTGAAGCTTTGTTGTGTCACTTTGCACCACTTGAAACTCCCTCTCTCTCAGCATTTGATGATAGGAGAATGATGGCTTCGAAATGCTTGATAAAAAAATGGTAAAATAAGGCCAAGCCATGGAAACTCCAAATGTCATGTACAGTTGTAGGAATAGGCCAACTTATGTTGCCTCCACCTTAGGATCCATTTTGATGCCTACTTCAGAGACAACATAGCCTAGGAAAATGAGGCTATCGGTAAAGAACTGACACTTCTTTAAGTTAGCATATAACTTTTGCTTCTATAGAACCTTGATTACTTGGTGAAGATGGTTCAAATGTTGCTTTTGAGTAGAACTATAAACAAGAATGTCGTGAAAATAAACAACAACAAAATTGCCAATAATTGGTTCGAAGACATAATTCGGAAGGCACATAAATGTACTGGGAGCATTAGAGAGATCAAAAGGTATGATCATCCATTCATAGAGACCATCTCTTGTTTTGAAAGTAGCTTTTTACTCACCTCTAGGTCTCATTCAAATTTGATGATATCTACTTCGAAGATCGATCTTGGAAAAGATAGTAACACCATGAAGCTGGTCAAGAAGATCATCGATTCAAGAGATGGAGAAACAATGCTTGATAGTATTTTGCCTACTGCTCTACTATCAATTTATATGGGGAAAAGTACCAAAAAAGTCCTAAACTTATTGCATTGGTACCAATTCAGTCCTAAACCTTTTAATATTAGTACCAATTCAGTCCATCCGGCCAATTTTGGCCGGCCGACGCTGATGTGGACGTCGCTTAGGTGGTCGGCCGATGTGGCAATTTTTATGATTTTTTAATTATTTTTTCGAATTTTTAATTAATTTTTTTCTTTTTCTTTTCTTTTTCCTTTTTTTTTCTATCTTCTTCTGGCGGTGGCGGCGAGCCTCCGGTGAAGTTCGCGGGCCCTTTGGACGAGGGCCTAACGGCCCTCGTCGGCGAGGGTCGCGGCCCTCGCTCGGCCTCGCCCAGGGGCGCGGGCGAGGCGGCTTAGCCCAGATCCGAGGGAGGCGGCCTCGCCCGGCCTTTGCGGGCAAAGGCGGCCTCGCCCTAGCCTTGCCGTGGGCGAAGGCGGCCTCGCTCGCGGTTGGCGAGGCCAAAACGCGACCCTCGCCGGCGCGGGCGAGGCCGCCGCCGGCGGCAAGGCCAAGGCGGGCGGCCTCGCCCGGATCTCAGGCTAAGCCGCCTCGCCCGTGGCCCTCGACCCTCGCCGGCGGCGACGAGGGCCGCTCGGCCTCGCCAAAGGTGCGGGCGAAGGCTGCGCTTGCCGGCGGCCCCGGGAGAGGCCGGTGAGGGCCACAACCCTTGCCGGTGGCTGGCCATCGGTCGCGGCCCTCGCCCAATGGCTGGCGAACCTTGCCGGAGGCTCGCTGGGCACCGCCAAGAAGGAAAAAAAAAAAGGAAAAAGAAAAGAAAAAAAGAAAAAATCAATAAAAAATTAAAAAATCAAAAAAATAATTATAAAAATTATAAAAATTACCACGTCGGCGTCGGCCGACGTCCACGTCGGCGTTGGCCGGCCAAAATTGGTCGGATGGATGAATTGGTACTAATATTAAAAGGTTTAGGATTGAATTGGTTCAATTGAAAATTTTAGGATTGAATTGGTACCAATGCAATAGGTTTAGGATTTTTTTAGTACTTTTTCCATGTATATGTATCACACTCCATTCTTCTTTGGTACAAGAATGGCAGATACAACACACGAACTCATGCTTTCTCTTATGGGAAAATTGTCCAAAAAGTCCTAAGCCTATTAAACTTTAGCGAATTCGATTATAAAGTTTTTCAATTTTGTTAATTGAATCTATCCGTCCAATTTTAATTAAAAATTGCTAACGTGAACGCCAATTGTCCTACATGACACGGTCGACCGAAGCTTATCGTAATGCCAAAGGAAGAGTAAGGAAATTAGTGGAAATTTCAAATAAGTACCCAATGGTCAACTCACTCAAATAAGGGTATGAGCTAGCAGCTCTTTTCCAGCTACCGCAATAGGAACGCCTTGGTCATAAAAAAATGTCAAGTAAAACACCACAACCCATAAAAAAAGGATTATATTATCCGAAATTGACTCAGCCATTCCAGGTTATATTATCCGAAAATCATCCGAAATTGACTTAGCCATTCCAGGCAAGGCTTACTGGCGTCCTCTTTCCCAAAAAAATGACTCCACATCTTGTCCCTGTCTGAAATTCAATCAAACCACAAAAAAAAAAAAAAAAAAAAAGAACAAGATGTGGAGTCATTTTGAAGACGATGGGGCTTTGACTTTTTCTTCCCCCTCGTGCGTATTTCCCCATAATTGCTTCTTCTCCATGATCAATCAATCGCTGTGAAAAATTAAATAAAATTAATAAAAAGAGGAGAGAGAATCGAGACTGTAGCAGCAGCAGCAGCAGCCGCCCTTCTTCATCTCCACCTCTCTCTCTCTCTCTCTCTCTAAAATGTGAATCCCCGCAGTCGCCATCATCGCCATCTCCCTCTCTCTCCTCTCTCTCTCTCTAAAACTCTTGGTGCTCCATCTCTCTCTCTCCTCTTTCTCTCTCTAACAATGTAATCCTCGCTCCGTCGGCCTGCCTCGAAGCCACCTTCTTGGCCGGCTCTCCATCTCCGGCCGGCCTCCAAGATGGTGTCTCCCGCCGCCGCCGCCGCGGCGTCGTCCTCCTCCTCCCAGAAGAAGCAGCCCCTCTACTCCCTCCTGACCCGCAACCTCGCCAACCTCGCCAACCTCACCATCCCCTCCTCCTCCTCCTCCGCCGCCGCCGCCGCTCCTCCTCTCTCCTCCTCGCCCCCTCTGGACTTCGATTTCTCCGAGGTCTTCGGCCCCATCACGACCCACCCGAACCCGAACCCGTCCTCCGCCGCTTCCGCCAATCCGCAACCGCCCAAGGACCCGCCCGTGATCCAACACCGGTCCCACTCCTTCGTGGGCCCCTCCCCGCGCTACGCCCACTCCAAGTCTCTCCCTTTCATCGACTCTTCCGAAGACGAAGGGAGACGACGACGACGACGATGCGAAAGGCGGGATTTTGGACGGGAACGAGCGAGAAAGCTCGGACCTTGGCGGCGTCGGCGGGAGAGAAACCGCGGAGGGCGGCGCCAAGATCGGGCCGGGGGACTTCGAGATACTGCGGGTGGTGGGGAAGGGCGCTTTCGGGAAGGTGTTCCAGGTGAGGAAGAAGGGCGGGCACGGCGGGGAGGGCGACGGGATATACGCGATGAAGGTGATGAGGAAGGATACGATCATCAAGAAGAACCACGTGGATTATATGAAAGCGGAGAGGGATATTCTCGCCAAGGTCGTGCACCCCTTCATTGTCCCGCTCCGGTATTCTTTCCAGGTGATGTTTGCTCTGTTTCCAGATGTGGAGCTCTTTTCTTGGACTTGAATTGTGGATAGATTGTGCGTTTTGGAGAGTTATGTAGGAAGTGAAATTTATGCTTTTAAAGGATAGTTAGCTATCTTGCTAATTGGATTATGGAGACTCCTTTAGTTTCTCTTGGATGGCGAAGTGAAATTTCCTCTGCCTTAAGAATAGTTAACTGTTTTGCTTGATTGCTTTTCATTAATGGTTCGAGAAAAGTGCATTTTGTGGAGTTGTTGAAACGAGCATGAAACTATTAGACTTGATGGATAGAGCAGCATAATTTGCCTTTGCCATGCAATACTCGAAGTGCTTGTTGGCGCTTGAAAGTAGATACAGACGGTTTCATATTTTTTAGCAGGCTGTGAGTGTCGAAAACTTATGCTTTTGGTGACCATGACCTTGCCTGTTTTCCATGGTTGGAGCCGATTGGCCTCAGTCATGGACCGCGTGGCATATGCTGAGTTGATTCACTAGGGCAGCCTCTTTTTTTTTTTTTTTTTTTTTTTCTAGGAGTCATGGCTTGTATATTGGAATGCCTCATTTTGATCAATCATGTCACGTCTCCCTTAAACTCAAGAATCTCGTATCCTGAGCAAGGGATGTGTTTCGATTCCATACAACTAGTTTTGGTCTGCTGAGGTCATCATCAAGAGAGCAGCATCAGCGCCCGGCCTGTTTTTGTATGAGTGGCCAATCCCGCCTTTGGACATCTTCCTCATGATATACCTTTAATCAATTGATTCAAGCACAAACTCTCTAACACTGCTCACACACGGTCCAGTTGTATCATCCATTGCACATTATGGCAATGGAATATCATCTTCCACGTGATATTCCTCACGCTTCTCCCAGTATTACAAAGTTGACATCTGTGCCTTAATGGAATGGGGAAATGTCGGACCACGATACAGTTATGGCAATCAACGATCTTCCCAATGAGTTTGCTTGGGCTTAGTTGTACCCAAAATTATAATTTATTGCATAATATCTGCCTTGCCATGTTGCTGTAATTCTTCCAGTTGTAAAAAAGCATGATGACATAAGGGCAATCCTTTAGTTGAGTCGGTGCTTGGAGTATAATTTGCTTTTGAAGCTCGGTTTTCAACTTTGAAACACGAATATGCTTTGGAGAATCTTAGCCTTACCATCGCTATTTCAAGCTTCGATCAATTTATTCATCGTTACTCTTTTAGGTTGTGACACATTTTCTCTTCTCTTCCTTTGGCCACTTGACAGACCAAGTCGAAGCTTTATTTGATCCTGGACTTCATAAACGGAGGACATCTTTTCTTTCATCTTTACCGACAAGGGATATTTAGGTATCTCATGACTTGAATTCTTGAATCACTTACGTGATTAGTTTGTAGTTGTTCTAACTAATCAGTCTTTTGTGGCCTTCAGTGAGGATCAGACGAGGTTTTATGCTGCTGAGATAGTATCTGCTGTTTCACATCTTCACAAACGCGGAATTGTGCACCGGGATCTTAAACCTGAAAATATTCTCATGGATGCTGATGGACATGTAATGCCACGTAACTAAGCTGTTCAACATAAATATGCATTCTACACACGATTCTGGTTTTATACATTGTTCAAATCGGCATTCAATATCTGTTCTTCAAACAGGTAATGCTTACTGACTTCGGTCTAGCAAAGGAAATCGATGAATTAAGCAGATCAAATTCGATGTGCGGAACCACCGAATACATGGCTCCTGAAATTTTGCTTTCTAAAGGCCACAATAAAGATGCGGATTGGTGGAGCGTTGGGATACTTCTATATGAAATGTTAAATGGACAGGTAATGCTCTATGCAAATGGGTGGTTCATTTTTCCAGTAACCTAATTCATTCTACCCTAACATATCCCTGGCCTGCTTGCTTTCAGTTATTCTGATATCTAGGGAGGTCAGTCAGCCTTTTTCAGCTGTGATTCCTGGAATCTCAGATGAAATTGGTCAATTTTTTAATGCATTGGCTAGTATATTAAGTGTCAATTGGGGCATCATATAGGTTGAAAAAGTAGAATGTAACTCAACAGCTGTTTGCCTGCCCGCTTTCTGCATTTCCCTTAGCTGGTAATGACTAAGGCATTCAGTATACAAATCTACTGCCTATGATCCCCCTTTTTTCCGGAATTACGTTATTCTTATAATTTTTGCAGCCACCATATACGCATGCAAATAGACAGAAGCTTCAGCAGAGAATTATCAAAGAGAAAGTTAAACTGCCACCACGCTTGACTAGCGAAGCTCATTCTTTGCTCAAAGGAGTAAGCATTTGTTCAATGTGAGCTTTATATTTTTTTGCTGTGCAAACTAACAAATAATTAGAATCGGTTGTTTCCTCTTCTTTGCAGCTGCTACAGAAGGAACCGTCTAAAAGATTAGGAAGTGGACCAAAAGGTGGAGAAGAGATTAAAGGTCACAAATGGTTCCGGTCAATCAACTGGAAAAAATTGGAGGTTCGAGAGGTGCAACCAAATTTCAAGCCAGATGTTTCTGGAAAATATTGTATAGCGAACTTTGACAGATGCTGGACTGCAATGCCTCCAGATGACTCACCAGCTGCAACACCTACTGCAGGTGAACATTTTCAGGGTTATACCTACATACCCCCTAACCCTTGGCTTTCATCAAGTTCTGTGGAAGGGTAACACCCACCGTAGCAGAACTGGAAGTGGGAAATAAGCTACTGTAAGTTTGCATTAGCTGAGGGAATTAGAGAACCACAACTTACCATTGCTTGATTTAAGTATATTCTGACTGAATTGCTTGATTTGATGTTTTTGAGCTGTAGCTACTTGTACCCTGCTGTATATCTTTACTTTATTTGTTGTTTAGGGACATCCCTTTAGTAATCAAATCTGCTTCTTCATTTCTTTTTTCTTTTTCTTTTTTAAATAGTGCTTCTTCATTTTTTGATGTTGCCTATATAAAGTAAGGCTTATTTCGGTACATGAGATGAAACCCGCACTTTGCCACTTTTACTCTCCATCAGTCCTGCCGGCTGCACCGTTGTATTGATTTCTTATTTACTTATTTCAAGAAGCAAATATCTTTAGCCAATGCTAAGAGCTTATTCCTGTAATTTAAAGTAATCCATTGTGAAGCCCATTGTTGAGGTTCATTCAATAGTTTCCTTCTTAAAGTAATTCAAACGAAAAGAGCAGTTGATTTTGAGCTTTCCCTGGGGTCGCTCTAGCTTGGGTTGATAAGCTGGCCATGTGAGAGGTTTTTTCTTTCTTTTGGGGTCTGAGTATCTCATTCCAGATGACAGGGGTGAGGGGACGTCATCTTGAAGGTGACAAAATGTTAAAACGAGTGGTAGAGACAAGCATTCAGAAATTCAATTAGAAAAGCGGACGGAAGAATCCAATTCTACTGCTCTTTACCTGCGAAACAAGCAATATGTATTATGACTGACTCACAGAAATCTAGACACCCAGAATACCTCTTTTGACAAAATGAAGGATTCGATGCGACCCCTGATGGTGTAGGGTGGGGAGAAACATAGTTGCCTAGTGAGCGAAACTTCTTCATGAAGGTTACTGTGAAGTAAATGCCGAATTAGTTGGAAGCTTTCAGAAGTGCATAGTGAAAAAGGGTGGTAAGAGTGGAATCTAGCTTTATCCAAAATGAAGCGAAGTTATGGATGCAGCTCTATAGCTAGATGCGTTACTGGCACATACTTAGTTTTAAATTGCTACTTTGTGTGGGATCTCCAAGCATAAATCCCTCTTTCATGGAAGGACTCTTATCAAGTTCTCTTTTTCTTTCGTCAAGATTATGTTAGTGTCAATACAAATGTTCTTCAAATTGGAATCTGGAATAAATGAATTAGGAGTAGCCTCCAATCCCAACTAGTTAAGACATTATGATCAGTTTTAGAAAGTATTAAGAATGTGTGGTGTACTAGAGATATCTCCTTTGTTCTAAAGCCCAATTGTTGGAATTACGTATTTTGAAATAGAACCAATGCTTTTTGTTGCTTCACGGAAATAGATTATGGACCTACAACCTTTCTTTTTCCTCATTTCGTGAAATATGAGCGAATCCACAGTGAAAGTAGGTCTCTGAGTGTAGAGGAGTCCTGTCGCTTTATAAGAGCTCCATCCTCCTCGTTCTGTATAACCCAATTCTCCTGCTTACTATTTTTTCTGAGAGCTGCGTAGTGGAGGCAGTCAAGAGTGAATAGCCATGAGTTACAAGAACAGCAGCAACGACTCCCTTTGTGAGAGGTCTATGAAGATGATGACCAACATCCTTAGGTTCTCATCTCTTTCAATAGCCAGCGCGACCTTAGGAACCGCTGGTCGTTCAGTTCCGATTAGAAGTCATAGCTTCGCTGAGGAATCAGTTGTTCTGCAGTCTCCTGGTACCCACCGATCACAAGAGCCGCAGAGCAGGTTGAAGCCCGTTACCTACGTGGTGGAGCTGGAAGATGGGACCGAGTCTGCATATGTGCTTCGTGATGACACGAACGTCGACGGTAGGGCTTCCGACTATATCGAACGGGTCCACAGGAAGAATCGACATCATTCCCACGAAGCATCTGAGAATGCCCCTATCATCTTGCCTCCTCCACCTCGTATGCCGAGGTACAAGTAGCCATGTTTCTCCGCCTGTGCAGGGTAATTTAAGTATCGCATATAGTTCAAGCGAATGTTAATCTTGTTTTCCGTTGCCTACTTCTATCAGTGAAATAAAGTTTATGGAAGGTTCATAGGCAGCTCTCTCTCTCGCTCTCTCTCTCTCTCTCTCTCGTGCGCACGGTCTATGGTGGCTGGCTGTCTTGGCTTTGCCGGTCAGTTGCATGCAAAATCATATGTTCCTAACTTCCTCTTTCAACTTCCTCCCACTTTTCTTACATCCCCTTTGCACTTTAGATGTGTGTCCGTACATTTTGTCTTAGACTGGTATCCAGGAATGGGTCCAAGGGTATTGGTGGCAACGGTCGCCAACCGTCGCCGTAATTTTTGTTGATATTTGTTTATGTTCTTAAGAATTTTCATGTGCAGTGTCCATATCTCGGCCTTTAACTTAGAATTTTGCCAAATTCCTTCCATCGCGACCTCAAATCAGAACTCTCGATTCGCTTTTTCTTGTCAGTTTCGTTGCAGCAGCGGCGGTTCGGCGGTTCTCTCTCAATATGGAAAGAACCCTGAAGTTATCCGGTGCTTCCACTTTCTATCTTTGACGAATAAAGTCGGTTTTAGACTTCCTTTTTCGAACGAGTTTCTTGGCATAGAAGACGCCTTTCTGGGGGGAATCTTTAAGAGGGTGAACCGGCTGATGTTGTGGAATCTCGTTGCTTAGCGAAGAACAAAAGATGGTTGAACGGTTCTGAGGGGCTGAATCCGGGTCGGACCCTTCCAAATCGTTGGACAGATCACCTCCGTTCCATCGAATCTTCCTAATTTCTGCTCTGGTTTGGAAGAATTGTCGCGAGGTGCCATCGTGACTTTTTAGACATTCCATCAGTATTCTGTCCGACTCCCAGGACAATACGAAAGCGTGACACGTCCTGCCCAGTGCCCGCGCAACTCGATAAAAGACGATACTGCACCTATATTATTAAAATAATGCAGTGAATTGAATCTTGCTGATTTTTCGCGTACTAAACAGTGTACACAAACGGCACGTCGTATTCACAAGTTTCTAAGTCGCCCGCGCAACTCGATAAAAGACAATATTGCTCCTATTTCATTAACATACGGTGAATCGAACCTCGCTGATTTCTCACTAACTAAACAGATGGAGTGTACGCAAACAGCACGTCGTATTCTCAAGAGTTTCCAAGTCGCAAACATGTATAATCAAGACTTTCTCCAGTGGACGATGTATGCCGAGTCCATTGAAATATGCTCCTCGGACTGAATTAGCCGTTCACCGTTCTTACCAGTTCAAGAAGTCGAGTTTTCCTTAACTTGACATCAATCTATCCACATATTATTACAAAATAGAAGGTAGTAATTTTTAGTAATAATTGGCAGGAAAATCCTTCTTAAGTGAGCATACTCCTTTCGTGTGATCTCTACCTTCCCACACACACAACAAAGATCATTAAATGTTTGTCAAACAACTCTCCCCAGGTAATTTAATAAAACCACCAAAACCAAAACTTAGATACTAGAATATCAAGCAATCAATATCATACACATAAAAGGTGAAACGACCAGCACTATATCCGGAGTTACTTTGTCCTTTCGCTATCCAGTTTCAGACATGGTGGGTTTTATCTGTTTTCGAGCCAACCCAAGCTGCACAAGATCCACCAATAGATTGGACCAATCAAAAGGGCCAGCACCAATTATTGAACCTCATCTTATCCGAGAGATCACGATCTCGACCGCGTCCCTAGAATACAAGTAAAATAAAAGATCTTGCCCCCACCCCCACCAGCCACCGGTGGGGCTCAGTTTGATTCGCTTTCGCTCTCACGGATCTCCTACGTGAACCGGTAGATGTTGGAAATCAGACCCCACCAATGAATGAAACGGCAACGAAACGGGGAGAGAGGTTTCGTTAGTTCAGTTTTTGAGCTCACAGATACAAGGACAAGACGGACAAAATGACCCAAGAATCTAATGAGGCACAGGAGTAGCATCGACGACACGACAAAAGACACGATCATCCCATCTTTTCCGTTGTCTGTACAGATCAGCGACGACCCTATCTTTCCCTAACCTAAGTTTCTTCGCAAGGCTATATAGATTAACCTTTTGGGAGGTCCCCCCAGAAGCTCTCATGCGACGCTGATCATGTTGTCCCCCTTGCCGAACCTCGGGGTCATCTGGAAAGCCGAGGGTCTTCTCGATGGCTCGCTTTGGTCTGAAGGCGACGCCAGAGATAAGTTGAGATCGTGGACAGCTGGAGCACGAGGAGCTGGAAGAATGGGGACCGGGCGCACTAGCTTCGCTGGAGAGTTGTCGAATTGGCCCCCCGGTCCAAAGCTCAGATTTTCCACAGGATTCTCTGCTGGAACTGGTAGCACAACGGGCACTGTCGGTGGCATCATTGAGAAAGCTGAGATGTTGCTGGATTCCAAGGGCACTGTTGGTGTTGGTGGTGCAGGATATGACTCAGTCGCAACAACATCCACTGGAGGAGCTTGCTCTTCCATAATTGTACCAGCAGTGACCTTAAAAAAAAAAACACAACCAGTCATTAGATAATTGCTCTCTCTTTTTGGCCCTACAGTGCAATTATCATATTTACCTACACAAAGAAACGAGAGTGGGTTTTGATTTGCAGTAGCCCACTACTCGAGAAATCACAAGACCAGAGCAACTCATTTTTTAAGCTCAACTTCCCAATTATGAAGCCACCCGCATAAAAATGATTAAGCGCTTGTTCACATTTACATATTAAATTACTTGAAAGAAGTAAGCAATGTCTCGTCGTCGGCAATTCTTGAATGCAGTCCAGCAGCAGAGAAAGAAGGGGCAAGAGAAACTAACAAAGTCCAAGTTCCAACCTTTAAAACGTGCAAACCATGAGAATACCATATTCCTTCCCCAACTAATCCTAAAAGGACTGCTCACCGGAGAAAGTCAACACCAAGGAAACAAATGCCATAAGCCTATTAAGTTTTAGCAACATGAAGCAGCCAAAGAAATATAGGCAGTGCATTAATTTTCCACAGAAGAGAGGAACAATTAACTCATAGATTCCAAACTAGGAAGCAACCTCTCTGCATAGCCCACACAAAACCAACCCAAACCAAACAATTTCTCATGTACAAGATAACTATTCACGGCAATAATGAATTAAAAAAAAAAAAGAAAAAAAAAAAGAAGGTAATCGGTGGAAATAGTTTACCGTATCGGTGGTGATATCAAACAGGCTAGTCCGGCGGCGACGGCGATTGAGGTTGCTCCGGCGGAGAAAGTATTTCTGGGCATGACTCGCGACCTGGGTCGGCGTCCGAGTCTTCACAAAGTTCTTCGAAATGCCTCTCCAATCACCCTTTCCTACTTTCTGCAGTCCGACCAGGAACAGCCTGTGTTCATCCTCCGTCCACGGGACTCCTGATCACAACAACAGATGAATCGAAGAAGATCATTAATTTACAGTTCACGGCAAGAGATTCAAAGCCGCACGAACATCGAGATATATTATTTCGACCAGAGAAAATCATAGATACGACACATCTAGAGAAGAACATGCTTCCGAATCGAAACTCAATCGAAAGACAAAAAGTATTGAACTTGAACAAAGAATCACTTCAGGCGAGAATCGGCCGATATATCTGTGCTTCATGCCAATCCGTAGAAAGGGGGGGAAAATCAAATTTCTACGGCAGATTCTATCTAGAAGTCCGAAGCCATGGAGAGAAATCATCGGTCCGATCGGAACCGATCACAGATCTCCAGAAGCGATGGTCGAATCGTCTCAATCTCAAGCAATGATTAAGCAGATTCCCGATGAAGCGGCAGGTGGACCGTTCGGCATGATCTAAGATCTTAATCGAAATCATCGCCATGCGAGAACAACAGCAAGGCGTCGATCGACGATGATCCAATTAGTAAACAGAGCATCTCAAAAGACAACGCAAGAGCACGGCGCCGGAAACACGAGATCACCATCGGCGATAGGATTCGATCGGATCGTTACCTCGCTTGCGCTCGCGGCCAGCCCCGCCCTTCGAGCCGTGCGCGACGGCCTCGTCGGCGGACGCGTAGCCGGAGGCGGCCGCCCCCGCGTCGTCCTTGCCGCCGCCGGGGGCCGCGTCCTGTGGCTGCTCGTACTGCGACAGGTTGTTCAGGCTCACGCTCTTCCTCATGGAGTCCACCACCACCCTGACCCCGAACAGCATGAACTCCCGGGCGCCGGCGCCGGCGGTGGCGCCGGAGGACAGGTCCTCGCCGGAGGCGGCGCGCGCGTCGCTCGACATAGCTCTCTACCTAGGCGACGGTGGCGGAAGGACGGCGTCCGTCGGGTCCGTGCGCCGTGCGCTCCGGCGTTTCACGGCGGTGGCGCGGCGGCGACGGCGAGGGAATCGGGACTGGCCGTACGGTCGTCGCGGGGGAGAGGGCGAAGGGATTTGGTGATGCGAGGCGCGTGCGGGGGAAGGGAGCGTATTTATATGAAGGCGAGGTGGAGCCACGTGGACGGCGTGGAGGGCCGCGATTCGCCCGCCGGCGCGCCACGCGGCGCACGGCGGACGGTCCGTGTGCCCCCGCGTGTTCCTTGCCCCGTCTCTCTATCATGTCCCACGGGGGGAGAGAAAACAAATAAAAAGGAGGATGAAAATTTGATAACGCTAGAAATTAAGGAAAGAGAGGAGGAGAATGGGGGTGATGATGCTAACTTGGTAAGTGCTTATGCTGGCTTTCTTTTTTTAGAAAAAAAAATTGTCTTACTATTGCTCTCCCTCTAAATTCAAAGATTATAGAATCTCTTTTATATAATTTAATGTCGGTGTTATGCTCTTGTAATACTCTCATGGTCAGTCGTTTTCCTTCGGTCAAATTACTCTGTCGAAATCCTGAGATGAAATTTAAATTGCCCGTCCCCAGATTTTGTACGAACATAATACGTCTATTTTAATTCTCTCAATGGCATATATGAAACTTATGTCGCTACAAGCTCTAGTTCGCTTAACGGCATATATGACCTAGCAAGAACCCTCTCTAGTTCCACCTCATTACCTTAAGCCCGGAAGACTACTATATTTATCTATCCAACGATAGCCACTTCCGAGAAAGTGACGAAATGTCTATATTTATCCTGTAAGGTTCCTCGAGTTCCTTAGTGAATCTTTGACGTTTCCACTCAGATGGGAATATCCCCGAATTTTATGCCTTAAAATTTAGACGAAGCAGTTTTAAGACTTATTCAGGTTCAAATGCTAGAAATTAAGAAATTAAGAAAAGAGAGGAGGAGAATGGGAGTGATGATGCTAACTTGCTAAGTGCTTATGTTGGCTTTCTTTTTTTCTTTTTAAAAAAAGATTTTATCTCGTTACTACTCTCCCTTTTAAGTTCAAATATTATACTACCTTTATCATATAATTTTACATCAATGTCACTGCTTTTGTAATACACTCCCCATCAATCATTTTCCTTTAGTCAATTTACTTTGTTGAAGTCCTGAGTTGATATTTAAATTGTCCGTCCCTAGATTCTATACGAACAGAATACGCCTGTTCTAATTCGCTCAACGACATATGTGAAACTTATGTCGCTACAAGAGCTACATTGACAACTCTAGGAAAAGAAAGCACAAGGAACCTTTTAAAACTTTTTATTCTCTAATTAAAAAGTCAAATCAAATGTGAAAATCACCCATTATCTCCCGCTTAAGTAATATCCATCACAAAAAAGTGGGTTTATCGACACGAGGTAAAGATGACCTTTTGCAAAAACAACTAAATCATTTCAAACAAAATCAATTTTTTTGTATGCCCTTTTGAATCTCGAATGAGAGTATACATAACCCAATGTTGTTTTTCTTTCTCTTCCTGCATTTTTAAGTTAAACTCGACACCACGAGCTCACCGCTTATCTTCAATTGAGCATGTTGGTGATTGCATTGACAAAAAGAGGGACTCCCGTGGCATTAAATCAAACGATTCCAATCAACAAATTTCATCAGACCGGACATGTGTACAGGATTTTCATAATACATGCATGGTGTAGAAACATTCGCGCACATCATTAATTTCCCATCGATATTTGACTTCATATTATGCAATTAATGCGTGGCGATTGATCATAAGTTCTCTCCTTAATCCATGAAAATTAGGGTTAGGGTTTGGTGGTAGTAGGACCACTAAACCGAGTTCAATTATTTGATCAAATTGGGTCATTTTTAAAAGGAGCATATCATCTTATTGTTGGGGAGTAGAGCGATTATCGAGGCGAGATCGATCCTGGTCAAAAGCCCCGATACCAGGCTTGTCAAGTTGACTTTTAATAATGATATTTTCCGACGTGTGATTTGTTAAAAAGGACAGTTTCGCAGGAAGAACGTGTCGGCTAGTTTGATTCCAACCCCCGGTAAGAACGCAATAATCCTCAAACCGAACTTGTTTTTTTCCATTGCTTGACCGGCAAATGAGATCTCACATCTTTTCTCATCGTCCTTTTCACATTGATTAGATAATAACGCGTGGAGGGATCTTTCTTTTTTTTTGAAAAATTGAATTGAAAAAGACGCCTCCTCTTTATTGAGACTGGTTCAACGACTGTAGAAGAAAAAAAATACATTTTTCTCGAAAGTGGGTATTGAAAAATTAGGTCGGATGTGAATTGAAACTAGGAAAAATTAGATGAATTGCCACTGAACTCTAACCCGATGTATAATTGGGTACTTAAATACTTTAACCCAATATGCAATATTTGTCCTTGAAATTTAAATTTATTTAATGTAATCTTTAAATTTTTTGTACTTGTTCGATTTAGTCCTTAGACTATATGAAAATGCTCATTGTTATTATTCTATTATTTAAAATTCATAAACAATATTGAATATTTTCATATAATTACAAAACTAAAATTGAACATAAATTAAAAGTTTACTTCATGGACGACATTACAAATTAAAATAAAGTTCAGGAACTATATTAAAGAGATCAAAAGTTCATTGACCATATCTCACATTGAACTAGAGTTCATATTATAAAAAATTTAAGGATAGCGGAATTCTAATACATAAACTCTACATCACGGCAAGTGTAGAATATACCATCAAGATTGATCAAAACATCCATTTATGTCATTGTCCCTTGAGATTATTTAAAAGGTGGTATTAATATATTCTCTTTATCGCATAATCGATGCTTTAAAAAGTCGAGACGACTAAGTTGATCGTCACTAGGCCGATTCCAATCTTAAGGAACTCTTTTCTAAAGGCATGCTTTTTGGCTCATCTCTTTCTTTCTGCATCTTTTCCTAATGTTTTGATATCACGGCATTATCAAAAGGGGGAGATGGCATTGGAGCCGTTGAATATGAAGGAGAGGATATTCGCCACAAGGGGCGAGGATCTTTTCTTATTTTATGTTATCTCGAGGCGCATCCGTACCCTTGGGAGAACGATTATGTTACATTCATTGCATTTTTCATTTAATGGTGGGGTTTTGTGCATAGGGATAAGCCAAAAAAGATAAGGTATTCGTGGGGGCTCCCTCCCACCCACCAATGGAAAAAGCTTTCACATTTCTCTCTCCCCATTCCCCAAGACATCTTGACTTTCTCACCTTTATGCCATCAGATAATTGGCTTCACGGTCATCTATTAAAAAAGAAATTCTGAAAACGATGGCCCGGAATGATTACAAATATAAGAGTATAGTACCCTTATGTGATGCTTCCAGTATGTGACAGCTAACGTAGTTATTCAATTCTTTCCACTTTTTGAGCATGCGAAAAGGTATAGTGACAATCCAATACACATGGAATTCAAACAATGTACTTAGAAATAAAAATCAGGCAATTTCATTTCATACTTTATTTATGTACTTTTTGCGTTAGGTATATTGGCAATAGAATATGCTCATTCTCCTGGCAATACCAAAGGTCCATCTATTGTGCTGCTTCGACCACAATATTGTCTATCTACACGGCCACCTACAAGTCGAAGACCCCTGCTTGCTCGACCTCATTCTCCGGGCCCTCATCTTACTCGACCTCGTTGTCTCCATCGTTGTCATTGTCCGGGCGTGGGAGTGGTACTACTAGATGCCCACCAATCCGAGTGTAGACGACAATGAACCCAATCGGCACTGGGCCCGATGGAAGGCCAGCATTTACCGTCAATATCGCAATGATCTGGCTGATGGTGACCTTGGAGAAATCGGGGTCGTTCAACTCCGTATGGTGCCACATGAAATCAATCAGGTGTTGTAAAGGGTCATGGAGGAGAACCAGGAGGCAAAGGCATATCTACCGGTCTAAAAAATAATAATCCACCAAAAGTGAGTATAAAACTCAACAAGCAACTACTACTTAATCTACACTACGCAAGCTAATAACGGCACATTCAATGAAGTTTAGACAAAAAAAAAACATAAGATTATTATGATATCAACTTGCTTGAAAATTTTTCTCAAAATTAGGATCACAAGTGGGAAAACATTTACCTTGAAAATAGTAACCCAGTATAATAGTGTCATTGATCATCTTTATTAGGAATCGGCTGCCCTCTACCCCCCAAGCATCCCTATTACCACTTGAGGCAACGTCATCCCAAGGACTAGCGGCATTCCCAAATCACACACTTACCCCATGGTGCAACAATTCCGTAATTAATTTAAACATGATATCCCTTGAGTTTATGTACAGGAATAGTTCAATATCCATCATCAACTATCCATTGTGAGCCAGAGAAGTAATACAAAACATTTATTTAGCAATACGGATTCAAAAGACGAGTTACAAACAAAAGTTTATTCAAACTCGACAATAAAAGGGCAGCTTGCTCGTTGATAGAAACCAAGAACATTCGCTAAGTAAACGAATTCCAAAAATCATGAAACTTTAACGCAATCTGAACGAGACTTTGAGGAACATCTTTCATTAAGAGCTCAAGGTCCAGAGATGTTTTCTGGTATTTGGATCTCATGTGAAAAATGATTTCAATTTCACGATTTAATCTTGGGCAAAAAATAAAATCGAATTTTAAATAATTTTTAATTTTAGTTTATTTCTTTTCTTTCTTTTTCCTTTTCTTCCTTCCTTTGCCGATCGCCAAGCCATGATGACAGTCGGGGACAAGCCACAAGCGACACTTCTCATCGGGGTTTGGCAAGTTCGAGCCTCACTGGCCCACGCTTGTGACCAATCATCGACCATCGTTGAGACTCGACAAGCAGGAGGAAAAAGAAAAGGAATGAAAATGAAATAAAATAAAAACATTAAACATTTTGAGAGGTGTATACACCTCTTTAAATTTGAGAACTCATCTTCATAATTTTATGCATGAATATTTTCGTTGACCAAAAAGTATTTTTAGTTCGTTAGTCATTTTCAGCAAACCAAATGAGCGTAATTTCCGAAAAATATTTTAATTCAAACAAACACACTTTAAAAAGAAAAAGGGAAATTGGCCTTCCATCACACAAGACAAATTGATTTTTTTTTTTTCCTTCCTCATCCGAATGGTTTTGCACGTTTGAGATATTTTGGCCGGCCTAGATCAACTTGGTCCGTGTACAAAGGCGTAGAATATCTTCTGAAGTGTTCAGATTTTGGACGCTGCCTTTTCGGGGGGCCTAAACCTTACTTTCTTCGAAGCCCCGCGCAGGCGACCGCGGGAAAAGTCAAGGTCGTAGGTTGGACAAGAGTGAACGGAAGGAGGAAAAAGAAGGGAAGAAAGAAGTTTGATTTAGACGAGGTTCGGGACACGTAAAATTGTCACGTCAAATAATGCCCGTCATTTTCTTTTTCATCCATACTCGATCGAATGAAACGTCGTGACCATTTTAAACCGTTCTATGTAAAAAGTTAGGAATCTCATGCTATTAGATTGATAGGTGATTGGATGAGGCTAATTAGAGAGTGCGTGACAAACCAAAATTTCTGTTTCAAAAACAATTTTTCTATTCCAAACTTGTTTCTAGAATAGAAATCCATTTGATAAGATTATTTCATTTTTTTTTATTTTTGAAATAGATTTTTGTTTCGGAAATAGATTTGGAATAGAAATCGAAGTAAAAATTTTCTACTTTTCTACTTCTGGAACGGAAATGAAAAATAAAAATTCTTTTCATCGTTCGTTTTTGCTATGAACCGGTCTTCCATCCGTCGCTGCCAACCACCGTCCGCCGATTGCCAGTCGCCACCACCCACCGTCCATCGCCGTCTGCCGCCGCCACCACCCGCCGCCTGCCATCTGCCGGTCATCGGTCACCGCCGCCGCCGTCTGAAAGGGAGAAATTTTGCGTCGTAATCAAACGAAGTTTTATTTTTAGAGTAGAAATTTTGTATCGTTATCAAATAGATATTTTTCCTTAAAAACTCATCTAAAAATAAAAATAAAAAAAAATATATTTCTCTTCCATAAATCAATTTATGGCCATAATTATTATCATTTGCACCCTTAGTGCCTAGAGGATCAACAACTTGTAAAGGTGCCTTTTGAAGAGAGTGATTGGGATGGCATGCGATTGATAGGAACATCTACTCAGGGCGTTCTGCTTTTAACAATCCATTTTCCATTAGGAATATATTCCGATCGGACATTTCCGATAGAATTACGATGATGAGTGTTGATATGGCACTTGTCAAGCATGAGAAAAATCTCGATCGTCTAAGTGTTAATCATATAATGATACGAAAAGGACAACCTTGAGAATTGTGGTGTACTTTTTTATTATTTGAATCCCATTTTGCGAGTACAATAATAACCACATGTGTGGCATCTAAGGAGCGAGACCTATTAACCTAGAACGTACCTGTTAGTGGCTAAGGCGATTCCCTTTAAATTTCTAGGGGATTTTTTTTTTTGGTAAAAATAAAATTTCTAAGGGATTAATACACTGAAAAACTCCAAACTGGTACATCTGTGATAAATTTACCCCAAATTATTTTTTTGACCACCAAATATTTGACATGGTCGTTGAGTAAACTTTAATCATCCCAAAACCGAATGAGTTAAATTAACGTACAAAATAATCATTCAGTAAAAAAAATTGGGAGATCTATGATCGTAATTAAATGAATGATATCTAGCAAAAGGAATTGGCCCTTGTTGGTTTTGTCGAACCTGAAAAGATTTAACCGATAAATTGGACCGAGACTAGACATGCTACCCTCCTAAGTGGGCCAATGTAGCCCAAGTAGGCCCAGCCCAAGCTTGCCCACGCTCGTATGTGAGTACGTGCGGAGGAGCCCACCATGATTAATTGGGCGGGCCCGTTTAGAGACCGGCCCGGCCCGGACCGGCCCATTGATTGCGTTGCCTCCATTTGTTTATTCTTGCGAGAGCTAAAAGAGAGAGAGAGAAGTGAAGAGCTGGAGAGAGAGAGAGAGAGATGGGAATCGCGAGCAAAGCAGGGGATCTGGCGTTCAAGTCCTTCACGGCGGCGCTCGGCGTCGCCACCGTGTACCTGACGGCGACCTTCTCCGTCAACCTCTACCGCGGCCTCGCCTGGCACAATGCTCACTCGGTACGCTCCCCCTCCTCGTCCCCTCCCCGCCCCTACCGGATTCGCTCGCGCCTATCTCGCCGAATCCGCCGCCGTGAAGCCGAAGCTCCGGCTAGGGTTTCGACTCGGTTTCCCCCTCGATCGCGTCCGCGGCGATCGGCGGAGGATCGTGCGCTCGAACTGTTGTCGCGTGAGTCGCGTGTGATTGATTCTATGCGATTTCTCTTGGTCTCTGTTGATCCTTTGGAATACGCCGTATGTTATGCTTGGTTGTTCTGAGAGTAGGTTACTTTCATAGCGAGCGCGGGAATGGAATTGAACCGGTTGATGGTTAGCTTAGAATTCGATGATCAAGACTGCTGCGATGAGCCGCGGGGCTAGCGAGGAAGATGTTTATGAGCGAACCCGCGTTCGGTTTCCGCGTGCTCTCTTTCGAGCCTCTCGTTGTGGATAATTTGGATTCGACAATCTTGTCTCGACGCTGGCCGAAAAAAGAGATAAACAAGAATCAAAAGAACAGAATTTTCGTCTCTTTTTGCACTAATAATTTGGTCCTTAAGTTGATCTGTCGAACCCGGCCGCCATCTTAATGTCAATTATAGATCTCTTAAATGTATTGACGCGTTTTTTCCTGCTCAAAATCAGCATGTTTTGGTTTGCTGGAAAAGTAGAGAAGTAGAAAAGATTTATTGTATTGTGATTTCATGTATATATTCTGCGAGCTAATCTTCACTCGTGCATGATCCTGGGATTATGTGCTTGCTTGTTGTTGCATGAGCAAGCTTGTATTTTGCGATACCTTCCTATGCGATTGCTTCTTCTAAAGAGGGAAGAAGCAAGTTTTCTAATATACCTTATAGGTGTAGGCCATACATAAGTACCCCGACAGTTGCTGCAGGAAAGAGAACTCCTGCCAAACGCATATCATATGGAAATTAAATGTGAATATTGGCTCTCTTTTTTCCCATTGGGAGGTGCCCTTATTCTTCTTATCTCTTGTCCTGCTGTTTCCAGACTGATTAATCTAGCATTTTGTCGAGACATTGAAATGTTTGCTGTTATATAGTCATTGAACATGGAGCTTTGAAGTTCGGAGATCAGGCTAGGGATGATGAGATGGCGCATGTATCCTTGGGACAATAAATGAGTGCCTATGTTTACTAGCATTGTTTTGCCGGATGAGTTGTCAAAATCTAGTCATTGCATAATTGCATTTTTGTTACTTGGCTCTGAATGCTCAGTCAATGTAGTTACGCTGAGGATTTTCTGTTTCTAAATGCATTCCAGTATTGGTCAGTCCCAGTCAATTGCTTTTTGGTGTGTTCCCATGGGTATTATCCACGATTCATATGCTTTTGGCCTTTCTATTTTTAGTATTTTGCAAATGTGTCCTTATGGTGGAGTTGGAGGTGTACCTCATGTCTCCTTAGAATCTTGTAAAATCATGACATATCGATACAGATGCATTACTTACACAAATGCTTGCAGATTCGAAGATTATGGGGAAGTTTCTTTCAAAAGAAACTCTGTTCTTACGTATTTCTTCAATTTTGGCCACTGCAGAAAAAGATGAGCAAGGCTCTAACGGGGGATAACTTTTGTCGGTACTGCCAATTTACATGCGCATGGAGCAGCTTTGATTGCCATATGATTTTTGCACCTGCAATGTGATCCGTCGAGTTGAAGCATAAATCCTGCCGCTTTGGTGAGGAAGCCATTGGCTTTATGCAGCTAATACTTTTTGTTTCTAGGCATGTTGAACTGCTAGTGATATTCTTATAGGTGGTTTTTTAGGACTGGCATTAAATAGCTACTCTTTCTTCCATTGATGCCCATTTTGATTGTTGCCATTGAATGACAAGATAGTCATTCAAAACATCATAAAATAACGGACCATCCATATCGATGGAAGGGTTAAATGAGAGCATTAGTACTATGATTCTATTTTCACTACGTTGCTGCTGCTGCTATTACCTTCGTATTATTGTGGGATATCTCCTACTAGTATCTTATCGGTTCAGTCAGGAGAAGGGCATTGATCTCCCACCACCTTCTGGGAAACTATGAAATCTCTAATCAGTTCCCTTTCAATCAGTCGGACTACGTTTCATATTGGGTCGATCATTTACATAGCTTTTTCGAGGTCAAATTGCTTCGAAAAGGCGTTTTCTCTTCCCCGTCGTCCATAGAGGAACTGGATGTCGACCCTCTCTTGTTTCTCATTTTCACTCTCGGCTCCGGCCTGTTGCTAAACCGATGAATTACAAAAGGGTTTCGCATACGAGACAAGTCGATAATGTTGATGAACGGGTTAAAGCTATTCATTGAGAGTGGTGATGGAAAAAAAGATTGTATTTTCGCATCACTAACTATTTATATCATGACAATAATCTTTGTTCAATAGTGCCGTCCAAGGCCTGTGCCGTTTCTAACTATTTGTTTAGCTGAAATTGGACAAAGAGAATATGACGCGGGGGAATTCGAGGGAAAATATTTATGGTCCAGACTATTTGTGTCACGGAAAATGAAGAATTTTAAAAATATTTTTAAAAAAATTTGCATAGAAATTTTTCATTATCGATAATAATTTTTAAGGAAAAGACCACAAAAAACTTCAAACTTTGTCCAAAATAATGAATTTGCCCCAATTTTTTTTTGTGACATGAAAATTTTTTAATTTTTTTTCGTGACATAAAAAACCTTAAACTTGTATATGTGTTACACATTTACCCTAAATTATAGGGCATTTTCGTCTTTTACTTTTTAATTTTTTTTTCTTTTTTTCTTCTTCTTTTCTCTTCCCTCCGCCGGGCAGAGACTCAGGCGAGGATCGCCCTCCTTGGCATTGGGCGAGGGCCGCCCTCGTCGGCTGGGTTGGGCGAGGGCCTCCCTCCCCAAATTTGGCGAGGGCACCCCTTGCTCAACGCCAATGAGGGCTGGGCAAGGGCAACCCTCACCCGACACAAGCGAGGGGTGCCCTCACCGGCGTCGAGCGGCCCTTGTTAGCATTGGGCGAGGGGCACCCTCGCTAGATTTGGCGAGGGAGGCCCTCGCCCGACCCAGCTGAGGGAACCTTGCCTGAGTTTGGAGAAGAAGAAAAAAAAAAAAAAAAAAAGAAAAAAGGAAAAGGAAAATTAAAAAAAAGACGAAAATGCTAATGGTGGGGTAAATGTGTCACGGTTAATAAAATTTGGGATTTTTTATGTCACAGAAAAAAATTTAAGATAAATTTGTCAATTTTGACAAAGTTTTGGGTTTTTAGTGGTTTTTTTTCTTAATTTTTATGTAAGCATTTTCGTGGACCATAAAATGGTTTTCATTCTTTCATTTTTATAAATAATTAAAACAATAATTTCTAGAAGAAAGAAAAGTACATTTTTGGCAAAATGAAAACGGACAATTACGGTAAAGTCCAGCCATCACAAATGATATGGGCCGTCTCCCGCTGGGACGGGGAAACCGAGTCAAAGCGTCAGTCTGGCGTCAACCGAACGACGCCGTAAGGATCAGAAGATCCTCGCGTATTTACCAGCCGGCCCCGCCGGTTTGCCCCGTAAATCGGGTGGAAGCCCGAGGGCAAACTCGTATTTCGGCTCCCGCACGTGTTTCAATGTCCGCCCGTGTGGGTTTTCTGTCCTCCTTCGAGTCAGAGCGAAGGAGCGCCTGCAAAGAAGAGATCGAAGCTCAGAGAAGAGAGGGAGGTCGCGGTCGCGGTTTTGTTCGTCCGAAAGTCTCCGCCTTTCGCGTGCCTCCGCCGTCGCCGCCTCGATTCCTTGAAGGGTTTTCGGTTCGAAGCCGAGAGGAGGAGGATAGACAGAGGATTCGAATGCTGTTGCTCGGTGGGGAATCGGCGGGGATGGTGGTTTCCGATGCGGTGGCGGACGCTTCGTCCCTTCCCTCGGTCCCCATCTCCAGGGACTTCGCCAAGAAGAAGAGGGTAGGCTCTCTTTTCACCTGTCAATGCGGGTGCTGTTATGGGTTCCGCGCGGTTCGTTCTCTCATGCGGTCCTGTGGTGGTTTTGTTGTTGTTTGGATTTGTTGCAGGCCAACAGGTCGGCCAAGCTGAAGCAGTGCAAGCTCGACGCCCGGCGGGAGCAGTGGCTTTCTCAGGGTACGCATTCTAATTGAGCCGGTGTGTTTTTTTTTTTTATTGGTTTTTGCTTCTGTGTTTTTGTCTGGATTTGCTGGATTGGTAATGCGCGGCCAATTGGGTGTTAGAGAAATTTCGTTCTGGGGTTATTGGCTTCGGTATTGGCGGGTTTCTGGATCCTTCGCTTGCCTCTGTTTCGGTTGTTTATTCGGGGAAATGTTGTGCCCCTGTGCAGTGAAGAAGAAAGGAGGGAAGGAGGCTTGGGACGGCTGTCATGGGCAGGGGAATGAAAGTTATTGCTCGATGGGGAATGGGGACGTGACGAGGGTGGCAGATGCGGAGCGTTATGGATCGTTTGACCGGGAGAGTGATTCGGAGTTTCGGTCGGACAGACCTGTCGGTTTTAATATTGTGCCGGGCAAACATGAATCGGGGTCCAGCTATGGCGGTAGCAGCACCAGCTGCAGCAGCAGCGCCGGTTGCTGTTCGGGGAGTATTACGGAAGAGGAGGATGGGAATGATGATTGCTTGGATGATTGGGAGGCAGTGGCTGATGCCTTGGCTGCTGATGATGACCGCAAGACTCCGCCCTTTGACCCGTCTCAGGAAGAAAAATCTACTGGTAGATCAGAGTCTTGTGGTGTGATCCCAAACGATTCTGAAAGATCAACATGTGAGGGTTTGAGAATGGGTTCAAAGTTTGCTCTGGTGAATTCCCGAGCATGGAGACCTGACGATGCTTTTCGGCCACAGAGTCTGCCCAATTTGTCAAAGCAACACAGTATTTCCAATTCAAGTCGGTGTCATGATGATGGCGGAGTCCCCTGGTTTTGCCCAGGTGTCTTGCCGGCACCTACTTCTTGTCCCATTTGCTATGAAGATTTGGACTTAACAGACTCTAGCTTCTTGCCTTGTTTTTGTGGGTTCCGTCTATGCCTTTTCTGCCATAAGAGGATTCTTGAGGAGGACAGCCGCTGCCCAGGTTGCAGAAGGCCCTACAAGCAGGATCCTGTCAAAGCAGAGGGGAGTTTGCAAGGTGGCCTGGGAACTACCTGTTGACTCATTTTTACAGCAACGCCAAGCTCTTAGGAATTCTGTCCTGTTATAAACGATGAATTTGGTCTGTCCTTCTCTGATGTCTGTTCAGCCTTTAACTAGGTTTAATGTCTGATTTTCATGGACGTACACATGTTGTTTTCGAGTGTCTGAGGTGAGTTGCTTCTCTCGAGAGTGAGTTAGGTTATTCTTACCTGTAAGAAGGATGTCCTGTTATAGAGGACTCGTTTTGCTATGTGAATATGCGAGGCGATATGGGAAATTCAAAAGGCATCAATGGGTTCCTTTCATCAAATAGATCCTCTCCCTTCAAATTCTATGTTATTCAATTTTCGGCTCTTTAACTACTAGAGGCTACTGTTGATTTATGTTGTCGAAGAAACTGAGACTACCTTGTACTAAGAATTGATCAAGTCCGACAGGAAATGAATTTGAGATGCTTTACGACATTTGTTTTTTGATCAATAGATCTGATTCTCCGAGGGCACAAATTTGAATGATAAAATATTGCCCCACCTTGCTCTGGATGCATAGAGAAAACTTGGCTTCTGAATGAAGCACCTTATGCGATGATATTTGGGGATGTAATGCAATGGACAAAAGGGTTATGATTAAATGACATAACATTGAGCAAAGAAATGTTACCCAAAAGTTCAGTTAATGATGTGCTACTTAAGAGTCGAAAACAACTGAAGATGTCCCCTTGCAGCATTCCTCAAGAAGAAAAAAGTGGCATAATGAATGTCAGGATTCTTGCAGCGTTCCTCAAGAAGAAAAAAGTGGCATTATGAATGTCAGGTTTCTCTCTTTTATTCGACAGGAAATGTTTTTAAAACTTCACAGGCACTTAAATTATCACATAATCATATCATGCGTACTTTTCTGGCCGGGTGGTATCAACCTGTACTGGATTTTCACGGTTTGGTTGAACTCCTATTGGGTATATAATGGCTTTCTCATAGACTTGAGCTAGTTCGGGTATGCTTAAGCTGCTAATACCATGCATTCTCCTACATAGCTCCAAGTACAGAGCGGTTGGTAGACCCAGTTTTGATCTTGAGAGATGTTGTCGCGGGTTGACAGGGTCCCGCATGCTAAACAATATCGACCTAAGCACACATTGAGTCAACCTTTTGCATCATGCTAGAGGTTACTTCTTGAAATCATTACGACCGTCTGGTTTTATTTCCGCAAGTTAGCCAGATCATTCTAGGGAGAGAGCTAACTTACTACTGCTGAATGATAAACAAGAAGTTTTAATCTCATTTCTTCCCAGTGGGGTCTAGCATTTCCAACTATCCCCTACAACTTTCTTTTGTCACCTATTTATTGCCTGAAGCTGTAGCATGATTCAAAAATCATCCTCTGATTCACTTGAGGATGCTGTCATTGGTGGGTATGTCATGAAGCGGAAGGATAAGTTCCGGAACTTCGATGGACTTCTCGGAGGTGGAGATAGCGGCAGGGAAAGCCCTTCATTTCTGGCCACATTCTTCATCTGTATATTCTGAGTGATGTCCATTTTTACTCGATCGACCATCTCGAGGAAATCTTTCACGAGAAGAAACAATTGAAGCGGTTGTGTCCCCTTTTCTTTATAAGCTCCCACTTGATAAAAGTCCGTGGTCCGCTTCAGAAGCTCCAGGACCCTTGCTTGCTCCTCTCTGACCACCTTGAGCTCCTGATCACACTCTTCTAAGAATTCTTTCATTTCCCTTAGGTAGCCTCCACCTTCACCATTATCAGATGTTGCCACAAGATTCCTATTTTCGGCAACACGGCTTGAGAGAGAGGAACACATATTGAACAAACTTTCGTATTCAATAGTAGCTGCTCTTCTGACATTGGAAAGTTCTGCGTTTAGATTTCCTAGCACTCCCAATCCTAGCATTAAACGCTCTTTCTGATCCGCCATATTGTCGTCTGAGTCTGCACCAAATTGTCTGCTTCCTTGGCTGCTAGTTCTGCAGATGTTATGATTCTTGTTGATCAAGCAACGTTTTCCCTCGGAACGGGCAACCTGTTCAACTACAAAGTGCAGTAGAGTTGTCTTTCCATCAGTGCTTTTGATGTCAGAAAGCTTTCCAAGGGCATTTAGGTTGAAACCTTGTGCATTGCCTCTGGCAGTTCCAGCATTCAGGCGGTTTCCTGCCTTGAGAACAGCTTCGAGAAGTTTGAATAAGAGGCCCCGACTTCTCAGCTCCTTGCACCCCAGTTCAAGCACTTGCAAGGACTCCTTCAGGTAAAGGACGTCTGACTCATAGTTCCCCCGAAAAAGCATCGCATTAAATCGGGAGAAGGCTGAAGGAACGGCTCTCAGGATGTGGTAGAAAAAGCATTCTGCATCTGCAAGCTTGGTCGGGTCGCCACTGAATTGAAGGATCTTAGATTCCTCTTCTTTGGTGGGAGTCATTTTGGTGAGTTTCTCAAGCATGTCACCGCTGAGTCCATGGCCCTCAAGGAGGGCATAGACAATTTCTTGACGGGATACGGCAAGTGATTTCAGTACAATTGCATTGTTTTGGGACTTCCGGGGTTCAAAAATGAAAATTCGGGATGACAAAGCAGAGTTGGGCCCGACTGAAGATGATCGCATGTTATTCATTCTCTTTTCAGCGGATCCAGGATTCAATTCAGTGTATCCAAATAACGTTTCGATTAGCTCATCATCAAATCTGGATTTTAGAGAAGACTGCCAATTAGCAGAAGTGAAAAGCAGGTTGAAACATAAATTTTAGGAAAATGAAATGAGTCAAATATCATATCAAAATATTAGGAGGACGTGTTACCGCAATGATCCATCGTTAATCTGATCCCACACCACTGAGTGATCGACATTGGAGACGACTTTGTCCCAATGCAAAGGCTTGAGCTTCGTTGGGCCATGATCTGCCCCTCCTGAGCATTCTTCTCTTGGATTGCATGTCCTGCTTTCATCTGTCGCTTTCCCTCTTGGCACCGGTGGAGGTTTTGTCGATGAGAACATGACGCCTCCTCCTGCTTTTGGGGGAGGTGGTGGCGGTGTTGGCATTGCTGGACCTTTTCTTTTAGGTGGGATTAGGGGTCTCAGTGGCCGTGATGTTGGAGGTGGAGGCGGCGCTGGCGCCGGCGGCAGCAGCGGCGATGGTGGTGGCGATGGCGGTGGCAGCGGTGTTGGTGGAGTGGGAGGGGGTGGGGGTGGAGGAGGTGATGCTGTCATTTGCTGCATCGACGTATAGGGGACTGAAGCTGGAGATGGTCCTGCAGTAGGAATGGCAGGCTGAGGAGGCAAAGCATGTAGCTTTGGAGCTGGATCTTTCAGGGTCAGTTTTCCTGGTTGCTCGAAAGTACTTTCATACGACGATTTGTAGTCTTCGTAGATTGGATGCACATTTTTCCGTTTTGATGCAGACTGTCCTGAACTTTCCGTCAGGCAACACACTCGTTTCTCCTCTTCATGGTCTTCATAACTAGGATTATCGAACGTCTTTGAGAAGCAGCTCCTATGTTGGCCTTCTTCAAGTTTCCTCAGATAAAGCACATCTGCACCACCCTCATCAACAATCAATCCTTTCACATTCTTACCTAGTTTCCCGAACATTTCGTCGGCGACATCTTCCCGCCGAAGGCTCCTGTCGGTCCTACTTCTCTTGATACGTCCAGCAACTAATTTCCAGAACACCCAGAAGAAGATAGCAGCTACGACTGGGGTTCCAACCGCCGTACCGATAACAGCCTTGACAATGGAATGATCAGCCGATGGCGATGATGGAGGCAATGATGGAGACGATGACATCCTGCGAAAAATGTTTTTGCATGCTACAAATTGTAAAGAAGAGCGGTACAGAATTTCAGATGGAAAACACAATTGCGCTAAACAATGACTACAGACTTGTGACGAGAGGATTTTTGTTGTCTTGGTTCTAGCCTTCAAGTGAAAACATCAGAGGAATTGTGAGCTTTGCACACTTTGTTGTCGGCTGCTGACAGTTCCAATGAAGATTAGTTCTTTGCAGTTGGTTGGTTCTGTTCTCTATTCATTTGAAATCACTGCAGAGTCCCTGTTCTGGAGCTAACAATGATCGCGAGTGTTGTGAATAGACTTGTCATAATTATGCCGACTGCTAACTGCCGGATTGTCAAAAATTATTTTGCGGCCCTGCCTCTTTTTATTGTAGTTAACGAACAATGCATAAAGCTTCGAGGTGAGAGGACAAAGTATTTTGGAATGCCTCGTGTTTTATTGTTTTTGTTCTCTTCCTTTTGTTCCTTGTGGACATTTACTTGGAGCTGTTCCATCAGTTCCATCTACTCTTGAGCTGGAGTTTTCTTCATATGCTCGATTTCCATTTGTATTTCGATCAATACATGTTTATTAACAGCTAGGCATGCGCTCGAACTTATCCAGCGGCAGCTAAATGACAACATTCCACATGGCATGAGGGGCTTGCTTCTGTCGTGCTGCTGATTTGGTGATTTAATCGTTCATTAACAAGTCGCAGCACTTGTGGTGGAGGAAATTTGGACTGTCTATTTTCACATCACTTCCCATGCTGTTGCTAATGCGATAAATGAATGTTTGTTAATGCCATGGATACATTGGTAATCTGCCTCTGATGTTTAATGCTGGTTTGATCTGTTCGTCTACATGTGCTTTTCACACCATAAACACCGTCCTGTTCTAGTTCTCGACTTTATTCAAGTATCGAATCTCCATTCTCTCTCTAGTTGATGGTAACACAATTGTTTGGTCAAAGATCAATTTACATGAATAGCTACGTTTTGCATTCATTGGCATTCATATGGGCCATGGCAGGTAGGTTTGAGCAACTAGATCTTGCCTGTGGTGGTTGATAAATGAACTGTCGAGCATCTAATGACGGCCTGAAATTGACAAGCATGTATTGAATCCTGCAATGACAATTCAGGCTTTGGTAGATGGTTTCTATAACTACTGATGAGACAAGAAATAATTTGAGATCCGGTTCGCGAACGTAAAAGACGATTGGGAAGATTTTGCTGGGAAGATTTTGCTGGTAAATCACATAAAACGTAGAACGAAGGGGGAAGAGATCATATTATATTTACTGAACAAAAGGTGCCATTCCTAGCCAAGAATATGCCGATCATCGGCCAAAAAACAACAATAAATCAAATTCTGGTATATACGAATGAATATCCGTTTAATCTCGATGATATATCTTAAGCCTCTTCGATGAAGACACGGCTATAGATGGTGATGAAGAATCGGACGATGAAGATGAGCACACTGCCCAATCGCGACTGCACAGGGGTGACACCGGCGATGGGGCGTGATTTTCGTTGCCCTCGTTATCGTTATTTTGTTCGAGTCTTCTCTTGTTGATTCGTCTGTCCGGGCAAACTTCTCCCCCACCCATCACGAAATTCTTCAGGCGCTGAACGTCGGACAGTTTCACTGGCTTCGCAAGAAATTCCTCTGCTCCTTCCTCTAGACATCTATCCATCAAGCAAAAAAGATCCCCACAATCAGAGAAACTTCAAATAGAAACTGCAGATTAAGTATTTGATCATCTCGTGCTACATCCCGAATTTCAAGGTACTATTCAGAAAAACCCGCAACTTCAGTCAATGATTTCAGACCAGTATTAAATATCGAATAGCAATCTATCTGCCGAATAATCCTTTCCTATTTGTTTTTGGGCCAGATCATCATTTCGTTTGATTTCTAATGCAAATGACAATCTCTTCATATCAATCTCATGGATACAAAACTTTTTATGACTACTGTAGAATATTCCCTCAACTAAGTCAATTCTGATGTTTGGTTTATAAACTACAATTTTCATATGGCGAAGAGTGAAACAATACCGGTTAATACGGGCGAGGATTCTTTCGGAGGACATGATAACCACCGGCGTTTCTCTGAAAGCTGATGATTCCTGTTCAGATATACAAAGAAAATCTCAGACCTTCTTCTTGGTTTTCTTATGCTATCTTCACAGCAAGACTGTGCTGATCTGACAGAATCATTCTCCTAAAAGCGAAAAATCACTGACCTTGATCTTCTTGAGAAGCTCATATCCAGTCATGCCCGGCATGGAGTAATCCGTCATTATCAGATTAACCTTCAGATCCTGATGATGTTCAAGAACGAACAATCAGCACTCAAACTCTTGCTTAGCTCAAACAGCAAACCATTTCTTCTGACAGGCAAAACTACCCTCCAAAAGCATCATAAGCGTTACTACATAGAACACAATTTCTTCTCGCTAAGGCTAATTTCCCTTTTGATTTCCTGTCATTTTCTAATCAACCAACAAGACAAAGCAGGGACAGCGTAAATGAAGAAACCTTGAGCATGAGCTAAACTTGGTTCTTACATCAAATCCGACAGAGCTCTTCTCTCCATCCAATCCCAGAAACTGCAAAGCCCTCAATCCACTATCAACAGCCGTAACTGCAGATTTAAATGCCCAAAAGGATTCAATTTAACATAATCAAATCATACCCAGTGCAGAATAAATCAAGAAAATTTGAAAACCAAGAAACATAGACACCCACCTTTACAGGACAATCTCTTAAGCAGCTTCTCAATGACCTTCCTATCCACAAGGCTATCATCCACGGCAAGAACATGCAGCTCCTGACCCGACCCACCACACACGTCGACCTCCGCCGGCGACTGCCGCAGGAGAATCTCGCCAGCCATCGTCATAATAATAACTCGCAAGGAAAAGATTGAGCAAAGAGCCTTTCTTGATGTAGATGAAACTGTACGAGCGCACGATTTCTTGTTGAGGGGTCTCAACGAATGAATGAGGGAGAAGGTGGGCTATTGCAGTGACGGGTCTTTATAGCAGAGGAAGTGGGAAAAGAAAGGGAGAGAGGAAAAAACCAAGAAAAGAGAAAAAGAGAAGATCTTGTGGCGATTTCGCCTTTCCACTCGAATGGAAGGGCAACAGATAAAGGCAGAGATTCTCAGAAAGATCCTATTTTTTCCCTTGGCGATATCTTGGCAAAATCCACCGGCATTATATCCCACTTGTCCCTTGTCCTTTCAGACAAATCTCCGTTCACTGTTCCCCTGTTTTACTCTCTCTCCTCTGTCAAAACACTTGACAGGCGGAGGGACAGAACGCATCCATGTAAAAAAATCTCACGTCCTCTGTTTCCGTGCTCAACGATTGGGCTCGGTGTGCTGCTCCCTGTGCATGGATTTTGGAGCCGAGATTTGCTTCGTTGTGGACGCACGGCATTGGATCATCAAGAATAATTAAAGAAGAAAGGGAGGAAAACAGGGCAAGCAGATGTCATGGGTAAAAATGACCCTCGATTCTTGCTTTTTCCGGAGCTTTAGAAAGGATCGAACTTTAACGCGGGGGAGATGAAATTTTGCATTTTGACTTCTGGTGGCGATGGCGATATGCGAAGCCTTCGGATCCGATGAAAACGAGGTGACAAGATGAACGGGTCCACCATAAGATTTTGCTCGGATCTTGTCATGGTTCTCTCGAACAGGGACGGCAGGGCGTTTTCAAGAACCAGGTGTTCAAACGTGCCGGCTGGCTGCTGCAAGAAGGGTTAGAAAATGGAAATTTTTTCAAAAAAATTAGGACCATCAAAATTGGTAATCCTGTTTTTTTTTTGTCCTTTTAATTAAGATCGTGTCTTGTCAAATTTAAATTATAGAATATAAGAATAGAATATTATGTCGCTTCTTGTATAATGATCGAATTTCGCGACATAATGAATCTAATCAGATGTCGTCGTGCGATACATCTGTACTTTAAATGTTTCAATCGGATTAATCTTTACAAATGTATAGAAATTATTCTATTCATGCGCATGGAATAAGAATCCACCTACATGGTGAGGGGTAACTAAGTAAGAAGTCTTTTTTTCCATACATCCGTTAACCAATAAACTGTCATGTTGACAAGTCATTTGCCAACTCTAACCCTTTGCACTTTTAATATATACATAATATGATCAATATGATTGAATAATATTGTTTTTCCCTACAATGAAATACCTTCATTGGAAGTCGTCATCGATTTTTATTAGAAGAAACAGATTCTATGCCCATTTTGAATAGGAAATATCACAGGTAGACAAGAAAATCGAGAACTTAACTTCAAATGGAATCTAGTGTACACAAACTATATTGATATCTAATCGATGATGTGACCTAAGAATATATAAATATAATGTCGAAATTTAATTGATGATGAGACTATATGAATTATAGTAAAGATACACATATGAATATAATTGACCACGCGGATCTATAAAACTGCAATTAAGAAATACGCTAAAATTTAATTGATGACACGAATCTGGAAATTATAATTATAGCGCAAAAATTTAAAGATGAATGAAAAATAAGATCCTCGTTCGTTTGTTTGTACGCGAGGGTTCTGAAGAATACAAACAACATACAAACAAATGTTATGAATAGAGACGGGGTATTGTGACCCCACTTTCTCGATGGTTTCATCGGCTCCATTACCTTGATGATTGTACCCGAGATCGTCGACTCAACTTTTTGTCGATTTTCACAAATGACCAAATACTGTTTTGATTAAGTCCATCGCACGTCAATAATAACCAAAATTGATCTTTTTCTTTTTTAATTGTACAAAGATATAATCTAACATCTCTCGTGCCAGTGTTGCGGGCTGATCATTTTGGATCGAGACCATACGACAATTTGGACTTTCCGGAATCACTTGCACCTAAGCTAAGCCTTCATCGGATCGATCGATCACTCAAGCTCATTCGAATCATAAAGAGTGAAAGTTTCTAGAGATAAAAGTTATGATCAGAGAATGGAACTGAAATGATTGAATGGATAGAATGAGTGGAGGGCATCTCTTCTTATACTCGAGGTCATTTGATTATAACCAATGATTGAGATTATATCTAACTAACGAGATTGTATCTCCTCACTTACCAACTATTGGCATTTATATCAAGAGAGTTTTAAATCTCGACGCAATTACCCTCTTGCCCGTCTTCGAGAACATTACAAAAAGCTCTCAGGCCAGTCGGGTCAGCCTCCTTCAGGTTTGTACGGTTCCTTGATCACAGAATTCTCAAGTCCGTGACACGAGCATACTACATGATTACTTCATTCGATTCCAAAATCCCCACATCCGTATCGCGTCGTCGCGCAAACGCATCCGGAATGGGCTACATTTTTCTTTCATCTATGAACCGGATGAATTTCCCTTCCGATCATGTCTCCTATTGTTGGGTTACATCGCTCGTGGACCAACTCATCCGAGGAAAAGGAGATATGCCTTGGATACGGACCCGGATGGACCTTTTTCCAGCTCTTCTTTTGAAGCACCCAGAGGACCGGAACTCCAATCGCCATGTGAAAGAAATCCCCGAAAGCCAAATCCAAATCCAAATCCAAGTCCAAATCCAAATCCAATCATTGGATCCTTCACCACTAGATTTAGATGCCCCGCATACAGAGCCGGAGCCAGTGGAACCTGAAAAAAACAGGAAAAAAAAAAAAAGGAAAGGAGGGGTCCTCTCGCTTTAACAGGTGAGAAAGCTGATCGTGAAAATAAAAATTAATTTAAAAAAGAAAGAAATCTCGTTAAGAAAACGAAATGGAAAATATATAAATACAAATAATAGAGAATGGAAAGGAAGAAAAAGAAGGTGAAAGGGATGGCTGAGGGTTTGGACCGGGGTCAAGACATTGACCTGGCGAGCGCGTGGTTTGTTCGAGTCTCCAAAAAATATTTAAATGAAAATTTGGAGGAAAAGGAAAAAAGAAAAAGAAAAAGACAAAGTACGATGTGCGATGGGTCGCGATCCTGGGAGATATAGAGCGATATGCTCTCGCACGGACCATATCTTTCGATCTCGCGTTCAACGGGTCGGTAGGTCCCATGAATCTTCGCCTATTTCGATTATTCAACGAATACTCCTGTTCTTTATTTTTTCTAAGGGTTAATATCCTGAAAAACCACAAACTAATACACATGTGACAAATTTACCCCAAACTATTTTTTTACCACTAAAAATCTCAAACTGGTATACTTTTGACAAATTTACCCCAAACTGGTACACTTGTGACAAATTTACCCTTTGTTAGTTTTTATTAAATTTTATTGTCAAATTATTAAGTTAAATGACACGTGACAGTTGATTAATATACCAATTTCGGATTTTACGCTCCGTTTGTCATAGTTTATAATTTTTGTGATTTTTTTTTGTATTAATCCAATTTAACAGATGATATATTTGTCACAAATTTACCAGTTTGGAGTTTTTTGCGATCGAATAAATTAGTTTGGGGGTAAATTTGTCATAAATGTACCGGTTTAGGGTTTTTTATGGTTAGTCGGGGTAAATTTGTCACGAGATGGACCAGTTTGGTGTTTTTCATGGTCAAAAAAATAGTTTGGGGTAAATTTGTCACAAAGTGTCAGGTTTGGGGTTTTCAGGGTATTAACCCTTTTTCTAAACTCATTTGATATATATCAAGATTTCTCGACGGTGATTTTAATTGTGAAAAGATATAATAATTAACGGTGATCTCACAAAATTTTACATAATATTATTGCTTCAGGATCCATTTACTTTCTCAATTATATTTCTATGATTGGTGTTTGATTTTTTTTTTTTTTGGGTTAATGGTAGGGCTAGAATGATTTTATATCTTGTGTCTTTTGTTAATTGAATTTTTTTCAATTAGTCACATCGGCCAATTTATAATGAATTAATGTTGTGTTAGATTCTTCGGCCACATAAATCACCAATATAATGTCCTTATCACATTACCAACATCATACTTTAGAAGCATAATTAGTACAACTTAGAGAAGGCACGAGACAAGGTTGAGGGCGGATGTTTTCCTTTCATTTTTGTAATATGTATTTCCTTATCCGAAGGCTGGATAATATGACTTGGTTCACTATATATCATCATTATTTTTGGACGGTAGTCTAAAATAAATATCCATAAACTTTATTATTATTATTATCAGAAAATATTTCCCCTACGAAGCCCCGAGTATGTTTCTACTTACATTAAAAGTTTGGATCATTTAAATAAAACTCTCGAGTCACGATTTGGGTTAATGTTAACCAAGCCATGGACACTCAGTAAAAAAAAATCGAGTCACGAGACATAAAAGAAATGATCGGGTGCCTAATTTTTGAATAGAAGTATTTATATATTCGAAGCACGATTACTGACTCTTAAAATCTATTTTATATACATATAAAAAGACTCTTTTAAGATCTTCTCCATATTTTCAGCTCCAAACAGTAGCTGAAAAGAAGAAAAAACAAGAGTCGAAAGGAGAAAAGAAGTTAAAATGGAACGCGGTTTTTTAAATTTCAACCAGATGTTCTCCTCCATTTTCGTGGAACGAGAACTAGAGAGAGAGAGAGAGAGAGATTCGCATCATGATATGGATTCTCACGGGTCACATCGAGTGAGGAAACGACGTCGTATCCTCGACCTCCGTCTGCGGAAGCCTCTCCAAAGCTCCAGCTTCGCCTCCATCTTCGCCTTCGGCGGTGTCGAAAAAGAGGGAGGCACCGAAAGCGATCCGAAAAGGCTCACCTGACCGATCGACGGCGGACGCGATGATGATGATTACGCGGCGTCGGTGTTTGTGCAATGCGAGATCGGATCGGATCGGATCGGATCTCGCGTGGGAATGCGAGGACTGATTTGACGGAGCTCCCCATTTTTGGACCGCGGTGGGAAGCGACGTATGCTTTTTCCGACGACGCCCTGCTGCTCGAAGCGACCGACCGTCAGATTTCCATCTCCTCTGTCTCCCTCCTTCCCGCTCTCGCTTGCTCCTATGTCTTAGGATCTGGGAGTCGCACGTTTATCCGAAGAGACGAGATATCCAAAGTGAGAAACATGTCTTGCCATTCCCAACTGAGAAAAATCCAAAGATTATTTGATCGTAATTGTATAGGGAGATGGCACGAATAATCCAGGAATCTTGATCCAATATGGTCCATGAATTTTTAAATATTTTCTTATATTTTTACAAATCGTGTTAAATAAATTAGAAGTTCAGAAACAGTATCATCTATTGTACTAGAATTTTGAGAATACATTACACAAATCAAAAGTTTGTGGATGGCATTACATATTATATGAAAATTCAATGATCATATGTGTTGTGATCCCTAGTTACATATACAAGTGATTCGTGATAGGCCTTGAAAATTTTGAACGGTTGATTCTTGTGGTGTATGTAGAGCCAATATATTAACTAAGAAAATGTGTGATTCAAAACTATTACTTCAAACGATAGGCGAATCCTTTCGTTGCATCTATAATAATTAGAAAACCTATTGCTGTAACTGTCATCGGCTGAAAAATTAGAGTTGTTCAATAAATTCTAGGGTGAAGTTTTTAATATAAATTTATATAACCTTAGCTATGAAAATTGATGGATTCTCAATTCGTTTTTAATGTTGGTTTCAATTCGGGGTCCAAGCAATATGCAGACCTGTCAAGCGGGTGGGTTGGGTTTAGTCCAACCCAAATTGACTCATATAATCTATTTTCATGCGATGCAAATATAGTGAGCAATATCAAACCCAACCCATTTCACTAAAACATTTCCATATTTAACCTAATTTAGGAAAATCCGTACCCAAACTGAGATGAGAGTGTGAAGTGAGCACTCGAACTAGTAGTTGTTTGCCCATTAAGGCCCACAGCAGATAGGTTGCATTTTGGGGCTCGTTGGCCCAGCAGCTTGGGTGTGCATCATGCTTCGGCCTTGGTGGGCAACTTGAGGTACGGATTAATCAGCCCATGGGCCTCGAATGGGCCTCAAATTAGTAGTAAATGGTTTTTTCGGTCCAGCGAGGGTGAGCCCTTCTTTGGGCTTGGGAGGCCCAAAATAATCGACCCATTGGCTTAAAATGGGCGGCGAACTGGCTTCAGTGATGTGCATTTTGGGCCGATTAAAGACGGGCCCTATTTTGCGCCTCAACAACCACTCCAGATTCATTAATTAAAAATTCTCACAATAACAAGGTCTACTCGAAATTTTCACTAAAGGTGAAATGAGTTTTTTGACGGAATTAGCAACGTAAAAAAAAGAAGAGAGAGAGAGAGAGAGAGAGAGCAGATAAAGAACCCTTGAAAAGAGGAGGGAGAGTTTTAGGCAGGTGTTTAAATTTCAGCATCCAGTAGTACTTGGCTCAGTCTCTTCTCAATTCACTAGTCTCCCAGTTAGAGAAAAGTTTTCATTTTTTATTTTCCATCAATGTCCATATCATGGACACGTGTCACCCTTTGAGTGGAGCAGACTATGCTCACGCTCACCACATAGGCCGATGATGTGGTGGTTACAAATCACTGAATATTTTCTTTCTTCCATGAGTCCTAATATCTTGATGAAGTGGGTCTAGAATGTTTGGAGCATGTGCCGTGGGATTGTCTGAACACCATCTTCAACGTCAGATAATGCTCCAATGTGGTGGTGAAGACGACCTTGTTCGATGTTGAAGACGACAACTCAAATCAATGAGGTGATTCACCTCCCAAATTTACCAAAAAAAACAAAAAAAACAAAAGAGAAGAAAAGCCATAACCAACGAATTGTGGGCTGAATTGTTTTAAAAATGGCCTGATTCAATAGAACCATCTTAGGTCGTTGAGGGTTATAAAGATATCATAATTGACAAGCTAGGGCTGTAATTTCTCATTCTCTTTTCTGCAAACTACAGTTTCCCTATTTCATGTCACTATTTCCCTTTTTCTTTTAATTCTCTTGTGGGTTTGTGATCTAGCAATTTCTCATCGAGCTACCGCTCCTCAATTGGTACAACCACGACCGAGTCGTCTCCGACGTCACCGAACTCCGATTCATGTGAACAGGTCCATGCAAGCACACAAAAAAAAAAAAAAAAAAAAAAAGCCTCAAAGCAGCACCGGATGTTGGATCAGGACCGGTTCTACTATCAGTGCGTGCGGAGCATTATGAAAAACCGATTGCATAGGATGCATTCCATATCATATAATGCCCGAAATCATTGCGACCAGCATGGCCCCCTCACGGAGGCGGTCCCCATCCCTCGTCCTAGCTTTCCATTTTTATGAGCGGAAAGCAGGAGACCTTTCCGCCCGCTGCGCAACGCCTTTCTACGGCGTCAATGACACTGTCGTTGAAACCATCCGAGCGCAGTGCCCAAGTGGGTTGGAGGGGGGTGATCTCCGCCGTCCAAGGTCGCGATCATCTTTCTCGCCCTCCTGTCGAGCTACCGCCATACGACGCACCATCACATGTCCGGAACGAATACGCAAAGGACGGCCGGACGTGCCTAGCCGTCTTGGGGAAAACTGTCTGAACACACGACTAGGTCAAAACCTGGCCCCCCATCCCTCGGCCTGGAATGGAGCCGGGTCCTCGCCCCTGTCCGCAAGATGCCTGAGGTAATGCTGGGAGGGATGATGATTAGCCATCATTTCAGGACCCATACCACATCTCAATGGCCACTTCCGTGCGGACTGTCACTAGGCGATAGACCTCTTTCCCGAATCACTATGGCGATTTGGGAAAAAAGCTTCCTGGCCATGTCAAATGATTAGTTGACGCCAGCCCGATGTGTCTGGAAAAAAAAAAACCTGGAAGGGAATTGGGGGCAAAGGTGGCGCAATTGGTGGGTTAATCATTGCATCGTTCATTGTCCAGTTTCTCTTTTACCTGCGCCACCTAAAATTCCTTGGATCAAGCGAAAGGCCAAGCAGCCAAGACCTAAACAGTCGGATTCATTACTTGGATATGTAGGCTCCACGTCATGGCAAATGTGGTCTCACGATGACTATTAAGCAATTCCTCGTAAGTCTTCTCATCCATCATGTCGCATTAGCAACTGTTTTCCGACTCGTATGACGACGCTTACTGTTACTGTATTTTGTTAGCAACGGAGGATTCATGGAAGTGCCCTCGAGTTGGTCGAATGACATTGAAGCTAGAACCATGACAGAACTCTGATTTGTCTTGTAGACTCTTCTAGTATACGATTGCGTTGTATCTGTTGGCCGTGTGCTGACCCTAGATCGAGAACCTTTGATCTTGAGAGCTTTGTTGTGTGGCTCCATCTTCGCGAAAATCTAGAAGAAGGGTCCCCCTTATAAATTAATGCCCTACTTCTTCAACGGTACATAATGCCAGCCAAGGGAGAGACCCACTTCAATCAATAAAAGGTGGCACATGTTTGGCATTTGTTTTGAATTTTGTTTCTCTTCTCCGCGTGTGGTCTCATCTTCATAAAATCATACGTCTCTTTTGTTGTATTGTACCCAAAAGTCCAAACGATCTCTGTCAGCATCCATGTTTGATTCAATGTACTGTCTGTAGCCAAGCATTCCGAATAATAACATGTGTCGCACGAACATTTGTGTCGAACTAACATCTAGATCGCTAAGTTTATTACATTTACCACATTTGGTGTTTTCTAAGTTAATGCGTGCGTTTGTTGTCGCTCGAATCAGTACCTATTCGAATGCCAGTTCCTTCTCCAGGAAAACAAGAACTAGCTTTTGCATGTCCACATAGAGAATTGTAGGGAAAAGAGAGATTAATTGCTTCTAAAGATTACTTCGGATCAAGGCCAAGAAAAGCAAAATTCGTTTACAAGCCATCCAATACAAGATCTAGAGCGTACTCGCCCAATCGGTCTGTGAAATCGGGACTATAAAGATTCAAATCACCGTTAAAGAACCAAAAGGGGTTCTGGAACTCATTGCTCGGAGTAGCCAATTGCTGTGAGGAATCGCATTCGACTAGTGCTCCCCGAGACGACTTGTCATCCCCCGCGATTTTCTGAGCAGTTTCGTCTAAGTGGTCGCTGGAGGGTAGCTCCAAGCTCGAGCCCAGCACCATGACATGATTCTCCTTCTCCTTTTTGAGGTGGGTTCTCGGACAATGATCATCGGCCCTGCCCTTGCCTTTTTTGAACCCGAGCCTCTTGCTCAAATGAGTGTTCCAATGGTTCTTCACTTGATTATCGGTTCTCCCGGGAACTCGCCCCGCAATAAGCGACCATCTGGAAAACAAAGACAAAAAAGACATCGAACCCATGTTTTAGAGTTGTTCCATGTTCTCTGTCTTCGTTTTCCCTTCGGGCATGAGTGGTAATCAAAAGTCACATGCAGAAAAGTTCTGAAGTCGTTGCTGTCTGTCACCGCGTCCTAGAGGATATCTATCACTATATGCTATGCTATCATCATTCATCGCCATGGCCTACCGTCCTTGACGAGGCGAATTATCATCAACAAGGACATCGGCGAATGAAGTTAAAGTTCAGTTACATCCAAAAGTGAAATGATTTGAAAGTCACCTTGCACCGTAAAATGTACCCCTAGCGTCAGCTTCATTACTGTGGCGTTATTGACAGCTATATTTATATATTATAAATATATGTGCATCATTTATGTCTAGAAAGCTTGCCAGCATTAATCATGATCGAGGACGAAAAGATAGTGCAAATCATTGCCTCAAGGACAAATGCAAAAAGCTCAAATGCAAAAAGCTCTGTGTTCTTGTTGCTCTTGGGTCACAAAGTCAGAAACTTTGCTCAGAACATTGAAAAACAAGACTAAAATGAAACCAGAAGGAATTCTTGGTGAAGGGTCTTGACAAAAGTTAATTAAATTACCACTCAAAAGTCTCAATAAGTAGGAACAATTAATGTGATTTTCGTGTGGAAGACAAAGGAGGAGAGAAGAACTGCATACCCAAATAGGCATGTCTACTCATTCGGCTTAACAAGCGATGTCAATAATGGAAGGAAAATACAGGTTCTAAGTTCTAATTGCAGGTACATTTCATACCAGAAAAGATCGAAAAGAAGAAGAAAAAGAGAGGTCAGAGAGAGAGAGAGAAAAGAGAGAGAGAGAGAGAGAGAGACCTGTTTCCAAGAAGATTGTGGAGTCTGATGATGAGGTCGTCTTCCTCCTCCGAGAAATCACCTCGCTTCACGCTCGGGCTTAGGTAATTCATCCACCTCAACCTGCAGCTCTTGCCACATCTTTTCAGGCCTGCACAAGAACAAAAACAGCTAAGGCTCAGACACCAACACTGTTCTTCGGCCATATCCATTATAACTCACGAAGATTTTTCCCAAAAGAAGAAGAAATGATTAAAGAAGCTAACCTGTCATCTGGGGAATGCGATTCCACTTCCCCTTGCCATGCACCCTCACGTAGTCCGCCAGAAGCCTGTCCTCCTCTGCTGTCCACAGCCCTTTTTTGTGTTCCTTCTTCTCTCCCTTCATCTTGCTGCCAAGCCTATAATTTCAGTGCTTCTGTGACAGACAGAGAGAGAGAGAGAGAGAGAGAGAGAGAGGGGGAAAAGTCTACTCCTTTTCTGATAGGGCGTGAAGGTCTTTCGTTGGGAAGTGTAGAAGCAGTGCTTTTCTCCGTGTGCATACATTTATACTTGTCGTGGAAGAACAAGATTGAGGGCGTAATTGTCGTGGTCGACCAGCCAGCTAAGTCTCATGTAAATAAAAAATTCACAAGCAATGCTAGGTATACTAATATGTAATATCTGTCCATGAATAATTCAATAATTTAAGTGATAAGGCGGATTGTAAGTGGGCATTTACACAAACCTTTCATATTCTTTTTTTTTTTGTCGGTACAAACTGTTCATATTCAAACACTCAATATTAGTTTGTCTTTTTTTTTTTTTTTTTTTGCTAAAACAATGATAGTTTGTAATATAACCTATTGTGTGTTAACTTTCTAAACCTGTTTTAGTCATAGTCCTTTTCAAAAGTTATGATCAAAGTACGAAGATACTTAGCTTTTACTAAATATTTTTTTTATTGAACGAGATGAGACATCATATTGCATCTTTTGATTAGTTATTTGTCGGTAGGTCAAGACATTCAAATTTACAAAAAAGAATAGTGAACCACAAGAATGTACAGGTGTCATAATGTTTAAGCTTTACAAATTGGTCTCGTTCACTATTCATAAAAAAAAAAAATGAACCTATCCATAATTATGTCATCATTTTTTAGTGGTCATTTTGGATAAATGCATGCATGAATAAATTCTCACACGAGTTACCCACAAAATGAAATCGTTGTACATAAAAAACTAGTTGTTATCCTTATACTCTAATTGTAGGATCTACGCTTCATATGTACGCGAAATCAATGTAATATTAGTATGTCTAATTAGGTAGGATGCGAGAAAATACTGAGTTATGTGTGTTATGCTGAAGGGGTACCTAAACCCAAAAAAGATAAACACAAGCAAAGTGTAATCAAATAAGAAAATTAGCTAACTTAACGTATCTCATTCAAGAAACTGCTTAGTATCCTAGGATAATCCTGAGTCAATGTCAGACACGGAAAATGTAAGATGAGGAGGTTGACTTGTCAGAATGTGCAAATGGCAAAAGCTGTCTTGTCTCTTACGGCAAAACGCAGATCCGGACCGAGGATTTCTTGTTCGATACCATAACGCTTACATATTATTGAAAGGCATGGGGCCTCTGCGTGTCTGAGTCCACACAACGCTCAAACCATCCCTTTTTTCCTCTTTCCCACAGTATTATCTTTCACACTGCACATGAGCTCAACCCCACTTCCTGCGAGACGTGTCTAAAGCTGCTAGTTCTCTTGTTCTCTTGAAAAAGGAAAGGGTAAAAGTCAGGAGATTCAAATCTGATGAAAAAAAAAAAGGTTTTCCCTTTTCCTTTTCGGGGCGTTGGGGTGTTGTTCTTGGATTTCTTTTTGGCTCGAGATACTTCAAGCTTTTTGCCAAATTCTAATTACCGGATACCTTTCTTACCCAATCTAAATCACTCGCTATTGATTTGGATAGCTGGTTATATATTCGAACTTTCCGATGACGATGGTGGTTCGTGTGACAAAGGGGCTACATAGGCTATGCAATGTATAATTCAAAAAATCATGAATTATTTTAGTTTGCATGTCACAAAAAAGTTATGAATTGATATTAATGAAAGCATTAAACATAAAGGATGTTCTTCACACGTGATAATGTGGAAAGAGAGTGAAGTGTTGAAATATATTTATTGATATTAAAGAATTCTCTATAAAAGAATACTCTTAGATATATTATTAAATATTAGAGATATAATTTGATATTTCGTTGTTTTCTAAGGTAGCTAATTTCCTTGTTAGATTAGATTATTTCCTTTCATATGTATATTGTTCGGGTAAAAATACTCTTCTCAAATAAAGTGAAATATGAAGCCAATTTAGCGAAGATGTAGTCTCCATCGATTCTCTCTCATCTCTCTCGAAAATCCCAGAATACTTACATGAAGGGTCACATCGGTATAGGTTACCAAAGCTAGTGACACGTGAATGGTTCTCCAAATTGTTTCGAAACGTTTTTGTCTTACACTTTGTACGATGTGTTTATGAGGCATCCTGGATGGTCCAAAGGCCCAACCCTTGATTTTTGTTGTCATCTTAGATTCTGTGCATGTCAAGTTACAGTTGCTCACAAGGCTTCGAGCTTTTTGTGCGTGGTGATTCGAGTTCTGCAGACCCTTCTGTAATGGAGGCACGAGCCATGGCTTTCTTGAAAGTGATCTACCTTGGTGAGCTTCTGAAATTTTCAGACATCTCGTCTCCTCAAAGGGCTCATGAAAATCTCTGCTGTATACTAAGTGGTCCTAAAAATTGGCAAGAGCTACTGGGGAAATTGACAGTCTTCTACTCCGCTGCAATCGTCTTGCTTATTAGAGTGGTGAACTCCTTGTCTTAGATAGAGTGGTTGGGTCCAGCCGTGGGGGGAGTTGTCGGATAGAATCTTGGGTCTTTTTTGAGTATTGATTGCGAGATATCTTGCTTGTTCTTGCCTTTGTCTTGATGCACGTTAGTGCTGAACCTTATCACCAATACAATGAAAGTTCGATAGCAAGGTACATACATGTTTTCTTGCTCTTTATTGCACCATTTCTCTTTCATAAAAGAAAGAGATAATCAAACAAAAAATTTCTGAATTTTGACCAAATGTGCAATGTAATTCCCGAGTTTTAAATTTGTTCAATAAAATCCCTTAATTTTTAATTTGCTTAATATAATACCTGAATTTTTTGTGCATATTCAATTTAGGGATTAAATTGAACCTATATAAAAAATTCAAGGACCACGGTGAATAAATTAAAAGTTCAGTAACGATATTACACATTAAAATAAAATTCAAAATTTAAAGATTACAGTACACATTTGACAAAATTCAAGATTGTTTGTTTTACTCCGTCCTTAAAAGATTCACGAGAGAATCTCAACCCACTGCATTTTATAGGGGCACAGGAGACCCGAGGGCCGTCCTCATGGTGGTCCTTTAAGGACAATGAAAAGTGGCCGTCCCTCAAACACCTATAGGACTGCCCAATGCATAGTCCCTAAAAGCTTTAAGGGCACTACTTTCAAGAAATCTTTAAGTAAAAGAAGATGAAAAGTCTCCTTAATATTGGGAGAAAATCATGCACGATTTTTTTTGGACGAATTATAAATCGCAAATTTATCTCGATATGTATCATTTAAGAATTTTTAATATGGATTTTAGGAAAGATGAAGAGGAGAAGTATCCCTAAAAAAATAGAAGGTCGTCTTCTTATTGTACCCCTAGATAAGAGACGTGGACATTACTAAAATAACACATTTAGATGAGTACATTGAAGATTTTTTAAAATTCACAATAAATTGAAACATGCCAAATATCCAAAATGTCAACTCTTAATCTTGTGTAGACAAACCTCCTCTAGATGGAGTCTACATGAGCTTTTATTATCTTTCCTTTTCTATCATTTTAATTTAAAATAGGATTGTGATGTGTCACTTAAAATCAAAACTAAGTTAGATTAATGTCGAGATCCTATGCATAGGGCATATGCCTATAACACAACAAAGAGGTAGAGGATTCTTTGTTTTGTAGTATGTCTCAATATACATCATATTCATAGGATTATGGCAAACATGTCACCGATCTTTCGAAAATCAATGCTACTACAAAATTTGTGGAGATTCCTACATGTATATATCACGCGGTTTAAAACAAGTTGCGGAATTTTATTGGGAAATGGATTTTCTACTCCCAATTTCTTCCTCCATGGATGATGCTTATTGTACATGAAAGTATTTTGGAAACCTATTGTACTTTGCCAATTGAGTCTTAAATCTTTTTCTAATTTATTGATTGAGTTCATCTGACTAATTTTGATTGAAAAATTACTGATGTGACACAACTAGCGCTAATGTGAATAATTTTCAAAAGTATTTTGTTTTTTAGAATTTTAATTAATTTTTAAAGATTTTTTTTTTTGCTTTTTTGGTTCAAAGGATTGGCAGGATTATTGATCATTGGCTAAGGGCCAATGGCCTCCGCAAACCACTGACTGAGGGCTAAGGACTCCTAGGCGAGGGTCGCAAAGCCCTTGTCGGTCATGGCCCTTGCTAGCCACACTATGGCCCTTACTTGCCCTCATTGTGGCTAGTGTGGGTTGCCATGCTCTTACCTCACCAAATCTAGTGAGGGTGCCACGAGCCCTCGCTAGATATAGCAATAGGGCCACAACCTTTGCCCCTAGCTAGCAAGGGCTTTGTGGTCCTCAGTTAAGGGTCGACGACACTGCCGACCTTTTGAACCAAAAAAAAAAAAAGAAGGAAAAATGATAAAATGATAAAATAATACAAATATATTAAAATTAATCTAGGTCAAGTATCGATCGTACAAGATAAAATAATCACCGCTGATTGAACTACCGCATCAGTGATTTCCTATTAAAAATTAAAAAGATGAACTCAATTTGTAAAATTTGGAAATATTTAGAATTGAATTGGTAAAACTTAAATATTTAGGATTAATTGATAAAATGGTTATAAATTTGGGGCTTTTTGAACAATTTCACTAGTATTTTGTGACCTAACTTTGAAGTACATTTGATGCCAAGGTGATTGGAATCAATTAATGCCCAAGAAATTTAAGAACCCAAATGGACAATACACCCAAATAGCACCACCTATGTATCCCTAGGTAAGGAGACAGTATCATGAGCCAATGACAAGCATTAAATTATTTACAATATCTAACCTGTAAAAAATGTTAAAATGGAAAAGGCAGACGGCGAATTCATAGGGTTAGAGGTAGATTCCATGTGAATGAATCGTTCCCCCTTTTCCACCGTGTTATTAAATACTGTAGGGTAGGCTACTTTTCACAAGGAAAGAATTGAAAAGGCATCTCTTAAGAGAGAATTCAAATCTAAACCAATTAAACGTATTCGGTCGAATTCAATTTTACTTAAAATCTTAAGTTGTTGACTTATGATTCAATTAAAATATATTAACTATACTAATACAATTCGCCCGTATGTCTCGATATGAAGTTAGAGTATAAAAAATTTTAAGGAATAAGTAGAAAACTCATTTACAGTGAGCTACCTAATCACCATCACTAGTTAAATCATTTCCCATGGAAATCGAACTCCCTCACCCCGAGGAACGGATCAAAACATGATCACGCGTCCGAACAATAGTGAATAGTACTAGACTTGAATAGGGACGAAGGATGCCAAGGCCGTAGTTGGTCGATGGATCTGAAAGGCCGCCTAAATTATAGGGGGTGCATTTAATGCGATCCAATGGCTCCAAAATGTAGCCAGGACATGAGTGTAATGCGATGGCAGCGGCCCCGAAAAGGCCAGGACAGCAGTTTACTGCTTCCTGAGGAACAGGACATTGCTCGAGTTAGATTCCCTTGACTTTGTCACCTCATTTTGCCATATCATGTTTCTGGTTTTCTGGAGCTGGGGAGAGTGAGTGAGCAGAGCCTGGAAGAGCAGCAGGTGGGGTGCGTGCAATTGCATGGTGTGTACTTTTATCCGGACATTAGGCTATCAAGCTCAGTTGAGTGGTGGCATGCAGTAGAAAAAGTGATTGATCACAGCACTGAGATTGCAAAGCCAAGAGGCATTCAATGCGACTTAACCTTTGATCAGTGTTAAGCACCATGGAGACCTCCTCATCCTGACCCGTTCAGGGATTGTAATTAAGAGAATGCAACTAAACCTTTGATCAGTGTTAGATACCATGGACCCATTCCTATCCCGACTCATTCAAGGATTGTAATAAACAGCATCCAGTTCAATCTTATCCTATGTTTGGAGAAGGGTGTTATTAACGATCCTCTGTCTTGATAAGGATAATTGTCAAAAAAATCATACACCTATTGTACAAATACCATTTCAATCATAAACCTTTCAATTATACTGATTTAATCTTAAACCTTCTATGATTTGCCAATTTTAAATCCTAAACCTATATTCTCTCCTTGGCTTTCGTACTTAGAAAGATTTTACTTTCCTACAGTCTATATTGGTTGGGTGCCCTTTGCTAAATGCCAAGCGTCCGTGTCTGCTTTCTCAAGGGCTTGTAGATATGGAAGGAATGGGAAACACCCAACTTTGGAATGTAAAAACCCCATGAAATCAGAACTCAGCAAAGCACACTAACGAGATAGAGAGAGAGAGAGAGAGAGAGAGAGAGAGAGAGTACATATAAAATTTCAACGTCGAGAGACTAAGAAAGACCACCTCGGTTGGTTGTTGAAAGCGGCTATAAGGGTTGGTGAAAGCAACAAATAGCCCACACAAGTCACAACAACCCCACGAGGCGTGGTTGTTGAGAGCAACTAAAGTGGTTGGAAACGAGGTTGTCAATTGCGATTACAGCTACTCGTTGCCATTGATAGTCACTGCGGCAAACAGCAGGCAATGTCTTCATGAGATTTAGAGACAACCCGCCTGTTTTATCTCATTTGCTCTAGGTGTATTACTTGCAACAACTTTTACTTAAAGAAAAGAAAAAAAAAATCGCGTTTCGCATAATATATCCGCAACTTGCGTTCTAAAATTGCACCAAAACAGAGAAAAAAAAAACCTTTCAACTCGGCCCCATCTATTAATTGAAGGTTAATGAATTTCACTATAAGCGGAGATAGCTGGATTTCGATGGCAATGTTCACATTGTACCTTCATTTGCACTCTCTATCGGCTTGCATGGGCATACACAAGCTGCCGCATCTGAAAGATCAAAAGTTTCAAACCGCGGATCATTGAGCGAGAAAAATAACGTTTTTCATGTAATTGTATCCGTGAAAATGATTTATCTGGCAACGATGAGATGAATCACCTTGGGAAGGGAGGGATAAAACGATTTATATGAATCAAAAACAGATCACTGAATTCTATCGAGCAGCGTCTGGACCATAATTCTCTGCTGCACCCCACTCAAGGACTCCGACTTCATAATGGCATTCGAAACACCAATTATGGCAGATGGAGATGCCGCATCTACCTGAAATATAGGATAACTTTTAACGAATGCAATTTGTCATCTAGACCAACTATAGAGAAGAAAATGTTTTAAAGCTGCTCAGCGGGCAACAGTAAATTATACACCGAAAAGAGTGTTGGCATTATGATTCACAAAGATGGTATCGATGCCCTAATCATGCATAGAGCAACATACCCGGATTTGGCCATGTAAAATGCAAAAGTGCACCCCAGGATCTCCATAACTAGAATCAATAACATATATGTAATCAAATAAAGAGACTCACACACCTTATTTGGAATCCATTGCTTTTGATGCAAAACCGCGTCGGTCCAAAGCTTAAGTACTTCATTTCTATTGCCCTTTGTATCTTGGCTCAATAAGACTATTCCTCATCTTTTACTTTTCAATAAATGCTTCTTATGTAAGGATTATTGTGTGTCAAGGTTAGAAGAGAGACTTTAGTATTATTTATAAAGTTTTTAACCAGGCTCTCTTATTGTCGGTTGGACTCAACTCGGTTGACATTAGCTAGTCTCATATTAGACAAATTAAGAAACATTTTATCTCACTTTGGTAGACCAATCTTATAAAACGATAAATTACAATATCAATTAATGTAACCCACATAAAAAAAAAAAAAAAAAAAAAAAAAAAACTCTTATAGGCCATTCAAGCCAACTGCTATTTTGAAAGATAACTTCTTGCTGAATTCCTTGAGTACTGGACAGGTTGGCAAACTAAGCAGCCTAGAAATGGAGGTAAATGATCACTAGAATAGAGAGACAATGTTCATGTCTAGAACTTGTGTGATTGCCCAACAAGTAGGATGGAAGAGCATATTACATCCTTGATAGACCAGTTGAACACTCAAACGAGTAACCATCTTTCAGGGGTCCAAATTCTGCAGCTTTCCCGCTTGCTAATTGATAAAACAAAATCGTCTCAGTGAGTGTGCGTATCTCTGAAACGCTAACTAGAGACAAATGAAATCGCACAGATTACATGAAAGCACTACTGATTCAACTCACCATCCGTACATGACAGCTTTGGCTGGTACCGGGATTTGCTTTCGCAACCCGAGCATAAACCAAAGTCCCTTGCTATAGCATACAAAACTAAGTTAGGGCATGGGAATGCTATCATGAATGTGTAAGTTGCATAACCGTAAACAATTCAAGCTTAGTCATAATTCATCATACGACCACCATATCCTTCATATACATCGTTCCTTGACAAAGTATTCATTTCTGTAGTTTTATAAGCAACTTACTTGCAGGCAAGATACTTCATCTATCAATATGAGCATAGTAACAGGCAAATAACATGCATGAACAAAATTTGATGAACCAGCACCTACAAGGCTGTAATCATTACTTCTGATAGCTCAGATCTTTATGTGGACAAGAAACGGTGAATCTGCTATAATTACTGATTTTTAATCATGAATCTGGAATTAATCGCCGCTTTTGCATTCTTTAGTGATTATGATTGCTTCCTCCATTATCTAAACTATGATGTGGTTGAGAAACCAGATTCCATGATCATGTTATGATTCTTATCTTTGTCAGAAGATTCGAATGCATGCTCGACCAACGATTACCGTTCAGGAAATAATGCAGCTGAATCTCCATGAAACAGAGCAATACATTTAGAGAGAGCCCATTAGTATCAAAATTTCTCCGTTAAGGAATTATTGCAGAACTATTTCATGCATCCACAAAAATCAAAAGAAACAACATGTACCTCAAACTTCGTTATGTTTTGTCTAGTTCATCCTTCAAAGGCAAGTACAGGCAAAAAGGCCAATGCCGATCCTTTTATGTCAACAACGAAGTTCTGTAATTAGGTGAAAATTAGTGTAACAAAGTTAAAGATAAATGTGATAACAACAATAATATAAACCATCCATGGAAAGCTAAGTTGACATCTTTCATATTGGACAAACAATAACATAATAAGCAGGAGAGATGCCAACACCTGAACAAGCATATTAGAAAGCAGAACATGAATCTCTGAAACATCAACAGAACAGGGACACCTCTTTATCCATAGAAACCCTTTATATATATATATATTCCTACGAATGATGCAATACACACTGAATGAGATCATACATTGATCTAAATTGCTTGTCATTGCCTCATTGATCTTATAGTAGCAGAGATTATTGTTTGCCGTTACCATATTGGTCCTTGTGCATATAATCCAACTCTCCTGCTGTCATTCAATTTATACGGGCGATATCTAGTTTGATGTCTCCGAATGTATTGGCTTCTCTTTCAGGCATTACTCTTTCCTTTACATTCTTGCAGTTCAGAATCCAATTCTACCAAGAAAGGTGATCACTTTACTGGTGCTGCAGGGTAACTTTGAACAAATTTACCCTTTTCCAAATCTGATGAAAGGAGGAGTTTTCCCTTTTCCTTTTCGGGGCGTTGGGGAGGGTTGTTCTTGGATTTCTTTTTGGCTTAGGATACCTCAAGGGATTTGCCAAAAGTTCAATTACCCGAGCGTACTTTTCTTACCCAATCTAAATCACTCAGCTATTGATTTGGATAGCTGGTCAAATATTCCAACTTTTCGATGATGATGATGAAGGTGGCTTGTGTAACAAAAGGAATTACACAGGCTATGCACCTTATAATTTGAAAAATCATGAATTATTTTGGTTCGCATGTCTCCTAAAAAGTTATTGGTTGATATTAATAAAAGTATTAAAACATAAAGAATGTTCTTCACACGCCATTATGACGTGGAAAGAAAGTGAAGTGTTGAAGTATATTTATGGATATCAAAGAATTCTCTATTAAAGAATACTCTTAGAGATATTATTAGAAATTAGGGATATAATTTAATATTTCGTTGTTTTCTAAGGTAGCTAGTTTCCTCGTAAGATTGGGTATTTCCTTTCCTATGCATATTGTTTGGGTATAAATACCCTTCTCTAATTAAGTGAGATGTGAACTCAATTGAGTAAAGACCTAGTCTTTATTGATTCTCTCTCCTCTCTCTTGAAAATCCTAGAGTACTTACATGATCAGTCACATAGGCATAGGTTACCAAAGCTAGTGACATGTGAATGGTTCTCGAAACTGTTTCCAAACGTTTTTGTCTTACACTGGATGGTCCAATTGAACATATGTCTATGAAGTACCCTGGATGGTCCAAATGATGAACCCTTGATTTTTATTGTCATTTTACATTCTGTGCATGTCAAGTTACTGTCGCTCACAAATGACAAGGCTTCAAGCTTTTTGTGCATGTGATGATTCTCGACTTCTGCAGACCCTTTTGTAATGGTGCCACGAGCCATAGCTTTCTTGAAAGTGATCTCCCTTGGTGAGCTTCCGAAATTTGCAGACATGTCTTTTCCTCCGAAGGGCTCATGAAATCTCTGCTATACAGTAAGTGGTCCAAAAAATTAGCAAGAGCTATTTGGGATAGGATTTGTTTCTTAACAGTCTCTTTCTACTCCGCTGCAATCGTGTTGCTTATTAGAGTGGTGAACTTCTGTCTTAGATAAGCTGGTGGGACATTGATAAAGGGTCGAGCTGTGGGGGGGATTGTCCGATGGAATCTTGAATCTTTTTTAAGTATTGATTGCGAGGTGGCTTGCTTGTTCTTGCTTTGTCTTGATGCGCGATAGTGCGAAGCTTATCACCTGTACAATGGAAGTTCGATGGCAAGGTACATACATGTTTTCTTACTATTTATTGCACCATTTCGTTTTCATAAAAGAAAGGGATAATGATACACACAATTTATGAACTTTGATCAAATGTATAATGTGATTCTTGAACTTTAGCCAAATATGCAATATCATTAATAGATTTTTAATTTATTCAATATGGTCCCTACACTTTGAGTATATGTTTAATTTATTCCCTGAACTATTTGAAATGTTGTCCTTCCATTAATTCTAGTTTAGAGACAACATTGAATATTTTCAAATAATTCAGAGACTAAATCGAACATGTATTAAGAGTCCAACATTAAAAGAAAATGCTTTTGTTGCTAATTCAATGACAAAGCTCTGACTTTTAGGCACGATTTTGTTCCATCCCCAGAAGGTTCATGAGAGAACCTCAGCCTGCCGCACTCTATCGGGACACAGGAGACGCGAGGGCGGTTCCAGCGGTGGCGGGCTTTTAAGGACAATGAAATGTTGCCGGCCCTCAAACACCTATAAGGTCTGCTCAATGCACCGTCCCTAAAAGCTTTAGGGCCACCGCGTAGAGGTGCTGACCACTGGCCCTTGGAATTTTACGTCCTTAACGAGCAAGTAGCGACGGCATTTGAAGTTCTTAGGGACGGTCTCGCCTGAACTCCTTGAGAAAACAGAGAGAGAGAGAGAGACAAACGCCTAAAGAATCGTATCTGATTTTGGTTGGATTTATGTACCTTTCAAGCAAAAGAAGATGAAAAGTGTCCTTAATATTAGGAAAAAGTAATACGCGATTTATTTGCAAGATTCATAAATTGCATATTTATCTCGTTATGTATCATTTAAGAAATTTTAATATGGATTTTAGGAAAGATGAAGAGGAGAAATATCCACAAAAAATAGAAGGGCTTGGATGAGTACAATGAAGGCTTTTTAACATTCACAAAAAATTGAAACATGCCAAAATATACAAAATGCCAAATCTTGACCTTGTGTAGTACCTCCTCCCTCCTCCAGATGGAGTTTTTGCATGAGCCTTTCCTATCACTTAACTTACATAGTATTACGAAATGTGCCAATTAAAAATCAAAGCAAAACTGGATTAAAGTTGAGATCCTTGGAATATAGCATATAGGCTTAAAGCAAAATAAAGAGGAAGAGGATTGTTTGTTCCGTAACGTGTCTCAATATACATCTTATTCAGCAAAAGATTGCTTTAAGTGCCAAAAGTTGGCACAAAGGGACACTTAAATGCCAAAATTTACGAACGTGATACTTAAGCGCCACATTTTAAGAAAAGTAGGACACCCGAGTGCCACCTCTGGCGAAACCGACCGGAAATCATACGTGACAATTAATATTAATATTTCTCTCCTATGTGACTTGTCGGAGAGCTGACTCAACTCTAATTCACCCAAAACGACGTCGTTGCTTAGCCCCCATTTGCCGCCGTCACCATCTACCCTTTGTCGCGGGGAGGTGGGGGAGGGTCGGCTGGGGTCGTCGGCTGCCTCCCTCCTCCTCCTTCCCCGCACCTTTTTTTTTTTTTAATTTAATTTAATTTAATTTAATAATTATTATATTAAAATTCGAATTATACCAAAATGACGTTGTTTTGATACTATTTAGCCAAATCAACATTCAAAATGATGTCATTTTGCGCGCAGCTTGTCGGAAAATTGCCATGTCAGTGTTTTGGCCGGATTTTCTCGCTGGTGGCACTTAAGTGATCAATTTTGCTTCGATTTTGGCACTTAAGTGCCACTTTCATAACTTTTGGCACTCCAGGGGTCCGGATGTCCATCTTATTCATAGAATTATCACACGAGTCTGACAGATCTTTCAAAAATCAAATGCTACTATGAACTTTGTGGAGATTATTGTATATTAGGTGGATTAAAACAACTCGGGGTATTTTATTAGGAAATGGATTCTCTTCTATCCAATTACTTCCTAAGGTATTGTTGCTTGTTGTACATGAGAGTATTTTGGAGAAAATTATCCCAAAAATCCTTAATCTATTATACTTTTGCCAGTTTATTTATAAATCTTTTAATTTTGCCAAAAGTCTCAAACCTTTTCACAAGATTAATTTTAGGCGAAAATCGTTGACGTGGATGCTGACCATCTTATGTGGCACGACTAATACGAATGTTAACAATTCAAATGATATTTCATTTTTTTTTTTCATTCCTTTTCTTTTCTTTCTTTTTTGGTTCAAGGGCCGAAAGGGCTGTTAGCCACTGGTTGAGGGCCAACAACTTTCGCCCACCACTAACCAAGGATCACCCCCATGACCCATCCTGAGGCCTACGAGGGCTTCGTAGCCCTTGGCTAGTGGCCTTGCCGGCTCTTTGAACAAAAAAAGAAAAAAAAAAGGAAAGAAAAAAAAGAAAAGGAAAAGGAAAAAGATAAAAAAAAAAAGAAAATATTAAAATTTGTTTATGTTATTGTTGGTTGTACCACGTAAGACAGTTAATGTTAATTAAATTGTCAGGTCAGTGATTTACAGTTAAAATTCGTCAGATAAATTTAATTGATAAAATTTGAAAATATATAGAACTTAATTGATAAAAAGTATAATAAATTTAAAGATTTTCTGGACAATTTTATCTAGTATTTTGTGACCAATCACTTAACTACATTTGATGCTAAGGTGATTGGAATCCATCAATGCCCAAGAAATTTAGGAACCCAAATGGACAATACATCCAAAGAGCACTACCTATATATCCCTAGGAAAGTAGACAGCATCATGAGCCAATGACAAGCATTAAATAATTTATAATATCTAATCTGTGAAAAATATGAAAATGTAAAAAGTAGGCAGGAAATTCATAGGGTTAGAGGTAGATTCCACGTGAATGAATTATACCCCCTTTTCCACCGTGGGATCGGCTACTTTTGCGAGGCAATAATCTTTGAAACTGCATCTCACAACAGAAAATTCAAATCTAAACCCATTAAACGAATTCGGTCATACTCATCTTTGTAAGTCGTTAAGCTATGACTCAATTAAAATATATTAACTATATTTCAATTACACATGGCAATTCTCCAATGTGAATATTTAAAAAAATGATTAATATAATAAAAAACCCTAAACCAGTACACCTGTAACAAATTTGCCTTAAATTATTTTTTTAATCATAAAAAACCCCAAATTGATAAACTTGTGACAAATTTACCCAGACTAATCATAAAAAACCATAAACTGGTACATTTATGACAAATTTACCCCAAACTAATTTATTCGATCGCAAAAAACTCCAAAATGGTAAATTTATGACAAATATACCCTCTGCTAAATTGAATTAAGACTACAAAAAAATCATGAAAATTGTAAACTGTGACAAACGGAGCGTAAAATCCCAAATTAGTATACTAGTCAACTGTCACGTGTCATCTAAATTAATAATTTGACAATAAAATTTAACAAAAACTAACATAGAGTAAATTTGTCAAAGGTATATTAATTTGAGATTTTTGGTAATCAAAAAAATAGTTTGAGATAAATTTATCACGGATATACCAATTTGGAATCTTTCAGGATATTAATCCTAAAAAAAAAATTAGAAAACTCGTCTACAATGAGCTACCTAAATTCTCGTCACTAGTCAAATCATTTCACATGCAAATCGAACTCCCTCACGCTGTGAAACCGATCAAAACATGGTCACGAGTCCGAACTGTAGTGAATAGTACCAGACTTGAATCGGAACGAAGGATGCGGCAGCTGTAGTTGGTCGATGAATATGAAAGGACACCTAAATTATAGGGGGCGCATTTAATGCAATGCAATGGCTCCAAAGGTGGACGGCACGAGTTTAATGCAATGGCAGCGGCCCCCCGAAAGGCCAGGACAGAAGTTTTACTAATTGCTGAACGACAGGACTTTGCTTTGAGTCAGATCTTCCTGACTTCATTTCAATTTTCCATTTTTATGTTTCTGGTTTTCTGGAGCTGGGGAGACCGAGTGAGAAGAGCCTGGAAGGAAGAGCGGTGCGTGCAATTGCATGGCGTACTTCATGAGGACATGAGGCTGTCAAGCGCAGTTGGGTGGAGGCATCCAGTGGGATAAGTGATTGATCAGCAGCACAGTGATTGCAAAGCCAAGACGCATTCAATATGGACCCATTTCTATCTCTACCCGTCCAGGGATTGTAATTAAGAGCATCCGGTTGGATCTTGTCCTATTTTTGGAGGAGGATGCTATATGTCTTTTCATGAGCAACGAAACTAGTTCCCGATAGATGCTGTATGTCTTTTTATGAGCAACGAAACTAGTTCCCGATAGTTTTTTATTATCCTCTATCTTATTGGAAATAATTATTCAAAAAATCTTAAATTTATTGTATGGATATCAATTCAGTCATAAACATTCAATCCTAAATTTTTTAACAATTTATCAATTTAGTCCTAAATTTTTTAAAGATTTGCTTTAAAACCTATTATTTAGACTTTTAACTGTAATAATTATATTGACAAATCGTCAAAAGATTTAGAATTGAATTAGCAAATAATTGAAGCGTTTAAGACTAAATCAACATAATTGAAATGTTTATGACTAAATTGATAAACAATCAAAAAGATTTTAGACTATATTTGCACACTCCAAAGTTTGAATTAAATTAGCTTATGTACAATAAGCTTAGAACTTTCTCCTTGATGTTGGTCGAACAATTGTTGAAGTAGACGGATCATGGACTTTCAAGATGATCCACAAAAAATGCGGACTTGAACTAAATTTCATTCGATAAATCTCTCCATCTTCCGTACATAAAATGATTTATCTTTCCGTTAGTCTATCTAGATTTTTTCTTTTGGGTGCCCTTTGCTCAATGCAAACCGGCCATGTCTGTTTTCTCATGGGTTTGTAGATATGCAAGGAATGGGAAGCACCCGACTTTGGAATGTAAAACCCCATGGAATCAAAACTCAACAAAGCACACCAGAGAGAGAGCACATACAAAATTTCGACATCAAGAGACTGAGAAAGACCACCTCGGGTGGTTGTTGAAAGCAACAAATGGCGTAAACAAGACATGTGATTGTTGAGAGCAGCTAAAGTGGTTGGAGACGAGGTTGTCAATGGCGATGATCCGAACTCGTCACCATTGATAGTCGCAGCGGCAGCAAGCAATGTCTTCATGAGATTTTAAGACAACTCGTCTTTTTTTATGCTCTAGGTGTATCACTTGCAATAAAGAAGGAAAAAAACCGCGTTTCACAAAATATATCCACAACTCGCGTTCTAACATTGCACCATAAAGAGAAGAAAGCCCTGTCAAATTGGCCCCATCTATATATTGAAGGTTAATGAATTTCACTACAAGTTCTTGCATGAGCGTAGATAGCTGGATTTCGATGGCAATCTTCACCTTGTACCTTCATTTGCACTCTCTGTCCGCTTGCGAGGACATACACAAGCTGCCGCATCAGAAAGATCAAAACTTTCAAACCGTGGATCATTAAAGGGAGAAAAATAACGTTTTTCACAAAATTGTATCAGTGAAAATGATTTATCTAGCAACAAAGAGATAAGATTACCTTGCCATGGAAGGGATAAAACGATTTATATGAATAAAAAACAGATCATTGAATTCTATTAAGCAGCTTCTGAACCATTATTCTCTGCTGCACCCCACTCAAGGACTCCGACTTCAGAATCGCATTCGAAACAACAATTATGGTAGATGGAGATGCCGCATTTACCTGAAATTTAATGATAACTTTTAAAATATGCAATTTGTCATCTGGACCAACTATAAAGAGGAAAAGGTTTAAAAGCTGTTAAGCAGGCATGATGAATTTTACACCGAAAAGAATGATGGCATTATGATTCACAGAGATGGTATTTTATGTCCTAATCAAGCATAGAGCAACATACCCAGACCCGGCCATTCAAGCCAGCTGCTATCTCGAAAGATAACTTCTTGCCAAATTCCTCAAGAACTGGACAGGTTGGCGAACTGAGCAGCCTAGAAAAAGAAAATAGAAATAGAGGTAAATGATCAATAGAATAGAGCGATAATGTTCATGTCTTAAACTTTAGTGAGTGCCCAACAAGTAGGATGGAAGAGCAAATTACATCCTTGATAGACCAGTTGAACACTCAAACGAGTAACCATCTTTGAGAGGTCCAAATTCTGCTGCTTTCCCGCTTGCTAATTGACAAAACAAAATCATAACTCAGCAAGCATGCATAAATGTAAAACACTAATTAGAGATAAGTGAAATTGCACAGATTACATGAATGCACGGCAGATTCAAGCAAACTCACCATCTGTACATGACAGCTCTGGATTAGTACCGGGATTTGCTTTCGCAACCCGAGCATAAAGCAAAGTCCCTTGCTACAGCATAAAAACTAAGTTAGGCATGGGAATGCTATCATGAATATGCAAGTCACACAACCATAAACAATTCAGGCTTAGTCATAATTCGTCATACAACCGTCATATCCTTCATATACATCATTCCTTGACAAAAAATTCACTTCTGTAGTTTTTTGCAGGCCAAATACTTCATCTATCAATATGAGAATAGTAACAGGCAAATAACATCCATGAACAAAAAATTTGATGAACCAGCACCTACAAGGCTATAATCGTTACTTCTAATAATACAGCTCAGATCTTTGATAAGAAACGGGGAATCTGGTATGATTATTGATTTTTAATCATGAATCTAGAATTAATCACCGCTTTCTCATCCTTTAGTGATTATGATTGCTTCCTCCATTTTCTAGAATATGATGTGGTTGAGAAGGCAGATTTTTTTATCATGTTATGATTCTTATCTTTGTCAGAAGATTTGAATGCATCCTCAACCAAAAATAACCATTCAGCAAATAATGCAGCTGAATCTCCATGAAACAGAGCAGTACACTTAGAGAGAGCCCACTAGTAGTAAAATTTCTCCGTTAAGGAATTATTGCAGAACTACTTCATGCATGCACAAAAATCAAAAGAAAAACCATGTACCTCAAACTTCGGTATGTTTCTTCTAGTTCCTCCTTCGAAGGCAAGTACAGGCAAAAAGGCCAATGCTGGTCCTTTGATGTCAACAAGGAAGTTCTGTAATTAGATGAAAATTAGTATAAGAAGGTTAAAGACAAATGTGATAACGACAATAAATATAAGCCATCCATGGAAAGCTAAGTTGACATCATTTCATATTGGACAGAGATGCCAACACCTGAACAAGCATATTAGAAAGCAGAACATGAACAGAGGCATTATGACTAACTAAGAATCTCTGAAACATTAACAGAGACACCTCATTATCCACACCTCATTATCCACAGAAACCTTCGGCAACATATATATTCCTACAGCTAATGCAATGCACAGTAAATGAGATCATACATTGATCTTAATTGCTTGTCATTGCCTCATTCATCTTATAGTAGAGATAATTGTTTACCATTGCCATAACGGTCCTTGTGCATATAATCTAACTCCCCTGCTATCATTCAATTTATATGGGCAACATTTAGCTTAATGTCTCCAAATTACTGGCTTCTCTTTCAGGCAATACCCTTTCCTTTATATTCTTGCAGTTCAGAATCCAATTCTGCCGAGAAAGGTAATCACTTTACTGGTGCTGTGGGGTAACTTTGAACAAGTTTACCCTTTGTCAATCTTTTCTTCTATTTTTTGCTTTGATAGGTGACACCTTGTTCAATCTGTTCTAAATTGAAGGTAATCAAACTGACTATAAGCCAGGTACTAGTAAACCAAACAATAGCTTGTTTATTGTCTATAGTCTACTACCCAGGGAATCCATGACAGTTTCAGAAATGCTAGAAGAAGTACTTGAATCTGGCCACCTGATAAGAAAATTCCATATCATCTCACATAGCTTCTCATTCTAACAGACCTTGCTTCCCACCGCATTACCCTATGTTACATGACTTCATTTCAAAGGGAAATTAGAGAGAGAGAGAGAGAGAGAGAGAGAGAGAGAGAGGAAGAAGAAGAAGAAGAAGAAAAGAGAAAGCAAATGCACATGAGCTTCAACCATACATTCCTCACCATAGATACCACTACTCTTTCTAATGACTGAGGAAGATTCTTCGCCTCAAATAAGGCATGTTATCAACAAGGTGTAGCAGTTAGAACATCTCTTGTACGAGGATGGATCAAGTCATGACAATTCAGAGGCAACTTACATCTGCTTTAGTGTCAACCACGATTCCAAGGACAGTGTCTTCCACACAAGGCATATACTGCAGAGAACAATAAATTTTTTTCATAATGCTAAATAACCGTGTACAACTCTTCAATTTGCCAAAAACCTGAAGCATTTAAACCTCTATGATGCAGACTGCCTGGGAATATGGTTTCCTTGTTCAATATTTAAAATTACTCGAGCAGTAGAACTTCATGCCGAGATTTTAACTACCTTGCATTTATTTATGCCTATTTCTGTCTGGAGGGTACAAGTTAGACCACTAAGACTGTAAAGATCAATTCATATACTTAAAAACTGCAAGGTTCTGTGAAATTTTTAGGCCCTAATTTAGTTTAGCTGCATCTAAACAGCATTGCGCCCAAAAAATTCAGGTTTTGATCCATAAATATCCCAAGTTTGACAACTAGCTATTTCAAATAAAATGAAAAGTACCGGAAGAACTTAACATCCATTGGAAGAGACGGATCAATAGCCAGTGGCAGCCCAGTTCCAACATATATTTAACCACAGACCCAATCATTTTGGAAGAACATAATGAAAATCCATCAACACAATAAGCTAGCCCCTTTTATATTTTATCCAAATACGCTTCACTTCTCACATCAAATAAACTGCCCATATTCAGTCCTGGAACCATATTTGTGTCCCTTATAGATGAGCTCCAGTCTAAATACTAAAGCAAAGTTATGCTGAAACTCTATCCTGGTGTAAACATCTACATAGGTCCTCATGAGGAGAACTTTCAAGTGCTCTCGGAACACACGTGACTGTCCACCCAACCAATAATGGAGCAACAAGAGTTTTCAAATTATTTTTCTATGGAGAAAAATAAGCAAGTACATAACACCTGGTGCTGTGTGATCAGTTGGATAGGTAGCCACTAGTTGTCCTGGAGTGCCTTTATGACACATTCAAAAAAACCTTCCTATGCTAATGAAGATAAACCAAAAGACTAACAAAGCCTGGTCGACAAAAAACAATTGGTCATCTTTTCCTGGGTGGCTATTGAATTGTTTTTCAATGAAAGACAGACAGGATACCCCCAGAGTATTAAAGCAGAATATGACAGTTGCCCTTTATCCCGGCAAAATCTTGTCGAGAGAAAACTAGATGAAATACTCACCCTCTTTTGAGAGCTCTCGACCCAGTATTTATTTGGTTTCGAGAACCTTAGTTTCCCAGCCTTCATGACTGTAATAAAATCAGATTCCTGTATAAACAAAGGTTGCCCAAATAAGAATTAATGCTATTCTTCTTCAATAAGAACAAGAAAAATCAACCATCTTCGATTTTCCACTTGAGGAAACAAGACCTCTAAGAATATGTTTCTTTTCTACACTATCAAAACTGGAAGCAGGACTTGAAAGAGCTGATCCTCTATACGGCAAACTATTTTGACCATCACTGGCAAAATAAGGCATAAGCAATTTTGTTTTCCGGAATAAAGTACTCACAGCTATAAAGACCCGAACTTCATAAGATCATCAGGTCCCAGTATGATGCTTGTGGAATTTTCAATGAAATATGTATCGCAAATTCCCTCATCCTAGGCCACCCAATCCACAATCATATCCCTCAAAACCATCAGACAATGCATTCAGGAAAATAAAAACCTCAGAGGTAGAAAACTCACGTGCATCAATCTCTAACTTGGACAGTGCTCATCAATAGCCAAATATATAAGCCAAATATAAGACAATGCAAATGATTCAAAAATCAATTTTTCTTACAAAAATCCGTTAGAAATCTTAAACAAGGTGAACCATGTTGAGAAAATTGCAATAGAGAAAATTAAACAGTGAGGAGAAAACACGGAAACAAGAACAATGCAATGGCATGCCCTGCATTCTGATGGAGTACAGTAAACCAATCACTTAAGTGGCCAAATCAATTTCAATTGATCATCCTGACGATTTCCATCAAAAGTTTCACAGAACCAACATATAAAAACGGAACTAAATTTGGCACTATATCAGAAAAGAAAGGAAAAACCTGAAGAAGGCCGCCGCCAATCTTTATAGTCTGATTAGACATTTTCGACAGATCAAGAACCACATCTCCCGGTACCTAACCCGAATGCATCAACACACATGCTATAAGTCATCAAGCAGCGAGACACTCACAGCAAGAAACGCTATCAAATGGGGAAGGAACCAATCAGCGAGAAAGCACTCACAACTGGGCGATCAACAAAACTCGATGGCTTATTCTCCATAGCGGGTTTCGGCTGCACAGCAACGAAATACCAACATACCCAGCTGGTCAAGCTCCTAGAATTTGCCCAACTCGCCGCGAAAGCTAATGGGTTCCGAGGGGAGGAAGAATCAAGAAAAGGGTCAGAGAGAACAAGAACTCACAAACTCGACGCCTTTCGAATTCAGGGGCCTCGGTTCTTTGGTGGGTAATCTTGCACTTCGGTTTTCTCCAAACCCAGGATTCGAAAGTTCCGATCTTGAACGAGGAGTTGGACCCTCGGAAGCGAGAACGAGCAGGAAAGGTTGAACCTTTACGGGGTTTTGGCCGGAGAACAGAGACTTTCGAAGCGGGAGGTTTGTGTTCTGCTCTTTTGTTCGTGTCGTTTCGGACCGACGAGGGTTTAAGCCGAACCACAGTAGTCCTCTTTTCTCTGATTGAAAAAAAAAATTAAATTTTTAACAAAGGGAAACAAATTACAATTATATATTTTATTTTTAATTTGTTTAAGTGTTTCTTGATTAACCGCAACGTGTAGTTTCGGCTGATTTAAAAAAAAAAATTATATAGTGTCATCTCTATCAAAAAATGTTTATCCTGTCTAAGTGCTAGTTACATTTTTTTTGTTTTATTGCCCCATAAGACCATGTGATATTAAAAGTTTCACGAAATGAATGATGACAATTGGGTAAACATACTGTTGAGTTGTAAATAGATAAATTATATGGCTGTAAATACATATGATTTTTTAGGATTTTTTGATTCTCGATTAAATCCCACAAATCATGGGATTATAGCTGTTAACCCACAAATCGTGGGATTTTAGCTTTTCTCATTTTTTAGGCTTTCTTTCCTTTATTTTTGTTTGCTAGGATTTATCTGTGTATTAGCTTATAAATACAACATTGTAAAGAACCAGAAGATATGAATGAGAATAACAATTTCTCTCCATCTAAAATTTCACATGGTATCAGAGCTCTAGGCTAGATTCCTGAATTTAAAATTGCAGTCTTCATTGCTGCGTTTTTTAGCCTTCGTTGCTGTCTATTATTCTCCAAAAATAGATTTCTGGATTTCAATTGCAGCCTTCATTGCTGTAGTTTTTCCGTTTTCTTTATTGTCTATTATTCTCCAAAAATTCTTTCTTCTTTACACAGCCTTCATAGCTACACTATTGCCCTCGTTTTCTTCTTAACATTCACTCTCCAAAATGGCCACATCTGAAATCACACCCTAAGCCACATAACCTACCATGAACCAATCTGAGGAGGTCACCTCAACACACATGACAGGTGATCTTCAGAATATCAGGCCAACCTATAGATTGAATAAGAAGAACTACGTCAAGTGGTCACAATTTGTCAAGACGTATCTGAAGGGGAAAGGAAAACTCAGCCATTTACTCGGGATGGGACCCAAGAAAGGAGATCTTGATTCTGATGCGTGGGATGAGGCTGATTCCATGATCATGTCATGGCTATGGAATTCCATGGAACCAACCATAAGCGACACTTGTATGTTTCTACCAACCGCAAAGGAGATCTGGGATTCCGTTCGACGGATGTACTCAAAGGCTCGTGATGCAGCCCGAGTGTATGAAATTAAGGTGAAAACCAGTGGGACAAAGCAAGGAGGTAAGATTGTTACCAAGTATGCTAATTCTCTGCAAAACTTATGGCAAGAACTCGATCATTACTTAGTATTTTAGATGCGGTGTCCAGATGATGCGACAATTCTAAAGAGTTCTATTGAAAAGGATCGGGTCTATGATTTCTTAGCCGGGCTTAATTTTGAATTTGACCAAGTCAGAATTCAAATACTTGGCAAGGAGGAAGTGCCATCATTGGAGGAAACAATTTCCTTAATTCGGGCAGAAGAAAGCTGTCGATTCGTCATGCTAGAATCGCAAGCTGTAGAAGGGTCAGCCTTGACAACTAGAAAGGTTGATGAAAAGGGTGACCTGCCAAGGAAAGACAACCGGGACAGCTTGTGGTGTGCCTACTACAAGAAGCCCAGACATACAAAAGAACAATACTGGAAATTGAATAGCAGACCAACTACTTCAGGCCCGAGAGTGGGTGAATCGGGCAACACAACCAAGGCCTCAGGTCCACCTAACTGAGAAAGCTAGTCAAGAAGAAGTTCAGGAGAAAGCAACCTTCAGTAGTGAAGAAATTGAGAAATTAAGAGGTTTGTTTGGGTCTCTTAATAAACCCTCTGGTTCATGCTCACTAGCACTCTCAGGTGATTCTTGGGTTATTGATTCAGGGTCTACCGACCACATGACTCACACCTCATCCCATTTCAGCACTTATACACCTTGTCTTAGCAATAAGAAGATTATTGTGGCAAATGGGTCTCTTGCTACTGTTGCAGGGGTTGGAAATGTTCCTATCACACCTAATTTTATCCTTAAAGATGTTCATCGTGTCCCTAAACTATCTGCCAATCTTATCTCAATACAGAAACTCACAAAAGATCTTCATTGTCAAGCTGTTTTTTACCCATCTTACAGTGTTTTTAAGGATCGGGACTCGGAGAGGAGGATTGGACTTGCTAAGGAACAAAATGGGTTGTACCACCTTGAGACACCTCTCACTACAAGAAGGATCATGAATAATCTGTCTTCATCGTTTCTTAGTACTTCAAATAAAGAAGCCATTTGGCTTCATAATTTTCGTTTTGGTCATTCGTCATTTTAAGTCTTGAGTATTATGTTTCCATCCTTGTTTAAGATCTGAATATTAAAGACTTCCATTGTGATGTTTGTGAATTAGCCAAGCATAATCGTGTACCATTTCCTATTAGCAATCACCGTAGTTCTAATCATTTTGACTTAATCCACAGTGACATTTGGGGACCTTCCACGATTCCAAACATCTCTGGAGTTCGTTGGTTTGTCACTCTAATTGATGATTGCTTTAGGGTCACGTGGACTTTCTTACTCAAATACAAATTTGATGTGAGTAGCATTATTCCTTCGTTTCATTCCATTATTCAAACTCAATTTGGGGTCAAGATCAAGGTCTTTCGGTTGGATAATGCTAGAGAATACTTCAATCAAGTATTGTCCCTTTATTTTCAAAAGGAAGGCATTATCCCTAAGTCATCTTGTGTGAATACACCACAACAAAACGGGGTTGCTGAAAGGGAAAATGGCCATCTCCTTAACACAACTCGTGCTTTGTTGTTTCACGGACAAGTTCCTAAAGCATATTGTGGGGAAGTTGTTCTTACAGCTACATATATGATCAATAGACTACCATCACGTACATTAGACCACAATACCCCTATGGAAGTTCTTTCTCAGTTCTATCCTCACCTTCATACATCTAATGGTCTCACACCTTGAGTCTTTGGTTACACTTCCTATGTCCACATTCATCATCATCAACGAGGAAAGTTAGATCCTCGTGCAATCAAATGTGTGTTTCTTGGTTACTCACAAACACAAAAAGGCTATAAATGTTACCATCCTCCTTCTAAAAAATTCTATCTCTTTGCAAATGTCACTTTTGTTGAAAATAAACCCTATTTTTCACAATCTTATCTTCAGGGGGATTTTTTAGTCATGGAAGATAAGGACCTTGGTGTCATTGATAACTTAGATTTATAGTCCAATGTCCCTACCAACCAAAACTCGTCCACTATTGCTCATGAACCTATCTTGAATCCTGTTTCTTGTCCACCATAATCTCCCATACACCAACTTGTCTCTATTCCTATTCCCATTAGTCCAACTCGTATTCATGATTCTAAGAGATTTTCTCAGGTGTATTCAAGGAGGACAGCCGTTCCAACACAAGAGCAGGTCCAAAATACCACTTCGGGTACTGTCAACAAAAGCACAGTAAGTTCTGAATCTCCTTTGGATGAACAGCTTAGTGATACACCTAAGAGTGATCTTGATTTACCTATTATTGTTAGAAAAGGGATTAGAGAGCGAACCAAGAAACCAGTATATCCACTAGCAAATTATGTGTCCCTTAATAGGTTATCATCATCATGCAAAAATTTTATTGTGAGTTTAAATACAATTGTTGTCCCTAACACCTTGCTTGAAGCACTGTCAAAAGAGGAATTGAGGAATGCCATGAAAGAAGAGATGGAAGCACTCGAAAAAAATAAAACATGGGAAATTGTTGTCAGGCCAAAGGGGAAAAATCTAGTTGGTTGCAAGTGGGTATTCACTTTAAAGTACAAGGCAGATGGCTCTCTGGAGAGGTACAAGGCAAGATTGGTTGTGAAGGGTTACACTCAAACATATGGAGTGGATTACCAAGAGACATTTGTACCAATGGCTAAAATGAATACTATGAGAATTTTATTGTCTTTAGCTGCTCATTTTGATTGGGAAGTTCAACAGTATGATGTAAAGAATGCGTTTTTACACGAAGATATGGAAGAGGAAATCTACATGAGCATCCCACCTGGTTTTGAAGGAAATGAAACAATAGAAAAGGTTTGTAGACTTAAGAAAGCATTATACGGGCTCAAGCAATCACCAAGAGCCTGGTTTGGACGGTTTGCTAGAGTCATGAATGCATCTGGGTATAAACAAAGCCGGGGAGATCATACAATGTTCACAAAACACTCGGACATGGGGGCAGTTACAGCATTGTTGGTGTATGTTGATGACATAATAGTCACAGGCAATGATGAAAGGGAAAAACAGCGGCTGAAACAGTGCTTGATTAAGGAATTTGAAATAAAGGAGTTATGGAAGCTACGGTATTTTATGGGAATTGAGGTTTCGTACTCCAGGCAAGGGGTCTTTATTTCACAACGAAAGTATGTGACAGATCTTTTGGAAGAAACTGGGAAGCTTGGTTGCAAACCAGTAGCTACTCCAATTGAGCCGAACTAGAGGCTAACAAAAGCAAAAGAGGAGGCAGCAGTGGATCGAGAAATGTATCAGCAATTGGTGGGAAAGTTAATTTACCTTACTCATACCCGACCATATATCTCCTATGCCGTCAGCTTTATTAGTCAATTCATGCATAATCCAAAAGAATCACATCTACAGGCTATTCATCGAGTCCTACACTACTTAAAAGGTAGTCCAGGAAAGGGAATACTTTTCAAGAGGAGCCTAGATCTCAAGCTCGAGGCTTATACAAATGCGGATTATGCAAGCTCAATGGTTGACAAGAGGTCTACAACTGGTTATTGTACCTTCCTTGGAGGTAATTTGGTAACTTGGAAAAGTAAAAAACATAATGTGGTGGCAAGATCAAGTGCAGAATATGAGTTTAGGGCAGTGGCTCAAGGAATATGTGAGTTATTATGGATCAAGATCATTCTTGATGACTTGAAGGTTGAGTGGCAGAGTCCTATGAAGCTATTTTGTGACAATAAGTCTGCAATTAATATTGCTGATAATCTGTGCAGCACGACAGGACGAAACATATTGAGATTGATAGACACTTCATCAAGGAGAAACTTGAAGAAGGATTGATTTGTTTGTCTTATGTTCCTTCATGACAACAAGTGGCCGATGTCTTGACCAAAGGGCTTAATGGTGGAAGTTTTCATGAGCTAATTTCCAAGCTGGGAATGGAAGATATTTATTCACCAGCTTGAGGGGGAGTGTTGAGCTGTAGATAGACAGATTATGGGCCCGTTTGGTTCAACTTTGGGGAAATGGCTTCGCATTTCCCCAAGTATCTTTGACTGAATGGGCATTTTGTGAATGCTAGTGTGTTTGGACACTCAAAAATGTGTATATTTTGCAAAGTAACTTTAGGTTGAAAAGAAAAAGGAAAAAAAAAGAGAAGAAAAGAAAAAGGAAGGAGATGCGGTTTGGGTGGAGAGGGGAAAATCATGGGGGAGGTGGCTCTACGGTGGTGTCGGTGGCGGTGGGGAGGCGGCCGGTGGCAACGGCGATTTGGGGGGGGTCGCGCGCCTCCGGCGACGCCGCCGCGACCCGGCGACGCCGCCGCGACCTCAAGCGAGGTAGCTCGCAACCCGGGCGACGCACGAGGTCGCCCGACCTCAAGCCAACTCGCTTGAGGTCGCGCGACCTCGGCGAGGCTTCCCGGCGGCCGATCCGGCCGCTCGCGGCTAAGCGCCACCCACCACGCTCACCAAGCTTCGCTCACCAGCTGAGCTTCGGAGTTGCAAGGCTGAAGAAGACGATGAACAATGTCTTATGAGGGCAAAATAGGAAAACACAATTATAATGAGGACAATATTGGAAAGAAAAAAAAACTCATTAAACCTTATATCAGCATTCCATAGCATTCCAAATGCTAACATTTGGCCAAGGACACCTCCAAATGCTGAACCAAACGCCTAAAATTTTTCTCATGGGGCTTTCGGGGCTGTAAGCCCATTGGGAATGCTGAACCAAACGGGGCCTATATGGCTGTAAAATACATAGGATTTTTTAGGAGTTTTTTTATTTTGATTAAATCCCACAAATCATGGGATTATAGCTGTTAACCCACAAATTGTGGGATTTTAGCTTTTCTCCTTTTTTAGGCTTTCTTTCCTTTATTTTTGTTTGCCAAGATTTATCTGTGTATTAGACTATAAATACAACATTGTAAAGCACCATAAGATATGAATGAGAATAACAATTTCTCTCCATCTAAAATTTCACACATACCATGTGGTATGTGAAGGTAAAAATAACATAAATCATCTTCCCTTTTTTTCAAACTGCTTAAGGAACATAAAGCATATAAAGTGTTTTTTCATTCTGTAAAAATCTAGTTTATGTGCAAACTGCAAAAGTTTTTAGCAGAGCTTGGTTTACCCTCACATGGAGTTGTGTATCATTCTCACAGAAACTCAGCTCAAGAAAATGAATGAAAGATGAGGATGACTGCAATCAAGTTCTCTAACTTTGATAACTTTTTTCTTGGTTGATGTTAATATCTACATCAAAAGCAATTTGAAAACAAATATTATCTCATAAAACTGATCTCCTTTGGACATTCAAATAGACACAACTATTGTGTAATATTGAAAACTGCGAAAGTTCAAGAAAAGTGTTTTAACAAATAGAAACCCCAATGAAACCATGCTAATTTCTTGTCGTGTTTGAATAACACCCAATTATCATTTTACATGTTTGAAATTATGCAAGAGTTTTTCTTCTCTCCTTTTCTCTCACTGTCTTAATAGGGAGACAGCAGATCCACTAGCTTTCCCATGTCTGAAAAAGTTGATTTGAGCTTGTCTAGAGAGTTCACATGTCGGATATCACAGATTACGTGACAACCGCAATGCTTTTCGGCTATTATTCCCTTCACACGGTAGCTACTCATAGAGAAGCCAACACTCTCCATCCCACGTTCTCTTGAATCAATAATACAATCTCCAAAGAGAACAGTTCTTGCTCAAAGACTTCATAGCCAAACCAGTTCCTAAAAATCAAAACGATATCGCCGACATCGAAAAGGCTAGCATGATTTGAGACTGACCGTCCACCAGCACCCACTTCCATGATTCTATATAAAGCATGATTTGATGGGATGAACACAGAATCATTATTGAAGTTACGTATTATCTGATTGTTACGTACATAACCAATCATGAATAGACCTTATCGACACCCATTCGGACTTTATAATTGACCATCCAACTGCATCAATAAATAGCAGTACTACTACCATGATTAAGCAACCCTTCATCATTTCAGCGAACAATCAACGTATATCCGAACGTCATTTACAGAGGTCCAGAGAAGGGATCGAGGATACATAGGAGTTAAAGCACAAGGGAAGGAAAAAGAACGTGCAAACTGCCAACACCTGTATGATGCAGCTATCGATGTATCGTATAACTTTGGGATAAAACTCATCCCAGTACAAATGTGAGGAAAACTATGAATAAATATCCTCAAACCTGTTGAATAAATTACGACAACGTAACCGCTTTCTTCCGGAAGGTAATACGATGATCATAACAATATAAACAAACAATGGAAAGGAACTTCCGCCCTGTATTGCATGTGCCAGAAAAAAGATGATTACACAAACACCAATGCCCTCCTGTTCATCTCTTTTTGTTCACCAACTCTCTCTGTTTCTTTAAGTAAGATCTATGATACATATGTTCATTCTGCACCGGTGACCATCGCTGTCATACCTTAATGCCATTGCTATTTACAGTCTGAATGTTAGCATCAAGGAGGTTCTCCAAGGACCTGCCTTTTCTGCTCCGAACCTTGCCCGCTTCTTTCAGTAACTCAGCCAACCTCCTCTTCTCATCATCCACATCAGGGTTCGCTGTCCCAAGCTTTTCTTCTCTCATCTCTACAACATACTCCAGGATCTTTATTGCGTCATCCAACCTATTGTCATTTAAAAAGGATTGGTGAGAAAAAGTAAACAATTAATTGTTGGGACGCTTCTTTCTACACGCAAATAAGATTCTACAAACTCAAAACTTCCTAGCCACAAGCATACACCTAAAAGATATTCTATCTTATTAATGCCCCTCAAATGGATTGTAGCAACAAATCTATCACTGCTTTTATAGGCAAACCCCTGATGCAAGTTCACTCAAGAATATGGCACATCTTTTGACATGCTTAAATGCAGAACCATATCAGATTTCATCTTATGAAAGAGGAAACCAAATAGAGGAAAGAAGAAGAGAAAGGTAAAGAGTGGGGACCTGCCGATAGCATCATAAGTGCCTGCAAGATTGCTATACACACCAAGGGTATCAGGATGATAAGGCCCGTATTCTTCTTCTAAAATGTTCTTGGCTTCTTCGAACAATTCAGCAGCCTCATTTATTGCATAACGCTGCACACAAGCTAGCCCCATTTGATTAAGAGCAATACCAAAAAAGGCAGACTTCCTCTCCCCGCTTGCACGAAGTTTAGTTATGGCATTGTTAAATGATGCGTATGAATCAGAATAGTTCCCCAGCATGTAATACATGACCCCCATCTGGGCTTCAATCCCAGCTACTGTGCTTTGCTGGCCTGGGGCATCATTATATATCTTAAGTGCCTTCTCAAGCAATTTAATTGCTTCCTCCAATTCGTTCATTGACTCATATATGGCAGATACATCAGTGAGACCAGTAGCAAATTCCTCAGGAGGTATCCCATGCACAGGCTTCTCGTAAATTCTTAAAGCATTTTCACAGTATGACTTCGCTTCTCTAAACTTCCCTGTCTTGTTATATAACTCAGCCAGACGGACAAACACAGAAGCTACAGAAGGATGGTTCTCTCCTTTGGCAGTCTTGAAAACTGTCAGAGCTTTCTGATAAGCAAACACAGCCTCATCATATCTAGACAGAGACAAGTATGCATCACCGATACTGACATCAACAGAAGCCACCTCCACCTCCTGGCCATTTGCGACCATGGCCATGCTAGCTAAAACCAGATGTTCAAGAGCAGCTTCATGATCCCCCTTGGTTTCACATATAAGGCCCATAAGCCTCCGATCTGCTGCTTCCTCAAGAGAAGCAGGTGAACCATTCTCGTGATGAAAGTCAAGGGCCATCTGACAAAACTGCTGAGCCGCATCAAACTGCAATGCTTGAACATGAGCTTCGGCCAGATACCGATACGTCTCACCAACTCTAGGATCCCTTTCACCCAGTACCTGTTTCTGAACCTCCAACCCTGTGGTATAGCACCTTATTGAATTCTCAAGCTGGCCCAACATTGCATAGGTATCACCCAACTGCATGTGGCCTGCAAACTTCGCGAGAGCATGGTCTTGCCCTTCCTCAACATCAGGTATCTCAATTGCCTGCTCAAGAACAGGAATCGCCTCACTGTACTGGCCTAAGCTGCAGTATATTGCGGCAGTAACATGTAAACACATAACCAGCTCCAAGCTGGGTTTGCCATTTGCGCATAATTCAAATGACTTTGCTGCTCGGAGTGCCAACTCAAGAGCTTTCTGAGGGTTATCCCCGGAAGATACCAAATCCCTTGCTTGCTTCAGCAAAAATGGCCCTAAATCAGGATTACCCAATCCAGATTCAGATGAATTTGAAGTTCCATTCTGCACCTTTGGCCCCACTGGAGATAGATTCTTTAGCTTCTTCACAGAGGTGACATTTGCATTTGGCTTTTTCGCATTCTTGTCATTTCTTCTATCAATAGGAGGTTTGTCAGAAGGACTCTTGGTCTTAGGAGATGGTCTCGATGTCGCTTCCGATTCCATCCGAGAATGAGAAGCTTTCTTTGATTTTCCAGAAGAAACGGATTTCGTACTAGGGGATCGGGCCTTCTCAAGCTTCCCTGACTTCTTACTAGAAGATGGACTATCCTTCTTGGAAGTGGCATCACTGTGACTGTCATCCTCTGGTTTCTCAACCTCATCCTCTTCCATTATCTCCACCTCCCTCATTTCACCACCAACAAGATGGCGCAACTCAGAATCGATCCTGGACTCATCCCCCTCAGACTCAAAGCTCTGTCTAGATGGAGAATGATCAGAACTCTGCATTTCATACACGTTTGCATAAAGCTTCTCAATGGAGGTGTCCACCACTCCATCAACGGGGACCTCATGACGAGCACTTTGATGGCTTTGCTGACTGGCGGGGCTCTTAGGTGATCTATTATCAACTGGACTTTCCTTATAAGGTGCGGAGTTTCCGTTATCAAGCTCGCTCACTATTTCTTCTCCGTTGGTTCCATCCATTACAATTCCAGGCATCCTCGGACTCCGAATTTAGACTAAATAATTTATCTGCAAACAGTCATCTCACAATGAAACAGTGATTCGCGGTCCAAACTACCAAGATCAAGAACGCAGGAATTAACTCAAACAGTTGCCCAATCTAACGGTAACGTGAATGTCACATCAGTAACACAAAAGATTCGATCTTCACAATCTCATAACCGCTCCAAGAGCTTTCCCAAGTTTCCTTCCCCTCTGATGTTCGAACAAGTAAACGCAAACGCCAAACCAGTAACCCATTACACACTAGATCTTTACAAATCAACCACATCGAATCTTACCCATATCAAGAAGTGTCCCATATCCCCAATAAAACATGCCCAGAAACGAGACAAACAAGAGAGACGAGCAACAGCCAAGAAACCAACCAAGAACAACAAATCAAGAAATTGGCTCTCCGAACATGAACCCACCACAGACAAAGAAGACAAGGTCCCAACTGGAACAACGGAAAAGCCATGGAAACTTCAGAAGACATACCTTCGAATGACCAGACCTAAACGATTGTGCTCCTCCGGGTCTTTTCTAGGGAGACATCCAATCCAATACAAGGGAATATATATACGCGGGCGAATGAATTTTAGAAAACCCAGAAAAAATATCTCCTCTACAGAGATGATATAAGCGCAAGAGCCCCCAAAGTAACGAAATTTATTCCCTTTTCTTGGTGGGGTGTCTGCGTTTCAACTGCGCATCATAAAATATAATTGAAAAAACAGCTATGGAAGGAGACAAGAGGGGAGAGAGAGGGAGAGAGAGAGAAGACAAACGGGTAGGGGCAGGTTGGGAAATCTAAGACAACGGGCGAGAAACAACAACAACGACAGCAACAAAAGATATTTATTGTTTTCGATTTAATGTAACGAAGGAAACAAGGTTTTTTGACAGAGGTGGAATGTCAGAGGAGAGCAGAAGACGACTTCTCGCCCCCCGCCACCACGACCTCCACCTCTCTTCCTTCCTTCCTTCCTTCCTTCTTCTCCCTCCTTCCAATCCAATCCCTCCAACCAGATTTGCAAAAGAAAGAAGGCCTGCAGCTGCCGGTTCTTGCTTTCTGTTTTCACTCGTTCTTGATCGCGGTGGCCCGCCACATGGCGAACCTTATTTGTTGCTAATCTTGGAGGACGGTTATTGTCGCCACGTGAATTGTCAAATGCATTCTCCTCAAAAAAAGCTTTTTAAAAAAATTAATGATCATATTTAGTAATATATATATTTTCAATGTTTTTCATTGTGTATTGAAGTCCGTTCTTTCTATTTTTAGATTCCTGTGGAGACTTAAATTCACTAGACCTGTGAAATGAGATTATCATTGTTGGGTCAATGCTAGCCAATCGAAAATAATAATATACATGATTAGGGTTGTGTCGGGCAGCCCTCTACTCCATGACCAAGAGTAGTAATCCTCTCTCGCCTTAGCTAGGGCTTTAGGGATCCAAAATGGTCATAGCAATCGTTGGGATGGCTCTTCATGAGATTGGTGGAGGGTTCTCTCTCTTGCAAATGGGTAAAGTCTGGCAATGTTTTTAATTTTCTCATTTCAAAATTCTTTCAAAATTCTTCCCTTTTAAAAGTTTTTCAAGATTGAAAGGTTGATGTGGATGCCGCATTAGCAATTTCGACACAAGCTCCTTTTATCTTTTATTTTTTGTACTTGACAAGGGGTTAAAGCAAATGTTGAAAATGCAAGGGGTGTCAAAAGTACTTTTGACAAAACTTAATAGGGTGGAGAACTTACTCTTCATTATGTGCACATCCATTTTAGTAATTTTTTACCATACACACTCGAATCCTCCACATTAGATGATCCTATTGATTATGAGATTAAAAAAAAATCATTTTAAAAATACAAAAGAAAATTTAAAAAATAACTCTCCGAAAACCTAGAAAAGCAAAAGACTATATATCACCATCAAATTAATGTACTTGCTTTCTGATTCAGTACCGTATCCAGGGTCCAAATTTTCCATATTCCGTTTTTTTGTTTGTTTGGTCGAACGTTTAATTTACTCCACCATATTATTTATCCACCAATTATACATATGCACAAGTATAAATGCGCATCATACTTAAATCAATTGGATGCTACTTGAGTTCTTTATATTTTGACGTGAACCTAATTATTTTATGATATGCAGCGTTTTTTAGTTTTGAAGTACAAGTCACAGAGGTCATTAATTACTCTAATTCTGAGCTTCGTGTAAGGATCTCTGCTAACCGATTTTCTAATATATAATATGAACTCATTAGAAAAGATCTTTGAATTGAAATACAATATGTGGGACAACCAATGAGACTATTAGAAATGTGAAGAATCTTAATGTATTCTACTATTTCTCCTATATTATGCTACAATAGACTTAGGACATGATACATTTAATTTTGTGCAAGGAGCCTTTCTTTTAGCAAATAAAAGAATCATAAGCCTTTTGATGATTATAAAAAAAAAAATCCTAAACCTATTTCATTTATACCAAGTCACTCTTAAACATTTCAATGGTCCCAACTAAGTTATACAAATTTTGGTAATTTGTCAATTTAATCATTCCGGTCAATTTTAATTGAAAAGTGCTGACATGGACTCTAACAGCCCTATATGTCGATTAGACATCTTATAAATTAATTTTTAAAAATTCAAATATTTAATATTTTTCTTTTCTTTGTTTTTCATTTTCCTTCTTCCTCTGTCAGTCGTTGGGCCTCAGGACAGCTGTCAACCTCGCTTGTGGGTAGTAGCTGGCCATTGCTGAGACCCGGCACTGGTGGAGGAAGAAGGAAAATGAATTGTAAACTATGCACATCATCAACTCGGTGGTTCAGTCAGTTAATCCACCGGTTCTTTGGCCAATCCAAATTTAAAGACACTGTATAAAAGGTCCACAATGCAAATTGCCCTAATTTTTTAAATAAGAAGTATAATTTAGGGGAAAATGATGGGTGGCGGCAATCTTCAAAATTTCATATAATTTCAATAACACACTATGACGGTATCGACAACCCTTTTGCTTTCACAGGCTCCAGCCGAATTGAGGACGTGTTGGCATAAAAACAAAGTCACTTACCTTTTTATGGGACCTAATTGAAAATCAAATGTGCACGTTAAGGAACTCAATGGAGGGTTCTTGCTGTCAAAATGATTGCATTGTAGGTGAAATGTTGGATTTAATCTAGACAGAGGGTCGGGGTCATGAAACCTTACTTTGTACTCTCCTAAACTTGGTCTCTAAGCTCGTCATCTCTAGGTTTGAATCTTGACTTTTTAGCTTTACATGTAAACACGACTCCATCACTTTCGCAGGAGCTGTACCTCATATTGCCAACCTTGAACTCGCTCCGAGTTTCCTTCACGTCGGTAGAAGTCTGCAAGAAGTGAGTTAACTCGGGCTAACATGGCTAGAAGATTTAGAAGATCGTGTCGTGAGGGACGCACACATGGTTTCCAAAGAATGAGTTGGCCCATCTATGTCCTAGGATCCGTGCATTTTGAAGAGAATTTTATGATAAATGAATATAGTTTTCGGGACATCATTTTTCAAAAAAAAATGATAATCTTTGGTTGAAAACATTTTCTAGTGTTTGGATATTATTTGGAAGATGACTTCTATCTCGTAACTTTGTCGTTGAGGTCTGGCGACCAGCAAAGGGAGAAAGAAAAGGTAATGAAAGAAAAGAAAATTAAAAATTAAACAAATTGAGAGGAACGATTCTAGGAATATGTTCTTATCTTTTTAGAATTAGGAATTCATTTTCCTAATTTTATGTATGAATATTTTCATTGACCGAAAAATGTTTTTTGTTGACTAGTCATTTTCGGTGAATCAAATAGGTAAAAGTCCACAAAATTAATTTCCGAGAAACACTTTCACTAAAATAAGCATGCCCTTAGTTGGGTTCATGACGAATCATGACTAGGTTTCTATACTTAAATCACCGGTTATTGCCAAGGCCTAGATGACCTGTGGATGAAAAAAAAAATGAAACAGTAAAATAGGGGGAAAAAGGGAGAAAAAAAAGGACATAAAAATAAAAAAGAAAATTCAGATTTTTTTTTTTAAATTATAAAAATCACTCACGTCACCACCGATCATGCTATTTAGGATGGAGGACAATGACTGAATTGTTACGTTAAATATTAAAAAGCATAAAGTGGCCAAATGAATTACATTGAGAGTGATCACATTGACTAAGCTATAATGTCTAGAACCGAACCCACTTTACTGTAAGTTTAGGATTTTAGGATTTTTTTGATAAAATTCCCTCCTCTCGACCCCCAAAAAAAAGTCCATTTACATTTCATGGACATCGAAGCGAGGCACACGTGAAGGAATAAGTAGCCTGGCATGTGCCTATAAGATTTAGCTCCTATCTCCAATTTTTTTTTTCGCTGTCATATATTTATTATATTTCCGTGTGGGCCCCACAGACATTATTTGATTGCCTGGTTCGTGACTTTTCGAGATATGCTTATCGCGGTTGGCTTGATCTGGTATCCAATGATACTTGATCTGGAATCCAATGATACTTTGTACTTGTTGGAACTATTATAAGCCCTCTAAGCAGTTCGTGGTCAAGACCTGATTAATGAATGTTGGGACCATGTTTAAGATCATTGATTGATCTCACCTCACCATATTCGTTTATTTTTCATGCCATCGTACAGTACCAGTACAGGAAATAGGTCATGACTGTAAGAGTTTTTTCTAATGTGAATTATATTAATTGATATCATAATTTACCATTTTACGGGACTGGTCGAATCAAGTAAGATATAAGATTTATTAATTAGTTTAATATGGAATTAATTAGTGTGGGCCGAGTTGAACTTGGCCTGTGATAGGAGGGCCTGAATAAAAACTCTATAGAGTACTCAAGCCTATCTTCTAATCCCGACACACAAATAACCTTACTTAAAGAGCATTTACTAGTCATTAAGGATGATGGACAGTCTCATTGAGTCAGTGATATAGAGAGCAATAGAGAAGAATCACTTGAGTTTTGAATTGTCGCTATTCAACATCAAGAATGACGAATTCCAAATCAGGTGCGCAAATCTTTTTACTCAATTATATATGTGTTCTTGCTTCAAATTATGGAGATCTTGGGCGTCGCTTTCACAACTAACAATGATTTGTTGAAGAATTTTCCATGTACATTCATTAGTAGAGGAAAACAGACGGGCATCATAGATGGGTGGCAATATAGAGAATGAGTTAAATTCGAATAATTAAAAATTATGGGTGTTTATGTATATGGGTGAAGTTTGTGTATCTTGTTTTGCTGAAAAAATGATCACCCAATGAAAAATCATTTACAGTCAGATAAAAGACATGCACGTGTAAAGTCGAGAAAACGAATTTCCTAATTTGAAAAGGATAAAACATTTTCCTTTATCGCGGAGTTTTTGTAGAGACAAATATACCCTTTGTGTCAAATCATGTTATCGTATTAATATATATGTCGAAGGGTGCTATTTCTAAGAACATTAGGTAAATGCAAATCGATCCAGGACATTTACTCGATGATTGTTCGACGAATCGATCATGATATGCAAGGCCAAGAACATCGGGGAGACTAATGATGAGCCATTAGACCCTTCAACTCTCTCTAAACATGGCTCTTAATAATTTCCTGCTTGCCAATTCAACTTTTAGCACTTTATGAGGTGCGAGTTTACCTTCAAAAGCGGGGGCATGATGGAAACCCCATTGGAGGGAACAAAATGGTAGGTCGCTCGAGAAATTCAAGATAGATAGAACGGTTCAACATCTAGACAGAGAGTAAAATCTTCAAATCATGGTGACGTCCCTAATTCGACATTACTAAAATCTTAAATATTTGCTAGCGGAACTCAAGCCGTCGGCTAATGTCGCATGAGGTCACGAGACTCCACGTGAGGTAAGAGCTTGGGAGAGAGGCTGAAATCTTCGAATCACGCTGACGTCCCTAATTTGTCTTTTGCATTAGATCTTTCGATGTGATAAAGTGAAGTGTTAGGTAATAAGGGAAGTTAGAAAAGACAGCAAGAGAACCGCCCAAAACCAAACCTAGGAGCTATACCTTCTTCCCCCTTTCATTGGTACTTGAATGAAGATTGCGTCCTCGGATGTTTCAAAAGTCAAAGAAGCTCATCATAGCAGCGATAGACTACGGCTTCGGCTAGCGCTGTTGGGAAAAGTATTCGAAAATATAAAAGATTTGAGGTGAGAAAGCACTTTTAAAAAATAAAAGTGTTTGATAAAGAGTAATTTTAAAATATGTTGAGAAATAATTTTGATGTAAATACCGTTTGGAACATATAAAATATTTGAGGTGAAAGAGCATTTTTTAAAATGTAAAAGTGTTTGGTAAAGTATGATTTCAAAATATGTCAAGAAATAATTTTGATTTAAATACTATTTAGAAAATACTACACTTTGTAAAAGACTTTTTGCTATTTTTATTTTTTATTTTTAAAATTTCAGGCCTTCATTAGCAAAACTCAGGCCACCGTTAACTAGCCTCGTCTGACGCGCAACCTCAGGCAACGCCACCTGGGTTTCCGCAAACCCCAAGTGAGGCTGGCTAGTTGCTCATCGATGGATGAGTCCCGCACTGGCAAGGTCGAGCAAGTCAAGAGCATTTATGTAATTATGAAAATTATAGGGATGGTATATACTAGCATTACGAAAATAGTCGAAAACCAAAGCACTCCCTAGACTTGCCTTGGGTTAGAAGCCTTTGGAAACATAATAGCAAATCCCAGAGCTCTCTAAAAAAATCGACAATTGATCCTTACATTTGCCCAGATGCTTTTAAAGCTCAAGAGAATTTTGAAAGTGATTCCCAAACGCCGCATTGGGATGTTTGATGTTTTTGGGTTAGGGCCCAAGGACCGCCGTGACCAAAGTGGAAAACACAAAATGATTCGGTCCAAAATAAGAGGAAAATTTAAAAAGGAAAAAAAAAAGGAAGGGAAAAATTGACAGCTGTGGGATTTGAACCCACGCCCTTTCGGACCAGAGCCTAAATCTGGCGCCTTAGACCACTCGGCCAAACTGTCTCGAATGTTTAAAGTTGGACCTCTGTTTTAAATATTCATTATTATTTCCTTTCAGCTAACGGCTCCATAAACTAACGCAAATTTAGTGATCTCACGTCTGTCCGGACAGCAAAATTCATTCACTGATAAGATAAATAGCCAATTCACAAACGGTAATGAATCAGCTTGCATGATTGAAACCGACGACACGCGCTCAAAGAAGCAAAGTCGATCGGTTCATTAGCCAAAGCCGACAGCTTGCTCATCAGTTTTGACATCAGATTATGCACAACTTATGAAGTTAGATGTGCAAGGCAAGAGATCTCTTATTTTGCGCGGGAAGAAAAGGATGGCTCCTTATTGATTCAGTATACAGAACAGTATACATGCATTAGCCACATCCAGCTGCTTTTATAGTACCCTCTACATCTACATGCTTCCCATTCAACGGGGTAGAAAGGATCTGAGTCGCTAGCAATTATTTCTCCCTGTACAAAAATCAAATGATATGCTTAATTTCGTAATGTCGGGTAAAAAAGAATTTCCTATATGACTAATCCCCCGTAGCTTGGAGAACCGGCGGTATGTATCGAGCTTTCCCAGATCAGAGTAATTGGGTGAACAGGCTGTAGCTGGAAATAAGGGAGCTGATGGCGAAAGCCATGAAGGCCAAGAAGGACATGGCGATGGAAGCACTGGCCATCTCCGTGAACTTATCGCTCCCCCAATTCGCTTTCCAGTCGTCGACGCGGGTTGCTGCGGATGATGATGCTGATATCAGAAGATACGCCAGAATCTGCAGTAAAAATTCTTGGTCAGTTTCCGTCAATCTCCTCATGGGAACAGTTGCTTTTATTCAAATCATGTTTAGGGTTCGACAAAGAACACTTTGTGCCAACAGGATCAGTGTACAGATTCTTGAGCATGAAGCAACATTTGCTACCCTGCCGTGTTGTTGATGCAATAAAACTCTCGAATTATCCAGAAAAAAGAAACACATCATGTATAGGTTAAAAGATTCACAGTCAAGTGAAAGGCCATGAATAGCCTATAGCTAAGAGACGACATGAGGATTCAAGCATAAGGCAATTCTGCGCTCGAATAGCATATCCCTCTCTTAGTTGTTTCATCTTCCTAAGTTGATTGCACAAACGCAATCAAAGAAACCATAGCCTAGGGATTTCAAAACTTTTGACACTTGTCATTAAGGCTGTTATAGGCTTAGCCGACAGCAATATTGAGATTGCTAGGACAAGCAGTTCAGGGAATGAAATTGATAAGTGAGGCGATAAGATCTTTCGAAATGGTGCAAGGTACAACGTGAGAGGTTTGCAAATTTAGAATATCAAGCTAAGTGGTCGGCTGAGTCTTATTGGGTGTGTTCCATATGACTCCCTTGTTCAAACGATCACCAATAGTCTACCGCATCGTCTGTAGTATATCAATGTTGTAGACATTTCTCAGTATGCATACCATCACTCAGGATCTTAAAAGGAACCGAGGGGCTCTTAATTCTCTCTTTCAGTAATTCTCATTCCATCCCATGGATAGTTTCATTCCTAATGTCTCCTGATGCGCTTCTTGTTATTTCTTCAATGGTATCGGCTTAGCCACAAAAGGAAGCAAGCATAAATCGATGCAGCAGGAAATGGGGTCCCTTCCAATTTTTAAGCATATTCTTCACAAATCGATACTGCTGAGCAGGCCTGAAACCATCATTGAATGATGTTTAGAAGAACAAGTAATGCCCGCCCACCTTAATCTCTAGAGAGCAAAACCTATAGGATAACACGAAACTCTGCAAAAATCGCACTCGAAGCTCATGCTCAAACATGATAGATACAGCGCAACGATCCTATAACAGTGCCAAGACATTATACACCTTTTATCAAGGACAATCGTTACGGTTCGTATAGAGTGCGACCAGACCTCTTGGCATGAACACTCAGAATTCATCCAAATCCCCTACGATCAGCTGCGGCGATCAATCATAGAACATCATAATTCAGCAGAAACGACACTACTACATGGGAATTACTTGCCTGATCCATGAAGAAATTGAAGTAATAATGGGCTAGGTGGTGGATGACGTGCGTGCCCTTTCTCAAGTGGAAGACCAGATCAAAAGTTTGAAAGCTGGCGTAAACGAAAGCAATGACGTTCACCGACAAGCAGTACCTGCCATCGAATCAAAAGCTCACACAGCATCAGCTCCATAAGCCCCTCCGCCAGGACCTGTTCATGTAATAAATAACAACAAAGAAAATGCCCTTCACCTGTACTCCTTGTAGCGATCGTAGGAATCGCCGCTCCACCCTTTGGTCTTGTCGGCGGCCATGACCGAGAACGAGATCAAGCACAGGATCACCTCCGCGACCCTGAAGCATGGCCCCGCCTGCTTCAACCTGTCCCACACCTTCGCCTTCCTCGTCCTCCCCCTCGTCACCCTCCCCTTTCTTCCCCCTCCTCGATCGTGCTTCAACGCCGGGGCCGGCGTCCCCTCCCGCATCGCCCTGCTGAGCACCACCGCCGGCGACACGCCCTCCTCCTCCTCCTCCTCCTCCTCTTCCTCCGCGCCGCTCCCGGACTCCCCAGGGGGTCCTTCCCCGGCCGCGCCGCCGTGGGCAGAGGCTTCTGGGCATCCGGCGGGGGAGGGGAGTGGGGACCGGTCGGCGGTGGCGGGCTTCTGCGGCGGCGGAAGCGGCGGCAGGGGGTGGTGGTGGGGGAGGCGGCGGGGGAGGAGTAGGGAGGGGTGTCGGGGGTCGCCGAGGTCGGAGCGGAGAGGGGAGTGGAAGCGGAGCGGGGAGTGGGGGAGTCGGAGAGGTGGGAGTGGGGGGAGTCCAGGTCGCGGGAGGAGGAGAGGGACGGCGGCTTCTTCTTCATCATCGTCGCCGTCGGCGGCGGGGGCGGGGCTCGAGGAGTCCGAGGAGTTCGAGGAGTCCGAGGAGGTCGAGCTTGAGGTTGAGTTGGAGCTTGGCTTTCATGGCGGAGATCTTACGTAAGAGGGGGTTAATAAATTCGCGGGGGGGACAGAGAACTTGCGAGAGGAGAAAACGAAAGCGAAAAAGATTTTATTTTAGAGAGAGAATGGAAAAAGGTGGGGGGATAGATTTTGGGTGGGGCCCAGTTGCCACGTGGAACTCGTGAGGGGGAAGCTTGTGGTCAATGGTTGCGTTGCGGACACGTGTGGGGGCCCCCGGGTGGGGACCTTGATAACGTGGCCACTCAACTTAGGGGTTAAGTTTTGGGCATATACGACAAAAGACCTCAGCGCAAATACCCCATACAATGGGTATTTAGGATTTTTTTATTACAAAAAATGTTTGGGGTATTTATATTACAATGGGTAAATTTATAATTTTTAAGACACAAATATAATTTAGGATATTCGTGACACCATGGATATTTTCTTTTTATTTTGTTTTGTATTAACCCTTCTATTTCTTGTCGTTTTGATTTTTACTTTTCCAACATAGATAGAGTAATTGACTTATAAAATTGAAAAGGACCATCAATCAGCTCTCATTGGATGGATACTTGAGCATGTGATTTGAGCAAGTGTCTGTCCTTTTTTGGCCCAGTAAGTCAAAAGACAATCCCATTGCTTTTCGTATGCGTCGGCAAAACTGAGACCACGAATCAATGGACACGCCTCCGTTTTCGATTCGACGACGACGGCGAGCCGCCGCCGACAAGGGTACTTTCAATCCTAGGATTAGCAATTCATCGACAACATGATAAAGCTCGCTCCAAATGGAATTCCAGGATGGTAAAGGCTCGAAAGGCTAAGTAAGAGCCGGTACGAAAAAAAGGAGTTGGCAAAAGAGAGGAGCTTACTTTAACACGGGGCTATTCTGCATGGATCTTAAAGCACACAGATTCTCCCCCTGTTCCTCAAAATTTTTTTCCACTTATGGACACGTCCAGACGATCACGCGAAATACACGAGGCCGACAAAAAGAGATGTCACGAATAATGTCCCAAGCATTTCCACTATTTCCGTGAGACACACATCACCTTATCATAAACAAGCAAAGCATCGAAAGCCCCATATCCCTCCCTCCTTTTTCCACCCCCCAAGCTAGATGCAATCTGCTTCTCCACCAAGACAGATTCAGGATCATATATACATATATGTATGACACAAGCTCTTCGGTCATATAATACTCTCTTTATTTGCAAACCGCGATTCGACCCGTGTTGTACAATCACAACACATCACAACACATTGACAGACAAAGATCGATAGAGAGCAAATGAGAAGTGAGATGCGAAGTCACTGTATCATATAATGATATCGATGCACAGCGGCATGTTCAAAATTTCAAATTTTCCTCTGAGCTGGAACTTTGAACCCAATTGGTTAAAGGCAACTTGATTTAAAGAAATCAGTCCAACAGGCTAGGCATATAATTCAGTTTGGTAAAGGCATATATCCGCATATCATTGATCTGAAAATGAGTTTGCAACCAATTTTGTTACAGAATTCGTACCCTACATCAGTAAGACTTATCACATATGACGGGCGCCACGGGATGGACAAACGACGATCACATGGACGAACGTTTCTGTCTTTACTCGGGACAGGGTTAGCGTAAATTAAAGGAAAAACTTTCGTGAGACTAGAAACGATGATGAACGTACTCTTTACCTCATATAGACTGTCCATTGAGCCTGGACCTGTCGGGAGGTAGTAGTCCCATGCCGTTCGCTCGTTCCTGAGTAGCCGCAGCCACTTGTCCATTCTCACTGATGTCCAAGAGAACGTCATTGCCGTTGGGCAGCCCTGCACTCTCAGACCGAACTGGACGGAGAAAGCCAGGCAATCTCATCAGATAGCTTTGGCTAGAAGATTGTTGGGTCTGCACGTAACGGTTTGTTGTGACAATAGGGGCCGGTGATCGTTCTGATTCAGGGCGAAGGTTAGACAAGGCACTGAGGTCCAGGTTCGGGAACACAGAGCAGCGGCACCGAGGACATTTCACATTAAGACGTAGCCACTCATCGATGCACTCCACGTGAAAATTGTGAGCACAAGGAAGGCCTCGAACCTGAAATTTTTTGGGGGTAAGGTACTTTGTCCCACACCCTCAAAGTTAACCACAACAGATCGACACAACACTAAGAAGAAACTTGTTATAAGCACTAGTGTCTCCACCTTTCTGCAATGTAACCTTTTTAAAATAAGGTGGACTTCCGAAATGAGGAGGCTCAACCACTATTCCACTCATAAGCTACAAAAATCTCTGAAGAGAAGCATATTTTCTTACCTCATTCCCCACATGGAACTCTTCTAAGCAGATGGGGCATTCACTGCAGTCAGTTGGAACAGCTTTAAGCCTGAACTTGGGGAGTTCCTGGATAAGGGCTTCAACAGCTTCCCTCTGCACACAGCATAAGAGGAAGCTCACCTCAAAGTTTAAACTTGCCATCAACGAGTTTGTGAAAAACTTCCCTATGGATATGATTGGATCGATGATAACTAATGCCAATTTACGGAACACCAATCCTAGTTAAAGGTTTTTAGCTCATATTACATCAACCGTGGTCCCTGAATCTAGTAAGATCATAGGGGCTCAAAATCCCATCCGCAAACAGAATAACCTATCACTTAGGGAATCTAAATCCTTGACCTACAAACCAAAATCAAAAGCGCCACTTGCCTGTGTTGGAGTTAGATAAAGACCAGGGTGGTAAGTAGCAGCATCTGTTCCCATACCCCTCATCTCTTGACCGGCTGCTTCAAATGCCCAGTCTGGCACCCGTACCATATCAACTAGAACCTGTAGAAGAACTCCAGGGCACGATATAGGAATGAGCAAACACATGATTGATAGAAAAACATTTGCACTGGTAAAAAGAATTAATTTACAGAGGAAAGTAGCCAAAAATTTTAGAAAATATTTCCAAGAATACACAGAATAGGTCCACATCAATATGGATACTGAGAAGGGGGAAAATGCTTCTAGAGTTCCCTAATGTAGCTCAGAACAAAAGAATCATAACTGACATAGTAGGATTGGAACCTTGACCCCACTATATCCAATGAAATTACTTCATGCAAAACTTATAATCGCAATTTGCTCATCTTTATTGTAACTTTAGAAGCCAGGAAGCCTTAACAGAAGATTGAACTAGATATTCTGGCAGAAATAAGGATCTATCCTTGATCCTCAACCCAAGCCCGTGTTTGTGTCGGGTTACAAACCAATTCCAATCCATGACACAATAGTTTTAACATACAAAGACAAACGAGCACAAGTCTATTCAATGGTGCAGGGGTGCTTTTATAGGTCTTTCTCTGTAGAGAAGGAAGAAATGATTTATCAAAGTAACAGCAAGATAGATAACAGACCGGTAAACACAGTTGAATAAACCCTTAAAAGAACCTCAAGTATAAAAATAAAGTCTTTAAAAAAATTAGTTAAAAGTATAAATTTTTAGGCATATATCCATATCTCTGCATCACTTTATAGTACTTACCCCATACTCTGACACGGGTATGCCTTGTTGAGCTCGCACAAGGTGTGCTTGTCTTCGTGTTAACCACTGTGATTTTCCAATAAATGACAGGTAAGAGAAGAAGCAATCTCTATGAATAAACAATTATGTAGGTCATGGCAAGTCTAGAGGTGAGTACAAGGAAAAGGTCGAGACAGTTTCGGGAGCAGTGGGAAGGGGCATGGAAATATGGACAATGCTTCAATGAATAAAGCCACAAACCTTTCCCACAGACATGCAAGCTATGCAAAGGAGGCCACAATAGCTGAAGAGTAACCAGATAAGGAAACCCCATTTCTGACCCTCCTCTGGTAACTGAGAAAACGGAAATACAAAGTCTTCAATTTAAATTCACTGAAGATGTGGGTGCTAACACTGATTTGACAAAAGAAAAGACTTACACAATTTCTTGCACTTGTGAACCATAGGGTGCCAATTATAGTCCAGGCCCAAAGAAACGGATATAATATTAGTGAGAGAACAGAAAGTACGACTACTCTCCCACAAAATCGAGCATATCTCTGCTGCCAACCAAAGTCCCTAAGAATCCACAAATATTCGATATAAATATCAAAAGGACAATTGCAACTTACACAAGCACAATCAAATTTATGCATTGTTAATTCTTTGTGCAATACAAGCATGAAAGTTCCACAACCCTGGAGTCCAGAACACACAGTTACAAACAGTCACTAACCGACAGTCCAGCAACTTGACATCACCGCATGTGACAAGAATTCTAGATGCTTGACAAAAGCGGATTCTATTTGAACCACATGGATTGCACAATTATCTATAGATTACACTGAGTGTCCACTAATTCTCAAGTTAACGAATGAGAGATAAAGCCAATATCAGATAAGCAATAACATAGACCACAGCATCTGTACTAGTTGGTAGAGTAGATGAAATGGTGTCAAACTATGCACACCAAGACATGATTTGTTGAACGGATTAAAAAAAGCACTATTTAGATAGTCCCTGATGTTATGAATTAGTTTGAAACTGCATAAGTAAAAAATGAGCTCTAGAATGACAAAATATCCAAGCACTCATATATGCACAATCACTTGACAATCATGACAACCCCACAGGATATCCAAAATATCAATATGAATGGTAGAAGGACGTACAATCCCATTCCGGCAGCGAGTCCATTATCTACAAACATCAACAATCGAAAAACGAATACAGTCGTGTAATCAACCTGCACCAAAGAGTATCCATAAGGTAGAAAAGCAATCCTTGATTGTGCAAAGAACAAAAGATCCTCACACACACACACCCACAATATAATCAAATTGAGATGCGAAACCCACCACAATCCATATGTGCAACGGGTATGTACAGAGATGATACCGCTTCCAGTTGATCGCAACAATGATACTGAAAACACGTTGTCAAGAAAAATACGTCTTCGACAACAAGTGATAATAAAAGATTAGTCCATAATCGATCTCCAACAATGAGAAATGCATCCAAGGCTGCACAGATATCTCGGAAGATTCAAAGACTCAATCAATCCGCGAACTCTTTCCCAATCACATCCAATGTGGAGAATTACTACACCGACTCTTGAAATCTCGCCAATGTAAATACGCACTCGCATCCCCAACACTACAAATCACCCCGACGAAACCCCATTCAAAAGAGCACGACAACTCGGAAGATACCCACAAAGGATACACACTGGTCGCGAGCATGGACAAGAAGAAGCCGTCGTACCTGCAAGAACACCCATTTCGTCATTACCCAGAATCAAGAAAGACCATCCAAGCAAGAACGCTCCCGAAAAGACTCGTGGGTCGAGGAGAGATCGGGGAACCAACCACTTGAAATCGACACCCCGGATAGCCATCGCGAGGAACGACCCGATCGAGAAGAATCCCTACCGGCGCATCAAGAATCCACCTTTTCCCCTCCAAATCGAAAACCCACCTTCCCCAGCAAGACCAATTTCAAAGGAAGGCCACAGAGAGAGAGAGAGAGAGAGAGAGAGAGATGGAAGGAACGCGAGCTCAGTCGACCAGTGATGTGAAGCCGAAGCAGAGCAGAGGCCGGCGGCGATGGCGACCCTTAAAAGAGGGGGGGACGGTTCTTGACGGCTATCGGCGGGGGTGTTATGACGGCGTTCGGAGTGCTTGATGATCAAATCAAATCAAACCGATCGACGACCGGAAGAGAGAGAAAGAAGAGAGAGAGAGAGAGTCGCCGTCGTATGTTTTTTCATCGTACGTGTCGCGTATTTCGAATTTAGTTTTCCCTCAACTCCCCTTTTCGTGTACCGGAAAATCGATAATTGCATTAGTGGACGACACGTCATACTCGAACCGCCGACGTGTCGGGCCCCGATTGGCGGCTGACCGGAACGCCTTATCTTTTCCTCTGCTTTTTTGCGCCTTTTTGACAGAAAAAAGCCCGCCTCCTTTCCGAATTTTCATTTTTCCTTGGCTTGCGAATTCCTTCCTCTTTTTTTATTTGAATGGAATTTTTTATTTCGTTTCTTTTTTCTTTTTGGTCGGTTTGTAAATTTGTTTTGTCCAATGATCATTCGCATTATGAGTAAATTAAGCGGGAGTACTTAAAAAAGCGAACTTTAGTGACTTTAGTATATCTGGACATGTACGGTCGAGAGGGAAAGAGCAGTTCCACAGTGCAAATTGCAATTCTCAAGATCAGAATTTGATGGACTGAATATTACACCAAGAGTCAAGAAATGCAAAAGCGTTTGATGGGGGGTTGAGCTGCTTAGACCAAACGTACACACCAGCTGCAGCAGCTGCAGCTGACCAAAGTTCTCATTGATCTGGCATCAGAAGAGCCCTCCAGAATTTTGTGATTTTCCTTCCCACCTCAACTCACACAAGCTAAAACCACAAAAGCCAAGTACCCCTGCCCCAGCTTTGCTCGGCATCTCCTCGAACGGGTCGCATTTCCCATAATAGGAACGAATGCCTTCCTCACTGATCTCTGTGTATCTGCACTGATGCCGTCCGAAAGGAAAGGATAGTTTGTACCTGCAAAAATCATTTGACTGTCAGATGTGAGGAGTTCCTAGGAGGCATTGACAATTGAGCACAAGACCAGATTTGCAACAAAGCACGAGAGTTAGGTGGGATTATCTGTAACCAGACAATCTAAATACTTGAAGAGGGTAATTTTACAAGAGGTGGTTTAAAATCAATGTGACTTAGTAGTTTCGGCATGATCCAAATTTCAAATGGGATACGGTGTCGTAAAATCAGCAGAGAACACAGATTGGGCATACGAGGTCAATCATTATGCGAAAAGGCCATGCTTCTCCATCTCATGGGTTTATGTGACCAAATCCTTCCGTGGGATCTGTCACAATACATTGAATTCGAATATTGAAAGCCATCCTATTCTCAACGGGAGGCCACACGAAGAACCAGAAATTAGAGAACCAAGCATTTCCAGAGGTAAAGAAGGAAATTAGTCATCTGATGCCTCAAAAGAAAGAGAGCAAATTCCATGATGAATATTTTAATGAGAAAGAGTAACTCATGAAGCGACGTTGGGAGGCTGGCCCAAAACATATAAATGCAAAGCAAAAGGCTCCGTTTCCATGATTGACTAAAAATGGAATTCTGCACATTGCTTTGTTATGGAAAGCAAAAATGATTAGACACCAAAGAAACATATAGAGATGGATATCATTTCCTTAGAACAAAAGTGACAATTGCAGACTGCAATACGACATTTTGGAAAAGTAGAGTGGAAGATGATTATAAGAACAACTGAAGATGAACTCCAACAGGTTCACAGATACAGACTTACTACTTTCTGAATAAGTGAACGTCAACTCCAACATGAACCAAACTTTTCCTCCCAAGTTCCAGATGCAAGAGATTTAAAACCGAACCATATAAGTTCATTAACAGCAGCTAACTGATGAGGCCTGAAATTATCAAGACCAAGTCCTTAAGGTGCAATATTGTTTCACATGATTGGTAGTGTCAACATTATACCTAAGATGACAGGGCCAGCACAGCAAGAAATATAAAATTTAGTTAAGAGTTTTCCCTCTTACAGGGCCTTTGCCCTCTACATATTCAAATGTCACAGGTTTAGTCTGCAACCTCTATGTTTTGAATAAGAGAAGGCTGGGATACCTCATACTAAGTATAGATTTTGAGAGAGAGTATACAATTCAGGTACAACTTGGTGAATTTAAGCATTTATAAACAGCAGATGCAGGCTGTTTATAAGTTGGTATGCTGCTGGCATCGACAAATCTGACCTCTCCGGGAGCAAAAGAAAGCTCTCTGTGCCTGAAAAACTTGACAAAATGAAGCAACAAAGACCACTGTTTACAAGATTTATGTGTCATTTAAATTTAATAACATCTACCTCCGAAGGTCAAGGCCAACTATGCCAGCTTGTAAAACTGACAAATTGTCAGAATCAGGCGAGACGACGATTATGGTGTCTTCTGAGTACTGGGTCTCAAGAATTGACATAAGTTGTGTGACGCGAACGAATACGTCTGCAACACTCTCATTAGGAGTCCCATCATCTATGGGAGGAGGCTTGATCCTTGGAGAGATGCTGTCAGATGCATATACCTAACGCTATCATGGATGAGAGTTCGTCCAGTTACAAAGAGAAGGAAACACACACATAAATGAGCACGTGGACTCATAAACAACAAGTATCCAGTAGAAGAGATGGTTAATCCTCTCCAGGTATGCATTAACATAGAACCCTCCACCAAATATTCCACTCGGCAAGGTATGAACAATACTTTCAAGTATGAGAAAAGCTAATAACGTGGAAATAACAACATTCAATCATACTAAGCAAATACAGCGTTGCTCTCCTCTTACCTCTGAAACAGAGTCAAGGTTCTTCCCTTCATAGGCTCCCAATCCCCTGGCATCTAGGAAGGTATACTCTGGGACTATGTAGCTGCAATTGGATAATGAAACAATTGGAGTGACAAGTAAACATAAAAACATGATTTTTTTTTGCCAACAGTGATCGCAGCATCATTATGACATCCAACTTCAGAATTCTAACTACAGAAGTGCATGTTCCATTCAAATCAGATAAGCAAGAAGGATAAGAGACCATAGCTTGACTTCTAAGTTCACCACAGCTTGACAATGGAAAACCAATTGAACCAATTTAATTGGAATTGGCTGAGTTGAAACTCGTGAATTCTTTTGTAAAAAATTACCATACCACATACCTGCGCTTCTATAACCAAAACAGAGGTTTATGAGTAAAACCCTATGCAATTTAATTTAAGTCCAGTGACTTGAACTTCTAAAGCCTCTTCGCATACTGGTTTCAAAGAGGTTAACAACTCACCTCCGACTGATCCCGTTCACTGAAGCAATGATTTCAGCAGCTTGGTAAGCTCTCTGAGTGATAGAAGGCCAAATCCAACAATTCCTTTCACACGCCCCCATCTCCTTCAAATCGAAGGCTGCCCGAACCATCTGCTTCTTCCCTTTCTCCGACAACCCGCTATCAACCGACGTCTTCGCGACCGGATTAGTGTTGATTATCCCCAGGCTTTCATACTCAGACTCCCCTGCCCTCACCAAGAAATACCTTCCCACAGCAAATACACCAATGAATACATTGTCTGTGCCCCTAAACTTCACATTTTGAACAAAATGCAAGCACAACTCAACCATAGTAAACTAAAAGGCACAGCTTCTTGAGACGCGAGAATTGGAAAGGACAGGACTTCCAATCAAAAACTGCCTCAAGCAACAACAACCACCAGCAATTCATAGCAAAACCAACACGGCAAGAACAATACACGAGCAAAATCACAACAGAGGGTCACTCTCACTCTCACCTATTGGTAAGCTGAGGAGGGGCCATCATACTCAGACTCCCCTGCCCTCGCCAAGAAATACCTTCCCACAGCAAACCCACCAATAAATACATAGTCCGTGCCCCTAAACTTCACATTTTGAACAAAATGCAAGCACAACTCAACCATAGTAAACTAAAAGGCATGGCTTCTCGAGACGTGAGAATCGGAAAGGACAGGACTTCCAATCAAAAACTGCCTCAAGCAACAATACCCACCAGCAATTCATAGCAAACCCAACACGGCAAGAACAATACATGTTAAATGAGCAAGATCACACTGTGCCCCTAAACTTCACATTTGAACAAAATGCAAGTACAATTCAACCGTAGTAAACTGAAATGACAGCTTCTTGAGACGTGAGAATAAAAAAGGACAGGACTTCCAATAAAAAACTGCCTCAACCAACACTAACATTAGCAATTCATAGCAAACCCAACACGGCAAGAACAATATACGTTAAACGAGCGAAATCACAAACAGAGGGTCACTCTCACTCTCACCTATTGGTGAGCCGAGGTGGGGGCATCATACTCAGATTCCCCTGCCCTGGCCAAGAAATACCTTCCCACAGCAAACCCACCAATAAATACCTAGTCCGTGTCTCTAAACTTCATATTTGAGCAAAATGCAAGCACAATTCAACCGTAGTAAACAAAAATGCACAGCTTCTTGAGCCGTGAGAATAAAAAAGGACAGGATTTCCAATCAAAAACTGCCTCAAGCAACACTAACACCAGCAATTCATAGCAAACCCGACACGGCAAGAGCAGCATACGTCAGAATGAGCAAAATCACAAACAATGGTCACTCTCACTCTCACCTATTGGTGAGCCGAGGAGGGGGCATCTGGAAGAGGCCGCGGGCGTCAGCGACGGGCGAGAACGGAGACGCGAGCTCGCCGGCGACGAGGAGAGGAGCGACGGGGAAGACGAGGGCGGCGAGGAGCTGCCGCCGAGAAGCGAGTCTGAGGTGAAAGCTCTCGTCTTTTCGCGGAGGGAGCGGCGGCGATGGAGGACGCACGGAGGTGTTGCAGGTGGACGCTGTCAGCATCGTCGTCTTCTTCGTCAAATAATTCGCATGGAAAAATCTCTAACGAGAGGAGCTCCCTCTTTGCGCCCAATCTAATTTTTATTTTTCAATCTATATATTTTTGGAATCATTTTTTTAATTTTATTTTTAACTTTGATATTTTGTTCCCTTATCACGGTCACGAGAATATGAAAATTTGACGTGGAGCCATATGAAATAATTTGACTTTTTGGTTTATAGATTTTTGCCAAGTTTAACAAACGGAATAGCATGCCTGAATTCAAAATACAAAAAGAAAATGACAAACATAGTATGAAATTTTTTCCATCTTCCCATCTGAGGTTAAGAAAAGGAAGGAGCAATTGAGTAATGCTAGACTTGGCGCAGATTTAAGTAAGTCGAATCGTGTCCAATCTAGTGAAAGTTTTGTCATGTAACTACTTTACTCAATATGTTGATTGGACATTATTTAAGAAATCAAGTCATTAATAAAAGAAGTTTATTAATAAATGTTCCAATGGCACTTGTTATATAACAAATTAAGGAAAGCTTGTAGTCGGGTTTCTTTCATGTTATGTGTGCAAAACCTTTTCTCTTTTTTGGTATGAAAAAGGGTTGAAAATCGAATATTAAAATTAACGTTGAAAATCTGTTGTCCTGCTAAAATAACGGGGAGAAAGTTGTGTGTATGCAGATGAGAACTACAAGCACATGGGAAGCACAAGCAGCTTGACAGGAGCAACAAAAAGTAGCTGACATGAGCATCAAAACAGCGGGAGCACAATGATGCTTCCACTGACTGACATTTTCATTCTTACTCGATGCAAATTAAATTAGCTTGCACCTTAGATCTATGCATAAAAACATGATTTCAATTCTAATTATACACCGTATCTATGTCTCTAGCTTTCATTAGTCTACATTAATATTTCAGAGACTCTATCTAATGTTTGGTTTTTACACTGATTATTTTGAAAATTCAAAGTAGTTCACATTTTATCTCAAGCCTCAAATCTCTTACATGTATAGCATCAAGGGGATATTGTTAAGAAAACGGTTTCTACTACTGACAAAGCTATCTCTTACTTTTTGTAGTTTGGTAGATGCCAGTGTTGTTTCAGGTCAGATGGCTATTGATGGCTCGACACCATCGAAACTGTCATTAGCACCACTAAGTGAGAGAACTTGAAAGACTAGGACTTTAAGGGTGAAAAAGTGGAAGAGAACGAAGAGTTCGTGAGGACACGGAGGTGAACAGATCCGCCGAAGTCTAATTCATATAGTTGGAAAAATCGATAGAGTTTGATAAACCCAAGAATTGTCAACTGGACCCCTAGGTAGAGCCAATTTAAGTTGATAAAAGCTACAACTTATATCAAATTGAGAAGATCACTCTTAGATGAGTGACATAATAAAGACCCAGATTTTCTTTGATCGTGATTGCGCATTTAAAGGAATTTGATAGCTGATCACAAGCTTGGAATTGCAAATTTATTTGCTTTGAAGAGAATCAAATCTATTACTCATCGTACAATTGGACAAGGATTATTTCCAAACTCGGAGACTATTCATGGAAGTGGCAAGATTGTTAAAAAATATGATTGCTTTTGTTGTAATCTACAACAGCTACTTTGATTATCTCGAAGATTAGTCAAAAGTCAACTTGAATATTGATGACTATAAAAAGGACCAAAATGAGCCAATCTGAACAGAGATGAACTACGCGAATTACGAGGATACTGACACTCACTTTGTGATCGATTGACTGGCTCATTGAGAGTCATGCACTGATTGTTAATCATGTGAGAAGTATACAAGGACTATAATGGTGCGTGTATTCTTGGTAGTGCGATCAACCATTTTTGGGTAGAGCAGTATATCTCAAGAGTCACTAGTAAATATATAACTATATTTATTGCCCATTTTAGGTGTTTTAGTATTTTAGGTATATTAGTACAATTTTCTATTTAATAAAATTTTATTAGAGAATGATGGAAGGGGAAGAAAGACATAAAAAAGAAATCAATTAAAAAATAGAAGGAAATAAAATAAAAGCAAAGTAGACTAAAGTGTTACGAGATATTTTTACCATTTTTGTTTTGTAAAATTCGTGATTCATATAAGCGTCTATACCAAACAAAATATATAAGATGATATAAATATATCTCACTTAATTATTACAATCATCATACAGCAGAGAGGATATAGCAAAATCCTATATTCTATCTTATTCTGGTTAGAAATCCGAATGACTAAACGTAATCTGAAAATTTTGTCATATAACCACTTGATATATCGATTTGACATTGTATAAGAAACGAAGTTATTAATAAAAAGAAATTTTATTAATAAATTTTCCAATGGCACTTATTATATGAAAAATTAAGGAAAGCTTGTAATCGTATTTCTTTCATGATATGTGTGCAAAACCTTTTTCTTTTTTTGCTATAAAAAATGGTTAAAAATCGAATATAAGAATTAACGTTGAAAATCTATTATCCTACTAAAAAGGGGGAGAAAGTTGTGTGTATGCAAATGAGAACTACATGCACATGGGAAGCACAAGCAGCTTGACAGAAGCAGCAAAAAGTAGCTGACATGAGCATCAAAACAGCGGAAGCGCAATGATGGTTCTACTTACTGACATTTTCATTCTAACTCGATGCAACTTAAATTCGCTCGCACCTTAGATCTCTACGTAAAAACATGATTTCAATTCTAATTATACACTGTATCTATGTCTCTAGCTTTCATTAGACTACATTAATATTTCAGAGACTATATCAATTGTTTGGTTTTTACACTGATTATTTTGAAAATTCAAAGTAGTTCACATTTTATCTCAAGCCTCACATCTCTTACATGTATAGCATCAAGGGGATATTGTTAAGAAAACGGTTTCTAATACTGACAAAACTATCTCTTACTTTGTAGTTTGGTAGATGCCAGTGTTGTTTTAGTTCAGGTGGTTATTGATGACTCGACATCATCAAAATTATCATTGGCACCACTAAGTGAAAAAACTTGAAAGACTAATTCATATACTTGCTCGATAAAAATCAGTCGAGTTTGATAAACACAAGAATTGTCAACTAGACCACTAGGTGGAACCAATTTAAGTTGATAAAAGCTATGACTTATATCAAATTGAGAAGATCACTCTTTGACGAGTGACACAATGAAGACCCAGATTTTCTTTGATCAAGGAATTTGACAGCCAATCACAAGCTTGGAATTGCGAATTTATTTGCTTCGAAGAGAATCAAATCTATTACTCATCATACTATTGGACAAGGATCATTTCCTAACTCGGAGACTTTTCATGGAAGTGGCAAGATTACTAGAAAATATGATTACTTTTGTTGTAATCTACAACAGCTACTCTGATATCTCAAAGTTTAGTCAAAAGTCGACTTGACTATTGATGACTATAAAAAGGACCAAAATGAGCCCAAGTGAACAGAGATGGACCACGAGAATTACAAGGATACTTCACACACTTTGTGATCGATTGACTGGCTTATTGAGAGTCGTGCACTGATTGTTAATCATGTGAGAAGTATACAAGGACTATAATGGTGCGTGTATTCTAGGTATTGCGTAGAGCAGTAAATCTCAAGAGTCACTAGTAAATTCCAATCTTATCGGTGGCTATAAGTCTGAAATAGTAGACGTAGAGTTACTCCAAATAAAACCATTATAAATTTGTGTGGATTTAACTATACCTATTTACTTGTTACTTCATTTATTTGATAAAAGCAATGCGCATGTAGTTTATGCATATATCGAGTTTATTCCTACACATATAAACTTGTTTCTACTCATTTCAACAAAAATGTTGTCAAGTTTGTTAAATAACCTATTCATTCCCTCTAGGTTATATCACTAGCCACAATAGTTTGCGCACTCGAATGATTGACTAAAAATTGATAAAGACTGCTTGCAAATGATTTATCAATAAAGACAAAAGGAAACGAAATGGTTTTAGATTTATCTAGTGTAATCAAGTCTCCATATCAATAATATCTTTGGTTTGCAAAAATAATATATTTTCTCACATTTTATTTGGTTTCTAATCGGCCCATATTAGATTAATGGCGACTTCTAAATGAATTAAATTGCATGTTTAATTGATTAAATTAAAATCCAAAATTGCGATTGATATGGGATTGGGAATAATTTATTAACTTTCTCTTAATGGTTCACCTTTGAAAAGGTCACAACAAACCCAAATTGAATAGTCTTTTGATATATTTAAGTAAAGCATGGGGCTGGCATCAACCATGAACTATGGACTAATAAGATCAATGATGGCTTTAAAGTGATGATCTCATGATAATCAAATTGTTTTGCGAAGTTGAGTCCCAACCACGATGCTCAAAGTTCAGCCCATGACAACAAACATATTCCAATGAATGTGGCAAAACCATCAAGTTACCCCATTCATTTCAAAACAATCCTCTTACACCCACAACTCCCGGGCTGCCTTTAAAGGCCCATCGGTTATTTGGTTTAATCCACATGCATAATCCAATTATCATCAAGTTATTCACAAACAAAGCATTGATGATGTCCTCCACGTGAATTTGAATTACTTGTCTTGGATTCGAAAGGAAACAAAAATTATCCCCAAAAAAGCGATTGGTTTTAGTAATGCCAAAAAAAAACTCACGCTCCAATCATAACGACAATTCAGTCGTCTTGGACCAATAATAATAAAAATATATATATTCATTCTTAATGCATCGATTGTGCATAGTGCTAGAAAGACAACGATTTCCAAATGACAAGCCATATTTTTCTATAAATTTAACCGGTGCTTTAGGATACTCGTTAACAAAATTAAAATAATAATAATAATAATAATAATAATAATAATAAATAAATAAATAAATAAATAAATAAATAAATAAATAAAGGAGTCATACGAGAGTCAATGCCAAAGCACATGCACCACGTGGCGACATTATGGAGCACAGCTGTTGTAAATTAATACTTTAGAGGGCGTGGTGGGAGCATAAATGGCTGCACTCCCTCGCTATCCATTTTTGCACGCAAAGTAGTCAGCGGGCATCAATTTGCCAACGCCATTTAGGTCGGTTTCAACCGCAAAAAACTTATTGCAGTTTAAAACACTTTCCGCCATCCCGCTTTGTGCAATTAGTACGTGAAAATCAATTCGACATTCCATAAATTAGCATATTATATCCAAAAAAAAATAGTAAATTTGCATTTTCCCTTCGGAAAATTAATCTAGAAAGTGATGCTACGAGTGATTATTCACTACGACTGATTTGTAAAAAATCGACATGATAATAAACAATGCGATCGGGTATGTTAAGGTCGTTTGGAGAATACATTCGATTTTTCGAGGGGCGGTGAATTTTGACAATTTTTTTAAGAAAGATTTCCACTACCCATTATTTATATTAGTTCTTTTCATTCCATTTCAGCTATCTAATTTTTCAAATAATGGGGATGATCTTTGTGCCCTTCTTGAATCCGTTGCTCGGGCTCCGAGATGGTTCTTGTTTTCCGATATATTCTCTGCCATGTCGAATTAAACTTGCTTTATCAGCCCCATCACTTCGTGCTTCATACTCTGCAGCCCTCATTAAGATAATAATATTATCTATGACAAGTTAATTAGCAATGTAACACATGCCATACAACAACGATCAATTACAAACTTTCTTATATGTAACAATTTGTAGGTAAAAAAAAGGAGCTTTATTCCATCATCAATTTTTGCATTTAATTGGAAGATGTTACTGTTAACGATATTAGGGATGTTCGCAATATTTTTATATCTTTTAGAGATATATAGAATATTTTCTCTAATTTTCTATATCCATTTTGATTATACACGTCTGATTTGATTTCCTTTGATTTCCTCTCTTTCAACCTATAAATAAATTGTCCCCGTACTCTTTTATATATATGAAAATATACTAAAATAATTTGTAGGTCAAAAAAAGGAGCTTTATTTCATCATCAATTTTTGCATTTAATTGGAAGATGTTACTGTTAACGATATTAGGGATGTCCGCAATATTTTTATATCTTTTAGAGATATTTAGAATATTTTCTCTAATTTTTTATATCCATTTTGATTATACACATCTGATTTGATTTCCTCTCTTTCAACCTATCAATAAATTGTACCCGTACCCTTTTATATATATGGAAATATACTAAACTCTCATAATTCTCTCTTCCGCATTTCAACCGTTACAAATTTATTGTATATTAATAGCGGTTAAGACAGTTATAAAGCCGTTTTCGAATATTACAAGAACGTTATAGATTAATGACGAACGAAAACCGTTACAAATTTTTAACAGTAAGAAGCCGTTACAAAAAACAATAGCTTTCGATAATTCAAAACTTAATCGAAATGTACTCAACACACTGTTCTAGTGCAGCACGATCCACAATTGAAGAAAAGGGAAGAGAAAGCTTGCAAGGCATTATTCACTCATGGCTTCATGTCTCTCGCAATAAAAGACGGCAAAATCATGATGAGCGTGCATGAATACTCATGACTATTATTATTATTATTCTTATGGGTGTCCATTTCCGTCAACCTACGCAAAGGCCAAAATGTACATAATTCACGAAAAAAACAACAACAACGAATATGATTGAAAAACAAAGTGGAAATAACTTGGCACGACGGAAACCCTAAGGACACTTTCATCATTATAGACCAGAAGACAGAAGTAAAAGAGGAAGGAAAAAAAGCAGAAAAGCGAAAGCGCCCTCTCTCTCCTTCGATTTCTCCCTTATAAATACGATCTTCTCGATATCTCACTCTCACTCACCCCCTCTCTCTCTCTCTCTCTCTCTCTATCTCAAATGGACTGCAAACGCAGCCGGATCTGCCTTCTGATCTTCTTGCTCTCGTCCCTTTTCACTTGGAATGTAGATGCGGCGACGGCGACGGGAGCCGCCGCCGCAGACTCGCCCGGCGCGGCGGCCAGGCCGAACCCTTTCGCGCCTAAAGCCGCCTTCCTCCGCTACTGGAAGGCGCAGGTCTCCGGCGGCGGCGCCCCGCCGCCCTTCCTCCTCTCGAAGGCCTCCCCGCTGTCCGCCGCCGCTGCCGCCCTCCTCGCGAAGCTCGCCGCGGGGAACTCGCTCGCCTCGCACCTCCGCCTCTTCTGCTCCCTGGCCGACCTCTTCTGCTCCTTCGACGAGGGCCTGACGAGCCGCGGGAAGGACGTGGACGGGGACGCGAACTTCGCGGTGTACGCCAACAAGCGGTTCTCGGGGTACGGCACGGGCCGACTCGGAGGGGCGGACTCGTTCAAGAACTACTCGGAGGGGCTCAACACGCCCGACTTCTCCTTCAAGAAGTACACCAAGGAGGGCTCGGGCCACAGCGAGGGCTTCGCCAACTACGCGACGGACGGCAACGTCGCCAACAGCAGCTTCGCCAGTTACGCGTTCGGAGCCAACGACGGGTCCGGCGACTTCAAGAATTACCACTTGAGAGTGAACGTGCCGAACCTGCTATTCACCACCTACGACTCGGACGGTAAAACTTGTTTGATTATCGAACCTAATTCCCTATAGACATTCCTAGCTTGATAGATTCCGATTGATGATACGACCTTTCCGAACAGGCAACGATCACAAGCGGTCTTTCACGAGCTATAGCGAAGACGCCAACACCGGAGGCCAGTCCTTCACGAGCTATGCCAAGCACGGGAACAGCTCCCCGACACAGTTCGCCACCTACAGCGGCGACTCGAACACGATCTCCTCGACCTTCTCGGGCTACGGGCTGCTAGGCAACGCTGGAAACGAAACGTTCACGAGCTACGGTGGGAACGCGAATGACCCGCATAGCACTTTCAAGGGCTATAGCACCGGCGGGAACTCCGCCACGGAGAGCTTCACGAGCTATCGGAACAAAGCCAATGTCGGCGACAACTCGTTTCAGTCCTACGCCCGGAGCGCCAACTCCGCCAAGACGACATTCACGAATTACGGGAAGTCGTTCAATGAGGGCAACGACACGTTCAAAGAGTACGGCAAGGGATCGAAAGGCCAGACCACGATCGATTTCAAGTCGTATAGTGTCGATCGAAATTTCAAAGATTACGCCCAGAAGGGTGTCACGTTCTCTGGTTATAGCAACGTTTCAAGCGAAGCACAGCTATCGTCACCTTCTTCACGTACCATCAGTGGTAGCTCCGTAAATAGGTGGGTCGAGCCGGGCAGATTCTTCAGGGAGTCCGAGTTGAGGCCAGGGACCGTCATGCAAATGCCCGACATCGTCGACAAGATGCCCCGAAGGTCGTTTTTGCCCCGGGCCATCGCGTCGAAATTACCGTTCTCGACCCAGCGGCTGCGGGAAGTGAAAGACCTGTTCGCCGCGCAGGAGGGCTCGGCCACGGAGCATGTGATCCTCAACGCACTGCACGAGTGCGAGAGGCCACCGAGCCGGGGTGAGACGAAGCGGTGCGTCGGGTCGGCAGAGGACATGGTCGACTTCGCGTCGTCCGTCCTCGGCCGCGGCATCACGGTCCGGACGACAGAGAACGTCAATGGGTCGAAGCAGAAGGTCGTGATCGGCTCGGTCAGAGGGATCAAGGGCGGAGAACCGACCGAGTCGGTGTCGTGCCACCAGAGCCTATACCCATACTTGTTGTACTACTGTCACGCCGTGCCTAAAGTGAAAGTTTACGAGGCCGAGATTTTAAACTTTGTGGGGATGAGTAGGATTAACCACGGGGTCGCCATATGTCATCTCGACACGTCGTCGTGGAGTCCGGACCACGGTGCATTTGTGGCGCTTGGGTCCGGACCCGGGCAAATAGAGGTGTGCCATTGGATCTTCGAGAATGACATGACGTGGACGGTCGTGGATTGAGCGAGGAATCGCCCGATTGAGGCGGGTCCATGTGCTCAAATAAAAATGGACCGTGTGATCTGGTGGGATTCATGTGGTACCTACATGAACCCACCATTGTTAATATTTTAGATTCAATTTAGTTCATATTCGACACTCAATGATAATTTCTCGAGCTTTGCTTTTTTCCATTTCATCCATTCTTCTCGGAATCAAAGGTTGCAATATTGGTTGGACCATAAAGCTTTTCCCTTCTATGGTTGCTCTATTTTATTTTTTTTATTTGGTTTTTTGGGTTGTGCTTTCGTTCCATGGTTGATGACTTATTCAATCGAAGTGAAGTGAAATGAAACTGCTTTTTTTTTTTTTTTTCCCTTTTTGTTACTGTTACCAAACTTCGAAATGCCGCCAAACCCTTACAAAAATTTTGAATTTGACCGATGCTTTTTAGCATGTTGAACAAAAGCAACAATTGCAGCAATGAAATTCCGTTCTAAAGAACTCCATAAAGTACTGTCGGTAAATCTATTGCGAATAAAGTAATAAATAAGGAAAAGAAAAGTTGCCAAAGCTGAATTGAGCTGAAACCTTTAGCCAGAAATGTTCGGAAAAAGCTAAAGGGAATTCTCTCTTTAGGCAAATGCAAAAGAGAGGAAATCCGATGTTTCTTGAATTTGATTTCCAGATGGAACAAAAATCCTACAATACAAAGGTTATGTCCTCTTGTCTTGTCCCATTCATTCCCCCAGGCAACACAAACCTAAAGAAAAAGAAGAAAGAGGTCTCGAGTTTCTTCGGATGATTTCCACTTTCTCGGCAATTCAAGAAGAAGCGGCCATTGAATTGACAGAAAGCGCGCGTGTTCTGCGAGTCTCGGACGCTGACAAAAGCATGCTACATCTCCATGGATCCATGCAGCTTTAAGTGCAACCAAAGGAAAGCATGCAAAAATTCATATTAAATTATTAAATTTGTGTTCTTGTTACCCCGACAGATAAATATCATGCAGAAGATTCTTGATTGTTCTCCTATGATGGCTTCCCTTGGAAGAAACTGGTCCAGACACTATTTTGTTGAGCTACATCTTGCAGTCAAGCACCATCCCATCTTTGCAACCCAATAAACAAAGACCACACATCGTCCTGTCTCTATATCCTGTCTAAAGTAATGTCGCCCGTCGCGGTTTCTTTAACACACACGACCAGAAGGTTCATTTGTGATTTGACACACGATTCGCCCTTGTCTTTTTAAGTGTGCGGGCGGCTTAAAAAATTGCCGTTTAGCTTTCATTTATTTCATGAAAAATAAATAATTTAAAAAAAATAATTGCTCATTTCATTTATAAAGATGAATGAAATGAAATTTTTTTTCACAATTTCAAGCGATACAAATAATTAAATTCACAAAAATATATTTTAAATCATTCATTTTCTGCAAAACAAATGAAACTTTTTATGTCGAAGTTTTGTCCGCTATTAGTATAATTTGAAAATTCTTCTGGATATGTTTGTTTGGGGGAAAATTTTATGATAAAGGAAAATATTATCTAGGATTATTTTTCAGGAAAATGGATAGTTTTCTTTTATTTGGCGATATATGACCAAAAACGTTTTTTAGTGTTCGGATCTCATTTGGAAAATAATTTCAATATCATGATTTTATCATAGGCAAAAATAAATAAATGAATTTTAACTCTTTTTTTTTTTCTTTTTTTTCTTTTTTTTCTTTTTTTTTTTTTCTTTCCTTTTTCTTTTTCCTTCTTCCTCTACTGATCATCGAACCTCAACGCTAGTTGGCAACAGGCCACAAGTGAGGCTCGACCTTGCCAACCTTGGGCAAGGCTCAAGCTGTCATCGACCGTCGTCAAGGCCTGACAATTGAGAGGAGCAATCTTGAAATGTTATTTTTCACTTTTTTAAATTTAGGAATTCACTTTCTTAATTTTATGCATGAAAATCTCCATGAACCAGAAAGTATTTTTGATTAATTAGTCATTTTCAGTGAATCAAATGGGTGAAAGTCAGAAAAACTAATTTCTAACATACACTTTTCCTATCAAAACCCACACCCATTAACCCATGGTCAAGATACAAAGGAGGCGGCAAATGGGTAGAAACTAGTCGTGCGTATATATATAAACTATGCATGATTCATATCCATCCAAGCAAATCAAGAGTCCAGTGTTTCGAAGAAGTTGTTTTCTTAACGCATCAAGGGTCCAAGGGCTCGAGAACAAATCCCGTGGGCCAATTTAGAGTATAACCCAACACAGTTTTACGTACTTATGGCCCTTTGTTTCTGTAGTTTTGGCTTCTCAGTCAGAGAAAATTCGGTCGAATAAGCGAGTGCAGATGCATATTACTCTTGGTGTACTTAGATAAGAAATCAAAACATGGTTCAAAATTAAGGCAGAAAGAGCTAGATACATCTTGCTAAATGAATTATAGTCGAATGAATCGTATAATGATTTTTTTCTTCATGCAGTGATTCGGTAGATTTACGCCGCCCAAGTCTAGCGGGACTAAATGATTACGGAGAAATTACTGTATCACAACATAGACTGAAATAGTTACACCTAATAGAAATCAATACGTTGTTTTAGCAATGTTAAATTTCTTTTTTGAATTGTGTTAACCATTCAAAAGAGGAAGATAGTACAATTTTCAATGCATCAATTGTGCCGATGATATATATACAATCTGATATTTTGAAAATAAAATGTTTTATCATCATAAATATACATGTATATGTATATTACGAGCATTAAAGCCTCTTGTTAACAAGACTATTTGAGGAAAAAAAAACACTTGAAAACATTTCTACACTCCCCTCTTAGGAGTGGCAGATAGAATTTATCTGCCGCTCACCAGTGGTTGAGGCCTTCCCCGGCATGTCGTGTAAAGGAAGGGTTTTCAGGACATTTTAGCTACTATGAAAGTATAGTGTGGTAAAATTGAAATGAAAACATGTATTTGCATTACGAAAATACTCAATGCTCAAAACTCAAAAAATCTCCGAACTTGCCTTGCACCAAAAGCTTTTCGAGGGTTTTGGAAATGGGGAAAAGTGTCCAAAAAGTCCTTAATTTTTTGTAGGCGACCAAGATGTTTTGTTAGCTTAGCCCATTTTTTTTTAGTAGGCATGCTCGCCTGATGTAGGAGTGAGAGGAGGGACAAAGGGATGTAAGACCACTGCCAATTCTTCTCAAAACTTAAGTTATTAAATGAAAAAATAATTTAATATTTAAATATTATATTGTTCCTTCTTACACTTAGTCAAATGTTTTTACATTAAAATTTGCCTATGATACAAACTAGGGGAAACAAAAATAGAATTTATAGCAAGTATGCTATCTCACACGCATGACCCTTTCTTGGCCTCAGAATAGGGACTGCCTATTAGTAATCAAATTCACTTTCGTTTTTTGACTCATATCATAGAAAATTTTAAAGTAGAAGAATTCTGATGTATAGGTTTCATATTATGGAAAGTGTAGAGCATACTACGAGGATTGATTAGAACATTTCTAGTTTTAAAAGAATCATATCAGCCAGAAAGGAAGAGGGGAAAGAGGTTTTAGGGATTCATGACAAATCACACAATATTAATTCTGGAGAGGGTATGTTGTGCCCCTTAACGGTTACATACGCTGTCTTATATAGGCATAAAACAACACGCGAGAATTTTACAAACTCCGTTTGGCCGACAAAAGCTAATTATTGGCACATGCTAAGCTTTTCTACTGGCAGATTGACTTTTGCACTTATTATCTTGCTTTTTTCGGTTCTAGTACAATGCTACAATACTAAACAATACATAAACAGTGCCAAAGAATACATGAACAGTACTTTAGGTCAAATTTTTTGTCTCTGTCACATGATTTCTTTGCCTCATCTATTTTGTTTGGATAAGTCTCTAGTAAAGTCTTCTTTCCCTTCACTTATTATGCCTATCAATAGGCTCTATGTGCCGTTGTCCGAGTCATCCAAGTCTTCTCCATACCGCTGCCTCTATATTTTTTTAGCATTCTTTCGATTTCCAAAGCTTTAAGATGTTGGGTACTTATTTCATCTAGAGACTGGTATGAGCTGGATGGGATGTTAGGAGGATTGTGAGTTTTTTTTTTTTTGGATACTATTGCCTAAGCGTTTTGAGGAGCTTTTCTACTTCTTTAATTACTTTAGTTGACCTTGATCTTTTGGATGACTGGTGAGAACTTGTAAGAGCATCAACGGAGCTTACTAGAATACAAGGTTGGGGTAAATACCCAAGCTAGAGTAATGCACTTTCTTTGTCAAGACCTAGACTGAGTGTAAGCTGTAATTCATTATGATCAAAAGGATCTTGTGACAATGGTCCTCCCCATCAATCTTGTGATGATGAAGCTGGATCCTGTGAATTTGTTGGTGACTTAGAAATGCCTAGTACATCTATTCTATAGTGTTTTCTTCAGCAAGTATGGATTGCTGGATGGGTCGCGTGATAGTTATCACTATGATCCCAAGAAATAAGATCATCTTTTGTTGGCCATGCTTCTAGTAGAATAATTTGATTGTGTTGGCACAATATCCTTTGTAATTCTTGATACTATCGAGGATAAGTTGAGATTCTAGAAGGAAGTGTTGCAAAAATCTCATTTTGAATAGGTTGGGGCTTTTATGTGGATACTTCAACATCTGCTAGAGTTTACACATATCTCTACTAGGTTGAACAAATACCCACGGCCTAAAAAATAAAACAATAGTATAAAGGCCTACATGATGTGAGTTGGGTTTGAAAAATATTTTCTCATGCACCAAATGGTTAAAACCAACTAAACATGTCATCAAGATATTTATGCTTGGCTTCTCCTTGAATAATTTTACTGATAGTAAGAGGCATTTTGGCTATTGGAAACTCAATGGCAATAGTATAAAGATTAAACAAATAATAACAAAACTATTTAAGTTATTCTGGAAATTCTTCTTCTGGAAAGAAACTGAGAGGATGAATGAATGGGTATTGAAGGCAATTTGGGCTTGATTTCTCGGGCTTTGTAACCGCCTCTTGGATTTCTTATCACATGCATATTTATGGACATAGTAGCTATAAATTCTTTTGATCTGGATAGAAAATCAGCAAATATATTCTTTTTTCTTGCAATATGTTTAGTCTCAAAGAAATATTTTGAAAACCATTATGCCCACCTAAAAAGCTGTGGATGCGGAATTTGCTTCTGTTTGAACTTCAGCATCTGCGAGAATGAAGACATGTCCATCTCCACTAGGAAACGATGTTTTATAAGATGGAATTCAAACTTTTTGATGTCATATTTTACAGTCAATATTTCTTTGAATGTAGAGTGGTAATGCATTCCACTTTTATATCTACAAACTTGTCGCTTCCACCAATTTTTTCAAAAAGAACAGCAACCCAATATTCATCACTAGCGTCTGTTTGAAAGTACTTTTTTCTTGTAGAAGGGACTCGCAAAGGAGGTAGATGCTGGAAAATTTCCTTAAGTTTGCGTACAAACTTAGTTTGATGTGGTTCTCATGGAGGAGCATCTTTCTTGAAACAAAATCTCGGAGATAATTTACAATCCCTAGGAATTGCTTAACCTACTTATGAGAGAGATTTTCATTGGGAAACTTTTGCAATTCCTCATCAATATGAGACCAGGATAATAAGTTCCATTTTTAAGATGCATCCCAAGAAATTCTATTTCCTTTTGAGCAATGATTATCTTTTTTTGGGATAGCATGATGCCATGTTTTCGTACCAAATTTGCAAATTGGGCTAATAATTTACAACGAGAATCCTCATCTGGACTATAGAGGAAGATATTGTCAATGTAAATATGAGCATTGGCCAGGATGGGCTGGAAAATTCTGCACATAGCCTTCTGAAATAACAAATGAGCTGTTTTGAGGCCAAAAAGGAGCATTGTCCATTGGAAATGTTGATTCAGAATACAAAACCCAGTTTTGTACCTGTCTTTATGGCGAATTCCCAACTGCTAAAATCCAGTTTTAAGATTAAACTTAGAATACACTTTGGCTTGGGTGAGGCTAGAGAATAGAGAATTCCGATGTGGTAGAGGAAACTTATCATCCAACAAGAATCGATTGAGAGGTTGATGGTTGATAACCAGCCTCATCTTTCCTCTGTTTTGCTTCGCTCACTTATTAACATAAAATGTTTTACAAGCCCATTGATAATCTCAAAGCTCAATTAGTCCTTGATAAAGTAAATCCGAACATTCCTTTTATGTCAAAAGTAAATGTTCTAGCTTTGGTGGGATTAACATCCTCATTTTTCTTGAAAGGAAGATTGATGAAGAAGTCAGGATTTTTCACAAAAGGTTGGAACACTTTTGAACAAAGTTTGAATGAGAGTATGCAAATGCCCTAAGAAAGGTTTGTAGAATTGGCTCTAAAATGCTCATATGGATAGTGAAAAATCTTTGGATGTCTACAAATTCTTGGAACTGTTCTTTGAACAGTAGTCCATTAGGCACAATTCTAAGTTTAGAAATTTATCTAAGGATATCCTAGTTAATAATGATATCTTTATTTGGTGAACTCGAGTCAAGGATTTTAGTGGTGACTGAACATTGGGGAAAGAACTGGACGGTGATGGGTTTGCTTTGCATTCTTGTAGCAAAGGTATCTCTAGAAGCAGAGTTAAAATACCGGATGTATGGCGTCCATTATTTTTTTGAAAGTATTTTTGTATTGAGAATAGAAGCACTAGCTCCAGTGTTGACAAGTGCAACAAGATGAATAAGCTTGTCATAGTTAGATGGTAATATTTTTACGGGAAACATTTTTATGGGAAATACGAGAAGATAGAAGGAATAATGCACAAAGATCTTGAATTATAGGATGTTCAGGGAACAAGAATACATATTCTTCTGGCTCTTCTGATGAATTTTCAGTGTCACTAGTCCGTGACCATGTCTATATAGCGCACATAGTATGTTTAATTGATTTATCTTCCAAGGAGAAGATCGATTCAACATCATTAACTTGGAGTGATACTCCAATTTACTTCTTTATCTTCTAGATTAAATGGGAATTTCTTTCTTTAGCCTTTGGACAATTTTTTTGGCAAAATGACCTTTCTTGTTACAAATGTAACACCTATCAAATTTTCTACGTCTTCTAGAAAAGCTTTGTTTAGAGCGTTCTTTTCGTAAGAATTGCCATTTGCGCCTTTTCTTCGTATATTCTAAGGAAAATCTTTTGAAGTATCTTCGTCTTTTACATCAATCTCCACAAGAATGATCATCATAGGAGTCTTTCTTTGAACACTTGATTCTTAATTGAAGCTTTTGGCAAGGCCGGTTAAGTTCCTTATTGCTATTAAGATAACTTTTGAAAGCCTTTCTTCGAATACAAAGATCATCAAAAGTAAAATGTATCTCCTACTGGAGTTCTTTAAGAGGAACATTGGCAAAAATCTTCTACTTATTTTAAATGAATCTTTCCACCATTTGTCTAATTTCTTTTGGGATGGAAGCTAAGAAGACCTCTTTTAGGTTAGGATCAGGTCCCAAAGCATAGAATAGTTTAAACATGTTTTCTTTGAAAAAAATTTCTCTTCTCCTAAGCTCAATGAGACCTAATTTGCCAATAAAGAATTGGTGGATTATTCGGATTAGTTGATTAAAATTTATTTGGAGCAGAAATGTCATTTAATCCTGATCAGAAATAGTTCTCCGCCAATCTTTTAAGCTTCTAGTGAATCTGCTTATGAACCCGATTAGTATGTCATACACGTGTTCAACGTAAAGTTTTTTAATGTTTAGCCAAGCATGGAATTCTTGCAATCTATTTGACCATTTGGAATATGGAATGTCATCAAGTATGAAATAGTATTTTGAAGTCAAAGACTTTTGTTCAAGATTTGAGTCATGAGGATGTATTACACTAGCTCGGATGGATTTGATTCCATCTCTGCTTTAGGGGGGATCGGCCATAAAGATAGTAGGCACACAAATTACTAGTATTTGTGGTTCAAAAGTTGAAGTGATTTTGGGGGAAAGGGAATCTAATTTTGAGGCTGATTCAGAGGTATTTTGCTTGGCAGAATCAAATGCAACAATAGTTGGTATACTTTGTCCACTTTGGTCTCATAGGAAAGCCTCAAGTGGGTTTGAAACCATGTGAGCAGAGGGGGGTTTTGGAAAAGGTTCAGGAGTTGCTTCTTTTCTTTGCTAATTTTTCTTTACTTTTCTATCTCCCTAATATGGTTTTAAAGCGTAACTTTATCTCTTTGATCCTACTTTGTACCTTTATCAATAATTGAAGCAATTGATGTAGCCCTAGAATAATCCGCTTCCATTGAGATTGTTTGTCCAGGATGAGAAAATGGAGAAAGTGGAGCTAGAGGATGAACAAATTTTACATCTCGTAAGAGCTTGATTTGTTTCCTTAGTTTTTTCCATTTCAACCGTATGGTCTTCCAAATAATGATGAGAAACATATCTCCTAGATTCCATCTAGTGAAGTTTCTTCTAAAATGCCTCAAGCAATTTATTTTTGACCAAAGTTGTTTAATCCACCTTCTGGTCAACATGATTAAGATGGGCTTGGAAAGTTGAAACCTTGGTGTCGATTGTCTTGAGAATATTATTTGGGCCAAAGCATTTTCTGACTACCAATTCAGGATAGCTTCAGTGGCCATAACTTTCTTTTGCCTCCCATGGTCATCCATATTTGTCGGATTCAGGACTTTAGGGATATGACGAAATTAATTATGAATATCTATAAATTCTTCTAATGATAGGAATGGGGCATTAAAATTAGGTTTTTCCGGAGGTGGAAAGTTTGAGGATTGGAACATACAAACAGATGAAAGGACAGGTGGTGGTTTTGGTTTTGAGGAACATGAAGACTGAGGTGGTTCTTGTCATCTAATGAAGAAGAAGATGATAGACCGTCCAGAAGAAAGAAATAGTTAAAAGATAAACTTTACCCGAGATACCTTGATGGAGGCCCCACAGTCAGACCTCTTGGTGAAGATGGAGAAAAATATCAATTCATAGTCTCAGTCTTCATGTTCCCCAAAACCAAAACCACCACTTGTCCTTTCATTTGTCTACATGTTCAAATCCTCAGACTTTCCACCTCTAGAAAGATCTAATTTTAGTTCCCCATTCCTGGCATTAGAAGAATTTATAGATATTTGTAATCGATTTCATCATATGCCTAAGGTCCTGAATCCAACATATATTGATGATCATGAGAGGCAAAAGAAAGTTACGATCTGAAACTATCTTGAATTGGCAGTTAAAAAATGCTTTGTTTAAAATAATGTTCTCAAGACAATCGATGCCAAACTTTTAACTGTCCAAGCCTGTCTTGATCATGTTGACCAGAAGGTGGATCAAACGGCTTTGATCACAAATAAATTACTTGAGACATTTCAGAAGAAACTTCACCAGATGGAATCTAGGATATATGTTTCTCATCATTATTTGGAAGACTAGACGGCTGAAATGGGAAACTAAGAAGACAAATAAAGCCCCTGCAGGATGGCAAATTTATTGATCGTCCAGATCCACTTTCTCCCCTTTCTCAACCTCAATAAATGATCTCAATGGAAGCGAGCCCTTCTAGGGCTACATCAATTGCTTCAATTATTGATGAAGTTCCAAAGTAGGATCAAAGGGATATTATTACGCTTCAAAACCATTAGCAAGGAGGTAGAAAAGCAAAGAAAAATTAGTGAAGAAAAGAAACCAACTCCCGAACCTTTTTTGGAACCTGCTTCTGCTCATATGGTATCAGACCCACTTGGGACTTTCTTGCGAGATCAAAACGGACAAAGTATATCAACTATTGCTGCATTTGATTCTTCCAAGCAAAATACCTTTAAATCAGTCTCAGAATTAGATTCCATTTCCTTTGAAACCACTTCAACTTTTGAACCACAAACGCCGGTATCTCGTGTGCCTTCTATCTCTATGACCGATCCCCCTGAAGTAGAGATGGAATCAAATTCATACCAGCTAGAAGTAGTACATCATCATAACTCAAATCTCGAACAAAAGTCTTTGACTTCAAAATATTACTTCACACCCAACAACATTCCATATTTCAAATAGCTAGATTGATTGCAGGGATTCCATATTTGGCTCAACACCAAAGCACTTTCTGTTGAACCCCAGTATGGCATACTGACCAAGTTCGTGAGTAGATTCACTGGAAGTTTAAAAAATTGGTGGAGAACTATTTCTAACTAAGATCAAATGACATTTCTGCTCCAAATAGATTTTCATTAGGTGATTTGAGTTATCCATCGATTCTTATTGGCGAACTAGAAAATCTTCTTAAGCTTAGAGAAGAGAATATTTTGGAAGAAAATTTTGCTCTCCTAGAAGAAATTATCTTACTAGGCATTTCCAAGAAATGTTTAAACTATTCTATGCTTTGGGAGCTTATCCTAACCTAAAAGAAGTCTTCTTAGCTTCTATGCCAAAAGAAATTGGACAAATGGTGGAAAGATCTATAAGCAGAATATTTTTGCTAATGTTCCTCTTTGAGAACTTCAACAGGAGATACATTTTGCTCTTGATGATCTTTATATCCGAAGAAAGGCTTTCAGAAGTTATCTCACGAGCAACAAGGGACTTAACTAGGCTTGCTAAAAACCTGAGTTAAGAATCAAGTGTTCAAAGAAAGACTCCTGTAATGATCCTTCTTGGGGAGATTAATGTAAAAAATGAAAACACTTTAAAAGATTTTCCTTAGAACATACGAAGAAAAGGCGCAAGTGGCGATTCTTGTGAAAAAGACGCTCTAAACGAAGATCTTCTAGAAGATATAAAAAAATCCGACGGGATTACATTTACAATAAGAAAGGCCATTTTGCTAAGAATTATCCAAAAGCTAAGGAAAAAATTTCCATTTAATCTAGAAGATAGAGAAGCAAATTGGAGTATCACTCTAGGATGATGATGTTGAATCGGTCTTCTCCTTGGAAGATGAATCAACCAAACACACTATGTGTGCTATCCAAACATGGTCACAAACTAATAACACTAAAAGCTCGTTAGAAGAATAAGAAGAAGATGTATTCTTTTTTTCTGAACCTCCCACAATCCAAGATCTTTGTGTATATACTCCTTCTATCCTCCTATATTTCCCTATAAAAATATACCCATCTAATTATGACAAGCATATTCCTCTTATTGCCCTTGTCAACACTGGAGCTAGTGCTTCTATTCTCGATACAAAAATACTTCTAGAAAAATAATGGACATCATACACCCGGTATTTTAACTATGCTTCTAGAGATATCTTTGCTACAAGAGTACGAAACAAACCCATCACTATATAATGTTTTTTCCCAATGTTCAATCACCACTTAAATCCTTGACTCAAGTTCACTAGATAAAGATATCATTATTGATTAAGATATCCTTACACAAATTTCTAAACTTATAATTGTACCTAATGGACTACAGTTCAAAAGGCAGCTCCAAAGATTTTTCACTATCCAAATGAGTATTATAGATCTAATTCTACAAACACTTATTAGGGTATGTGCAAACTCTCATGAGACTTTGTCCAAAAATGCTCCAACTCGTGGAAAAATCTTGACTTCTTCATTAATCTTACTTTCAAGAAAAATGATGATGTCAATCCACCAAACCAGTCACTCTAAAATGAATCCAAAACATTTACTTTTAACACAAAAGGAATGTGTAGATTTACTTCATCAAGGACTAATTGAGCTCTCAGATTCTCGATTGGCTTGTGAAGTATTTTATGTCAACAAGTGAGCATAGCAAAACAGAGGAAAGATGGGGCTGATTATTAACCATCAGCCTCTCAATCAATATTTGTAGAATAATAAATTTCCTCCACAAAGTCGGAATTCTCTACTCTCAAAGGTCACTCAAGCCAAAGTGTAATCTAAGTTTGATCTTAAAGTTGAATTTTGACAGTTAGGAATTTGCCCTGAAGACAAGTACAAAACTGGATTTTATATTTCGAACCAACATTTCCAGTGGATAGTGCTCCATTTTGGCCTCAAAAGAGTTCATTCATTGTTTCAGAAGGCTATGTATAGAATTTTCTAGCCCATCTTAGCCAATGCTCAGATTTACATCGATCACATCCTCATTTACAGTCCAAATGAGGATTCTTATTGTAAATTATTAGCCCAATTTGCAAACTTGATGTGAAAACATGGCATCATGCTGTGCCAGAAGAAGATGATCATTGCCCAGAAAGAAATTGAATTTTTTGGGATGCATATCAAAAAGGGATAAGTGCTAGAAGTCCTAAAACTTGCAAAAAGTGTAATTGAGTCCTAAAACTTATCAAATTGTTTCAATCGAGTCCCGAAGTTAATACCATCGACTTTTTTAACGGAAAATGCTGATGTGGCATTTAAAATAATTTTTTATTTTCCATGTGGCTTTTTTATTTTTTATTTAAATTAGATTTAAAAATTTTAAAAAGAAAAGTGAAAATTTATTTAAAAAAGAAAACAGTTCAAAAGAAAAAGAAAAAAAATGGCAGCCTCGCTGGAGGGGTCGGCGACCCTCACGAAGCTCGGGCGAGGGTGCCCAGATCTGGGCACGCCGGCCCTCGCAGGGGCCGGCGACACCTCGCCCGGGCCGAGCAATGGCCGCCGACCTCGCCGAGATCCGGCAAGCCTTGCCGGCCCGAGCGAGGGTCGACGAGGCATCACCCAAGGCGGGCGACGGCCACCCGCCCGTCGCGAGGGCGGCGATGCCTCTCGCCCGAGCCAAGCGACGGCCGCCGGCCCCGCGAGGGCCGGTGTGCCCAGATCTAGGCACCCTCACCCGAGCTTGGCGAGAGCCGGCCACCCGTGCCTGGGGTCGGCGACCGTCGCCGGCCCCTCCAACGATCGGCGGTGGCGACAAGGGAAGAGCTGCTTTATCTTTTTTTTTTTTAACAATTTAAAAAAATAAACTTTATGTTCCTTTTAGTTTTTAAATCTATTTTTTTAAAAAATGAATAAAAAATAATTAAAAAAGCCATCTGAAAAAAGAAAAATTATTTAATAAGCCATGTCAGCATTTTCTATTAAAAGGGCTAACGACGTAAACTTTAGGACTCGATTAAAACAATTTGATAAGTTTTAGGACTCAATTGCATTTTCGTGACAAGTTTTAGGACTTTTGCAGCACTTATCCCTATCAAAATTGGAACTTATTATCCTGATCCTCATATTGTTGAGGAATTGCAAAAGTTCCTTAATGAAAATCTCTCTCATAAGTAGATTTAGCAATTCCTAGGGATTGTAAATTATCTCCGGGATTTTGTTCCAAAAATCACAAAGTTCGTAAGTCTACTACAAAAATACTCAAGAAAGATGCTCCTCCGTGAAGACCACATCAAACTAAGTTTATACACAAACTTAAGGAAATTTTGTAGTACCTTCCTCCTTTGCAAATCCCTTCTACAATAAAAAAGTGTACTACAAACAAACCCCAGTGATGAATATTGGGTTGCTGTCCTTTTTGAAGAAATTGGTGGAAAGAGACAAGTTTGTGGACATAAAACTGAAAAATTTGCGCAAGCAGAAATGCATTACCACTCTATATTCAAAGAAATCTTGGCGGTAAAACATGTTATCAAAAAGTTTGAATTCCATCTTATAGGACATCGTTTCCTAGTAGAGATGGACATGTCTTCATTCTCTCAGATATTGAAGTTCAAACAGAGAAAAATTCTGCATCCACAGCTTCTTAGGTGGGCAAAATGGTTTTCAAAGTATCCCTTTGAGACCAAATATACTGCGAGAAAAAAGAAAATACTTGCTGATTTTTTGTTCAGACCAAAAGAATTTGCAACTATCACGTCCATAAATATGCATGTGGTAAGAAATCCAAGGGGTGGTTTCAAGGCGCCCAACTTGTCTTCATATTTATACCTACCAGAAATCCATGGGCTTATCCAAGATAATGTTCTTGTTGAAAATCTTGGAAGACTTATGTGGTAATATCATTTTCATATTTTTAGTGAATATGGTGGTCTTCTCTTCAAACCAGATGATTTGCATCCTAAATACCCATTCATTCATCCTCTCACTTTCTTCCCAAAAGAGAAATTTCCAGAAAAACTCAAATGGTTTTATTAGTATTTGTTAATCTTTATACCATGGCTATTGAGTTTCCAACAGCTAAAATGCCTCTTATTATTAGTAGAATTATTCAACGAAAAGTCAAGCATAAATATCTTGGGAACATGTTTATTTGGTTTAAACCATTGGGTGCGTAGAAAAATATTTTTCAAACCCAACTTAGAGCATACAAGCCTGACCTAGAGCTTTATACTATCGTTTTATTTTTCAGGCCATGGGTATTTGTTCGCCCAGCAAAGATATGTGTACAATTCTAGCAGATGTTGGAGTATCCATATATAAGTTCCAACTTGTCAAAATGAGATTTTTGCAACACTTTTTCGTAAAATCTCAGCTTATCCTCGACAGTATCAGGAATTATAGAGGATATCGTGCTAGCACAATCAAGTTATTCTGCTAGAAGCATGGCCAACGGAAAATGATCCCATTTTTTGGGATCACAGTGATGACTATTACACAACCCGTCCAGCGATCGATGCTTGTTTACGAAAATACTACAGAATGGATGTATCGGACACTTCCGAGTAGTCACCAACAAATTCATGGGATCTTGCTTCATCATCACAAAATTCATGGGGAGGATTAATGTCACAAGATCCTTTTGATCATAGTGAATAATAGCTTACACTTTATCTAGGTTTTGATAGAGAAATTACATTACTCCAGCTTGGGTATTTACCCCAACTTGGTATTCCAACTAGTTCCGCTGATGCTTCTAAAAATTCTCACTAGTCATCCAAAAGACCAAGGCCGACTGAAGCAATTGACAAAGTAGAAAAGCTCCTCAAAACGCTCAAGCAATAATATCCAGAAAAAAATTCTCCAAATCCTCCTGACATCCCATCCAGCCATACTAGTCTCTAGATGATACAAGTACCAAACATCTTGAAGCTCTGGAAATCGAAAGAATGCTCAAAGAATATCGAAGGGAGAAGTATGGAGAAGGCTCGGATGACTCAGATGACAACATTGAAGAGCGTATTCATAGGCATAATAAGTGAAGGGAAAGAAGACTCCACCAGAGACCTATCCAAAACAAAATAGAAGAGGTAGAGGAATCACGTGAATGAGATGAAAAATTTGACCCAAAGTACTGTTCATGCATTGTTCATGTATTGCTTAGTACTGTAGCACTGTGGTAGAACCGAAAAAAGCGAGATAATGAGTGCTGAAGTCAGTATGTCAGTAGAAAAGCTTAGCATGCACAAATAATTGGCTTTTGTCGACCAAACAGAGTATGTAAAGTTCTAGTGTGTTGTTTTATGTCTCTATAAGGCAACGTATGTAACCGTTGAGGGGCTGAACACACCATCTCAAAAAATAATATTATTTAGTTTGCCATGAATCTCTAAAACCTCTCTCCCCTCTTCTTTTCTGCCCGGTATGATTTTTAAAACTAGAAATGTTCTGATCAATTCTGGTAGTATGCTCTACACTTGCCATAATGTGGAACATGTACATTAGAATTTTGTTACTTTAAAATTTTCTATGATATGAGTCAAAAAACAAAAGTGAATTTGATGGCTAATAGGCAGTCCCTATTTTGAGGTCAAGGAAGAGACATGCATGTGGGATAGCATACTTGTTACAAATTTTGTTTTCGTTTTCCCTAACTTGTATTATAGGCAAAGATTTATCCTCAAACCTCTTATTCTAATATCATATAATTTTTTTTAGACCACTACTTCTAAAAGTTTAAGTTTTTAGATGAACAAATGGTTCAATATTCAAACGCTCTATCAGTGACGACAATGACAACAAGAATGCATCGGCGGCAAGGACGACAGAGGCGACGGGTGGTGGGTCGGGGGATGACTTCCCTGAGTTTTGGATTCAAGGAATAGAGTCATTGTTAGTCCTTTCCGGTTAGTAGCACGTCCCATAGAAAATCATGATTAGGCAAAGGCGATGGAGCAAACGTTACAAACAATTCATGAGAAAAAAGTTTGACACCTTATGTTTGTTGTCTTGCCTTAGCCCATTTTTTTGTGGGCCTAGGGGAGAGGAGTGGGAGAGGTCGACAAGTGACAGTGAAATTTTGTAAGATTACCGTCGACTGTTCTAAAAACTTGGACGGTTAAATGAATATCGCTTCCCCTCACATTTAGTTTGGTCATTTACCTAGTATCAAGCATTGACATATTTAATTGAAGAGAAAAATAGGATTTGGAAATATTTAAATTGAGGACTCTTGCAATGATATTATGAAAAAAAAAAGGATTATTATTGTTAGCTTTAAAAATTTAAATTTTTAGGTAAATATGTAATTTAATATTTAAATATTTTATCAGCAACAACGATGATGACAATGATGCATCGGCGGCGAGGACAACAGAGGCGACGGGTGGTGGGACGGAGGATGACGTGTTAGGGTTTTGGCTTCCAGGAATGGAGTCGCTATTAGTCTTTTTCTGGGCGGTAGCACGTCCCATGGAAAATCATAATTTGTCTCATCCGCTTTGGATTTTCATTAAAAGATACGGAAGCAAATAGCTTTTTTGTCTTTGCATTACGCGATTATCCAAAAGGTTCATGCATCGCGATCCGATGATGTCCATGGCGTACGACGTAGAGCGACGTTTTAGACACGCGAAAGAGGTTTTTGCCTTTTCGAAAGGGAAGACGCACGTTTCTTTTATCCTTTCCAGGCGTCCGACGGAGCCTGCGAACCAAATTGCACCAATAATTCATCGAAAGATGGAAAAAACTTCGTTCAAAACACTCACGCAAGCAGAGTCAAACATCATCCGATGTACGAATCGACCACCTCTCTGCACATCTCTCGTCGTCCCTCCAATCGTCTGGAGGGTCCACGAACGATAAATCTCTCTTGGATTTGACTTGCCAGATGCACATAATCTCCGTACTAAACGAAAACTTCACATTGCATGCAAGGGATGGAAAATCAGAACGTTTTTTTAACTTACTTCATGCGCATTTGAGAATGGTTTGGTCAAAGACGCTTCATACTTTGATTTATGTATCGCACGCACCCGTCATTCTCTTTTCCCTTCTATATCCTGCTGATCTTGAAGCTTTGACATAAGTTTGCGTCTTCACATTTTCTCGCCCTTGCTTCGAAGGGTTGTGACTTGTTTGGACTTGAGTAAACTGGCTCATCTCAGATATTGATCACACTTGGGCCTTATCACGATGTGGGTTGAAGCTACACCCAGTTGATGACTCAGATTTGGACAAAAAAGAAAGTCTTATATATTGGAAGAGCGCAATAAAAATTCGATACCTTCTTTAGAGATCCTTCTTTTAGGGAGATCGCAAAGAGGGAGCCAAATCCGATTTCGTCAATATATCCAATTAAACTCACATTTACTCAAAAGTTTAAGTCAATGAATCATAGGTCAATAATGATAAATTAATTGTTTCAAATCATATCAATTCTTTGATGGTGGGACTTTTCTAACACAACTCATGCGTGCATTCCAGCATTATATACCTCAATTTTGGGAAGGAAAAAATTATTTAAAAAGTCTTAAATCTATTATACGGTGGCTAATTGTACTAATTTAGTTCTAAACATTTTAACATTTTGCCAAACAAATCCTAAACCTTTTAACAAATTGTCAACTTAGTCATTCCGGCTAATTTTAGCCAAATATCAATGACGTGACGATCCAATCAATATCAGTCGTCCTATGACCAGTGTTGATGTGAACAATTTTTAAAATTTTTCATTAATTTTTTATTTTGTTTTTTTCATCATTTTTACCCCCAAAATGATAGGACCGGGGGGCTACCAGCCACTAAGCGAGAGTCAACAAACTTGGCTGGCCCCTAGGTGAGGGCTGCCAAGCCCTTGTCAATCGTGGGCAAGGGTTGCGGCCCTCATAGACCATAGTGAGGGTGTCGTGACCTTGCCCAGGCTGAGGCGGTTACGTCTTTACCTCGCTAGATATGATGAGGGTGTCACGACCCTCCCTTGATCAAGCAAGCCACAGCGTGGCCGTCACCTGCCGCCAACGAAAGTTATTGCTCTGCACATTTTGTGGTTTAGGATTGTTTTGACAGGAAGATGCTTGAGCACGCAGAAAAGAAGATCGAAATGAAAAAAACGCGACTCTTTTGGCCAAGATAATAAAATAAAAAATGTAAAAAAGAAACAGAAGTTGACTGATATTCTTCAAGCAATTAAGTATATGTATTCTTCAAGGCATGTACATCGTTCGAATCTAAGCAGAGAAGACAAATAACATCCGTACGTGCTGCCAAGTTGGGGAGGAGTTTTGGCTCGACACGAATTAGGGTTTTGACAACATCAGCAAGTTGGCATTGAGCCATTCAAAAAATGAGTAATGTTAGGTGTACCTGTTGATGTGTAAAATTGATTTGTACAAAATGGAGGGTATCTTGAAGAGAGTAAAAATTCATCATCTCATTTTCGTGTCAATTCTAAAGATTCTCGAGCAGATGCTCTAGTTTGGACCTTGAGATCTAGCCTAACCTTGTCATCGAAATGCATATGCACAATCAGGTTGAGTCGAACCGAACACGTTATAAATAGAATCTCTTGACTAGGAGACCACTAACCTTCTGTTTAAAGGTAGCAAAATGGGTCTAGAATCCCTATTTTAACTCATATTTAATGGTGTGGTCATAAATGTGTCACATAAGAACTTAATGGGTCTTAAATGGGTTTTAAATTGGTCATAAATGGTGTTACCTAATAGTTAATCACAGATATGTCATTTTTATTTTTTTAAAAATTTCAATTTTTATTTTTATTTATTTATTTTTCCTTCTTCCTCCATCGGTGGCCGGCCACAGGCAAGTGACAAGCTCGCCAATCTAGCCTCTAGTGAGCTCAAGCTCATTGACCTTTATCGCTAGCAAGACTCAAGCTCGTTGATTTGGTAGGGTCGAAGCCTCACGCACCTCTATGGAGACTCAAGCTTGCTTGTAGCTAGTCGCCGACCATCGCCATGGCTGGCAATCGGGTGAAGAAGAAGGAAAAAAAAAAAGAAGATTAAAATAATTAAAATTTCGATTTTTAAATAAAATAAAATGAAAATTTGACAATAAAATAAAATAAAAGACCATATTTACCTTCAGTCTCTTTTTTTTTTTTTTTTTTTCGTTTTTCGTTTTATTTACTTACATCTTCATATTTTGTTACTTTACTTTTTAAATTTGATATAAAATTTTAATCGAATAATACGTTAACATGAAGAGCTTAAAATGGTTAAATGAGTTAATATTTATTTTCATAATTAGGATTAAGTATGGATACGTTTTCGTATGAGGTCGGTCTCGAATTTCATTCTCTTCAATTCGATCCTGGCTTGAGGATTGGATCCGTCCCTTCGGTTTTTCTCGAATGTCCCATACTAGAGCTGGTTCTTAAAATAGCCTCGTGAAGACAAGTCCAAGAAAAGAAGAACCTTGGGAGCTACGAAGCCTGTAAACAAAAAGACCTGAGCTTGACCGATGGTTTACGTAGCAGGTCAAATAGTGATTTACGTGACAACGCGACCGTCTGGCCGGTGATGATTAGCGGATATTTCTGCAGAACGAAAAGTCAAGAGGTCAAGATTCAACACGGAGACAAAAAGCAACACTGCATGAACAAGAATCTCCCATCTGGCAACAGTACTACGTCATTGCTTTGGTCAGCGGGCTATATGAATTACGTGAGAGGTATTTTCCACATTTTTCAGTCGAGAAACGCTGAAGATGGAATTTACTAAAACATTTCCCATCAAAATTCGTGCAAAATATGAAACATTTTCTCATAACATTCTTAGTGAATATGATTTGACATGTATGGGTATAGGTCCCAATTTTTTCTGATAAGAATCAAATAGCAATCGCGTGTTTGGTAAAAAGCTTTCACACCCCATATGTAGATATCAATGGAGAAAAGTGAAAGAAAAGTCATAAACTTATCATATTGGTACTAATTTAATCATAAATATTGTATATGTGTCAATTTAGTCATATTAGCTAATATATATTTAGCGTACCAATTTTAAACTTTTTGATCAATCGCTTGAATGCCAAGTAAAAACTCACATGTGATGGGAATGTTTGCGGTTGAAAACTTTATAAATAGTATTCAAGTCTATCATATAGCCTTAATGCTCAAATAACTTCACATAAGGAGTTCATGAGGGACAGTTTTATTGAGCGAGTGATAAAGAAGGTAATTGAAGAAAATCATTTGAAGTCTAAATCAGCATCAAGAATAATAGATTCCAAATCAGGCGCATAAATATCCTTTTCTCCATCACCATGTTCTAGATTTTAGTTATGAAATTTTGGGATGCCGATTTTGCGGCTTACATTTATTTGATTTAATATATAAGCATATATAATTGATTATATATAAATCATATAATTTCAATTCACATCTTTTGTTCTACCCACGTGTTTACACTCGAGTGGGATTGACGTGTGGAGAAAGCAAGCAATTAGAGAGGACTTTTGCTGAATTTAGTCAGATTAATTTTATGTTACTTTGTAATGATGTTATCGAGTATATTATTCGATTTGATCTTAGCGAAATTTTTTGTTGACCTTATCCATATTTGATATAGTAAAACTATGAATTTTCAAACTTCATAATTTGATCTTCCAATATCAAAACAATAACAAACAACTATAATCAAATACTAATTAAAAACAAATAATGATGTCTAAAGCAACGAATAAAAAAATATTTGTCTTCATGCCTAATACAACAAATAAACCTAACGTATGATATATATCATCGTCTAATTGGCCTAAAAAATTGATCTGAGGCGATTTTTTTGTCGTCATTAACTCAATATATACAATGAGTTTTTGTTGCCTCTAGCTAGGTTATGGCAACAATTGTCTCCATGCCTAATTCAACAAATAAACCTAACGTAAGATATATATCATTGTCTAATTAGCCTACAAAATTGATCTGAGGCAATTTTTTTGTCGTCATTAACTCAATAAACACAATGAGTTTTTGTCGCCTCTAGCTAGGATATGGCAACAAAACTAAATAAAGTTCTTTTGCCTTTGAGCAAGACAATCTTATTTGGTCACAATTTGGTACGAAAGGACTCTTGTGCACTTTGGAATCCATTTTTGTCACCTTTATACACCTAACAGCATTAGGTAAAGACGATAGAGCAAAAGTAACAGACGGTCCGCGACAAAATTTGGACCTAAGGTGTTTTCTTTATGTGTACTCGAGTGCCGACAAGCCTCGACCCCGACGAGCAGGGGAAGCAAACATGAAGATCCTCGCTAGAGCAGCATCAATGCTAATGACTAGGCGTGCTGTTTCTCGCATTCTTGCATCGTCAAACATCAGGTGCTTTCTTTCCTTCCCTGGCGTCCCGACAGAGCCTCCGAACCGAATATAGCACCAATAATTCATCGAAAGAAGGCAAAAGGCCGGTTCAAAACAGTCACGCATATAAGTAGGATTGATCCATCCCGGTCCGGTCCGATTCTAAGGTGGAACCAAGAACCGGAGCAACTAGTCCTAGAAACCGGGAACTAGACTGACCAACCGGTCTGGTCAATGGAACAGGTAAATTTGTTATTTTTGGCCAAAAATAAAATAAAAAATGAGAGAAATTGACATGAATTAGGGTTTGTTTCTTAAGAAATTTAAAAATATTTATTATATATAATTAACCAATCCGGTTCCCACCTTGGAACCGGGAACCAGACCGATTGGCTATCGGTTCCAAAAGTGAGAATCGAGAACCGGATTGCACTCTTTGGGAACTGCCCAAAACAAGCCAGTCCGGTCCATTTTGGGCAATTCCCTGTCCGGGCGGTTCCCATTGCACACTCCTATGTACAAGAATATGGATTAAACCAGCAGAGCCAAACATCATGCCGATGGACCCCGATGTCCCTCCAATATTCGAATAATCTCCGTAACCTTCACATGGCTAAGGTGGCCCAATGGCGGCTTCACCCTATCTCATGCAGACTTTACTTTCAAAGACGTTACATGCCTGGATTGTTACACGCACCTGTCTCTCTCTTCTCCCCCTTTCCTCCTGCTAATCTTGGAGCTGACATGAGTTAGGATCTTCATGTTTGCTTCCCCTGCTTCGGCGTTGAGACTCGTTGGAGATCGTGTTAGGATGCACTTATGGATTATCTTAAAGAAGTCTCACATAGGAGAATTGATGTGTGAAACGATTAGTATATCATTAGCTTGAACTTTTGAGTGAAGGTGTGTCCAATTGCATATATTAATGGGTTCGAATTTAAGTTTCACTTGGTGATCTCCTCAATTGAAGATATTGAACTTTTGTTGCGCGCTCTCAACAACTCGCATACACATGAATCGGTTCATCTCGATTATCAATTATGTTGGTCGCGCTTGAGCCTCATCGAGAGATTCTGTTTAGTCAATGGCCCAGATCAAGTGAAAATCTTAATTTTTGTTTTGAATTGTTTTGAAAGGAAAATAATTGAGTACACAAAAGAGGCATTTAGATGAGAAACATAACTTCTTGCCTAGTAGACGCATGAAGAACAACTTAAGAAATTTAAGGCTCCATTTGGTAACGTTTCAATTTGATAATGTCAATTTAATATTTTATTTCACGGAATAGAAAAGTGGTTAGGAAATAGATTTGGAACATAAATAAGAAGTGGAAAAAAATGATTTCTCATTTGCGGGAACAATTTTCTAGAAATAAGTTATTTTCTTTTTCTTTTTTTTTTTTTGCTTCTTCTTCTTCTAATTGGTCACTAGAGCCTCGCTACCAGCTACCCATTGCCCCTTCGTCGTCTGCCAATGTTTGTTGACTTTCGCCACTCAGCTACTGAAGAAGAGAAGCGGGAAAAAAGAAAAAAAAAATCTCAAAAAAATAATTAAAAAATTAAAAGAAATTATGCATCACCAAACAAATTTATGACTCGTACTAAATACATTCCTATTCTTTTTCAATTCTAATAATATAAATTTTGGACAATTGTTAGATGTATTATTTTACTTAGAAACTGTATTAAAGAATAAAAATATAAAATAATTATTTTAAAAAAATTATCCACAAATGTACTCTAAGGCCGCGCATGAGAACGTTTTGTTCCTTAGAATTTCTATTCTTTTGTTCCCCAGGAACAAAAAAAGAATAGAAATTCGTTTGGTAATGCCAAATTGTTTTTCTATTCCCCAAAATAGAAAGTTAGCCCGAGAATAGATTCGTAGCGAGTAAACGAAAAACAAAAAAAGTTGCTTCTTGTTCAGGAACAATTTCTAGAAATAAGCGAATTTTCTTTTTAATTTTTCTTTGTTCCTCTCTTTTGCCGCGACCACCTCCAACCGCCAGAGCGCCGCCGACCGCCGCCGCCGCCGCCATCGCCGCCCGCCACCGTTGGCGGCCGGTGGTTGACGGTTGGTGATTCGTGAGCAAGAATAAAAACGAATAAATATAAAAAAGAAATAGTTGCATTACTAAACGCATTTCTATTCTTTTTCTATTTTAATAATAAAAATTTTTCTAGTTATCAAACGCGTTCTTTTACTCGAAATTATTTTTCAGAATAGAAATTAAAAAAATTATTTTTGAAAAAAATTTCTCAATTAAGAAGCGCTGTCATGTAGTCTAAAGCGTTGAAAGGTAGAAATAGAACTGAATAAATATCATGAAATGACGTTTCGGAAAAGGTGAGAGAAGAGAGAGAGAGAGAGGCAGCATTCACTGTGGTTATTTGTAGCCCACTAGCACCAATTATTAGCTCTTGCCACGCGTCTTCGCAAATGGCAGACAAGCTTTTCGTCCGGTGTTGAAGTCGACATATCTTCTTTGTCTTCCAATTCCAACATTTAGCAGAGTTTGCAAATGACGTCGACTGGTAATAATACGTGCCAATAATTTCTCTTGATTATTGTCAACGTTGGTTTCTGAATTGTCCATCGATGCCTTTTAAATCAATTCTCTTGTTTATAAATGACCTCTACGGTAGCAGACCACGTTTATGATAATAAAAGTAAGTCATTTATCGTGTGAACCAGATTGACAAAAAAAAAATCTCAGTTTCACAAAGTCTTGATTGTCACATCTTTAAACATGAACATGATTGACACATCGTATTATCAATGATATGAGATAGCATATCTAAAAATATATTGTTCATTGTGATTTGATGTTGATGTTCTCTAGCTCAATCATGCCATGAGAATTTATGAGACCACGTTTATGATAATAAAAGTAAGTCATTTGTCGTGTGAACCAGATTGACAAAAAAAAAAATCTCAATTTCACAAAGTCTTGATTGTCACGCCTTTAAACATGAATATGATCGGCACATCGTATTATCAATGATATGAGATAGCATATCTAAAAATATATTGTTCATTGTGATTTGATGTTGATGCTCTCTAGCTCAATCATGCCATGAGAATTTATGAGAACACTATCAACCGTTCTGAAAGTTTAAGTTAATAGATGAAGATGTGATTTATTATTTAAATATTTTGATACATCCATATTATATCTCAAGTTGTCCTGGCTACTAAAAAAGGAGCAAATAGAGATGAAGACAAATTAGGCAGTTGATTCTCTCAAACTCGATCGGAAGAGAATAGAGAGAAATCGAAGAATCCGCAAGAAAGTTCTCTTCTCCAAGCTCGCTTCCCTCATGAAGAATTTGTGAGCTATATCATCATGGAGGGAAAGAATAATTTGAAAAGAGAGAGTGCATGCCAAGAAAATATGCAATTACGTACACAAATGCATGTTTTGGTTATTTCATGTGGTATTAAACTGTATTCTCGGGTATCGGACAAGAGGAAACAAACAAAGAAAGCCGCCATTGCCAGGAGTTCCAATTGTCCGACCAAGCTTGGCAGCGATAGTTTGTAAGAAGTAGGGCCCATTTATTTCGTATAAATAAATGATTGGAAAGATATATTTTTTTTTTAAATAAAAGTTGGTATCATTAAGAAAAATTAGTTGGCAATTTTTTTTTTTCTATCATCAACAACAACTTATGTGAAAACATCTTCCGCTTATTCATTTTCATAGGCTCCGCAATATGAATGAGAACTTGTTACATAATTTTTTAAATCTTTGATTTCCCGTGAAATGAACTTACTAGGAGCTTAATGCCGCACGTTAATCAAAAGGTAATCTGTTTCAGCATTTTCTTCCACCCCACTTTGTCTTCAAGCTAGCTACAGGTGGTTTGATCAGCTTGATTTGTCAATCCATATCGAGCAAAACCAGGACCATGCAACTATCAACTTTTTTTTTTTTATGTCGAGGATCTGGCGTAGCTCACCTTATGAGAGCACAGCACCGACTATACCTCGGTGAAGACTGGCTAAGCAACCCACTGCCGGACCCCCCTTAAATCTCGAAACCACCCTAGGAGTCAAACCTCTGACCTGGTGCTCAAATTCAAGAAGCAAGCCTCAATCAACGCAGCCATGTGTGGGTAGATAGCTTTTTTATCTCTCTACATGTGATGAAATGCAAGGACAGCAGGTCAGTTTAAGAATTCAAAGGCCGAAAGGTTTGGCCGTTTGTACAACCCATCAAAATGCCGCTAATCAAGCATTTGTCGCCTCAAAGTTTCATTAAACTCTAAAATCTTCTTCAATCACCTTCCTGAAGAAAGAACAAAACAGGAAAGATGCTCTCTATCTTCTTGACGAAGGTTACATAGTAGATAACAAGCAGAAGACTGCATATTCCAGCTTAAACAGAAAATAAAATTAGTATTGCGTTGCGCCATCAATTTATATATTGAAACCAAAGCCTTTTTTTCTAAAGAAAATGTTTGTATCCATAAATCATATTAAGTTAGGAGATGAACCGTCTGAGTATAGGATTTCTAGAGGTACTCTCTCTGGAAACCCAAGAAGAGACTCTTCAACTTTGAGTTAGCATTTATCGAATTCGAAGTTGCACGATGATTGATACACAAGAGCGCTAATGCATATTGCTCATTGAATATGTATAAGGACTGCAGCGATACAGTACGACAGCATACCCCACTAAGTAACTACTCGACCGCATCTTCGTTTCTTTATTTTATAGGATTTCAAGCCACGGCGGCGTACATCAACCAATTAAAAGAGAGAGTTGATGAGTTGAAAATGATCAAGGAGCTCGCAATGAGATCCAACGGTCGTCAACCTGGGGCTCTGGGATTCTGGTCTTGAGGTCACGTTGATCAGTGGGGTGGACAAGAACTCCGCGTTGTCTGAAGCCATTAGCATTCTCAAGGAAGAAGTAGCCGAAGCTGTGTGCGCCAGCGTTTCCATCGTCGGCGATAAGGTGTTTCACACATTCTATGCTCAAGCATAATATCAAAGGTGGAATCTTTGTTTGTTTTCTCCAATCTTGTTAAGCTATCGGTGTCGAAGCACATGACATCTATGGAATAAATCATGTATAGGAGATAAATCTGTGAGCTACTTTCCACGTAGTCTAGCAGTTGCTGATGACCACGAAGTCATGTAGTTGGTCCGCCACTTTGGTAATTAGTATATGGAAAAGCGTCTTCAACAAAAATTAGGGACAAGGGATAATTGATGTGATTGCGCAAATGGTCTCCAAAGTACAACTCAGATAATATTTGAAAAGAAAAAGAAGATACGTAAATGATCGTTCAGTGGTGTGTAAATTATTAATAAAAAAAGGGGATGTGGAAGAGTGAGAAGAAGCCACCTTTCGGCCACGCAGAGTGGAAAAGTGTAGGAATAATGATTGTGTGTACTATTTTCTCTCTATCACGAGTTTCCGAAGTTTATGCACCGTCGGTTTCTGCCCTAGCCGTCATTTGCTTTGCGCAACATATACTGCCTAAAATACACCCGCCATATAAATGAGTCGGATCGAAAATAAATCGATCTAAATCGATCAATTTAACTCATTGTGACTTATATTTATGTAATACAAATTTAGTGACTTGTATCCAATTCATATTCAACTTGACCTACATTTGATGTGAGAGTACTGAGTGAGTAAACACAAAATCGAGTGAATATAAGAAAGAATGAAGAGAGAGTTATAAAAGCGAGTTAAGTTTAAATAAATTGTAAACCCTTTAACTTTCATATTTACTATTTTGAACCCATTTATTAAATATAATTAACACATGTAACATTTCAGTCGAGGGTTAAGAAACAGGTGTATTCATTCTGAACCCTTTTATTAAATATAATTAAACCATATAGATATTCACCCTATCATATATGGGTTAAGAAATTGGTCTATTCATTTTAAACCCATTTATTGAATACAATTAACCTTTCTTTTTTTTAAAAGAAACTCAAACCATTTGGAATGCATTAACTTCGAACTGAATTACGGCCCGAGCTAATTAACCTAAACTAAAGACCCAGTTCAGTTTGGTTTTTCAATTTTTTTTTTATAACATTAAGAAGAGATTTAATGAAAAATGCGAAAGATTGTGTAAATTATAATATTAAGAAGATGGATGATTTTTAGTACAGTGACTAAACCAAAACTATCCGAAGTGGAATAAGAAAATGGTTATTTTTTCATTACCCTTATTGAGTAAAATGAAAAATGCACGAAATTTTAATTCAGTTCGGTTTGATTTTTCAATTTGATATAGACATCCCTAATGGAAACACCGTAAATATTTTCTTAACGAGAGATCCAAGAGGAAGCTTATAACTTGAGCCTATTGACAACTTATTGGACTCCTCTAGTAAAAAACTTAAGCCATTGCATTACAGCTCAACTAGGTCGTATCAAGTACTTCTTTTAAATCTGCACAGCACGTCATGTTGCTTGGTTTCGCATCACTAACATGTGTACCCTGTACATTTCTTCCTCACAAGTGAGTCTCCACCACATCGAGTCGGTCAATTCCCCGTCAATCCAAGTAGGGTATCCTTCTTTATCAACGACCTGAAACCAAATTTCCTGTCATTACTAACTGACCTAAACACAACTTCACTCGTAATCTCCTCCCGGCCCGAATCGTGATGGGGATTTGCATTCGGTAACTGCGAAGATCCATGAGGTTTCATGTTAAGTACGAGAGAGAAGGGGGGGGCTGGAGGTGGCGACGCTAGCGGTGGCTAGAGGTGGCTGCATGATGGTGCACAGTGATATTGAGTAGAGTCTCAGTGAACACATCGACAAGAAGAAGAAGAAAGAAAAGAAAGGGGCTGGAGGTGGTGACGCTAGCCATGGCTAGAGGTGGCAGCACGATGGTGCACGGTGATATTGAGCAAAGTCTCAGTAAACACATCGCACATCGACAAGAAGAAGAAGAAAGAAAAGAAACGAGATGTGTCAACCATTTAGAGGGTTTAAACTTACCCATCAAATTTATGGTATCAATGACTTTAATCATTTTGAAAGTTTGTCGGACTCGATGATGGTGTAATTCACGTGGATTCACGTGGCATTTCGCCGGCCTCAATCAAATTTATCTAGGCCGACCCCATAAGATCGTGACTATAATCTGCTCGGGGACTGTGAATATGCTTTCACCTCCAAGTATTTGCAAATATGGCCAAAAAAAAGAAACATATGGCCCTAATTTCGCCGACAAGTTACGAACGAGAGGCGCTGGGTCGAGTGGATCTTCGCATACGCGATCATACCTGTGTGGAGTCCCGTAATCCTCGAGATGTTGCCGGTCGACAGAGGGGCCGGAAGCCGCTGTTCCCGCGAGTCCGAAAAGGATGGTCACAGGGACCCCGAAAGCGCTTTGTTAACATTCGAAAAAAGCAAGTCTTGTCATTTCTGATGTCCGTTTTCCTTATGTGACGTGTAATCCGTTCATTGAACATTCAAACGTTCTTTAATGAAATTATGGTTAACAAGTGCCAAAAGAACACTTGGATGACAGTCATTGCAGTCCAAATATGACGTTAATGGCCATAAATCATATCATAAAGATAGATGCGCCAGACGCCATCTTGTATAGGAGGAAGGAATCTCTCAAGAAAAAGATTTTTTCAAGTATGCCTCTCGGCTTGTGGTCCGTATTATATAAGTACAATTCGCATGACGTGGATCACTTTCATTTTTAAAATGATTTAGGCATATTTCCTCGCGGACATGCCTTTTGTTTATTCTTGTACATGAAAGCTTGACCTAGCATTACTTGTACCCTTTTATGCAACGATATATGTCACTATAACTCGACCCCTACATATCTATTCAATCAAAATCATTGAACACCTATTTAAAGACGAAATTATTGCACAAGCCCACCACTATTACACAAAGCTAGTTGAGAGCCAACAGTAACATAGGTTTCTCAATCTTCGAAATTAGTTCCGATTTTTTACACAATAAATTATTCGGCTCAAGCGAGATATTTCGCTATAACTCATTTCCAACATATCAATTCAATCAAAATCGATGAACACCTTCTAAAGACAAAATTATTGTCGATGCCCATCGCTATTTCACTAAGCTAGCTGAGAGCCAAAAGTACATGTATTTCTCAATCTTCAAATTCAATTCCGATTTTCGATACAATAAATTGTCCGTCTCAAACGAGATATTTCATTATAACTCGCCCCGACATATCAATTCAATCAAAATCGATGAACACCTTTCGAAGACGAAATTATTGCTGATGCCCATCACTATTTCACTAAGCTAGCTGAGAGCCAGATGTAACATGGATTTCATCAATCTTTGAGTTCAATTCTGATTTTTGATATAGTAACTTGTTTGTCACAAATGAGATATTTCGCTATAACTTGTCCACGACATATCAATTCAATCAAAATCGGTGAACATCTTTAGAAGATGAAATTATCGCCAATGCCCATCACTATTTCACTAAGCTAGCTGAGCCAAGAGTAACATGGATTTCTCAATCTTTGAACTCAATTCCAATTTTTGATACAGTAAATTATCAATTTTAAACAAGATATTTCGCAATGACTCAATCCCGACATATCGATTCAATCAAAATCGATTAACACCTTCTCAAGATGAAATTATCGCCAATTCCCATCAATATTTCACTAAGCTATTCGAGAGCCAAAAGTAATAAAGATTTCTCAATCTCCGAATTCAATTCCGATTTTTTATACAGTAAATTATCCTTACGATCACACGCAAATGGACGGCGGGCATGCTTTTTCAGCTCTTAAGGTTACTTTTTCCTTTTTCTTTGTCTGAAGGCTACTTAAAGTGGGAGAAAGTGCTGTCACCATTTTTCTTTTTGGCGACAAGTATGAACTAAGACTGGATCAAACCTACACGAACTGGAGCAGCACATATCTGGAAAGGCAGGAGATGGTGGCAGTGGCAAATTCGTAATAAGCTGGCCGGTGGAGCCGCGGGCTCGCGGGGATCTACAGCGTGACTTAGACGGGCGAAGGAAAGTCAACGGGTCAAGGTCCAACAGGAAGGGCCGCCACTGAGGACAAGGGACAAGGGACGACGTACTACGTTGGACACGGGAGGGCCCCACGCGCCCCCCCGCTGTCCTTTGGACTTTAATTTCAAGGAAAAGGACTCGGTTGTCGCGCTCGTCCGTGCCGTGGCCCTTTAAATCCGTTAGGTACAGATTTATGACCCGTTCTTCACATGCCGGATCGATCAAAAGTGTTCATGTGAACGACGTAGACACTCTCTGTTCAAAAAAAAAAAAAAAAAAAAAAAAAAAACGAGGTAGACACTCGGTAACTCGCTTTCTGAGCAGTAACACGGCTCCGCTAATAATAGAGAAAAGTTATTGGACCCATTTGGCGCCCGCCCAACCGAGATGACAGGATCGATTATTATGCTTCTCGCGTGAGATTGGTACAGTGGAGCGACGATGGGGGTACGGTAGGATCGGTCCAAAAAGTGGATGGCAAATTAACAGCGTGCCGTACAGCGAAGCAGGTGATCCTCCAAGCCAAATGGTCTAGTTTTGTAGGACGGGTTTTTATAAACATAGCATTTCTCTAAATATTTAAATTTTGCTCAATAAGTCATAAATTTATTGTAATTTTGTCAATTCGGCATTAAACATTTTAATATTGCCAATTAAGTCCTAAACATTGGCCATACGAACTCGATTGATAAAATATTAAAATATTTAAAATTGAATTGACAAAACTGTAATAAGTATTTGAATTTTTGGATAATTTTATAAATACAACGTAAAACACTTTTTTTTTGTCAACAAAGCAAGGAAAAAAGAGTTTCACGCATGGGTTTCAGGACCCACCTCAAGAGAAACTCTTTCCTAATTTAATACTTGATTCACGTTTCGATAACGACTTAATTCCCCGCAAAATAATCAAGCAAATGCAAATCCAAGACTAGGTCATCTCGAATCGGTCATACGCTCTTATCTTACTCGATTCATAAATCGGATAATAGCATCTCATGGTCATCATCATCTTCTTCCGTCAGAATGTTCATCATCTTTTTTTTTTTTTTTGGGGGGTTCATCATCTCTCAGTCTCCTTCCATGGGGGGACCAAAAGCTAGTTTTTTTTTTTTTTTAATTTTTTTATTTCATCTCTCGGCGGGCTTGGCGAGAAGAAGATAATTTTTAGGAACAGAGGAAATGCGATCGATTGGTCGGACGGATACGTGTGTGTGAACATTGCCCCAAAAAAGGAGGGGGACCCAAATCCCTCTCGTCCTTCCGTCTTTCCTAACGTTGTTGACAGGCGAGGCTTCGCAGCCCGTTCCTTATCTCGCCCCTTCGCTTCGCCATGTGGGTGTCAGAATAGTTTATGTTGGCTGTAGCGCCCCCGACCCCGCACGACCTGCTGTGTATTTATATAAGTGGGTGAACCCGCTCTCTTGTACATTGCACTTACTCCATCCTCTTTCCATCGCATCGTCCCGAGCTCATCGCCTCGCTCTTCCCGCCGCAAGGTCCCCTTTCCTTTCCTCTGATCATCTGTCGTTCGTTCGAGGCGTGTAGAGAGAGAGAGAGAGAGATGAAGAAGAAGAGCAGCAGTAGCAGCGACTCGATCAAGCCCGACCGCAAGACGGTGGAGCGGAACCGGCGCATCCACATGAAGAGCCTCTGCTTCAAGCTCGCCTCCCTCGTCCCTTCCCACCACCACAGATCCACCCCCAAGGTAAAACCGCCACGAGCTCGTCTCTTCCCCCCTTCTCGAGCTGATTCCGGTTCGTGGGCAGTCGTCCTTTCCCGGAAAACTCATCGGGGCGTTCCCCCTCCCGTTTTCAGGACATGCTGTCGCAGCAGGACCAGATCGAGCAAGCCGCGGCGTACATCGCGCAGCTGAAGGAGAAGGTCGAGATGCTGAAGGCGAAGAAGGAGCTGGCGGCGGTGCGGCTGGACGTCAGCCGCCGCGGCGGCGGCGGGGAGTGCGGGCCGGCATTCGACGGGGCCGCGGCCAGGCAGGCCTCGGCGCTGCCGTTAGTCAACATACGGGACTGGGACTCCGGGGTCGAGGTGACCCTGATCAGCGGGTGCGGGGCGAGCAAGAGCTTCACGCTGTACGAGGTGATCGGCATTCTCGAGGAGGAAGGCGCCGAGGTCGTGAGCGCCAGCGTCTCCAACATCGGCGACAAGGTCTTCTACACCCTCCATGCTCAGGTATAGTAAGAATTCGAGCGCAGAAAAGCTCAGCTTTCACCATGGGAACATGCTTTTGACCTTAACTTTTTCGAACGTCTTCTTACAGGTGAGGCTTTCTCGGGTGGGAGTGGAGACTTCGAGGGTTAGCCAGAGACTACACGAGCTGGTTTACTCGTTTTAGCTGCCGGGACGAATTATTTTGACCAGGAATCTAGAAAAAAATAAATAATGTTAGTATATGGTTAGTTTCTTGATTAGGGCATGTGATTAAAGGACCGAGACAGCTCGAAAGCCTTGTTGGTCCCACCACATGTAAAAAAAACTTTGTATGTGAGTAGTGATTTTCCAAATCGGTAGGAACCCTCGTTCGGAATGAAGAGTAATCTTTTGCAATTCCCCCCTCTAAAAGTTTTCCGGCATCTTTCCATGATATCGAATTTCATCTCTTCAGTTTCTTGCACTTGATCCTACCGGAAAGGCCGAGAAAGGCATACGTCGATTTTCTTACAGAGATTTAATGTTGGCGCCTTAACAATCGAATATTCGAGCAACGAGAAAAATATGTTCCGACCACGCCGCATCCCTTTTTGGCGACCAAAAAAAGATATCGATATAATTGAAAAAAAATGGAAGTAAAAATAGTAGAGAGCTTATCTATGTTCGAGATAATTACAACCTTGTATTTTTCTCGTGTAAATCCTCTCTCCATAGTTTCACTTTTATATTATAAAAAACATCTAAGTTTTCAAACTATGTATATTCAATTTTTTTATTTCAAAATTCGAAAGTAAAGTAAGAATAAAAATTATAAATAGTTTAACTTTTCCCCATTTAAAAGAAACGCAAAAATTAAACCAACTCGTTGCCCCCTCAGATGGTAGATCTTAAGTCTGTATGGTAATAATTTACTCTCCCATAAGAGATTGTTTTTGCTCTTTTTCCGGAACATTTGGTGATGAGTGTAGAAACGACGGATGGTTTTCATCATTTTGTTCCGATTGCCCCAAAAAAGTCTCGTTCGGAAAAGGTACATGTCTGTCAAGGTCTCATTGCCCACGAGAGACCACAGACTCACTCGACAAGAAAGAAATTAGTTTAACCACGCGGTTCATATTTAATCATTCAAATGTTACGAAACTTCTTAAGATATTCATTAAGCATTGACTTCCGAAGAGTGAAATTTTAAAACAAGCATCCTCTTTTTAATAAAATTCTCAAAAGTTATATATATAAAAAACTAAAGCATCCTTATCGTCGTGACGGGAGAGATGACGTGGACAAAATTGGCAACAATAACTCAGCTCCGAGTTTCCACGGCACCTTTCGAAAAAGACAAAAAATCCCTGTCCTTTTTTTCGTTAGGATTCGAACCCGGACCGCTTCGATTCGGAATAAGTACAAGCCAATTTGATCTTTCATAGTTCGCATTTCGACATGATCACGACATTGACTATGCGAAAATTCAGATGATCTTTATGGGCGCACCCACCGCGGTCTTGTCCGCCGCCCCGCTCTGTGTCCAGGCTCGAGGAAGCCCCACCATAGACCGGAGCGACCCGGACCGGACTGGACCGGACTGGACCGGAGCAGCAGCAGCAGAAGCAGCAGGAGGAGCACGTGGTCAAATGACGGAGGCGGAATCCCCGAAAGGTCAACAGCATTAGATATGAACACGTTTTTTCTCTCTCCAGTCCTGGGAATCGGGAGCTGACGCGTGAAGACCCGCGCGGCGGGGCCGGGACCGGGCGGGCTTATCAACGCGATGACGTCAACGTCCCCACGTCGAATCCCACCACGTGAGTGTGAACACGTGCGGAAGGAAGCCGCGCGGTCGCGGGGAGGAAGCTGACCTGGCAGCTTCGCGCTTGCCGGTCGGAAATGCGTTCGGATGGTCCGATGATGTCCTTTCACGAGAGAGAGAGAGAGAGAGAGAGAGAGAGGGGCAAAGAAGGGCATGACGGATGTTGAGATGGGGCCCACTTCCGCAATCAATAGTAATGCACGATTTATCGATTATTTGTATGTTTTATTTAGGATTAGCATCATGAAAAATTTCAAATCGATATATTTGTAAAAAATTTACATCGAGTAAATTTATCTCTTGTTATTTCCCGTTAAATTTTACTGTCAAATTACTAAGTTGAATGACACATGACAGTTGATAGTTATATCGGTTTTGGGTTTTACTTTTCGTTTATCATATTTGTACTGATTTGTGACTTTTCGTAGTATTAATCCTATTTAATGAAACTTAGAGAGTAAATGTACCGATTTTGGGTTTTTTTTGCTAAAAAAATTAGTTTGGAGACATGTGTACCAATTTTAAATTTTTTGTGGTCTAAAATTAGTTTAGGATAAATTTATCACAGATATTATAATTTGAGTTTTTTATGATATTAACTCACTCTTGAGTCATCTTTTGTAGTTATTGATTCAAGTTTGTTCTTGAATAAAATGCATCGTACCATATCGTAATAATCAGAATGTTTGATCGGCCATGTATCAACTACAATAAAGAAAATAAAATAGTAAGGATGCCATCCAATATATTATTATAGATTTCTACGGTATGAAAAAAAAAAAAAAAAAAAGGAATATGTTTATTAGATGTTTTAAAATTTATAATGAAACTACAATTGAATTCTAAAATTTTCAAAAATACAATAAAGTTCGAAAACTTGTTAACTTGATATAACCAAATCCTTCTATTAACACCACCAATAAATCTAATGGAAAATGCTGATATGATATTTTTAAAATATTTCTCTCTTACATGAAATTTTAAAATAATTTCTCTTTCTTATGTGGCATTTTTTTATTTTCTTATTCAAATTATATTAAAATTGATTAATTTTTTTAAAAAAGGTAAAATTTTATTTAGAAAAAAAAATTGAAAAAAAAAAAGAGAGTAGAAAATAATAGGGCCTTTCCAATGACCATTGCCGCCATGCACTACAAGGGAGGTTGGTGGAGGTTTTCGGCCTCGAGCGAGGGTTAGCCAATCTTGTTAGGCCCGAGTGAGGGTGCCTAGATTTGGGTGATGCTAGCGCCCTCGCTCAAGCCTAGTGAGGGTCATTGGCCCACACTTGGGGCTAGCAAGGCTAGTTGGTCCCAAGCGAAGGCTAGGCATTGCCCAGATCTAGGTGCCTGGTCGATCCTTGCCAACCTTAGGCAAGGGCTGGTGAGGCCTCACCCAGGGGCAAGCGATGATTGACGACCCTTCCTTGGGGCCAAGAAAAATAAAGACAAGTGAGGGTCATGTTTGAAAGGTCAAGAAAAAACTAGAATTTGAATTTGCGACAAATGAAGACTATATAAGATATTAGATGAGACATATGGAGTACTCATAAAGGGTATCAAATGACACGATTTGCCCTAATAAACTATTCATACTTGACATCATAATTGTACTTTTATCGAGTCAGATAAATCATGCATTATCTCTCGAGGATGGTCACAGCTTGCCTTAATAAACTATTCATACTTGACATCATAATTGTACTTTGATTGAGTCAGATAAATCATGCATTATCTTTCGAGGACGCCCTCAATGTGAAACCCTAATTCTGTTTCTATGCCTGGAAAAGAACAAAATAATCTTGGCACTCGCTCCTGATGAAAATTATAAGGCCTGCCATATTTTCTTCTTGTCCTTATACGGCTTCTAGGGGCCCAGCAATATAGAACCAGAGAATCTAGGGCATTGTAAGAGAAGGTAGAAAAGAGATTGGCCTTCGTTTGCGTGCGTGCGTGCGTGTTTTTTTTTTTTTTTTTGGCGCCTTGGTCGGTGGCCTTTGTTGGAGTGGCCAAGTTTGAATTTTTTAATAACAATATCCCAAGTGATTTTTTTTTCCTGATTTGAGATTAATATCTCACGTGAACATATATATATATAATTATCTTTTGTCCGCCATTCGAATTTGACAAATTGAAAGTTATAGCAATAGATTATGTTGACTTAAATTAATGACAAGAGGACATTCAACATTTTCATAGGATCAAGATACTAGATTGAACATTTAGCATTAGTCCAAAGACCATATTAACTAAAATAAAAGTACACAGACAACATTGCATTGCACCAGATTTTATGGACTATTTATGTCAATTTTGCCTTAAATAATACTTATGTCATTATCATTGGTGATTTTACTTGTTGATACTAGGAATAAGGTTGGATGCTAGTTATCATTGATGGAGTTTCATAAACATACTTGGGGTTGTGATCATCCCATAGAGATCATATCTTAGGTGTTGAAAACAAAAAGAGCTCAAAGTCCATACTCATCAATTCACCATTGCATACTGAGTCAATTCAATATATCGACTCGTTTCATATCACAACAAAATAAATTTGATCACAACAAAAGTCCAATGCCTCATATTACTTCAGACCGCGTTAATTGACTCGAGACTTTTTTGGGTGGGCTGGGGAGAAAGGATTCCCGAATGTTCATGGTACAATCCTCGCTCACACGCGTGCTTATACATCATGCGAAGCGATTCCCGAGTGTTCACGGTTCTCTTCTTTTCTTCTCTTTCTCACCGTGAAAGGGATCGGACCAGGGACCAGGTGATGTCGAACTGAATCGATAAGCGATACGCCCGCAGATGTCATAGTTCAAAAGAGCAGTGAAAAGTCCAATGTTCAACTGGAGTTGTCCCAAGGGGACCTGAAATGTGAACCCTTGAACAAAGATACAAAAAAGCAGGGCGTCTTTATCAACTGATAGAAAACTCAGATCACTGCTTATTCGACTGCGCATTCCTCAGTGTAAACTCAAGACTACTCCCAATGGTCAGGCTAACCGTCCACCTTTTTTCTGTGGGAGAAAGCTAACCGTCCATTAACTAGCCGCCGAAGGAGTTATAACTGATTTACGATGATGGGCTGGACATGGACAACCTACGATACATGCAGCAAAGTTAGACATGAAGCCCACGTACTTGAATTTGAAAATGGCTCGAAAGCAGGACCGAAAAGGGCATCTTAGTAGAGCCCATCTAGCTAGTCAAACTTTGTGCTCCCCCAGGCTGTGAAAACATATGTTTTCTATTGGCAGTGCTTTCTGCAATGATTCCAATGGGTCTCTCGCATTCAGTCGTCACCTGGGTTTAAACATTCTTGAATTCTTCTAGATCAAATCGATTATGCGCTGCGAAAATAGCCGAGCCAATATTGAAGTCCATAAATAATTAACAAGCCTTCCTTCATTCTTTTTGTTACAACTTACAAAACACATCTGTTTCAACCTTACATTTTTTATCTTAAAGTTTCACAAAAACCGCTATTAATTAATTCAAAAGAAAGATAATTGTAATGATTCGCGAAGTCTTTGGAGGACATGATTTAAACCTCTCTAATGTACGATGATATTCGATTCAAAGCTCGTGAATTCCAAATACCGTGTGCTCTATGGCATCCATGACATGAATTTATAAAGTGTTTTTCATGGAATTTGAGTGCATGTCTTTGCCATAAAACTATTGGGCGGTGGTAGCAATTGACCAAGAGAAGGTGACATCGATGAGGCGACGTAGGCCCCCTCAAGAATATGTTGCGATGCCTTAGTGGGTCGATGTTTATCACTTTCGCATGTCTGCCAAGAAACCCTCCTTTTTCTTTGACCAAATTAGGTTAATGCATCACTTATGAAGCACCGACACTCTCCAAGAGCTTTCGTGTCGTGTCAGACATTTCGACACGTGTCCGACACTCTCGGACACTCTTCGACACTCGGTCAACGCGTGTCGGAAAATTCAACACCTAGTCAACTTTTCCGACACTCGAGTCGAGATTCCAACATATGAGTTTCTGACATGTGATTCCGATATCAAGTTCAATTTTAAAAAATTTCAATAAATGAGATGTCAAAATGTATATACGTGAAAAAATGAAACACAATAATAAAAAAAATAAATGAAGAAAGAAGAAAAACCTAATCTTCTCTTCTCTTTTAACTCCCACTTTTCGTGATACACAATTCATCCCTTAAGTTTTATTTTCCTCTTCCAACAAATCTAACATGCAAGTCCAGAATGTCGACTGATTATTTTTTTCTCCAAGTTTAATGAATTATTGTAATAGAGTTGAATTTGTCAAATTGAAACAATGAATTATATTAATAATTGGTGGATTAATGTTTTTAGTGTAAATTCATTCTAGGCTTTTTTAATTATTTATTTATTTGTGAATTTCAATAAAATTAATTTGATTGAAATAATTATAAAAATGATAATTTATTATGTATATATAAAAATATATATTTAATATACAACGTGTCCCAACGTATCGGAATTCTCTATTTTTTAGAAACAACGTGTCGTGTCGTGTCGTGTCGCGTGTCCCGTGTTAGTGTTGGTGCTACTTAGTGCATCACTCCAATCTCATTGCCATGCCCACCTCGATAGACTCCTCACCCCATGTAAAAGCTAACTTGACAACCTCGTCTCTTTGCTATAATAGTTACAAAGGGAAGTCAACATTGAATCAAGCTCATCTTTTCACATGATCGGTTATACAAGGGGAGGACCTTTGGTGATGTGAACAAATGGATGAATGAATCAACAAGGCATACATATCAAACGTTGCGCACATGCGTGGATTAGTAGGGACAAATGTATTGAGAAAGAAACTTAAAGAGATAACAAAACAAATAGTTCCTAAATTTTGACTTAGTGTGCAAAGTTGTTTCTAAATGTTAGTCCAATGTATAATGTCGTTAATGAATTTTTAATTTGGTCAGTGTGATCTTTAAACTTTTAGTAATTGTTCAAATTAGTCATTATATGAAGATGTTCAATCCTATTTCTCCATTAATTCAAAATCAAGCACAACATCAACATGTATAAAAAATTCAACGATTATATTGAACAAATTGAAAGTTCGGAGATGACATTGCACAACCACATTGCATATTAAATCAAAGGTCATGGATCAATTATGTAATTTTTCCAAATTTATATATCTCGTCGCTACAAAGGCGAAATATCAAGATCGACATTGCATTGTACCAAAACTTATGGACTATTTATGTCAATTTTTCCTTAAATAATACTTACATCATTGTCATTGTTGATTTTACTTGTCAATACCAAACATAGGGTTGGATGCTAGCTATCATTGATGGAGTTTCATAAACATACTTGGGGTTGGTGATCATCCGATAAAGATCATATCTTATATGTTGGTAATAAAAGGAGCTCAAGTCCATACTCATCAATTCACCATCGCATATTGAGTCAATTCAATATATCGACTCGCTTCATATCACAACAACATAAATTCGATTGCAGTAAAAGTCCAATGCCTCACATTACTTCAGACCGTGTCAGTTGACTCGAGACTTTGTTGGTGAGCTGGGGAGAAAGGATTCCCAAATGTTCATGGTACGATCTTCGCTCACACGTGTGCTCAAACATCGTGCGAAGCAATGTTCACGGTTCTGTTCTTTTCTTCTCTTTCTCACCGTGGAAGGGATCGGACCATGGAGTAGACGATCTCGTACTGAATCGAGAAGCGACACGCCTGCAGAAGTCATAGTGCAAAAGAGCAGTGAAAAGCACAATGTTCAATTGGAGTTGTCCATAGTGGATCTGAAATGTGAACCCTTACCCAAGATACAAAACATGGCGTCTTCATCAACTGATAGAAAACTCCTTAGATCACGGTCTAATCGACCGCGCATTCCTCAGTATAAATAAACTCAAGACTACTCCCAATGGTCGGGTTAACGGTCCACTTCCTTTTTTTATTTTTATTTTTGGTGGAAGAAGGAGTTAGAACTGATTGACGATGATGGGCTGGACATGGACAATGTACGACACATCAAGCAAAGTTTAACACGAAGCCCACGTCCTTACACATAAAAATGGCTCGAAAGCAGGACCGAAAGGGGCATCTTGTTAGCCCATCTAGCTAGTCAAACTTTGTGCTCCCCCAGCTGGTGAAAGCATACGTTTTCTGTTGGCAGTGCTTTCTGCAATTATTCCAATGGGTCTCTCGCATTCAGTCGTTAACTGGGTTTAAACATTCTTGAATTCTTCTAGATCAAGTCGATTACGCGCTGCAAAAAATAGCTGAGCGTATTGAATTCCATAAATAATGAACAAGTTTTCATTCATCCTTCATGCTACAACTTACAAAACACATCAATTTCAATCTTACAATTTTCCTCTCAACGTTTCCCGACAGTCACTCTTGATGAATTCGAAAGAAAGATAATTGAAATGATTTATGAAGTCTCTCGAGGACATGATTTAACCCTCTCTTGTATATGATATTCTTCGATTCAAAGCTATTGAATTCCAAACGCCGTGTGCTCTCGGACGTCCATGATATGAATCTACGTAGTGTTTTTTTTTTTCGTGGCTTTGAGTGCATCTCTTTGCCCTAAACTCGTGGGCAGTGGTGGCAATTGACAAAGAGAACGTGACATCGATGAGGCGAGGTAGGCCCCCTTAAGAATATGTCATAATGCCTTAGTGGGTCGATGTTTATCCCTTTGGCATGTTTGGCAAGAAACCCTCTCTTATTTTCTTTGACCAAATTACGATAATGCCTCGCGCGAATCTCATTGCCATATCCACCTCAATAGAGGCCTAACCCCATATAAAAGCTAACTTGACAATCTCATCTCTTGCTATAATGGTCAACATTGAATCAAGATTATCTTTCTCATGCTCTTGAATGATCGTTTTTACGAGGGGAGGACTTTTTGGTGACGTGAACAAATGGATGAACGAACGAATGAATCGACGAGGCAGAGAAATCAATCATCACACACGCACGTGGATTGTCGAACGTAAGCTTGGTTTATCGATGAGTTTAGTAGAGACAAATTTTTTCCCTCTAGTTCGATTTACCAAATAACAATTGAAGAATAAGCTTAAAAGGAATCATGAAACAAATATTTCATAAACTTTGACTCAATGTACAATTTTATCTCTAAACTTTAGCTCAACGTATAATGTTGTCTCTAAACTTTAAATTTGTTTGATATGATCCCTAAATTTTTTGTAAGTATTCAAGTTAGTCCCTGAATTATATAAAATGTTAAATATTATCATTTCATTCATTCAAGTTTAGGAACAACATTGATCTTTTTCATATGATATAAGGACTACTAAATTGAACATTTATTAAAAGTTTAAGGATCACATCGAACAAATTAAAAATTTAGGAACGACATTACACATTAAATAAATTAAAATTTCATGAATAATGTTGGGCGAAAAATTTAGGGATCATCCTCGTCATTTTGCCATAATTAAATGTCTTGGTAGATTGCCATACTAGAATGTCCTGGTGGAGTATGTTTGGGTAAAATCCAAAGGTTGTTCAAGTAATTCCAATTTGAAAATGAAATATGAATAAAAAGTAGCGCCGGTTTTACTCGATTGGGACGTCTACTTCACGGAAAAGCCAACTCACTTCTCTTTTGCCTTTCGATGCGATGGGGATGGAAGCCGAGCCTCGTTAGGCAAAACGCAAGGGGACTTCTGCTTTGACTTTACCTTTACAGATTGCGACGTCTTGCCACTTGTTGCGTTGCTTGAAGTTCCTTATCGTTTCACGGTCAAACGCCCCCGATTTGAAATTTGGTTGTAGTTGTCATCATCTCTTCTTTCTTGCCGACTGTGCATTTGAAACTGTCCGTGCACATACCCAAATCTTTCGCCTAAGATCGAAAGGCATCCGCCGTTTCTCAATGCGTACTGGCTAGATAGCTGTCGGAACGGATCGACTAGGGCATGCAGATGCACTGCTGGTAAGGGATTTGCACGAATGAGATGATGTTGACCTTGACCCTAAGTGGAGAGGATAAAGCACAGTTATGATATGAACAAGTCTCGGAATCAGAACCATCTGCTCGCTCATCTAAAAGGCAAGTTTTTTTTTTTTTTTTTTTTAATATTGCACCGTGTTCATCTCACTTTGAAACATATCTTCACCAAGTCTCACTAAATAAATAAAAAAATACTACCGTTTGATCATCTTTACGTCTTTTTTATACAATGGAATAGTGACATCTCCAAATATTTTGTCTCTTACGAATAAGTTTAAACTATTGAAAATAAACTAATCTTTCAGATATCGCAATCGTCGTGAAGCCATGAAACCTGCTTGATCTAACCTAACGGGATTGATTCAGCGGTCGGATTAAAGTGCCAAAATATTTGTCCCGATTAGGCTCAAGGCATGCGTTCAATTTCTCAACACATCCTCCAACGAGATAATAAATTTCAAGAAATTCGCTCAAGTTCTGCCTCATGTTTTACTTGATTGAGAAGACTAGTAGGTGTTTTATACGTACCGAATATACCTACCTAGGTCAACTTTTGGTAAAAAAAAATTAAAAATAAATAAAATGAAAACATTTTGATTGCGCACTCTCTTGAATGCGTCGCAAAGCCCACGGCAAAATGATCAGCACCGTGACAATAGCCGCGGTTAGTAGGGAAAAGCTTCACGAAGACTAGGAGACAATAGCAATGAATTAGCTTTGCTTGACAATTAAGCAGCCAAAACACTATATTATACCATTGCATTTTGCTAAAATTGTGCAATTCTTGCGTTCCCCATCATCGACACTCGAGTTCTGCCCCATTTTTCACTATGTTAATTGATGTCCTTTCGTCTTCTCTATTTGACCAATAATCTTGTTAATGCAGTTTCTTGACTCATACGTGTAAGAACTGGATTGTAAGTGAGGGAAGTGTTAAGTAATTTTGAAAAAATTGTTCAAAAAATCTTAAGCATATCATACTTTTGCCAATTCATTTCTAATTTTTTTAATTTTATCAATTAATTAAATATTTTCACATTTTGTCAATTGAGTTCATCCGGCTAAAATTAGATTTAGAACTTGATTGGTAATTTTTTTAAAAAAAAGTTCATGACTAAATTAGCAAAAGTGCATAAGGTTTATAACTTTTTGGACAATTTTTCCAACTAATCTGCTATGACTACATCATCGGCATGCTTTTGATAGCTTGATTTTATAGAAATTCGAGTAGTACGGAATACACATAAACAATAAATTAATAGTCGAAATGAAAATAATGTATGTCTATCTATATGTTCTTGAATTGGACTACATGAGTGTGCTACCAGCTTACGCAAGGAATAGTGACCAAATATACGGAACAATTTTTTGGATTTGGCCTTCTTCCATGTTAGCTTTGCTTATAAAAAAGAACAACATTTAGAGCAACTCTATCCGCACAGGATATTTTCCTTCATTAGAGAATATTCTCTCTAAATATTGTAAATCGTTACTTTCCCCATTTTAAATAATTGGAATTATGTAGGAGCCTTTTTGCTACAATTGAGTTTTTGGGAAATTTTATTTTTGAAATTAGTATTTATGCTTTTTACCAATTTAAGCAAATAGAATCATAATCGGGCAATGCTAAATGCACTGAAGTTATATACTATGCTAATAAACATAGTTATCACTCATCTATCAGTAAATCAAATGAAATTAACAATCTGGTGTTAGGCCTTGTAATTTTTACTAGCCGCTTGAAGATCTCTCTGTGCTACAATTTATTTATTTTTTTTTTTTTTTTTTATCTCTAGCATTACAATTTTAACAATTATTATTCTTTTTTTTCACAGCCAATTGACTTGAGACTAGTCTATGTTTCTTAAAAAAAAAAATTATTCAAAAATTCATAAATCTATTATATATCTTTGTTCAATTTACTTCTAAACATTTTGACAATTTTTCAATATAATCCTTCTAGTTAAAACCGAACGGAAATTGTCGGAATGACTACGTTGGAAAACTATCAAAAGATTTATCACTAAATTAGTTATATTTGAGGCCGAATTGGCCCATGTACAATATATTAAAGATTTTTGTCCCAGTTTTTAAAAAGATCATGAAAAGGGTCGGTACAAGTGCTTCCCAAAGTGTTATGAATATTTTCTTTAGAAGCTCGAGTGACTATTTGACCGATAACCTACTTGAGACTTTTCTAATTTTTTAAAAAGAAAACTTATCCAAAAAGTCATAAATCTACTATATGGCGGTAAATTTAATCCTAAATTTTTCAATTTGGTTAATTTACTCTTAAATTTTCTGACAAATTTTCAATGTAGCCATTTCGGCTAATATTAGAAGGAAATTGCTAAAATTGCCATAAATGTTGTTCTTTATGGATCCATAAAGAGCAACATTTCCATAAAGAACAACATTTATGGCACCTCTATCCGCACAGGATATTTTCCTTTATTAGAGGATATTCTCTCTATATATTTCAAATCGTTACCTTCCCCATTTCAAATATTCGGAATTATTTGGGGACCTTTTTGCTACAATTATTTCTAGGAAAATTTATTTTTGAAATTGGTATGGATGCTTTTTACCAATTAAAGAAAATAGAATTATAATCAACGGGCAATGCTAAATGCACTAAAGTTATATGGTATGCTAATAAATATAGGTACCACTCATCTACCGGTGAATTGAATGAAATTAACGATCTTGTATCGGGCCTTGTAATTTTTACTAGCCGTTCGAGTATTCCTAGGTGCTATAGTTTTTTTTACCTCTAGCATTACAATTTTAAAATGATGATGTTCCACAATTTTTTTTATGAATAATTTCTTTAGAAGCTTGAGTGACTATACCACAGCTAATCGACTTGACTATAGTTTATGTTTTTTAAATGAGGAAAATTATTCAAAAGGTCATAAACCTATTGTATATGAACCCATTAATCCTAAACTTTCTAATTTGATCAATTACTTCTTACAATTTGACAATTTTTCAATGTTATTATTCAGGCCAAAACTAAATGGAAATCGCTAGAATGACTACATTAAAAAACCGTCAAAAGATTTGTTACTAAATTAGCCACATTGAAAAGTTCGAGATCGAATTGGCCTATGTACAATAGATTAAGATTTTTGTGGTCAATTGTCCCGGTTTTTAAAAAGATCATGAAAAGGGTCAGTACAAGTGCTTCCCAAAGCATTATGAATATTTTCTTTAGAAGCTTGAGTGACTATTTGACCACTAATCTACTCGAGACTTTTCTAATTTTCAAAAAAAGTAAACTTATCCAAAAAAATCATAAATCTATTATATGATAGTCAATTTAATCTTAAACTTTTCAATTGGTTAATTTACTCTTAAATTTTTTGATGAATTTTCAATATAGCCATTTCAGTCAATGTTAGTTAAAAATCGCCGAATTTGCCGGAAGGACTATATTGGAATATCGTTAAAATATTTATGATTAAATTAACTAAAATTAAAACTTTAAAACCGAATTAGCCTCTACAGAATGAATTAAAGATTTTTTTGGTCAATCCTACCGGTTTTTAAAAATATCATGAAAAGGGTCGGCACAAGTGCTTCCCAAAGCGTTATGGAGTTCCATGAATCCTGGGATATCTGCCGCCTCCCTTGATGACAAAAATAAATTAATCACTCATTTGTTTTTCACCACGATTATTCTGTAACTAATATATTCTGGTAAAGTCATGCTTTTTTTTAAAAAAAAAGTCGAATCTTTTCCCCATCATGATATATCATTAAACAATGCGTGTGAAATCTATTAAAAAAAATTGCGCCCCTACTGAGGGAGGAGAAGAGGCGCTCCCCACCATAAAGTCAAAGCATATAAATACTGACTATGGACAGAAGAGAGAGAAAGAAGAGGATCAAGATTTCCAAGAAAGCAAGCGCTCGTCTTCGTCCACAGGCAGCAACAACTCCATGTGCCCCCCCCATTGAATGATTGGACTGGGCACCCCAGATTCCGATCAAGATCGCCCATCGCCCCGAACCCAGTTGAGGGTAGGGAGGGAGGAGCAGGAACAGGGGAGAAAGATCCCGTTTTTAGCTTCAACTGGAGCTGCTGCTGCTGCTGCTGCTGCGGCGGCGGGAGCAAGGGCGGAGGGGAGAGGAAGATGAAGGAGGGCGGCGAAGGGTACGTGAGGGCGGACCAGATTGACCTGAAGAGCATCGACGAGCAGCTCGAGAGGTTCACCAGGGCCGCCACCATGGAGAAGAGCAAGAAGGCCGGGGTCGGGGGCGGGGGCGGGGGGAAGGCGGCGAGGAGGCGGCGGGCGGGAATGTCGGCGCTTCCTTGGTCAAGAGCCTCTCGTTGCCGAGGCCCAGGAGGCAGGAGAGGCTGGAGTGGGAGATCGACCCGGCCAAGCTGCTCATCAAGTCCGTCATTGCCCGCGGCACCTTCGGCACCGTCCACCGCGGCGTCTACGACGGGCAGGATGTCGCCGGTGAGTCAACGGCGGCCCCGGCCTATTCGTTTCTTTGATCTCGGAGTCGTCCCGTGATAATTTTTTCCATTCTCAGTGTCTTCGCATGGTTTAATGTCGGGTCTCTCTCGATGGTCATTTTTTGGACGAGATCTTCTTTTTCAATTTCGTTCCTTCTTGAATAACTTGTGGGTCTAGAGATGAATGGATTACTTGGTCCTCCCTGCCGCTCGTGTTTTATTCTTTAGAATACTACCTTTTATGTCTCGGCAGCAAGAGGATCTGCAACGTTCTTGACATACTGAAAACTGACCTTTTGTGGCTCTTAATGAAACCGTGAGTCGAAGGAAGGAATTGGATTGAATGTCCGCGGTGATATATGTCTGTATTAGCAGCGATTTGGATGATATATAGGCTGTGACGTTTGCGCAATGATTCATACTGATCCGGTGGCCATGCCGATCACTTAGGGAATGGTTGGTTCGCCTTACTGGAAAATTGTCATCAGCACATGGAACACCTTTTAGTAAACTATTCGTTCAATTCCCTCAAATCTAGCTAACTCGCATGCAATCATGTCATTGGCGTCATTTCTATTGGTGATTTGCCTCTGACTGGCTCAGTGGATATTGTTTGTTTTGCCTCGCTGACCTAGTATGTCCTTTGATAGTTAAACTTCTTGACTGGGGTGAAGAGGGACAGAGGACTGAGGCTGAAATCGCTTCACTGAGGGCTGCTTTTTCCCAAGAAGTCGCAGTGTGGCACAAGCTTGACCATCCTAATGTTACCAAGGTTTATGCTTCGCCCTATTCTTTTCTCTCATAATGCTTTTTCCTTGACCGTCATGGTATGCAGAGTCTTGGTATGCATTTCAGTGTTGCACAATTAGCTTGCGTATGGACCACCTTATGATGTATGAGTTCTATCATTGTGTTTTGAGGGAAAAATTGATAATGAAGAATGCCTAGCTGGCTTTGGTGTGTATTATCTGCCTACCATGAGTATTACAGTAGGAGAACCTCAACTTCCCCTGCTGTCGAGAGCAAAGGCTGATTACATTAATGAGTTTCATTAGTTCAGTCCTTAAGCATCATAAGCATGTACTCTATTGTAAAAGTATCCTTTGTTGACAAAATTGCCATTTTTATTGTCGTGGGAGAAGACTTGACTACAGATGAGTCATGTTTTATGCCTAAATGTCAAGCACCATGTAAACAGAATGATAGAGGGAGAAGAGCGAGTAGCAAAATGGCCATAACTCAATATCTACTGAAAAAGGTGGCTGAGATAAATGAAAATTAAAGTGTTGTATAGATCTTTTGCCAAACTTTGACCTACCAGTTTGTTTTATCTTTGTATAAACCTTTTTTTTTTTTTCATACTTAATAGAGTTCTCCGGAGCTTTTATTCTCCATGTTCTTCGGTAATGTTCAGTTGCTACGTTTATCCATCTTCTCCGCATTCTCCAAAGCGGCAGCGTGGTTGATGGTATCATATCTATGTTTCCATTACTAATTAACTCAAGAATGCTTTTGGAAGTATTTTCAGGAAGCAGAATGTTAAATGACAGAATAGGATGTGCAAGAACATTAGCATTGTCCTTCTTTGCTTGTACACAAGAAGTGATTTCTACGGGCTCTAAATTTCAGTCGTCTCCTTTTCAGTTCATTGGGGCAACAATGGGCTCATCAGATCTACAAATACAAACTGACAATGGTCCAATCAGTATGCCTAGGAATATTTGCTGTGTTGTTGTTGAATATCTTCCTGGGGGAGCTCTCAAATCTTACCTCATCAAGAACAGGAGAAGGAAACTAGCATTCAAGGTGGTTGTCCAGCTTGCACTTGATCTCGCCAGAGGGTATATAAAAAAACACACTGCTTTTAAATAGGCTCACCATAGATTTTTACATCCCTAAGTGGTCAAGTTAATTTTCATTTTAACCATTGCAGCTTGAGTTATCTCCACTCACAGAAGATTGTCCATAGAGATGTGAAGACAGAAAACATGCTATTGGACAAGTCACGTACTTTGAAGATTGCAGACTTCGGGGTGGCTCGTGTTGAAGCTTCAAATCCCAATGACATGACTGGGGAGACTGGGACATTGGGTTATATGGCTCCTGAGGTACTATTGAAATTTCTGGTTTTTTTATTTCCTGCTAAGTTGTAGCAGTTTTTGATCAGTTCACACCTCTGGAGTTTGAAAATTGCATAGTTCCGTCCAGAAAGGCAACAGGAGTCCTTTTTCCTTCATCTTCTTGTTCCTGTTTCTATTGTTTCTTCTTTTCAGCTTGCAGCATGTATAGCTAAATTGCAGTGATGATTTGGTGTTTCATCATTTTAAGTAACCAAAAACATGAAGTGAAGGACAAAAGTAAAAGGCAGATTTGCTACAGAATAAATAATAGGTGACTCAACAAAACTGGGTGCAGGTACTAAACGGAAACCCATATAATAGAAAATGCGATGTCTACAGTTTCGGCATCTGCCTATGGGAAATATATTGTTGCGACATGCCATACCCTGACCTTAGTTTCTCAGAGATGACTTCGGCTGTGGTGCACCAGGTATTGTTCGGTTCTATCCCTTGCATTATGAGAGACAAATAGTGAGCAGAAATTCTGCTGCTAGCGGGAAGTAGTTGTCTCTGATTTCTAATCATCTTTGGGGACTGTACGTGCTACAGAACCTGAGACCTGAAATTCCGAGATGCTGCCCGAGTTCTCTTGCAAATGTGATGAAACGATGCTGGGATTCTCATCAAAACAAACGTCCAGAGATGGATGAGGTCGTCTCTTTGCTCGAAGCTATTGACACATCAAAAGGGGGTGGCATGATCCCTGTCGATCAGTCACAGGGTTGTCTTTGCTTCCGTAGGTATCGCGGACCTTGAGGAATTAGTTGGTATAATTATTACTTTAATTTTCAAATACTATGGTGCTATCAACCTTTAAGGGGAAGGTGTCTGCTTATTGTATCTACAGTCGAGAATTAGGGCATGAGATTTATCCAGAAGAATAGGGATGGTGATTCGTCAATATAGATCAAGGAGAGAGTGCGTACTGCTACATCTTTCCTTCTCGAATGGTGTAAAGCTTCATTTTCTAATTATTGTTCTTTTATTCCTCTTTTGCATGTCAGTTTTAGAAGCTTGGGGGGATTTCACTCTGTACTATTTTTGGCATACGCTGCTCGGAAAGACTGGGTTGGCCACCTGTAATGTATGACTACACTTTCTGTTAATAAAGAACAATTTTAGGACTAGCGCTCTATGTTTGCTCCCTATATCATCTATCTCATTAAGCGGAGAACATGCTCGGCCGAACATACAGGAGACAGATGTTCCGTATCCTTTCATTTGGTGTGTAAGTATCTAACTGATGGATTGCAGCATGTGTTAATACTCAAATTGTCAACGGCATTCCTACTTTTCCACTTTGCTTGTTACCATTTGGTTGGAAGTACACATTGTATTTTTACAACAACGATTCATGAAAATTAAGGACTCTGGTAAAGAAAAGAATTGAATCTTGAGGAGCAGAGGAGCCCGCATCCATTGACTGTCTCAGCCTTAAGCACTAGAGAGTTCAAACTCAGACGCCGGTTTCTTCAGCTCGTCCCACTTGGTGGTTCTGTAGTATGTCCCATAGAGAATCAGCTACACCAGACCAGACAAGGCTCCCAAACCATTCGGCACCTACAACAATTTATTGACACATTTTCAAAACCAACTGTCCAAAAAATGTCTTCAAAAAGAAGGCTTCATCCTCCTGGAAATTTCAGCTATTGAAGTGAAAAATAAGTATGCTTTCACTCTCTATTTCCTATGGACTATCAACTAGTACAGCAGAACATGATTATACTCCGAAAGATTTGGATGAAGCAAGTTAGATGTGATCAAGAAAGAGGTTTCAATATTTTACCAGGACATAGGGATCTAATTTGAGGAGCGCATAGACAGACCAAATGATGCCATTTAAGAAGTTGGCGAGAGAGAGATAGAAGGGCATGTACTTGACGATCTTTGTCTGAATGACACAGCGCTGCCAATACCAAAAAGAAGGAAGTTGATTTTCCATTTTCTTGGTTGTTGATCAGCGACTTAATAGTTTCCAGGAAAAGCCAAACAGTCGACATACCATGATTGTCAATGGCGAAGTGTACATCGCTATGTCGAAGATGATACACAATGTTCCAACAAATGCAGACCTCTTGTTTATGGTGTGGAGAGGCCCTAGGGTGATGACAACTATTGCAGCCATGAAGATCAGTTCAATGAGGAGCGCAAGCAAGATATTCCACTGCAAAATGGCGATAAAAGCACAAAAAACAGATCAGAATGCCAAAGCTACGAAATGAAGATAGGACAAGCACTCTTATTTTCCTGAACGACTTAGATGTTCCAAAAACTTACACGACTATTTCATGGAGAGTATATTAAAAATATCCCAACGTAAATGAGCTCGAGACCAAGACCGAAACCATTGATTGTGACGATGAGAAGGCTGTCCAGATGGACAATGGGCATACCATAGAACACCCACAGCACGCAGTGAGTACCGTCGCAACGTATGGATCCGGCTTGAATCCCGCCACAGTTTTCTTCTTACATATCGTAATGAATGTCGGGCTGCTGATGCAAAAGCAAACCGAAGTCGAAATGTCAATCCATTGATAAAAATAAGCAAGGCAACAAGACTTTCATTGGTTATGTTATGAGAGGAGTAGAAGTTGCCGATCTAAGCTTACATTGGAGAAAGGAATAAACCGCAGGAGATGGCATTTCCTGCAAAATGGCCGAATCAAAATATTGAGATCCATGTTTCTTCGTATAATTATTATATAATCGATTTGTCATTAACTCTTCTTCACTCGTACTCGGCTTCATTTCATCACGTAATCTTTTGGTCACTTATGGACTTTTCACACATATAATTTCAAGATTGACGATATATTCAAAACAGTTAGTGGATTATATAATGGATTAGGATCTTTGTTCTTCACATTTGGATCATATGTCGTTCAGGTGTCTTGTATCAACATATTTTGTATCTTTTCTAAACTTTTTCAGCATTAATTTAAGATATATTTTGGATTTAAAAAAAAAAAAAAAATTCATCGACCTTTCGTGTTTCACCTTTGCATATTTATATTCACATGGATTCAGCAAAAATGGTTCCAAAATTAGTTCCCATGCGTTGTTAGCAGAAGGATCATGTCACTACGAATTCTCAAGCACCAATGCGAGTCGGCGAGAAGATCTTACATGAACATGCACAAGAAAATAGAGAGTCCATGCATCGCCGCGTCTTTTAGAACTCACTGACAATGCCTACGATCATTCTGGCTGTCCCGCTGTACACCTTTGTCGCGGGTTACAAGGACGAACAACGAAGAGATCCAAAGGAGGAAGAGAGAGCAAAAGGGTACTGCTTAATCTCCATCAGCCGCTTAATCTCCGTCACCGACAATGCTCAAGCAGATTAGATCATCTACCTTACACTTGCGCAGGCAATTTATAAGTACACTTTCGGTTTCCAGGAAAAGCTGCCAACACACTAAATTTGGAGAGGATTAGGAAAAAGAAAACGGAACAACTTCCCACGAATCCTTCGAGATGGATTAAGAGTCTTGGCTCGAGGGGATCGACGACGTTTTTCGTTTGCTCTCTGCATGCAGTGCATGCAAAGTGCCCGATATGTGTCAACTCCTGTCCATAAAAGTAGAACGGCATGGAAGTTTCTGCTGTTGTGCATTGTGTCTATGCAAATTCGCTGGAAAATCTAGATTTAGAAAAAAAAAAATGGTTGCAATGTCGATTTGCAGTTGGGCCGCGTCATTGGAAAGTTTTATCCATTCACCTTCCCTTACATTAATTTAAATCAACCGTTCAAATTTATCAAATAAAAAAACCTTAATTCTTCACTTAATATTTAACAATAACGTTCCTATAAAAAATAATTTAAAAATGAGCTTGAATATATTATTAATTTGGATGAAATTTGATATAATGGTCATCCCATCAATTGAGATTATTTTTATAAAGGGTTTCTATTTAATATTGGATAAGTGACACAAAGTAACAAAAAATGTAATTGAATCAAGTTTAATTCTGTTTTAAATTTTTTTATAAAAATTATGCATTTACCTTGCAATTTAGAATTCATGTATCACAATAGCTTAAGTAATCATATCCTCGGATTTTGTATATAAAAAAGTACTTTTAATGATTCAACCATTGCTTATGGTATTACCCTCATTCGCTCTCCACAAAAGTCTTATTAGATCAAAGAGTTTCGTATATTTAGGAAAAAAATCGAGAGAATTTCATTAGCATTTGGTCTTTTTTTGGGCTGTGGTGCAAGTCTGTATGCTTGTCTATAACTTAGGAAATTCGAAGACATAGTTAACACTTCAAAGCTCATAGTTCCAAAAAAAAAAGATTAGATAATTTAAATGGAAAAAAAATACATTGATAAGAGCGGGACAAAGTACCAAAAAAGTCTTAAATTTATTGCATTCGTGTCGATTTAGTTTTAATCATTTTAATTGTGCGAAATTTTTTTTTCGCTCTATCCAACTCTAACTTTTAACTCACTTTCAGACTTTTATCTTACTTATTAGCAAAACTTGAGAGGCGAACCCCACACCTAAAACTAAATGTTCCTATCTCTAGTTTCCTTTAAGAATGTGGGGAATCGAATCTCTCTCATTCAATGTGAAAAGGGTAGCCATTGGATCCCAATGACCTTTTAACCGTAACAATTGAGCCTTAAATTTTTTGACGATTTGACAATGTAGTACATTTGGCTAATTTTGGGCAAAAAATTACTAACATGGACATTGATCATCTTATGTGACACGACTCGTAGTGACGTGGACAAAATTTATAACTTTTTCAAAATATTTCCTGATTTTTTTATTTCTTTTTATATTATTTTTTTAATTATGGCTGATGAGTAAGCTAGGACCTACGAGTCCTCCCCAGGCAAGCCCTCCTCAAATCTAGCAATGGCAACCCTTGCCTAGGCTGTGGTCAAGCCCTTGATAGATCTAGCAAGGGCAACCCTCCCCAAAGCGAGTGCTCGACCCCCGTGGCTGATCAAGGGCCGCCCTTGCCGGATTTGACAAAGGTGGCAACCCTAGTTGGCCAGAATGGAAAAAAAAATCAGACAAATATTTAAAATTTCCTTTTCATCAATTTAAGTAACCAAAGACTTGAAGTGGAGGACCAAAAGGAAAAGGCAGAGTTGCTGCAGAATAACTAATAGGTGACTCAACAAAACTGGGTGTAGCTACTAAATGGAAACCCATATAATATAAAATGCGATGTCCACAGTTTTGGCATCTGCCTATGGGAAATATATTTTTGCGACATGCCTAACCCTGACCTTAGTTTCTTAGAAATGACTTCGGCCATGGTGCACCAGGTATTGTTCGATTCAATCTCCTACATTATGAGAGGCAGATAGTGAGCGGTAATTCTACTGCTACTGGGAAGTAGTTGTCTCTGATTTCTAATCCTCTTTGGCGACTATAGGTGCAACAAAACCTGAGACCTGATATTCTGAGATACGACCCAAGTTCTCTCGTAAATGCGATGAAACGATGCTGGGATGCTCATCCAGACAAACGTCTAAAGATGGATGAGGTCGTCTCTTTACTGAAGCTATCGACACGCCCAAAGGGGTGGCATGATTCCCATTGACTAGTCATGGACCTTGACGAATCAATTGGTATCATTATTGCTTTAACTTTCAAAGACTATAGTGCTATCAGCCTCTAGGGGGAAGGTGTTTGCTTATTGCATCTACAGTCGAGAATTAGGGCAGGGGATTCATAGAAGAATAGGGATGGCGGCTCATCAATATTGATCAAGGAGAGAGCGCGTACCGCTACATCTTTCCTTCTCGAATGGCGTAAAGCTTCATTTTCTAATTATTGTTCTTCTTTTCCTCTTTTGTGCGTGATTTTTAGAAGCTTTGGGGGATTTCACATAACTTTGTACCATTTTTTACATACGCTGCTTGGAAAGACTGGGTTAGCCATCTATAATGTATGACTACACTTTCTGTTAATAAAGAACAATTTCAAGACTAGCACTCTGTTTTTGCTCCCTATATCATCTATATCATCGAGCGGAGAACATGCTCGACAAAACATAAAGGAGACAGATGTTCTGTGTCCTTTTGTTTGGTATGTAAGCATCTAACTGATGGATTGCAGCATGTGTCAATATTCAAATTGTCGACGGCATTCCTACTTTTCGACTTTGCTTATTACCATTTGGTTGGAAGTACACATTATATTTTTACAACAACAATTAATGTCAAACATCTCGGGTAAAGAAAAGAACTAAATCTTGAGGAGCAGAGGAGCCCCTATCTCAACCTTAGGTAGTGGATATTTCAACCTCAGACGTCGGTTTCTCTGGCTCGTCCCACTTGGTGGTTTTGTAGTATGCTGCATAGAGAATCAGCTGCACTAGACCAAACAAGGCTCCTAAACCATTCGACACCTAGAAAAATGTATGGGCACATTTACAAAACCAAATGAACAAAAGATGTCTTCAAGAAGGCTTCATCATCCTGGAAATCATTTATTGAACTGAAAAAAAAGTATGTTTTCACTATCTACTTCCTCTAAACTGTTAACTAGTGCAGCAGAACCTGATTACACTCGAAAGATTTGGATGAAGCAAGTTATATGCGATCGAGAAAGAAGATTCAAGATTTTACCAAGACAAAGGGATCGAATTTGAGGAGCGCATAGACAGACCAGATGATGCCGTTTAAGAAGTTGGCAAGAGATAGATAGAAGGGCATGTACTTGATGCTCTCTGTCTGGATGACATGGCGCTGCCAATACCAAAAAGAAGGAAGTTGATTGCCATTTTCTTGGTTGTTAATCAGCAACTTATTAGTTTCTGGGGTAAGCCGAACAGTCAGCATACCATGATTGTCAATGGCAAAAAGTGCAACACTATGTTGAAGATGATACACAACGTTCCAACAAATGTAGACCTCAAGTCTATGGTAAGGAGATGCTTCAGGGTGATGAAAACTATTCCAGCCATGAAGATCAGTTCAACAAGGAGCGCAAGTAAGATATTCGCTGCGAAATGGCAACAAAAGTACAAAAAACAAATCAAAATGCTGAAGTTGAGAAAAGAAGATAGGACAAGCACTCTTATTTTCTTGAACAACTTAGGTGTTCTAGAAACTTACACGTATGTTCCATGGAGAGTATATTAAAAATATCCCAACGTAGATGAGCGCAAGACCAAGACCGAAACCATTGATTGTGAGGACGAGAAGGCTATGTGGACGGACAATGGGCATACCATAGAACACCCATAACGCGTAGTTGAGTACCGTCACAACGTATGGATTTGGCTTGAATCCCGCCGCCGTTTTCTTCTTACATATCGTGATGAATGTCAGGTTACTAAGATCCACCCATGATGCAAAAGCAAATCAAATTCGAAATGTCAATCCATTGATAAAAAATAATCAAGACAACAAGACTTTTTTTGGTTAAGTTATGAGAGGAGTAGAAGTTGCCGAGCTAAGCTTACATGGGAGACAGGAATAAACCGAAGGAAATAACGTTTCCTGCAAAATGGTCGAATCAAAATACTGAGATCCATGGTCATAACTTTGACATTTCACTTATTTATTATATAATTGATGAGTCATTAACTCTTCTCCACTCGTACATTGCTCCACACATACAATTTAACAATTCAATAATCACTTTGCACAACAATTTATTCAAAACAGTTAGTTGATTATATAATGCATTAGGGTCTTTTGTTCTTCACCTTTGTGTTTGTTCAGGTGTGTTTTATCAACATAATTTGTATCTTTTGTAAAATTTTTCAACATTCTAATTTAAGATATTTTATGGTTTTCTTTTTTCATTCTTTTCATGGATCTTTCGTGTTTCACCTTTGTATTTATTTATCTCTCATGGATTTGGCAAAAATAGTTCCAAAAATGGTTCCCATGCATTGTTAGAAGAATGATCACATCACTACGAATTCTCAAGCACCAACGTGAGTCGGCGAGAAGACCTTACATGAACATACGCAAGAAAATAGAGAGGTTATGCATTGCCGGGTCTTCAAGAACTCACCGACAATGCCTACGATCGTTCTGGCTGTCCCTATGTCCACCATTGTTGCGGGTTCTCCAGGACGAAGGACGAAGAGATCAAAAGGAGGAAGAGACAGGGAAAGGACGCTGCTTAATCTCCGTCAGCTAGTGGATTCGAAATCCACGATTCGTGGTTTTCTCGACAACTAGAAACTCCTTCCCATTCTCGAAGCTCAAGCAGATAAGATAATGAACCTCACACTGGCGTAGGCAATTTATATGTACACTTTTGGTTTCCAAGAAGAGCTGCCAACATTCTAAATTTAGGAAGGATTGGGAAAATGAAAACGGATCAACTTCCCACGAATCCTTCGAGATGGATGAAGAGTTTTGGCTCGAGGGGATCGATGACCTTTTCGTTTACTCTCTACATGCAATGCATGCAAAGTGCCCGGTATGTGTCAACTTCTGTCCATAAAAGTAGAACGGCATGGAAGTTTCTCCTATTGTGCATCGTGTTTATGCAAATTAGTTGGAAGATCGAGATTTAGAAAAAAACAAAAAACAAAAAATCGGTTGAAATGTCAATTCGCAGTTGGGCCACGTCACCAGAAAGTTCCATCCCTTTACCTTCCTTTACATTAATTTTAATTAACCATTAAAATATATCAAATAAAAAGCTTAATTCTTCACTTAATATTTTAACAATAGCGTTCCTATAAGAAAATAATTTAAAAATGAGCTTGAATAGATTATTAATTTGGATGAAATTTGATATAATGGTCAATTGGTCACCCCACCAATTGAGATTATTTTCATGTAGTGTTTCTATTTAACATTGGACAAGAGAAACAAAGTAACAAAAATTGTAATTGAATGAAGTTTAATTCTGTTTTTATTTGATTTTATTTTAAATTATGCATTTACTTTGCAATTTAGAATTCATGTATTACAAAAGCTTAAGTAATTATATCCTCGGTGTTTATTTATGAAAAAGTATTTTTAATGATTCGAGTATTGCTTACAATATTACCCTCATTCCTTCACATAAACGCTCTTTACAAAAGTCTCATCAGATCAAAGAGTTTCGTAGATTTAAGAAAAAAAGTGAGAGTATTTCAAATTTGAATAGACACTAGAGAAACTTCCAAATAGATAACATATAATTCAGGATGAGCTCCTCCAACCCAAAAAAAAAAAAATGTTTAAGACTCAATGAACACAATTAAAATGTTTAAAACTAAATTGGCAAAAGTGTAATAGGTTTATTACTTTTTGGAAAATTTTCTTTTATGTTTTGAAATAGAGAAAATGACACAAATAGTCTCTAAATTTTGGCTCAATATGCAATATGGTTCATAAACTTTCGATTTGTTTAATATGGTCCCTAAACTTTTTATATATATTGATCTAGCTCTTAGATTATATGAAAATGATCAATGTAGTTTATGAGCATGAATTAATGAAAGGATAATATTAAACATTTTTATATAGTCTAGAGACTAACTTGAACATGTACCAAAGATTTAGAAACCACATTGAACAATTTAAAAATTCAGAAACGATATTACACATCAAGATAAAGTTCAAGAATAGCATTGAACAAATTAAAAGTTCATTGCACATTGAACCAAAGTTTTTGAACTGTTTGTATCATTATATTTTTTTTAATAATACTACATAAACAAAGAAACATGATAATATAATTTCAATTACTAATGAGTTAAATTTCAAGGCGGACCAACACATGGATTTTCAAAAGGAAAGGAAAAGGTGGCCGTCGGGTGCCAGTTATTGTTTGGTTCTATCTCATGCATTATGAGAGGCAAATAGCGAGCAGTAATTTCTGCTGCTACTGGGAAGTAGTTGTCTCTGATTGCTAATCCTCTTTGGTGACTATAGGTGCAACAAAGCCTGAGACCTAATATTCCGAGATGCTACCCGAGTTCTCTTGCAAATGTGATCAAACGATGCTCGGATGCTCATCCAGACAAAGGTCCAGAGATGGACGAGGTCATCCCTTTGCTCGAAGCTATCGACATGTCGAAAGGGGTGGCATGATTCCCATCGACCAGTCATGGACCTTGAGGAATCAGGTGGTATCATTATTACTGTAACTTTCTAAGACTATGGCACTATCAACCTCTAGAGGGAAGGTGTTTGCTTATTGCATCCACAATCAAGAATTAGGGTGGGGGATTCACAAAAGGACAGGGATGGCGGTTCGTCTAATATAGATCAAGGAGAGAGTGCATACCGCTACATCTTTCCTCCTCGAATGGTGTAAAGCTTCATTTTCTAATTATTGTTCTTCTATTCCTTTTTTGCATGTTAGTTTTAGAAGCTTTGGGGAATTTCACATAACTATGTACCATTTTTGACATATGCTGCTCGGAAAGACTGGGTTGGCTACTTGTAATGTATGACTACACTTTCTGTTAGTAAATAACAATTTTAAGATTGAGCGGAAAACATGCTCGGCATAACATACAGGAGACATGTTCCATGTCCTTTCATTTGGTGTGTAAGCATCCAACTGATTAACTGCAGCATGTGTTAACATACAAATTGCCAACGACATTCCTATGTTTCCACCTTGCTTATTGCCGTTTGGTTGGAAGTACTTGGGTAAAGAAAAGAATTGAATCTTGAGGAGCAGACTAGGCACCGGATATTTCAACCTCAGACGTCGGTTTCTCTGGCTCGTCCCACTTGGTGGTTCTGTAGTATGTTGCATAGAGAATCAGCTGCACCAGACCAGACAAGGCTCCCAAACCATTCGGCACCTACAAGAATGTATGGACACATTTACAAAACCAAATGCCCAAAAGATGTCTTCAAAAAGAAGGTTTCATCATCCTGGAAATCAATTATTGAACTGAAAAAAAGTATGCTTTCACTCTCTCTACTCCCTCTACACTGTCGACTAGTACAGCAAAGCATGATTATTCTCGAATGATTTGGATGAAGCAAGTTACATGTGACCGAGAAAGAAGGTTCAAGGTTTTACCAGAACAAAGGGATCGAATTTGAGGATTGCATAGACGGCCCAGATGACGCCGTTTAAGAAGTTGGCGAGTGACAGAAAGAAGGGCATGTACTTGACGCTCTTTGTCTGGATGACTCGCGCTGTCAATACCAAAATGAAGGAAGCTGATTGCCATTTTCTTGGTTATTGATCGGCGACTTATTAGTTTCTAGGAAAAGCCAGACAGTCGATGTACCATGATTGTCAATGGTGAGGTGTACATCGCTATGTTGAAGATGATGCACAAGATTCCAACAAGTGTAGACCTCCTGCCTGTGGTATGGAGAACCAACATGGTGATCGCAACTACTGCAACCATGAAGATCAATTCAACGAGGAGCGCAAGTAAGATATTCCGCTGTGAAATGGTGACAAAAGCACAAAAAACAAATCAGAATGCCGAATTTGTGAAATGAAGATAGGACAAGCGCTCTTATTTTCTTAAACAACTTGGGTGTTTCAAAAACTTACACGTCTCTTCCATGGAGAGTATATGAAGAATATCCCAACGTAGATGAGCTCGAGACAAAAACCGAAACCGTTGATTGTAACCACAAGAAGGCTGTCCGGATGGACAAAGGGCATACCATAGAACACCCACATTGCGCAGTTGAGTACCGTCGCGACGTATGGATCTGGCTTGAATCCTGACGCCTTTTTCTTCTTCCATATGGTGATGAATGTCGGGCTGATGAGATCCAACCATGACGCAAAGCAAATCGAATTCGAAAGTCAATCCATTGATCAAAATAAGCAAGACAACAAGACTTTCATTGGTAAGTCATGAGAGGAGTAGAAGTTGCCGAGCTAAGCTTACATGGGAGACAGGAACAAACCGAAGGAGATAACATTCCCTGCAAAATGGTCGCATCAAAACATTGAGATCCATGGTCATAACAATGACATTTCGCTATTTATTACATAATCGATTAGTCATTAACTCTTCTCCGCTCGTACTTTGCTTTATTTCATCATGTAATCCTTTGGTCGCTCACGAATTTTTCATACATATAATTTAACAATTCAATGATCACTTTGCATGACAATTTATTCAAAATAGTTTAGTCGATTATATAATGGATTTTTTATGGATTAGGATTGTTGTTCTTGACCTTTGCATCATTTATTGTTCAGGTGTGTTGCATCAACATAATTTATATCTTTTGTAAACTTTTTCTGCATTCTAATTTAAAATATTTTATCGATTTTTTAAAAAAATTTAAGGGATCTTTCCCCTTTGTATATATTTATGTCTTGAGTGTAGATACGTGTGCGTGTATGTGTGTATATATATAAACAACAAGGAGGGTCTTCCAAAAATGGTTCTAATGCATAGTTAGCAACTTAGCATAGCAGCTCTATTCACATATTCAGGTTCATCATCTTGATCATGAACGATCATATCATTACGAATTCTCAAGCACCAAAGAGAGTCGGCCTCAAGATCTCACATGAACGTGTGCAAGAAAATAGAGAGGTCATGCATCGTCAGGTCTTCAAGAACTCACCGACAATGCCGACAATCGTTCTGGCTGTCCCGGTGTCCACCATTTTCACAGGTTCTTGAGGACGAAGGACAAAAGAGCGCGAAACAGTGCTGCTTGATTCCCGTCAGCTGCTTGATTTGAAACCGTCGATTCGGGATTTTCTCGATGACTAAGAACTCCGTCTTCCCATTCCCTGAGCCTCGCACTTGCGCAGGCGATTTTTATGTATGCTTTTGGTTTCCAAGAAAAGCTGCCAACATTCTAAATCTGGGAAGGATTGGGAAATAGGAAATGGATCAACTTCCCGTGAACATTTCCAGATGGTTGACGAGTTTTGGCTCGAGAGGATCGGCGACATTTTCGGTTGCTCTCTGCATCCCGTGCATGCAGCCCGGTATGCGTGCAATACCATCCGTAAAAGTAGGACGGCATGGTAGCTTCTCCGGTGTGCATTGTGTTTGGCCGGAAGATGTGGATTTAGAAAAGAAAGAAAACGAAAAAGCCGGATGAAATGGCGATTTGCAGTTGGGCCACGTCATCGGGAAGCTCCATCCCTTTTTCACTTTCCTTTACATGAGTTTGAATCAACCGTTCAAATATATCATATTAAAAAGCTTAATTCTTCACTTAATATTTAACATTAGTGTTCCTATGAAAAAAAAATGATTTTAAAATGTGCTTGAATGGATGATTAATTTGGATGGAATTTGTTACAATGGTCACCCCACACCAATTGAGATTATTTTTATATAGGGTTTCTATTTAATATTGGATAAGAATCACAAAGTAACGAAAACTGTAACTAATGAAGTTTAATTCTGTTTTTAATTTTTTTTAAAGTATCATGCATTTATTTTGCAATTTAGAATTCATGTATTACAAAAGCTTAAATAATCATGTCCTCAGTGTTTGTATATGAAAAAATACTTATTGATTCAACTATTTCTTATAGTATTACACTCATTCCTTCACATCAACTCTCCATAAAAGTCGTCAGATCAAACAGTTTGATAGATTTAGGGAAAAAAAATTAAGAGTAGTTCAAATTGAATAGAAACTAAAGAAACCTTCACAGAGATAAGATATAATACAGGATGAGCTCCTCCAAAAAAAAAAAAAAAATTATTAGCCCTACTATTTTTTATTGTTTGATTGATAAGTGTTAATTATTTGTCATGCAGAACTTTTATTTATTTCATGTTTTGTAACAATACCGAATATTAGTGAGTCAAATTTCAACTCGGTGCAAAGCATGGATTTTCAACTACTTAAGACTATGGCGCGTTTGGTTAGACTTTTGGGAAAAATCTTTAAAGAAATGCAAAGGGTTTTAAGTTAAAGGGGTTTTTTAAAATGCAAATTGCATTTGGTAAATTATAATATAAAATTCCATTATAAAGTACCTTTGAGCAAAATAGTGTTTGGAATACTTATATTTATAAAGGAACTTTATTATTTAAAAAAAAAAATTGTTGGCCAGTGAAGGGCAGCAACCGCCAGCCATTGACAGTCGTCTAAGGTCGCTGGACCTCAAGCAGCCCCTGGAGACCACCGATGAGTGTCGCCTAGGGTCGGGCGACTGCCAGCGGGGTTGCACAACCCCAAGCGGCCCTCGCCAAGGCCACACGACCTCACGGCAAGGGCCGTGCTTAGGTCGCGCGACCCTCGTCACGAGGTCGTGGCAACCCAAATCACATGGCCCCTTGCAGAAGTCGCCACGAACAAGATGACTCTAAGGTCGCCACGACCCCCCCAGCAACAATTGCCTAGGTCGCCGTGACTATCGCTGGCCTCCCTCTAGCTCGTCGCTTGCCCCTCATAGCCCTACACAATCCCAACGGCCGCCCTCAACAAAAAAGATGAACACTGAACAGAGAAGGATGAATAGTCAATATTTTTATGCCAAGAATGTTGAAAGCCCAAGGCACCCCAAGATCAGTATTGGGCTTTCAACCTTTTGAATGCTAACTTTCTCCTAATGGGGTTTGTAAAAATTTTTCCAAATACCTAATGTTTGGCCAAAAAGACTTTGGGTGTCCAAAGCCCTTTCTCAAAATCATTTCTAAACGCAGCCAATATTGTTCAATCTTCTTTTGGTCGAAATACTAGGCATCGCTGAAAAACATTTTCCAATGAAGTCATTTTTAAGGGAGAAAGTTACATCCTCGAACTTTTGAAAATGAGCTACAAATCCTTTCTTTATAATGCGATGGAAAAATTTTGAACATTGTTTTACCTTGTGGACTCACAATAAGGTTTTGAGTAGGGTTGTCCACGACTAGGATCTGAGTGCACGTGCTAATGATCATAGGTGCGGCCATCAAGGTCCTACGTTCGGACCCCGGGTCAAATCGTCAATATCGGGGTCCCAAGTTCAGGCTCGTGGGACACGTAACGATTGCCACTTGACTACTACGTGCCATAGACCCAGGTCCAAGAAATCGGGATGTCGGTGGCGGGAGGAGATCGAGGCAAACTTCGAAAAAGGGATGTAAGGGTGTAAATAAAGGCACTGATTTTGAGTGTTGATTTTGTTAGAGTAATTAAATATTAAATTATGTTCTTATTTAATAACTTAAACCTTTTAAAATAATCGATAGTAGTTTCACGAAATCTTATATAATATCATAGTAGCTGGTCTTGAGTTCAAATTTTTCCAATCTCTTATTTACCTCTTCAATCAACGCCAAAATCTAATCTACACGTAAGAGAGAGTGTTAAAGTAATTAAATATTAAATTACGCTTCCATATAACAGTTTAAACTTTTAAAATAGTCAATAGTAGCCCACAAAATCTCACAACTCATTTCTCTAAAGAACGGTCAAACAATATAAAATTAGGGACATATATTTTTCAGACCATCTGAGCTTTTGCTAAGCAAATAGAAGAATCCGCCATTGTTGTCATCGTCATTGAAGAAGATTGGCTGGAGATCATAGATGTCGCAAATGGGAAAAAGAAAGGAAAAGGGGAAAAAATTATATCTAGATAAAATAGAAGGGGATGATGACTATTTGCATTGTTGCTTAAAAAGCCTTTAAATTTTGAAAATTCATAAGTTAATGAAGTCAAGAAAATAGAGAAGGAACGTGATTAATATTATGAAAATTCAGCGAAAGTTGTTTTAATCAAGAAAAATGAGTTAGTCCATTTTCAGATAATACTCCACGGTTATCCAGATGGGAAAATCAGCAATTAAAATATAAACCAAAGTTCGGGGGTCAATTTGTAAGTTTTGAAAGTCCGGAAGTTATTGTACAGCGTTGCCAATGTTTAAGGGAGTTTGAGCAATTATTTCTAAAAGGAAATTGAATCCGTTGAATATACCATGGCCAAAACAGTAAGTTTAAGTTATCTCATCTTTATTTTTCTCTTATGGTCGCATGATTTTTCTCGCGACGCCCTCATCTGCCCTTTGAATCAGAAAAGAAATTACAAAGAAAAAAACTAATTACAAAAATTAAAAATATTAAAAAAATTATCCATATTAACGTCGATAGCGTCACGTTGGACAATCTGCATTAACAAAACTATAATGTCAATAATTTCTAGCCAAAATTTGCTAAAAGCACTATTTAGTAATTCGATAAAAGTTTATGACTAAATTGACAAATCCTTAAAAGGTTTAAACATAAATTGAGACAACTAAAAAGTTTAGAACTAAATTGATAAATTACTAAAAATTTTAGAATTAAATTGGCACAATCAAAAAATTTTAGAATAAATTGGTTGTTGTATAATAGATTTATGATATTTTAGACAATTTTGCCCGCAATGTAGCGACTAAGCTTGAGTTGAATCCTACTTGCTTTATGAAACTATGTTAGCATTTTTTTTTTTTTTTTTTTGGCCGTGTGGTGCAAGTCTTTATGCTTGTCTCTAACTTAGGAAATTCAAAGACATAGTTGAAGCTTCAAAGTTTATACTTAAAAAAAAAAAAAAAAAAGATTTGCCATTTCAATCCTAATTCTTATAATTATATCAATTGAATACTAAATATTTTGACAATTTGTCAATATAATCCATTTAGTCAATTTCAGGAGAAAATTATAAACGTGGATATCAGCCATCCTACGTGATACGACTAGCACTAACGTACACAAAATTTACAATTTTTTATATTTTTTTGAATTTTTATTCTTTTTATTCTTTTTTTTCTTTTTTTTTTTCATTTTGCCTAGCGAAGAGCTAGGGCCCACAAGCCCTCTTCAACTGCTAGCGAGCCCTCACCATATCTAGCGATGGCAGCCCTCATCCGACCGTAAGGCCCTTGCTTAGGCCACAAGGGTTGAGCCCTCGCTAGGATCCAACGAGAGAAACCTCCCAAGGCAAGTGCGGCCCTAACCTAGGTCGTAGGAGTCAAGCACTCACCAAATTTGGTAAGGGCTTGACCCTTGCAAAGGAGCCAGGGTCACGACCCTTGCTTGCTAGAATGAAAAGGAAAAACCTTAAAAAAATAATAAAAAATACCAAAAATTGTAAATTTATCCACATTAGTACTAGTTATGCTAATGGGATGATTGGTATTCATGTCAACGATTTCCAATCAAAATTGGGTAGATGAATTACGTTGGCCAATTGTTAATTGTTAAAAAATTTAGAACTCTATTAGTATAATTGAAAGGATTAGAATAAATTGGCACTAATGTAATAGATCTAGAGTTTGTTTTTCTTTTTCCTAATAAGAGAGTATTCAACAAAAAGGAGAGAAAGATCTTAGGGTTTGTTTGATACGAGATAATTGGTCTTTGCCTAGATCTTATTTAAAATGAGAGGAGTCGGGGTTTCGATATGGTTCCCAAACTATAATCCCATTTAAATATGATCTAGCAGCCGGCTGGCCAGCCACTTTTCTTTTAAATTAGATGATGACTTCCTTGAAGAAGATGCAAACTCTTACAATATAAGTTCCAATGAAACATACATATGTATTTAATGATATTATAAATGTATTTATATATATATATATGTGTGTGTCTAAAAGTGAATCGGCGCTCGATCAGGTGATACTATGTGAAATATTTGTTTTAGCAGATTCATCCTCTAAACCCTAACAAAACAAAAAAAAGAAAAATTCAAAGTCGCAATTAAATATGACCTAAACTGCAAATGGATGCTAATTCTGCGGAGACCCTCGGTAGAGTACTGGCCAGACGCTCACCAGCAAAATAGCTCTTTAAATCGGTACTTTAAAATTGGAATTAATAAGATTATATATATACAGCTTGTATTTATTTATGCACACATTAATTAAATCGGTGGGAAATGGCTCCTCAGATCCAATAATCATGAGCCAGAGCTTCCCTAAAAAAAACCTCTTCAATCATCTCCTGCTTCAGCATCACGAGGATGATGACGTGGATAATTTTGTGCTCGTGAAAAACATTCGTTATTTTAGGAAAAATGTTTTTAAAAAGAAGAAAAAATATAGAAAGTATAATCAACATATAAACCCCATTTCACTTCACTTGTAAGATATCGATAATGGAGGCGAAGCAATTATTGCCCATCTTATCAACTCTCATTTTTCTAATACTATAAGTTAACTTAGGAGTCGCACACTGTACGCTTTTCAAGCGTAGCCACCCGAAAACCATGGAACATACATGAAAAACATGGAACATGCGCTGCATGTTCCTTATTCTCCATGTCCAAACCTTATTTCGCCTTCGCAAAATTTAGATATCCTTGCGGTCCATAGATGGATTCAACGACGGAAAAGTTGTCTAAAAATCATAAATTCATTATACGATGACCAATTCAATTATAAAATTTTCAATTCAGTCAATTTAATCATACACCTTTCAATAATATTCCCATTGTAAATTGCCAACACGGCGCAAAATAGTCGGCTATGATTAAATCGCCACATTAACTATTTCTAGCCAAAATTAACCAAAAAAATACATTGGAAAATTATCAAAGGGTTTAATACAAAATTGATCAAATTAAAAATTTTAAAATTAATTGGTTATCGTACAATAAATATAGTCGTTGGATTGAATTGATTTGTAGGCAATCGTAAGTAGTACTATACATTTTTTGGTCAAGTCTTTAGTAATAATCACTCATGAAACATCCGACTCAATCCAACGATTGAATTCGGTAGTCGATGATTAGTCTAGAACATGCAAGCTTGATGACAGAAATAACCTTTGGGGAAAATGATAAATACAAAAAAAAGTCTTGAAATTATTTTATTTGTGCTCACATACCTTTCCATTATGTCAATTAAGCGTTAAATATTCTCGTGTTTTGCCAATTTAGTCTATCCGGCTAATTTTAGCCAGAAATTGTTAATATGGACATCAGTAATGCTACATAAAATAGCCAGCATTAACGTATACAATTTTTATAATTATTCTTAAAAAATAATATTTTCTTTCTTTCTTTCTTTTTTTCTTTTTTTCTTTTTTTTTCCTATCAAGTCCAGCAAGGGTAACCGGTCAATCCTCGCCGACCACGAAGCCATCATTGATCGAGGGCGAGGAGCCTAGATTGGCGAGGGTTCTTGCCCGCGGCCAATGAGGACGAGGCCTTGTGGCTGACCCTCAACGACCTTGGAAGAAAAAATTGGAAAAATAAATAATTTCTTTAAAAATTTGTTCATGTCAATATCCACATTAGCTATTTACAGTTAAATTTAATCAAATTGACTCAATTAACAAAACGTGAAAATGTTTAGAATTGGATTGGGGAAATAAAAAAAAAAATTAGGATCGAATAAGCATAAATATAATAAATTTAAGGTATTTTTGGCTATTTTCTCTGGTCTTTGCATCATGTTAGCCATGACTTAGGGTTTGAGATTCATTAACATGGACTTTGACATCCAGGAACCACTGTCAAGATAGGTCTATCCTGAGCACAAAGTTTGCATAGCCATCTTCTAGGGGAATCATTATGAGAATATTGAATTTCTTTTTTCCCAGGTTCATCTCAGATATCACCTTGAGCCTGCTGTCAGCAACTTTCTTCGAGAAGACCTTTCCCCGCAATGATCTATCTGGGGATTCAGATTTGGCCGAATTAGCTTTAATGTCATGCAGGGGAGGCTTTAACACGATCATATTAAAAGGCTCATATCTCCAAACCCCTGTGGGACCCACCCTAGAAGAACACATGAATCGTAGATATATTACTCCAGAAAAGTAAAAGCTTGAGTTCCTTTCTGATTGATTGAGGTTGATGTAGGAAGTAGGTAACGTCTGCACCAGCAATTGGACTTCCCAAGGGAAGTCGTGATCCTCGATCAAAATCTGGGGTCGGTTCATTTTTATCACCTCCAACTAAGGTTGCTTTCATATTATCTTATAGGCAATATCTGGCATGATCAATTTATGTCGTATTGAACAAGTCTTTTCCATAAATGACGGAGCGATCAATATCATATACCGGCGATTTTACAACTTCTATAAAATTATTCATCATCTTTTGTAGCTTGCAATCACCAAGTTTTCTTGTCTTTTATTCACTTTTATTTGTCTTTCTTCCCAAAACAATAAACTATTTACAGGTTTTGATGTGAGTGACCTACAAACTTTTTGTCCGATTAAAGTCTCGATAGTTTTGAATTACCAACATTCATTTAAGTTTCTTACCAACGAATCTGTATCCTTTTTTCAATATAATCATAACCCACTTTTAGTTTGTTTTTCTTAGTTGACCAACTTTATTAAGAAATTACCAATCTTAATTAGAGTGATTTATTCTCCAATTACTTTTCCAACTAATTCTGCTTTATAACTCTCATTGAGTTAGCCATTCGTTGACTTTTATTTTACCCTTCTTACTCATGCCTCAATTTTTTCGTGCGCCTTATAATTTTTCTCCAATGAAGTTACTAATTATTGTTGGGTCACTGACTTTCTTTTGAGTTGATTACCGATGTTTAGTCTTTTTTTTTTTTCTAATCTATCAATTTTTCTATTCAGTTACCACTTTTATTTGTCTTGTTTGTCAACCCTTTTTTACAATTAAATTACCAACACTTTTTGAAATTTACGACATGAAAAAACTTTCTTGAAATACATTTGTACTCTATACTCTCCCACGGTTCTCAACTAATTAAATGGGGCTCAAATTTTAAGTTTTAGTGATTCTATATATGGAGTGTTAAGAAAAACCTAAGTTTTTTTTTTTTGGGGTCAAAAGAACAACCTAGTTTTAGTCAATAAAAGAAATGGGCAGACAAAATTGTTGCATATGAACAATACGCAAATAGAGCACCTTTACGTGAATCGATCGCAAAAGGGCTTTTTGCTTTGCAAAGCTGTCTTATTACGACACTTCATCGGTTTCTTTTTCCCCCAAAATTCCTGTGGGTGCCTATGTGGTGCTCGAAAAAGAGACGTTTTGGTGCATCTCTTGCCCCCACAACGGCGGCCGATGTTGGATAACATGATCAGAAGATCTTCTTAGCGTCATCGATTTGATCTTTTAAAAATTCGCCATGCCTCTGGTGTTCTGTCTTGATTTTAACCCTTTCCTTGGCGTCGTCCTCGACTCATAACTTTGGGGCAACTAGTATAAATTAAGCCAGCATTTATCCATGTTCTTGAGTTCAAGGCAATTTCCCCTCCGTCTCATTAGTTTAAGACTAAGGACTACATAGGATTAATTAGACAATTCTTCTTCCGTCTCATTTGCTCAAGCCATGTCGTGACCCCACCTCTGAATGATTTGTGCTCTTGAGTGTTGTCACCTCATTCGGAGAGATTACACCGGTCGAGTTGTGAAGATGGCTTGACATTTATCTATTCTGGCACATTACGCATGCTCCGTGCGATTCAGATTCACATTAAACCTAGGTAGCACCACGTCTCTCTTAATTTTATATCTTTGGTCATAACATTACGCAAACCCTTTTGAAAAGTTCAAACCTTGTTTCTTGAATTTGATTTTGGCCAAACCCTTTTGAGGACCAACGTGAAAAACGTCTCAACGAGTTCGAAGTCAGAAAATATGATTCCCTTGAATCTTGAGCACGTTGAGCAAGAAGAAAGATCCGATCACCCCCAAAATCGACATGAACTCCAACCCAAAAATCATATAATTTTTTGCGCTATGATTTCATCGTTAAGGAGACGTGGTTGATCTGACAAAAAAAAACTAAGACACCTTTCGGGAACATGTGAATGAATCTTTGTTTCAGACAAGGAACGATGAATATACAATGTCTGTCACAGTCTAAAGCCGAAACAGATCTTTTCCTACATAGGGACCTTCGATGAAATCTTCGGCGTCGACATCGCGGTGCGATAGCAACCCGCCAACTTTTATTTACCGTTGAATCCGATGCTCGAATTCTCCGGCCTAATTTCTCCTTTGGCGAATTATTCACCTTGGCAAGAAGATTTTCTGAGCTTGATTCTGTTCGTTAGGTTCAGTTTTTTTGGGTATAATGCATGGATGGCCTCAGAATGGAATGGGGCTAAGCTGTTCCAACCACCCCTTTCGCTAAGGCCTGGCCAATCATTGGAGATCTTGAGATTTCTCTAGAAAATTATAATAAGAAAACAGATCATTTTCTAGGGAAATTATTTTTTTTTCGTAGCCTGGTAAAGGTTAGGAAGTCCTTCAAAATCTTAGGGGAGGGGGGCCAACTGGTTTAAGAAATGTCGAGACTGACAAGGGAGGATGATTGAGAACTTTTATATTTTAACTCTTTCCGCTCAAGAGAATCAGGGATTACTGGTCAGCTATAGATGCTCCTCCCTATAATATTATTTCAGTAAGACTTGACAGAGACAAAAGATAAAACTGCCCACTTGGGAGAAGGAAAATGCCACCTTACAGTTCCTCTGTTTGCCCACCAAACTTCTCCCTCGGGCTCTGTCATACACAACGCATGTAAAAGCTCTAGCTCCCTCCTTCTTGCCCTCTGTTTCCCGTCGTGCCACTTCGAAATTTGATTGAGATCGATGATCTCCAATGCATGAGTGCAGCAAGAGAGGTTTTCGGCTTCTGGGTATTGCTGAATCTTTGATGGGGCGGTGACGGGACCTAGAAGAGCGACGACGGCGACAGCATGAAGGAGGTCGCAGGGACATGATCTCGAAGCTGAAGCTCGCTGGCTGCGGAGAGGGAGGAGGGTTCTGTCCCTTTGTACGTCCTTCTTGGCCGGTGCCCCTGTTTCTGGGATGAGAGCTGAAAGATTTGACCTTTACCTGGACATACTTCCTCTACCTCGTTTCTTGATTTTTCTCTCTATGCTGAAGCTCAATATGGTAACGGACATAGTGATCTCGGTGGTGCTGCTGCTCCTGGGGATCGCTGTGCTGGCGGTGATACATATGTGCATAGTGGGGAGGCTTTTAGAGAAGGGTATCTAAATGGGGACTTGGTGCAAAGGGTCAATGCCCCGACCGTGACCATCTCGAGGGAGGATCTGGACAACCTGCCCTACTTTGATTATGCGGGAGGGACAGGAGACAGGGGGACTAGTAATGGGCCCGGGGACTGCGCGGTTTGCTTGGAGAGCTTCAAGGTGGGTGAGAAATGCAGGTCCCTGCCCGATTGCAACCACAGCTTCCATGCTCAGTGCATTGACTCTTGGCTCTTGAAGACACCCATCTGCCCAATCTGTCGAAATCATGTCGTCGTCCGTTCGAGGAGTTTCAAGAACTTGGTCGAGGAGACCAGGGTGCCCAGCGACGTCACGATTGAATTGACATAGAAAGCGAGAGAGCATCTCGGTATTGAGGCTGCAAATTGTTGGATCCTCAGTGATTCCTGGGTAGCCAGGTGCTCAAGCTCTGCTGGCTTACTCATCTGCTGTTATCATTGCTTCTTTTGCCTTTAGGCCTGATGGTTTCTTTCGAAGGCCGGGTTCTTTTTATTTGAAGAAATTTTAGGCAAACCCGAAATTTTGTCACTCATTCTCTGCAAAAAGAAAAGGTTACACAGTTATTCTTCTGAGTGAAAGGGCTATGAGAGGAAGGCAATGGTGTCAACTGTAAAGTTCTGCACCTGTTTTTGGTAACATGATGATGGCGCCGATTCCCAGCGATACATGTAAACCGGCCTGGGCATGGTGCGATAGGAAACTGAGAGGTTGTGTTCAGTTGTGCATATTGTCATCTAGGCCTTCTTTTGTTTCCTTCTCCTCTTCTTATATATATACACACGAGCTGTAGGTTGTTCTTGCACTTTCTTGGGAGACATTGTACTGTTCCATTCCATTGTTTCTTTAGCTTCGCAGCGTACCTTTTCGTTTTCTCAACGGAAAAAGACAGGCAAAAGGGTTTTTCCAAACGCGACAGGCTCATGAGACTTGGTACAGAATGCTATTTTGAAAATGATCCATGAAGACGTCCAAACTCAAGGGAGCGGGAGGCCATAAAATAAGCAAGAACGGATTTTAAGGAGACGAGATAACAGAGTTTTAAAACAAACTATGATTGGATTACACATCTTTATTCCCAACCGAAGTCGAGGGCGATGGCCTTCGCGAGCCCCTGGTGAAACCACCTGCGCACGACCCACCAAAGAGAGAATAACAAATTGATGGTACAACCAGGACTGTAGCTCGACAGGCAAACTCGGCAGCACAATCCAACCGGCGAGATGTTAGGAAGGTTATCCAGGGTACCTAATTATTACTCGTTTGTATTTGTACCTGAAGTCACTCTTACAAGGCAGCTAAAGTACAGTTAAGAAACGAACGCCATGCAAACAGAGTTCCTAACACAATGCGGGGGAATAGGATGATTAACAAATCCCCAGGCATAGTTTCATGTCACATCCCAATTGCGTCACCAGACAACCAATCAAAGCGACCTCTTGACATAAAACTGCATATGATGTTATTCCCTATCCAGTGTACGCAAAAATCTGAAAGGAAAGGAATCTACAAAGGCCAGCATCTGCCCCAATGAGAACACGCAACTCCGTGTAGAAGAGTAGATCTCCTCAATCTGCCATTTTCTTGCGCGGGCAGTTCACATCAATCATCACTTGACTGCGCACATGCACAAATACAGACAAACAGATGATCAAAATCTATGCCCCCAATAGATTAATCACTACCTTGCAGGGCAAGCACTCTGCTAGGGACAAATTATGAGGAGTCAGCAGCAGAAAATTTTTATGAAAAAGCAGAACATCTCTCTGGTATTCTGACAGACTGGCCCATCACAGTTTTATAATTTGACGCCAATTTAGAAGCATGGAAAGTCGGAGATAGACAGACGCCACTAAAAATTATGGTACTATAAACCCGCTGTATTGGATCTGAACTCGTGCACTTTCGATTGCTTCTCAAATCATCATCAAAAGACAGAGTATTGAGTTCTCTTTCAGTACAATTGTCTATTCGAGTGAAGCATCACTTGCAGTCAAATCCTGTTCACAATTCCATTTCCTCAAACTCAGAAGTTCGCTGATATTCTCAAAAAGGGGAAAAGAAAGAAAAGGCCAGGAATCATCCATGAAGTCTAGAAGGCGAAACATAACGAAGCAAGCGTAGTTCTCCAAATCTGTCTCAGTTCTTCTCAGCATTGTTTTCCAGCTCCCTCCTCAGCTGCAGCGAAAAATCATCATTGACATCATCATCATCCCAGTCATCTTCCCACTGCTGAGTCACATCCTTCCCTTCTTCTTTATCCTCCCATTCTGTCAAATATTTTTGGGAACAAAACACGATTTAAGAATTGAATGGCGGTCATCAAGATCGCTAAAGAGGACGAGAAGTGAAGTCAAATCATACTCATCGACTGGAAGCTGCTAGCAATAAAAAAACAGAAAGACGATAAGCTATTTAAACATCAATTAAATGGTAAGCTAAAACCACCGCAAGAATCAACAGTTAGAAAGAGGCAGAAGTAGACCATGAACACTCAGAGTAATTAAGATCCTAAAATATTTTACTATCTTCCCTCCAAACAAGCACAAATGAATCTGGTCCAGCCCTACAACGTCAAATAAAAGACACCTTGGCCTGCAATGCTGCATGAACAATCAACGGCGACACCTATTAAGCATTTGTATCTGGATGAAGAGACCACAATGACGAAAAATTGCCCCCGCCAGTTTTGTAACCCCAGTACTCTTGAATCCCAATACTATAATCGCCTGTCCTACTAGAGATAAAATCAGATTCTCGAAGCCGGCAATTTTCTGCAACGCTCCAGCAGAACGTTCAAAATGTCTCCATGGCCTACAGCTTTCGACAACAGCATGCAAATAGAATACCGATTTTCCGAAAAATTCTTCAATACTTGAAATGATCGATCAAGCAGATAGAAACGCGATAGTTCTCAACGACTGATGCACAACCCAATACGAACAGACAATCGAAAGGAGTACACATCAAAGGGGTTCGACATCCTACAACAACAGCTAGCCATTTCATCAATGGAATCCTCACCCCGCATCCTTCGGCAGCTCGCCATCTGCGCTAAACCTACAAAGTTACCTCCTTGCGGCCATTCTCTACAGCCGAATCGCGAAAGAACTAAAACCCCCCTCAAACCGAGTCCAGACAAGCAGCGCTATTACATCAACATCAGGTTCAACAATCATGGGTCGTGTCCAGGTTCAACAGAACGCAACGAGGGTTTCGCCCAAGAAAAGCAAGTACCTTCGTTGATTTCGAACTCCTCGAACTCGTCGTCGTCCTCGAACAAGTCCATCTTCGCCTCTTCCGTCGCGGGTTTCGTCTCGGTCGCCATGTCAGCTCGGATCAGAACTCAAAAGCAGAACCTGCGAAATCGATGGGAAACGAATTGGCGACTTCAGGCGTGTGCAATTAGGTCAAGAAAAAGAAAAACCCGACAATCGGAATCCCCGAAAAGAAAACCCCAGATTCAGAGCGAAACCGAGAGGCACCGACCGACACGACAGACGATGATCGAAAGATGATGAATCGAACAAGAGAAGAGATTTTGCCCAAGCTTACCTCCTTAAATTGATGCTCAAGCAAACTCAAACAGCAGAGAGAGAAAGAAAGAGAGTGTTAAGGGGAGAGAAGGAGATCTTTCTAGAGCATGGGAGGCCCATTCTTGGAGGCCCATTGGGCTTCATAGCGAATGGCTGGGCTGCACGGACAGCGACTTGGCCCAATAAGAGAGATGAGGCTTGCCCCTCAAGCAAATCAGAAGCAGAAATTTGCAAAAGACTGAAACTTTGGGGAGCAAAAGGGGGGAAAATTTTTGAATCCCGGGTAGAATTCAGCCTCCATTAAGACAATGATAAGAAATAAAAGATCCATAAAAGACGACTCACATCATGTTTTCATGGAATCTTGATTCATGTGAACTCCATTTGCTTATTTACTTTCGCTATTTCGTAAATCATGCATTGATTATGCAAATTTGTGTTCAATTATTTAAAATAATTCCTGCCCAGTATGCAATCAATCTATTATTAAAAGTCGTATACTTTGGATTGGGGGCATTTTCAAACCTGATTCTTCTGTTGTCCGACTATTATTCAACACCATCTCCAAATACAATCACAGAGGCTACAACAAATTGGGGCATTTTCAACTTTATTTCTGCAAGCAAAGATGGAGGCTGGCTCCTGCAAAAACTGAGCCAGTGTCCTCTTCATCTTGCACTCTCAACACACTAAAAATCATATCTATTTACATGGGCTTTCTATAGGTCGCCGCCGGTCGGTGAAGGTGGGAACGCGCGACCGAATCACGAGAGCCGAAATCTGTTCCGCTCGTTGGAGTTGAGCAAGATCTTGAGGAGCGACCGCGCCTTCTTGCTCGCGTGGAAGGTCCCATCGGTGAGGAGTGAATAGAGGGAAGCCGTGAGCGAAGGGTCCCTAGCCAGCACTTCGATCACGTCCCTCCCTCCGTGGCGGCATAGGGACAGCAGGATCGCAGCGCTGTATTCCTTCCCGGCTTTAGAAGCCGAGGACCGCAAGAAGCCGATGATCAGAGGCAAGACCGGAGTCTGCAGGATCGCCGCGGTCCCATCGGCATTGTCAGCTAGAGACGCGAGGACTGCCAATGAGTCGACTATCAGTTCATCTTTTTCTGAGGAAGCGAGGAGGCTCGCCAGCAATGGAATAGTTCCTGCTGCTATGACTCTGCACTGGTTCCCGTGATAGAGGAGCAGCCCAAAGATCGCGACCACCGCGTTCTGTTTCCCACAAGACTTTCCGATTCTGATGAGGTCCACGAGAGCCGGGATCGCGTCCGGCGTTTCCCCGATCAATTTCCGGTACCCCTTCACGGAAGAAAGATAAAACATCGTCGCGGCGGCAATTTGCCTAGCTTCGAGGCTCGACCCTTTCCTTAGAACCGACAGGATTGGGCTCAGTCCGCCGCAATCGACTATTACCCTTTTGCCGCTGGTGTGCTTCGAGAGCTTCAATAGAGCCGCGATCACATTCTCCTGAGTAGCCGCGGCCGGCGAAGACAAGAGGCTTAGCAGCGGCATCACAGTGCCGGCTTCGATCAGGCATGTCCTGTTGAAGATATTCGACTTCGCGAGTAGCCGGATTTCGTAAGCAGCCTTGTTCTTCTGCTCGGCGGTCCCGAAAACCAGCCTCCTCGCGAGAAACCTCGAGAGCTTCTTCATCGCCTCCGCAGCCACCGTGCTCCCCGGAACAATAGTCCTCGCGATGTCGCTACTTCTCCTTCCTGAATTGGCGAGCGAGATCCCATTATCGGCGCAGAACTGTTTTATCAGCTTCCTGAGAGTCGAATTCGGCACGAGCTCGGTGCTCGTGAGCCGCTCCCCTGCCTTCGGGCAGGTGACGTTCCCGGCCTTGAGCCATCTTTCGATCGAGGACCGATCGTAGGTCTGCCCCGTGGACACCGTCACCGGGTCGGTCATCAGCTCGAGCGAGATCGGGCACCGGAAGTCCTCCGGGTTCAAGCAACTGAGAGTCTCCGAGCTCTGCGCCGCCTCCGTTTGCTGGGCGCTCCCGTGGTCCAGGACTTCGAACAGGACTACCCTGCAGTAGCTCATGAATGCCACCAAGCTGCTCAGCAATGGCGCTTCTCTCTCGTTTCCGTCCGAGCACTCGGAATCGATCTCGCCCTCCAGGAACTTGATCTCCTTGTTGCAGTCGCTCCAGCTCCTGATGTCGAGATACTCGAGAACCTTCTCGATCACGCCCCGGTCCGGCTCGATCCCTCGCTCGAAGTAATCGAGCATCGACCGGACCTGCCTCATCGCGTACTCGTCCCGGCTATCGAGCTCGAAGCTCGCCCGCCGCGCCTGCTTGGCCACCAGCTCGACCAACTCCTTCACCTCCCCGCCGGCGTCGATCGAGTCCAGGGGCAGGACGTCCAGCGCCGTGCCGATCGCCTGGACCAGCACCCGGAACTGCGACGCCACGAACCGGGACCGCATCAGGATCCAAACCCGGGCGCCCTCGCGCGAGCAGTCCTCGAGCAGGAACCTGATCTTCTGGAACGTGGTGTGGAGCTCGGAGAAGCAGAGCAGCACCGCCGCCGCCGCCGCCGCGGACGACCCGGCCAGCGCCGGCCGCGGCGGCTCGCGGACGTCCTCGAAGAACTCGAGCAGGACGCGGACCTGCCGGACGGCCTCCCGCGCGTTGCGGCGCTGCGTGGCGAAGGGCCGCGCCTGGAAGCCGCAGATGGCGCGGGAGAGGGCGGCGAGGGAGTCGAGGAGGACCGCCGGCTCGACGGTGTCGCAGGGGCGGACGGCCGGGAGCGACAGGAACCGGCGGTCGGGCTTCTGGATCATCGGAACGGCGAGAATTTTGACGGATTCTTGGCTGCCGGAAATTTCTCTTCCCGGGAGGTGGGGGGGAGCTCGAAGGTCCGAACTTTGAAAGATAACCGAAAGAGAGTTTCGGTTAAAAGAGCAAGAAAATAGCGGACCTTGGTGGACACGTGGCGCGAGGATGCGGACCCTCGTACGTGGATTTGGCGCGAAAGATCCCGAGACACGTGTGCGGGACACGTGTCGGTCCGGGCTTGGGTGGGTGCCGTTTCTTCGATTCGATCCTGCTGAATTATTATTATTTTTTTCTTCGGGAGATGATTACGATGCGAATTTCCTATTTTATTTTTTTTTATTTTGTTTATTTTTGTTTATTTTCCCGCGTGTCGTGCGATGAGGGACGGTCCTGTCCGAAAGCCGGATCTTTCGGGGTGGGCCCCGCCGAGACCGACCTCGGACACGTGGACGAATGGGGCGGCGACATGTTCCCCAGGTCAAGGGGGATGTCAGTCTGCATTGAAGGCGAAGTAAAATGTAGCTGTCGATTTTCTTATTTGTTTTCTTCTATTTTTTTAAGAGGATCAGGTGAATTTTTCGGAATTTTTAAGGAACATCAAGCGCCTGCTTACAATTTACTTAATAATAATAATAATTGTGTGATTAATTTCGCTGAGCTTCATTTTCCGACAGGCTGGCTAAACGGAGATTGAGAAGGCAAAAGAGGGGCTGGTCGACATGAATAAAGATTGAAAATTGAAAATGTACGGTTTTTTCTCGAATATAAATAAAATATAGATTGCTAAAATTTCACGAATGTTCTTGATGGAGACGCAAATTATGAAGTGGTAGCGAAGACGATCCTAGGTAAATGATGCGCTCTAATTTGTGGTAACGAGGTTGGTGGAAGACCAAAGAAGACAACGCGAAGAATACCTGAACCTCGAGTGAAAGAGATTGATGTGAGAATTGAATAATGATGAGATATGTGATCGTGGACGGAGCAAGTTTCAATCGAGAGACGTGTTTGGAAGAGAGAAGGAAACGTAGATGACTAAGAATTTCAGCATTTGGTGTATTGTCTAATCGATATTTGTTTATCGTGGACAAAACAAAATGAACAAGCTCACTTGAGTTTGATGTTAGAGATAGTGAAGTTTAGCAACTCTTAGAGAACGTACGTTTGACTATAAACTTCACAATTAAAGAAAAATATTTCCACGAAAATTTTTCCTTATCAAAAAAATGATGTTATTATCCCCAAATCTAAGTTTGTTGTTTGCAATCTATAGAAAATATTCTACGTTGTCCAATGCCAAGAAATTTCCCTTCAGATAAATAAACCCTTTGTGTCCTTCATTTTTCTTACTTTGGAATGATGAATCTCAACTCATGACAAAGAGCAACACATTCACCAATTCCATTGATGTGATTTACATGTTTGGAGACGGATATATGCCGAGAAAATCTTCACTAAACATGCTACGATATTGCTCGAGTCCATCCAATTTTCATCTTTATTTCGATGAAACAGGTGCTTGGTGCCTTATCAAAGTTTAATTAGCAAAGCGGCATTGAAGATGTTCCGGTTAAGATGTGAATGCTCAACCGCACTGCATCAGTACGAATCTTGGTTTTTCAGACAGTTTTCAACTCAAATGTCATTTAAGGATGCGGTCGTGGCTCGTGAGTGGACAAGTCATCTCTGGTCGCGTCCTAAGCGGCAGATGCCAAATCTTAATCACCACATAACGATGAATTGTTAATTAACTGACAAAACCCAGCCGCACATTTAAATAATTGAAATTTAGCTGAGCTTCATTTCCTGACAGGACAAAAGAGGGGTTGGCCGACGTGAATAATGATTGAAATATGAAAATGTATGGCTTTTTCGCGAATATAAATAAAATATGCATATTTAGATAATTGAAATTTCACGGATGTTGTCAATGTTCTAACAGAAAGTGAAAAGTCTTTTCTCTCGTCTCTCTCTTTTCTTTCCGTCATTGTCTTGAGCTAATTTACCCTCCCCTCCCCTTTTGTTGATTTTGTTTATATTTTATTCTTATTTTCTTACTTTTTCTTCCTCTAGATTTAGATTTGAGAACTCTCTTCTCTCGTCTAATTGTCGATTTAAGAGTTTGAACTCTCCCGATCTAGTTCTAAATTTAAGTGTTGTCCTCTCCCAATTTAAATTTAGGAGTTTAATAAATATGGATTTGGGTATTCAATACCTCCATGCTCTATTTGTGTATAGATTCTTTGCCTCTAATTTCAATAATGATCAAGAATTTTGTCATCTCTTTGAATTACAAAGATTTACTCCTCCATATATTAGATTTGTATTTGCTGAATCTATTTTGGTTATCTCCATATGACAGAGCGGACCAACTCCTAGATCGGCCCTAGGCCTGATCCAATTGTCAAAATAAGAAGTCATGATGTCATCTTCTAATTAGCCATAGAATAGCCATAATTATTTGACTCATAGCCAAAGGTATGATACATCAAAATGTTTACAAACCATTTCTCTATGGATCCTCGTAATCTTTTTACATCATACTACAAGTTTCCACAAAGACCAATGGAATTCTATCTCCTCTAACATGATATAAATGAAGCTGAACCTAAGCACGCATTGCCAACAAACAACATCATAGTTATTGGAAAAGAATTTTCCAACATGTGCTGATCACTGATAAAAACACGAGATTCAATGATCGGCCGTTGATTTTACTTGGCAAATCCATTCTTATGAAACGAGTGTACTTAACTTTATTGGTACTCCATTGATCCTCCTTATTTTCTGGATTTGGCTTTACTTTTCAATGTTCTTATTCTATTTCAATTTGCTTTGTCATGAAAATTATATACTTCCGTATCCTTATGAGTAATGAATAGAATTTTCTTTCGAACAAAAAAAAAAATTCACGGATGCTCGTGATGGAGACGTGAAGTATTAATTGGTCAAAGATGGTCTTAGGTAGATGACGCGCTCTAATTTCTGGTAATGAGGTTGGTGGAATCCAATGAAGACAATTCGAAGAGTGCCTAAACCTCGTGTGAACAACAAGAGTGATTGAGAATTGAATAATGACAACAAATCATATACGTGATTTTAATATCTTATTTGGATCATGGACAGAGCAAATTCGACCAGAGACGTGTAAGGACGGGAGAAGGAAACGTAGATCACAACGAATTCCAGCATTTGGTGTATTGTCTAATCGTACATCTCGTAACTTTCATTTGTTCAGTAGTTTAAGGAAAGTAGTTTGTTTTTTTGTTGAAAAATGAAGCTATTTTCTCGTATCTAAATCTGTTGTTTTCAATCTAATATCGAATAATTGGAAAACAATTTCCCTCTAAACAATTAACTCTTCTAGTGCCTTCCATTTTTCTCATTTTTAGTATAATGCATCTCAACTTATGACAAAAGAGAACAACACATGCGTACCGATTCCATCAATGCGATCTACATGTACAGGCAAACATACACCAAGAAAATCTTCACTAAACATGCTACGATATTACTCGAGTTTCACTCCGAATGGCTTCCATTCCCATCCGAGACTTCGCAGTCGGGAGTCTTTATTTTGATGAAACAGATGCTCTGTACCTTTTGAGAGTTTAATTAGCAACGGCACTGAAGATGTTCCGATGAAGACGTGAACGCTCAACCGCACGGCATCAATGCGAACCTGGAATTTCCAGCGATTTTAACCTCAAATGTCATTTGAGGATGCGGTCGTGCCTCGTGAGTAGACAAGACGAGTCACCCTTGGTCGTGTCCTAATCCACAGTGGCCAAATCTTGATCACCACATGACAAAGAATTATTAATTAACTGACAAAACCCAACCGCAGCCACAAGCTCTCTCCCTCTCTCTCTTCGGTTCAAGAAACTGCAGCAAGATTTCCCCCTGGCTCGACAGGGACTGATGTGAAAAGGGACGGGCCCTGACGTGTGCCAATCACGGACTGATGAGTGTCACGCGGTATTCCCCCTCTCGTTGCATAAGTTTTATGGTTCAGGTTCAGCTCAGGGGCGAAGCAAGGATTTTTTAATGTGCTGGTCAATCTTTGCATGCTAATCAATGGCGAAAAGGACAGGTTTTGTCGTCGACCCACCTAATGAAACGGGGCCAGTCAAGAGATGAGTGCTGTCGCTGGTCGATTCGAGCAGGCTCGGCATCTGATTTCGTCGGCAAATTAATGGCGGGTGCACACAACTTTGGGCTTTGAGCTTTTTCGCCGCTGGGTCTGGTTTGGCCATTGGAGGGGGCCCTGAGATTGGGTTTGAGCATCGTGTGAATGTCTTTTGCACAGGAACCGGACTGGCGGGCTCGATCAGTAGAGGACTAACATTTAGTTCGATATTTCAATTCTGATGGTAGAATTTCCAGCTAATACTTTTGGAGCAACTTGGTTCAGACTTTGTTCTGAATATCATCAAACTCAAGAGACTCATCAAAACGTTCCGATTGTCTGCGTCAAAGATATTGAGGTTTTTTGGGGACACTATTAAAACTTGCATGAGTGTTATTAAGATAACATACATCTTCAAACGGCATGCGAAGTATTTTCAGATGATGAAAATCTTCGAAATTAATTTTGTTATATATGAAATACAATCACCTAGTAATTTGGCTCAAATTTCTATCCTTATATATATTGTCGAACTATTAAGGAAGAATGAATATCAATGTAATTTTCCTCTAATTTGTGATTCGATCAACAATCATTCGAAGACAATATGCTATTTCCTAACAAGAAACTCTACTTATGGAAGCCCAACTTATATTGTACAGGTGAGAGAAATAAAGAGAGACTCTTATCTTGTAGTCCAAATGATAATAAGATCTTATATCATTCATGTTCGACAAGTAATTGGATGAATGATCCTCATAGTATTGTCCGACAATCAGCTTGAAAATCAAGGAGTATAAAAGGAAATTTCGGTGCTGAAGGAAGAACAAGATCTGAACTCTATAATTCCAAAGTTCAAAGAGAGTTTCGATATTACACAATTGTCTTTGTGAGCTGAAATTATAATATTTGAGAGGCATTTGTTTAGAGTGATCATGTTAGGTCAAAAGATATAATTACACATTCTTGAGTAGAGAAATTCTGTAACCTCTGATAGATTCTTTATTGAAATCTAGCTAATAGGCTGTCAACATGAAAGAGTAGACATAGGCTTACTATAGGCTGAACTACTATATTACTTTATGCACTCTTCTCCATCCCTTAACCTCTTTATTATTTTGTTTGATAGTTTATTGCACACAAGAATTCAAGTACTTCGTAATTTTTCATCAAAAGTTCTTTCGTGATATTAAACTTTGTTGTTTTAAATTCCACTTTAATTGTATATAATCACTTTCTTTCTTTTTCTGATGACCGTGGAATCGCCTCGCGGCTGATAGCAGCTACACGTAAATCACGGAAACGCTAACGCAGGGACCCACCTCCCATGGCTCCCCACTTTAGTGGCGCATCATGACGAGTTGGGGATTCGAACCCCGGCCTTGCGTGTGGCCAACGTTCAATTCCACCAACTCAGCCACCACGGGGTGGGTGTGTATAATCACTTATTCATCCCCTCTAAGTAATAGTTCTAGCCAACTTAACACGTGATCCGAGAATGATGGAAAGAGATGAACAGATTGGACAGAGAGTTAGCTACATATGGGCTCAACAGTTCTTTAGAATATACTTTCATCACTACACTGCATGCAAGTCTCACTTGGTGTTGATGTCTCCGGTTTCAACAGTTCATTTGCTGAGTTTTTACAGCCAAGCCGGATTCCTCAAGGGCGTAACTACGGCTTTGACTTGCAGATAGTTATTGAGGCTGTAGATTCCCTTCTCCCTTCCTATCCCGCTCATCTTGTAACCACCGAACGGAATCGCTGCGTCGAAGACGTCGAAGCAGTTGATCCACACGGTCCCGACCCTCAACGCCCGTGATAGCGCGTTCGCTACATCTATGTCCTTAGTGAAAACGCCTGCAGCTAGACCATAACGTGTGGTGTTGGCCCTTCGGACGACTTCGTCGAGGTCCCTGCTCAACAGAATATAAGTTGTTACACAGTGCTAAACGGAAATCGAAGTTGAGAAAAAAGATGGAGAAATACAGGGAAGGTGTTTTATAAATGAAACATCAGCCCGCAGATTTAGAAAAACCCTCATTGAAGCCTAAAATAATTGTTGAATAATGACATGAAAGCAATTTTTAGTATTCACTCAACATAAAGGGGCAAGCCCTGGAATATATGTATATAGAAAGCTCTTCACTCACTTGAATTTCAATATCGATTGCACAGGGCCGAAGATCTCATCCTTTGCTATCAGCATATCATCCTGAATGACAAAAGTTTCACATAGGGTCACCAGTCAGGTAACACCTTACCCCGATCCACAAGGGAACCAGCAACTAAACAACCGAGCAATACCTGGACATTCGAGAAAACTGTTGGCTGAACAAAGAAACCTTTGGAGCCTGATCTATCGCCTCCACATTCAAGAGTCGCGTTGCTATCTATGCCAGCTCTTATGTATCTGAGCACCTTCTGGAATTGCTCCACATCAATCTAGGAGATATGACATCACATGGTCATGACAGCATCAATCGAAAGCTCTAAGTATAAACTCTGAATTAATTATGACAGATTATATTGAAAGAGCAAAGCTGCAGCAAGCTCTCGTGTCATTTACTAATTGAGAGATTTGAAAAGGTTCATACCTGGGGACCTTGTTCGATACCCTTCTTGAAAGGATCTCCGACACTACGTTTCAGTGCCCGAGCTTTTGCCTTCTCTACGAACTCGTCGTACACTCGTTCATGCACATATGTACGAGACCCAGCACAGCAGCATTGCCCCTGTTTATATATCCTTTTATTCATTCATCTGTGGCAACTTCATTTTCATCCCATAAAAATGTCACGATACTAAGATCAGACGGACCTGATTAAAGAAAAGAGCAAAGTGTGCAAGCTCCACCCCTTTATCAATATCAGCATCCTCACAGACTATGAAAGGCGACTTGCCTCCTAGTTCCAATGTCACAGGCTTCAGATTGCTCCTTGCAGCCAATTCCAGGACAACCTTGCCAGTTTCGGTCGATCCAGTGAAGGCGATCTGCACGGCAGAACACAAGTTTTTTGGCCTTAGAAGGCATAGTTCGGAGTGTCATTTTAATTTGTGAAAATTATGAAATGATGCTAGCTAGATGATGTGCTATCATGAAGCCTAGATGAGCTGACATTAAGCCACGCAGCTGCTATATATTCATACCAGTCCATCTACTGCCAATTCACCATGGATTTAGCATTTCAACTTTACGAAGCAAGTAGACATAGGATCTAGTATATCCATTAGGGGACAGAGGCGCTTTGTCTAAAAGCCATCATGAAAGAATAGGCTGTCTTTCTTATCTAGAATCCTTTGATCGCTTCCATCTAAAGTATGATGCTTACATTTGTGGACTGGGCAGTTGGTGAATATTCATGGGGACCAGTAGAGAAGAAGGTTCGGATGCCCATGATATCCAATAAAGAGTAGGATGCTTCGCTTTAAATCAGAATACTACGAAAAGGATTATTTTTATGCCATCATTTGAAAGAGGAATTTTTTTTTTTCCCTTTTTCCTTTTTCCTGTGTTGCACAAGAATCCTGAAACATCTTGTAGAAAATGACAACTTGCATGTTAGAGATTATTGAGAGCTCCAGCATCACATGCACATTGCAGCATATCCATTCCTCATATTTTTTACAAATTATAACACCTGAATTCATTGTACTAAGTACTCGTAAAATTGGCTTATTAGTTGAATTATCTCCATTCAGATTACCAAGCAATCCCAGATAGTAATTTCAGCTGATTGGTCTTATATACCTTGTCCACATTCATATGGCTTGCAAGAGCCGCACCAGCTGTAGGACCATAGCCAGAAACAACATTTAGAACACCAGGGGGAAGGCCAGCCTGCCACGAACACAATCAATTCAGTAAAGTACAAATGAATCTAGGCAAAACAGAGAACTCTTGCGTGAGTAAGAACTCCTTGTATAACTTGAAAGGTAATTAACAGCCTGTTTGTCTGGCTTTCTGCACGAGTTACATCCTTGCTTTTCATAGTTAAGATATGCTGATTATTTTTCCACCTATACTATAAGTATTGGGCATTTTCATTTGCCAATCAGACCAGGAAACACTAGGTACCCATCTTGACCTGCATACACACTCAGTGCTTTCAAATTTGGACTACAAAGACACACTGCACCAATACACCAAATCGGCTGAGAAATACTCATTTGCCGAGAATTCCTCTAGCATCTAAACTCAGACTGAGTCTGGACAAATATCAAAAGTGTCTCAAAATACCAGCTGTCAATTAAATTTTTCTGTTTACTCAAGAGTCGCGATGGCCATGCAGACCTCACAGACTAACGAGCTGTAAACAGAAAAAGTTCCAATCAAAATGTATATGAAAGAATATCGAAATAGGCTCAGTCCGAGTCTGGACAAATTATGCCCGTGTCTTGAGAGAGAGAGAGACCTCCTGGAAGAGTTTTGCAGCATACAGTGCTGTCAAAGGTGTTTGTTCTGCTGTCTTTAGGACAATTGTGTTACCACATGCCAATGCAGGTCCGACTTTCCAAGCGAACATAATGAGAGGAAAGTTCCACGGAATGATCTGCCCCGCAACACCAATTGGTTCATGCAATGTTTGCAAATGGTAATTTCCATCGGCCGGGACTGTCAGCCCATGGATTTTATCAGCCCAACCTACAATATGAGAAGAAGAATCAGAAACACTGACAAAACAGGTTAGTCAAATGGCAATGACGTAGAAAGAATGCATCATTCCTTACCAGCATAATACCGAAACAGACGTGCCAGCATTGGCAATTCAGATTTGGCAGACTGCTCATAAGGCTTTCCACAATTCCATGTCTCCAGAGCTGCAAGCTCATCATTATGCTTTTCAACCAAATCGGCAAAGCGCAGCAGAATCATTGATCTTTCCTGGAGGGCGAGCACAAGCACATCATCAAAACATGGACACACTCAAGATATGACTGACTTATGTAATAGAAGGAAAATCATGGCAGTAATTTTTCAATCTCACGTAAGGAGTCATCTTTGGCCACGGTCCTTCATCGAATGCCTTGCGAGCAGCCGCCACAGCGCGGTCAATATCTTCGGCATCACCCTCAGCAACATGAGCAAGGACATCCCCAGTACGAGGATCATAGGTCGGGAAAGTTCGTCCTGAGATAAAATCAACTTTCAGACCTATGTCAAGACAGCTACATGCAAGAATCCTATCTACGAACAACAAACCAAGCGATTGAAGCAATCGCCATTACTTTCCAATTAGTGTTACTTACCCGATGCCGCATCCACAAAGTGCCCATTAATCAGATGCTGCGTGTAACTTATCTGGACGGGCGGCGAAATCAGCTCTTCGACTGCGGCTGCGGTGCTGTACCTGCTGATGCTACTTCCCACGCCATGGATTCTTCCTAAACATACAAAAGTACCAACAAGCAAGCAAAAATGAATATAGTGAAAATACTAAGGAGAGAGAACTGAAGCTAATCGCATTTACGTTATAATTTGATAAAGAGCAGACAAAAGGCTAGTACTGCTGAAAAGAAATGAATGGCGGGCTGTACATGAACTCCTTCAGACAAAGTACAATCACCATGTTTAAAATTCTCAGTTAATATCAAATCCTTATCAGAACCCATCTCTAGGAGCCGAAATCCCACAAATCTCCAGGCCGATTTGGGTCTGCGGGACCACTTACTACAGTTCTTTCTTCCATCTTATTTAGTCCCCAATTCAAGAAATTACATCAAGAATCACGAAGCCAAGAGTGTCGGCATCAGACTCGACGTTCGTCATCAACCCTGCGCCATGCAGGGGGAGCGAAAGAAAGAACCAGACGGCCATCGGTTCAAGAACTAAATTCCTACTGAACCCTTTTCTTTGAAGGGCTTCCTAAACTCGGCAATGAAAAGGTAAGTCACCTGAAGAGAGGAGCCGCGAAGCAGAGAGCGAACGAGTCAGCAAGGAAGACAGTCTGCGAGCAGCCATAGCTCACACACTCCCCACAAAACAGAGCAAGAGGACAGGTTCCCTTATCCGGATACAGAAAGAAGATTGAGGGAGGCTTTTATCCTTTATGACGCAGAGCAAGAGCATCTACCACACACGCACGCTCTTATCTCATCTCGAGACAACCTTTTTGGCCCGGCGACTGGGGAATGCACTCGTCATCGGAACTCTGCACGACAGTCCAAGAGAAAAAAGGGGAAAAAACTAAAGAAAAAGATAAAGAAATTCCCGGACAGAGACAAGAAACTTGATGAATGATGTGATTTTGACAATGATAGCTCTCTCTCTTGTGGCTCCGAAAGGTGGCGAAGGAGATAGAGACGGGGACAGAGACTACCGCTTTTTTTCCGCACGAAAGTTCACGACTTTTGAGATGGACTTTCGAACACTCGTAAACTCGTTTAGGTAATAAAATAAAGAGAAATTATTTTTAAGTAAAATTATCATCAAACGCACCTCAAATCATGTCAATTTCCGAACGAATAACGAAGAAGATCGCGCGATATTATCCACAATTCAAAATCTACCCAACACTTCCAATCCCTCTGGAAAATCAGACACGACCGGAACAGAACGACAGGTGAACTTTCGCGGGGGCGGCACGGAGGTAATGAGCAAAATGGCTGCTCGTGCGACAGGTGGTCTGGTCTCTTTCCTATGCAAGAAGTCTACACACGTTCTCGAAGAGCGGTTGACAAAGTTACGCTTGTGCTAAACTTGTCATGGCACGGGCCCCATGTACGTAAAAGATTCGTTCGTAGCTCGTTCGTACCCCGTTTATCCATTATTGGAGCCAGGTTCGTCCGGGAAAAGTCAAATTTGGAGAGAAGAAAGTAAAAGAACATAAAAATAAAAATTACAATTCTACTTTACTTCTATTTCAACTCTTACTATTAGATTTTCACTTGCTTCCTTACAGGATGTGAGAATCGAACTTCATACATTAAATCATTCTCATTCTAATCTCTAAGACCCACATTTCCCTTCCCACGTGGAAGGATGAACTCCAGTGGTTGAAGAAAGTAAACTTGAAGAGCATGGAATCGAGTTAAGGAAGATGCTCGAATGAAGCATTATCCCACCTTTTGCTTTCGAGTTCTTGTGGCTATAAATTGTGATAAAGCCCTTTTGAGGAGAAGCCGGACCACCCTAAGCCGGAGCCATCACCATCTTTTAGGGAATCGAAACGGGGAGTGGTCCATTTGAGGATGCGAAATTGGGAAAGAGACCTTCATGGTTTTAATTGCTGTTTAGATTGTGTAATTTGCTCGTTAAGCGGGAGGCATTGCATTGTGGACAAAGTACACATTAAATTCGAATATCGGTATCAACATGAGTATTTTAACAAATAATATGTTTCCAGAAGTTAATTGTACGACTAAATACTCGCCCATTTAGACCTTATAAGAAATTGACCTCCTGAAAATCGTGACAAAACTATCGATTTGCATGACAAAGGAACATATGATTATTGAGTCTAAACCTTTGGAGGCCATGCCTACCGCCACCATACAAATGGAGTTTTACCGTTGCACATCGACGAATTGGTTTAAAAATATATCAAAGGGATTAATTTAATACAAGTCGAATACCCTTGTAGGAGAAGAGCAAGAAACAGCATTTATTTATTTGTTTTTTGGTAGAAAGAAAACAGAATATCTAAATGGTGGAAATAAGGGAATTGGATCATCCCTCCATATCAAATGCCATCATCGTCCGTTACAATATTCCGTTGGCTTTAGGCAACGGTTCTCTCTTCTCCTTTCATGTAGTTAATATATATTAAATTTAAAAGTACTTTACTCACATGACATGCGAGTCTTTGTATTATATAACCATAGATATATTCCCAACGAGTAATATCAAGCATGTTCAGTGACCCTTTTTGAAATATGAAGAACTTTATATGCTAGTGGCTAAAACAACATTTACACAATTTGAGTAAACTCTTTTAAGGATCAAGGCAGGACCAGCTGAAATCAGTACGTAAAATCTGAGCAACTGCTTTCACCTCACGATCTATGGCGTCACGAATTGCCTCTTGGAGGCAAGGACCCAATGAGGTGGTGAGATTTCAGCTGGTGTGTGATAATAGTAGGCAAGGTAAAGTTAACTCTCTCCGAGTTCTGCGGAGAAATCAGGCTCATCGGGTTTAAACAATTTAGGCATCTTCAGTTCTTGAGGATCCAGTATAGTGACCTTATGGTTGGCCCCTCTTTTTGTGTTAGCGGCGAATTTGGAAGCCAGTATTGTAGCTCCAAGGTGTTGAGTGCCGGCTGCCTTGTCGGTCGACTGACTCAATTCCTCGTCGCCGTTGGAGTTCTCCTGTCCACACTCACTCTCCTTGTCCGCTCCATTCATGTGATAGACGTCCTCGTATATGGCCAACTCCATTGCCAGCTTTCTCTTCTTGAATCTTCTCCAAGCGACTTGGATATAGCACGCCCCCCAAGTCCTCCACTGGTGGGAGTAATACCTGGAAGTGTTTTACATCGCAATCAATCTCAGTTTACAAACTTCGGAATGCACAAGAACGTTGAAAAGTTTGTAAATCTTCCAAGCAAGTGAGCGATCTCTCCAGTTGAATATCTCGCAGAATACATATGAATACCTGAAAGCATCTTGGAGTTTCTTGCTGTGGAGGCGCTTAAATTGGGTAGAGACAAACTTCAGGTCCTCAGCTCTCAGCGCAAACGCCTCCAGTTCAGTGAGAGTTTTAACTGTTCTAGTTGAGGATGGTAGGTTAAGGCTCGAAGTAGGCACCAACGCCCAAGTGAGCAGCTCCTCACCACAAAAGTCGCCAGCTCCAAGGGTGATGGAGTTGAAGAATCCTACTCTTCCACCGTCTGTGGTGCTGCTCTCTACCTCCCCCCTTATGATGAAAAGCATCTCATTCACCGGATCACCCTCTCGCACAATGAATGCGTCTTTAGTATGCAACGATGAGACAAGGCGTTCACATATAGCATCTAAGAGCTGATGATCCATTTGTGCAAAGAAAGGGACCTAGATAAGAAAAAGAAAACAATTCAGATTTCTCAAGTTTGTATGTCTTCAGAAGGATGAGAATGGAAAAATAATCACAAGCACCTAATAGTTTCCGATAAAGAATATCTAGCATGCGTAGATGAGAAAATCCTAATGCTACCGCCTTTTTTGTAAGTAGAGAAACACATTACCTATTCTCCAACATATTTGTTAAACTATGTCAAATAGTATTATGAATTAAGAACAACTTGAATTCACTGAAGCAAACTGATCCCTTCATGAAGGTCCTCCAGAAGCAAATGAGGATGCAATTGTCAAGTCAATTTTCCCATGGCACATCCAAATCAGAATTCAGAAGCAGAGAGCAGATGCTCAACTTGATAAATACAAGGAAAGCTATACTTTCTTTTTCAAACCAGTGGCTTCAGGTGCCGCCTAATCACCAAGAAGACGGCAACCCTTAGACTTTCTGTGTTTCAACTTTCAAATAGCCATCATATTTTAACTATGCTAAGATTAAACCTTGGTATGTACTCGGCCAGGAAAAAGAAAAAAAATACACTTGACATCTATGTCTGTAACCTACCAGATGCTACTTTAAATATCTTTTGCATAAAGTTAATGTACTAAATTTGGTGCTAAAATACAAAACATTCCAACAGGGTGATAAAACTTCTACCAAACCATGATAAAACCTGACTTTATAATAGTTTTCTTTAAATAGATTTCACTTTCAAATGTTAAATGCAATGACTGAGATATCTTACACGGCGAACAAGGGCTAGACAAAGATGCCTTTGAATTTGGCGTCGAAGATCAAGAGGTAATGATTGTAAAATGGTTTCCTCATTGACACCTCTAGTGGCGACCCATTTGTACTGAACAAACCGGCGGACACGTTCTTGCAGTTCTGGAGGTAGTTGACGATGCCGCATCCACTCCTCTGTATCTCTCCGTTTAATTCTCCATTCTTCAAGTCTTACCGTTGAAGATTGCAAATATGTCTTTAGAAAACAAAAGTTTTTCAAGAGAGAGAGAACTGTAAGCAGCGGGAAATCACAATACTAACTAATAAATGTCAAGGAGACTCTGGGAAACATGACTGCAACTGTTCAGTTACTGGTTAAACACCATGCTCCCCTCACTGGGCTACAAAGCTTCTGCAACTGTCTTGAGCTTTTGGAAATAATTGGTGTCACAAGTTTTAAACAGCTACAGATGAAACTCCACAAGATCACAGCACAGCAGCGAGAAAAGTGACAAGTTTATTTATATGCAAGATATTCTATCTATAATATTGGAAAACCTGATTCAACATTAGTTATTAATAAGCAAGACAATGTATGTGCTGGGCAAACACTCCTTGAAATATTTTCCTTTCAGTTAGTATCTATATTTATATCTGGCACTTCTCTGCTCTAGGAATACCAAAGAGGAATATCCTTAACCATAGGTGATTTTCATTAGAGAGGAAAGCCAATGAAAAAGGCTATAATCTACAGTTGGCACCTGCATGACAGCTTATCTGCTTAAGGAAATGTCGCCATGTACCGATTGCTAAGCCTATGACTCCAGAAAATGTCAAATACGAGAAGCAAGAGACTTGAAAGGCAGAAAAGATCGAAAATCCTGGTTCTGCTATGTTGGCACCACAATGAAAGTGGTCCCACTGATTTAAAAACTAAAAATTTATGCACTGTTCCTCAGACAGGTTTAGCAGCTTTGACCATGACATTACCAATGAAACACATAAAAAGTACAAGAAAGGCACAAACCTGCATGTTTCCAATGAAATGCGAGAAGAAAATCAAACCCGCAATGCAGATAAATATGGAGAATAAATTTTCACCACTAAGAGTGGTGGTCATCAAACTCTGCCCATATGAACTGCCAGTGAGAAAAACACAATGAGTACAAGAAAGGACCTGGTATATCATCTATTCTGCATTTGTGAAGACTGGGACTGAAAGTAAAAGCATAACCCAACTTTGTAGGGGAAAAATTAACAAGAAAGACTGCAATACAATTTCTAGCATATAGACATTCCTTCGTATACTAGATAAGTGTGTATACATAGATACACAGAGAGAGAGAGAGAGAGTGATAGTTGTGCATTGTGAGAATATGCAGATGGGGTCCCATTTTGAGTCAAGAAAACCTTCTTCTGAAATGCACCGTAAAAGTAAATTGCATCCATGTCATTCAAACCCATACAATATTGCTGGCCAAAAAAATTAAAAAAAAAAATTCCTATATGAAATTCCCTTTACTGATGAGCATTACTCAAACTGCATTGACATCACCCGGCATATTACACCTCAAAAGCTAAAACTAAATCATCCCATGATAATCTGTTTATGGATGGTCAACACATAATCCACATCTAGCCATCCAATTACGTTAATTTTGTAAAGCAAAACTGGCGATTGCATACCTCAAGTTCCGCAAGCCCCACCAAAGACAGTAGAAGTATTTCTCAATAAAATCTGCCGAAGCTACTTCATTTATAAAAGCACTAGCAAATATCCCAAACTGAAGATGGTCGTCATCCTTGAAAGCGTCACATTTGGCCAACACTAGAGTGGAATTTAACCACAACTTGCGTTGAGGGTCATCTAAGGTACTACAATCAAAAAAATGCTGTTGACAGGGTGGATAGCGTTTGTTTTTAATTTCCTTCTGGCATTCAATCCTCCAGCATGAATTCAGCCTCTGAATGGACCATAAATACCATACCGATCCTATAACCTGTACCAGAGTGTGGGATAACTATGACCATAAATGCAATTACATGACAATATCTAAAAGCAATAACGATCCACGCATGCACTTCAGCATTGAAATAACATAAAGTAGTGAAAAAATGCTTACATGACTAGCTAGCGTGCAGAGAATGAGATTGTATGCTGCTCCTGTCCAAGCAGTCTTGGCTATCACCCCAGTTGTTTTCACAATCCGTCTATGCAGTGGGAAAATGAGGAAAAATCGAGGAAAATATTGAATGAGAACAATAACAGAGACCGTGTGGTTGGCATGAACAGCCGTAGGATTTTGTATTGCTGGGATAATGAACCAAATAAAGATCTGCCAAAGGGAAAAACATCAATGGCCGTACATAGATATTTACAAAAATATCGTTTGCCTCATAGAATTGTGTAAGACGGCAGTTAAACAGCATTTCAGCAGACAAGCATGTTAATTTGAAATTACAAAGGGAGATCCAAGTCTATAGAAGTAGAAAGACTATCGAACAAAAGCAATATAACCATCCATTCTATCAAACTCAGATGTGTGGCAATTCAGAGGCAAGACAAAGAACATCTGGATGAACCGTCTAGATATGAAAACACGCTTCAAACTACAGACTAACATCCTTAAGCTTTTGAAATAATCAAAGTTCAAAGTGGGTTAAATCCTGCGATATCAAAACATAACTTCCGTGTCCAAAGTAACAGCCTAGACTTTGGAAATATTTAGTTGCATACTCCTTGACACTGACAAAGGCATATGTTCATCTTCATTCTGTGTAAAGCACTAGTGCAACAGGTCTTCTCATCGAACCAAGCGAAAACACTCTGCCGAAGAGAACTTTATTCGTAATTCTTTCAAGCTCCGTCGTCAATCGCATTTTATGGCCACTCCAGCCACCTGTTCCCTCAATTTCTCACAAGTTTCATCAGAATTGCAACATTCCATTTCAAAGATTCGTCATTTACAAAACCTTCAGACATGTATTACTGAAATGGGGGGGAAAACTTCAGGTGATGAACTCATGAACTTCCGTCGAACATATCACTCCCTAGGCGAGGAGCACTCTTCTCGACGCAAAACGATCCAAAAACCGAAACTTCCGTTCGAAATCACGCTGACCTGGGGAAGAGGAAGCATCGCGGCGAGATCGATGACGAAATCCGTCTTCAAGTACCGGATCGCGATCTCCCGCGCGTCCATGACCAGTTCGCCCCGCCCGAAGACCCGGGAGTTCGGGGCCACGAAGGCGGTCCGGAACTTGAGGACCATGTGCATCAGGTAGAACAGGTCGGCGGCGGTGCGGAGGAAGGTGATGACGGCGCCGAAGCGGAAGTCGATCTCGACGCAGGCGGGCCCGCCGACGAGCGGGACGAAGAAGTAGAGCGGGTCGACGAAGAGGGCGATGAGGCAGGAGACGAGGAAGACGTGGTTCCACCGCGCGACGAACTCGCTCCCGGGGTCGAGGGTCTGGTACCACCAGGGGATCCCGCGGCGGAGGGAGAAGGACCCCGGGAACTGGCGGGGAAGCGGCGGGAGGCGGCGGCGGCGGCGGCCGCCGGGAAGTGGACGCGGCGGCGATTCATGGTCTCCGTCCATGGCGGCGATTGGAGGCGGGGCCGTGGATTTATCGGGGCGGAGAAGGAGGTGGCGGTCGTGTAGAGAGAGAAAGAGAGAGAGAGAGAGAATTGCGCAGAGCCGGAGGAGTTGCAGGAGCGCGCGAAAATGGATGAGGAAGAAGAGAGAAGATTGAATGGAGACGTTACTCTTTTACTTTGGGCCTAATTGGGCCTTTTGGGCCTTTGTTGGGCCTCATACGAGGACACTAGGCCCAACTCACTTTATGATTTTTTTTTTTTTGGTTATATTTTCTTGAACCGGTCCTACAATTTTTCCTCTTTAACCTGATTTACTCGGGGTATAGTTCGCTTTTGACCCTTCCCGTGTCGAGTTGTTCTACTGTTGAAATAAGTTCGTCACCCGAAGGTATATATTGGTTTCAGTTTAGCATGTGTGATTCGGTGACTTTTTTTAATTTTTTCGGTTTGCAATTCAGTCATTTCATGTCACTTTTGTGATCTCTCAAGCTTGCTGGAAATTGAATGTTGCTCAAATTCTCTGACCTCAACCTTCACTTTTTCGTTCTTGTCACTATGTGCTCTTATTGAACCAAATCGTTACTATTTTGTTGCAAGACATTTCATCATTAGCCGGCTAAATTAGCTAACGTCAAATAAATTAGTTAGCGCATACCGCCACGGCAATTTGACCCACAATCTTAAGAGAGATGAATAACGGGTCATATTTCTTACGTCTCTAAATGGAGGATTCCTTCAAGTACATCATTATTTGGTGGGTTATGGATATAACTCACATACGAACTTAACTAACTAAAATGTAAAATGGGTAATATCTTCGATTGCAACCTCCAATCAAAGACATGGTTTGAAGAATTTTCCTCTAACTAGATGGATGGAAATATAACCATGAATATTCTATAAAATGCAAAGTTTCGGAGGGAAAAAGGATGAATGTTTGGTTCCAACATGAGCGGTGGTTATATGTCCCACTCCTTCCCTTTATTTGCCTACCTGTATTTGCACATGCTCTTCTCTTTACTCACATGCAATCTTGACTTCACGGCAACCCATTACAATTCGCCACATGAGAACAATCGAAACTCGTGATTTATAGTTACCCGATGCCGGAGAAAGCCCTGCTCCCTATTTCGGAACCCAACATTCTTCTGGAAAAGAAAAACTGAGAAGTAGATTATTCTCTAAACTGAGAAGTAGGTTATTCTCTCCTAAAATTATATCTGCAGCCTCAGTAGCAAATGCTTTTTTCAGTAACATCAGATGTTCATAACTTTTCGACTTGACCAGTATTACCAAGGCTTCAAGCAATCGAGTTGCATCCTCACCAAGTCATACAGCACATGTATTCGACAATGATGATCAATCGGGTATCTGATGTGCATGTGAAACCAAGGCATGCACAAGAATTTCCAATTCCTTACATGATTCACAAAATCTCTCTCTCTCTCTCTCTCAAGAATGCCTTGGGATTCAAGGATGAAATCATATGTTATCTCCTAACTTTGGCGGTACCCTTTTCCTCATATGGTAGGTGTCGGTCGTCCCCTCCCCTCCAAAGAGGCCCTATCTCTCTTCTCATTGATTTCGTCTTAGCTTGTTGTGAGAAGAACAAATCGCTTTGATTAGAGCGTAGACCCTACCTGTACACGTCCCTTAGCATTCAACACCAAGGGACGAGCAACTTGGCGAGAGCAATTATACCAAAACCCCCTCGGTCGTTGCTTCATTTCGGTAACGTACTTGCTAATATAGAATGATGGGAAAGCAGCTTCCTCCGGAAAACGACCCCCTTGCTGGCGCATGTATATTCGCTTCTGAGTGTCTTTCTATATAAAGATGTCATGCGCCTTGCTATATAAAGCAACCTTTTCGAAGGCTCTCGCTCATTCCCTCCTCTCCTCTCTCTCTCTCTCTCTCTCTCTCTCTCTCTCTCGCGCGCGCGCGCGCTCGATTGATCTTTCCCTGCGGTGCATGTGTCGATTCTCGCGAGCGTTCTGAGAGAGAGAGAGTCGGCGATAAGCTTTCATGATTGCATCCGGTTGACAGAAACAAACGTGTCGCCGGAATCATTTCTTCCGAGAATGCACCAGAGGAGAAGCACTTGAGATAGAGATATATAGATGCCATGCAAGCAGTGGAGAAGCTGCAGCAGAGCTATCGTCCAGGGACTTTCTTGATCTTCGACAACATGGCCATAGGAGACGAGGGTAAGTGCTGCGGCGGCGGCGGCAAAGAAAAGGGTCGCGAAAACGGAGTTTGCAGCGATGCATCCGCAAAACCCATCACAGAAAATGACGTACGACAAGACGACAGCAGCAGCGATCTGGAAAATCCCCAGCTGCCGGGATGGTTTGCTGAGTACAGTCCCCTGTGGCCAGGTTTGTCATTCTTTTCTCGCGAATGACGTTCTGCTTAGGGGAAATGCGTCATAAGGGTTGATCTTGATTAGCTATTCAGATTAGAAAACGAGTAATTTGCTCTTGTTCGCTGTTAGTACAGACACTAGTCAAAACAAGAAGAAAATATGTAAGGCATGACGTAGATATATATAGGCGGTTTCTCGTTCTTGCACAACGGCGACAAGGCGATCGGAGGTTGCGAGGAACTTATTGTCATGTAACGAAGTAGCTCGAAGTCGACGGCCCGTACAATGAAGTCCGCATATTAAAATCCTAACGAGCGGGCGGGTGCGTGCTTCACGTTGTGCTTTTTGCACAGTTGCAGGTGCATGTGCGACATGAGAATTGTTCATTCAAAAAAGCTCCTGCTTGTCCAATGGCGATGGACTTGCTCTCTCTTTAGACCATGATGAACAACCGAGGGAGGCCAGGGAAATTCTTTTCCAAAGTTGTTCAAAAAAGTTCACAATCCTTTTCAGCCCGCAGAATCGTACTTCCCGATTGCTGTCTGCACCTTTTTTAGCGTTGATCTTCATATCCATGTGCTTTCGGCACAGTAATTAACCGCTTTCAATTGTCAATAGACACATCATGTGTCGGCACGACGCTGTACATCGGCACGATGCTGTACGTCGGCACGACATTGTGTGTCGGCATCATCTTTTTTTTATTTCTTTTTATTTTAGATACGTCCCGTCTACGTATATTGAGTAAGGCTCCACCCATAAGATGGTGGGTATAATATCCCAAATTAATATGAACGGTAGAGATATTATAATTTGATCACGAGATTTGCAGCATCTAAACTAAGCACTTTAATATTCATACGACCCTTTTTGGGTGTAGGATCTTGCTATTTGACCAAAGTTCATAGTTTAGTATTCTAGGTTATGCCACGGCTTCATTTCTTGCATTATATTCATCATTCTCCAAGCAAAAATTTTTACCAATATAACCTAGAAATCTACACTGGGTATGACTGATTTTATTCATATGTATACCCGCATAATATCTAATTGCAAATACATGCATCTTTATCAAATTGATGGGTAATTATTGATAACACCATGGATAGGTAACGACATGTATCTGCATGTAGCGCAGGTCAAGCACACTTCCTAAAGATAGAGAAGGTGCTATTCGAAGGGAAGTCTCAATACCAGCACATGATGGTACTTGAGGTACGTAAAAGCGAAAAACCCTAGCTCAGAGACTCTTGACTCGTTCAAAATGGCCACGCAGCAATGGCAAATTCATTGCACTCTGAGTTGACGACGATGATGTTGTCTCCGGACGTGCAGTCGACAGCATATGGCAAGGTTTTCGTCCTCGATGGCGCACTTCAGCTGACCGAGAAGGACGAGTGTGCATACCAGGAAATGATTACCCACCTCCCTCTTTGCTCCATCCCTAAGCCGCAAAAGGTCTCTTCCCTCTTCCTGCCATTTATATCTCTTCCTTACTCATCCGTCGTCCACCATGAAAGCCTGGCTCGGTCCCCGTTCGCTGCCATAAGTTCATCGGTCCGGAAGTCGGCAGCATCCGAGAATGACATGATTTGCATATGCTGTGTGTTGATACTGGTGCGGTACTTGTATGATCCTTTGATCGGATGCTTAATTGACATAGTTTTACCATCTCTGTTCGGTCAGGTATTGCTCATTGGCGGAGGAGATGGAGGCATTCTAAGGGAGATCTCCCGTCACTCTTCAGTCGTGCACATAGATATTTGCGAAATGGACATGATGCTTATCGATGTGAGTGACGATAACTTGATAAGTAGCCCTTCTCTTTCGTGCTTGGTTTTCATGCGACATACGGACCACATATGCAGTACCATTCTGTTGACATGGCCCGAGCATAGTAATTCGAAATTTTGTATGCATGGTTCACCACACATCATTGTATGTAGGTGTATCGAGAATTCTTCCCGGAGGTTGCGGTCGGATATGAGGACCCGCGTGTAAGGCTTCACATAATGGATGGTATGATATACCTGTGAAATGTTTGCTTCCATAAGTGCTAGCCATCATATGACTTTTGTTCTCAATTGCACGTGCTAAATGTTGCAGGAAGTGAATTCTTGAAGTCGGCGCAAGGAGGTACATATGACGCGATCATAGTGGATGCATTCGACCCAATAAGTCTCTCTCTCTCTCTCTCTCTCTCTCTCTCTCTCTCTCTCTCTCTCTCTCTCTCTCTCTCTCTCTCTCTCTCTCATATTTGAAGAATATTCTAGACTCTTTCTACTCCGACAAGATTGACAAAACCAATCAAAATTAAAGTGTTCGATATCTTTCTAGATCTGTGCCATGTGACTCCAAAAATGATAATTTTAAAGAGAACAAACATGTACTCAGGTCTAACAAAAGATATTCATTAGGGCCAGAACACGAGATTTTCGAGAGTCCATTCTTCGAAATGGTGGTGAAAGCTTTAAGGGAAGGAGGAGTGATGTGCATTCAAGCAGAAAGCCTGTGGTTTCCCTCTCTCAACCTACCACAACTCATCCACACTTTCCGGAATATATTCAAAGGATCCGTCAACTATTCCTGGGCACCGGTTCCTGCATATCCTAGGTATCTATACACGGAGTATATCTATCTCTTCTTTTAAACTGGTGCACTATGCACGAGTTTCACTCAGTCAAATTTTGCCAAATTATATGCATTTACTGGTTCACATCATTAGGCGGCAATTCGATTCGATTAGTACCGTCTTTCCTTCATTTTTTTCGAGTGTTTTCAATGGCAAAGTGAGCATTTGATCACTTAAATGGAAACAAAGGCAAGTATGTATGGTTTTACATCGTGGTGCGATTCAACTGAATCAAAATCTCTCGTGCTTAGCGGGGTGATTGGCTTCTTGCTGTGCTCGACGGAGGGACCCCATGTCGACTTCACCCGACCGGTGAACCCATTAAACCATCATGATGCCGCGAGCTCCTTTGGCGTAGCTAAAGAGCCGCCCAAGTTTTACAACGCGGAGGTATTCACATTGCTTTTCATCGAATTCTCCTCCTTTCGCTTTCAGACAATCGATTGACCAGACCGGCACCTGCTGATAATTATGTCATCTTCTCTGTTGCTTGATTCGTGTCCAGACGCACTCGGCTTCGTTCTGTCTGCCATCATTCGCGAGGGATCGCCTTTGACTCCAAATCGCTTCAATGGAACGGCGAAAGCCTCTCTAAATCACACGAGACAAGACATCAAGATACTATTGTTCGCCACACTCTATGCATCAGTCCGACAACGATGTCCATTTATCTTCAACACGATCATGTTGTTGTTTTAAGTGGGTTTGCAACATTGGAAATTACTTCTACAGAAAGACATAATCATTCCTTCATTCCTCTTGTGTTGGCTATTTTATGTGAGGATTTTAGAGGAGTTCCTAGAGATGTTTACCCACAAAACGATTGATATTTTCCAAAATACGTACTTTGATTGATCATTCGAATCCAATTCATCACTTCTCTAATCAGTTCTGTCTTGTAAAGATGGATCCCCATTTTGTTAGATAGCTAGTGAGATCAAGCCTTTTCGGTTGCAAGCGACGGGTCAAGCTCGATCTTTACATTGGAAGACGGGAATGTGTATAAGATCTACAGTGCCATCTCGATATAAATCCTTTTGAGATCCATCGAGGTCGGACCAACACCCGTCAAAATTGAACAAAGTTCCAGCATATTAAACGAGGTTGTTGGGTTCATATGGTAAAGTTGCAACCTTTGACCAAAAGAGAACATTTCTGCAATCCAATGGCCCCCAAAGAGAAATAGTAAAGGAAAGATTCCAACCCAATGAATCAACAACGAATGAGATTTTCTTGGAAACAAAGAATAAACACTTTTCGTGACCCCCTCAGTTGTTCATACTTCCAAATTCACGCACACCCACCTTTTGCAGAAAGCCAATGAAGATTTCATCGAATCATCGCTCCACTACTTCGAGCAAAAGCAAAAGAAAAAGGAAGTAGGAAAGAGAGTAAGACTATTTTCACGCACCATTGTAATTCATTTTTTACAAATAAATAATTCATTTCTGGTTAATAAACCTAATTTTCAGTGTGAAACCTCAAAAAGGGCTTCGATCAATGACATTTCCCTAGCACTCAGTGGCATCATCTGGGCTAAAGTTCAAGAGAAAAGGCAAAGGTGCATCACTTTCTTTTTAGTCATGACAAGATCCGAAAATCTTTATTCATATATAACCCTCCACAAGATACTGTATCGTATTAAATAATGAATGATTTAGTAATCAATAACTAAATGAATGATAGAGCAACAAGGAACTATAAAAAAAATTTAAAAAAAAAAGAGGTACAAAGATAATCTTCTAATTTTTTCTAATTCGATATATCGTACGAGAGTTGCTTGATTAAGGCATATCAAATACCATCGTACACATCATGACAGAAGCAGAGACATATGACCCCAATGTTGCATGTCAAGTCCGCACAACCACCTAAGGAATTACCAAATATTCCATCTTTGATTGGTGGAAAGAGAAAAAGAAAGGAGCCAACTTGGCTGTTTTATATGGGTAAAAGGGTAGTAGATAGGGTCTACGTCTAGTGCCATTTCATAGGTCAGACTAGGATGGGCCAGACAAGCCCATATCGTTCTAAAGCCTAAGAGTTCAGACATGGAAACAAGACTTTGGATCGAAGACAGCTCTCAATTCCAAACCAATCCAATTTCAACTCGAACCCGGAACGCAATGGAACATCTTCCCTATCAATCACGGCCTACATTGCTAGCCTAGGAGCCCATAGAGAGAGAGAGAGAGCTCGTGGAGTTTTAGAGAAAAGCCATAAGCCGACACTGATTTTTTTCAGCTAATCGATTTATGACTTTTGAAGATTCAAAGGACTGATTGGAAGGGACTGAGTAAGCAGTCCGGCGTCCGGTTTGAATGCGGCAGATTTCGTTGTCGGATCACGGGCTCTCCTACTTACAGGATGATTAGAAAGGAAAATGATGGATTTGGATAATTACGAGAGTAAAGAAGAGAGAGGATTTGAAAGGGGTGGGACACAAAATTGTTTGGATGCTAGCAAGAGAATCTAAAGGAAAGATGATTCGTTACGGTAAACATGTCCTTTTATGATTAGAAATTAATATAAGATAAGGCTGAGAATGAGAAGGGAAGGAAGAAAAAGTTGGTTGATCGATTCGAAATGCTTCGAGAACCAAACACGCGTTAGACTGATCTAATCGACGGCTCTAATGGTCAAAGTCTTGCCCAATGTAATATTGGAATGTGATTCATACTTCCTATCGACAAGATAGCAACGGAGGTCATAGGATAGCACCTTGAGCCACTAGAGAAATTTTAAAGTTTAAGCTCATAATTTATTGATGTTTTGGGCTATATATAATTTTTTTATATTATAAGTTAGGGATGTAACAAATAGATATGATGTACTAATTTTAATAGAATCCTCTCCTATATTTAGAGTTTAATTGTGAATCGGGATAAGATATTGTATTTCAAATTATCTTTCTCTCTTTTTATTCTCTATTTCCTTGTGATTGTGTGACAAATCCTAGTATGTATATGTTCCATCATTTTTTCTAAAATTCCATTTTAAAAATCAATAAGGATTTTTCGAAATCCAATATTGCCAAAATCGAACATCTAATCCCTCACCACAAAAGGGAAAAGAAAAAATAGTATTCCTTCCTTATCAAGACGTGTTTTCATGCTCTTGACTTAAATTAACTTATCCGACATGCTCAAACCGTCTTATCTATTCCATCCCCCCTCCCCGGAGGGGATGGGGTTTTGTTAAACCGAGACAAAACAAATTCAACTCTCGAAATTTCCTTGTAATTGTACTACGAGTCCTAACATGCACATGGACGAATCGGTTTACGTTGATGCACGAAACCACTGACGCTTCATGCCTCCCAAAAAAATCGAGAATTATATATTATTCCACCGTTTTTCCTAAAATTCCATTTTAAAAACCAATAGGGAATTTTAGTAATACCAAAATCGAACATCTGAGAGCACAAAAAGCATCCCTTTCAACAAAAGTGTAAAGAAAATCAGGGTTTCTTCTTTATTAGGATATGCCTTCGCACTCTCAGCTTAATTTAACTTATCTGATACGCTCGAACCGTCTTTCCCTCCCAATCGAGATAACGAAATCAACTCTCGAGATTATCCAAATGTAGGAGGAGGAGGCCCAATATTGTCTTGGCTCGTCGGCCTTGGGGAGGAGAAAAAAAAAGGGGGGGAAGGAAGGGATGATGATCGGGAGGAAACGTCACCAGCTTTTACGTCATCGCCGAAACGGATAAGGCCGTGGCGGATGAAGAGGAACATTCCATCGACGACCCGCGAAAGTCAATTCGGACAGACAGATAAGGGAGGGGCGGAGGTCGGTGGGCCCCCACCACCTTATTTACTGCGACCTCTTTTCTTTCGCCCCCTTTTTTCGAATTTCGAACGATTTTCGGACAATTCGTATTTAAATAGAATTCGGTCGGGGTTCCTTCTTTTTTATGAGTGGATAAGGACGGATGGGGGGCGGGGCCCGCGCGCGACGGTTCTCACGCAATTTACCTCCGCCGGGCCCCGCCCCCGACCCGACAGGCCACCACGGAACCCGCTTCCGGATAAGGTGGGCCCCAGCCGGCCTTTCTCTTTCTCTCTCTTTCTGCATGGGCGCGGACGATGAAGGGGAAAGAGGAAAAAATATCCCTTCCTTCCTTCCTCGTACACGCACTTTGCTTGCGTGGCGAGACTTCGCCCACGTGGCTCGTCCACCCACATATTTTATTAGCGTTACTAAATTTCAAATTAGAACGCTTATGATAAATTCTCAAGTACGCATTCAATAAATTTACTTCAAATTAATTTTGTAACCAGCGGTATATTTATGACACATTTATCATTCGTCGGTTACCTTTAAATTATATAAATATCATGAAAAAATTATAAATCGGTACATGTGTAACAAATAAATAAGAACAATAGAATAATCAATTTTCACGTGTCATTCAATTCAACATTTTGACGACAAAAATTAATGGAAACTGCGATAAATTTATCACAAATATACTTCTTTTTCTAACATAAGCTTCCGGGTAATTAAAATGTTGTTTTTTCTTGTGGAAATGCGTGATTTATTTTGGCTCATTTCCCATGTTTAATTGACAGGTGATTTCCAAGTAATTAAATTTATTCTTATAAAATCCATAATCAGTTTGGCAAGAGGCAAAAAGACATTTATCATTCATCTAGTTACTTATCGATTTAAAGATACTTTAAATTATATAAATATCATAAAAAAATTATATTTAATTCGTCGGTTACCTTTAAATTATATAAATATCATGAAAAAATTATAAATCGGTACATGTGTGACAAATAAATAAGAACAATATAATAATCAATTTTCACGTGCCATTCAATTCAACATTTTGACAACAAAAATTAATGGAAACTACAATAAATTTATCACAAATATACTTTTTTTTTGTTTCTAACATAAGCTTCCGGGTAATTAAAATGTTGTCTTTTCTTGTGGAAATTCGTGATTTATTTTGGCTCATTTCCCGTGTTTAATTGACAGGTGATTTCCAAGCAATTAAATTTCAATTCTTATAAAATCCATAATCAGTTTGGCAAGAGGCAAAAAGATAAGGTCGCGAGATGGCCAGTGTGGCATTGTCATGAGAACGCTAGTTAGGCGGCGAGACAATGCTTATCGATTTAAAGATACATGTGAAAGATGTACCGTGACCCCGATACATCGTAACTGAGGCACGTTCGAACGTTTCGTTAAAAAATTATTTCCGAAACAGAAATATTTTTTTCAATTTATATTCCAGAACAATTTTTGAACGAATAACGCGTTTGATAACTACATAAAATTTATGTTCTTGGAATAGAAAAAGAACATAAACATGTTTAGTAGACTTTTATAATTTTTTTGTTTCTTTTAATTTTTTAATTTTTTAATATTTTTATTTTATTTTTCTCTTCTATCTTTTTTTTCTTTCTTTCCTTTGGCGGGTCGCCGGCCTCGGCCATGGCCAGCAATCGGTCGACGAGGGCTGGCGACCTCGCTGAGGGCTGGCGACACTCCGGCAAGGTTGTTGGCCATCGCCGAGGCTGGCGACCGGCCAAAAAAAAAAGTTTTTGCTATTTATTGTTTCTGTTCCAAATCGATCCAGGGAAAAAAATAGATTTTTTATTATCGGGAAAAAAATGTAAACAAACGCGTTTTTGTTCTTTTTTATTCCCCATAACAAAGAACAAAAATTTGTATTCCAGGGAATAGAAACAAATTTAAACAAATAGCCCCTAGATTTGTGATGCGAATATGATGTAATGATTTTGTGATCTTATCTATATATTGACAAATTATTGCATGCGTGACCCCCGACTTAAGGAGACAAATTCATTTCCGTTTTGATCGAGTCATTATACGTTTGGCATGATGATATATAGGAAAGGTTGCATTTTGGATTTTATGATGGTTTCGAACGTTAATAGGTCAAAAATCAAAAAACGACATGTTATGCGTGAGATGGGAGTTTTTATAAGTAGGAATGGATAGCATTGATGCGAACCGCAAAGAAAACGGCATTGGCAGAAAACTTTTGCCGGAAGCATCGTCCGACCCGACATGCATCGGCCAAAAAAATCGAAGCATGTCCGACAAAGTTTGATCTATTAAAGCAAGAGACGGCTCCAATGTCGCGCGGAGTGCACCAGCGGGATTTGAATATATTGACATAAAACAAACTATTGAACCCCATTTTTTTTTTCTTTTTTACATAAAACAAATGGGATTGAGTACAAAACATGGTGTGTCTTTCTTTAATTCGACCAAACAAACACCATGCTTTCAGGCAGTTCTTTTTAAAATACCACATGACCTTTGAATCATGTCAACTATAACAAAAATATCCCAATTTTTTTTTTTTGTGTCACCTAAAACCTTAAACCTGCCTCCACGGTCACGCAAATATCCCAAATTTTTTTGTGTTACAAATAACACGAAAAAATTCAGGGCATTTATGTCACAATTGGGGAGTCCAAAATTTTTAGCAACACAATAAATAGTTTGAGATTTTGTGCCACAGGACATAATTTGACGTTTTTTGTGATATGAATCATTTTTTGAGGGGAAACTATTCAAGAAGTTATAAATCTATTACATTTTCACCAAGTCAAATCTAAACTTTTAAATAATGCCAGTTAAATCCCAAATCTATTCATGTTTTGCCAATTGAGTCAATTCGATCAATTTGATCGGAAATCGCTAACATGGATGCAAATCTACTTGACACAACTAATGTTGTCGACCAATTATAATAATATATTTTAAATATTTTTTGCATTTATTTATTTATTTTCCTTTTATTCTCTTTTCATGCTTTTCTTCTTTTTCTCATCTCTCTTCTTCTTTTTTTCTTTTATCTAATCCAAATTAATCAATTTTCATGCAACGCAAACCTAACTTATGCATATCCGATTTACGCGTTTGACAGTTCCTCAACTAATCATCATTTTGAAAAAGAAAAAAAAAATCGTTTTTCAATCCTGGAGTGTTTGACAATTCTCGTTTGCCCGACCACAAATGCGACCGCAAAAAGCGAATTCCAAACTGACATCGCATTCAAACGCCCCCCCCCGGGGGCAATTCCGACATTGCACCACCGGACCGGACCCCCAAAAACCCAACCACAACACGAGACAGCTGGTGCCCGATGACGTGGCCGCTCGCGCTTCGCGAGGCCCGGGAAAGCGTGGGGCCCGCCGCCGGACCCCTGTCGTGGACCGCAACAGCGAAGCTGTCCGTACGGAGGCCGCGGGCCCCGCGCGGTGGGGGCTAAAAGCGGAAATTTGCAGGGTCGAAATCTCGGAAAGATCCTCCTCTTGTCCCCACGCGCTGGCCCGATCCTTATCCGCACCGAAGGCTCCCCCCGGGGCGTAATCCCCGAAACACCCCTCCAGGTCCGGCCCTATTTACGGGCCGGCCGCCGAAAATGGCGCGGACCCGCGGGGGCAGTTCGGTGAAAACGATGGGGACCGACGCGCCGGGGGCAATGAATGCGCTGTCCCGTCGAAGGCGGGTGGCGTGGTCGAGCAGCCGCGTGCGCCTTGTCGGTCATTTTCCGCAGCCCAACTAATTCGAATTAAGACCGATTAATTAGTAAATCAATTAAATTAATTAGTTATTATAGAAACGATATTAATTAATATAAAAACGATATTCTCTCTCTCTCTTTCTCCTGTTGTGGCGTGTATGGATGGAAATTGGAGAGTGGAGTTCCCCAAATTTTTACGCTCGGGCCCCGGCTGTTAAAATTATTGGCTTACAGCTCATTCGCGCGTCATTCTTTGCGTCATAATTCTCGAATTTTTTTTTACCGCAGGGGTTATATCAAAATGCCATCGCCTCCGTTATTCGCATTTTTTTTTTTAAGTTTTATCAAAAAATAACCTGCGTCTATTTATATACAGGGTTAATACATGTCGCTAAAATTCCGATTTTTTTTTTTTGTATCATTGAGAATTTTAAACTTATTAACTGTGACACAAAAATTTATTTTATATTATAAAAATCGAAATTTATACACCATTTGTCACGGGTCGGTAGATTTCTTGGCCCCGGATCAACCCGTGCGGCACATAGTGAGCGAAACTCACCAGGTCAGCCTTCCTTCTATAGTTGTTTTAGTGAACAATACGACAAATAACCTTTTTATACGAGATCGTACCATGCCCAAGCGAGACAGCAGCCCTCATTAGGCTCAACAACTGGTTTTGGCCTGCCCTGGTCTCATTAAGATAGCGGCATCAGCTCCCAACCAGTTTGTGCATGGGAGGCCAATCTCGCATTCAGAGCTCCTAAGCAATATACTCTTTTTATCCTATAACTCCTAACACCAACCGTCCCGATGCCACTCTTGCGGATTAGTTGTATTCGTCCCCCCTCTTCACTCTTCATTCGATAATCTCAAGCACCACTCACAAGTGTCACGAGTACGGGAGGTGACAAATGTACCCTGAGTGAAATTAAAATATATACAAATTAGGGTTTTTTTTAAAGACAAAAGGAGTTCAAGATTTTTGTGCCGTGGTAAGTAATTGGGGTGTTTGTGTCATTTATGTTTTTTCTATAATATTTGCTCTTATGTATGAGATGAGGTGTGATTGCGGAGTGCTTATATATGTATATATAAGAAATAAAGGAAAGCGTAGCATTTCTTATTAGCCTCGAATCAATCGAATCATGTCGTCTCGGGTTGAGTATGGGCACAACTCAGCATGTTCGTGTTGCACTTAAACCATATTCCTTTAATCACGTTAGAAATTGATATTGCCATCAACGTAAAGAGACTGATTTGACATTTAGGATTTTGTCTAAAGCGATATTTCTAGAAATGTTGGATATTTTTTTTACGTCAAAGTTTGTTGCCAAGACCTTTCGAAACATAAAAATATTAACATTACTAAGACGATTCAATCTTATTAAGTGACAATCTATTTGTACTTTCACGTATTCAAAATCATAAATCGAGTCGATATATCATGTCCATATTAACATAAATAATCACAGATGGTGTATGACATGCTCCATGACAAATAGTGAACTGATAGCATAAGGCATCACCGTCTTCTCCATCGCTTGGCGGGTTGTAATTTCTAGCAAGGCTCTGTTAAAGAGTGCTTCGAGAGCATTCGTTAACCAACGAATCAAGACAATCATGCAATTTTTCAAAACGCTAACCATTCTTGTCTCAATTCCGTAGTCGTTCAACACGACTTTCTTTAGCAAAGGCCGGCCCTCCTCGACCTAATTTCCATACCTAGTCGCTAGTCTACGTCGCAATTCTGGAAGAGTCGAGACGATGTTTCAACCCACTGTGTCATCAATTGCCAACAAGCATCTTTCACACGCCCCCGCTAAGCTTATCTAGCACGACAAGGACGTTGAAACTATGCCCCGGAAGCGACGTGTTGCGTGACAAGGAAACTAAAAGATTGGACCAACATGTGCCGACATCTCCAACTTCGGACCCCTGAAATTCCATCAATCCTCTCGATTTTTTTTTTTTCCCAAATTTCTCGTTCTCTCGTTTTCTTTTTCCGGCCGCAATTGATGACCAAAAGGAAAATAATAATAATTAAAAAATAAGAGAGAGAGAGAGGAAATTCCATTAAAAGAAGGGAAGGGGGTGAGACTTATCTTCGAAGAAGAAGAAGGAGCATCCCTTTTGATTTCGATACTTATCCAATGTTCCATGGTTGTCGAGTCGGGCGGTCTCTTTCCATACGCATGTGTTTGTGGGGAGGGAAAAATCTCCTCAGTGGGGGCACGATCGTTGTAGTCAAGGTATCCATGTGATGCACGTTCATTGGCCACTATAGTTGAAAAATAATACATCATTCGGCTAATTCCAAAAAAATAAAAAAATAAAAAAATCCTCCTCCATACATAACGAATTGATGTGGTATATTCACATCATAACATATGGATAGTAACACTTGACCGTAAATCCAAGGCGGCGGTTCCTTTTCTAGATTTATTTTTATCAAAGAATCATGAATGGTCAATTACAATTCCATTTTATATTTTTTACTTGGCTTACTTGAGAGAGCCCAAGGGGGGAATTGGGATTTTTTTTTATTAGGATATCGGAGTGATTTTTCTTGATTTAGAATTGGGGTTTTGAATAAAACGATATTTTATTTTTCTAAATTAAGTCTGTCATGACACAAATTATCTCAAACTCTTTTTGTCACTAAAAATACTAAATTTGTTAATTTTTTCATGTCATAAAAACTCTCGAATTTATACCGGTGTGACAAATACATCATAAGTTCGAGTTTTTTCATGACACAAAAAAAGTTTAGAGTATTTGTATCACGATGGGTATAATTTGGAGAGTTACTTGTGGTTTTTATCCTCTATTTTTTTTTTTGTTATTTTTCTAAATACCCACATGAGAATTTAAATCCCTAGTGGCCGTGCTAAGATCGAGAAGCATGCTGTCTTGAGAAGTAGGTTGAGGGACGCTAGTGCCATGGTCTATCCATGCAAATGGTCATATATTATAATGATTAAAAGAAGAGTGGGGAAGGAAGATGGATGTGGTGGGTCTACACGGCACTGTGGAAGGTGGATAATCTTGTTTATTTTTATTATTAGGGTCGGACTTTCCCTTCGACGATGCCTAAGGAATTAGGTATTAATAGGTTACGACACGAAGATTTCGCTCACCATTTTCTCGCATGCTTTGTTAAAACATCCCACGTCACTCGTCTCTAAAGTTGGATATGCCGTTTATATTCGCATAGTCTCACCTAGCCTATCGACTTAAATTATCATATCAAATGTTCTAATTTGGTACCGAAGTTAGGTTTATCCCGATTCGGTTCCTCTCATCGTGCTAGACTGTCGAGAACTCGAGATTGGAAATGAAAAAAGAAGTTGAGTATTAACTATGTGAAATTTTATGAAATCGCTATCAACCGTTCAAAAAGTTTGAGTTGTTAAATAAATGCGTAATTTATTATCCAAATATATAAACACTCCCATTTACGTATAGTTCTCATATTTAAGGTGGAAATTTAATTGGGGAAGTAAATGAGGCCTAAAAAGACTCGAATTCAGGACCTTTACATCTAATACCCTATGAAATTTTATAGAATCACATGATGATTTTTTAAAAATCGAAGTTGTTAGACGAATGATTTATTATTTAAATACGTGGACAAACCATGAGACGGGAGGATTGAATCACGAGGCAAAGATCTGTCCATGCCACCACAGGCATCTGCGGTTCTTTCTTGATCTTTGAAGCTGAGATTTTTCTCGTGCAGCACGACATCTGAACGGACGTAGGGAGTCATTATTGAGGGGCGGATAGCATAACGGCCGCAGAGAGATCTTTCAAGATCCGGGGGGGAGGCTGGTCCTTATCTTCCCCCCTCCATTTAAGAGGGGAAAATTAAGTGCAGATCAGCACATCCGATATCCGTTTTCTTGATGTCATGTGTGCGCATTTTCTGCAGAAGGAAGGGGGGGTGGTGGCAATGGTGGAAAAAAAGCATTGAAGAGAGGGGCAGTTGAGGGAAGAGGAAGGAAAGAAAGGAGGATAGGGAAGAGGAAATCCACCAAGATAATAACGTAAGACCAACCGGAGTCAGAATCCAACTGTATAATAATAATAACCACAATCCCTACTGTTCTCTCTCTCTGTATCTCTCTCTTTCTTTCTCTCTCTCTCTCTAATGCAGTGTATCTTCATTCTTTTTGACTTTTCTGATTCCACGTTTTATCCGCAGAGAGCTTCCTTATCGAATGAACAAAAACCCAAGGACACCAAACACCAGCCCGCACGAAACTGTGACCCCTCTCCCCCTTCTTCCTCAAGAAAAAATAAAAGATAAAGACTTTCCAGTTGTTCTCTTTTCTTGGGTCTCTCTCTCTCTCTCTCTCTCTCCCTCTGTTCTCCAAATCCCACCATTTTTACCTCACCAGTTTTGAACCTAACACGCCCTCTCTCCCTCTCCCTCTCTCTCTCTCTCTGTGAAATCTTGAGCGGTGTAAAGGAGCGTTCTTTACTCGACAGTTTCTTCATGCTTCGTCTCCTGTAAGTTCCTTCCTCCTTTCGCATTGTTCTTCCTCGCAAGCTCTCTTTTTTCTCCCATGGTTGTCGCCGAGGACGAAAGGGAAGTCGTGGGTATTTCTTTGTTTGGACGCAACGTGGGTCGTTCGCGTGCGAGAACTGTGATTTCTTCCCGAGCCCAGAATTTCGCCTTTTTTTCTTTTTTGATGATGATCTTGCCCTGATGATGGTGTTTTTGCAGGGAGGGTGCAAATTTGTGCAGCGAAACCTCTCGCCCGACAAGCTCTGTGGAAAAGTTTGAATCTTCTTCTTCTTCGTCGTCTTCTTCTTCGGTGGGTGATCTGACGCTCTCATTCTCTCATTGAATTCGGGGTCATCTGAAACGAGTCGTGCATTTGAGATTAAGCCCTCGAGGACTTGCATTTCAGTGCCTGCTTGAGTGCAAAGTTCATGAAAGAACCCTCTGGGGAATATTATAATACCCGAAATGTCCCCCGCATTTCAAGTTCCTTGGCAAAGATCGATCAGTTCCTTATCATCTACAATACATGTGGAATCTGCCAGAACTTTGAGGCTACATCAGTTTACCCCATTGAGAAGCAAGCCTCCTTGAGGACTTCCAAAATGCTGGTTGAGCTTCAATGAAAAAAAAATCATGTTTTCTCTTTAGCATAACGATCCTCATTTAGTTTCTGTTATTATTATTATTATTTTTCTGGTGAAGATTTCATTTTAGTATTGAAAATTTGGTAGCTGATCAGGCTTGTGGTCCCTCACTTATTGCATTAACTAAGCGTATTATTGGAGCACGGTTACTGGACGGATAAGATAATTAATGAGTAATTGAGACGATTTATTCTGGGAACGGCTTGCTTTACTGTTGCTGATTATGTTGAAAGCTTAATGTTTAGCATATTCTTTCTGAAGGGCGATATTGACTTAATCTTGATTTTGTTCAATCATGACCAATTTGCAAATTGGAACCCAGTACATCAGTTCAGTGATCTCTGGAAAATTCTAATTTTTTTTGTATAGTATGATGCTCTTTCTCACTGTTGTTACGGTACTGTTGTTCCTTCATTTCTATGCCTAGAACCACCACTTATCATGTTCTTGAAGCCTATCCTGAATAATAGATATGTTTCCACCTCAAGTGAACTAGGAGCACCTTTTGAATTATCTGATAAAGCTATATATCTTCAGTCATATTACTATTGTACCGAGCTTAGTTGTGTTCACGTTTTACACGGCTATGGATTGCAAGATTAGAGGGCAATACTCTATCCACAGGTATGAAAATTGACTCTAATCCATGTGTGAGATCGAGTTGCATAATTTTGAATATCCTTTTGGTGCCCGAAGTAAAAGTACCTCATGAAGAATGTGAAAGTTGACATGGCATCTCTGCATCTGTAGATATACTGCATTTCCATGGGTAGTTTGCCATAAGTAATTGTCAGATCTAAAATGACTATGACTATAGGATGCGTGATGTGCGTCATTCCCTGCAGATATTTTCAGAGGATTCTTCAAGAAGGGTTTTAAGTTCTGCACCAATTCGACTTCTTGAGGAGGGAATAACGCCGATATATTCACTATGATGCTGTCAAGATCTTGCATAAGTTTATTGGACTTGGCATCTGGGGACATGATGAATTTTCCTCATACTCCAAGGAACCTTCCGAGAGTGATAACCGTACCGGGAATCATTTCTGACATTGAAGACGAAAGCACTAGCAGCGAGTTAAATATATCATTGTCCAAGCCCCAGGAAAAGATAATAATAGTTGCCAACTTTCTGCCCCTAAATTGTCAGAAGGACTTGGAATCTGGCAAATGGCATTTTAGTTTGGATGAAGACTCGCTTTATTTACAAATGAAGGATGGATTCTCAGCCAAGGCTAATGTGATTTACATTGGATCCTTAAAGATAGATGTAGAGTTGAGCAAGCAAGATGAAATTGCGCAGGAGTTGTTGGAGAAGTTCAATTGTGTTCCCACGTTTCTGCCTCCGGAGACTCAGAAGAGATATTATCACGGATTCTGCAAGCAGCACTTGTGGCCTCTTTTCCATTACATGCTTCCCATGTGCCCTGAGCTTGGCAATCGTTTCGACAGAGTGCTTTGGCAGGCCTATGTTTCCGCTAATAAAGTATTTGCAGATAAGGTCAGGGAGGTGATAAATCCAGAAGAGGACTATGTGTGGGTTCAAGACTATCACCTCATGGTTTTGCTGACTATTCTGAGGAGACGGTTCAATCGGATTAAGCTGGGGTTCTTTCTTCACAGCCCATTCCCTTCGTCAGAAATCTACCGTACTCTGCCTGTCAGAGATGAAATACTGAAAGCGCTCCTAAATGCAGATCTGATTGGATTCCATACATTTGATTACGCCCGTCATTTTCTTTCTTGCTGCAGTAGAATGTTGGGGTTAAACTATGAGTCCAAGCGAGGTTACATCGGACTTGAATATCTGGGTCGGACGATCTACATTAAGATTTTGCCCGTCGGTGTGCACATGGGAAGGCTAAAATCCGCGTTGAACCATTGCTCTTCTGCGGCTAAAGCCATTGAAATTCAGAAACAGTTTCAGGGTAAAAGGATTATACTAGGGGTTGATGACATGGACATATTTAAAGGCATTAGTCTAAAGTTACTCGCCCTCGAGCAACTCCTGAGACAGCGCCCAGAATTGCAAGGACAAGTGGTGATGGTTCAAATTATGAACCCTGCCAGGAGCACTGGGAAGGATGTTCAAGAAGTGAAGAAAGAGGTCTACTCGACTACCAACAGGATAAATGAAACGTTTGGATTCCCAGGCTACAAGCCAGTAATTTTGATCGACCGTCCCATTTCTTTTTATGAGAAGAGCGCCTATTATGCTTCAGCAGAATGTTGCATTGTGAATGCCGTGAGAGATGGAATGAATCTGATTCCTTACAAGTACATAGTCTGTAGGCAAGGCTCTCAAACAATTGATGATGCTTTGGGGGTAGCTGCTGAGACCCCTCGGACTAGCATGCTTGTTGTCTCGGAGTTCATTGGCTGCTCACCCTCATTAAGTGGGGCCATCAGGGTTAATCCATGGGATGTTGATGCGGTTGCTGATGCGCTCAACTTAGCCATCACGACATCTGCAATTGAGAAGCAGCTTAGGCATGAGAAGCATTATCGTTACGTCAGCTCCCATGATGTAGCATATTGGGCTCACAGCTTCATGCAGGATTTGGAGAGATCATGCAAAGATCACTATAGTAAGCGTTGCTGGGGCATTGGTTTTGGCCTGAACTTCAGGATCTTGTCTCTGTCTCCAAGCTTTAGGAAACTATCTGTTGAAACTTTAGTCTCTTCTTATAAGAGAACTAATAGGAGAGCTATATTTCTGGATTATGATGGAACGCTGGTCCCTCAAGTTTCCATCAACAAGACCCCAAGTCCTCACGTCATCTCCGTTCTGAATGATCTCTGCGATGATTCGAGCAACACTGTGTTCTTAGTTAGTGGCCGGGGCCGAGATTCTTTGAGTAGCTGGTTTTCGCAATGTGAGAATTTGGGTATAGCAGCCGAACACGGATATTTCATGAGGTATATTGTGTACACAGGTCCCTTGTCTATATATAATTGACAGTGGCTATGAACTTTCATTTGCTTAAACCATCAGAGGTTAAATTTGGGTCTTTCTTGCAGGTGGAGCAGGGCAGCAACTTGGGAAACTGGTCGGTTGGAGGCAGATTTCAATTGGAAAAGGATTGCTGAACCCGTAATGACACTTTATACCGAGACTACTGATGGCTCCTACGTGGAGACTAAGGAGAGCGCTTTGGTGTGGCACTACCAGGACGCTGACCCTGATTTCGGATCCTTCCAGGCCATGGAATTATTAGACCATCTCGAGAATGTTCTTGCAAACGAGCCTGTAGTCGTGAAGAAGGGTCAGCATATTGTTGAAGTGAAGCCACAGGTGCGAACTCGCGGTTCTCTCTTCTGTACTATGTTTTCAGTCTTCGTTCTTATTTCCTTAGTTCTTGGCAAAATTTGCAGGGAGTGACCAAGGGCTTAGTGGCGGAGAAAGTTCTTTCCACTCTGAACGAAGGTGAGAAATTGCCAGATTTCGTTTTGTGCATTGGGGACGATAGATCTGACGAGGACATGTTTGAGAGCATTACTACAAGCATGGCTTGCAGTTCTTCAGCACCAGAGATTTTTGCATGCACCGTTGGTCAGAAGCCGAGTAAAGCTCGTTACTACCTAGACGACACGATAGACGTTTTGACGTTGCTTCAAGGCATGGCTTCTGCCTCAAATTCAAAGCCCTCATGCAGAAGAGAGATCTAGCCGCATGAATAAAAGCTACACTTGCTGCTTGGGACGCGATGACAAGATTTTTCTCAACACAACCACACGGAATCGGATAGTGGGAGAGCGAGGCAGCCATATGCTCAGGTAGGCTTTGCCTTTTTTCCCTGGCTGGACGAATCCTTATTGTTGGTTGGTCGAGAAGGTTCAGGCATGACGTAGGGCCGCCGCATTTGCTCTGCAACTTTTTGTTGCAAAACGAAACGGCTCGAGACCCTCTTGTCGCTCGCATCTCGGGTTATAATTCTTTGTTGAATACCGTTCTCCCTGTTTTCTCTTTTTAACATTTCACTGGGGGCTGGGTGGACAAGCATGGTTGTACATATTCTCTTGGCGGTGGAATGCTCTGGTTGTATACTCAGTTTACTGGCCAAATGTTTTGACACAGCTAAGCCTGTAGTGACAATGGCATCGATAGTGTACTCACTTGCTCTGCTGAATCGCGAATGGTCGACTTACGTTCCATCACCATTCATCGGAAGTTGGCAGCTGCAGAAAACTGCCGTTCTGCAGCACGAAGCATGGAATGGCCATATTTCTAAGTAATAACGCTCTTAATCTGCATTTGCCAAAGCAGAGAGAAGACTAAAAATGCAACCTTTTGCCTTCAAGAACCATCTCTCTCTCTCTCTCTCGATCAACTGCAGTCGCGGAGCCGCCGGGTCGGGTTGCGTGGCATCTCGGGCCGATTCTCGCGTGCCAAATCAACACGACCCATTTCGATCCCGCCTAATATACCGTCTGGGTCGAGATCAGAAATTATTCATTTGCATGAACGAAAAGCGTCGAACCATGTCCTTCGCTTTGCCTTTACTACAACGTTAACGCGCGTTGATGGTTGTGGTGGCCATCGCGTGTCGAGAAAATCCATGATCTTTTCGGAGCTGGCAAGGATCCTCGGTGGCGGGGCCCGCCGGTGTCGGAAATCGGTCCCTTTTTCTACAGGCCTCAAGGCCGCGATTCCCGTCAATCAATCATCCACCGCCACCCGATCCCGGGGCCCACCTCGGAATTCTGCTTCTCCCGCGAAGCACCAGATCATCGCCCACCTACCACCGCCGCTTCCAGCGCAACGGGCATCTAACGACTACCTCTGCTCCTCGCGAAGTTACCGAAACACCCTCGGCGCCTCGCCTAACAAAGGGGAGAATTAGGCCTTGAATTAGGGATCTTGACAATTCGATCATGGGTGGATGGTTGGTACTTCTATCTTGGCAATTAAATTATTTTGAAACGAAATCGGGTTTGATGAATTGGAAGATACAAAGTTAGGTGCCTTGTATGATTAGCGTAGGGAAAATGACACAAATAGTCTAATATTTGACTTAATACGCAATGTGATCTTCTATCTTTAATTTATTCAATGCGGTCTATAATTTTTAACCTAATGTGCAACAATATCCATAAAATTTTATTTTATATATATTTAATTTATTCCCGAGCTATATAAAAATGTTCAATGTTATTTCTGAAATGATATGATAATCTTGGATAATTTCATATAATTCATAGACTATATTGAACATTTATCAAAAGTTTAAAGACGACATTGTACATTAGAAAAAAGTTTAGGGACTAAATTAAAAATTCAAGGACGACATTATAGATTGGACGGTTCAAAAACTTATCTTATTAATGTAATAATAAAAAAGATGATTATAATATAAATAATACTGCTCTTTAATTTTGTTGGGTAAGCAAAATGTTTGATTATGATAGCATGATCTGGATTACCTTTGGAACCATATAGGGAGTGCGGAAAATGATAATTTTTGTATAGATTAATGTTAACATGAAATGTAGATCATTTTGAATATATGGAAAGATACGATTAATCTGCAAGTGCTTTGACTAATTGTTCAGCTTTGGAAAGTTACATTAGTGGAAAAATATTAAGATATAGAATATAATTAAATTATTTTCCAATAGTTCATATATATATATTCTTATAAAATAGGAGAGTAGTGCAGCCAAATTTAATGGTGAGGATTGAGAAACCATAAAAGCTGTCATGTTAAAATGGGAGTCAACCGTTTACCGGAAGAATAAGTAAACCCCACTCCCCTCGACTGCAGAAGAGACGCTCCGGAAAATCTCATCGAAACCGGGATTTCCGGTCATCTTAACTCCTCCATATTTATATAAAGAAGCCTACGATTCTCTCTCCCGTTGTGGAGAGAGAGAGAGGGATGACGTCGTTTCGAGGTCCGGAGATGAGGACGGAAGCATCAGCCATGGCGGCGGCGGCGGCGGACGGCGAGCCCGACCCGATGCCAGACTACCCACCGTCGCCCTCCACCTGCTGCTTCTGCCTCCCCCGCTTCCGCGCCCGCACGCCGCCCCCTCCGCCGCCGGGCTGTCCTTCTGGGAGCGGGTGGGATCGGGCGGCCGCCGCGGGGCGGCGGCGACGGCAGCGAGGGCGGCCTGTGGTGGCGCGGGCTCCGGGCCCTGAAGAAGCTCCGCGAGTGGTCCGAGATCGCCGCCGGCCCCAGGTGGAAGACCTTCATCCGGCGGTTCAACCGGAAGGCGCACCGGCAGGGGCGGTTCAACTACGACCCCCTGGACTACGCGCTCAACTTCGACGAGGGGCAGGGCGAGGACGCCGACGAGGAGGGCGGCGAGGGCGGCGGCGGGTTCCGGAACTTCTCGGCCCGGTACGCCGCCTTGCCCGGCGCGGCCAAGTCGGCGCCGGCGCCGGCGCGGGCGGTGGATCTAGGGAGGGTGGCGGAGGTGCCGGTTTTCGCGTAGCGGGGAGGCGCACGCCGGCTAATTTTAGGCGGATCGCGAGCGGAGATTGGTTGGGCGTGCTCCGGCGTGCTGGTTGACGTTGCCGGCGCGGATCTTGCGGCGGTGCCACCTCTTTTTGCTGTAGAAATTCTTCAGAAAGATAGGATTTTTATTTTATTGAAAAGATCATTGTCAACGTAGCGTGCATAGATGATGAGATGACGTTAACGTATGTATAGAGTTTGGGTTTGAAAGTACTTGTCGGGGGTAACTCTTATTTGTGATGATACAAAGGTTGTCGAATTCATTCGAGGATTGATCAATTTCAATGAATAAATGAGGCAAAACCAAAGTCTCCTTTTCTCTTTTTTCTCCTTTTCCTTATTGCCATCGGCGAAGAATTGGCCGGCCGGCGAATTGATTGTGTTCCGGGACTAAATTTGTCCTTCTTTAAGATAAGTTCCGATTTAGGGGCTCTTTCAAAAAAAAAAAAAATGGCCACACTTTTAAGTCCCTTCCGAGACAGTTCTTTGTAAGTATGACGTGCCTTCTATGGTACGTCACAAAGTAATGACATGACCTTGTTTGATTATTGTCCAAATGCCAAGCTATAGAAAAAGAAAATTTGTAAAAATGAGCTATGAATTGGAGATTGCCCTTCCATATAAATGGATGGCAGTCAAAAAGTAGGATGATGAGGAGATAAGAAGATGCAGTCTTCAAAGCTGCACTTTTGGAAAAGAAATGGCTGCTCTTTCCTAGTAAGTATGGCGTGGTTTCTATGGTGTGCCACGAAACGATGACATGACCTTTTGATTGTGATATTAATGCAGCGTATAAAAGAAAATTTGGAAAAATGAGCTATGAATTGGAATTAGACCTTTGATATAAATGGAGGGCAGTCAAAAAGTAGGATGATGAGGAAGGAGGAAAGAAAGATGCAAGCTTGGAGCTGCACTTACACATGTCTTGACATCGCAGGCAGGGCAGGCAGATTGCGCGGATCCAGCACTATTCCGGGATTAAATTTAATCAATGATTGGAGCGATTGCACTTCCCCACAATCCTTATCTCATAATTAAATTTGATGGCGACACCAGACGTGGAAAGGCAATGTCCTCAATCCTTATCTCATAATTAAATATAATATCCCTCACTAATTACTTTGCTGCCCACAATGAGAAAACATGGATTGCTTGCTCACTTTATTACTGTGGGCAGTGGGTTGATCTTATCACTCAGGTAGGATAGGACAACATGAAAAGCATTTCCATCTGGGTGGGCCGACTCCGACAGCCCAATGAGCACGGGCGTTCGTCAAGACGGCCCGAGCTCATGGGCCATGGATCGGGTCGAACTTGAGCCGACAATTGCAGACAGTCCTAATATGTCAAGTTCACTCCTTTTCTCAGCATACTTACAGATGCATTTGTGCCAGTGAACATGTGACCTGAGCCATAATCATGATCCTGCGGTGGGCGAGATTTAGAGTTCTTTTCCTAAGTAAAGAGTGAGCCCGATGACGGGACTAGCGTGATGAAACACTGTGTAAGGATCTGGGGGAGGTCGAGATCAAGATGCAGTACATGCCCGAGAAGGACAGGGCTAGATAAACAGACTTAAAACCAGTTCAGTTATTAGAACTGCTTTCGTTGCGTTGCGCGATTTGTCATATAATGCTTCGGTCAAATTGTTATCTAATGTCTTCTTACTTTATTCAGCCGAGGTTATATACTTTGCCCTCACCTCCAAGATGCCACAGAAAAGCAGACAGTAGAAAAGCTCAAGCATCTTCATTGATTCTTGAATTTGTCTGAGAGCAACGCAGGAATTAAAGATAACAAAAAGATAGATATTGAAAAAGTATCTGCTTGCCTATGTGAACTAAAGAAGTCACCGAAAAATTACTCATGCCAGCACCTAGGCTAAATGGCTCCTGAATGGGACATCTCAGATTAATTTCGAGATAGCTAGACAGAAACATGAAACTGTTGGGGTCTGCAGTAATCTATGTAAATTAGATCTGGAAACAAAAAATCTCAAACTTCCTCAATCACACCATCATTCGGTACTCCTGCTGGTTGACGAGCGACAACAACATGAGCATTCGGAAAACTCGGGCCTCTGCTGTTCTTAGACCAAAGCCAGATTTTGGAAACAGAGAAGCTTTCTCCCCTTGACCTCCCGCTGATCTTCTTCCCCTCTTCATCCCCTGGAGAGATCCGATACTGTCGCCCTCTCACATTTCCATTCTTTAAAACAACCCTCGTGTTGTGCGTGCAAGGAGTGGATAAAGCCACTTGCAGATCCATATCACCCTCCACATACTGATATGAACCCATTGAATAGCATCTTCTCGAGTCCAAACGGCAACTACTAGTCTCTTCTTTTATCTCTTTGCTCTCTTCATCCTCGTTCAAGCTCCTAAACTTTCCAAGCCTCACAGAAAATACCCTCTTTTGGCTGTCCTTTTCTTCATCTATAGCTGGTTTTGGACCACAGTGAACTGAATTTTCCACATTAATGGGAAATGCACTAGGCAATCTCCAAGAATCATCTAAGTTGAGCGCTTGCGGGCCAGCCACGGCATCCGTGTTCACAAGGGACCCTCGACAAAGTGGGCACGTCGAATTGGAAAGAAGCCATGTGTCGATGCAACTTATATGAAAAGCATGGCTACACGTGGGAAGCAACCTGAGCTTGTCATTGTGCGAGAATTCACACAGACAGACAGCACAATCAAATGGTTCCTTCAGCCCGATGATTTCTTTGTAGTAGAAAACAGGCAAAGCATCTACCAAGGCTTGTTCGAGGCCGGAATCGTGCAAACGAAAGAGCTGCTGAAGCTGCCTCTGAAGGGCATGAGAGTCCGAGCTCTCCGTGTACCTATTGGAGTCATAGATGGATGTAGATGGCCTCCTCAAGAGGAATCTGATGAGCAGATGAAGCAGACCGGAAATGAAGACGACAGCAGCTAGAATTACTATGAACAGGAGGAGTGCGGGGCTAATTCGAGTGGAAGATGATTCGGGAGTTGATTCTGTGCCGTAGCTCATGATGTAAGGACTTGACGATGAAAGGAGAGGTGACTGAGGAGGAGCATATGTCAAGCTTCCATCTTGTTGCTTCCTCCTATACACAATACTAGACATCTTTTCAGCTCTCAGACTCGGAAGACTAACCACTCTATTCAGCAGAAGCAAAAAAGCTCGCTCTGGACATATCTACCAGTGCATGCTACATAACAGGGAGTCATATCAAACCTCAACTTGTTAAAGCTAAATGGTCTCAATATGGAGACCTTGTGGCACAAAAGCGACTAACTTTGCGAGTTCATTTTGGTGTATGGACAAGAAAGACAGGCATTTGAAGAGCAAGAGAGTTCAAAAGCGAAAAAAAAAGGGAGACAGAGTTGGAGGGTACCTGCCTTTCTTCCGAAGAGAAAGAAGCGTGAATGGAATGGATTTTATTATGCCGCTCTCAAGGCCTCAAGAGGGTTCCATCGTCTTTGGTTAGTTGATGGCTGTGGGTCCTGCTTTGAATTTCTTTTGCGCCACAGGAGGTCCCTGAAACAGGGGATTTTTTCTTTGTTTGTTTCTCTGATAGAATATAGAAATGGAAAGTCACATGATAAAAAAAAGAAAAAGCTAGAAAAGGGCAGTGAATGGTGTGATGGCTTGAGGAAGAAAACCTGAAAAAAGACTCAGCAGTCAATGCAGAACCAGCCCCATATCCTAGATTTTCAATCATAGGCAAAGGCCCGGGCACTTTTTTCTTTTCATCAGGTTCAACAGTCCTGGGCAACTCTTTTGATAGTCCAAAGCTTTTCGAATTTGGCCTTCCAACGCCAGCTCTATTCAAAGAACGGTGGCCTAACGTGTTTGACGGGTTTACTCGCACGACACCGAATTACTCCTGGTCTTCCTGGAAATTATCGCGTCGGAAAGGTCATGCTGACACTAGAAAAGGGCTCAAAGCCGATGCTTTTAACGTCATTCCCGGTCTCCTCCATATCATTGGGCTCGGTGACATTTTATCAAAAAGTTGGGGGATGAGGCAGACCAAGGGGGGAATTGAACCATGATTAAAGGTCCACCATTACGCACAACTTGATTGTCCACAGTTGCGTTCGTGACTTCTTTATTCATCAAGAATCTATCAAAAGCAACACCAAATGATGGGTTTGCCGTGTCATTACATCTGCCTAATCTCGACGGGAAGGGTCTGTCATCCTTGGCCTATAGTTTCATACGACCCACGAGCGCAACAAGAACATGTTTAAGCATCGAATTTTCCCTCTTCTTTGATCTGTGCAAGACCTGTAAGGTGAAGACAAAAAATTGTAGAAGGGTCAAAACTTCACTCGCTTAAAGGGATATTTTGACCCCATCCTTGATCACGGGTCTAGCAGGAGGAGTAAGCACTGCCTGCATCCGGTTCATGTGAGTCCTTCCCAACATGGCCATGGCATCCATCCAATTCCAATGGAGAAATCTCTGGGGGGCCTGAGAAATATCAGGTGAAGTCCCTGTCCTGAATCAGGAATCCAAAACATGGCAGATGCCAAATGATGATGACAGAGGAGAAAATCAGCATTGGTTGTAACCAATTATTTTTTTCTCATAATAAATGATGGTGGGACCCAATGAGCCTTTTCCCATCAGGCATGGAATGGTATCTGTCTGATCTGATGGATTGTGCCAACACGAGCAGGTGATCATGGCTAAAACCTCCACGCTTTCTGTTAACGTTGACAACTCTGGGGATGTTAGTTGATGATGCCCCAGACAAGAAGTCACCCCCTCCAAGATGACATTTTTTTTTGGTTAGCTTCTTTGATCTTGACTTTGACAAACACGGCCAACCGAGGTTGGATGGCGGGAGAAAATGGGGCTGTCCACTGAGCTATTGACACCTTAACTCACGGATCAACCACTACCGTGTGATGTGAAGACTTTGTCGTGGATAATTTAATCACCGCAAGACCCTCCACCAGTCATGATAACATGGGACGACCTTGCTTTAACTAAGTCAAGTATTTGTTGGGCAACAGGTGATCAAATGGAATCGGCTGGGCTGGGGTTGAGTTAGGTTAGCAGGGCTTCGGCTCGAAACGGGAAACTGAAGAATATGGTATAGATGGGCCCGTAAAAGGAGCCCTTGCCTAGTTCCTCTCTTACAAACTTAAGTATCGCAAGGGCTCTAGCTTGGGCGCGGGTCCGGTTCAATGCCCGGGTTCTTGGGCGGCCCCCTCTTCTCACTAGTATGTTGAAGTTACACTCTTTTCTTATCCCCTATAAAGAGATGATGAAACCAAGGATTCAGGCAGATCTAATTGATCAGAGGTGGGCCTGATTCATGAGCAGATTCAGTGAGTAGGATGAGAGCAGGCTTGCATTTTGTTAATACTTACCATGGGAGCCAGGTAGCAGTAAGTAAAATTGTGCCGGATGTAGTAAATGTCAATTATTATACTGATTATCCCTCTAGGATTCCAAGAAGATTGCAGCTCAAATAACATTGCAATCATCCAATCATAACTTCAACTCAAATAGTCAATACTCCACAATATGAAATTATACGTTTCCTATGGTTGAGCAACGAGTGCAATGACAGAAGCAGACACAGAAGGACCTGAGAATCGACAATGAGTTTTCTCTAGCAAATGCTTATTACTCATCAGTCATCATGCGCTCCTTCAAATTAACTTAAATGATCTCGACTCCAAGGCGATGGATCTCTCGTCCTCCTCCTTGATTGCATTTATCATAGCCCAAACCTCCTTTGCGCTCGGCCTTTTGGTTGGAGAGGACGCAATGCACTTTAGTGCTACTTGCAACAAGTTCACCATCCTTTCCTCGTTGACCCCCTCTGCGATCAGGGCGCGGTCAAACACCTCTGCAGTCCATTCCTCCCTAATTACAGAGTGCACCCATGTTGCCAAGTCGAATCCGCCATGTTGGACCATTTTACCTGTCAGTAGCTCCAGAAGAATCACACCGAGGCTGTATATGTCAATGTCACCCTTGAAGAGAATATGATCACTTTCATGGTCTTGGGCTGGTGTGATCTTTGCAAAATTTATGCTTCGGGAAAGTTCCGGCTGTACTTGGTTCTCAGAGGCCATTATTCCGTACTCGCTGATGCACGGATCCATGTTCTTGTTGAACAAAATGTTTGTGGATTTGAGGTTGCCATGAGCAATCCCATCTTCATGAAGTTCCATGTGCATGAAGGCCAAAGCCTCAGCTATTCTGGATGCTACGTTCAGTCTGCTTCCCCAGTCAAAGCTATCATCATTTTTAGACCCTGAAATCAACAGTACCTCTGTAAAAATCTGATGAACATGGATGTTCAAGCAGTTGATCTTTTACTTCTAAATCCTATCAGCAGGAGTTTAATGCTTGAGAATGAAGCGATTCAACTTACCATGGAGGAGTTTGAAGAGGCTGCCATTGGATTGATGCTCATATACCAAGAGCTTCTCTTGCTTTGAGCAATAAAATGCCACTGCTGATAGTACATTCGGATGCTTCCCCTGGTCCATCTTCAGCATCCTCCTTTTGAACTCTTCGCTCGAGATCGCCCTCTCTTTGATCCTCTTCACAACCAATGTGGAGCCATTGTCAATCATGACCTTGTAGAGCGTCCCATGCCTTCCGCTCCCAAGCAGCTCGGCTGGAGCTCGGAGCAAGTCCTCAAACTTTAAATCCTTCGCCAAGGAACTATTGAGAATCACAAGAGCTGCGGGAGCCACTTCGCTATCTATAGATGTCGCCGATTACTCTGACCTATACTCACTGGTTTTGAATTCATCACTGGAAATGGCATTCATCTTGATGCTATTGTCGTCCGTGTTGGATTCTGCCTTCTCTATATCATCAGTCTTCTCATCTTTTGACTTGCTTTTACTTACTATTTGGTAAATGACGAAGAATCCTACCACTAAGCTGAGGAATGCGTAGCCAGTGTATATAAGGAAGCAATCTGCCGACCACTTCTTCGATGCAGCCTTTGATGATAGGGATGGAGGACATGGATTCGGTAACAGTTGCCCACATAAACTGGGATTCCCCTGCACTAAAACGACCCCTTATGTCGGGAATTTGGCGGCTAAATTCATTGTTAGAGACATTAAATGCCTCCAAGTTGGCAAATTCGAACTGGGGAAGCTTCCCCTGGAAATGGTTGTTTTGGGCTAGGAACGACAGCAAGCCCGGAATTTTATGCAAACTCGGCAGTTCTCCAGTGAACTTATTGTTCGATATGTCCACCCTCTTTAAGTTACTCAAGTGAGAAATGCTTTTGGGGAGTTGTCCAGTGAACCGATTGCCGCTTACGTATAAGTGGGTCAGATGCTTGCAATTCGCAATCTCTTCAGATATTTATCCACTTACTGTTGTTGTTGATGCTTAGGACTTGAAGAGATCTTGCACCGCAGAGAGAACCAGCATCGAATGTCCCAATGAGATTGAGCTCGTCATGGACGACTTTTAGTACAGTTTGGGTGTGCGAATCGCAGGTAACACCAATCCATGCGTGAGTACAGGGGTCTGAGTTCATGTTCCAGCCCCAGCTCTCATTTCTATTTGTGTTATCTGCGGGTAAGAGTTGTTCCATGAATCGAACTAACTAACGATTGCTTGGTGTCATCTGCTTCTGAAGCTGATGATGTAAACAGAAGAGAAATTGGAATGAGGAGTACCCAGAAGGGCACTCGCTCCATTTCAGGAAAGAACTGAAGCTAGGAGAAGTGGCTTGGAATTTGATAAATGAATTTGCCTAAATCTTTATACTCAATCGGGTTCGGCTATTTGGTATTGTGGGACAAGGAGTATGTGACAAGGTTGGCATAAACAGAACGATTCCGAGATTGAAGAGAAGGAATCAAAAGTGAGATAAAGGCATATCCCAGGTAATCTTTTAATTGAGAGCTGGCGCCTGAAATGGTCTATTTTAACCTACTCAGATGTCCTGAACAGGCACGTCGCCAAACGCTGCTGATTGATGGCATGACCGAGCATTATTTTAATCACAGTAATAGCTGATCAAGAACTTCATGTTTATATATTAAGGAGGTCTGGGATTATGCTGAGTTCTTAGAATTTTCTGCATCGATGGGGTAACAGAATGTGACAAAGCGGAAGAATTAAAGGGCACCTACATTTTCACGAGCAAATCAATCTACAGAAGTCAATTTTTGGACGGATGCTTGAAGTTGCAGCACGAGGCGTACTGATTCAGCTCGATAGGAGTGATGCTAAAGTTATGTTGTCAAAATATAAACACGTGAGAGTACAATTGAGGAGCTCCAATTTGGAAGCAAGACAAGAACTTAGTGACAATATCTAAGTGACAAGAATCATAACAAAATCTGCTACTAATCTAATCATACCAACATTTGACCAATTCAAACTAACCTGTCATACTTCAGCGGCATACTAATGACTACGGCTGTGGTCCGAACACTCGCCCTCAATTGCCCTTAGTCTTGACCACGTCTCAGCAAGAGGTACAACACACTCAAACACGGGGAAGTAGACGAACTGTTGATGTCCATGTTCACACTGATGAACAGAAAAATCCTCCATACCAGACACGTACAAGCAGATTACATCAAAAAATTAAGACATCAATTGAAACGCTTAATCTGGACCGGATAACATACTATCAGCAGGCCTTAGGACGTTATACTTCGGCATAGGTCGAGTAATTTAAGGAAGCAGTTATGGGCTTCTGGCCACATCTTCCACAAAACCCGAATTTCAGTCTTTCTGCTGAAGTAAGGATGCTTCTGGCAGTCCATCTTTGTCACATTGATCCAAGGGATACTATCAATTGAATGACGTTGGTCATTCAGAAATCACTTACCTATCAGTATCCCAAAACGGGTATATAGTGTTGCAGTGCATTTTCATATTACATCGAGCCGTTCTGCTTTCACAAACTCAGAGTTAGCTTGCTGGCTGGTTTGTACAACCAAAATCGAGAAAGAAGGGCAATCTGCATCTCCTGGGATGAAACGCTCTCCTTCCTCAATGATAAATCTGCAGATCAAAGAATTTCCCTTTCATCTTAAATTCAGTACAACCTAACGATATTGACCTCGCAGTCATCTTAGATCACGTGCTCGTCCTAACAACCTCAGAAGACTCTTCTCTAACCGTGCCCGTGTCCTATGCGCAGAGCTTGCCTGGAATCTAATCAGTCCTTAGAAAGGCACGAGGACCAACCGGTCAAAGCATCTCCAAAAATAGAGAAAGATTGGCAGCGCATGTGAAAGATTGCTCAAAGCATACATTTGAGTTGTCGTCATCATCATCTCCTTTATGTGACATGGACCATTGATCAGATTTTCATGCGCATTTTGCTTTTTTAAAGGAGTATGTTAGCGAATATCCTATAACATCGGTTAAGCAGGCCAATTTCAATTCTACTAAATTAAAAAATTCGCAACATTCATAGTGAATGAATTTTCATCATCGTATTCCGGATGATGTCTTTTCAAAATTACCCATTTTCCGGTAAAAGAAACAGTTTTTGAATCATCAGGTGATTCCAATCTTTGTCAATCGTCTCTGCATTCTTAGTATCGGTAAGTAGTGTATGGCATACACTGCATGCATATCTTGTACATGATTTCCGGATGGTTGGCTCTTTGCTGACCCAAATACTAGAGTTGACTACCATTTTGATTTACTCTCAGTGGATGCGTGTGTAGAAAGACAGAGAGACGAAGAGAGCCCGATCACCACCGTGCCAATGGACCTGATAGCTGTCGAAGCCTCGAAACCAGCTCCCACACCGTAATCCGATGCCGCTCTTTCCACCAATGAGCAGGCCACTTTGCTTGACTCTAAGGGTGTGTTTGGTAACGTTTACGCCCAAAATTGTTAGGGAATAGAAATAAAAAAAAACTATTTCTGTTTCGAGAACAATTTTGAACAAAAGAACGCGTTTGGTAAAACTTGTTCACGAAATAAAAAAGAACAAAGAACACGCGTTTGGTAAATTTGTGTTCTATTTTTGTTTCTTTTAATTTTCTAAAATTTTTATTGTATTTTCTTTTTTTCTTCCTTTTGGCCGTGCAGAGGCCTCGGCCATGGCCGGCGGCCTCGCCCGACCACGGTGGGCGCGCGGCCCCCGCTCGGCTCGGCTTGGCTTGGTTGGGCTAGCTCGGGCTCGCTAGATTTGGGCGAGCCCGAGTGTCGCTGGCAGGCATGAGGTCGGCCTCACTAGGGGCCGGCGACGCTCCGGCAAGGTCGCCGAACCTTGACGGCCGGTCGTCGGTCATTGTTGAGGCGGCGGCCAAAAAGAAAAAAAGAAGAAGAAAAGAAAAAGAAGAGAAGAGAGAAGACAGAGAAAATTTGTTTTCCAAAATCTTGAGAAATAAGAAAAAGTTTTTTTTGTTTTTTATTTACATTTTTTTGTTAAAAACAAAAAAATAAATTTGGAACAAAACGCAAACAAACGCGTTTATGTTTTTTTTTTTGTTTTCGAAAACAAAAAAACAGGATTTCTGTTCATAAACAAAAAAAAAAAATACAAACAAACACACCCTAACAAGTCCTTTGCCAAGTTTGCGCGGTCGACGAAAGAGGAACGGTTCTATCTATGTCCTCACGGAAGTGGTTAGTCCAAAGATCCATAAGAGATGTCTTTTCTCAGTACAAAAATCTTAAAACTTATTGCGACGGTGCATTTAAATCTTAAAGTTTCGATTTTTCTTTAAAATTTTTCCTATTCGAAGAAATTAACGTTCTTGTCGTCTCTCTCTTCAATCCCCAGCCAATGGGGAGCTCGAGAACCGCGCACGCGATCCTTCTTGGCTAAGCTTAAGCCAGCTTCTCCGGCTCCCAGCACCGACGGCGAGCGACGGCGATGGAGGCGAGGCCGTGGCTGCTCCGGTGGCTGCCAATGGCGGCGATGGTGGCGATCGAGTGCCTCGACGTGGTCCTGACGACGCTGAGCAAGGCGGCCATGTCCAGAGGGATGAGCCGCTTCGTCTTCCTCGTCTACTCCAACGCCCTCGCCTCCCTCCTCCTCCTCCCTGTCTCCTTCATCCAAAGGTAATCTTTTTCCCCACCATTTCCGTCGCCGTTTCGTTTGCTCGTCCCTCCGCTGGCGCGGCTGATCGGCGGCGGTTGCTTTTTCGTGCGAGATCGTGGCAGGGAGAAGAGGCCCCCGCTCACCTTCTCGGTGCTCTGCAAGTTCTTCTTCCTCGCGCTCGTCGGGTAAGTGATGAAGGACGGAACTTGAGAGCTTTGATCGAGCGAGTTATGTTGGGGTTGCTCTGTCTTTGATCCTCTGCCTCGATTGACAGTTCTGTTTTGCAGGATAACGACAATGCAGAATTGCGTGTTCGCTGGAGTGAGCTACAGTTCGCCCACCCTCGCTTCTGCTATGGGGAATTTATTACCCGCTTTCACCTTCTTGCTGGCGGTTAGCTTCAGGTTCGCCTTCGATTTTCCGGCATTTAGCACCGTTCGCGACATGGGTCATTCTCATGCTCGACCGAGTGATCGAATAGGCCTGCAATTCCAGGAGCAAAAGTAGTAGAAGTGAGAGTACCTCCGTAATCTCGATAGGAACTCTGGCTAGTTTAGAAAATCGATGCTTCTGAGTGGGAATTAGGTGTAGAATTGTGATCTTTGCGAGTCGAATTGGTGAGATCTTCTTTTGCCGCTCTTGTAGGATTGAAAAATTGAACTTGGGGAGCTCGAGAAGCCAAATCAAAATTCTTGGCACCATGGTGTCCATTTCCGGAGCCTTAATCGTGACGCTGTATAAAGGTCCTGTAATTGGCGGTGGCATATCTGCTATTCCTTACCCTGATGAGAGCTTACCAACAACACAACCCAGCAAAGCTTTGTTGGCTGGTGTCCCTAATTGGGTTATCGGTGGCATGTTCCTGGCAGCTGCTAGTTTATCTTTGGCAACATTTAATACGGCTCAGGTAGTGTGCGAACTTTCTTTGCTATTTCTCAGGGAAATGGGGCCAACTGACTTTTTCTGTTCATTTAAAGGCAGCAGTTCTGAAATCGTATCCATCAGAGGTGACTTTGGTCTCCTTCTGTTGCTTCTTTGGGACTCTTCAATGTGCAGTAGTTGCTCTAATTGCAGAAAGAGATCTAAAAGCTTGGAATCTAGGGCTCAGTATTGAGCTCATTGCAGTCATCTACACAGTGAGCATTAATATAACTTTCAAGTTTGACAAATCGTGTTTACCATCTTGCTGTAAAATTTACATGTTTTTATTTTTGCCCTTTCTCCAAAGGCGATAGTTGGGAATGTGGTGACCTTTTGCGTTTGTTCCTGGTGCATACACAAGAAAGGTCCTACTTTTGTGGCAATGTTTAGACCCTTAGGCATTGGTGTAGCTGCCATGATGGGTGCCATTTTCCTTGGTGATGCCCTCCATGTCGGCAGGTAAGAACCTTCTTCACCACCCCTTACTTCTCCACTGCCAGTCACCCCTGCTTTCTGTCAATCACGTAGTGTCATAACTGTTGCGTAGTTGGTCAGCATTTCAATAGAAAGAAGTTAATATGAGATCAATAAATATTTTGAGGCGAGGAACATGTTTGAGTGTTACACAGAGGCTATATTGGAAACCGGCCAAGCAAAAGATATATTTGGAAAGGAAGTAGCACGTCTTGAATCTAATGCGCTCTCCTCTTTCATTTTTTGCAACTGTCGATAGTTTACATTCTATAGCATCAGAAGACAGTCACAAAACTAATGCTTGGTAAGTTATTTAAAGATCCTCTATCAAGTAAATTGGGTAAATGATTGGCTTGTTGAGATTTATTAGTAAGCATTCCCATCAAGTCAAGTGCATTGTCAAGCCATCACTCCAGTTTCAGAGAAAGAATATGGTAGAAATATATGGCATTAATCAGCAACTGTCTAAATGGATGTCACCAAGATGCAGGAAGTACTTCAACTCTTATTCAAACCTCACTTACATGCTGAGGAGCTTAAATGAGGCATCATGGAGATTGGCTATGGACAACTGAGAAAAAAATCTTTTGTTTGATGATTTATTTTCCTGATATTGTTGTTTGTGATGATAAAAGATCCATTTTCCCCGGATAATGAGCTTCCTTGAAATTCTCAATGACATAATCCCTGCTCATCAAATTTTTGACACTGCTTACAATATGTAGAGTATTCACAACTTTTTATGCTTTCGTGTGCAGTATCGTTGGAGCTGTTGTAATTGTGGCTGGCTTTTATGGGGTTATTTGGGCGATGTCTCAAGAAGAAGAGGATGGTAGATATTGCACAAGTGGTGAGCTGCAATCACCTTCCCAGAAAGCCCCATTACTTGTTTGATTCTTGAGCTGGTTGTATAGAGCTCCTTCCTGGTGCTAACTAAAGATGAAGTACCTACTTGCACTTTATGACCAGGCAATCATGTGGTGCATGCCTTTCTCTCTGTACTAGATGCTTGCAGCTTGCGGTTGTGTTTGGTTGGACCCTGCCACCTGCTGCCACCTGTTGAAGGTAGGCAATCTGCATGAATGCTAGATTGCTAATGGCCTGGGACAACGAGCATAATTTTAGTTGGCTTGACAAGCTTCCAGGATTGGATTATATGTGTATATCTCCCTCTTCCCATCTCATTTTCTTCATCTCCACAGAGGTTTATTCCAAGACCAAAATTCATATTGCCAGGGAGGAAGATAATTTATCTAGCACTGATGGTAAAAGAATAATCTTTTCGCTTGTTGTCATTGCTTACTATTTCTCCGGCTGTAAGAATCCCGCGGATCCCATTGCTGCCTCATGGATTTGATCCCAGGACGTGCCCATTGCACGGATGTGTGGCTTGGCATCATTGCTTAAACCTTATTTATGCCTTCCACCAAACCCTCTTAAAGCCCTGTAATTATTCTAGTTTTTCACTTTGTCGATCTTCAGAGTCATCTTTAGACTGATTGGTCTTGAACTAACTACTCTCTCTCTCTCTCTCTCTCTCTCTCTCTCTCTCCTTATTGCGCTCCAAGCTTTATTTACTTTTGATAAATCTCTTAACCACAAAAGTTACTTCAGTTCTGTTTTCACAAGATTGAGGAACAAGCCATGCTAAAGATCATCATCAAGCGAGACGCGGACTGTCAAATAATATTAAACTTGTCGGACATCATGGGGGACATCGATTAAAAGATGCTCCATAGAGTAAAGTTGGCAATTGTTGGATATTTGATAGCAGAAAGAAATCATCGAATCGCGCTTCGTAAAAGGAAAAGAACAAAGTAATCTCTCTTTCTTTCCCTCTCATTTTTTGCAAAGTTATTGTCGTTTCAACAGGTCTGCTGGTAAAAAGAGCTGCTTGCGGCCCCTGACATCTCCACTGGTTCGTTTTATGGAGTCATTGATGTTTTTAGGGATCAACTTGAGTCGCTTCAGGCTGGATCTTGTCAGTGTTTCATCGTTGATGGGTCCGTTGATCATACGTTGGTCCTTGGCCTTTTCTGAGGTTGCTCATAAATGATTGGCGGATTGCAAACGCTATTCAAGTCAAGCAAGTCGAGCGTTCCCAAAACGGTTGATTTCGGTGTTGCGTTGACCCTGTCTTGCCCATCACGGGTCATTGCCTGAACCGGAGAAAACATCGGGCCATCATGTGATGGCATATGTAGAAATTTTTTTTACTTTGGCTCATTAAATGTGACAACCTTGAAGAATCCAATGGATGGTCCTTTCCCATATATTCTTAAAAGAGCGTGGTCACGCGCTTGCTTAAATCATACTCATGCGCACGGCGTGCTACTTTGTGGTACCGAGGTTCCGGGATCCTTGCAAAATCACATCCGCGTCTTTTCTGAATCGAAAAAGTTACAATTTCATGCGGCTACCTTTCGTGAACATTTGTTAGAGTTACCTTGCGCTGCTAACATCAGATCATCAAGACCTTTTTTTTCTAAAGAATTTATTAATCACTTGTGCTAAAAATTGGGAAGTGAAAAATAATCCTAGCTAGAACATTTCTGCTAAAAAGCTGGAAACTTTACTCCAAGTGCTTACATAATAAAAAGGCTTGCTTGGGCGTTGGCAAGTTGATTGGACTCCTTGGAGAATCCAAGTCCGCAGTCTCTCTCTCTCTCTCTCTCTCTCTCTGTGGACGTGAGGTTGACGAATGGGGAAGTTGTCTATTCAGAGGAAGGCGATATTGTATTGAGGAAAGATCGGAATCGAAGGGAATCCCATGGCCAGAGCGTCCCAGCTTCTTCAGTTCGCCAAGTGGGTAGTCTCAAGAACGGCGCAGGACTGCGGAGGACGATCTGCTCTGCCGCGGAGACAGCGGGCGAGCGAGGATCATGTGATCATCCGCCCCGCTCACTGACTTCCGCTGTCCCTTTGGATTCAAGAAACCACCCCCATTAAATTCTTCCTACCTAACCCACCGCGAGTTGGGTTTTGATCCTCCGAATTTTCAGCTTCTTCAGTTTCATCCTGTCTCTCTCTCTCTTTGTCTCTCTCTCTCTCTCTCTCTCTCTCTCTCGACGTTCTTGAAATGGCTGCGAACGCATCAAGATTCATCAAGTGCGTGACGGTGGGCGATGGGGCCGTGGGCAAGACTTGCATGCTCATCTGCTACACCAGCAACAAGTTCCCGACTGTATGTGTGCTTTCTTTTCCCCGAAAGATTTCTCTGGGGAGCTTAAATTTTTTATCTTTCGTTCGACTTTATGGGTCCCTGTTTCTGGGTTTTGCAGCTTTTGCCCTTTTCCTCATCGCACCGATTGCTTTCTCTTCACTTCTGTTTTCATCGCAAGAGTGTTGTTCAGTATTGGTTTGAGATTTCACTGAAAATTACGTGTTTGTGGAGAGGTTTCCTTATCTTTCTTCTTTATGTAATTTATGCGGGACTCTTAGCTTTTGTCGAGCAGTGCCTTTTACCACTCTGTAGCGTTTCTTGTTATTCCAATCTAACCATTTGTATATTTATCAGGACTACATACCCACAGTGTTTGATAATTTCAGCGCTAATGTGGTGGTTGAAGGCATCACTGTCAACTTGGGTCTTTGGGACACAGCTGGTGAGGAATTGGGACTTTCAGATCAATTCCAGTTTTCCACATATATTTTATATTGGGTAGTTTCACACATATATATCTCTGAGTCAGAACTTATGAGGGAACTGGGTTTACTGCAACTAATTTGCCGTGTGGGTCATGGCATTGTGTCCCGTGACGTACTTTTACCATTTTGTAGGGCAGGAGGATTACAATAGATTAAGGCCCTTGAGCTATAGAGGAGCAGATGTCTTTGTCTTGGCCTTTTCATTAGTTAGCCGTGCTAGTTACGAGAATGTCCTGAAAAAGGTAAGCTGGGAATTCGCGCATTTAATTTCCTAATTTTATTTGCGCGTGTATCTCAACTGTCCGCTCCTGTCTTGGCCAGTGGATCCCAGAACTCCAGCATCATGCTCCTGGCATTCCTCTTGTCCTTGTAGGAACCAAAATGGGTGAGTAGAAAGAATTTATTTTCACAGTAGCGGACAGATTTCAAATAAGTCTTCTTTTGGTTTCTGTTGCTTCTTATCATATCTGAATGTCGGGTACAATGCACAACTAACTGAATATTGTTATTGCTCATTGGTGGATATCCCCAACTAATGCACTTACTAATGCCTCTCACTGGGTTCTGGCTTTTCTATTGACATTTAGATCTTCGTGAGGATAAACACTATATGGCTGATCATCCTGGACTGGTTCCTGTGACCACTGCTCAAGTTAGGTTTCCGTTATCAGTCAGCGATATTTTTCCTGTGGTGTGCATCGGTCCCTTTTGTTGATTGCCATTTTTTATACTCAGGGTGAGGAAATGCGCAAACAGATTGGTGCCATGTATTACATAGAATGCAGCTCAAAAACTCAGCAGGTAAAGTACAGACTAACCTGTATTGACTTACATGATTTCTTTACTTGCATCTAGCGTTATGACGGTTAGAAATGTAGGGAGTCTGGGAAATGATTGACTTTTATTTATGAAAAGATGAAAGGAAATCATCAAACATTAATGACTGACCCAGACCTGTCTGCAATATAAAAAATAAAATAAAAATAGCAAAAGAATTCTTTACTGCCAACTAAGAAACAAGCTCCTGGAACTTGGCTTGTCGTAGTATATGAACTTAATTGTGATTTCAAGTGAGCATCAATGAGCGTTTCCTGAAGTTGAAGGGAACTTTACCTGTCCTTAGGGTGTCATCTGATGAACTCCATACCAAAGCATTCAGTGGAATCTGATATTAGATCCTCTAGGTTTATTGCTCTGCTAGTTATTTGACCTTTGATACTCTCAATAGCTGACTGTGTCATCACCCGATATCTTGATTCTTGAGATTGTGGGTGCTTATCCTTGTTGTTGCTCAGACTTGTAACTTCGAGTGATGTCCCTATGCTAATGATCTGATGCATAAATACATCAGCATACTGATGCTTGCTCTCTGATGCAAATGCAGAATGTTAAGGCAGTGTTTGATGCTGCAATCAGGGTAGTGATCAAACCACCTCAGAAGCAAAAGGAGAGGAAGAAGAAAAAACCACGTCGAGGATGGTTTGTGTGAGTGCTGGAATTTTTCTACCTCTGAGGCTTATTACATTAACTGTGAAGGATATGCAGACCGTATGAAGCTAATATCTAGTGCAGTTTACTCTGCAGCACGTATAATTGTGGGTGTTTTGGGTCAAGTCTGAGTCTGTGAGAACCATATATTTGTGGTTATCTATATTCATCTCTTAGCTGGATTGAGAGAGACTTAATTTCACAAAAAACACAAAGGCTTGCAGTTGAATTACCACTGCTTAATTTGAAATGGCTCACACATTTGCCCTTTCTGGCAGAGGGTGGTATAGTCTAGCATTATTAAAAGAGTTAATTCATTGATGACATCCGCAAGTATAGAATTGACAAGTGAATCAGTTGAACTGTTACCTGCCTCTACTGTTTTTCATGTCGCTGGTTCAGAAAGCACTGATTAGAATATATCTTCTGTTTAAACGTGGTAGGATGTTGAAAATAGTCCTCTTATATTTTGCCATTGCCTTCCGTTTGAAACTTTCTGTGCTTCTGGTACTTCACCTCTAACAACTACTTAGTACAGTGGTCATGCCCTAGTTAGTGGTCAAGCAGTCATGCCCTAGTTAGTGGTCAAACTTGACTGCTTGAACTTTTTCCGCCTTATCCATTCAGCTGTTGAATTGCTTTTCATGTTCAAGCCAACCTAGGTTTGACTTGTGATCTACAGCTACCAGTAACTATATAGCATTTTAATCTTTCCATAGATCTCGGTTTCCCATATAATGCGTATAAGCTTTTTTTGGTTCAGCTTTCTCCAATTAGAAACTAAGGACGTATTTGGGTTGACATCACTTAAGTCAAAAGGTAGTTATGTCTCTTTTGCCTAACAATTCAGACTAGGGTGTGTGGATTAGGCGCTTGGCACAGTTTAATCTTTTCATACCTCCAAGTGTAAATGATTACATTTTTTAGCCATTTAAGGATTTGGGTTACATTCTACCTGGCCCACGAAATTAGTTGCAAATGAGGTTTACTCACCTCAGGTGGGTTTCCTCATCATTAAAGAACATGTGAATTTCACATGATTTCAAATGAATTTTAACTTTGATCTTTATGTTTCTAAGCATTTGAAATTAAGTGCATAACCACTTACTCTAAAAGTTTTAAGTTAAAATACAATACGAAATGTATGTAATGGCTTAATGCTCTCCTCTGCATGAAGGTCGATTTGATGATGAAGGCCTTATTTGAGAACCTGATAATGGGGAGTGAAAGAATTGCTTGACCCTGCTACCCATAATGAAATGGAAACTCATAAATGGGTGGAGGACAGTATGAGGAATTGAACTCGAGATTTCTAACTCTGATATCAACTTGAATTTGAGTGCACAAATGTCTAATCCAAAACTAACAATTAAAATATGATGAGATGTATTCGTTGTAACACAGCATAAATACTTCTAATATTTGATATGAAAGATATATCTAAAATACTAGAATGAGAAGTGAAAAGTTAAAAGTTAAAAATTATGAGCCACCTCAAATCACCTAATGGTATTGCCAGTTTTAACGTGGCTTGTCCCATGGTCCTCCAAATTTTATTTTTTTCCCTGATCTTTTGTGCATTTACTCTTAATTTTCAATTTGAAATATGCTTTAGACACTTCTGACAGAAATATTTGAGAAACCAAATGATATTTATGTGGCCTTCATCCTTGTAGTAATTTTTCAGCCTCGCTTCAATGCTTACCTGGCCATTATCACGTTATCCCAAAGCCTAAATTGTCTGTATGATCTCTGATTTCAAACTTCCTTAACTCTTTGCATACTTGTTGCCTCTAGACCTTTTTGCTCTTGCTGTTAATGCTTCTATTGATTCTGTCAAAGTCCTGTGAAGTCTCTCAACTATCACTTTGTGGATAAATGTTCTGCGACCACAGTAATGGATAAGCACAATTATTTGGTGCAAAAGAGCATAGCCATGTCAATGTATCTACCTTAAGAGAGGTGGATCAGATTGAGTGGAGTGAAGCTAGGGAGGTGGCAATGCTGCAAGAACCAATATGCTCATGAATGGAAATACAAATGCCAATAGATCGTGTTTGGTGATGAAAATTATGAGATGAAACAACACTGCATCAGATGCATCCTGTAGATCACGCTTGTAAATGGAATAGTACATCAATTGTGTTGGAGAAAAAGTTGTGAGAGGAAAGGACAACCTTGCATTGGATGCATCCCATACATTATGCATCTCCTTCCCAACCCCTAACTAAAAGAAAGTACGATCTTTATAGTACTTCTCAGACGGAAGGGCAAGGATCATTCTCTCTTCCCTTTGCCTCTCCATTCAATTTCTTTCCTTCTGAGGCTTTATTTTATGAGTTAATAGAGGCAAAAAGTCTTCAGAATTGATTGCTGCTTGTTCTTTACTGTCAAACTGTAGTAACATATGCCAGTGCTCATACGGATTGCAGGAACATCTTTTGCGGGAGGAGCTTCCCATGTCTGAAGTGAATTGTGCCTAATCTGCTAGGATGTAAATGTCCGCTGTCACTTCTGGTAACGGCTCCGTGTGAACGCTGACAAGAATTGGTTCGTCATCAGACTGGCTAGTTAGCTGTTCATGTGTGTACTTTGTAGATAAATTTTCTACTTGCATGGCTTGTTTTCAGTTTTATTCCCTTAGCATTCGTTCTACCAATTTGTGGCAATGACTGATGAAGTTGCATCTTTCCACTGATTTCCCTCTTTTAGTTGTGTAAAGCATCGACTATTCTACAGAGAAAAAAAGAAGAGAAATTTAATTTCTTGACACTAGTTTTGCGTGCATCATATCTTCTTTAGTTATATCCTGTTCTCACCAGTGTGGTTTCAACTTTGTCTGAGGAGTCGAGTTCTGATAAGAAAAATGGTAATTCAAAGCTTCACAGGATGCTGGTTGCTGATGCTGACTCATCTCAAGCATAGGACTCTCACCTTTATGGAATCAAGCAGAAACTGCTAAAGCAAAGCGCCACCAGACCCTGCTGAATCTGATCTTAAGAGCCTCGTTCATCCACCCAAAACTTTTAAATGTTGATTTCATTGGTGTTTTGCTTTCTTAACTCGCTGAGGAGTGCAAAGTGTCTTCATTTTTAAGTTTCATTAAAGAAAAGCATTGTTCATCAGTTGCAATCTCTAACTGGCTTTGGTCCTTCCAATTCCCACGATTATCCACAATCGTTCAGTTTACCTTCTTACTTTTACGGTGGAGTAACTTGAACGGGACACATTTGTTACGCAAAATATGACTGATTCGAAAAACATTGTTCTAAAAAAAGTTGTTTAAATCACTTAGAAAAACTTAATTCGTAAAAAATATTTTCATCATCAATAATATTTCATGCTTGAATATTTTCATAATGAAAACATATTTCGTCATTCTATGAATGACATAAGAGATTATTTAAAAAAAAAAATTGCAAATCAATTATTTTTCAAAAAAATAGTCCGAAGTTTCCAATGCATGGCGTATCTGATAAAGTTTACCTCACAAACTTTCCAAGGGCAATTGATGATACGATCTATATTGGCAATGGATAAAAACCATTTGGACATATCAGGCCGAAAAGCGCATGTCGTCATGGGATATGTGCATGCTCTTTAACAAAGGGGGCATCTCCACACTACTATCATGATTCATAAACAAAAAGCAGTGTTTCACTGAATCAACATGTATTCTGACCTAGGAAATAAAAGAGAATCCATTCAGAAGGCCATCAGCAGGATAACAATGTGTTTCTTGTTTCTGAAATACAAAAGACGCGAAGGTCCCTAGCCAAAAACTTGCAGTCTTGCGGGCTCAGTAGTCAGTACCAGAGAGTTTCCGTCACCTGGTAGGATACGGAAAAACTCGTAAAGTGCTCACAAAGCATTTATCATTCTTTTCATCTCAGCAGACCTCCTGGGATCCGGTTCTTCAATAGCTCTCTCGGTGAGCACATGCTTGATACGACACATCGATTTCCTCACCTGAATCCATTGATGATAAAGAGATGCTATTAGCAACAGTGCCATTTCAAGTCAACTTTTGTTTGGGTCATAGCACCCTGATGCCAGTCCGAGCGTGAAAGAACACTTTTGAGGAGTGATGAATTCATTCAGAAAAGGAAGGAGCAAAGGCAACATCCACCTTGGGGAGGCGTTCTGGATTGGGAAACCTCAGATTTTGTGCATGAAGCATCTGCCGTTGAGTCATCAGCATGTTTTTTTCCTTAAGCAGAACGTACCAAAGCTTGTGAAGATCGTCCCACGACTTTAAGCGCAGTTCAGGCGCCTTCCAACTTCGACCTGAAAATTATCAGCCAAAGAGGGAGGTAAGAACATTCAATTGCAAGTACCCATTATCCATCAAAGAGAACGAGGACTGATGAATGATGGCTCGATGACTTCATATCAGACCCTCTAAGAGATAAAAGCTTTAAATGGTGTTGTTAGCCTACAGAATAAATCAAGTCCTGAGCGATCTCATCTATCTAATGAATGGATAGGCTGAAAAGGAAGAAACGTGCAGGATCATCATTAGGACCATCACACTTTCCAGGAGGGTAGAGTACCAGGACCCTGATGAATGTTAATCACCTACGTCTTCATTATAACTTCAGGCAATCATTAGGTTACTCATGAGAAAATTAATCAAACAGTTTTCATGAAGATGTGCAATTTTCTGTGCTTGAGTCCTGTTAGCTTACACCAATAACTGAACTGAATCTTCATATTCGAGCTACCTGTTCAATCCAATATCCTTAAAAAGTTGCCCGCTTTACACTGAATTTAGTAAATTGAATAAACTCAATCCATGGATTTGTGTCTGTTATGTGGGACCGAACATGTTATGCCTTTTATGAGTGAACCACACAACCCCACATTATGATTTTATTAGTTAACCGGACAATCCTATACTGTGCCTCTTAAGTACAATTCTAGGCCGGCAATACATGCTCATTCACTGAAGTCCAGCTAGTATTTACACAATGCATAGTCTAATACAGCCTAAACATACCCATCTCCCCGACACAAATAACCACACACAGTATCCCATCCTGCACTGTTGCACATCTCAGTCATTTTAACGGGCACGCATAAAGCTGCTACTCTTGTAATATGATGCTTTTGAAATGCTTGTTTATAGTGTGATTTAAGATAGTATTTATACCACAAGTTGAATCCCTTCCTAGTGGTGGCACTGCCAATATGCAAGGTGATGGCAGAAACTACACTTATTCATGGCCTGGACGAATTCAATCACTGTAATAACCGGAACAGACGGTCTACTCTACATTCGACCACATAAGCTCCCCTCTCAAAATGCCTGTTCCTTTACTCATGTGGCTACATGATAAGCGCATAGGCCACACACAGGTTTTTTTGTTTTCGGGGGCCGAATAGGCCATGTGATGGTCAGCTGTAACTAAAAGCTGTTCAGTACAGAAGACAAGCATATATATCATCTCATGCAACTTCCAATGTGAACTTGGCCTCCTACAAATTCAACACATTCCCACTCGTATCTTCAAGCATCATATAGTCTTTCCTTCTTAATCGAACATGCATGTGAAACGAGCATTCATTTAGTAAAAGAAGAAGCTTGTACCATAGACAACAGGGGTGTCATTCTCTGGGTTTCTATCTGCCTCAAAGAATGCCTCGAGAGGGTTGTGTCCCGTCCTAGATGTTGCAGCCGAAGCAGTGGCGGCAGTCCCAGCAGAAGACTCTGTTCTAGCAGCAGCAAAAAGTGCTCTGCCAAAAAATCTAGACAATAACATTGATCTTGACCAGATGGCTGCATAAGAGAACACATAAAAGAAGAAGTCATATGATCATAATAAACCAATCAGCTGCAAACAACGGAACTCACATATCAATTTGAAAATGAGAAACAAAGCAAAACATTTTCAAATAATTCCATCATCAAAGAACTTAAAGAGACAGCTAAAAGACTACAATTTTGCGAAATCAATCAAAATGTTCTTTTTTTCCTTTAAACTTCAACTCTTCAAGGAAGGTACTTCATGGGAACATTGCAAGATCGTGCCCTGCTCCATCAAACATTGTCATCTGCTGCACTCAGTTCATTACGAGTATCTTCTCAACTCTTCGAACCACCCAGAGAAATCAAGTTAACAATAGTTTAGTTGTGCCTAATTTTCCACATCGAAAATTAATCCAGAAGCACGATCAGGTCAAGATCAATGGATTTCATAAACTTCCACCATAACGAGAAGCATGTTTTACTTCGCTGGTAAATATACTCGACCAAACTCAAAGAATCGGTCGGCTCCAATTAATGCAACTTCTCCAGCCATACCGACATGACATTCAACCACAAGGCGTGGAAAAGAGGGCGAAGAAATGGACCAGGTAAGATGGGTGAGTAGTTCCCATCATTTTTGATTGAGACATTTCACCGAACACTTGGCGCATCAAAGACGAGCGCCCACACAAAGAGACCCGCCCCACGAGCAGTTTCCAAATATCACGCCATGGGTTAGGCAATTATAGCGAGACGTACACAAGACACTAGCCGAAAGTCACATGTCAAGCGCCTAGTGCAGTCGAAATCCGATCGAAGGAGTGAACAAGAACAAGAAAGAGAGAGAAAGAACCGGGAGAGCCGAAGTAGAGAAGTCGCGCGAAATTAGAGCGAGAGAGAGAATGACTGGGACGATACCGTCGGAGGGTTGCTTGATCTCTGCGAAGCAGAACTCCCGGCAAGCGACAGAGGAGGAAGAGAGAGAGAGAGAGAGCTGAAGCTGTGGAGTTCTTGAGAATGTTTGAGCGGGTTGCTTGGACAAGGGGAGGAGGAAGAAGATAGTTGCAGACACGGGCCCAACGGGCCCAATAGCCCAAAAAACTGGGCCCGATTTGAGCCTATCCCGTCACAAAAGGAGAGGGCAAAGGGAAAGAAGCTAGGTGTGAGTATGATCTAGATTGGGGCAGTCCAACACCTTACCCAAGGATCAGCTAGCACAGTATTAGTCCTCAACTTTTGGAATTAAAGATCAACCTTTGAGCTTAGGATCGAGAACTGGACTAACCCTATGTATCCGATCTAATTCGAATGTTAACATTAGACCAACCGATTTTTTTTTTCATTTTTTGTATTTCTTAAAAGGATAAACATACTATTTCAAATTATATATCATCAACAATGTAACACTAAACAATCAAATCATGAATACTAATACATATCGAACATAAATATAGGATAAGGTAATAATAGAAATTTCATATATACTGAAAGCAACAAATTATAAAAACGAACATGCGAGGGGAGTGGTGAGTAAGGCGAGCGAGCGAGAAAGCAAGATTGAGGAGAGTGAAGAGAGTTTCTCTTTTTTTTGGTCGAATTAGGGTTGGTTTCTTTATTCTTTTTAATTTACACAGCAAATTGGAGGCATTAGGATTTATAGTAGACTAAAGCATATAATATATAATATATTAGATATAATATATGATACATATAGGATTTGACCAATCCTAAGCTCCTACAACCGAGGTCCAATTCGTACAATGTAGAGTTTGGGGGTTTAAGACTAGGGATCAACCTAGTCCCCCTAAGGAACTGGAGCACCAAGTCCAGATTAGGTTGGGCCAGTCCAAGATTGACCCTAAACCAATGCTCACCCATAAAAAAATCACTGTTAGGTCCATAAGAAGTGTTGGACTTTTGTTTATTGAAGATTATAACTTTAGCTACAATATTACTTTCCCATGAATATTTAAATAGAATTTCCATCTTTTGTTTTCATTTTTCACTTGTGAATATTGGTCTTTTATATTTATTTTGGACCATTTTTGGATAGAGAAGGGTTCACGAGGATGGATTTGAGATTAGATTGAAGATTAGTGATTTTTTAGACAACAAAAAAAATTCAAGACAAATTTGGAATTGAAATTAAAGTGTGGGTTTTTCTCTGGATGAAAAAAATTGTTCGAGGTACAATTGGGATAGAAGTAAAGTTTAAATTTTTTGTCAAAAAAACGTTCACGGCGAATTGGAACTAGAATGAAAATTTAGGTTTTTTTTTTTAAAGAAATTATCTAGACCCATCAAGTTGTACATTACTCCAAGCGATTAATAATAAGAAGTCAGGATTTTTACAATTCATCTTACACTTAAGCAGTAAGGGAATTGGGTGGGATGGGATGAGGTAGGGACATTTAGTTTCGGGTCAAATAATTGAGGAATAGAGGGGTGGTCCAGAAAAAAACCGAGGAATATAGGGGAGATAAGAGTTGAATTTAATGCTGGTCGTTTGAGGATCTCTTTCTCTTCCATCTGATTGACCAGATTTAATTGCACGCGTAGTAGCAGTTCTTGTTCAACAAGTAATATAGATTCCACACCAAGTGACATTCATGGTTACGTGTAAAAAAAAAGAGGAGTTTATGTCACCAAGAGCAAGTACCGTTCTTTTGATCTGCAAAAACTGCTACGCCTAGCAATAAGGTGCTTCTATGGTCAGAACGTCATGAATGTAATGAGCGAGAAATTAGGGCAAGCCACAGCAGCCATATCTCTATAGGGTTGTCAACAAGTGTGTCCTTAAAGGGTCAATTGAAACTCACCACGTAGCTGAAATTGCTAATTTTGCAAGTCAACTATTGTGACCATAGAATCGTTGTTACGTAGATGGGAAGCTCACTTCCATTGCGTCTTTTGGCAAGAACCAAGAGCGGTTTTTGCACTTTCTGTCCCCACCTCCTTCGCAACCCCTCCAGGCCTATGAAAATCCTATCAAGACCCTGGTCCCAATGGGGGAAAAAAGAGTGCAAATGAAGGAACTTCGATGGCATTGTATGCAAGAAGGCGAAAGAAGCCTTCTCTGCCATCGTTCTGATTTCCTGAACCTCCCCTTTCCAGACCTGAAGACTGAACGAATGCCATCAGAACTAAGGCCAAAAAAACGAGGATACTTGCAGAAGAACTTCCGCAGAGAGACAGCGAGATACCCATCAAGAAAGAACCAGCCCACACACCATATCTCTCTCCCTCAGGACCTCCAAAAAAGTGCAGAACAAGCCAGAGAATTTTTGCCAATCCGACATGTGGTCCCTTTTGCATGGGGAAGCCCACCAGAAAGTATGCTATTATTTTGGATTATCTTGCAAAGCAAGTGAAAGCAACTTCCATGTTCCTTCCCTTGTTTTCATCTTTGGATCCGTTCATTTTCTCTCCCCGCTCTTTTTTCCTTTGTTTCAAGGATGCCCATCGTTTCCCACTTTTTTCACCCTCTGTGCTGTAGTTTTGGCTCCAGTGCCCTTTCTTGCAATCTTTTCAAAATCATTTACACAATCAGGAGTTTTCAAAGCGTTCTTGATATCTTTCTTTGAGGCCCCCTACCGATCTGATTTTGACGCGTGGTGATGCCCTATAAATAACTCGATGGGAATATCTTTAACAGGGTCATCCCAGAAGAGGACAAGATCTCACGCTCCTCTTCCCCTCCAATTCAAATTTCCCCAACCAGATCTCAACACACTCGCTATTTCATTTCTGTTGCTTTTGTTTTCTTCCTCTACCAATTTCAATTAGATGGGTTGACAAATCTGTCAAAAGAACGATCAAGAAAGCAATCCCCCTGGCATGATTACCTTCACCTTAAAGCAAAAAGAGGGAGACAATCATGCTGGTGCAGGAAGTATGTGGGCGTATACGCAATACGAAATTCATGCTGTATTTGTCATTACTCGGGTTCCTAGTCTTATTTTAATCCCTGTCTTTTGACTGACAAGCATCTTGTCGAATTGTTTTGATAAAACTATTAGATTAGTACATACAATCTGATGTACATGCAATGAATCCTTAACCTCCGAACCCCTCGGCCCTCGAATGCGTAACCGCGAGTTTCAAAAGCCTCTCGGATTTGATCAATCCAAAGGGTCAATGATGCTTTCCATGCCCTTCGTCCATCTCAAGAAAGCGACCTCGTCCAATCCAGGATGACAGATACCACCACACCAGAAGAAGTCACTGGGAGGAGATGAGCACGCGTATGTGTCTGGTTCAATGACCATTGCCCAACGCAAAATCTTACATCACTTGTCTTTTTCTTTTTCAAAAGGCCTAATCACCGCCCTGGAAATCAGCAAAAACCTGGTCAAAACTTTCCAAGTCCATTGGTTAGCTTTCTATCTGTTCTGCATTTGTCAAATCTTTATCCCTTCTACATGGGACCCCTTGCTAAAGCACTCTTCCCTTATACAAAACAAAATCCTAGGATCTATCAACCAGTCAATTTAACTGCTGGTCTTATTTCCTTGCACAGGGTCAATGTCTTTCCCTACCTGATAAAATTGAAGAAAAAAAGGATCGTTTCGCGAATTTTGTCGATGGATATGTATCGCGCTAAATTGGCCTTTTCCAATTTGAAAAAAAAGTGCTTTCTTGTATCACCGTGTGATTTTCCAAGTAGCCTTCCACATGCGATTACACTCGGGAGTTTTCGTGATCTCGTTGCATAGACAAATGCACTTGGAATTGCACACACAACCTTCTATGGAAGATTTCGCCGTCTTTGTAGAAAAAGTATTTCCATGGGCGTGAAGAAAAAGGAAACCCTTGAGACTCAAGGAAGTTCGGCATGGATGAAACCTGTTCTCGCGAAAGATTGTATAAAAAGGCAAATTAAATTATTTTTTTGAGCCAATTCCCTAAAACAACCTCAAGATATTAGGTTTAATCTTAATTCCGCCCATGATTTTTTTTTGTCTCGTAAAAAAAATTCATAACCTTCACTCTAATCCCAAATCTATATCCATATAAAAGTCATTATTAACGTACTCAAAATTATCGAGATTAGAACGAATCAGAAGTTCATTATCAAGACTTACATTTTCCGTTTGAACCTCTTTCAATGTTTTGGATGCATGGGGCAAATTTTTGACTAGAGCGAGAAGTTTAAGTCCAATCTTAGTTCTGCCCTATGCTTATCTTTTACCTCATAAAATACCCCAAACTTTCACTCATATCTCAAATTGGTCAATTTGTTCAAAAGTTAGAACTAGTTAGAAGTTCATTATTAGAACTTCATCAATACCCTCATCTCGTAAGAAACGATAGTAATCTCCTAATATCAATAATATTGACGAAACCAGTGACGGAATCTAGACGTGTGAGTAAATTCGAGATAAAGTTCAGCGCAAATTTGGGACCGGGCACGAACTCGAAAGCTTCTTTAGCGATTTAGCCCTAGTCTTTGGGTTAGAAACGAGAGGCCAATGGCGGTCCCCAATCGGGTCCCGACACTTTTCCCATTGTCCTAAAAAGTCAGGAAGCGTTCATTATCAAAAACCGAGTTTACCCGCACGGCGCACGTTCCTCCCCTGAAGAAAAAAGGGCGCTACGGCACCGGCCCCTAGGCCCAATGACCAATGAGAGCGCCCCAAAAATTCCGCCAGCTGTGATCCGGTGGGGACGCGCAGTCACGCCGTCCGTACACGCGTCGCGCGTATAGTGGGCCAATCGCGGATTGGGATGGCGTAGATTTGTCGGTCGGTGCCTCGTGCCCCACCCCCACCGCGATCGCACCGTAGCCCCCGTGCGCATTCCCGCAGCAGATCACGGCTCCCCCTCTCGCCTCCCGCCACGCACGTGATCGGGGCCCCCCGGCGGGCCCGAAATGACCGTTCTGCCCTCGCCCTCAATGATTGATTCCCGTGGGCGATGGGCAGTGGCGTCCTTTCGCCCGCATCGGCGGGAACGTGCTGGACTCATTGCCGCGAAATACGGAGGAATGAGGCTCGGACCTTTCTGGATTTTAAAGGTGGGAACTTTCGTTAAGGTTTAACAAGGCTTCCCGGATTTAGTGGGCATTTCTGTCGTTGTTAATCTTTGGAATTTGATGGGTTTTCTTCCCTGGTCAGAATGCCGGTGATAGGGACGGCAGACGGCGTCGTTTCGAGGGGCCTCGGATGGGTAGCTTTCCACTCCACCCCATGTGGGAAGCTCCTGGACAATGAACCACACCCTCTGAGCTGCATTGGCTATATAATAAACACACAAGAATTACCAAGGTTTAAAATGGTTTTTTCTTTGGAGGTGGGGTTCCTGTCATAGAGAGAGGGAGGGAGAGTGGAGGTTCTAGAGAAGTGGAAATTAACAAAAGAAAAATGCTTTCTTTTTTCACACAGGTAGAGAGAGAGAGAGAGAATGAACCACGCCCTCTAACTGCACTGGCTGTATAAGCACAAGAATTATCAAGGTTGTAAATGGTATTTTCGGAGGTGGGTTCCTGTTAGAGAGAGAGAGAGAGAAAGAGAGGGAAACTAACAAAAGAAAAATACTTTCTTTTTTCACACAGGCAGAGAGAGAGAGAGAGGAGAGAGAGGGAAGGAGAGGAGGGTAAAGGGGGAGTTTCATTGCTGCTTTTGTGTGTGAGTAGGTAGAGTACAGCTATTTTACCTGGTGGCACTAGCGTATGCTATCACCTTCTTCGGTTTATTGATGCATCCCTGTTTCTTCTACATTGTCTTCCTCTCCATGTTGTAGCCCCCATCTGGGCATAGCAATCTTTTAGCCTTGTGGGGTTGCATCCTATAAAGTTCTGGACTTTATTGATCTCCACTTGATTCTGCTCCCAAAAGATTGATTAAAAAGGTGCTTTCCTTTGCTCCCTCCCCTCTTTCCTTCCCTGTTCTCAATCCCATCGACCTCCACTTCCCACTGTAATTTTTGGACAGTGCCTTTTTCTCTGTTGTTTTTATCTCCCCTGTTTCCATCTTTTGGGTTGCCGTCGTTTCCTAGTGTGTTTCTCTGCTCTCACTGGCTTGGCTTGGGGTTGCTTGGGTATGCTATGAGCAGGCTATTGCTTAGATTTCTGCTGGGCTAGTGGTTTTTTTTTTTTTTTTTTTCTCTTTGATTGAGTGGGATTCTTTCTTTGTTATTGATTAAGGACAGGGCTTTTTGCAGAAGCAGTGATTAGTGAGAAGAGAAAATGGCTGGAGGCGGAGGAGGAACAAAAGTAGATGAGCCAGCGCCACACCCACCAAAACATCAGCTGCCCAACATTTCTTTCTGCATTACTAGTCCTCCTCCATGGCGTGAGTGTCTTTACAGTGAAATGTTTGAGCTCTTCTTTTGGCCCTCGGAACTTTTCTTATTCTTTTCAAATTAAGTATCTTGTGCTTTAGGGGATGATTCTGCTGATCTGATGCGCTATATCTGAAGGAGGCTTGCTCGTGTTCTTTTTGTTCGGTGCTGTGAATATTCTTACCTGTTTTAATTGTTGAAAGTGGTCTTTTTTGAAAAATTCACTTTCTTGCGCTGGATACCCACTTTAGAGTTGGGATATGCTTTTAGCAAAAGATAATTGCGCTCACTGAAAATTCTAAGACTTATAGACACGAACGCAAATTTTCTATTTGAGTTTTAAGGGGCAATTAGATTTGGTTAGAATTGCTATTATTTTGATGAGTAGCTTGATGGTGATTTGGCTCCTTAACTTTTCCCCTCGGTGCTTCTTTTTCCTTAAATTTTTGTTTCATAAAGTTCTGCTTCAACTGATATTCTTCAACGATTCTTCGATTCTCTGTGGGCGCCACTCGATCCATTCTCTTTTCAATATCATTTGTTTAGGGACTTGCTGCCAATTTGTCCAATGAGTCCGTATGAACTTACCAAGAACTTACCAACGCAGGCTGAGCATTCTTTGTTTCTGAAGCATGATAATTCTTCATTTGTCCCATTTCTTTATTTGTGATTGAGATTAACAATATATGTGAAATCTATGTGCTGACATGTCTCATGTGTCTAATACAGCGGAAGCAATTCTCCTCGGCTTCCAACACTTTCTGGTGATGCTCGGCACATCGGTCATCATTCCCACTGCCCTTGTCCCCCAGATGGGAGGTAGAAATGTAAGATGATATTATGGATGTAAAAGGCAAATGTGTTAACTTAATGCTGCACCAACTTAAGTTTAAATAATTGGCTTTGTGACTCATCAACCACCTCTGATACAGGAAGAGAAGGCGGAAGTCATCCAGACACTACTTTTTGTTGCTGGCATCAACACATTGCAGCAAACGTTTTTTGGGACCCGATTACCTGCTGTAATAGGAGGGTCTTATACCTTTGTCCCAACCACGATATCAATCATCCTCGCTGGTCGATTCAGTGATAATTCCGACCCTGTAGATGTACTGTCACTGAACCTTTTTTACTTCTATTTGACATCTTCATCTGATCTCCGAACCAATTGTGAACTACCTTGGTTATCCTTTTAATCTTTGCATTGCTGTATCATCTATATCTGCCCTGTAACCTATTATCACACATTTAAAGCTGCCACCGAACTTATATCTCGCAAGATATACAATCTGGAGACAGCTCTAGAGTATGATATTAAGGACTTGAATAGCTTTTACAAGAAATATTTGGATTATTATTGGTCATAATGTGATTGGGATTGAAGCTATATATGGTTCTAATGCAAGTTCAAAAACTCGTTCTTCTTTGCCAGAGATTCAAGAAGATTATGCGAGCAATACAGGGTTCCCTTATAGTCGCTTCTACTCTTCAGATTGTGCTTGGCTTCAGTGGCCTTTGGCGGAATGTTACAAGGTCAGTCTAACCAAACGAAGAAAAAACTTCAAACTTTGACTTGGGCTTGCAATTTTTTTTTATAAGCAATTTGGCACTTTTTCAACCACGGTAGCATTCCCTCCCCTGAACATGTTGGAACGTGGGATGCTGCGAATTTAATTAATGGACTTGATATGGCTATCGTGAACACCACTTACTTTTGCTTCAGTCTAAGCTATAGCTGAGCTGGCTGAGATAAAATAAGTCTTGTGGCACTGGCTATGCTGGTTACTCATGCTTGATGATTCGATAAGTTTTCTGCATTGACAGTCTTGTTAACTTGTAATGATTCCTTTTGTTCTGTCCCACCTTCAGGTTCTTGAGCCCATTATCGGCTGTCCCATTGGTAGCACTAGTAGGCTTTGGTCTCTACGAGCTAGGTTTTCCTGGTGTAAGTTATCTTTGCTACAAATTTGGGACATATGCATGTGCCGAAAGTACTGTCTTATTAACTATTGAGAAATTCTTCTTTAATTGTCAGGTCGCCAAGTGTGTGGAGATTGGACTCCCAGAGCTTATTATCTTGGTGTTTGTTTCACAGGTATGATGTGCACAGTGATCTGACTGTTATCATGGTTACTGTTATTTGTACCATGGGTCGTTTTTTCTGTAGCTGAGGTGGTTATTGTGGATGGTTGTTTTGCAGTATCTGCCTCATCTGATTCGCGTGGAAAAAAAATTATCCGAAAAATTTGAAAAATTTGCAGTCATATTCACGGTTGCGATTGTCTGGATTTATGCTCACCTTCTTACCATTGGAGGAGCTTACAATGATGCAGCACCAAAGACGCAAGCAAGCTGCCGAACTGATCGTGCTGGGCTTATTAATGCTGCTCCATGGTAACTTGCTTATTTTATTATTTCTGCTCTGGATTTATCAGTTCCTGAAGGATCCTCATATCTTTTATAAAGAATGTTGGTGCATCATTTAGGCTCACTTCTTTTCATGGAAAACATTATGTTGAAAATACATTTTTCATGTTGTTGCTGATAATATACATACTTCGGATCAAGGGGAACTGTGTGCACAAAGTTCCCTAGAAGACTTTGTGGAAAACCATTAGTGTTCCTCCTGCTACCCATGGGTAGCTCTTGTATTACAAGGTTGAAATTGATTTCTGCTGTTACTTGTTCTGTTTTTAGGTTGGTCAGGAAAGAATGGCAAAAAAAAAAAAAAAAAAAAAAAAAAAAAAAAAAAAAAGCGTTTTTCAGGCACTTACTGAAATTTGGAATATAAAGTTTTGCACTTTTTTTAATTGAAGAGACCTTTCCCAGATGTAAATGCTTTTATTGATTTTGGAAACTTTTCTTCTAAATGAGCTCTTTCAATATATGGATTGACAATCCCTTGTCACGAAAGAAGTGTAAAAGAGAGATATTTTCTAATGCATTAAGCACTACTCCACTCTTGTATACTTTGAAACCTTGCATGATACCTTCGCATGCATTGATTACAACCACATATAGCCTTTCAGCCACTATTATGATTGATGACTTGTGTCTGCAGCTTCCATAACTGACAAAGTATAGATTTTACCCTTTTCTATCTGCATTATCTCTCATTTGATAGCTACTTTTGACTTCCAGTGGTGATAGATATGTTGATATTCCTAGCATCTAGGTGTCAGTCGTGACAATATCTTATTAATGGAGCCTTATATGTGGGAGAGGTACGTGTAATTTTAGTTAACTAAGCGGATCCCACTCTTACTCTTAGGACTTCTAAGGGAGGACCCTTCTTCAATGAAACTTTCCTCTTCGACATCGTTCTCATTTTGCAAGAGCTGTCGCATTTGATATGGGCTTGTTTGTTTAGAATTAAGTTTCATTAAACAATGCTTTTTGCTTCCCCGCCAAAATTTATTGGTCGTGAATCTACATGTCGACATTTGTGTAGTGTTAAAAGTTTCAAATGCTTGGGATTAGAAGAATCAAAGTGCGTGCGTCACAATATTTAGATTTAGCAAAAAAAAAAACAAAAAGTAAAAGTCTATCTGGACACATCCATAGTCACCAATATAGTGAAGATCTGTGTTGCTCATCCAAAAGGTGGAGTTCTCTCTGCTGTGGTATATGATATTATTGCTTGAGACTAGGATGGTAGTTATATTTGACTGGGCGAGTTTGCAGGATAAGAGTTCCATATCCATTTCAATGGGGAGCGCCTTCATTTGATGCTGGTGAAGCTTTTGCAATGATGATGGCTTCTTTTGTCGCTCTTGTGGAGGTTCGTTGTCATTCCTATTCTTTTCCTATTTTTTATGCTTCTGGACTTTGACTTAGAAACATGAAAAGTCTATTTAAATCTGTGTGGTCATCCTCCAAGCTTTGAGTTGCGTATTGCCTGATCCATGGGTTAGTGAGATGTTTTATGGACATGGATTCCATCTGAGGTGGAGTTCCCATGTTAAAAAGAAAATCAATAAGTGAAGTGTCGACGGGTTAATTCTTCTTATAGACTACCATCTTTGTTTCTTATCTTGTGTGGTCTAAAATTAGTTGAGTATTCATTAGTATGATGCAAAATTCCTTGAATCACATTCATCACTTCAATGCAAGCAGTCGACTGGTGCTTTCATGGCGGTGGCAAGATACGCGAGCGCAACCCATTTGCCTCCATCTATTCTTAGCCGCGGTGTTGGTTGGCAGGTAATTGGAAGGCTTATCATTTTCTCTTCTGTAGCTGTTGCTAAATAATGTGAGTTGTGGCACTTGGCAAGTCCAAGGGCCTCTTTAGTAACTGCCCAAATAGTGTTTAATTTTATTCTTTTATTCTCTGGAACAAAAAAAGAAAAGAAATTCGTTTGGTATTGTTCCAGAGAACAAATTTGTTTCTCAGAATAGATTTGGAACAGAATCAAGATGTAGAGAAAAGTTGCTTGTTTGTTCTCAGGAGCTACTCGAGAATTAAGTCTATTTTCTTTTCTTCTTTTCCTTATTCCTTTGGCTGGCTGCCGGCAACCAGCTAGATGAGGGCTAGCGACCTAATCGGAGCATCGCTGGCCCCCGTCGAGGCCGAGCCTCGTCGGCTGAGCCTCCCTGGCGGCTGGGCAAGGCTCGGCCTTGTCGATTGCTGGTGATGCTCCGATGAGGTCGCAGGCCCTCATTTGGTCGGTTACCGGCCTAGCCGAGGCTGGTGAATGGCTAAAGGAAGGAGAAAAAAGAAAAGAAAAAAAGAAAAGAAAAGAAAAAAAAATAATAAAATTTTAAAAATTTTAAAAAAATTCTAATTCACAGAAGAACTTGAGGTCTTACCAAATGTATTTCTGTCCCGAAAATAAAAATTTTGGATGGTTATTTCATGCTTTCAAATGTTCAGAAACTTGTCCAAGGAACATAATGAAAAAGAATAATTTCTAAACAGAAATTGTTCTCAGGAACAAAATAGTTACCAAACAGGCCATAATTCTCATAGATACCAACATATGAGCTCTCTTTTGAATATAAGTCCATTGTTGGGGTCCTTGGATTAACTGTCCAAACCATTTTTATAAATCCATGCGCTGATAGGTGGGAAAGAGGGGGGAAATTGGATAATTACCTTTCATGATTACTTGAAGACACTAAAGTAGTGCATGGTTTTCACTGGCTTCACTTCAGCTTTCACTGAACTGGTTCAGGAGAGAGAGATTACATTTGTTATTTCCGGTCTAGCATTTCTTAGGAATACCCTAGCTCCCTCTGGGGATAGCTTGCTTACAGAAATGCAGCTTTTAGTGGTTTTCAAGTTATTTTCTCAGTTGCCTAATGTCTAAATCTTTCTTCAGGGAGTTGGCATTTTGATCTCTGGCCTGTTTGGAACTGTCAATGGCTCCTCTGTGTCAGTGTAAGTCTTCAATCTGGAAGGACATACGCTATGAACATGATAAAGGATTGAATTGGCCCATCAGCTGAACGATTCTCTTCTGGTTTCCTTGCAGAGAAAACGCTGGGCTTTTGGGCTTGACCCGTGTCGGTAGCAGAAGGGTTGTCCAAATATCAGCTGGGTTCATGATTTTCTTTTCCATTCTAGGTGCGTCAGTAGACCCCCCTAAAAAAGATTTAACTTAAATCTTCAGTTGGATTTTGTTCTCATTGCTGGTTTGTTGGACTGTGCAGGGAAATTTGGAGCCGTCTTTGCTTCAATTCCTGCGCCCATCGTTGCTGCCTTATACTGTCTGTTCTTTGCATATGTGGGTAAGGTCCATACGTAGCACTTAAATGAGCAGCTCGCTTCTCCCGGTTAATGCTACTCGATGTCATAAATGATCTTGTTTATTAATTTGCGTCGCTTGCATGTTCAGGTTCTGTGGGACTAAGCTTTCTTCAGTTTTGCAACCTCAACAGCTTTAGAACAAAGTTTATATTAGGGTTCTCATTCTTTATGGGCTTGTCCATTCCACAATACTTCAATGAGTATACGGCAATCAATGGATATGGTCCAGTTCACACTGGAGGCAGATGGGTATGCAAAGACTTATTCATTTGCCTTCCCTTTATGCTTGTTAAGTAAAGAGTTCGGCCCCTCCCTTGACAAACTATATGCCTGTTTCTCTTGACAGTTCAACGATATAATCAATGTTCCCTTATCTTCGGAACCTTTTGTTGCTGGATGCATAGCATATTTCCTTGATAACACATTGCAACGAAAGGATGGCACTGTGAGGAAAGACAGGGGCAAGCACTGGTGGGACAATTTCCGGTCCTTCAAGGGTGATTCGAGAAGTGAAGAGTTCTACTCCTTGCCTTTCAATCTGAACAAATACTTCCCATCGGTGTGAGTCGTCATGCCACGGTGCTAAGTATCTCCCCCACCCCTATCAGAACGTTATCGAAAGCCAATCGATCACTGTGTAATGATGCTGTAGTTTGTTGCATTGGCATCTCACGGCAAGGTTATGATATATGTAGTACTTCCTCTATAGGAAATCCGAAACATTTATTTCATTGCTTTCTTTTCTTCAGTAACTTGTAAATCAAGTGGGAGAAATGGTTTTGAAGCTGCAGTGAAGTGATTTGGCATTTGCATTTTCTATGCTCTTCCCATTTGTGCATCTGTCAAAAAATGTGAGTCTTCTTGCTTTTCTATTGTTCTAATGCGGTGTTAACCCCACTAAATATGGATTCTAATTTAACATGTACGAACCCCAAAGTGCCCTGCATAATTCTCTCCATAATTTAGACAAATCCATGGGTAATTAGCAAGTGTGCAGGGCTCCCAAACTATCAAAACCAACGTGAATTCTCTAAAAAAAGAACGTGATCCATGGAAAGTAAATGCGAGGTCCCCCAGAATCATTCTATCTGCAGTTTTTGAGGAGAGAGAGAGAGAGAGAGTAATGGGACCGAGAAATGTTGTTGTCATACCATTTAATTCCAATGAAAAGGAGAAGAAGTTGGATGCTGCCCACAAGGCTTTGAATACCAAAATCCAGGGACACATAAACAACTAAAAAGTTGGACCTTTCCATGTATATTTATGTGGCTGTCCTGATACTCCACCAAAGCAAGCATACATCTAGCCCAAAACTATTAAATACAAGTAGCCCCCCCACCAATTGCAATTATCTTCTTTCTTCTGTAAACCACCAATTCAAACAAAGAAACGAGAAAAAACTGCCCAAATTCAAGGCGGGAGGGGGAAGCCCGCGGTACCAAACAAGCGCTTCATGTGGCTGCAGTTGCTTTGACATCAAGCCACAGCGTTCATATCAAGAAGAAAAAGTCTTCCTCGTGCACATAGAGAGTCTCAAGAAGAAAATTCAAGAAAAAAAGGGAAAAAAAAAAAGAAGAAAGAAAAAGAAACAGGGGAGTGAGGTTCCTAGCCAGCCGGGCCAGCTTTTCTCTCACCGACATTGGAGAGTGCACAGGAACTGCACCAGGTGAATCGTTTAAGGATCTGCAAGAGTCAAAGCTGCATCATTTCATGGGTCACTCCCGTTCTCCTCAAGAATCGAAACTCCAAGATAAGGAAAAGAAAAAAACGAAACTTTTAATCAAGAAAATCAAGAAAGCATCTCTTACTCCAATGTGGGCCTAAAATATACTAAACTGCATCGCTAATTACATAATAAAAACTGGGGCGACTATGCTAATGATGTTAGCTGGCGACTCCTTGAAAAGGGAGAAGAGAACAGGGGCAGGAGCGTACGGATTCTCGAGAGGAGAGACCAGCTTCACGTGCGGGTTTACGGGTGTTGGGCGGGGGGGAAGTTCGAGATCCGAGAACGTGATGATTCTGCAGGCTTGTGTGGAATTCGCAAGATTTGTGAAACCCCAGAAGCAAAGAAAGATGGCAGGGTTTCTGCACATTCCACCTCCACTCATCAAGTCTTGCAGATGACAGGAGGTTTAGATCTACCGTCGATTGTTGTGATGAACTTCCAGTAATCAAATCACTGAAAAAAAGAAAAAAAATTCAGTACCATCTTTACGTTTTCTTTGGATTTACGTGTGTTTTGAAAATCGTGATATCTGAATTCAAGCCGACGGATGATGTGTGTGGCATTGTAAATTACAATTGGGCGTGCAAATGGCCGTCACCTTGCGTGTTTCAGTAAGAGAACTCCTGTTAGGAGGCTTGATGCACGTGTAAGGGGTGTATTTTCAATAAAAGCGACCAAAGATTGGCATTTTTGTATTCTTGATTGTACAATCTAAATGTTGCAAGAAGTGAACTCTTGATATCGGCATAAGAAGGTACATATATTATGCAGAGGCACCCTATGAATACATTAGGTTTTGAAAAAAATAAGGATATTGTGATAATCATCTTTCGAGATTGGGAGACGGAGAAATTGAGAATACTCGTAGTTGAGATACATTAGCCTCGTCTAAAAGTGATCTGAATTAATATATTTTCTTTAATTTTATGGAGATAAAGAAACGAGATTAAACATAATATTTTATTCGAATAAAAAAATGACTTGGGTTAATCTCAACCTGGAGAACCGAAAAAAAAGAAAGAAAGATCTTTTGGAAGTCTTCTGTGCAAGTGGAGATTTCAGATGATATGACAAACCTAGGAGCGGGCTTGATAATATGAAAGACTGACTTTGGGTTGAACGGAATGAGGGGATGAAATTTAATGTATTCATATCTACAAAGTCAATATCACATTGAATTCGATCGATAAGTATAGCGACAAGTGTCATTCATCGGGACCACCACTTTTGCAATGATCATAATCCAATTTCTTCATAGCAATATAGCCATTTTGACATACATTAGTATAGTTGTCCCATCAATGCGCGTTGATATCGAGACTATTTTCGTGGCTGCCGCCGCCACCACGACTATTTTTCTTCCACCGCTATGTTATTCACAACACCAGTACCGCTTCACCATCACCATGGTCATCATCGCTCGACCCCAATCCCATTTGCAATTTCCCCTATCGCCATCAATGTCTTCATCGCTACCATCGCATTTTGGTCCACGATTGATACACTCAACCGCTTATATGCCGTTTATACACATTGTCACTATTCCAACGACATGCCGAATAACTTAATCAGGTCCCATTAATTTAGTTTCAAATAGTTACAGGAACTAATTAAATTGCATGTAGTTAGAAGTTATCAAATGCACTTAAATGATACTAATTTTGTATTCATCAAATTACGAGGGTATTACTATTAGCAGGTCAGTTTGGATCGGGCTATCATGATAACCTAATCCAAATCCAAGTATAAAATGGATCATTTTTTTTTTTAATGACCCAAATAGAAACACAAACGATATAAAATCTAAACCAAAATAAGCTGATCCGATTGAAGCCACACTATGATCATAACACAAGAGCTTAAAGAATTTATAGGAGGATACCACCGCCATTTTCATGGAAATTGTAGCCGCCGCTGCCGCCGCCGCTGCCACCGCGTGACCCCAAACTTCCCCTGTCACCACCAATGTCTCCACTACCACCATCACACATGTTCCCCAACTAATTCACTCAACCACTTATACACTGCTTTATACATATGGCCAACGCTGCACCGAATAGAATAACCACATCCTCCTTAACTTAAATTACAAATAACCCACTTAAGGTGATTAATTGAATTGCATGTAGCTAAAAGTTGTCGAATCTACTTAATGATTTTGACCCAGATTACAAGGATGTTTACGGTTTGGTTGAGATATGGTCACCATGCCAATTTTGACCCAAATCAGATATGAAGGGATCATGCATTTTTTATCACCCGACTTGATACATGAACCGTTTGAAATCCGAACCGGAAAAAGCTGATCCGATTGAAGACCACACCATGATCGTGTAACAAGAGCTTGAGGGGTAATGATTTTCAAGGACTTACAAAGAGGAGGCAGCAACACTTTTACCAGCAAAAAAAAGAGCCGTGAGATCTCTTCGAAGGACAAAAATTCTGACAAGAGCAGAAGATAAGGCCCCACGAGAGATCGACCGGTGATCTGTATGTTTTGTCCCCAGATCGAACGACCCAGCGTGGGACCCTATCATGGTCCTTCCCACACCAGAAAAAGGGAAAAAAAAAAGGAAAAAAGACAGCCATAGAAAAGAATCATATGGTTCTTCCCTTTGGTCTCATTTAATGTCCAATTTGAATTTTGCCATTCGATGCCTCCATAAAAATCTTGTCCCCCTCACCTCTCTTTTCCAAAAAAAAAGATAAAATAAAATAAAACTCGGAGGTCAAAAATGGCAGAAATAGCGGAAATATAATAATTTTCTTTCCTTTTTTTTTTTTTTTTTTTCTAAAGGGGAAAGAGGAATATGCCGATGCGGGGCCCGCCGCCGACGTCACTAAGTTAAAAAATTAACAAAATGTAGGGCAAGATTTGTTGGGATATTTTATTAGTTCGTGATCCGGATTCTCAAATTGAAGTGAAACATGGGTTACATGTCAGCATCGCGATATATATATATATATATATATATATATATATAAAAGTTTTGTATAATGGTGGAAACGGGTCAGATTGAGATAATATAAAGTAGGGAAGGACAAAAGAAGGGTCGATTCCATCCGTGCGTGCGTGCGCCTTTTAAGGTAAAAACTTAACGTTGAAGGTCTTCCCCACGTCGACTTGGATCCGATTCAATATCTATCGCCTACACCAAAAAGAAAGAAAGAAATAAATAAAAAGCATGGATCTAAATATCTTACCGACAGGAGAAAAGAAAGAGGATCCGATGGGAATTGCTTCGATAGTAATTCACAATTAATTGAGATAAAAAAAAATAGCTATTTTAAATTGCAAAATTTTGAATTAATACCATAAAAAATCTTAAATTGGTAACTTCGTGGTAAATTTACTTCAAACTAATATGTTTATCATAAATTTACCATCTGTTGGTTTTTGTTAAGTTCAACTGTCAAATAGCATATGGCAATCGATGGGTATATTAATTTAAGAAACTAAACACAAGGGTGTTTCTATAAATTGAATGAATAAAAAAAGGTAAAGATTCGCGTATGGTTTTCGTAATTTTTTTTTACGTTATAATAGTATTTTAAATATTATTATGAAATTCAAAAGAACTCTTAAAAAAAATCTAAACAAACATGCATGTGCCGTGATTTTTCTTTGAACAAACTATCATAATGGCCAAAATGATTAAACATTACAACTTTTTTTTTTGTCTACCTTATTCTAACTCTCAATTTACTTTTGGACCTTTGTTATGCTTCTTTGTAGAGCATGAGAGTCAAACTTCACATTTGAAACTAAATGTCCTCACTCTCGCTCTTTTGAAAAGATGGGAAATCTAACTCTCCACCTCTCCCTTCCCATGTGGGAAAAGTGAGGGGTAACTCCTAAATGCCATAACTTCAAACGGGTAGTTTTGAAGATAAGGTCACTCGTGTATTGTCTAGGCCCTCGTCTTATATTTTTTTATTTATGAAGAAGACACTACAAGTGTTGTGACTTTCATAAAAAATCACCCGAATGCCACAAATTTAAAGGCACATCCTCAAGAAAAAAAAAAAAAAAACTTTATTAAGCTATGCTATGCTAAATAAAGAACTAGAAAGAGGAGGACTTAATGATTATCCAATCGTCCAATGCTTAGTTGACATTCATAAATAGTATCTAACGAGTCATTCCAATTCTATGAATTTTTCTAGAATACTATTTTCTTGAATATCAGTCATTTTATTCAACATCCCAATTTTGAAATCCCTTCTTTTTGAAAACTATTCATGTATAAAATATAAATTATCTATTTTGATCCATTACCAAATATTAATCTAGGCTTCTTCGGTACCTCGAGTAGGGATCTCTCCTCAATAGGCATGGCATAACACATACAATGATTTTTTTTTTTTAAATTACAACATTCAAGTAAGCATTGTCCAAAAGTCGTGACGTATATAACGTCCTCATTTTTTTTTTTTTTTGATTTTCAGAACACGAAAGAATCTAACAAAAGATGTACAATGTATACAATTCAGAACCAGTGGACTGTTGAATCCACCGTTTCCCTCCTTCGCCTTATAGGTTTCAAGAAAAGAAAGAAAGCAAGCAAGGAAGGAAGGAAGTGGAGGAAAAGACAGCTTTTTTCTATTTTTGGGCAGGCTTCAAATTCACTGAATTCCCCAAATCCAAGAAAAGGGCAGGGGGAAAAGGAAATTACTTTTGTGACTTTCTGCAGCGTGCGAGTAAAAAGGTGAGAGAATATATTTAATTTTAGAAAACAAATAATTGTGGGCATTTGAAGAAAACTAGGTGCGTGGCAACCTTTCCCACCTTCATAAAATCCTTTTTTTTTACTTTCCCACCTTCATAAAATCCTTTTTTTTTATTTTGGTCTTTTTATTTTTAAAAATTGCTTTCTGAAAAAGCCTTTTGGAATGTTGCCGAGAAAACGGGAGGGAAGAGAGAATAAGAAAAAAATAAAGAAAAAGAAAAAATAAGAATTCTAGCTGGGGTTTTTTGGGGCTTTTTCCCTTCTGAAAAAGCCTTTGGAATGTTGGAGAAAAAAGAAACATGGAAAAGAAAGAAAAAAAAAAGGCGTGTCTTTCTTTTATTTTTTTAATTTTTATGAGAGTTAGAGGAGTGGAACCACTGCCACGCGCGACACCCACTTATGCTGTTGGGACTCGGGAGTTTGCCTGTGATGTAATAAGTGGGGCCGTGCCTCCCACCACGCGCCACGCATGCTCCTACATTGCATTAACGAGATTCCCCCCTCTCCAGTTATTTTCTAGATTTTAATTTATTTCGCAATCGATTAAATTTCACTTTTTACATAAAATTGCTAAAAACCACCTTGAAGTTTCTACTTACATGTCGAAAATCAATCATTGCTTCTGAAAAAATATCTTCAATTTGTATATATTCATAGAATACATTAACTTTTATTATATCACGTCATATTCTTTCTCGACTTTTTGCCATCACAGACGTTGTTGCTCAAGATTACCTCCAATGCCTTTGACCCAACCACACACTTGTGCTAGGATTTGTGGGTTTTTGGTTGATGAATGGAAGAAAAATGGCAATTTTTGAAAATAAATAGGGTTGTAAGTATGCAAATTAGTAAGAAAGTAGAAAAATCGAGATGTAGATTGTAGATTTTAAAAGTGAGGATGATATATGATATGTGAGGGCAAACCTCACTAGATCTTTTTTGCAATTATCCAGTCATTTATGTGATCTAATTAATTGCATTGGATTGGAACTTAGTAAATTTTTTGTAGACGATATGTTTGAGGCGGTTATCTCATGAAAATCACGACTTTTGCAAAAAAAAAAAAAATGACCATATGTTTGTCATGTTAGCACTTTCTTTGATAATACGTTGGATATTTGGTCAAAGCATATCAACCTTGAAGGAACTAAATTTGATGCTTTTGATGACTAGAATCAAAGTTCAATTATCTCAATTTGAAATCCATTAAAGTTTAGTGACCAATCGAACTTCACAAGACAAGCCCCCTAATCAAGTCCAGTGACATGGTGGAATTTGTCCTCCTTTCCGGATTGGCTAAATTTTGAAATATATTACGATAAATGATGTGCAATTTAAAATTTTGAATTCAATTCTTTGCATCCTCTTTCAACTCCATGCACCTTTAGCTCCAACCATTGTTGTTTTAGACATGCATATTTGCATGTCTGAGTTTTTGTACACCTTGAAAAATAATGGAGAAAAATTATGAAAAAGTTTATTACATTGAAGTTATCCTGAGGCCATTAGTCATTATCAAATGACGTAATGCAATACGTGTAGACATAATTGCGATAAGGCCAAAAAAAGAAGGGAAAAGAGCGGATAAAAAACTTTAAATAAAAAAGGGAAAATCAACGTACGCTTTGCAGTCTGCACAGTTCAACGTTCCCCATGTAAAACTTTAAAATCATAGTAGTGACGTATATTTATGGTTGATAATTTATTTTACTGATTTATTAATTTTAATTTAACAGCCGTTAAGTGTTGCGTAAGTCCTCATCCACGTGGCAGCCCCCACGGTCTTCTATGCAACCGGTGACCGACCCACCCCCAAGTCCGGCAAGTACAAATAAAATCGAATTTAAGTATTTAATAAGAGTGATTCAATTTTTAAAAAAATTCCAAATTATTTATTTTTTGTGAAATAAACGAATCTCAATGCTTTTACATTTATTGAACCTTTTTTTTTCAAAGGTAGATACTAAAGTTGGGCTTCATTCCCTAAAAAATCTTAACTCTAGTTTAATCCCAATTCTGTCTCAAATTTCATTTTTTTGTCTCTTCGAAAAGTCCTGTTACTCAAGCTCGAAAGTAAGCTGTTGGAGTAAAGAAAAATTTAAAACTTTCATTATAATCGCAAATCTATCCCAATGTCCAAAAGTTGCCACTAGTTCTTTAAAAATTATTAATATAGGAGCCAGTTGGAGGTTCATTATCAAGACCTACATGTTCACCAGCACCCTCACTTTCATGCGGAACTTCAGTAACCTCCCAATGTTGATAACTTCGAATAAATTGACATCGATTATAAAATTCCAAGTAGGTTAGGAATTATAGCGAAAGAATTGGGATTAAATTTAAAATCGAGAATTTTTTTCTTCCGAAAACAATAGGCCCTAAAGTTTCTTTTTACCTAGGGGTCATAGGACCTAAAATTGACATGCCATCTTTTTCACATGTTGATCAAGTTTAACATTTTTCCATCATCCAATTGATTTTGTTTGACATCAATGGGGAATGGGGAGTGGTGGGAGGGGCAATAACTTCAACCCAAGTCTCCACGCAAACGAGCCACGAAAGTACTGAAGAGAGAGAGAGAGAGAGAGATGGTGCGTCATTCTGTGGTACTTTCTTTCTGCATTTATACTCAAAGACGCCTCTTCATTGCGAAAGCGACTTAGGGTATGTCCTTGTATCCAACAAGCCTAATTTCCCCCCCTACTCCTCCCCATAGGAACTAGGGGTTATTGTACACACACATATTTTTCGGGACCAAGGTAATTTATTAGGAGCTCACATGAAAATTCAATTATCCTATGAATCACTTCGGTCGTGTCGGCGCTGACAGATTAATATGATTATTGAGTATGCTTATGTTTCAAATGTCGGGTCGTTACACTTGACATTAGCTCGTACCTAAGAAGCATGTACTTTTTATGATAGTATTGTGTAATCACTCGAGAGAGATAGTCATTAGAGACATGCTAAGCTTATCGAAAGCCGATTTTGCTCAATCGGTTTATTAAATGACGTGTTGGACCAAGAATGGGATCTGAATTAAGGGGATCGGATCTGATACCATAATCAAGAGATTATGGTAAAATCTGGTGTTTCTCCAAATAAAAAGGCCAGTCCATTGACTTGCTTGCCATTTGAAGAAAAAGTGGGGGTGGGTGGTAGCTATAAAGAGCCTTCATATTGCGCTCACCACCTCCTTCCTTTCAGGTCTCTCCTTCCTTCTCTCGCCTCTGTTCTCATTCCCCTGCTATTTTAGCACCTCCTCTGCTTCACTGCTTTGAAGCCGCTCTCGCCTCGCTCGGCAAGGAGAAGGAAGAAGGAAGAAGCAGAGAGAGAGAGAGAGAGAGAGAGAGAGAGAGAGTGATGGGGAATTGCCAGGCCATCGATGCGGCGACGCTGGTGATCCAGCACCCATGTGGGAAGGTGGACAAGCTGTACTGGCCCGTCTGCGCCGGGGAGATCATGAAGATGAACCCCGGCCACTACGTGGCCCTCCTCATCTCCACCGCCGTGTGCCCGCCGCCGCCGCCGCAGCAGCAGCAGCAGCAGCAGCAGCCGCATGGCAGCAACGCCGCTCACGCCAAGGAGAAATGCTCTGCCCCTGCCCCTGCCGCCAGCGCGGGGGCCGATAATAATTCCGTCCGCGTGACCCGCATTAAGCTTCTCCGGCCCACGGATACTCTTGCTCTTGGCCAAGTTTATAGGCTCATCACTGCCAAAGGTTCAAGTCACTACCTTCTCGCATCAGTCTTGTTTTGGTTTCTGAAATTGAGTTCGCCTAATGGGTTTTCTTCTCTCTCTCTCGCTCTCTGGCTTTAGCTGAATTGATGCTGAGTGGTTTCTATGTTTCTTGTTTTCCTGTTCTGCAGAGGTTATGAAGGTTTTATCGGCTAAGAAGCATGCAAAGATGAGGAAGGGGCAGCATGAGATCAGGGTGGAGCATGAAGAGAAGCTGTCTTCTTCTGGGCTGGAGATAATAGCACCTAGAAGATCTGATTCCTCTGACACGAGGAAAGAACACCAGGTAGAAATCTAAAAAAATTAAAAAAACAATGTCATCCCCTTCTTCGGTACACACATCGACAAAATATTTAACGAAAGAAAAGAAGAAACTTTTTCCGATTCCTGTTCAAAGTTTTGTTTTTTGTTCCTCCTCTGGCTGATGACTTCTGGGTACTAAGTTGTATGTGACTTGCGAAATTCTGGTTGAAGAAAGCTTCGAGTGAGAGTACTACAACTCAAGAAAAGTGTTAAAATTCGTTTTGTCCGTTCCTTTCTTTTGTCAATTGATCATCTTTGATGTAATTTCAGGTGGCGAGACATGACAGACACAGGCAGAAGACAATTACGGCGACAAGTAATTCAGCTGTCAACAAGCCAAGAACATGGCAACCCTCGTTAAAGAGCATCTCTGAGGCGGCAAGCTGAAGTTTTCTTCTGGATGTTTGACAGATATGATTGATGAGTCTTGTGGGTTCTGATAACTCTGCTATATGCACTCAACAAGTCTTTCTTCGAATAGTGGAAGTTCAAATGTTTCACAGAGGGGGGGAGAGAGAGAGTGTGTAAGAACTCATCTTGGAAGTGTTGATATTGGCCAAATCTTTGCTTGTATAGAGGGAAAAAGAAACGAAGGAGAAAGAGAATTGGAAGCAATCCCATGTAATCAATTTGCTGCTCTTCTTAATGAAATTTGGGCAGTATTACAATTGACCAAGATTGACTCAGAGCTTGGATGACATAATCTTCTGCTGTTCTGTACTTGTTCATTACTCTCCTCCTCAAGAGCCCTCTGATTTAAATTTTCTGATTCATGTCAGAAAGAGATTTTCTATTTTGGCCTTAATGCAAGAAAAATGCATAATTCTACCATCAGCCATCCCCACCATTTCCATGGGTGCAACTTATTTGATATTTCTGAAGCTCCACTGCATAATATTTGATGCAGAGAATGCATCTCCAGCACTCCAGCCAGGAAATAGCTTGTGAAAAAGAAGGCTGCAAATCTAACCCAACTTCGAGTTTGGATAATTATGCAACGGTACACGAAAACGAAAGCCAGTAAATTGCAAGAAGCAGAGTGATAAGAGGTCAAATCGTCCATTAAAAGAGCATAGTCAATAGTCCTCTTTAACGCCTTCATTTGAACGAAACTTTGGAGTTTGAAAGACCACCTACACCGAGGCATCATGTCAATAGCTGTACCATGTTTTACCGTAACTTGGGTGAAAATGATGAAAACAGGGGAAGTGTTCCTGTCGGTTTCATTTATAATTTCCATTTCCAGATGGGGTTTGGGACCAATGGGCATCCAAAGTTTTCTTGAAAAAGCCAACCTGAGCATTTGAGATCGATCCCCTATGCCTTAACCCTAGGGAGAGAGAATAATAGTGATTATTTGCTGTCCCTTCTTTCATAGCTCCATAATTGAATTGAATATTACCCTCGCCTAATCCTATCTGGGACCATTGTTTCTTCAACTCCATCATGCTCTAAATCACCGAATGTGCAGGAATTTTATTCTCTCTACAAGGGGAATTAGGTGAGCGATGTGATCTGAAGCACCAAACATGTCTCTTGAATAAAACAAAACCATGTTTTACAATTCTCAGCAGGTTCAAAAGGGATGACGGGTCATGTTTTTTTTCGCAGTTGAATCAAGTCATGCATTGCTTGCGACTTGCAAGCATGACTAGCGTGATGGCGCTGAAAAAAGGGGTTACTGGCTGGCTGTCCCTTTGTATCCTTCTAGCCTACAAGACTTACAAAAGTAAAAGTTGGAAGCCAGGGACAAAGGCTATTTGCGAGGGACAAAGTGCCTTTGTCACATGAGATATCACTCTCTCCCAAGCAACATGATTAGGGTCAAATGTTCCATGGCCAACACAAGGAGGAAGAAATCATTTGACCACTCCATGCTCTTTGTGGGCATGAAAAGAGAGCGGCTACCTTAAAATATACTTTCTTTTAATCATGGTTCAAGCCCTTTTTTGACTTCAGGACAGCCATCGGATGGCTGCTAATTATATTTGGCATGCCAGTGGTGGCAGAAAAAATTTGCTTCCCACCAATTAAAAGACCTGTAATGCCCCATCTTTTTTTAAAGTATACTCATGGAAGGCAGACTAATTTTACTGAAGACTGAAAAAAGAATTCCTTTTTCCGTCTTTTTTCGAAAGAAGAACATGGGTTAATTAGTTTCTTGCTTTTTCAAAGATATTTCTTTAAGGAGGCCAAAAAAAAAAGAAAAAGAAAAAAAAGAATCCTTCACTTCAGCGCCTTTTCAGTGAACAAAAAGGAATTATGGAGTTTATTAATGGAGGCTCTTGAATAGGCCAACCACAGCCAACTCACCTTACAAAAAACACTTGGGCAGAAAAGAAAATGAGAACTATGAGCATCACAAAACGTGGATCATAAAAAGAGTTCCAGATTCAGAAATCTTGCTAAGTGGGCCTTTAACCACTGGCGTTTTGCACCAACTTTTGTGTCATACATCCTGTAAAACTTTGTCTCCACTCTGAACAATCATTGAGAAAAACAAATCAGGGCTGATAAGTAGGGAAGGAAGCATATATACTTTGCTGTACTTTGATGGAGCTGGATGTGGTGTACATGTTCTCGCTGGTCAGGATCTCTCTCTCACATTATTATGGAGATAATTCCTAACGCTTTCCACAGAGCATTTCAATGACTCATGATTCTTGCTAGGTTTGAGTATGAAAACAAATTCGGTTTGAATTGACCTCTTCAAAAACTCGCTTCAGAGATCATCACTTTCATTGAAAGTAAATGCTTCGCAACCAACTTGCCATCCTTGCATTAAAATTATGAAAGAATAAGCAACCACCAAAAGTTATTGCAGCCCAGCAAATGGACTTTCAGATACAAAACAACCAGCTTTCCTTAAAAGTATTTGGCTTTGAGTTGTATAGCATTAACAAGAAATAACCTCCAAATTCCACATTCAAGATCACCAATTATCTTCTTTCGCCATTGTTATGTACAAGTAGAAACATTGAACGTGGGCGATTGAGACAGTTCAACACACAAATAGACTCCTTTCTTATCACCAGCAATTAAAGACCGATGGACAGCAAGCTCCGATAAAGGAGGGAGGATCTATGTGAGACGTGCCTAGGGAGGAAGTTGATAGATTTATTCGAGCAAAAGAAGAATCGATGCCAAATTAGCAGTTGAAGGTGACATGGTGCCCTCGGAGGCGGGGAACTGATAGCGACGGAACAGCCAGAAATGGTACCAAGATGAAATGAAATGATTTTGGAGTGCAATGGAAGCCATGTGAGTGAGGGTGGAGAGCAATATGCATGGACTGGGTTGATGTTACTCTTCCTCCCCCGCGATTGCCCACCTATTGTCCTCTCATTGGTGCTCGACCTTATCTAATAATGACTCACTCCAACTCTTTCCATGTCTCATTTCATAGGCAGGGAAGAAAAAGTTATTCTTATAGGCATAATTCAACATTCTCTCGATTCTTTGACCAAAGTCGAGGGACAGAATCCAACAAGGAGAAGAACAGATTCCCTTTGGCTAGAGTTCGGGAAGGTGATTTTGAAAGGTGGAAGTGGAGGGATGGGAGTGATCTATGCCAAGCAGCCAAGCTTGTGGGGCGACACAGAACGCACATTTCACCATCAACCTGACCTGACCTGCTTTTATGGGAGATGGATTTTCTCTGTATTTGACTGGAGGCTATTTGATTTTTTGTGGAGTGCAGAAATGTTTGGAATGGATTCATCACAAACAAACCATGTGTCATCTACCTTTTCTTCTATTAGGATGAAGGTAACATCAGTGAAACTACTTAATTCACGTGCCCTTTTTCGTTTTTCCTTCACCACCACCAGGCAATCCCAGTATGGTAACTGAATTTGCTGCTTAATCCTGCCTGGGTATCGGCGATGATCCTAGACAATCCAATTCATCCTTAATGACATTTGTTTTATGCACCGTTGCTGGAGATTAGCAATCCAAGTCCGTGTATGGCTGCATATGCAATACAAATTTTTCTAGCTGATATATGGTTTTAATACATGCAATGGTATCAATGCATAGCATACGAATGAAACAAAGGAAGAGGTTGCTAACAGATCTATGGGAGGGACAAGAAGCGAGAAGGTATCGACGAAGTCGAGTAATAGTGGGAATGTAAGAGTCTAATTTTCCAAATGCTTGACAAGTATTACATCAGAGCGAATGAAAACAAGAAATAGACAACCATCTTGAGTACAAGGATATGTCTCCGTTCTTTCCAATTTCCACGTAAAACCCACAAGAACAAAATCACACGAAAATTTGTTTTACCATGTTCACTCGAGAAACCGAGCAGCAAGTCTCCAGTGGTTAGCCATTCAGATTGCACGCTTGAAAAGTAAAACAAACTTGGTTGTCTCCATAAAATAGAAAATCAACACTTAACTTTTTTTTATGCCTTAGAACCGAATCCGCATCTTGCTGATAATCCATGGTTTTTGTCAAAGGAGACCGATAACTGCATTGACTTGACTGTCAAAGTATGACTACTCTGCCCCTAAATACTCTTTAGGCTGTTGTTTCTTCATGGCTGTCGAGCTGACTGAAGTTTCCTTTCTCCTTGAATAGCTGATTGTGGTGGTGCCTGCAGTAGAGACGGTGCTCGTGGGCTACATAGTTCGATGGACTGATTACGCAACCGCCGTGAGTACACCTGAAGCATGCTTTGTGATATGATGTGCCATCAACAGCCACCTGGCGAAGCAGCAGTCAGTTCATGAGCACTACTGAGGTTGATAAATTATTAGGTTAAACTCTGTTTGTGGACACACGAAGAGAGAGAGAGAGAGATAACTACTTATTAATAACATCTAGAGAAGTTTATCTTATCATATGATGAACTTGACTCCGATTCCAAATTAAATTTACACTAGATATGACAAAATAGACGCATGCGCCCACACACAAGCGCTACATCCGAAAGCAGTATCAGATTAGTAAAGTAAATAGTTTAGGAATATCGACAGATTCATGCTACATCAGATTAGTGCAGTAAGGATTATAGATGAGTAGGCCTTGCCGGTCTTTTCAATAACAAGAGGAATGTTGACATTAGGAGGCGCAAAGACTTGGCATGGCATAGATTGAAATTACAATGACAAAGGTTATATTGGCAGGAAGAGCTCCCCATAGATTTCTCCTAGATTTACCTTTTCGATGGGATAAACAGTCTTCTTGCAAGCAACACACTTGTCCTGAGTTCCGGCAAACATACTCGAGACTTTGGCATTACTTTGGCCCTGCACAAGTCCCGACGTTATTGGAAGCAACTTGTGGTGATACTACTGACATATAAATGGGACTAACATTCCAGAAACATCGTGAACAAAGAAAGTAAGTGGAAGATTAAAGCTTGAGGGGTACCTGCTCAGAAGATCTATTGACAGTTTTTGGAGTGCCTATGGAAGAACAATTTATCTGTAAGCATAAACGGGGCTAGAGCAGCAGGGATATGTGAATAGAAGGGAATAGAAGTCATCTTTGCGGATTACCTTCAAAACTTTTATCCAAGCTCCCAGTCATCTTAAAGAGCTGATTGAAATGCGGCTTGCAATATAATACACCCTCGAAAGAGCAATAGTTACTCAACTGCAGAATGCAGAAGCATAAGAGAGTTATAGAGATGTATCGCCAGCAACAAAATGCCTTCATGGGAGACAAATTACACACAATATCTTACAAACAGGATGATAATTCTCATACTGAAACTACAATTATCCGTATATGAAGACCCTAAACAATAAAACTAGGCAAAGGGATCACCTTCTAGTACCATGCATGCACTAGCAAAGACTGAACATGTCAAACCCATATAACAGATTAAATCATTTGAAAGAGTCTCATTAGCATGTGAAAGGTGGACAAGCAAGACCGTCTTTTCCATCATAATTAATAGACATGAATGAAAACTTCAACTCAAAGGGGTTGCTCGAGTACTCCACTAGTTACATAGAATGTATCAGGACAGAGGGACTGCTGCACTCAATTTGGATTAATTAGGTACTTGAAGAGCATTGAGACCTCATTGTCAACCCCTCCAAAGGAAGGAAAAACACAGAAGAAAGGGGACAATGTAGAATTCGTCTCCCTCTCACTCTCCCTCCTGGCGGTGTCCTTGACCAGGCAACACCAGACTAGAACCTTTCTCTCTTAAATCCTAAATCTTCATAAGGAAGATCAGATTACATATCATAATCTATAGATGATCGATTCTGCTTTTCATCACTTAGTTGTTTCTGGCAAATTGATTTAGCTTCAGAGCAGCAGGCAGCGTCATTAGTAGTAACAGATGACGCAAAAAATCAACCCATCATAATGCCTTCTCGTCTAATATGGCATCCCCAATTTTAAACACTACCCACATGACGTATCCAGATTCGATCAAAAGAACCTATCCGGTTTTGACTACCCCCTGAAGAAAGATACCTTCCACCTTCCGTCCAATCAATAAGTAGCGACAGAAGACTAGAGTGCTTTCAATTTTTTTTTTAAGGTGCTGTAGATGGAGAACAAGGTAGTCATGCATATGGACAAGCAAGACTTCTAAGAACCAAGAAATGCCACTAAGTAGTTAGCCATGGATGATGTTCAACGTAACTTCCATGTATCAAATAAACATGAAAGAACGAGCATTTACAACGCCAAAGACTAGATTAAGCAGATCCACACAAGCGTATCGATGGAATAGAATGAACAAGGGAGAAGAAGAAAAGATCGACCCAGAATGACCATCAACATAAAAAAGCCGGCTTGTAAATTCGCAAACCATGCCTTACACAAGAAACAGTTTTCCAGCAATGAAAGAACTTCATATTCCCAAACAAGAAGATCCATGAACAGCATAACACTACAAAAGCAATAAAACCAGAGAGAGAGAGACCTTGAGAGTGCCCTTGCAATGGTGGCATCTGAAGCAGGCCTTGTGGAAGACCTTGTTGTCAGCAGTGAGCTGATCGACTAGATACACGGTCTTGTCACAGGCCTTGCACTTCTGCTGCGTCCCTGCAAAGGCTGTCGCCATCTCCGATCACTACTCTCACAGGCTCTCTCCTCTCTGAACGAAGTGAATTCTCAATACAAAACCAAAAAAGGCTATCAAGAAACCAGATAAGACTCTTTTCTTGGTCACTTCCAGTCCTTCCCTATCTATCTAGACTCAGAAGAACACCAGTGGCATCGACAAACAAGCCACGGGTCACCGTTTGTTTTAGACTTTCGGACACAACAAAAGCAAAAAGAAAAACATAAATGATATCGTTCTTGATATATTTTGGGTGTCTATACTAGTGGACATTAAAGTAACTTCAAGTGGGGAAGATCAAATGCAGATGATATGATTAGTGGACTGAAATTTACGGAAATGCCTTCGTTCGACCGACTTACATTGATCCCCGTCATAATTCCGCTGTAATCACATGTGTCTTACTACAACTTTGATGTAAACTGATAACACAGAAATTTAAAGAAAATTTATCATTAGCAGGTGGATTTTGTTAGCATTTTCATTCGATGATCGGGACGTCTCCAAAGATCTAATTCCCAAGGAACCCGAGAGTGCCAATCACGCGCAAAATATTCGAACTTGTCAAATTTCAAAGTTCCGTTGGAATGCTTAATGAATAATCAAATAAATAAGACATTGCAATCCTCAATGGGTCGGTCATCCCTCCTGGTATGCAGCATCGATGTTTCGAACCTCGAATATTATTTTCTTAAGATTGTTTTAAGGGAATTCCTTAGCAAAGTCAGAAACCAATGGATATAGGCTTAATTGGCCGGATTATAGTACATGACACTTGAAAACAAAGTTGGGAAGTGGAGAGGCGAAGGGCGGTGATTCGGAGCAGATTACGTTGTTCTGTCTGCAAGTGATTCTCTCTGTCTTGGGGTCTTTGTGCTCATGCTTTTTCCCTTGTTGGCTGTATTATTCCCTTCTCTGGACAGCTAATACTTGGAGTGCATGCACGACGCGCTGCTCGCTTCCCCACTCCTAATCATTCTACCTGCCATTTCAAACAATGGAAAGAGAAGCTCGTGAAACATTGACAACAGCTCTTGTTGAAATGACCAAAATTTTCAAAAGTTCGTCCTCCTTGATTAGTGTTTTGGAAGTACTCGTTAACGTGATCTGCATATTTAGGGGAAATAATGCAAATAGCCTCCGAAGTCTAATCCGTTGTGCATTTGTAATGTCATCTTTGGATTTTGGTTTTGTTCAATATAGTTCTTGAAATATCCCGAAATATTCAATTTAATCACTAAACTTTTGATTTGTCCAATCTAGTACCTCGACTTTCCATAACAAAATCGATGGGCCATTCAATACTATTTACAAGTTTTCAGAATTACACTATTACCTAAACTTTAAAATTTTTTTTTTTTGAAAAATTTCAATCGATTTCTAAATCAACAAAAGAGATGCTATCTATTTATTACATTGTCACCTTTTTGGTCTTTATAAATATTACTATAATTCCATTTAAATATATTTTTAACTCATAATCTCCATAATAGTACAAAGTTGACCTCCTTTATTATAAAAATAAGTGTTTTTTTTTGTTAATTTAGAAAAAATTTAAATAAAATGACATGAGAATTTTTTTACTTATCTTTGAAAAGTCGAGAGATTAAATTCAAAAATCATATCGAACGAATTAAAAAGTTAAAGATAATATGTCAAAATTTAAGGATAATTCGTGCCGCGCTTTTCCGCATATTTATGATTTGTCTGTGCCAAAGTTCGGCGGGACCCAAGTTGAAAGGATAAAGCTTCTTTTGAGGAGATATGGTTGGTAGGACGCATGAATCACTCTTTTGAATTAGACAGCGCCCCATCGCCCATTGTTTTTCTCTAATTGGGGTGAGGGGCCTCATGGAACGGAATCTGACTTTATGTCTCTTCTCCGTCATTGTCCCTTTCGCTTTTCTTCCTCACCATAACCCGATGGAAAGAAAGATGAACTTTCTTTAGCGCCCACGCGCCTGCACACACTCTTCTTTAGTACCGACGACACTCGACACCCGACACGATCTCAACAATTTCCTGCTACTTAAGGCAATGAGGTGAAACATCAGACATGGCATCGTTCTCTTCCCCTGTTTCACAACAGTCGATGATAAAGGGAACCACAAAGATCGGGTGCGAAAGGGCGACAGAGTTGAATGCGCCCTGAGAAGATGTTCTGCAAAACCGGTTCATGTGAAACCAACCTGTTCAAATGATCCCCGCATAATCAAAGAAACTACATGTTTTTGATCCAGCTTCGACCAAAGATGCAAATATGTTGATGCTTGCATCAGCCTGCTCATGCACTGCAATAGCGGTTTCTTTATTGAAGGACGAAAGTTTCCACGTTAGATAGTGTCAAGGACAAGAGGTAAATTACTCCTAGGAGTGCACCGACTCGAGGAATAAGGCAAGTGCAGTAGGTAATTTTCCTCTTGCTTCTCGCTAGGCAACCCTCACTCAAATCACCTTACTCCAAAGAGAAACAAAGGAAACAGTCATGTATCAATTGTGCACTCTCTCCATTTGCCATCCGAAGAGTTTCTTATCTTGCAAACCAAGCTAAGTTGGGCAATCTAACCTTTCACGACAGAAAAAATGTGCTCCATCCAATAAAACGAGATATGGAAGGGGAGATACAAAACTTCAAATTGAGGAGCATTTCTGTCCTGCTTATTGGCCACTGTTCTCCCAAACTAAGGCTAAACAAACATACAAGGAACACTTGGCTAAGCACTTTCACCAGAGGCACTCCCCTGTTTTCGAGCTTCTTCTCGCATCACCGCTTTCACATAGATCTCATAGCAACATCCTGAAACATTATACAGCATGAAATGCATCAGAGCTGTAACATTACCCAAAGAAAATAGAACTCTATTCCACACAATATGGCACATTGTCCATTGACGATGGTACTCTCCATATGTGAAGTTCTAATTTCCATTTAAAATAATGCCAAAATTGAGAATCTATCATATAAAGATGCACATGAGTCAATATCAGTAGCATTTTAACACTAGAAAGCGCATCATGATGAAAAACTAAAGTAAAACCAAATTGCAAAACAAGAAACTTTATCATTTAAAATTAGAACACAAAGATATGAAATGTGGCAATGAGCAAGGAAACAAACTTAGAGTAATACCTCACGCATTGACTTATCAATTGTAGCATGTTTCAAGAAAAAGAATGATTTGAGAGAGTTTTAATCAGAGACTCGGATTTGGGGTAGGCAAAGCTTTCAAAAGGAAGGGATTTCGAATCTGTGATCAATTGTCCACATCTTCAACCCCCAATAACTAAACCAGTTGGCCAGTCTCAGAGGCATTGTTATGATTCTAGGGACTTTGTGTCAAACTACTCAATATAACATAAGTACCATGGTAGAACCATTGTTGTCAGCCTCTTTAAGTATGTTATTTAAAAGACAATTAAAGCACGATAATCATAAGCTTCATCTAAGTACTGGCTCAGCATAATTGCCCTAAAAAGGTGCAAATCAGTGGTGATGCTGCAAAAAGCTCTCGGACAAATTTGCAATAACACATGCTAATACCGGTGAAGTTGCAAAGTATTAGTCTGTACGATGGAACTCATAGAAGACCATCCAAATACAACCTTAGTCAACATGCAACAAAAGCAAAGTCAGCAGTTTTTCAAGGAAATTATTGAAGTGGAAAGATAGAAAAGTACTCCACCAGAGAGTACTACGACCATTATGAGATGATTGTGCTAAAAAGCATTTTCTAACAAAACAAGATTACAGCAAGGTTCCCTCTTTGAAAAGCAAAGACAATTTAGGAATCAGTTAAAAAGTCCAAGTATCCCAACTTGCCAAAGGTAATGATATAAAACGTTAAGATCAAGCATGGATAACAATATCAAGAAGATTGTTCAATCCAAATCATAGCAACTAAAAGCATACCAGCAACGACAACAATCGTGAGGACATCTCCAATTCTTTTCAACTGCTTAACGCCCTTCTTATGCGACTTGAAACGGCTTAGAATTGGATCTGGTGCCAGAAGCTGCAATTCGCAGTCGGACAAATTACATAAGTCCATAATCAAAGAGCCAAAAAGAATCATAATCAAGCACACGCTCTAAGCCGGTTGACCGGAAGAAGGGTACATGTCATAGAACAGACCAATCCGCTGGAAAGCACTAAGTAGATTTTTAAATCTTTATTAGCCTTGTTGCAATGCATCTATCTACCCTCAGCCCGACACCAGGACTGTGGCGACGTTTGAGACAGGATAAAAAGATCAAAAAATCTCAAAGCTATTCGAAACCTACAGCGCAAAAAGCACACCATAAAAGCTGAGAACAGAACCACGGCATGCATAAAAGAGAACAGTCTCAGCAATTCATTCATTCATCGGACCAAGTAAAACTAACCAAAGCCTTCCACCAAAACTCCAGAAGACCAATCAACCAATCCGAGCTAACCAAAAAAACAACAGCAATCATCTAATCCAAGGTAATTATCGCGCCATGAGATTTTGTACAATCACTGCCGACTGTTTTAAAAACTGTTCAATATTTAATTACTCTTAACACTTCCACTCACGCTGGTCTTTTGCCTAGCGCAATCCGCCCTTCAAGAATCTCGCGCGTTGACATCCGAACACGGATTACTCCGAGAAATCAGACCGAAACGCACGCTTGGGAAAGCAACGGAAAGAGAGCAGCAGCAACGACAGACGGGGGAAGAGAGAATCTCACCGCTTTCTCGCGAGCCCCCGGCTCGACGTGGAATCCGCGGCGCGGCGGCAGCGGGAGCGCGCCCTCCGTCCTCTGAACCGGCGGCGGCACGCGTTCGGAATCGAGAAGAAGGAAAAAAAAAAAAAAAACCACAAAAGAGTGAGCGGAGAATCGAGCGACGTTAGATACGACGCGCCGGAGAGAACCGAGGCGCCGATCGGAGCGACGGGAAGGACCGGAAAACGACGGAGCCGGCTCGATCGGAGGTACCTGAGGATGAGATCGGAGGTGAGAGAGGACGGCGCCGGTTCGGTTGAGCAGGGACGCCATGGAAGCTCAACGCTGCGAGCTCAGTCGAACGAAGGAGAGAGAGAGAGGGGGGGAGGGGGAGAGAGTTGTGCTGCGACTCGCAACCGAGTTGAAGCCGTGCGCTTTTCCAATGGTGCCCTCGCGCTCCCGCTCTATTACCGACTTTGCCCCGCACGACGTCGTTTTCTCCCCAGCAGGAGTGTGCAAAAAAATTTAGCATCGTCCAGACCGCCCGAAACTTGACTGGACAAAATCGGAAGCAACGGTTCAGTTCTCGTTCCAATAATTAAAATTAGTGGATATCGGTCCGATTTTCGGTTTTGGGTATGAAATTGTCTACCTGCCTATTCGGACCGGATCGATAATATATAAAGATGTATATTTAGTTTTTAATAAAAATTTTCAATAAAAAAATTAAGAAAAATAAAAATCCTAAAATTCCTAATTTGAATCTTAACATTTATCGTTTTACTAATCTTACAATTAAGAATAGCGAATTTCTTGGTTCTTTTGCCTTACTTTGGCTTGCTAAACAATAGTACACTGAATGTGTAAAGTTTGGTGAGACTAATTTCATGGACTCATTAAAAAATCGGATCAGATTTGAGTACGTGAAACTTGATGAGATCGATTTCATAAACCCATATAGGAACAGATCAAACCAACGATTGGATTTGCGGGTGAATTCATGGAATTAATGAATGGACTTCTTAACGGGTGATTTCCGATTATAGGTGACCATGTTAACCCCCTACTTGCCAATGGACAGCAAACGTGGCTGCAAAATGCGGGTGAAGCGGAGATCGCCACGCGTGCGATGGGCGGCTTTACGAGGAACAACCGTCTCTCGCTTCTGCCCGAAATCTTGGCTTTCTTTGCGCCACGATCGCGATACCACGAACTGGAATATTTTGTCGATCCGACGACAACCTCTCGCCCGCCGCCGTCGAGAAGGAACCGAGAATGGCCTTGAGAGTAGCCGCGGCCGTGTGCATTGGGAGGCACAAGAACGCTCCTTTGAGCTTGATTTCGGTACCCAATCGCCTGCTCCGAAGATCCCCACCGGGATTCGGTTCGCCTCTGCAACACCAAGCTGGTGAGCTCTGGATTCTCTCTCTCTCTCTCTCTCTCTCTCCATCTCTGTTTTATGGGTAGCCTGTGACGTGCAGCTTTAAAGCATGCTGTTCTGGTTTTGTTTTGGGTGTTGGTTTATGTCTTCAAGTTCTGGGTTGGTTCTTGATTTGCATTTTGTCATGTTTTCTGGGTACGTGCTGCTCGGCTGACAATATGCTGTTCTGGCTTTGTTTTCTGTGTTGGTTTATGTTTTCAAGTTATGGGTTGGTTCTTGATTTGTGATTCGTCGTATTTCATGCGTACGTGCTCCTCGGCTGACGATGTTCGGATAAAGATGAAGACGGAAGAGGATGACTTTTCTGAGTTTTAATCCCTGTTTCGCTGTTTTTCAGGAAGATCTGTTCGGGCAATTCAAGGAGCTACTGCAGAGCCGGTTGCTCCCAAGAAAGAAGATGAACGGCAGTCGCCTCAGGATTGGAAGATCAAAATGCTCTACGATGGGGATTGCCCACTTTGCATGCGCGAGGTCTTTATCGGATGATATCATCAGGGATATATTGTTGGTGACAGGGAAGCTATAGGTTGAGTTGTTCTTCTAATTTTGGGCGGTTGTTTTCTGTGTCTTACAGGTTGATATGCTGAGAGAGAGGAATAAGCAGTATGGTACAATAAAGTTTGTCGACATTGGCTCGGCTGAATATTCGCCAGAGGAAAACCAGGGCCTTGATTACAAAACGGTATCAGACTGAACTATGCTATTCAGGCCTTCACTCTTATATCTTCCCTGCATCATTATGTTTAAAAAAGAAAACTTTTACATTGTTATTTAGACACCCAAATTGAGTGGCTAATCAATAATGCGCAGAAATTAGCTGACTTATAATTTTCTGCTTCTGCCATTTCCCAGCCATTTGATAGCATAACAGATTGAAGTTCTAGCAATCTTCTTTCCGCGTTCTCTGTGTATTGAGAGACTATAAAAGGATTTTCACGGTATTTGTTGCTCATGAAAGTTCCATCTTAAATTAGTTATGGGCCTATGCCACTGACTTGCTTGTTGAATTGAAAAATTCAAATTTCGTAAAGTCATTCATCTTGAAACCATCGCGGCTTTTGAAGGAGAAAAGAGATAATGTAATATTTGAAAATAGACTTGCTATTCAACTTTCAGCACTGAATTATCAAGATTTGCTTCCTTTTTCTTCAGGTTATGGGGAGGATCCATGCAATTCTTTCAGATGGAACTGTTGTGACTGATGTGGAAGTATGATCCTCTCAGAATCTTCATGCTAAGTCACAGTTGTCAAGCATTTGTTGGTTTAAATTGTTTTGGCTTCTCATGAGTTGATAGTTATCTACCCTCACAAAGAAAACATGTATATACTAAAAAACTACAGTTAATTATAATTTCATTGGAAAAGTAAAAGAAGGAAAGGACTGCAATAACAAGCCAATGTTTAGTGAAGGGCTTTTCATGTCATTGGACCTCTTCTTATAGACATACAGTCTTTCAGCATGGACATATGTGCCTTTTTCAGTGATTTCTGCCACTTTTGCAGGCATTTAGAAGACTTTATGAACAAGTTGGTCTTGGATGGATTTATGCCATTACCAAGTATGAACCGGTAGGTTCTCTTCAGTTTGCTCATCATGTATTTCCAAAAGTTATACTAAGTTGATATGCTGCAAAACTCTGCATTTCTGTGCTTAATTTACATGCTTTCTTTTCATAGATCGCAACCATAGCTGACGCAGTTTATAAAGTTTGGGCTAAATATCGTCTGCAAGTTACTGGTAAGTTCTCTTTTAAGTAAATTGTGAAAACTCCACATGTCCTAAGAACAATTTGGACTTTTAAATGAGTTTGTCTCGTAACAAAATAGTCAGGTACTTGCTCATTCGTATATAATCAACCTCATTGCTGGTCTTTCTTTGATGTAACTGATTTGCTGCAACTAAAAGTAACATGCCTGAGAAGTAAAAGTTTTCTGCAGTCCAACAGCTTATATCTACTTTGTGATTATCCCATTTTGCACGTCATTTTGATCTACAGAAAGTTTCCTGTTTGGTTAAACATGCCATCATGCTTTCTTGTAATTTTCTGTGACGTAAGGTTACGTTAGCAGTAAGGACTATGCTTTCCTTCATCTAATTCTGGCGTCAGCGGCGGCTAGCATGCTGCCTGCAAAGCTTCTGCCTTTGCCCTATGCACTTTGCTTCAGATTGGTATAGTCAATTCAATGGTAAATAAGATAACGCTTGGGTTTAGTGATTCATGGACCTGTGTTTTTGTCAGGGCGTCCACCACTAGAAGAAATACTGGAAGCACGAAAGAGAAAGGTAGGACCCCTATAGTGATGTGGACGCTCTCTCTCTCTCTCTCTCTCTCTCTCTCTCTCTGTGTTGTGTTTGACTGCTGGTGAAATTCACATGCAAAGATATCTTTTGGTCATTTTTGACCCACGCCTCTAAACTCTGGTAAGTACTGCGTGCTGTACTGATTAAATCACCCTTTTGGTTGTTATGATTAAAATTCTTATCATTTCATTTCTTGAATTTGGACTTTTGACTCTTGATTACCTCTTCGTCTTAAAGATGTTAACCATTTGGGTAATTCGTTACTAGCAGGGGAGCATCACCTATCTCTGACATAGTAGCACCTACTCACTGAGCCTCAAATGATGGGACATTGTTTTGGGGTATCTAGCATTTATGTCTATTTATAGAAAAGCTCCCAGTTGTTTGAGCTTGTTTTCTGCTGAACCTAACTGGACAATATGAGCAATGGTTTATCTTACTAAAGATTGCGGATTGAAACTGAAATTCATGGTATGTTAGTGACATGTAGTCATTCTTTAGGCGTCAAAAAAGAAATCGCGTGACCATACTTAAGAGATTCTAGTGCAGCTTTCTGAAGTAAGTGGATCCTGATCGGTGTGCTTGGTTATTTGATACCTTTGCAGGGTGAAATGTGTAATGATGGTGACAAATGTAAGATGTGAACCTTCGGCGAAGGTTAAGTTTTTTATACTGGGGAGAGGAGCTCCATTTGTTGCTTTTGTAATGAAATTCTGTTTCCTGAAATAGCCTTTGTATATTGACGTGCGTTGAATAGCCCAATTATAGGAAGATTACATTGTCCCCTTTTGTAACACGAAAATCTCTGGTCTGTGGAAGTGATAACTGACCATGAGTAAATGGCTCCATGAAATGCCATCTCCAATCTTGTGCACAGCATAGTTTGTTTAGATTGTTCTCTTTGACACGTACCATTCAGATGTTTGCACAAAGACTTGAACTTACCTAGCACATTCTTCTTCTTTTTCTTCTTTTCGCAAGAAACTTGCCTCGGTTTCCCTGCATCGACGATTAGTGTAGAATTTCATATCTCGATATATGCTACATATCGGCAGGAATCGTAGTTGCTTACTATTCCCCAACTCTTTGGTCAAGCGAAATACCAGATGTACAACAACAAAAAGCGAAAGAAACACCATAAGATTCTGTACACAAATCACCCATTGATCGTTTATTTTGAGTTTTTGAGAAGCTGCAAATATTAGACAGCAGCTTGTCCGCAAATTATAGCGGCTCCAGCTAAGCCAGCATTTCTGCTGATGACCATGTAGGATTTGCATCCGGAAGAAGAATTAAAGGCCATAAGTCCTGTACATTTGCTAACGCACCCGAGCCATTGCACTTTAAAACAGCAGCTTCTAATAAGCTCCTATCACACGGTATATGACTATATCTAGGAAAACTTTCTGAATCCTCATAATATCTCTTGAATTCCAGGTGCAGCGCCCGGTTTTCTATGGAGCACTAGTTTTCTTACAAAGACCCACCTGAAAACATTGAAAAGCTTTCTCCATCTCCTCTGAGCTTTGTCAGTGGCATCAGATGGACGCTGTGGACGAGAAATGTCCTCTGAGCATTCTTTGTCGAAAAACGGAAGGTGTTCCTCAAGAAAACTTTGGCTCAACGACCCAGGATCATGAATCGACCTGTCGACGATTAGACCAGAGATGGTTGGAGAATAATTGAATCTAAAATCCATATCGTCTAAGGAATCAAAGGAATAATCATCCACGGTAAAGATGGATGATGACACGGTATTTGGTGAAGACATGTGGCGCTGTGCATAATCAGATCCACCAATCTGATTCCTCTTCGAATTCCTTAAACTACCAGAACTGGAGGTCCCAGGTGAGCTCGGGCTGCAAAGATCACTGTTTGGATTCAAAAGCCCAGTTGAACAAGGTTCATCACCATAAGCGACTACGTCGTCCCAGTGTTGCCGTGCGGATATTACCATGTTGTTGCCGTCAGCCTGATTGAAGATATATACGTCATAAGAGATTGATGACAACTATTAGAAGTACTAGAATAGCCAGAAATGCGCACCTTTTCAGCTTCAGATAGCTTCTCCGAGGGAATATATTTATCATCGGAAAGCAATCCCATAACTTGCCCTCCGATGTTGAAGAGAACGCCAGCCTTTGGTTCTGAGGAAGGAGGGCGGTAAAAGTATATTGTCTGGTCCAGAGAACAAGTTCGGGCGTGCTCAAAAGTAACTTCCCACATTTTACGAGACATACCAGCACCAAGAATCTGCAGATGTCAGGAGATCTTCTGCTTAAACAATTGTAGTTTTCAAGAGATGAAATGAATCATCTCTGAATGACTCATTACAAATCAGTCCAAAGTTGAAACCATCTAAACTGGTATTGCTAAAAAACCCAAGGGCTCGTTAGGACGACTAAGTAAACAGAAAGCGAAGTTATTTTGAAGCAAGTAGATACCGAATTTCTGTCAAATAAAAAGGCATGGTGTCTGAAATAAGAAGTATGCCTGAGCTAAGAGACACTATTGCCTCCACATGACATTTCTTAGAAGGAGGCCATGAGTTCACACTGTTGAACATGTCTCGTACACTGATAGTGCACCCTTAAGGCAGATGCTCAATGCCCAATGAGAACAACCTTTCAAAATGTTAATCGAGGTGAAAGAGATCAATTACACTTCGGAGCCTTGAAGGATCAACAGATAGTAGGATCAAGAAATCTTTCACAGTGTTGACATTAGCCTCACTAAGACGCTTATGAAAAGCTCCATCTTTCCCAATCTTCTCTAATCTCCACACATCGTCTGACAGAGTGGGAGGATAATGCTTCTTGTACACTGCAAGCAGAAAACAGAGTTCAGGAGCAAGTCTTAAAATTTTGTCGTTGCCTCTACAGCACAGAATAATCTGGGTGTAGAAAAGTTGTAATATCAAATTCCCAACTCATGAAATTAAAGATATCGCGGATACTAGTAAGAAGGCTATGCCTTGCTGATAACAATATTCCAATTTGGATGAAAAGGCAGAAGCTGATATCAGACTAGCAATGCAGAAAAGTCAAATCAAATAAAAGGAATATCAAACATACTTGAGATATATAACATGACAACAGGAGTATGAATGAAAAGTATGGCAAGGGTAAGCTCTTTTATGCTCCTAAAAGTATGGTTATTTGCGCATGATAGCATGGAAGACCCGAGGAATTGGGATAAAAATGATCAAAATGAAAAAAAAAAAAAAAAAGAAAAAAAAAAAGAAATACATAGCACTAAATGATGATGTCAAACACCTTGATAAATGACAGCCAGATGACCTGACATAATATGAACTCACATTCTCCCCGGTGATCCTTGACCACAATAGAATCTGTTGTTGCTTCCCTTATCCTAGTCTCTTCAAATTTATCCATTACTCTCGCCCCAAGTCTGAACCTGCGGCTCCTCGTCCAGCTTGAGTTATCTGAAAAGGCGATTTCACCAACTAAGCCGACTCCGTCTTTGAGTTTCACAACTCCATCCCCTGTAAGAAGGGGTCTCTTTCCTTCCCTCTCTCTAACGATATTATTCTCAAATTCTTCAGCTGTCCACTTGCTGCCTTCATCTCCATCAAAATCTCCCTCAAGAACTACAATTTCCACATTGGCAGATGATTCAGGGCCAGTATCAACAATTCGCCGAGTAAAACCATCCACTAGAGCTACCTTCATCTTAGAACCATCATCACCCTCAAGTCGAGCACCAGTAAATAATGGAAGAGAGACACCATTTAAAAATTGTAACTGTAAGCTCCTTGATTCAGAAGGATGCACCTCTTTCCCGTAACTCCTGCAATAAGTATATGAATTTATTAAGACTTTACAAGCTTTGAGCCCAAGTATTTTCTCATTCCTTTCATTTCATTTGAATCAATAGATATCTATTTTGATGGAATAGCAAGAAATTTTTACCTTCTCATTGCAGTAAAATGATTTGCCAGAGCAACCTCGATTTCCTCCTTTACCTGTAATGACTTGATGTCAACAACATATACTTCTCATAAAGCAGGCAGTGATGTCATGAAAATGTACGTGATGGAAACTGGGAAATATGGAATCTAACGAATAATAAAGAACATAGGCTACATCCTATGTGAAAGCGTTAGCAATGGACCCTTAGGCAGCACTTTAAGCATTAACACCATCTCACAACAAGTCCTTGCATGCAAGACATATTTTCAAGTTCCCTAAACAATATTTATGTTGAAGCCACCTACATAAAAGATCCAAGCAACTCACATCCACCTACAACTTTGGGGCTAATTTATGAGGGCAATGAACACATATACAAAAGAATTTGTGAGAACCAGCTCCATACATAGCAAAAAAGATCTACCGGATCATAACAAGTATTCATATAAAAGCAGTTTCTCATCTTCATAGCTAGTACTTCCGACTTTTGATTTCTGTCTTTCCAGGGTTTTGTTGAGATATGTAGCCTAAATTTTTCGGAAAACAAAAATCTTCAATTCTGTTTTCTAAGGTTGGATTACCACTATAATACTTGTAAGACTATGTAAGACAATAAAAAGACAACTCCTCTCGTATCCCTTCAGTGAGAAAGACAAATGATTTGACGATAAGACTGTCCTAAAAATCTAATGTGTTACTCTTATTAGGCTAGGCAGACTGCACAAAATGACAGCAGCTATCATATATGCGAAGTCAATTTGTTCGAGGAGCAAGCTAATTGGAAAGACAAGAGGGGCTGAATAAAGCAGGTCAGATCAAACCAACCCAAAGGCAGAACAAAAACAACTCGTGCTTCAATCACAGGATATCTCGGAATGGCAACTCACATATTTACCTCGTCGGCGCAATCTAAGAAGGTGCTTACCACTCTTCGAACCAAAGGCTCCAAAAAATTCTGGAAATCCTGGATGCGCTGCTTCCTCAGTACTTCCAAAATAACACTGTACACAATCAAGTTTACAAATCAGTATCTCAGCCAAGTATATCAAACGAGGACAGTATTCTTAAACTAGGCCGTTCCTCCAATTGCAGGATTGGCCGAGAATCGAGCTGGAATCATCTTTCACTTCCTCATTCTATCATTCGAAGCACACAAAAAATTCCAATCATCCGGAACCATCTTTAAGCAACCGAGCACAGAAGTCAAATAGCAATCCGCTAGTTGACCATCACGCCTTGCCGTGAAAGCAACAAACAAGAGCATGCGCAGCTTCTACTGATTAAACAAAGAACACAAACAATCCGACAATCCGCCGCCGATTGATATCTTCCATTAGCACAGACCAAGGTTTCACACCACCGGTCGAGGCTTATCCAAACAGAGACAGATTCCCGAGACGAAGCTAAAAAAAAAAAAAAGCAAGAAGAAGGAGGCGAAGATTCCACTCACTGCTTCAAAGTGAAGAACCGACGTCGCTTGTCCTGGGGGCTATGAGCGCAGTCCTCCTTCTGCCGCTTCTGCGACATCAGTCCGACGGAGAAAACACGCGACGGAGGACGGTGAGCGAGCGAGCGAGCGAGCGCGTGCGATGAAGAAGAAGCGGCGGTGGTCGACGGCGGCCGCGGGCCGCGGGGTCAATCGTGCTCCACGTCGTCGGCGCTGCGGCCCCGCTAGCCATTGTCGGCGTCCAACCGCCGCCGCCGAGGCTGCGCCGCCCCGTCCCGGCGAGGCCCGGCGATCATCTCTTCCGTCGAGGGAGAGGAGCGCGTCGATGGAGGGAGGAGATCTCGCGGGGGACCGAGCTCTGGCCGGGAGGAGGAGGAGGAGGAGGAAGCGCGTGGGAGGAAGGGACGACGGAGGAGCGCGTGGTGGGGTCGGGAGAAAGCGCGTTTCGGCAACAGGTCTAAGGAGACAAAGGAGACAAAAGGAGAAAGGCGAGAAGCTCGAAGAATTTTCCGAGCGGTGGGGGCCCATCGAGACCGTTGCTTTTCCCTAGAAAGCAAAGGGTGGCCGTTGGATTCGCAGGGCCGAAAGTAGCGGGGCCCAGCTTTTATGAGCCTTGGACTAGACGTTCCCTTCTTCGAGAATGAATAATTTAAAATAATATTTTCGTGTCCCCTGAAAAGATATGAACTTTTGACAATATTGAAAGATAACCTCATTGATTTTTTTATTTTAAATTATATAAGTAACTATTTAAAAAAAAATCAAATTATTTATTTTGCGTAATGACTTTTTTTCAATCAATAAAATTTCATTTAAAGAAAAATAAACATAAATGATTAATAAACGATATATACAATATAATCCATGAATTTTTAATTTATTTAATATTATCCTTTAAATTTTAGTACATATTCAACTTAATCCCCAAATTACATGAAAATGCTTCAATGTATAACTTATGAACTAAATCGAGTCATTAATCATATTAAACAAACTAAAATTCAAGGACTTCTTTGTACATTTAACCAAAATTCAATAAATAAGAATTCAGAAATCCAATTATACAATAAGCCAAATATAAAGTAACTATTTTTGTCATTGTCTCACCATTCAATCAGCACAACTCCATAGTCAAAGTCAAGGCCAGATTCTCACCCCACCCAAGAGGGGTTGTCTTGTAAAGGACGAATTTACCTGGCCAGCACGTAACTCCACTCAAGAGAGATGCTTTTTGCATCACCAACCCCATTGCATCACGTCCACGCAACGAGCATCAATGAACTGACACTGCAGTGTCTTAAACGCCCTTCCAACTTCAAACATGTAGAAAAGCGTCATCAGCAATCATCTTCGAAATTAACTGTTCCTTCTCATTACGGTACAAGGATTAGAGGGGGAGATACATAAGGATCCCGCCAAACATACTTCTATTTCAACTCCTAATCTAGTTGACGGCTAACTTCTAACAGTGAAAGAATCCCGTGTGTTTCTGTGAGTCGAACCATCTGTGTAGCGCCAGCCTCTGATTAATGCTCCGTGGGGACGAAAAAGAATTTCGCAATGTACACAAGGTATCACAAGGACAGCCAGAGCCCACAGTAGCCTGCCATGCTGCATGATCTCCGTCTACAAGTGCTGGAGTCGATGCCACACTCTTCATCGGTCGAACACCTGTGGCTGTCCCAAGCATCGGGGACGTGACAAGCGCTCTCCATTCTCTGTCCATGCGAAGGGGTGCTTGATGCAGGACAGAGTCGCAAAGACATGGCACTTGCTCGTCTAGTTCGCTTGTCCGCCTGCTTAAGCCAAAGACGCACGAGATTACATTGATTTGACACTTTCTAAGACTCGGGAACGGGGGAACACAAAGGGGCAAGGACCATGAGGTTTGATCAGCCGGGAAGTACCAAAAAGCTAAAGGAAGTAAGAAACAGCAACTTATGAATTGAACAGATCATGATTAATAAAGGGCCAGTTTTGTTTTCGGCTATATAAGGAGAGATGAGCACCTCGACAAAGGTCCAGTTGGAAGGAATGAAGGTCTCCGGAAGCCTCTCTTGCCAATCTCTCGTTACAGGAAGAGGGTGACCCTCTGTTGTGAATACATAGTTCTGATTGACCAAAAACTGATCATCAAAGAGAAGATACAAATACTTGCACCTGCAGAAAATTCAAGCGGAACTTCAGCATATGCTAGTCTAATGGGAGCATATGCATTGAAAAGGCTGCCTTACGTTTCAGCAAGAAAGAAACTATGCTGATGATCTTCCAGTTGCATCGTTGTTACGTCCCTGACGCTCGCAAATCCTCCTTCTACTTTGGTATATTGATTAAGGGAATTAACCATTGACTCACCCACTTCTATGTACCATGGATCTAATAACATGCCAAATAATTACGGGATTAGGAGAAAGATGTAGAAAGTGCAAAAGGTTACCAAATAGACGTGCAAACACTTTTACACAATCAATGGAAACTGAGACCAGCAGATTAACTACGCTTTCAGGACGTGCAAGAATATACTTAAGCACCTCTTCCTCGTATATCACAGTAAAAGTTCGCATGATAACTGATGAATCACAGCCGGTGGTATCTAATACTCAAGCATTTCAGGTTATGTTTTGCTTGCTCTAGCTGAATAGGAAAGTTTCGAGCTGAAGTTGGTTTATTTAACAAATCAAGAGAAGATACGAATCATCCAGCCAACTCACCACGTCAAGTTGAAAGTAAGATGACACCAATATTACTGACCTTTCGTTGCTTGATATAAGTAGAATGTGGACTCGGCCAATTCAGGGCGGAGAGGATAGTACTTCTCTGTTGGATGAACCATTTGATGATCAAGCAAGTACCTCTCTGGTATGACCCCAAACTTCTTCCACACATGAACAAATTCACGGTGTGTTGAATTTGCAGCAGCAACATCCCCAACAAGAACCTAATTATGTTAGAGTATCATTTGGGATTATGAACGCTCCTGAAGCTTGAAACCATAGTTCCCTATAGGACATAGCTTACTTGCCTGTAACCCAGGCCAAAATGCTTGAAGGCTTGTCAGCTGCCAGTAAGTTGCTTTTCCCGTTCTCATGTCAGCTTCATGATACCTATTTAGACAATGAACAGATCATTCCATTTTTATCACCATAAGTCAACTTAAAGCTAGTAACCATATATTAGTCCATTTTGTTTTCGGTGGTAAAATACAAGCATATCCATACTGAATGCTGCCATGTCTAACTCCTTCAGCAGCCAGACAAAATCCAGTTCACATGTGCTTAAGGCCTCTAATTTCTTTAATAAGTCTATAGTAAACTATTTCTTGCATGATGTCATGTGAAAAAATGCCAGTGAGAGTAGAAACAAGAAGAGTTAGAGTAAATTCACTAAATTCCTCTAGAGCAGTTTCCTTACAAAGTGAAGTGTAGGGAGGGCATAATCATGAAAGTGCCCACAAAATCTGACATACCGATTATCTTCAATTAGTAAATGATGAAGGACCTCTCGATTCTACATGTGTACAAAGAGCACGAGAATGCTTCACTATCAACAACTTTCCACCAGAGCAAAGCTAGTATGCCTGGATATTTGACCAGGCGGAAATATAAATAGAATATCAACGGCGAAATAAAAGTGCCCATCGTACCAAGGACCATGTCTGAAGTATTTCTGTACGGCAAGATAAGCGGAGTGAAACATTCTCCAGTAGTCCTCCTTCCCAAATAAAATATAAGCTTTGAATAAATACTCGTAGAAGGAATCAACTCCTGCAAGATTATACAGAAGCAAAGATCAGAAGCATTAGGGTCGTCGTGCAAGCACCTAAATACTTCAAATTACATGATTAATGAGGTAATAAAGGTGCTTCTTCAACAAATCTAATTAACAAATAGACACGGCACCTTAATTTACACAAGTACAGAGAGACCAATACCAGCCCCAATCCCAGAGGAATACTCGATCCATTCTCCCATTTCCACATCTAGAGTTGTCCCCAGTAAATTTAAGGAACTCCTCATGCTCCATAATTTGCGAAGTGCACGTAGAGCAGCAGACTCAAACCTGGGGTCTCCAGTTAGTCGTGATAATGTGCCCATTTCGAGAATCAATGAACCTGAACCGCCCACAAAGGCAAACAAATGTCAGCAGCAACACAGGACGGTATGTCATAATTATCTGTGAATAGTGAGGTCCTCACCACACCCAGAGGTGCTTGTTTCAGTAGTCTCATCAGCCGTTACTCCATGCTGTCAACACAATTTGCAGTGAAGCAAAGTGAAAATCTCACAGAAATGACAGTCACAAGAAAAATACATAACATATTCTATTACAGCAGCCATAACTGTGACTATGCATTTCTTTAAAGGCATTGAATAAGCTGAAGGAAATGAGGATCTCTGCCACTTAGTCAACTGAAGTAAACTTTTCTTCAGCTTCTCTAGTTGACATAAAATAATGCCGACAACAAAGGGAAGGCATATAAAAATAAGGTAGATATGCACAAAGGAAACCAACCAGCATCTCCCAACCCCATAAGGATTTTTTTTCCTTTGATATTACCGGTCAGAACAGCTTTTGTACCCATCCAATACAAACACATTCTCAGTCTAACTCATTCTAGCCATGGAAGAGAAGATTTGCCTTAAATCAATGTTACAAACAGATATAATGCATCATCAGTTCACAATAACATTGAAAAAGGTCCAGATACTCCTTTCACAAAGACCTTCATATTTTACTCATTGAAAATGTAGGAAGGTTAAATTGCCACGCATTTAACACTTGGAATGAGAAACTGGTGATCATTTACAACACCAGGCACATATGCTACATCTTTGTGTTTTTGGTTACCTATATCATTGCATTAAAACATCCCCATGTTGTACCTTCAAATTAATCCAAGCGTATGGCAATCCAGTTGGTGTATCAAACGCAGGTAGAAAGCGTTCACCTAGATCTTTTGCTAGGAAAAGCAGCTGGTTCTTGTAAGACCCTTGAACCAACCTGTCTGTAGAATCAGTGGCAAGAATATGAGCAGAAACAAGTCCTCCAAGAACTCTTATGTTGCACTACACAATAGCAGTCAGGTAAAGAAAGATTATTATAAATTTCAATAGAAAATCTCGTGATATTCATTAAAAGCAATGTTGCTAGACCAATTCATTCTCATTTAGCACGAACATATATAAATTTGTTTGAAGTGTAGTTTCAGATTATCTATCTAAAATTAAAATTGAGAACTGAATACCTCAAAAAGATTTATTCGAGCATCAACATCAAATCTGAGATTTTCAGAAAGCCAAAAAACTGCCTTCTCAAACTCGGTATTATTTCCCAATATAACGAGGCTGCAGGGGAGAGAGAGAGAGAGAGGGAGAGAGACAGAAAGAAGGTTAGCAAGATGGACCGGATACTGGAGCAAACAATGCACCGAACGAAATGCTGTCAGTTTGTGAATATACGAGAGTGTATGATACATGTGAATATTGACATCAACAGCTGACAAAAAGATTCAAACTTACCTAGATAACGATTCTATCAGCGTAAGGGCGGATCCATTGTAGTCTTGTGGTAGGTGCTCAAGCTGAAAAGAAACCACCAAGAGGATGAGCAGTCATCGAGCATCTCAAACTGATTTATTCCTCTATTACTGAACTAATTAGTTATCACCTTAAGATTGCCAAGCTCACTAAGAGAGTCCGTGAAAGTTTTCGTTAGAGGCTTTAGCTCATCATGCTGCGAGAAAAAAAGAAGCATCATTCAGCGGAACAATCAATATGCAGTCCCTCGATCTCCAACTATCGGCAAAGAACAGCAACTGACCGGAAAAGCATGGGTCATATAGTTGTCATATGCATGGTAAAACCTGAAAGAAGACAAATGAGCAACGGAGTCAATGAAATCCTACAGCCCCTGATTAATCAAGACGCAATTCATGCCTGGCAGAATGGAAATGACACTCGAAGATCAGATAAACTCGCATTAAACATCATCCTTTATCAAAGACTGCCATGCAAAGCACAATTCTCGTCAGACTAATTACTAACAGTAAAAATGGATATTTAACAACAATCAAATCCTGGGCATATTCAACTACTCAACAGCGAAAGCAACATCCACATCAAGTTCACCTCCCATACACCTCTCGATCTATTAAAACTTCATCAAAGCAACTCAAAAGCAAGCAACCCCTCCTGGCAATATCATCTGAAGTGGCAGGGTGGCAGTAAAAATCAAATCTTAAGAAAGAAGGACATCGCAAGATTGCTGTTTCAGTTCAATCACACCCTCACGCACCACAGTACATACTGCAAAAACAAGTTACACAACAACCCATTGACAGGAACAGGACATACCCGATAAGACGTTCAAGAATTAGCACAGACCATCGTGGTTAAAAGGAACAAGAATCCAGCTGGTCAAAGAGGTAATGAAAATTTTCAACGTACATCCGGCAAACTTTCTCCCTCAGGAGCCTCCTCTTAGCTTCCCAGCACGAAGCACAATTCTCATCAGACTGGTTACTTACGGTAAAAATGAAGATTTAACAACAATCAAATCCTGGGCACATTCAAGTACTCAACAGCGAAAGCAACATCCACATCAAGTTCACCTCCCATACAGCTCTCAATCTATTAAAACTTCATCAAAGCAGCTCAAAAGCAAGCAACCCATCCGGGCAATATCATCTGAAGCGGCAGGGCGGCAGTAAAAATCAAAACTTGAGAAAGAAGGACATTGGAAGATACTGAAAAACACAAGTCATCCAATAGCCCATTGGCAGGAACAGGACATACCCATTAAAAAATTCAAGAATTGACACAGACCATCGTGGTCAAAAGGAACAAGAACCAAGTGGGTCAAACAGGTAATGAAAAATTCTCAACGTACATCCGGCGAACTTTCTCCCTCAGCAGCCTCCGCTTAGCTTCCCAGCGCGAATCCGGCTCGGCCACCGACCGATCGAAGAGCGCCGGCGAGATCACGAGGAACATCATCAGCAAGGTCCCGAGACCGCGAGGAGCCATGCTCGTTTCTCCTCGGGTGGCGGCGCGAGCTGCGGAGGGCCGTACGGATCTTGTCTGGAAGTAGTGTGCAATGCCGAGTTCGCGACCTCGTACGAATTTGAAGACGATTGGTTCGAGGGGATACGCTTATTTCGACAGCATCGCGAGAGGGGTAAAAGAGTAATTGAAATCCGGGGACCAAAATATTGCTGGTATATAGTAAAAGCTATTTCACATTAGATGATCACTGAAACATTCAACGACCCTCCAAGAGAATTTAGTATGGGAATGATTTGAAGTGAGGAATTGCCCACGTTTGTTCATTTTTAGTGTATAAACTCCGGTGTTCCTTGGTGGTGAGCAAGAAAAATATTCACTACCAATTAGGGGCTGAGGCTTGCGGGCACTACAAATAAAAATAAGGAATGCAGTTCTGCTGGACATCCCATTGAGGAACTACATAAATAATTTATATAGAACTTGCACACTGTGGATATAGGAAAATATATTTTGCATTATATTTTTGATTGAGTGTAGATATTATCATTTATAATATATTAATACATGAAAAAAATGAGTAGCAAAAGATATGGATACTATTGATTATATTAAAGAATACTACTAATTATATTAAAAGTGTGCATAATAATCATTTTATTTTTGTTTCAGAATTATTTTTTTGCTTTAGATTTATATTTGAAATAGAAATCTATTTGGTAACGAAACTTCATTTTCTATTTTTAGAATAAATTTTTAGTTCAAAAATAGATTCGGAATGGAACATAAATGGGAAATAAAATTTTTTCTCATCGCTCATCCTCTCTATTAAGCAGTCATCCATTTTATGCTATCGCTACTATTGTTATTTACCGGAGCTCGAGAGAGATAAATTTCATGTTGTTACAAAACGAAATTCTATTATGAGAATAGAAATTTTACGTAATTATCAAATATATATTTTTGCTCATAAATTCATTTAGAATAGAAATAAAAAAATCTATTTCTCTTATAGTCAAAATGGTTATTATTCGCTCCTTAAGTAGTTACTTTCTTCGTCAAAAGTTATTAATCAAGTGAAGAAATTACCGATTACTTTAAACTTACTATTTATGATGGAAATTACAAGAGAAATTATATGCATGGGTGATAGAACTTGCAATTTGCGCAAAATCAAAATATATATAATTTCAATAATTGAGCTAGAACAATTTATAATATTCACTTACATTTGATTAAATAAATTTCATTAATCTTAGTACTTGAAATCGTTTATTAAGCATCAATTTTTTCAGGGAATAAAAGCTTTTCAGGGGGGTAACTACGAAAGTTTCATCAATATTGATGCTTACTTTCCGAAATTGCCGAAAGCTCGACCTACACCTCTACATGCGTAGAGCTTTCGACGTGCTTAATTATTACTCAAGGTTCTTTAAAAAAAAGGTTCACAAAACATCAGGACTTTCTCGTAATGAGAGTCATTTGGAAAAGCAGAACCAAACCGTTTGGTTCAAACGCACCCCAAAAACTCCCATATCCAAACGCGCCCTAAGAGCTTTTGTAGCGAACAAGGTGATAATAGCAAGGTCAAGGGAGGTGCCCCTGTTGATTGATGTGCTGAAGGGAGGTGAAAATCAGTAATTTCTCCATCCGGTCAGCTAATTTTCCATGTCAAATACCATATTCTTGTCATCTGGAATGGCAACTTTTCATACAGCAATAATCAAGTATCCTTTTCATTGCTTCATGGACCAAATCCATCCATGGTAAATTACTCCAGAGCCAAAAAGAAGAGAGGGAGAGAGAGAGAGAGAGAGAAGGAACGCCCTTCTTGCTTAAATCAATGCAATTTTTTAAGACATCACAGAGCACATTTCAATGACATAGCTCGGACTCTCAGCCTTACTACACTCGCCACTGTCATCGTCCCTCGTCAGTAATGACAGAATGCACCAGCTGACTTTGAGATCTAGACAGATATCCGCCATTGACTTGGCGCATTTCTGCTTCCAACAGGCATATTTCTTACTGAAACCATCGTGAAATGGTGCCGAAAGAGCCAGCACTTGTGAAAAGAACTCGAGCCGGTGAGGAAGAAGAGCAAGAACAAGTCTAATCTAGTTTATTGCCAATGGCCCTTCCAAAAATCAATTATATACCCCATCCAGAATACAGAACTCAGAACAAATGAGCCAAAGAAGTGGCAAAAGAGAGATTCAGAAAACACAGCACAGCAATAGCATCACTAACTCTCTCGCTTGTAAAGTAATATGCACACCTACATATGCACAAACTCGCCTAACCAGAGTGACCGAAAATCCGGCAACAGACTGAAATTCCCTCCTCAAGGTATCTTCGGTGGAATGTCAGGCACCCATTTTCACTCCGCAAATTAGTAACTTAGCTTTAATGAACGAAAACACTAAGTTTCCCTTCCTTCCACCAGCAGTTGAAGACTCAATCTGTCAACCACCACTTAATCTTACCAGATACACAATGCCTGAATTGGGAAAGGAAACCGACACAATGAATGGTTAGAAATCAGCAGTGTTTGCACCGTACAAATTCCTCCCGTCAGACCCGAAGCCGCCCAATCGGTATCGAGTCCTGGTAAATCCGCCTGATTCCGAGGGCACCAACCCGTCGGGATCCTCTTCCTCGTCTTGCTCTCTTCCTCTCATGATTTCCATCAACCTCCTAGCCTTCTCTCTTGCTCGATCGGTCCCCTTCTCCTCGACCTCCCTCAAGACCTCCACTGCTTTTGCATCCCTCGCCAACCCTTTAAACCTCATACTCCCGTGACTCATTGCATAGAGTGCTGCCACGCAATTCTCTCTGGTTGCCTCAGAATCCACCTCCTTCCTTCTAAGAAGCTCAACTAGAATCGCCACCGCATTGGCATCAAGCATGGCCGACCTTCCTTCCACGCAGGCAGCCAGATTGCACAGAATGAGCAATACCCGGTTGGCCAAGTTCCTAGCTTTCAGCATCCCCAATAGAGCCAACACCGCATTAAGCTTCACCAGTTTGATCCTATTGGTCTGCACCAGTGTCAAATTATACAGAGCAAGTGCCGAGTCATGCCTCGTGCGCTCGCTCTCCGATCTAAGCGCGTGTAAAAGAGGTGGCAAAGCACCTAAGACTCCGATCGCCATCTTATTATCATCCTCCAAAGCTAAGCTAAACAATGCGCCCGCAGCATGCTCTTGCGCCTCGATGGAACCTCCCTTCAACACATCGATCAACGGGGGCACGATGCCGGACCTCACTATTTTCACCTTGTTCCCATTCCCCAGCGACAAATTGACCAGCGAAGCAACGGCATTTACCTGCACCGCGTCGTGCCGCGCGGCCAGGAGCGGCTTGAGCGCGGCGATCATCCTCGGCGTGCACAGGGAAATCCTGCTCTCCTCCTTCGTCCTCGTGATCTTCCGCAGCAAAAGCAAGCCCTGCTCCTGGTCGAGAAGCTCGGCGCTCTCCAGCTTCGCCAACAGGTTCTCCTCCTCCGGATTAGGCGCCGAGCCCGAGGTCTCGCCCTCCGCGATCTCCGACGAGTTCCACGGCGAGAAGCAGGAGGGCCTCGTGGTCAGCGGCAACGGGGTCTCCGGGCTCGCCGGGACCACCACGGATTCCTCCGACGAGCTCGAGTAGAAGTGGTTGACGCGGGGACCGACCGCGCTCACCGCGTGCGAGTATATCATCGGCGGGTTCTCCGCGACTCCCCTCAGCAGCTCCTTCTCCGAATCCCTAATCACGGGGATCGGCCCCTCCTTCTCCGCGTCCCCGGCGGCGATCTTGGACCGCACGGCGCTCTCGACGGAGCGGTAGTCCGGCGGCCGCGGGGGCGGGGACCCCGATTTGTCGCACCAGTTGAGGATCGCCCTCTTGAGGGCTTGGTTCTCGATGAGCGCGGCGAAGTCGGGCCGGGCGCCGTCGTCCAGGGCGGGCGCGAACCCCAGGTCCCGGCAGACCTCGGCGCAGACCCGCTCGAAGGTCTGGCCCGACGAGACGACCACCGGGTCCGCCATGAGGGACCCGGCCACCGGGCACAGGAACTCCCGCGGCGGCGGGTCCTTCGCGGCGGAGGAGTTGCTGGCGGAGGAGGAGGAGGAGCGGCCGAAGGAGGGAATCCACCAGCGCCGCCTTCCGTTGCCGCCGCCCATTGCTCGGGAGGCGGGAGCCGACGGCGGCGGGAGGACGAATGAATTGGCTCAAGAGAGGAGGCGGCGGCCGGAGCTGAGGAGGGTTTGGGGAGATGGGACAATGGCGGCGGCGGCGGCGGCGGCGGTGGAGTTCGGAGATTCTCGCCGGCCGTCCGCGGTGCTTTTCTCTCTCTTGCTTTCCCTCTCTTTCCGCGGCGGTGGTGACTGTTCTAGAGAGAGAGGGAGAGAGAGAGAGAGAGAGGGAGACAAGAAGTGCGGAGGATGACTGCGCAGGAGTTGACTTTGACCGGTATTTAACTGTACGAGATCGGAGGGAAGGGTGCCGACCGGGATTACCCGTTTAAGACAGGATTTGTCTGCTTCTAATCTCTTTTTAATATAATAATGTCGTTTCTCGTCCTCCGATTCGTGTTTTTTGTGCAATCGAGCCCCTCTGCCTTTGATTCGTACGCGTTAGATTCTTTGGCTCGCGCGATTTCGGTGAGCGAGATCTTTCGTTTTTGACCAAGACTGGTGCCTAATGAATATTATACTTTTCCACGAGCTTTTTTATCTGTGAAAATTCATTTAAGTGAATGCGAAATTACAAAAAAGAAAAGTCCTCCCCCAATTTTGGATATTTGGCAAAAAAAATATAGCTAATTATTTGTAGTACAATCACTTCATATGTATATATTTAAGGTGTGTTGGACTTGAATATGTCCTAAAAATGTTTTGTCCGAATTCTAATACGTAAAATTCTTAAGTATTTCTAATGTCTAAAATCAACATATCTTATCAGTACCTCATGATTTTAGACACTATTTATTTATGGCGTATAGGAGATTCATATATAAAGTGAGATTTCAAGAGGTTATCTTATTCTTTCCCATTAAAATCTATAATGATGTATGAGTCTAAAAAATACACAAAAACGTGTGTGAATTTACTTATTAAAATTAATATGTCATTAAAGTTTTGAAAATTTTTGAATTTATATTATGCGAGCTTTTACTATAAAATAAGCAATAAAGCATCTTTTTGTGTCTATAGAATAAGGCCAATGGGCTTATGGACAAAACTGTTTTTCCTTGGGAATGATGACAATTTTTAGGTGACTGATTAAACTCATTTCTTTGCATTAATAAACAAATTGTGCCGACAACACAAGCTAGGAACAATTACCTATAAGGACAAATTACAAAAATAATGATTGATTTTTGGTTCAATGTGCAATATCATCCCTGGACCTTTTTATTCAATGTGTGTGCATAAACTTTCGATACATATGCAATCTAATTCATAGATTATATAAAAATGTTTAATATTGTTATTGAATCTGAATTAATAAAATGACAATATTGAATATTTTTCTATATTTTATAGACTAAATTAAATATATACCCAAAGTTTAGAGATCATGTAAACCAAATTAAAAGTTCAAGAGTAACATTATGTATTTAACTAAAGTTTATGAACCACATTGAATAAATTAAAAGTTCAAGTATGACATTGAGCCAAAATTTATAAATTATCTATGTCATTTCCCTATCTATGAAGATAAATGACAATAAGGACTTTGGGGAGGACGTGTGTCACTCCCTCAAGCCCAATTTTTTTTCCTAATTTTATTATCTTTTTATTTTTTGATTAACAAGTAGCAATTTCATTTTTTGCTAATCTTTACTTTCCCTTATTCCTATTTGAAATATTCATCACATCATCCTCGTCTTTTCATTAAATTTTTTTAAATATATTACTAATTATTTAGGTATTGATGTCTACCCTTAAAATACATCTCGAATTATGGTTGATTAAAGTCATAATCCCTAAAATGTCCTAATACATTGACAAATCCTCGGGGAATATATATTATTTTTATTTTTTTGCTTTCTCGGCAATGGCAGGCTTGTGGAGCGAAAAAAACTTAATGGAAGAAAATACTAATTATGAAAATTTTGTATCATAAGTGATTTAAAAATACGATGAAAAATTCTAAGGAAAAAAAGAAGAAGAAGAGAAAATGCAATAAATATGGAATCTAGAAGAAGAAGAAGAAGGTATATCATAAAACCAATAGGCAACTAATATCTCCAGCGTCGGTCTCGTTCCAGCAGTTAATTCTCTCTTCTTCTTCAGCAAAGAAGGACGACAATCGCAGGGAAGCTGACCCGGCGATCCTGGCACGCCGCCATGTTGGCTTCGCGGTGCAAATTCCCCGGCATTTACGCACCGTTCTCTGTCGGGACTTTCGTCAAACACCTGGCGGTCCCTACGTCAATGAGGCTGCACTGTGCTCTAGTCAGTGCGGAGGGAGGAGCCGAGAGCAGAGCTGCTCACTGTCCGAAGTTCCAGGCCCTGAAGAGTCATCAGAAAGAGCAGATACACCTCTACGTCGACGCTCTCCTTGAGTGGAACCAGGTTCTGCGCCTCTTCTTTGCCTCCTCTGCATAAACACGCCCGCAAAACGAGGAAAGGCGTGTTTTTTTCTTTAGAGTTTTGTCGCTCTGAAGCGTAGAGATTAAGGGCAAAAGGAAATTATCGTGCAGAGAATGAATCTGACTGCGGTCAGAGAGGTGGGTGAGGTGATGGAGAGGCACGTCGAGGACTCTCTATCGATCGTCCCTCCGATACGGGACTCTTATCTATCACATTGCGATGCTTCTTGCGGTAAGATTAGCGTCGTCGATGTTGGGAGCGGCGCTGGGCTTCCTGGATTGGTCTTAGCAATTGCAGAGCCCGGTAAGAAACCACTTCATCAGTTGAATTATCATGGCTGATTTTTGTGGAAGTTCATAGTGGTACGGTCGGTTGAATTTGGTATATGTTCTTCATATTTGATGTGGTTTTTGTTCACTTTATGGGATGTGGGGTTGGTGGGAAGCTTTGATTCTTGTTATAAAAGCACTGAAGATTGGCAGGTGACTCTTGTCGAGTCTATGAGAAAACGTTGTGTTTTCTTGGAGCACGCGGTCAATCTAGCCGGGGTGTCCAATGTTGAGGTCGTGAATGGAAGAGTGGAGGTACGAGTTCCATTGCTTTTCTATGATTAAGGATTTATTCGTAAGAATTAAGACCGTTCCAGTGTTTCATGTCGGAAGTTTGGAGAGCAATCTGGTTAACACTCTACATATCAGGGCTATGGTGCATCTTCTGAAAATCTGTTCTTGGGCAGGATATTGGTAATGATTCGTGCTTCAGAGAACATTTTGATGTTGCTGTTGCCAGAGCTGTAGCTGAGATGAGAGTCTTAGGTGATGATTGGATGTTTATTAGAATCAAATTCCATACTCTTGGTTTGCTAGTGCTTATACTTGTTGCATTTCCAGCTGAATATTGTCTTCCACTTGTTAGTGTTGGTGGCTTGTTTGTGGCTGCGAAGGGTCACAATCCGGAGGTGCATATTTATTTTTTCCTTTCATCCATATTTTTAGTGCTTCAATCAGCCGAATACTTTAACCCGGTCTATTAATCTGTCTCACGGACACCTAATTTCTGGAATGATGCACAATAGTAATTCCAGCTAGTGTGAGATTTTCTGTTCGCTGTAAAATTACCTTTTTTCTTAGGTATGAGGCGAGGGTTGCATTAACATGTCTTCACTGGGAATTTGAGCAGGATGAAGTTAAAAATGCCGACACAGCAATCCGGTCAATGGGTGCTTCCCTTTTGCAAGTCTGTCCTGGTAAATATTCTGTATCTTCAGCTGATGGAAATATTCCTGGAGTTCGTATCTATGCATAAGAATTGTTTGCAAGGGCCTGTAGTGGTTGTTAATCCAGCAGGCAGGCCTGTTTTATCTGATGGATTTAGGAGTAATACAACTTCCTGCGGAAAACATTGAGCATTGATAATTTAGAAAGAAAGGGAGATTTATGGACAGTGCCATGCTGAGATAGTAGGGAATAACAGTATTAGGTGTACTAGTCTCATGGCCAGGGCTAATTGAGCTGGCACAACATGTGAATACTCCCGTGAGATTTGAAGCCAATTTCGCTGCATCTAAGACACTCGCATCAAACAAAATGAATTAGTTGCCTCCTTGTTGTCAGCATTGTCCTCTTAATGTAAAACAGGCCACGGGAGGATGATTTTTGTGCCATAATCTTCTGCTTATTGAGATTGAAGTTTGGAGGATCCATTCCATTTCATGCTCAATATACTTGTTAATCATACTTGTTAATCATGCTTATTTCGCAAGTTAAATTGATGTATTCATTTTGATTTTATCCAGTTGAATCCCACGGTCCATATGGGCAGAGAACTGCCATTATCTGTTTGAAGGGTCACCCCACACCCAGAAAGTATCCCCGACCTCCAGGCACACCAGCAAAAGAACCACTGTAAATACTGAGGTGGCCTCTGCCGATCGTCACAAGTTATTTAATGTAATTCGCTGTGAAATTTTTATACAGTAACTCATATTTGCGAAAGTGTAATTCTTTGCCGGATTCGTTCACTGTCACTAGTAGCTTATCAGTGAATTGATTATTGTAATGTTAGGCCTTACTTAGCATGGAGAGCGTTCTATACCTGCCACATGCAACATCTGGTGTAAGATTTTCAGTGTATTCGAGAGTTGTAATGGTGCATATCCACAGAGATGAGCTTTTAGACTTGTACTTATCGACCATTTTGCCAGATTGTGCTGGCAAATTATACCCGAGGCAGGGACATTTGCCGGCTGCAATGTCCTGTCACCGGTAAATACGAGCTATTCGTGGTGCTCGAAAAGCGTCCATTTTCGATTCCATTCTGAATGTTTTTATCGCGCTCTTGGAGAAGTCATCTTTGGGCGCCGAATCAATGCGAATACATTCCACTTAATAATTATTAGTTCAAGACATCGCAGTGATACGTTCACCGGGAATTCATAAACAGTTGTTGGTACCATTGCCCCCGGCTAATAATGACATAACTCAATGTTAGGGGTGTCAATGATTTGGGTTGACCGAACCGAACGTAACATGGTTATCGTATGATTACCGTGACCCGAACTGCATGCTACCCGAACTGAACCAAACCTGTTATAATGTCAATTCCTTAACTTATGACCCAAACTGCAAATGTCTTAATTTTTTTATTGGTTCGAGTTGGGTGGATATTTTTGACCCCCTAGTGCATGGGGTGTTTTGGACTAACGTTGACTGAGTGGTTGAGCGATTAGTTTGTATCTAGCGGATTCTACTTTTAAATCACGGTGGTCACCCATCTTGGGGTTATTCCCACTACTTTGTGAAGAGAGTCCTAACTGACGCATGTGCGTGGCCATTTGCATGTAGCGATTAATCGAGCTACAAAGCTCGGATATCCCGAATTATCCAAAAGGGCCAAAAAAAGAAGAGCAAGGCGTCTCCGACTAGACGCAATAGATAATATTTTCAGTCAGAAAGTCTCGTGATTTATCATGATTTAAATTTATCTCACGATAAAACAAATAGAGTAATGTTCAACGCACAACACTAAAACAGGAAAATCCATGCAGAAAAAAACAAACAAAATAAAAAAAACACATTTCAACAACAATAATGACAAAGTCCCCGGAAAAATCCAAAAGAACACGCAACGTCGTTCTCGTTGACGCCTCTCTCTGCAACCGCTAAGCGCAGCATGCACTACGCTCTCTCTCTCTCTCCGGCCGGCCTCGAAGTTTTGTCTCGTTCTCGATTGTAAAGAATCTGCAACTGCCTCTCCGTCGCCAGCAATGCCTAACTTCCATATAAACTCCGCGGCCTCTCTTCCCTCTCCAACACTCCCCATCCTCCTCCTCCTCTCCATTTCTCCGCCGCCGCCGCCGCCGCCATGGCTCGGCCTCCTCTCCCCGCCACCGCCCCTGGCCCTCGCCCTCCTCCTCCTCGTCCTCGGTGCCGTCGCCCCCGCCGCTCGGTGCTCCACCGCCGGGGTCGGCTACGTGTCGCGGCTCCTCGAGATTCAGGACCGCGAGCGGGCCCCGGCCGCGGTCCAGCTGGCCGCGGCCCGCGGCGCTCTCCGGCGGCTGCTGCCGTCGCGCTACTCGAGCTTCGAGTTCCGGATCATTTCTAAGGTATTCCGTTCACGAGGATTAGCGTTTTGCTTGGTATTGTGATTCTGCGCGACATGAGATGATCGGACTGAGTCGGTGTGTTAGCGCGCGATCACTCTCGTTTCGAGTAAAGTCCTAGTAGTCCTGCGTCGGGCGATCGGCTGTATGTCTTTGATGAACTTTCCATAAGAAATTCTTATGGAAGTACTGTAATCAGAACCGCTGTATGTTACTCGATCGAAGTTTATGGACGTTCATTGTTTGACTTTTGATCGATCGCAGAATAGAAAGATTTTCTCTACTTTCATTTGGAAGGTTAGATCATTTGCTGATATTTGATTCTTTCAGGATGAATGCGGTGGTGAGATTTGCTTTGTGATAACAAATCATCCTTCGTTCGGCAGACGTGGCGCCCCTGAAATACTGTACGCCAACATCCCTTACTCTAATGTTGTTTTTCCTGTTAAAGCATTGAATGACATGTTAGTCATTTCATTGGTGGTTTCTGTGGTGTCGCACTCTCAGTGAATGCCATTAACACTTTGCTGGCACTCAAAGGGGTAGGTGCAGCTTGAATTTTTACGTCGTAATCGCAGAGTGACTAGCTGCCAAATCCTCAAAGCCCTTATCTTTTCCTCATCAAAATCAATGTTTCCTGGATCTCCATCCATTCCCAATCTTCATATTGCTTTGGCAGTTTAGCATGCATCAGCTTTTGGGGTTATTATTAATGTGCAGGACATCCTCATGGAGGATCACTAGTGAGAACTTGTTGAGGAAAGTGCTGAAAGGACAGATAGTTCCTCTGTTATTTCAAATGTTGCCTGTTCTCGTTTGCAGCTCTCTTTCCATTGTTGACCATGGTTTAATTTTTAAATAGGATTTCTGGACTAACTGGGGTGGAGGTCTTGGCCGGTTTACACTGGTACTTGAAGTACTGGTGTGGTTCACACATCTCTTGGGATAAAACTGGTGGTCTGCAGATGCATTCAATACCAAAATTTGGTTCTCTTCCCCGTGTTCATGATGCTGGTGTCATTGTTCAGAGACCCATTCCTTGGAGTTACTATCAAAATGCTGTTACATCAAGCTGTAAGATTTCACCAAGAATATTAACCTGCACTTTTTAGGCAGTCAACCTATGGCAATTTTATGAGCCTCTGACGCAGCATGAAAATGATGATAAGGCTGTATTTTTAGATTCAGTACTAGGCTAACTAGATCTAATGTTATTTGGAAAGATTCTTTTGCTTGGTGGGATTGGAGAAGATGGGAGAAGGAAATTGATTGGATGGCTCTTCAAGGGATCAACTTACCACTAGCATTCACTGGGCAAGAGGCTATTTGGCAAAAAGTTTTTCAGGTACTGTTTTTGTACTTAGATAAAATTAAATTTACAAATTAACATTTGTTATTGGCAAATTTTGGTTTATTCACTGTTTTTGTACTCAGAATTTGCTTTTGTCGGCTTGTTACTTAATTCTAATAGATGAAGATGCAGTTGGCTGCTTGGCATGTCAGCATGAAGCTTTGGCTCTCAGTCATATTTTTCTTTTCCCCTAGGGAGTTAAGTTAGCATAGAAGGAAGGGGATACTATAAATCAACTCTAAACAGTTAATACGGAGATGTTTTCTGTCATTGACCCTGTTCATATTTGTGATTCCCCTCTCTTGTGCTTTGAGAAAGAATCATTCAAGAGCCATTTTTATGGCAGCTTTTACTACGATTTGTTACTTTGACTCTGGATCTTGTTGCTTAATTTGTTGAGTCATCTGCTGTTGATTTAATTCACACAATAAATATTAGTGTACCATAATATTTCTCTGATAATTGCAATTTAACATACTTCATGATGTCTGATTTGGTATTACCCTCCACATTTCTTCAGCAGAAGTTTAACATAAGCACGTCAGATTTGGATGATTTCTTTGGAGGTCCTGCATTTCTTGCCTGGTCCCGCATGGGAAATTTGCATGGGTGAGCTACATTTTCTCATTTACTGGTCTTGCTGCTGGTTCTCTCATCAAAACATTTTTAGGTTAGTTATCGAGTTGTCTATGTTTTGGCATTTCTTAGACTGTTACTGATTTTTTAATGATCTGCATGCCCTTCATGACAGGTTTTGCTTTTGACCTTGCAGTTTGTGTTTTTGTGTGTCATCTTTTTAGATAGTCTTTTGCTCCTCAAAATAATTAGGTTGAGATAGTTGAAATGGTGTAAGGTCTTGTCCAATGTTTTTTCTAGAATGTGTGTGTCAAATAGTATCTAGGCACCACAAGTACTCTCTTCTGTGCTTTGTTCTCATTGAATTCAGTAGTTCCTGTCATAATTAATGAGCCTTTTTCTTAGCGCAGATGGGGTGGACCACTACCGCAGAGTTGGTTAGACCAACAATTACATCTGCAGAAAAAGATTCTGGAAAGAATGTATGAACTTGGGATGACACCAGGTACTAGGTCAACTGAATATTGACCTGCATTTTGAAGTTGACTTCGTCTATCACTTGGAAAGCTTCTCATCAATGTGGATTGATTTGATAGATGTTATTTTAGACTCAATTTCATCTTATTTGACCTGCAAAAAGAAAAAAAAAAGTCAATCTCATTTGATGTCAGTTGATTGTCATTGCTCACAATCTCACAAGTAGATTGAACTCGTTTAGAATTATGTAGCACTTAAGCACTTGGGATGTCTGAACATAACATTTGATGTCCTCAACTTCACCCTGAGAAATAATAAAGGGTAATCATGCAGGAACAATTTTAGTAAGAAACTTGCTTTTACAAATCCACAAGTATAACGTAGTTTGGAGTGTTTAGAAACATTCCACTTAGTCTAGGTGAATAATGATTCGATGCTTTATTTCTCTTGCAGTCCTTCCAGCCTTCTCCGGGAACGTTCCAGCAGCACTAAAAGATATATTCCCTTCAGCAAAGATCACTCGCCTAGGGAACTGGTGAGCACCTCCTTTGTTTACTTGATTCAGAACTTTCTCCTGATCGCCCTGTTAATTCCCCTATGTAAGAAGATGTCAATAACATGCGCAGCATATTGAGTAATTTTCTAATGACCGTCTCAAGAGGAATGTTTGTGGCTATCCAGTGTCCATAAAACCATGACCATGATCCAGTAATCAAATTAGCACATGCCCAAGTGTGTATCATCTTGTATATTAAAGTTGCACATTGTTTTACCATGGGCACTAGAATCTCGTTTGGTTTTCTTACCGCATCTGTTCAACATGTTTTAGGTTTTCTGTTGAGAGTAATCCAAGATGGTGCTGCACTTATCTTCTTGATGCAACTGACCCCCTCTTTGTTGAGATTGGACGGGCATTCATTGAGCAACAACTGAGAGGTTCGCAGAATCCATTATATCCTCTGGAATATTTTAGTTCTCTTTGCTTGTAGTATGTGAAAGTTGTCTTCTTTCTCCATAGTTATCTTCTTTTTCCTGCTTCGTTTTCAGAATATGGAAGAACTGGTCACATTTACAACTGGTAAGAACTCTCATCTGATGTGACTTGTGGTAATGTTCCAAATACTTAAGTAGTGAAGCTGCTAATGGAGTCGCTGCTCACCTGCGGCATTCATAATCCATGTGCAAAATGGTGATTTACTTGCCTGTAACAAATGCTGTTCTTTTAGCTTTGGATCTGGTTCTAGCCTAAATAAGCAGCCTATGCTTGGATTTTCTGCTTGGGATCTCCATTTGGTGAATAGCTGTATTGGCTGCTGTAGAAAAACCATAATGGCCAATGCCCTAGGCTGATACGGAGATTCATTCATTGCAGTGGATGTCTGAATCAAATGACTTCTTCTGCAGCAGTTCATTTTTTTGGCAATAACTGCTCAATTTCCGCAATTCTCTCTTTATAAATAAGTCTTCACTTATTAAAATTCTTCCAAAATGGCTCTCTAATCAGATTGAAGTTACTGTCTCCATTTCTCTGTGTGTGTGAGAGGAGTTGCGGAAAAGAAAGACCTGGTTGGGGTTTATTTTTAATATAGTATCTTTGATGTTGACCTATTTGGATTAATCATGACATATGCAAACCTTCCCCTAAAGAGAGTTTCCGGTGTTGGGGTTTATTTTTTGATATCGTGAACTCCTATGCCTTGCAGAAATAGTATCTTTGATGTGGGTCCAAAAATTTGGATGTTTGCTTTGACCTATTTGGATTAATCATGACATATGCAAACCAAAAAGTTATATAAGGAAACCTTCTCCCAAAGAGAGTTTCAGGTAGATTGTATGAATGGATCCAGAGGCACCAATTCTGGGCCTCTGAAGTTGAATGTATTTGTGCAGATTTCTTCTGCAAATATGTTAAAGTAGTTTTCAACTTCCAGTGAATATTAAAATATCATTTCTCTGGCCTTGCCCCAATTTTTGGCTGTGATCATAATTTTCTTGATTTGCAATGCTACAAATAAAAGAGTACTCTGTGGAATCCACAAGTCACGGTACACCCCAAATGTCCAGCCTTTGTGATGAAATGGAACATGACAGCCGCTAGAACCTGGGAACCTACAGTTTATGACATTAGTTCTTTTGGAACAGTAAATTTGATTCATTCAAATATATCTGTAGTTGGTTATCTTAAGTACATCAAGTACTTGACCTTCTGTCATGTAACGGCCTCTTCTATGTGGGGCATTACATAGTGAATTTCTGAGGTTATTGCAGTGACACCTTTGATGAGAACACTCCACCTATAGATGAGCCAGCATATATATCTTCATTAGGTGCTGCAATCTTTGAAGGAATGCAGAGTGGTGATGCTGATGCGGTCTGGCTGATGCAGGTGTGAATTAGCATCCACTAACAAACTTGCTTTGGCAACTCTGAGAATTCTATGTGCCAAATATATGGTTTGAATGTCTTTATGATAGTTTTTCACATTAGTCCAATTTAAGGCAGTCTTCTTTGACTTTTCTTTAGGGATGGCTGTTTTCTTATGATCCATTCTGGAGACCTCCCCAAATGAAGGTAAGATATGCCCTATCACATTGCTGTGAAATTGCCTGCATAGCTATCTCCATGTAAACAATAGAACTTGTGCAGCCATATTGAATAGCCACTACGTTGGTTTCTTCTTTTCAAATATTTAGTCAACTTTTGCATATTTTGTGGTGCTGCTCTTTACATATTGGTGGATGTGCCAGATTTCTATCAATTTGCACTACTTATTGTGTTTAAGCTTATATTTGTGGGTAGATAATTCTGCAATATGGTTGCTTCAGGCACTTCTACATTCTGTGCCACTGGGGAAGCTGGTAGTCCTTGATCTCTTTGCTGAAGTGAAACCCATATGGATTACTTCGGAGCAGTTTTATGGTGTTCCTTACATCTGGAAAGTTTCCTTCTTGTTCTTTTTGTTGGTAATGATATCTAGAATATTTCCTCGCGACTGATAAGCTAACTCAGTTTCACCAAACAAAGGTATATGTCTGGAATGGGAATGAACAAACAGTAGCTTGGTTTTGTCATTGTGTTCTCACAGACTAAATTGGTTTTTTGACAATTTTAAATCTTCATTGATTGAGCTTGAATGTGAGCCTTTGCCTATTTCTATGTTTATTTGGGTTAATTTGTACTGTTCTCTTTAGTATCTTATTTTGTTTTTTGCTTTGATGTATTACAGGTGCATGCTTCACAACTTTGCTGGAAATATTGAGATGTATGGGGTGCTAGATGCTGTAGCATCTGGACCAATTGAAGCTTATATGAGTGAAAACTCAACAATGGTACATTTATTTTCTTGATGTGGATGGCATTAGTTGTTAGTTGCTTGTTTAAGTGCAATATGGAATTCTAGTCACTTTCACATAATTACTGGTGGCCACTTCTCTGGATGTCAAAAGTGGGCAATAATTTAGTCATTGTAGTACGAGGAACATTATCAGTATATTTGCTCCATTGTACTAATCTTTGTCACAGACGTACAAGATATATGAAGAAAGAATAATGTTGAGGATGATCACACATATTGGATATGTAATGTGTAGGGAAAGTGCTTGGGCTATTCTTCTGTACATTTGGTTTTTGCACTGTTTTTGGGTGTTGACTTGTTGGCTGACCAGCTGAAATCTCTTGTTTCCAAAACTTTTTTCCTCTTCATTTTCAGAGGAAGATCACACTGATCACGAGATTTAGAATTTCATCTGAGCTAATTGATATGTGATTCTCATCAATTGGAGCAAGAATTTTTCTTTTAAGAAGTCATAAATCTTCTCCTTGCTTTGCTGGTTGTTGTTCTGTGGCTGAAGATTGGTTCTTAAGAATTGCCCATAGAATAGGTTTTGACCAGATTCATTGTAGCTTCATGTGGAAATGATGCTATGTCAGTATTAATCTCCACCGTTTGTTTTTACTCTTAATTATCTCAGTTTTTCTTGCATCTTAAAGTAATATGAAGAATTTACTGCTATTTGCTTGTTGATTGTGGAAGGTTGGTGTGGGAATGTCTATGGAGGGCATAGAACAGAATCCTGTTGTTTACGATCTCATGTCTGAGATGGCATTTCAGCAAAGGAAAGTTGATGTTAAGGTAATTGAAACTATATCTGCATGACGTCAATGTGAACAACACATAGAATAGCTTATACCCACCAGCCTCGTCTTATCGTTCATGCTCATCCCAATAATTCTCTGCGGTGACTTTAAGACATTGAGGCAGTATCCCATTATTAGCATGTGCTTCCTACTGCTCAAAGGTTTTTGAAGGGCCAGAGATGTTACCGTTTTCTATATGAAATTTTCAAGAATTTTCTTGCTGCATTGTAAAGGGATCCCCCCCCTTACTCTTCAGATCAGAGTATTAGTGGTGTGCTACATTTTTCCTGCCACTTTCATACATTATAGAGCAGAACAAAATGTTAGGACATAAACTATGCTTCTTCCAAAATGGCTACCTGCAGAATTAGTTGGATGTGGAGCATTTCGAATCTGAAGAGTCACCTAATTTGGTTACTATTACTTAACATACTATTATTCAAACCTTTACTATCCTTGTCTGCCTTATTTGTCTGGGTGAACTTTTTGTCATTTATTAAAAATCACGTGTTCTCTCTATCTCAGACATGGATCGATCTATATTCAACTAGAAGATATGGGCAATCAGTTTCTTCAATAAAAGAAGCATGGAACATCCTTCATCACACGATCTATAACTGCACTGATGGCTTATATGTAAGTCTCTTCTGCTTTCACATTTGCTGTATGTGTTTAGGTTCTTCTGTTGCAAGTTGGAGTTTTACTTGGCTGATGCATAAATGGATGTAAACAATTCCTATGCTGACGTATTTCTGAATTATCCAAAAGGACGTTGTATTATGTGCTGACGTATTTTTGAATTATCCAAAAGCACATTGTATTACGTTTTTGTCCAGTGACCCTTTTGTTTTATTGATGCAGGACAAGAATAGGGATGTCATTGTGGCTTTCCCTGATGCTGATCCTTCTTCAATTTCATTCTCACAATTGAGGTATCATCGCTATGGCAAGCCACTATTGAGAGGAGCAGTGCTGAATGAAAAAACTGGTTTGACCGATCAGCCTCATATGTGGTACTCGACATCCGAAGTGGTACGCGCACTAGAACTTTTCCTTGCAGGTGGCGATCAACTACAATCTAGTGACACTTACAGGTTTAGTGCTTCAATATATGTCAAACTAAATGTTTTTTTTTTGAAGTTTTTTTCTGCTAACTATGCTGATGGACAGTCACAAGTCTTCACTTTTATTAATGCATCTTCTCTCTCAAAACGGGGTAAGTACACTAGAAGTGCCAAAAGTTGTGTATGGCGCTCATTTTGGTGCCAAAAATTTCCGGCAGCTCATATAAGTGCCAAATTGGAGAAAAAATGATCATTAGGTGCCTCCAGTTATAAATTCCGGCCAAAATATTATGTGGCAATTTATTTAAAAATTAAGTCCAACATGGATTATGACGTGGCTATACTCTTTATAAAGGACGCCGTATGAGAAAGAATCCTTCAATACACTCTTTCATTCTCCGGGAAAATTTGCAGAGAGAAGGAAAAAGAGAGGGAAAGAAGAAAGGAGGGAGAAATTGAAGAATGCTTGAGCTGAATCGAAGCCGAGAAGAGAGAGAGATCAGCTTGAGGAAGCCTTCAGATCAGGTCTTGGTAATCTCTGTCGGAGCCTCACTGTCTTTCCTCGAGCTTGGTCAAGACCTTCACTTGTTCCTCTTCGTCCTTCCCCGGTCTAGTGTACAAACACCGGAAGCTTGGGCTTTGAGCTTGATTTGGCGTGCAAGTTGGGATATCTTGTTCTTAATAGCTTGAGGTTCCGGAATCTAAGCATTTTCAGGGCAGAGGTAAGCAAGACCACTCAGCTATGATGGCGGCGGCGATGGAGCTTCTCTCCCCCCACGACAATGACAGCGGCGATGGAGCTTCTCTCCCCCTACAACGATGACAGTGGCGACGGAGCATGGTCACGACTGAAGCAACCACCTTCATCATCTTCATCCCTCATCATCTTCCACTCTCCTTCTTTAATCTTTTGCAAATTGAAAAGGAGAAAACCTAATTTGGACAAAAACCTTAAATTGCAAATAAAATTACGGTTTATAATTGGGGCAACCATATAAACAATGTCGTTTTGGACAATTAATGTTGACTGTACTTTCCAGTGAGTTACGTCAGCTTCAAAAAGGGTGTCATGTCAGATTTCCGGCTAATCAGATTGGCATTTGCATTGTTTTTCAAAATTTTTGCACTTAAGTGATCCAAAATAAACTTTTGGCACTAAAGTGAGCGTTGTACGAAACTTTTGGCACTTTTAGTGTACTTACCTCCATCATTTTTTTGTCTTGATAATCTGCAATTTATTTGCTTCCAATTTCATCCATAGGTATGATCTTGTTGATCTAACAAGACAAGCTCTGGCAAAGTATGCAAATGAGCTATTTTTGGAAGTCATAGAAGACTACCAGCGACAAGATGCTTATGGAGTTGCTTTCCATAGCCAGAAATTCCTGAATCTTGTTGAGGACATGGACACAATCTTGGCTTGTCATGAAGGATTTCTTCTGGGTCCTTGGTTAGAAAGTGCCAAGCAACTCGCCCAAAATAAAGAAGAGGAAAGACAGGTACAGAGGCTTTCAGTCACTGATCTATAAGTTGTAGAATTATTTGGAAACTTAACATCTGCAAAGTGATTCTTTGACAGTTTGAATGGAATGCAAGGACGCAGATAACAATGTGGTTTGATAACTCAGGGGAGGAAGCAAGTCTACTGCGTGATTATGGTAAGGAATTTGAACCTTTTGCACCTGTTTCTTCTATATAAAATCCTTGGAAGTAGCTGGTTCCCATCCGTGAAAGTTATTGTATTCCCAATAGAGTGGACATCATTGCATCACATCTATTCTATGCTCTTGAGAACTTAATGCTTGTGATAACCATTGTTTTATTACTGCATCTGGTACTTAAATCCTGGATTTCTATGAGATTTATCTGCAGAGAGAGTGACAGAATAACTTTCGGGTGAATGATCTTCCTTTCCTTTTGTTTAGGTAACAAATATTGGAGCGGACTGCTAAGAGATTACTATGGTCCACGAGCAGCTCTTTATTTTAAATTTCTGAAAGAGAGTCTGGCGGAGGGCCATGATTTCCGGTTGAAAGAATGGAGGAGAGAGTGGGTAAAGCTTACAAATGATTGGCAAAATAGCAGAAACCTGTTCCCAACACAGAGTGCGGGTGATGCTTTTCACACATCGCAATGGCTATATGACAAATACTTGAGAGATCCCGACACATACGATCAGTAGCTGAGACTGCATAAAGTGCCAAATAAGGCCTCGGAGGATCGACTGTGAATCTGCTAATCACAATATCATTCATAGCCTTCGGTGTTGTGTAGCCTATGTGGTGTTATGTAGCCTGTGTTCAGGTTCTAGTTCTCCGCAGTGGTCTCTTTGTTAACTGAATGCAAAGTTCAGCTCGCGTCTCTTCTTCTCTTTGTTGTGAACGATAAGGTGTAATGGAGTTCTTACAACTGTGTTCTTGGGACAAAAAATATAGTGAAATTCATAACTGGCTATGCCTTATATGTAAGCGGCGCTATACTAGCCAATTGTTTACCATGATCGTTTGCCTTCCTTTCCTTATGAGGGAAGACACGATCTGATCGTAAGATGAAGGCAAAAGCATCGCGCACAATGTCTTCCTAATCCAAATGACTCTGACATAGCTGTTGAGCTGTAAATAGACGGATTATATGGCTGTACATACATAGGATTTTTTAGGAGGTCTTTGATTTTGATTAAATCCCACAAATCATGGGATTATAGCTGTTAACCCACAAATCGTGGGATTTTTAGCTTTTCTCCTTTTTTAGGCTTTCTTTCCTTTATTTTTGTTTGCTAGGATTTATTTGTGTATTAGCCTGTAAATACAACATTGTAAAGCACCAGAAGAAATGAATGAGAATAACAATTTCTCCATCTAAAATTTCACATGGTATCAGAGCTCTAGGCTAGATTCATGAATTTAAAATTGCAGTCTTCGTCGTTGCGTTTTTCAGCCTTCGTTGCTATCTATTATTCTCCAGAAATAGATTTCTGGATTTCAATTGCAGCCTTCATTGCTGTAGATTTTCTGTTTTCTTTGCTGTCTATTATTCTCCAAAAATTCTTTCTTCTTTACACAGCCTTCATAGCTGCACTATTTCCCTTTTCTCTTCTTAACATTCACTCTCCAAAAAAGCCACATCTGAAATCACACCCAAAGCCACAGATACTACCATGAACCAATTTGAGGAGGTCACCTCAACACACATGATAAGTGATCTTCAGAATATCAGGCCAACCTATAGATTGAATGAGAAGAACTACCTCAAGTGGTCATAATTTGTCAAGACGTATCTAAAGGGGAAAGGAAAACTCAGCCATTTACTTGGGACGGGACCCAAGAAAGGAGATCCTGATTTTGATGTGTGGGATGAGGCCGATTCCATGATCATGTCATGGCTTAGGAATTCCATGGAACCAGCCATAAGCGACACTTGTATGTTTCTACCAACAGCAAAGGAGATATGGGATTCCATTCGACGAACGTACTCAAAGGCTCGTGATGTAGCCTAGGTGTATGAAATTAAGGTGAAAACTAGTGGGACAAAGCAAGGAGGTAAGACTGTTACCGAGTATGCTAATTCTCTGCAGAACTTATGGCAAGAACTCGATCATTATTGAGTATTTCAGATGCGGTGTCCAGATGATGCGGCCATTCTAAAGAGTTTTATTGAAAAGGATTGGGTCTATGATTTCTTAGCTGGACTTAATTCTGAATTTGACCAAGTCAGAATTCAAATACTTGGCAAGGAGGAAGTGCTATCATTGGAGGAAACAATTTCCTTGATTCAGGCGAAAGAAAGTCGTCAATCCGTCATGCTAGAACCACAAGCTGTAGAAGGGTCAGCCTTGACAACTAGAAAGGTTGATGAAAAGGGTGACTTGCCAAGGAAAGACAACCGGGACAACTTGTGGTGTGTCTACTGCAAGAAGCCCAGACATACAAAAGAACAATGCTCGAAATTGAATGGCAGACCAACTACTTCATGCCGAGAGTGGGTGAATCGGGCAACACAGCCAAGGCCTCAGGTCCACCTAACCGAGAAAGCTGGTCAAGAAGAAGTTCAGGAGAAAGCAACCTTCAGCAGTGAAGAAATTGAGAAATTAAGAGGTTTGTTAGGGTCTCTTAATAAACCCTCTGGTGTATGCTCACTAGCACTCTTAAATAATTCTTAGGTTATTGATTTAGGGTCTACCGACCACATGACTCACACTTCATCCCATTTAAGCACTTATACACCTTGTCCTAGCAATAATAAGATTATTGTGGCAAATGGGTCTCTTGCTACTGTTGCAGGGGTTGGAAATGTTTTCTGCCAGTCTTATCTCAATACAGAAACTCACAAAAGATATTCATTGTTAAGCTGTTTTTTACCCATCTTACTGTGTTTTTTAGGATCGGGACTCGAAGAGAAGGATTAGACTTGCTAAGGAACGAAATGGGTTGTACTCCCTTGAAACACCTCTCCGCAAGAAGGATCATTAATAACTGTGTTCGTTGTTTCTTAGTATTTCAAATAAAGAAGCCATTTGGCTTCATCATTTTCGTTTTGGTCATCCGTCCTTTCAAGTCTTGAGTATTATGTTTTCATCCTTGTTTAAAGATCTGAATATTAAAGACTTCTATTGTGATGTTTGTGAATTAGCCAAGCATAATCGTGTACCATTTCCTATTAGCAATCACCGTGGTTCTAATCCCTTTTGACTTAATCTACAGTGACATTTGGGGACTTTCCACGATTCCAAACATCTCTGGAGCTCGTTGGTTTGTCACTTTAATTGATGATTGCTCTAAGGTCACGTGGACTTTCTTACTCAAACATAAATCTGATGTGAGTAGCATTATTCCTTCGTTTCATTCCATGATTCAAACTCAATTTGGAGTCAAGATCAAGGTCTTTCGATCGGATAATGCTAGAGAATACTTCAATCAAGTAGTGTCACCTTATTTTCAAAAGGAATGCATTATCCATGAGTCATCTTGTGTGAATACACCACAACAAAACGGGGTTGCTGAAAGGAAAAATGGCCATCTCCTTAACACAACTCATGCCTCGTTGTTTCATGGACAAGTTCCTAAAGCATATTGGGGGGAAGCTATTCTTATAGCTACATACATAATCAATAGACTACCCTCACGTACATTAGACCACGAGACCCCTATGGAAGTTCTTTCTCAGTTCTATCCTCACCTTCGTACATCTAATGGTCTTACACCTTGAGTCTTTGGTTGCACTTCCTATGTCCACATTCATCATCATCAACGAGGAAAGTTAGATCCTCGTGCAATCAAATGTGTGTTTCTTGGTTACTCACAAACACAAAAAGGCTATAAATGTTACCATCCTCCTTCTAAAAAATTCTATCTCTTTGCAGATGTCACTTTTGTTGAAAATAAACCATATTTTTCATAATCTTATCTTCAGGGGGATTTTTAAGTCATGGAAGATAAGGACCTTGGTGTCATTGATAACTTAGATTTATCATCCAATGTCCCTATCAACCAAAACTCGTCCACTGTTGCTCATGAACCTATATTGAATCCTGTCTCTTGTCCACTACAATCTCCCGCACAGCAACCTGTCTCTGTTCCTATTCCCACTAGTCCAACTCATATTCATGATTCTAAGAGATTTTCTCAGGTGTATTCAAGGAGGACAGCCGTTCCAACACAAGAGCAGGTCCAAAATACCACTCCGGCACTGTCAATGAAAGCACAAGTAAGTTCCGAATCTCCTTTGGATGAACGGCTTAGTGATACACCCGAGAGTGATCTTGATTTATCTATTGCTGTTAGAAAAGGGACTAGAGAGTGCACCAAGAAACCGGTATATCCACTATCAAATTATGTATTCCTTAATAGGTTATCATCATCATGTAGAAATTTTATTGTGAGTTTAAACACAATTGCTGTCCCTAACACCTTGTCTCAAACCTTTGTCAAAACAGGAATGGAGGAATGCCATGAAAGAAGAGATGGAAGCACTCGAAAAAAATAAAACATGGGAAATTATTGACAGGCCAAGGGGGAAAAATCTAGTTGGTTGCAAGTGGGGATTCACTGCAAAGTATAAGGCAGATGGCTCTCTGGAGAGGTACAAGGCAAGATTGGTTGCGAAGGGTTACACTTAAACATATGGAGTGGATTACCAAGAGACATTTGCACCAGTGGCTAAAATGAATACTGTAATAATTTTATTATCTTTAGTTGCTCATTTTGATTGGGAACTTCAACAGTATGATGGTAAGAATGCATTTTTACATAGAGATTTGGAAGAGGAAATCCACATGAGCATCCCACCTAGTTTTGAAGGAAATGAAACAACAGAAAAGGTTTGTAGACTTAAGAAAGCATTATACGGGTTCAAGCAATCACCTAGAGCCTGGTTTGGACGATTTGCTAGAGTCATGAAGGCATCTGGGTATAAACAAAGCCAGGGAGATCACACAATGTTCACAAAACACTCGGACATGGGGGGAGTTACAACATTGTTGGTGTATGTTGATGACATAATAGTCACAGGCAATGATGAAAGGGAGAAACAACGGCTGAAACAGTACTTGATTAAAGAATTTGAAATAAAGGAGCTAGGGAAGCTACGATATTTTCTAGGAATTGAGGTTTCGTACTTCAGGCAAGGGATCTTTATTTCACAACGAAAGTATGTGACGGATCTTTTGGAAGAAACTGGGAAGCTTGGTTGCAAACCAGTAGCTACTCCAATTGAGCTAAACCAGAGGCTAATAGAAGCAAAAGAGGAGGTAGAGGTGGATCGAGAAATGTTTCAGCGAGTGGTGGGAAAGTTAATTTACCTTACTCATACCCGACCATATATCTCCTATGCCATCAGCTTGATTAGTCAATTCATGCATAATCCAAAGGAATCACATCTACAGGCTGTTCATCGAGTCCTACACTACTTAAAAGGTAGTCCAGGAAAGGGAATACTTTTCAAGAGGAGCCTAGATCTCAAGCTCGAGGCTTATACAGATGTGGATTATGCAGGCTCAATGGTTGACAAGAGGTCTACAACTGGTTATTGTACCTTCCTTGAAGGTAATTTGGTAACTTTGAGGAGTAAAAAACAGAATGTGGTGGCAAGATCAAGTGCAGAATCTGAGTTTAGGGCAACGGCTCAAGGAATATGTGAGTTATTATGGATCAAGATCATTCTTGATGACTTGAAGGTTGAGTGGCAGAGTCCTATGAAGCTATTTTGTGACGATAAGTCTGCAATTAATATTGCTCATAATCCTGTGCAGCACGACAGGACCACGACCAGATGAAACATATTGAGATTAATAAGCACTTCATCAAGGAGAAACTTGAAGAATGATTGATTTGTTTGTCTTATGTTCCTTCGGAACAACAAGTGGCGGATGTCTTGACCAAAGGGCTTAATGGTGGAAGTTTTCATGAGCTAATTTCCAAGCTGGGAATGGAAGATATATATTCACCAGCTTGAGGGGGAGTGTTGAGCTATAAATAGACAGATTATATGGCTGTAAATACATAGAATTTTTTAGGAGGTTTTTGATTCGATTAAATCCCACAATCATGGGATTATAGTTGTTAACCCACAAATCGTGAGATTTTAGCTTTTCTCCTTTTTTAGGCTTTCTTTCCTTTATTTTTGTTTGCTAGGATTTGTTTGTGTATTAGCCTATAAATACAACATTGTAAAGCATAAGAAGAAATGAATGAGAATAACAATTTCTCTCCATCTAAAATTTCACGATAACCAATCACGTGTACTTTTGACAAGGATTTTTGAAATGTAACTATGAAATTTTAGGTGGACGACGACCACGAGAAATCCCATATTTGTAAGGGACTGTTGGGCAACATGCCAAATAGTACCCGATTCTGATTTTTTGTTCCTGGGAGTAATTTTGGAACGAGAATCGCGTTTAGTAAAATTTTTGTTCTTGGGAACAAATTTCTATTTTGTTCCCTGAAGTGGATTTGGAACGAGAATCAAGAATAAATAAAAAAAGTTGATTTTTGTTTCGGGAACAAATCTAATAATCAAAACCAACTCTTCTTCTTCTTCCCTTTTCTTTTCTTCTTCTTCATCGATCACCATCTCGCGGTTGCTGTCCGTCGCCGCCGCCGTCGGTCGCTGGCAACCGGTCCGGTGAGCTCGCTGGAGGCTCGCCAGGCCAGGGCGAGGTCTGGCGAGCTCGCTGAAGGCAAGCCTGACCATTGGCGAGGCTCGCCCCCCCACCGGGGCCGGGCGGGCCTTGCCCGGCCCGGTGAGGCTCGCCTAGCGAGGCCGGGCGAGCCTCACCGGTGGCCGGGCGAGCCTCGGCGGGCCGGGGAGCCTCGCCCCGGCCGACGAGGGCCGGCGATGCTCCGGTGAGGGTCGGCGGCCCCTCGTCGGCCAATCGCTAGACCGGCGACCGGCCACAAGAAGAAGAAGAAGAAGAATAGGAGAAAAAGGAAAAAAAGAAAAGAAAAGAAAAAAAGAAAAGAAAAGAAAAGAAAAGAAAATTATTTTAAAATTAAAAGAAATTGATTTGGAAAGAATTAATGAAGACGGATTAAATACAATTCTATTAGAATAAAAAATTTTGGACGATTCCAAACGACTTAAAATGTTTAGAAATTGTTCCGTGAAGCAGAATAAAAAATAATCATTTCGATCGATCGAATGCATTTCGCAGGAACGGAATCGTTACCAAACGCACCCTAAATCTGCGGCATTCGGGTCTCTTTCAGCACAACCATCTCAAAGGTATGTGCAAACAACCATCCAGATATTTTTTTGAGTATTGCGGTTTTGGTACCAACGAATTCTCGAATACCAAGGCTCTTATTAAAAGTCCAAAGACTTGTCATTATCCTTGCATTAGGTAATTTGTTCAGTAGCCGCCTTGCACCACCCCTATAGCTGAAATATTTTTCTTCTAGCATCAGCGGGTCTCGGTCAAAAGGTGTCTGGATGGTTCCAGATGCTGATGTAACGGCACACGGTTCCCGTCCATTTGGAAAATGTTCCCAGGGAGTGGTTCTGATCCAGGGGAAGCAGCTCCAGACGAACACAAAACTCCAATTCAGAAAAGAGGGGAACAGCCCGTTACGTCGTGAGAAGGGAATCGTTTGACTTTTCCGATGAAGGTAAATTACTCATGCGAGACGTCATATGCCTCGTCTTGGACATTTAGGGAAGCAGTAGAGGTGGCAAATGCGTGGGTCGGATCGAAAATGGATCGACCCATATTTGACCCATTTAACCCGTTTTGACCCATATTCTTGTAATGTAAATCTAATGACTCATACCCGACCCGACCCGTATTACTAAAACCTACTTATTTTTAAAATATTTTTATGTAATACAAATTTTTTAACAATTTTTATGCAATACAAATTTAATGGAAAATTTTTATAATTATTTTTAAAATATTTTAAAAAAATCGAATTTTTAATTTTTAAATATATTTTTAAATATATTTTAAATTTTTTAAATATATTTTTAAAAATATCATTTTTAATTCTTAATAATTATTTTTTATTTTTCCCTTTTTTTTTCTTCTTCTTCGGCTGGCCACCGGCCACGACGACGGCCGCGACCGGCCACGGGCGAGATTGAGCTCGCGGCGTCGAGCGTGGCTCGATCTCGCCAATCCGGCGAGGCCTTGACGCCGGTGAGCTTGATCCGCGTGGCTCGGCCTCGCCGACAACCGGCGAGGCTCGAGACTCACCGGATCTTGCGAGGCCGAGGTCTCGCCCGACGCTAGTGAGCTCGAGCCTTGCCGGTCGGCGGCGAGGCCGAGCCACGTCGGATTTGGCGAGGCTCGAGCTCGTTGGCGTTGGCGGGGCTCGATCTCGCGGATCCGGCGAGGCCGAGGCCCCGCCCGACACCGGCGAGCTCAAGCCTCGCCGTCGTCGCCGACCTTCGAGGGAGCGACGGACGCGAGCCATTTGCGGTGGGCGGCGAGAGGCGGCTCGGAGGTGAGCGGCAGAGGACAAAGGTCGAAGGGCTTTGTCGCTAGGATTTTCATGTTTTTTTAGATTTTAAAAATGGGTGGAAAATGGGTAAGATTGTGTGACCCATTTTCGATCTATATAAAATGAACTTAAAATGAGTCGAATGTAGGTTATGGCCTATTACAACTTCATAATCTACATTCGACCCATTTATGAAAAATATAGGTGCAAAATGGGTCCATGACCCATTTTGCCACCTCTAGGAAGCACCAACGTCGTTCGTGTGGTGTTCGGATGGAAGGTGGAGGGAAGGGAAGGGAAGAGGACGGAGGCGTGCGTTTGTTGACTTTCTTCCTTCTCGCCAGGCGCGTGAGTTTCCACTTTTGACGCGAACTCTGTCAAGGACGTCATTCGTTTCTTGACGTTGCAGGCTTGGTAGGGCTCTTCTTATAAAATGCAAGCGTTAGCTTAACCAAGCCTCACCTATCTCATTTTCTCTCTCCCTCTTTCCCTTTCTGAAGAGTTACACAGGCCTTGGGATTCTCTCCGGGGAGGATTTCGTTTGAACATGGAGGGGCACGACTCTAATGGCACGTCATGGGCGGACCAGTGGGACTACAACCCGGACCCGGCTCCGGCGGAGAGCAACAAGAAGAAGAGCGGCCTCGCGACGGCCAAGTACAAGGAGAAGATGGGGGAAGGCCTCGTGAAGACCAAGACGGTGGCGTCGCACGGCGTCAAGAAGGTCAAGGAAGGAACCACCGTCGGCATCCGGTGGATCAAGGACAAGTACCAGAAGACCACCCACAAGAACTAACCTTGGCTTAGTTCTTTCTCTCTTCCCCCCCGGGACATATGACCGTTTTTTTCTTTTTCGGTTCTTTCGATTCTTTCCTTCATCTGTATAATCCAGACATATGCGCGCTCGCATGTGACTTTGTATGATATGACTTGATCATTTTGCTCTTCAGATTTCTAGTGAATTATAGTTTCCTTTCTTTGAAATCATATCGCGAGTTTCATGCCGATAGAATCGGTTCGTGCCATCTCCGAAGCATGCTGACCGATCGTCAGATGATGTGCGTGCAGTGCATGGTATCTCTCTCTGTCATCCGGCAGAGAATACGCGATCCACGTTCAAAGACTGATTTGCTCGCATGCTGTCTTCGACTACCCAAGACCAAAAAGTCTGCTGAGATTTAGATGCTTCGAATGATCAAATCTTCGTCTGAGGTCAGATGAGGCGTGCACGGTGGGAATGGATCCGCAGGTCTTCGTTGACCCGATCCTTCTATGGAGAAGAATTGAACGTTCACGATTTCAATCTGCGTGAAAAAGTTTACCGTTCCATCGTCCACGTAGACACGCAGATGCATGCTTGTTCGTGTTCTTTGGGCTTAACGCCTAGTAGCCATTGGATACGAAGTTCTATTCTTTGCTTGCACGTATTAGATTTCATTGGAAGGCACCTTCCCAAAGTAGACATAGGTGCAAACGTTTTCACATTGTATTTATATAGAGAGAGAGACGTGCAAACTTTTTCACATTGTATTTAGAGAGAGAGAGAGAGAGAGAGAGAGAGAGAGAACCCGATTTAAGCCTAAAAAACACTATCCCCGCCCACCCGCCCCACTCACGAATTAGAAATCTATCTTTTCTAATGAGGAAAATGACCAGCTCTAGACGACGCAAGAAGGAAACAGTTTGTTTGGATCCGCTTATCAAGGGTTCGGGCTACCAAAATGACCCATAGGCATATCATACAAAATTATTAACTCATACCCGACTTGACCGGTGTTGCTAAAACATTTTTATGTTTAATGCAATTTAATAAAACTCGTACCCAAACTAAAGTAAAAACACGGAGTGGGCGAGTGCGAGATCGAGTGAGGTCGAAAGAGGGTAAAGAAATAATCATATAAATGGATTAAGTGTAAGTAAATTATAAACACATTTAACGTCTATATTTTTTTGAATTTCACCATTTTAAATTTATTTATGACCATTTTACTAAATTTAACTATCTTAGACAACAATCCCTCCATCAAATATGCATCAAGAAATGGACCGTCTTGACAGATCTAAAAGAGTGGGATCCATTGAGATCGAGATCATTAATTCCTGGATCAAAACGTGCAGGACTCAACAATTGAAAAGTGTCTCGGAATTGCGACAGGAAGACCGAAATGCGTCTCGTGAACTTGTTTTTGGGCTAAAACTCTTCAAGTGGGCTAGAGAGAGAGGACAGCACATTGGAGCTTTCGATTTGGAGCCGAATATTTATTGATCAAGTGGTGGCCCAAGCAACGAAACTCTGCAATTCTAGTACATATAACGGAAGACACGATCTCCTCCTGACGAGTCCTTTTCGCCTTTTTCAAGGCACGTTGACAACCATGTCACTCCAGTTTCAAGGTGAAGTACTGCTTTGCACCTAAAAATGATCAACTTTTCATGTTGACGAGTTATGAATTCGATTGGTGATTGTGATGACCGGGACTAATTCGCTGATCCTTAGTTAGTACGCGATAGTGAAAGAGCTGTCAACGAAGAGTGTCGGTAACTGATGGAGATTATCGACAACCTAACTCTAGAATTTTGCTAAGTATCGAAGGATGAGAAGAACGTTGGTTTTAGCTGAAGCAACATCGAGTATTATGCCGAGTGATGGATCCAAATGCCCAAATGATGAAGGGTCTTCTTAATTATCTCGAAAGTTAATAATGATTACCAGGATGCAAAAAGCATGCCAAGGATTTCGCAAGATGTGTAGCAATAATTAACCAATGTTATAGTATAAATGTTTATTTGTAATTGATGTTAGGAGGATATAAGACCCATTTGGCTCAGTATTCCAAATGGATTTTGGGACTCTAAAGTTCTTTAGACAAATGTAAATAGCATTTGGTTCGTTTTTTACTCCACTTTGAGGAAATGCATTTCTAAAGACCTCTATGGGCCTTTAGCCCAAAACTGTCCGGAGGTCATTTGAGAAGTCTTCTGGGAATGCAAGTCTTTGCCACGTTTATTGTTCATTTCCTCCATAGTTTGCATGAAGGAACTAAATGGAGGTTGACCACCACCGCCCACCGAGTTGCGCAACCTAGTGACCACCGCCTGGGTCACAAGACCCAAACCACTAGTGGACTAAGCATCTTGCAGCCCATGCATAAATGCAATCTCTCATTTCTATGGTTTTCATGTACTTTATGGACTAAATTAAAAATTTACTAATAATTTAGGGATACATTTAATAAATTAAAAGTCTATGAATTATAATTGAATATCGGGTCAAAGTTTATGAATAACGTTAAATAAATTAAAAGCTACTATGTGACGTTAAATATCGGAATAAAGTTCGGGGCTGTTTTCGTCATTTTGTAAAAATCTTACTGGTGTGTTTGTTTGTGTTTGTTCAAAATTGTTATAAGGAATGAAATAGAAAACAACTATTTATGTTTAGGAAACAAATTTTGACCGAAAAATGCGTTTGATAAATTTGTTAGGGAATATAAAAAAAAAGAAACACGTTTGGTAAATTTGTGTTCTTTTTTTTTTATTTTTTTTAAATTTTAATATTTTTATTTTATTTTCCTTTTTTTCTTTCTTTTTTTTTTTTTTTCTTTTGGCCGGATCGTTGGCCTCGGCCATGGCCGGCGACCGGCCGACGAGGGCCGGCGGCCTTGCCAGCCACCGGAGACGCTCGGCCTCGCCGGATCTGGGCGAGCTCGAGCTCGCCTAGCCAAGGCGAGCCAGGGGCCGGCGACGCTCGGCCTCGCCGGGGGCCGGCGACCCTCGACGGCCGGTTGCTTAGGCCATGGCGGAAGTCGGCGACCGGCCAAAGAAAAAAAGAAAAAAGAAGAAGAAAAGAAAGAGAAAAGAAAGAGGAAGAGAGAGAAAAAATATTTCTCAAAAGTATTCCGAGAGCAAGAAACAAGTTTTTTTTTTTTTTATGATTTGGGAACCGCCGTCGGCGGCGGCCCTAAACGTAAATGGGCGGGACCGAGCCACTACCACGAGATCCGGCCAGCGTTTGAGTCGCGCGAACGCGACGCCTCTAGGGTCGAACTCCTCCCCTTCGTGGGGGAGGCCCAGCAGCTGCGCCACCGCGGGCGGTGGTAGAAACAAGTTTTTTTGTTTCTTGTTTTTGTTTCAAATTTGTTCTCGGAAATAAAAAAAGATTTGGAACAAAAACGCAAACAAACGCATTTCTGTTCTTTTTTTATTTTCGAAAATAAAAAAACATAAAATCTGTTCATAAATGAAAAAAATAAAAATAAAAGAAATACAAACAAACAGGCCTATTTGTGCCGGTTTCAGGTACGATAATGGGGTGACTGCTTTCCACTTTGGAATTCGTGGGAGGATACCATTTTTAAGCATATATTTCCATTGGGCAGTGTGCCACAAAAGCAAAATCTCTTCTTTTTTTCCCAGATAACGCAAAACCGATGACTACATCCCACGTGGTCCAATATGGGAAGTATAAATTAGGAAGTCAACGATGCGTCGGTGACTTCTTGCATTGTGTTTTGGAAATTTTCTCCAAAACGTGTGAGTGGAGAATTAGGTAGATTTTGAAAAGTGGTGGCTACATCTATATGTCAACATCGAAATATTTTATAATGTTTAAAGTTTTTCCTGCTAAATAACACCCAAAATATAAGCGTTGCAAAAATTTATAAAATAAAGTAGACAAAATTGGGGAAACGAGATTTTATACGAGTCTAGTTTGAAAAAAAGGAAGAAGAGTTCAATAAGCATATTAAAAAAAACTACGAGATACTTATCTCTCCATTCAACTCATCATATATATGCATTCCCTTGAAATAATCTATTAAATAACTATTGAATATGTTTGGACAAGTTATTAAACATGTGGAAGGGGCAAAATATTTCATTTCGTGAATGATTGATAATTGATGTCGTGTATGTTTACCATGTGAAAAAAAAGTACTTATTAAGAAATCACGGATGTTAGATATTTTATTGTACAATAATATGTTTTTAATAACATAACATATAATAACTTTCTCTCCCCTATTCTCAATAAAAAGGGAAAAATCCCTCTTTAACAAAATCTAGTGAATAAATAGCAGTGACTCATCATAAATTTTAGAGAACTTATTCTATAAACTCAGTAATATAAATTAAATTGAGTTTAGAAAATTAGATATGATCAATCGCACCGAGAATCTATCATTTTTAATGATCTTGTTTTAGTTTAAGACACTCAATTCATTCATCTATTATTTCTTACAATTTCATAATTCGCTCTGGGAAATCAGCTTCAAAATAATTTTGAATCAATTGAGACAACTTTACATATCTCGTCACTTCCTCTTGTCTGTCGGACTCAGCACTTCATTAAAGTAGTGTCAAGTATATATACCATATTTTTATGGAAAAATATGTATACTTACCACCTATAAGAATCTTTATTAATAAATTATTAATGTTAGATATTTGATGAATCACTTGAAGACTTTGCCGTTTTTAATGATCTAGATTTAGTTTAAGTCGCACGATTCACCCATCTAATAATTTCTTATATCTTTCGTGATTCTCTGGGAAATCAACTTAGAGATCATTTCACATAATTTACGATAACTTCGTTCACCTCATTGGTTCAACTCATTAATCAAACTTGACAGTTCAATAATTAGCATTGCGCATGTTTACCCTAAGAAAAATTTCTTAGTGAGAAATCACTAATTTTAGATATTTATTTATGCAATGTGAAGTAATATCTTTTTTTTACGACATAATAAATAACAATCTTATCTCTACCCCAAAAAAGGGACGAAAAACCCTCTTCGACAACAATCGGTGAATATTACAACGGTCACCAATCACAAATTTTAGAAATCATTCTTTAAACTCGGTATACAAATTAACAAATGTTTTTAATAATTCAAATTCAGTTTAAGACATGCTATTCGCTCGATCCATAATTTCCCACGATCTCACGGTTCCAAAAAAAGAAGAAAAAACAAAAAGGAATGATTTGCCATCATTTTCCAGCCGCTTCTTCGCCTGCCCCCACCGCTCCCACCATCCGGACGGGGTGTCAGCTGATGCGCTTTCAAGATCAAAAGAGAATAATAAATAATACATCCAAGCTCCGTGCAACTGTCCACCCGAAAGAAAGGAGCAGACTTTTTACACAGAGAGGGAAACAAAGCTCCGATTTCTCTGTCGCGCATATCGTCGAACACGTCACCGGCGGCGACATCGAAGAGATGGCGATCAGCGTCCCGAACCGTCAGCTGTTCATCGACGGCGAGTGGAGGGAACCCGTCCTCAGGAAACGCGTCCCCGTCGTCAACCCTGCCTCCGAGGAAACCATCGGTCTCTCTCTCTCTCTCTCTCTTTCTATCCGCTTCTTTCTTAAGTGATGTGCTTTGCTTTGGAGTGGGTATCTGCGACTTGGGTCTCGCTTGCCATGTTCCGTTTCTTGATTTGATTCCGTCTGTGCTGCTGCTGTAGTGGAGCGTCGTGCGTCGGTCCTGTAGAATGTGCCGAGAAAGCAGGCGGGATCGGCTTTTGGGTGCCTCGCCGCGCAAATGGGTAGTTTGCGAACGAGGTGTTTTTGACCATCTTTGCGTTAAAATTAAGTGCAGGCCGATCTCTGTGGAGGCTTGAAGTGAGTCGCTTTGTAGTGGGTATATGCGACTTGGGTCTCACTTGTCGTGTTCTGTTTCTTGATTTAATTCCGTTTGTGCTGCTGTGCTGGAGCGTGTGCTTAGAAAGCATAGGGTCGTCTTTCGGTGCCTGGCGCTGCAACTGGGTAGTTTGCGAGCGAGGTGTTTTGATCATCGAATCGAACGTTCGTGTTGAAATTAAGTGGGCACGGGTCACTGTGAAGGGTTGGTCTTTTAAGCTTTTACGTGGGTTGACGATGGTCTACATAGATTCGACTGTGAAGTTGGATTGTGTATAGATGTTTGTCGGAGGATGCCTTTTTTTTTTTTTTTTTTTTTTTTTTAGAATCTTAGATATGGAGATTGTTGTTTGTCTGTAGGGTATATACCGGCTGCTACTGCTGAAGATGTGGAGATTGCTGTGGCTGCTGCTAGGAGAGCCCTTACTAGGAACAAAGGGGGTGACTGGGCGTCGGCGTCGGGGGCTGTGCGTGCCAAGCACTTGCGGGCTATTGCTGCTAAGGTACGGGCCGCGAATGTCGCTCGAGCCATTGTTCAAACATTTAAGATATGAAGCTACATATTTGGCAGACTACTTATATCCCCTTACATTTCTTTATGGTATCGAAGTGGAAAATTATTACTGATTAAAAAAAAAAGAAAACGAAAGTAGGAGCATATGCACGCCACTCTATCCAGGCCCCTCATTGTCTACTCATTTCCATAGAATTTCTGTGCTATAACTTAGAGGAACATCTGAGTTCTTGCATGTCGATTTGTTTTATCATTCAACTTTTATCTTCTACTAATTGCTTTGGCATGTCGCGTGTGACTTTCTGAAGTGCTTTGTATTCTCACACATTTTCCATGGAAACTTCTTTTATCTTTGCCATGCAGATCACAGAGAGAAAGTCTGAACTAGCAAAACTTGAGGCAATTGACTGTGGAAAACCTCTGGAAGAAGCAGCATGGGACATGGTGACATTTGTAACTTAAAGGGTCGTGCAATGTTTTACTTTTTTTCCATATAATTCATTAATATGGCTGTTAATTCCATCCAGGATGATGTAGCTGGTTGCTTTGAGTACTACGCAGATCTTGCTGAAGGTTTAGATGCTAAGCAAAAGGCTCCTGTCTCTCTTCCTATGGAGTCATTTAAGAGTTATGTTCTCAAGGAACCAATTGGAGTCGTTGCATTGATTACTCCATGGTAATGGTGCTTTATTTTGCTGACCAGATGCGCCTCCTAGACATATCATAGTTTTTATTTCTAACCATTAGATATGATGGATTGGATCAACTTGTTATTATCAGCCTCTAGCAACTAAATGATGGCCTGTGGTTTTTGTGAGATTCTCATCTGCTCATGTTAGACTTCACTGTTTTGTTAGCACCAACAGTTTTTGTGTCATTTGGGAGACGGCGATTATTAGTTCTTGCTCTGATCATTCAATGGCCTTCCTTGATGGACTAAGAATAATAAAGTTTTTGGTTATGACTTGATGAATCTCATGCAATGCAGGAACTACCCTCTTTTGATGGCTACTTGGAAAGTAGCTCCTGCTCTGGCTGCTGGTTGCACCGCGATACTGAAGCCATCTGAGTTGGCATCTGTGTATGTTTTTAATCTTCACTTGCATCATTAACTCAATTCACTCATTTTCCTTATTATTTTTTTAATGCACATGAGCGTGTTCTTGAAACTTCAGGACATGCTTGGAGCTTGCTGAAGTGTGTAGGGAGGTGGGTCTTCCTCCTGGTGTCCTCAATATTCTGACTGGACTTGGCCATGAAGCTGGAGCTCCTCTGGCATCTCATCCCCAAGTTGACAAGGTCTGTATTCTCCCATCATCTCTTCATAAACATTTTGTGAAGTTTCCTCAGCAGCTAACTCTCTCGGGTCTTGTCAACAGATTGCATTTACAGGAAGCTCAGCTACAGGGAGCAAGATTATGACTGCTGCTGCTCAACTTGTCAAGGTGCAGCTATTTTTTATGTCTTTGTTGAATTGGAAAGTCTTCCCGTGAGAATAACCTTTCTGGCATGTGTGCATTATGACCTCGCAGCCTGTTTCGCTGGAACTTGGTGGAAAAAGCCCCATTGTTGTGTTTGAGGATGTTGATCTTGACAAAGGTTGGTGCATTCTGAAGCATATACCCCTCAATAAGACTGATACGATTGCTATTTTCCTTCAGAAATTAGTTGCGATGGTACATTCGTTCTTGGGTGATTTCGATTGAATAAGCTTGATTATGTATGCAATGTTGCTGACAATAGGCCTTACTACTTGTATTTTAAACAGCTGCTGAGTGGACAATTTTTGGATGCTTTTGGACGAATGGTCAAATTTGTAGTGCTACATCCAGACTTATTGTGCATGTAAGTTGTCATCGTACGTTATCTTTATCTCAGCATTGCAAGGTCATTTTGTACATGTTTCTTTCATTTCCTACCTCTGGCACTTGCGCTTGGTAAAACTTCTGGATTGATTTTACTTCTTTCTACCTTATCATGCATTTGGTTGCATTCCTGAATTAGCATGGGATATCATGCATTGACCTGGAGATACATACTTAATGTGAAATAGAAAAGGAAAATGCAGCGAGAATCTTCTTTGTTGTTATTTGAAGATTCAGGAGCTTTATCAATGTTATTGAGAGAAGTTGTGAATTGAGTAGTCAGATCTTGTGAGCCATTCATTAGAACATGGAGGTGGAACTAATGTCGAGTCAACCCTCTGTACCAGCCTTATGGAAGGAGTCAAGAAGAGCTCTTAGAAACTGTGCTTATAATTTGCGACGAAGTAACTGAGAACTTTAGGCACACAAAAGTCATGTTTAAATGAAATAAAATGTCAGATGTTGGAAGACCATAATTGTCCGCTAGGTGTGCATAATATCTTATGAAGTGATTGCTCTCTTTCAAACAGCTATATTATATGTTTTGCATTATATTGAATGGGTACGTCGCAATTATTTCAGGAAAGCATTGCTGCTCGATTCTTTGAGAAGCTTGTTCAATGGACCAGAAATATAAAAATATCCGATCCCTTAGAAGAGGGTTGCAGGCTTGGCCCAGTTGTGAGTGGGGGGCAGGTATATCTTTCATTACCTGCAGGTTCGGTACTGTATAGTTCTGAAGTCTACTAGTTGGTGTCTTACGACTCTAACCATTTGTGAAGATGTGTTCTTTAGGGTTTTTGGTCATAACAAATCCCTGGATCAGTTTGCCTACCATTGTAAATAATTGTGAAGATTTAGAGGAGAATACATAACTTCCTCAATTATTTTACTTTTGCGAGTAGTATAGCCCTTGTCCTGTAGCCATTGCAGTAGTTGTATCTTGGGCATAGTCTATGCCATTCATTTGCTATAATCAGGAGCAAATGATCATTTTTGAGGTGATGTGTGGAATGAAGGCGATAATTTCTTCCATAAGTGCCATATGTTTGGAGGAAATCATGGGAAATAGCTTTAGTCTGGGATTTTTAATTACCATTGGTTCTTTTCACTTTTCAATGTTTAGCATCAAATCTGCCAGCTGGATTGGTTGAAATGATAATTTCATTTTCTTTGCTCCAGTATGAGAAAATACTGAAATTCATCTCCACGGCTAAGAGCGAGGGAGCTACTATTTTGTGTGGTGGGGATCGTCCTGAGGTACAGCGCTCTAGCTTGTCACTTTTAGTACTCTCGTGAAGAAACCTTCTGCTTCTGAAAATGCTTTTCCTGACTTCTGTGTATCATCTCAAACAATAAATAGCATTTGAAGAAGGGATTCTTCCTTGAGCCAACCATCATAACTGATGTCACTACATCAATGCAAATTTGGAGAGAGGAAGTCTTTGGACCTGTTCTCTGCATTAAAACATTTAGCACAGAGGAGGAGGCCATTGAATTAGCAAATGACACCCAGTGAGTTGATTCATTCTTTTGACAGTGTTCAGAATACAGTGGAGAATCTGCTCATTTATTGTAATCGAAATTGTTACTCCACTCTTGCCTGAGTAGACTTCTTGAAATTGGGACATTATTTGAATCTCATGATTAATCGATGCTTTGCAGTTATGGGCTAGGTGCTGCCGTGTTGTCAAATGACTTGGAAAGGTGTGAGCGCCTGACCAAGGTGAGGTTCAATGTACATTTATGTGACCTTTAGCCCTCAGATGACCAAAAGACTTGATTGTTGTCATATCTTGTGGTGAATTGCAGGCTTTCCAGGCAGGCATTGTGTGGATCAACTGTTCACAACCGTGCTTCTGTCAGGCCCCTTGGGGAGGAAACAAACGGAGTGGTTTTGGTCGGGAGTTAGGGAATGGTATTATCCGCTTCTCTATGACTAAATGGATAACAGAACTCAAAGGAAAATAGAAAAATCATCTAGTAGAGAAAGGGATTCTAATCTCCGAATGATTTTTGTCTTGTACGGTAGTTATAACTCATGAGTCTGCACAAAGCCGTAACTGCTTACTGACATTATTTCAGTAGGTTTGCATTGCACTGAGATAAAATGTGATGATCATAACTTCCTACTGACAAGATAATTGTGCCGTTTTTCGCAGGGGACTGGATAATTATTTGAGCGTGAAGCAGGTTACACAGTACATATCCAATGAACCTTGGGGATGGTATAAATCTCCCTCAAAGCTGTGAACTCTACTGAGGTAGCTCGGGATGTTTTCCTTGTGCGGACTACTAAAAATAAGGATTGACGGCCATTGTATAGAGACTATAGAATGGACGGGAAAAAAAAATCGAACAAAGATTGCGGATCTTGTTTATCATTTTATTTCTACTCATTAGCATTTAATTTTTCAGTATTGCACTTCATTTACAAAAGGCTTGTGCAAATTTTCATGGAGTGCATTTATATGAAGACCATATTGATGCATAGTCATTGCTACTTTCTCACATTGCCATTATCAAGCCAGAGCTCTGCAGGGTGGCTGACAACTTAGAATTTGACATATGCTGTTGCTTGATGGAGCGGGTAAAGCTACTTTGATGCCCAGCTACTAAATCCTTACATTTTCTTCATGCACTTATCTGAGGCTTATCTCGCCAAAGCATGTTCTTTAAGCACCGCAGTACGTGAAAAAAAGATAATCGGCGAGGTGTGATTTATCGAAATTCTGCATGGAGTCATTTCAGGGAGTTACAACAATGCTGTCCATTCGAAGTGCAGTGTTTTCGATACAAGAAATTCCTGCATGATTTAGCAAATAGACGCTATAAGCCATATTTGTAAAGGTCCATCCGCCATAAATAATTTGCCGTGTATGAATATCTGCATCAAGGACCTAGAATTGGCAAATTTCATTTAAAATTAGATTCTAAATGCATATATAGAAGAAAATGATCCCAGTACTTAATTTGTGTTTTCGCCTTTTCTCGAGTCTCAGAAGTGACAACGCGTTCAGTGACAGAGGAGAAAAACACAAACTGGGACAAAGCTGATGATTGCACTATATTTACTTCATCCAAGTGCATCCTCCGAATCTCATCCTTCTCATTGCAGCTCTCAATTGTTTCAGTCCTTCTTTCTAGTCCACGATCTCGTCAGGAGTAGCCACAGAATGCCTCTCGAGCCAATCACTTGCTTCCATCCCGAATATCAGCCTGTTAAACTTGAAGAAGCAGTGAAAGATTTGCTCCTAAATTTACCACACATCAGCAAACACCTGAAGCCGGAGTATTGTAGCACGGTGAACCCTAATAAACAAGATAAATTAGCTTAGAAGAAAAATCATGACAACTAAAACTAAATGAACATCACTTTCATCAATGAAAGCAATACCTTCCCAATGACATTCATGGAGGAGGAGAATGTAAAGCATTTTAAGCTGCAGCAGATCATTCAAAGAACTGAAAATAGGGATTTCTGGGTTCTCCTTGATAAACAATTTGAACGGTCAATCACCCTTAAAAACCTTGCAGCCTTATCAAGGGATATCAAACTGACCTCCACATGAATGAATAACAATGTCACCTGAAAATACAACAAAAGAAAAGACATAAAGCACCTAAAGAACAAGCAGTTCCAACACTGGAGAGTGTCTCTGCGAGAATGAAAAGTACCAAAAGCATGTGCTTAACTTACTTGAATTACTGTAAATAAAAGGCTCTGAAGATGTCAGAAGTGCCACAGATTCCAGCAGCCTCTCTTCCTTCCCGACTGCCCAATGTCAAGCCACAAGTAGACAGGATCAAAGTTTCATCCCTCGAGATGATAAGCCAGTACTCTAGGCCCAGGATTTCTTTCTGCTGAAGTCCTGATCGATATTTCCATAACATCATCCAAGTTCCAACTGGAGGAGTATAATCAGGACAGCATCTACCAACCTTCTCATTCTGACCATTAGGTGACAAGGACAAACTCAAAATAAAAAAAGTTGAATGAGTATCTGTTACATCTGTAGGTGCTTACAATGGCAAAACCTGTCCCCTGGAGGTTTGCTGCTCACTGGTGCATTCTATAAGATCTGAAAAGCTGAAACTCAAGCTGGGAAAAGGGGATGAATTTCGTCGGTAAGTTCAGTATAGATCAACAGAGAGCTCAAACTATAACTTGAAACGACGAGGAAGACGACCAGATTTGCTTTGCACTCTAAGGATCTCCTTTGCAAAACCTTGGTTTCCAGTAAGTAAAAGACCATCCAAGACCCTGTTGAAAGTTAATTTTCTTGGCACAAATCCTCTGTCAACCATCTCAATCAATAATTTCCCTGCCAGCACCAAATCATCCGATTTCTTCCTGACAAACATGGAACTGATAAGGATGTTGTACGTGTCCAAATTTGGCAAGCAAACCCCACTTCCCATTTTCTCAAACAGGTGGATGCCATTCTCTATTTCTCCAGCATCGCAAAAGTAACGAATTATGATATTGTACGTCTGTACATTAGGTTCGCAACCATCCTCCCCCATTCTCGACATAAATTCCAAAGCCCTGTCCATATGCCCTGCATGACACAGTCCCCTAATCACCAAATTGTAACTGATCGAGTTGGGCACATAACCCTTCCTCAACATTTCTTCGAAAACCAAAATTGCATTTTCCACATTGTCTTTCTTACAGAGGACCTGAATCATGGCATTATAAGTCGCAACAGAAGGAAGAATTCCCTCTCTAGCCATCTCATCAAACACCCTTTTAGCTTTCTTAATCTCACCAACGATGCCGAAACCATGGATCACCGTGGTATAGGTGACAACATCAATATCACACTTCCTCTTCTTCATCTGCAGAAAGAATTGCCAAGCTTCATTAACCTGGCCAGCTCTAAAGAACCCTTTAAGCATTATATTATAAGTCGTTGAACTCGGGGTCAACCCCCTATCCGCCATATCCTTCAACACCTCCAAAGCCATCGGCGTCCGCTTGATCAAACACCACCCATTAGCAATTATATTATAACTAACACAATCAGCCTCAAACCTGCCCCTGAAAACTTTAAATAACTTGTTGCTAGCCATCTCCACATGTCTAGACTTGCACAGTATATCAAGAATGGTATTGAACGAGCTCAAATCCTGGCGGCAACCGTGCTCGTGCATCGACAAGAACACCTTGACCGCCCTATCGGGCTTGCCGGCGGCGACGTACCTCTCGGCGATGATGGCGAGCGTCTTCGGGGAGGGGCCGAGGCGGAGGGCCCGCATCCGGGCCACGAGGGCCCAGGCGGCCCGGAAGTCGCGGACGCGGGCGGCGAGGTCGACGGCGTGGTCGAAGGAGGAGGCGGCGGGGGCGTAGGCGGGGCGGCGGCGGGAGAGGTGGGCGAAGAAGGAAAGGGCCTTGGGGGCGTGGTTCCAGAGGCGCTTCAGGGTCTTGTCGACGAGGTCGGGCGTCCATTGGATGGTGGGATCTTGGAGGATTCCGGGCAGGGTTTGAGGGGTGGCGGCGAGGATGGACGCGGCAATGGAGGCATCAAGTGGCGGCGGGGCGGCGGCGTTTAGGAGTTGGTGGCGGAGGGAAGAGGAGGAGAAGAAGGAGAAGGAGGTGGAGATGGTGATGGTCTGAGCAGGAGCTCTGTGCAGAAGAGTGAGCATCTCCGGTTTGGCGAATGGCGCTTCTGAAATGGCCGTGCTGATTGAGACCTGGTCGATCCGGTTGGGCGGACCGGACTTGGCATCAAAGGGTTACGTTACGCGCTTTTTTGGGCAAATTCGACACAGGAAAAACACTTAAAATGTCAAAAAATCTAAAAATTATATCTAAATGTCAAAATCAGAGAAATAAAGAAAATTTAAGTACCAATAACTAGAAATTCTTACTAAAGTATTGACATTGCATTTTCCGGCATTTTTTTTATTGACATGGCAAATTTTTTAAAAACAATCATCCATGTGGCAATTTTTTTAAAACTATTCACATGGTGTTATGAACCCCAAAATTAATTTTTAATATAAATATTAATTAAAATAAGTTTAGAAACTAGTTTTTTATAAAAAAAAGCGGCAACCACAGTTTTGGTCACGACGCTTGTCCTATTCCTTGAGTAATCTCCATCTTCATAAGCTCACCGTAGCTCTCTAGATTAAGCTTCTTTGAATGCAAGAAACTGCCACTGTTAGTTGGTGAGTGACTTATTAGGACGATCATCAAGTCCTTGCTCATGATTTGTGCTCTCCTTATGCATCTCTGTAAATTAGGGGATTGGAATACGTTCAGAGCAAAGGAAGACTTGCACACACCGATAGATAAGTCAGCGAGATTTTGCACGCACCCTAGTTACTCTGCCACCTCTTCTTCATTCACTTGACCCGATCTCATCCTAGGCTTGAACACAGTCAATGATAAGCTTGTGATTGCTCCTGTCGGAATTAATTTTTTCTTGAATAAATTGTCTAGTAACAACTATCGTAAACAAGTCAAGTTCTTGATTTTGGTGGCCAACTCACGAGTACGAGTGTCCGACAAGTTCAAGTATCATAGATTAATCAAATTGTAAATTCCTTTCGAGAATATCTTAATATTGCTATTGTTGGATAGGTCCACCATCGTCATACGAGCTGATTGAGTTCTCATGGCGCAATTGTCATAATAGTCTCCCTTACAATCAAAGTCTCGAGTTGGGAATATCGTGGTAGCATTCAGTTGATATTTCGAATCCATTTTCTGTATAGAGATGCTTTATCCGCTCCACCACACCCCTTCCATTTGAAAATCATCTCCGCAGACATGTCTTCATCTTTCTCTATCACTAGCAACTTGTTCTCCCTTTGCCCGGGATCACGAGCGATCTAGGTCGCCATGTCGCAGATGACATCGTGCATCTTTACATATTGTCCCTCAAAATCATCACGCCCACTTTCCAATAGACAAGCCATATTTAAACTCCCCAAGACATACTCTCCCTTATCCCGCATACTATACACATCATCGGTGTGTCCTAGCAATGCATTTCCAATCTAGAGTTCAATAAGATTGTTTGGTCTTATGGGGTAATTCTCAAGGAAGAGACAACAGTAATGGAAGCATAGCTGAAGAGTAGAGTCATTTGAGCTATTATAACTAAACTTTAGTATGTGATACACTTCTCCACCATACTTGGCGACTTGTATAGATTGTTTCTGAGCGTCATTAGTGCACGCTTCCACTCATGGGGATTCTCTTTGTTGGCCATGGCTTGCTCGACGGTAATAAGGGCTAGTGGCAACCCTTTGTACTCTCGGACAATGTCCTTTGTGAGCTTTGGAATTTCTGGATGAGATTGTATGGTTGATTTGCCAACATTGTTCTCGGATAATTCTAGGGCTTCTTCGGGCATCGAGCATTGTACTTCTAAGGTTTTCTTGGCTCGCATTTGCTTGCATACTTACTTTGATTGAGTTGTGAATGCTATTTTGGATTCGTATTTGGGATCGAGACAAGGTACTCCGATTTTGAAAGGTCTAGCCTCATCCATAAATCATCAATCAAAAACACAAACTTCTTTTGGGTCAAATCTTCCCACAAATGATGGAACCTCTCATCCTAAGGCCATCCTTCCTAGTGCTCATCTTAATGTCCAGCCTCTTCCTTATGGCATCTTGAATTCTATCTTCATTTACTTGCTTGGGCACCGCCACCCAAATAATGACATTGAATCCACAATTTGCACGAGAAAGCTCATTGTTGATCCTTTTCATGAGGGTAGTCTTTCCCATGCCGCCTATTCCCTATAACTCAATCACTCCTACTTGTTTTTTTGTCCACAAGCCATTTCCATACTATATTTACTAGGGGTGAGCATGGTTCAGGTTGGGCCGGTCCACCCTCTAACCTTATGTCCAACTCGCATAGTGTCGATCCTCAATTTTTGAGATCGATGATTGACCCTATTGAGCTTGGGACCGAGGATCGGACCGACTTAATGGGTTCAGTTGTTTCCAGAGTCAACTCAGGATCAACCGATAATTTTCTTATTTCATTTTTTGTACTCCTTGAAAAGGCAATTGAGGACTGAACCGACCTAGTGGGTTCAGTCCTATTCAGGGTCAACTTGAAACCAACCGATAATTTTTTATTTCCTTTTTTGTACTCCCTAAAAAGGCGATTGAGGACCAGACCGACCCAATGGGTTGGGTGATGAGCGAGGTCAACTAAGAGAGGCGAGCAGTAAGCGTCAAGTGGGATGAGCGTCGAATGGGGAGAAACAAGCCAGGCGAGCATCGAGTGGGGAGCAACAAGCCAAGTGAGCATCGAGCGGCGAGCGGCATGAGTGCTTCAAAGCGAGCGAGGCGAGTATCGAGTGGCAAGCAAAGAAGTTGTTTTATTTTTTTTTTTTTTTTCGATTTTGATAAATTGAAGACTAAGAGGACAACTAAGATAGAAGAGAATGAGTATCAGAGGAAGATGTTGTGAGGAGCCGTTGATGCCATTTTGGACACCGTGAGGACTCCTCACAAAAATATTTTCTTTATTTGTAAAATTATAGCTATTGACTCTATAAAAGAAATTAAAAATCTAAGTTATTAAAGAACAATATAAAATTACTTGAACTATTCACTAAGAAGCTGTTTAATATTATTGATGCCGTTTATTTTAGGGTTTTCTTTATATAAAAAAATTATAAATAATATATTACATATATAAGATATATAGAGTCATAATTGGTTCGGGTTGGATTGATCCTTAACTCTCATGACCGAGGACCATTCTGCACAATGCTGGTTTAGGAATCTCAAGACCAATAACCGACCTAGCCTCCTTGGGAACTAGATCAAGATCGGCAGGGTTGAGCCGATCTAGGGTCATTCTGAGGTAGACACTAGACCAATGCTCACCCCTAATATTAACGGAGCTAACAAGCCCCACAGTCTTGTCCATAGGCATCTTGAGCACTAGAAGATGCAATGGTGACGTTGCATTGTCAAATTCTCCTTCCTTAGGCTGGAGCTCTCTCACTTCATTGAGCATTTGATTGACTCTTTTTCCAATCTAAAGCTCAACCGGCAAGTCAATGGAAGACAACTAACTGAGATATTTGATTCGGTCACGTTCCCAGCTTCCCGAAGAACTTGATCTACTCCACTGACATATTCTTGCACCTTGACTAACCAATTCACAACATGTTTGGTGCGCAGTGCAAGTGGTTCTTCTTCTTCACGTTCCCCCTTTGCCTTCACATCGTCATTCACGTCCTTTAGGATTTTAGTTTCGTTTTTCAAAGAGTCGGCATTATCTTTGAGATTATAAATGTAGCCAGAGGTTTACTGGCCAAGCCCCCTCACTCTCTGACGAGTTGGAAAATAAAAATTACGATATCCATGGAATCTTTTTGAGATAAGAGATTGAAAGGTTGACTATTCAGATAGTCGGAAAGCGAGCGAACGGGTGGAGTTCCATAAGCTCTGCTCTTTTCATCTCAATTCTTCTGGCTATTGGAGGAAGGAAAGAATTTCAGAACCTTTTCTTTACTTCAAGAAAAGAAATAGAACTATTCTTCTTCTTTCTTCGTCGGGGTCATCCTACGAAGAGTCTTACCGTTCAGAATTGAAATCCACAAGCGTTTGAGCCAAGACAAAAAAGAAGGTACCATGAGTGGCCTCTCGTGGAAGCATCCTGAGGAGTGTGAATATGATTACGAAATATGGACAAAGGCAAAGAATATCACTGACATCTATTTCTGTAATTCAAGGCAATGCTCATGTGCTTCTTCCTTCTTTTGTGCATAGACTTCGTGGAATGTGATCTCTAGCGTAACCAAAGCAAAGAATTATTATTTTGTTTTTATAGAAACGAGGAATGATTCGACTCCTTTTTAAGATGCGAAATAACGTAATTGACGGGTCCATTTTTTAGAAGTGCTCCAATGGAATTTTCACAAATTTATTTAGATGTGTATCTAATTCTCATAATTTAACAACTTTAGTACTATCGAACTAATCCATAAAAAGCCTTCTTTGTTTTGGGTTTACTTTGTAATTTTACGGGTACCTGAATTCACTTTTAGTTACTTTAATATGTAGATGGGCTATACTTTTCTCCAAAGGTTTTTATACCTAAATAATATCTTAAAATCCAGTGGGAAAGTAAAAAGGGAATTACTTTTTCATTTTCAAAAATCCACCGACTACCTATGGTACCTCGATTAACAGAATTGGTGCAATCCAATTTGCAAATCACAACTCACTTCAAAGTTACATGTCATTCTGCAGAAGGTAAGGGGGAAAAAAAGGAGCCATCATAGTTCCCCATGGATAAGACCATTTGTCCAAACTAAATCTCTCTAAAAGGTTTATTCTTAAAATAGATCTCTCACAAAACTATTCTCCAAGTTGGGCTCTCTCTACAAATCATTCTTAAAACTGCTTAGTCAGCCTCTTCATACTAACCACATTTACTTCTCTCTTAAATTTATTAAAATAATGTCTAGCTTTCTGCACAATTGCTATTATTTTACAATTAATCTATCACAAATAATTAAAAATCTAAACATAAGTTGCACACAATCAACAATTAAGTTTTCTTTTATTCATTTGTTACTCCATAAATTTAATGTCTCGTAGATTTTATTTCTAAACATGATTTAAATATATAATTTATTGTGAACATAATTATAAAGAACCATAACTTAAATCCATTTAATTACAACTAAATTAAATTAAAATATGAATGTTAAGAAATTAACATATTTTATTGATATTTTACAATTTGAAGTATGGAATTGTTTTCTCATTACATTTAAATTTGTAAATTGACGAAAAAAATATGTTGACAAATTATTTCTTTGTCAAGGATATAAACACCTATTTGGCTATGTATTACCAAGGATCTAAACTAATCCAACATCTTGATCCTTCTTGACAGGAGATGTTAGGGGTGTGCAATAGAAGTCCAATACTTTAACCTTGGGAGATCGCCAAGAGGGAGCCTAAAATCTGAGCCCGTCAAATAATTAGTTGGACCCACCTTAACTCAAAAAATTAACTCAATGAGTTATGGGCCAACTAATCTTCCCCTCACGTGTGAGCTCCAGTGTTAGGTCTGCTCTTCCTTAGTTCAGATATCCTTCTTGCCCAACTTCATTCTACGTGTGAGAACTAGTATTAGGTGTCCGTTCATCCTTAATTCATGTATTAGTCTTGCCCAACTTCATCCTTACGGGCCCGCATTGTTAGGTCTATTCCTCGTTAATTCAGGTAACAGTCTTGCCCAACTTCATCCTTACGGGCCCGCATTGCTACACCATAATGCCCACCAGTTTGAAAACCGCAATCATTGGCTCTAATACCACTTGTTGGGAGTATGCAGCAGAAATCCGATACCTTAACTTTAGGAGTTCATCGAGAAGGAGCCCAAAATCCAAGCCCATCAATATATCTAATTGGACCTACCTTAACTCAAAAGATTAAGCTAATGTGTTATGAGCTAATTATGATATATTAACTATTCAACACCACATCATTTCTCTGATATGGGACTTTTCTAACACAACTCACACGTGTATCCTAATAGGAGATCCAAACCTCATCCACGAAGAAGAGCTTAGTATAACTCGTGCAGTGAGGCTCGTCACATAATCTCGTTCACCGTTTAGTGGCTTCAATGGCTTCCACGAAAACGTTCTTCACGTTTAATCTTGCTTCGTGGTGGGCACTTGCAGAGCCAACCGACCATTTTACACTGATGATCGTGGGGAGTTGGGACAATGCCAAGCCAGCCTTTGGTACCATTTTTTTTCTTTCTAATGCACATTATTATTCAAAAGATATTTTCAGCAATATTTTATTATTCTAAAGCCAGTCTCTGAAGGCCGGTAGAGTGCGCACAATTAGGGGTATAACATCTGACTGCAAAAGGTTGGATGATTATTTTTTTGTTGAAGTTCTTACGCTGTGCAATTCTCAAGAAGCATGACATGCTCCCGATAAGAACGACAATGATCGACTAGGTCAACAATTACTTTGCTTCAAAGCCTGCCACCGTGTCCTTCATTATAAGATTTAAAATGTAATGTCAAAATCCAACTCAATCTGCACTGAAGATTGCAAGCTACATAACTGAAAAGGTATCTTCGCAAGTGCAAAAATCAAGTCTGCAAGCAAAAAGGAGAAACAGACACATGCATCGACAGCATAGCCCAACATATGAGCTTATTCATGCAGTGTGCAGGAGGTAATTGTCTAGTTTTCCTAATTTGAAATATGCAGAGCCTTCCCACCAAAAAGAGATGCAAAAGTCGCAAAGTTATTTTCTGCAAAAGTACAATGATAAACTCAGTATCTAAGAGGCACTAGCCTTGATCTGCATAAATACCAACTGCAAATTTTCCTTGCAGCTCTTGGGCGATAACTTGATACTCCAATTTTTTGCAATTACAGTTTTGTCATATGTATTCATCTAAGCATTCAGGAAAGAGCTTTTTAATTACAGGAATCATCACAGTTGTCAGAAGTTGATTCAGTTCAATAATTCAAACGGAACCATATCAAAGGAACTTCAGAATAGTAGCCCAGATAAAATTAAGCCCCCTCCATTAGTAGGAAATCAAAGAAAACCACTTCAAACATCCAAAACTAAGCCATACGACCACGCCAAATTTTATGAAATAAAATTACGATCTTGCCCATTGGGGGCTTCTATCTAGACGTATGTCTTAGTATACCAACAAGTCATCTCCATCGTCACTGGTTCAATAAAATCAACATTCCCCTTACAAAGACACTTTTAAGCTGCAAATTGCTGGAGGATACGACTAACGGGGCCAAGCTATTAATACCTCAATTAAGGCCAATCGACACATCATTCATCAACCCCCGGGATTTGCCACCCTTTTCATATAAGAAGGGAAAGGTGGAGAGGTCGAATCTTTACCTTTTTGGGGGGTTGGGATATGGATGATTTAGTTTTAGGTATGGGTTTCGACTCCCAAGCCTTATAAGGAAGTAGGACAAAAGTTAGAGAGTGATTGTTATAATAGGAATAGAGTAAGACCGACAAAAAAAAAAAAATATGTCATTCGTCATCCTCTTGGCATAATCTATTGTATCCATAGCCTCTGCCTCTTATTTCAGGCTGTCTTGCAAGTATTCTTGAGAGATCGACTCAACCAAGATGTCAATTAATATGAATTCAAAGTCCATAAAATACAAGCATCCTCACTCCCACCTAAAGTAAAATAGACACCTAAAATTCCAGACAGAAAGCCCATGCTTCTTCCAACATAGACAAAAATAGCCCTTGATTAGCTGGGTACCACCTTTTAACTTGCCTCCTACGAAAACCTCTTCAAATTCAAATATAAAGATACCCGCTACTAATATTGATCAAGGAGATGCCAAAATATCACTTTTTTTTTTCCCTAAAAGAGTAGAAATTAAATTTGGCCACTTCAGTAATAGAAATTTTTACCATAGGATCAGCCACTGCCAAGACCACCCATCCGCAAAAACTGAGTTCAAGGCTTCGGCCTTCAAAGTTGTTCCACCAAAGAACAACTGAGCTTAATTTGCAGCGACTACATGAAAGCGGCTACTCTAAACTAAACAGCGGATATAACTATTAACGACAACTTGCTTAAACAGAGCAAGCTAATGTGGTCAAATTGGTCCGCGACATAAAAATCAAGGTCGCCTGCCTTGTGGGACCAGCCCAAGTCCGGGGCCCTTACGGGAGCAAGTTGCCCTGGCCTTGTTTGCATTGGGGCCGGAGGCGAGAGAGAGAGAGATGGATGGACGGGCAAGGAGGCAAGATGGCGGAGCGCGATGGTTATGGCAGCTAGAGGCCTCGCAAGGCATATACCATGTCAAGGCGCGGTGGCTGACGCACAAGGTAGCGGTGGTGGCTGCTGCACATCTAAGGGGCAACCGCGACGAGAACTCAATAGCATCGGAGGAGACATCAGAGCTTGCAAGAGAAAACTAGTTGTACACCAGCGGTGCATGCTTGAAAACTAGTTTACTTATAGAAAAAAAGAAGGGCGTAATTTTCTTGTCCGTAAAATAAGGAAATCAAAGTCTTGGCTCAACTCATCAGTTATCTTGGTAAGGTTTGGGCTTTCAAGTGGAAATTATTTGAATTCATTCCCATAAATCGAAAAAATTGGATGGAGAAATGATGAAGAGTGAACACTCATGTAAGGTCTGAGCATTCCGTATGCATCAACAGTTGAAATAGCCTTTTCATTTTCAAAATCACAAAATGTATTTTTCCAACAAAAAAAGGCCACTTCGCAAATCGCATCAGACAGTAATAGCACTCTAATTAATGTGGTTTCTTGATTTGCAAATTATTATATCTTCCTTGATCTTCTTGGATAATGATGTTAACGTGTGCTGCAAATGTCAGGTATCCATGGCTATTTGTGATTTTCTTGCCTAAAACGAAGTTTGAGATGCATTTTTAATTGTCCTTAAATGTCAAGTAAATCACGGATAATAACGGGCTCTGATTTCCTCCAAGTAATATCCATATATTATGGCCTTAACTTTAGTATATATAGCTACCAAGGTGTCCCTTTCTTCTCTTAGGATACATCCATAGATTTAACAAGAACAAGGTCCTAAGATTCGCGGTGGGCAACAGAAGCTAAGCGGATAGTAGATAAATTCGGGCTCATGATATCATTAGTTTTCGCTTTGAGCTTTACCCGTGGGTTTTTGCATATTTCTTCTCTCAAATGGCGATGTTATTAGGTAAAAGGAACTAATTCTTGTGTTTTATTGTTTTTTATGTCATTGGAAGAGTGAAGACTCATGTAAGGTGTGGACATTCTGTATGAATCAACGGTTGAAATAAGTAGAGACCCTCGCAAAAAACATTGTAGCAAGGAACAGCCCGTAAGTAGGCAAAAGTTAGTTGTCTGGCTAAAGTAACCTTCACGTTGCTGGAAGAGCTTTACTGGGGCGGGGGAGTGAAAGGAAGAATTTGGCGGAAGTCCATATCTCTAGAATAGCTATATACATACAAATGTATGTCTATATATATAAACGAAGTACAAATTAGAAGCTAGATAAAATACTTTGCTACAGAAAGACAAACGAAACTTCTTTTTTAAATAATTTTTTACACTTATCAGCCTCACTTACTCAACTCGCGAGGGTAGGAATCCGATCGTGGCCGTGATAAAGAACAGTTCTTTCATCTTACCTTGTGCCTCTCCAAATGTCATTTCTCCTGCGGGACCTTGACCCTCGATATCCAAAGTGACCTGGGCGGCTGGGTCCCACTCGAACTTGGACCACCAAAATGTCTCTCCAGTGGTCGACAAGCTTTCCCTCAAGCTGTTCGAGTCCAACGGCAACTTTCTGAGACCATGGCACGCGCTTATGTAGAATTTCACCCCTTGAGGGAAAAATAGAGTGTGGTCGCAAATGCTTCTTAGTTTTGGAAGATCGCAGATATCTAGAATTTTGAGACATGAGAATAATCTTAAAGCAGCTAATTCCTCTCTTGCAAATCCATCCCCGATTATTTTCTCCATCGAAGGGCAGCTCCTAACGTCCAATATCTGGAGTTTCGGAGTGTGCACGAGCCAGGACAAGTCAAGAAATCCGCAATTTTTAACCACAACTTGAACGAGACTGGGGAAGCAAGAGTAGTTGGGTGCTTGTCCTATCCCATGAGTAATCTCCATCTTCAAGGGCATAGGGCAATGGTGTAGATGAAGCACCTCTAAATGTGAGAAATTGTCGCTCCCTTTTAATGAGTGACTTATTGGGATGCGGGTCAAGTCCTTGCAACCATTGATCCATAGTCTCCTTATGCGTCTCTGTAAGGATTGGAATATTTTTAGGACAGACAAAGATTTTCGCACCATGATAGATAAGCTGGTGAGATCTTGCATGTCCCCTAGTTCCTCTACCACCTCTTCTTCCTTCTCTAGAGTGCTTCCCCACGTGCTAAACACATTCAATGGTAAGCTTGCGATTGCCCCTGTCAAAATTAGGGTAATTCAATATGATCCTATATTATCAAATAGCAACCATCGTAACCGAGTCAAGTTCTTGATTTCCTTAGGCAACTTATTGATACTAGTGCCTGATAGGTTTAAGTACCGTAGGTTAATCAGATCGCAAATCCCTTCAGGGAATGACTCAATATATTTATTGTCAGACAGGTCAAGCACCTTCAAACAAGCTGTCATTGACTCGAAAAATCCTCTTGGCACAAGCCTCACCTTAGTTTCTCTTAAAAACAAAGTTTTGAGTTGGGAACACATAGGTGGTATTCGGTTGATATTTGCAATCGAACTTCCCCATAGAGAGACTTTCTCCACTTCCCCCCATTTGGAGATCTTCTTCATTGACATGTCTTCTTCTTTCTCTATCACTAGGAACTTGTTCTCCTTTTGCCCGTGGTCACGAGCAATCCATGTGGCCATATCGCGGATGACGTCATGCATCTTTACAGTTGGTTGTGCATAAGAATGAAGCCCACCTTCCAATAAACTAGCCCTCTTTAAATCCCCCAAGATAGATGCTCCCTCATCCCGCATATGATATACATCATCAATGTCTCCTAACAAGCCCTCTCCAATCCAGAGTTCAATTAGCTCGTTTGTCATTATGGGGTAATCCTCAGGGAAGCGACAACAATAAAGGAAGCAAGCTTGTCGAGTAGTGTCACCTAAGCTATCATAACTGAACTCTAGTATGTGGTATACTTCCTCCACCATACCTGGTAGCTTGTGCGGTCTGTTCCTGAGCGTTGTTAGCGCATGCCTCCACTCACTTGGATCTTCTTTACCGGCCATGGCTTGCCCGACAGTAATAAGGGCTAGTGGCAACCCTTTACACTCTAGGACAATGTTTTTGGCGAGCTCTGGAATTTCTGGATGAGAATGTACAGTTGATTTGCCGACATTGTTCTCAAACAATTGCAGGGCTTCTTCAGGTGTCAAGCACTGTACTTCGTGGGCTTTGTCGGTTATCATTTGGTAGCATACTTTCTTTGATCGAGTTGTGAATACTACTTTGGATCCATTCTCGAGACAAGGACGAGGAACTCCGATTTTGGAAAGGTCCAGCCTCGCCCATACATCATCAATCAACAACACAAACTTCTTTTTGGTCAAATCTTCCCACAGATGATGGACCCTCTCATCCCGAGAATATCTTTCCCAGATCTCACCTTTAATGTTTAGCCTTTTCCTTATGGTGTCTCGAAGGATATCTTCATTCACTTGCCTGGATACCACCGCCCAAATAACAACCTCGAATCCATGATTTGCACGCGAAAGATCCTTGTTGAGCCTTTTCATGAGGGTGGTCTTTCCCACTCCACCTGTTCCATATAACCCAATCACTCCTATTTGTTTTTCGTCCACGAGCCATTTCCACACTTTATTAAAGGAAATATCGAGCCCCACAGTCTCGTCCATAGGCATCGCAAGTACCGGAGGAGGAGGCAATGGCAACGTAGTGTTAAATTCTTCTTTCTTGAGCTCTCTTGCTTCACTGAGCATTTGATCGACTGTTTTCCCCAATCGATAGCCCGACCAGTAGTTTCGTGGAAGACAAGGACAAAGACATTTGATTTGGTCACGATCCCTGGCTTCTCGAAGAACTTGATTTGCCCCACCTAAAAGATTTTGCACCTTGCCTAACCAGTTCACCACTTCTCTCGTGCGACGTACACCTCCTCCTTCTTCTTCACATTTTACCCTTGCTTTCACGTCTTCTGTCTCGGCATTCAGGTCTTCAGTTTCCATCCGCAATAAGTCGACATTATCTTTCAAATTATAAATGTAGCCCAACGGTGTACTGGCCAAACCCCATAAATATTTGACGAGATCTGAAAGAGGACTTGCGAACTCCATAGTTTCTTTCAGGGATGAGATGTTGAAAAATGGAGTATTCAGATGGGGATGGAGATGGCCGAATGGGTGGAGTTCGATAATGTCAGAGTCATCTTTTAAGAGATTCACTTTGCAGGCTCAATAACAAAGGTCCAGAGTAATGGCCCCACAACATCACGATGATACAAGTTGGCACAAATTTAAGTAAAAAGTGCAAAACACAACTGTGGGGTTGAATTATTGCGCATGCGGACAAACAACTTTTTAGAAAGTTGGATTACGGCAGTAGAGACTGTAGAGTGTTACTCACAACTTATGTGTGGATATATGTATGTTTATCTGTCTAAATTGTTATCTCGTGAATTCATGAGGGTTTAAATATAACGTATCTATTATCCAAGATAATAGAATACTGCTAATCCTTGGTTTTGAAGAATTTTAGGTTACTGGTAATCAAACATAGTAATATTTTTAAGTACATCAATTCTTTGTTGATTAGGCAGCCTGCTCATAATTTTATATAAAAATGTTTTTCCAAGCATTGTAATGTGATTTCGTAATGGAGATTAATTATATGGAGAAGAAAAAAAATTCAATTGGAATTGGCAACTTTAATTAGTAAACTTAATACATGTGTAATACTAAATTGTGACTTTGAAATAATTTAGCATTATTTTTGCTTCTTCTTTTTTCCTGACAAATTAAGGGCTGCACATTAAAATCCACCTGCATCATGCGTTTAATTACCCAAACTTGCCCTCCCTTTCTTGTTGAGATAGTAGCTCCCCCGCATGTGAATGTTTTATGCCCTCCCTTTCCTCTTGAGGTTATCACCTGCTGACGCTATTCGTTTTGTTTAATTTGGATCTGGCAACACCAATATGCGAATATAAAATTAATGGGTTGAAATTATCTGGTGGCACTCAAGAGATTGGGGAAAAGGTAGATGATTAATTATTCGTATTGAGTCAGAATTCTCATGCTTACATCATGATGAAAAGATGAGGACAGTGCAAGGCCAGCTCAGTGAGAAATAGAATTTGAAAATGAACAAGATTAAGCTCACTAATGATCACGTTGTACCCAAAAAAAAATAAAAAATACAGCTTTACTAACGCACCAAATACATTCGTTCCTGTCACTGAGTACAGGCACGGGCATAAGTCTTGGGTCTCTATCACTGTCTTGGTGGCCGTGAAAATAAGACAAATCGTTTCGGGCCAAACGCAATCCAATATTCTTAGGTAGTACCATGAGGTGACTACATGTTGTGCACTTACAAGAACAGAGAAAAAACTGAGGACAGAGGATGGTGAATTTTTCTAATTTTGGCTAACCTGTCACTCATGTGCCACTATTCTATTATAAAAAAAAAAAAAAAAAACTGAGGACAGAGGACGATAAAACTCCATAGAGGCCAAAAGTACAACGATCCAAGTCGAAAGCAAGTAGCACAAAACACAAGTCAGTGGGCTGACAAAAACAATATTTCTTTGACCACGACAATAGAGGCCAAAAGTACAACGATCCAAGTCTAAAGCAAGTAGCACAAAACACAAGTCTGTGGGCTGACAAAAACAATATTTCTTTGACCAAGCCGGTGAACGCACGCCAAGGATAACCTTCTCGATATCGTCCGTAGCCAACGTTCACGTGAAGCCTAACTGGCATCAGAGGTCGCCCGACCTAAACAGTACCCCGCAGCAACGTGATTCAAATGACAAAAAACCAACCGCTCTCCAAGGTATAAAGAAAAGACCTTTTAAGTTTCCCGTTGGGATGCTTCTCGGTCTTTTAGCCCTTGGGGGCTCTCTGTTAGTGATTTGGATTGAATTTTCTTTTTCTTCCTATTCCGCCAGAATTCATCTTGAAGATGAAGTCTTTTCACCAAAAATCGTTCCTTAATTTTTTTATAAAAGGAGACAGATTTTGGGGTGATTTTAGACATGACATATTAACTTCGAGGAAATAGACAAACATACTTTAATGGAATTTAATCAATATCAAAGTATACAATACTTTGCTGAAATGTAATTGATGAGAAGTGTGACAATAGAAAGATATAACGTCGGACTTTAATTGATGACGAAGATTTGAAAATTTCAGTTAAGATGCACGGCGGAATTTGATCAACGACAAAAAATCTAAAAAAAACTACATTTATGGTACGAGAATTGGAAAATAATAAATAAATAAATAACAAGTTTTTTTTGTGTTTGTGCAGGAGCTATAAAGATACAAAGTGGCTATTTAAAGCCTACAATAGCTGGTTACAAAGGAGATCATACACTTATGTTTTAAACGGTTACATTGACTCTACTACCTTGAGGGTTTTGTCAAGTCCACTATCTCAACGGTAAAAAAAAATCGTAATTTTTGGGTATAACTTTCCAATCAAAATCAACTATTTAGTGAGACTACTTCCCAAATCAAAACGAAGCTGTATTACCTAATTTGGTTATCATTAAATAAATGATACCATATGAACACTTGACTTTGGGATTTTATTTTTCATTGGATTTCTAATGCTTTGAATCTTTGGAGGCTAAAAAACTATACGTATGTTCGTTTTCAATTTTGTCAATAAATTCAATACTATTATTGTTATTTTTATCTAGAAAGCAAATTAGTGACTACCCATCAATGCTATTCTTCCAAAGAGACAGCTCTGTTTCGATCTCCACTATTTGCACATCCATGGTTACATTGACTATTGTTATTTGCCATTCATTAGTTTCTATTAAATTGAATTAATATCACGAAAAGTTACAAAAGTGGCAAACATGTGATAAACAGAAGATAAACACCAAATTAGTATACTTATCAATTATCATGTATTATTTAATTCAGCAATTTGACTGTAAAATTTAACGGAAATTAACAGAGGATAAATTTGTCATCAGTTTGACATTTTTTATAGTGAAAAAATTAATTTAAAGTAAATTTTTCATGTGTATATAAGGGTAGGATTTCTTATGGTATTAACCTTTTTTAGGTTGACCCAAGTTTCAACTACCATTGTCAACCTCAAATCAAAGATCAGTGACAAAGGTTGGGCTAGACTGCGCCTTGATGGCATGTACTAGAAAGACACAAGCAGCAGTAGCTTTCATGACCATGATCTGGCGTTGATTGCAAAGAGTGGTGACTTGACATCGAGACAAAGGTGGTGAGTGGCAAGCTGCGTACGGCGAAATGGTGGGCGGTGGTAAAGCTTGACGATATCCTTCGGCGATGTAAAGACGCAACAATTGAGTGACGAAATTGACAAAGGAAGAAGAAAGGAAAAAAGAGAGAAGGGGTGTCTCTACTCTTCAAAAGTGAATGACTGGAATTAGGGTCTTGTGTTATGAGTAAAACTGGAATTACAATTATGAAGTGACGGTGAGATTTGAAATAAATAAAAAAAAAAACAGTTCATTAACTGAAACTTTACCATGGCGAGAAAACTGAAATGCTAAAACTAAAAGTAGGTGTCTTTGCCTTGGGAGGAACTCCCTTGCATATTCGTTGAATTGGGAAATGGGCTCCGAAGTTACAGTACCACACGGATTTTTTTATCAAATGTCTTAATGGGCTCTAAGCACATTGCCGATGCTTTCGAAACGGACTCTTGCTCTCTTATCCTCTTTAGGATTCCCTCTCCCGTATGATTTAAGAAAAAATTAACTAAATACATTATGATTAATTACTCATGGCGTGGCACGAACTATAGCTGTTAAAATCTCTTGATAAAGGGTTATTATCATCATCCTCATAAAAATAGTTGAGCATTATGTTTGAAGTGTTTCTGCATAAAACATTGATTCGTTACATCTTTCCTTGAAACTATGATATTCCACTTTTCAATTTTGATGTTTAATCACAAGGGAAGTACTTCAGTAAAAATGATGAGCCGGGTGAAGCCCGGCCTCTTCAATGGCATAATACGATATAAGTATGTGACATTCTCAAATCATACAGTTTTGTTCCTTTGCTTCCATATTAAGAGATTCTTATTCTCAAATTCCATAGTACCTCTTTACTTCTATGGATGACCATTCTAAGTATGGTAATGTACTTGATAGAAACCCCAGATGAGATTAAAACAAAAGAAGACCGCCCTTTAATCACCCGTCCATGCTACAGTCCCTAACTGCGAAATAGTAATGTGAACTCTCTCAAAGAACTACAGAAAAGGAAATCCACCTAGGAGAGCATGGATGCCACAAATTGACTTCGGAAAATCTTCATATCGAACAATGCAGGAACCCACTTAGACCTACATATCCACTTCACCATCTGTTCATTTCATGCGATTACTAAGAGTAAACTAAGTTGGATTATTCGACACGTGCTTAGACTCAAACCTTTTTCGATTTATGAGGTTAGTAGGTCATTTTAATGATACTTAAAGTTTATGTATTCACAGCTTCACAACAAAAATTAACTAAAATGGAGGATGAAACATTTTAGCATAAATACATCATTATTTTAATGATCGTTTGTTGTAAAAGGTACACATAAAACTAAATTTTCAGATTCAAAGCAACTAATCAGTATCATAATAAAAATCCACAAACAAAATGTCAAATATTATGCATCATAAATATCATATTATCTTTGAGATGCACACAAACAATAGAATCTTTTGTCTACTAACGGACAAGGAAAAAGCTTACATTATGTTATTGTGCTAAAATAAAAAGTATTTCTTCTATGAAAATGAGTTACTGTTGGCGCCGAAAATTGGCTTATCAGGCCCAGAACAAAAGGAAAGCCCATTATGCCCAGCGTGTAAGAAGGCCCCGCTTGTCAAGGATATCGAGGATTTGGGATCAATAACCGCTCGAGAGCGAGAAGATACGAATGGAGACGATTTCAAAAGCTCAGTGCTGAGTCTGCTGACAATAATATGAATAATACAAAGCCATTATTGGCGGGGAGAATTATAAAAAAAGTCCTAAACCTGTGTAAATTCAGTTATAAACTTTTTATATTTGTGCTAGTTGAGTCCATTTGGCCAATTTTGGCCGACCGGCGTTGATATGGCACTGATATGGCACTGCCAGTGCTGACGTGGCATTTTTAAAATAATATTTTAATAATATTTTGATATTTTGATATTTTTTCTTTTCTTTAATATTTCCCCCTTCCCCTTCCCCTTCGACAAATTCAAGGTCCCCGCCCTCAGGCGACCTACGATATGAGGGTAATTAAGGCCAAAAACCAATTGGTTCGTGGTAGTGGCTAGCGCACCGCGTTCTATTGTTTGTCCAGAGAGAGAGTGGTAGAGTGACGGACAATGCCACTGGGAGGGGTATTTCAATGATGGCCGAAGTATGAGGCATTCTAATTAATTATGAGTAACTGGATTAAGATATCAGATGGTGCAAGGCAAAGGAGTTTCGCAGGCATTGTCTGTGAGCACGATACATTTAAATGATGGCATAACATGACTACGCAACCACCCAAGAAAAACCTATGAGCACACAACAATAAAAACGTGTAAGCCAATGAGACTTTTATCCCATGCAAATGATTAGAGAACCTAAACTAAAGCTCGACAGTTTTGCGTGTAAAAAATGTCCTACAAAGTAAAGTTTGAGGTAAACAAGTGGTTTGGTATGCATCAACCTCAGGTTCCGACTATCATCTTCAAATTGCAAACACGCTAGCCTTTGCTCCCCAACAATAAATAGACTCTTGAAGCAGCATTGTTATGATGTGATTTACTCATGCCAATTCCCTTAAAGTTTAGGTCTAATCAGCCCAGTATACACAGATGAACAATGTTACCATGAATCATGACCTCTTGGGAGAGTGGCTGTTCAAGGACGGGAAAAGAAAAATGGAAACAGGAGAATAAAACTTCCTATGCACACTTCAAAGTTCACACAACAAGGCCGAGGCCACCAATTATCATTCTAGAATGAAAATTGCAATATTCTGGGGGGTGTGAAAGGACAGTGTTCATGATATATGCCTACAATGGAAGCAATACAAGAATAACTAGGGCTCACCAAAACTATCGCTTAACTTTCAGCAAGATCCTCAATCCGCTGGATCAGTTGATCAGCTGTCAGAGCACCCTCCTGAAAATTGAAAACAGCTCAACCAAGATAAGGGTAAATGACTAAAACAACTTAAAACCGTATAAGTTGGAAGCAATTGAAAATCAGATAAATTTCACAACCCTATCTTGCAATTAAATTATGAATGAGAATCAACTAATTTCAGATTAAACAACATTCAAAGACCACAGAATAATGCATGAGTCTCAGGCAATGCCCATCAGTTATTACCGTTTCTGCATTGGGCCAGCAACCATGTCCTTAACAGAAAATTCATGGAGATACCCTTTGCCTATTGCTAAAAAAGTATCACTCACTATGCATGGATTGCAGCAACCTAACAACTAGGGAAGCTGTGTTTTCCAGTACGGTCAAGCTCTACAGAGGGAAGGCCTTTTATTGATTGCTGTTGAAGAGTTATGCAGTTTGTGCATATTTATCATCGGTTATTATGTAGAAACATGTTGGTGCGGTTCCATGTTTTGCGAGAGAATTATGATGAAGTGGGATGGAATTCCCTAATCAAGAACAGTTTAGGAGGAGAAGGGGTGTCCACTGATTATAGGTCATTATAGATTCTTCATATCACGAGAGAGGCATTAGTGCCTATATACATTACAAGGGGTGTCTGCACTTTTTTGGCAAAATGCAAGTACTCTTTCCAGAGTTCACCCTGTATCTTTCACATCATAAAAGATTGAAATTGCCAAAAAAAAAAAAAAAAAAAAAAAAAGACTCTAGGTTTTTGTTCAAATTAGGATATCTAAGGCATCTCATCACAGTATCAAAAAATTTTATGAGCCTTTACTAACATAATAATTATGAGAACTTAGCAGACTAAATTTCCAAATGATAGCAAAGGTGAAAAAGGAAAAAACTTACAAAACAGTCAAAAGGCTTCCCATCTTTAAATATGACAAAGGTAATGCTTCTATCATTTATCATCAATGCTGTGGTACTTCTCAGTATCAATCTTCACCGCCTGAATTGTATCTTTAAGTCTAGTGCTGGCCTCATTGAGGATGGGAACCACAAATTGACAAGGACCACACCTGGCACTAAAGCTCAAATTGTAAGTATTATGCTAATCAAGTTGCTCGAAGATTTATTAGAACAGGTATCATTGGTTCAAATTTATGGTGGATGTAAATTACCAAGTAGCATAAAAGTCAACTAATACAGGTTCTCAGATTTGGCCAACAGATCATCAAAAGAGTCATATGTCTGCTTCTTAGCTTCAACCTGTAAAAAACAAGGGATACAGGTAAGTGGATGTTTCTAATCTACAAAACAAGGATCAAAGTAATAATATCATCAAATGGTCCAACAGAGACAAGACGAAGCACATATACTTCCTTTAACCATATTTTTCAAGTCCAGACAAGGCTACATAATAAAGAGGATTGTAAAGTTCAGTCCATCAAATCAGAGCAAGAAGCCAACTAAATAAAGAGCATACACTATTACTAGCGTAAGGAGTACAAGGAAAGCCAAACATGTTTTATCATTAACAACACTAAACAGGATGTAGACAAAAAACAAGAGGAAAAATTGCATGACATATAATAAGGGATAAATGCACTTGCTGATTAGGAAGATATATATATAGATGGTGCAAAGTAGGTCTCTTTCACTCCTACACACTTCAGTTACATCAAGACAGACTTGGATATTAACATACTGGAATCATCCAGGAGACCGACATATATATATCTCCCATCTAGTAGGACAAAGTCTACAGTTGTCGTTTGTGATGAAAAGTACAAAATCAACTCCTGCTAAGAGTTCGTCTAGTATAGGTTAAACCCCAGGCTGCCCTAAAGAAGCTTTACAAAGATCTCATTGTAGGCCTTACTCCTAAGTTTTTAAAACTATAGTTCATTACAGCTCTATATCACTTTCATCAATATCCTTTTAAATTCAGATGAGATGCTAACGCGAGAATGTAAAGTTCCTCATACATTAAATGAGCAAACTCCTCATAACACAGCAACAGGTTGATTTCACCAGTTTGTTTTCTTCTGGACAGATCATTTATCGATTGCATTGTCCATTGCAAAATGATGAAACCGTCAAAATCTGTCCTCTTTGCTTGAGGAGGGAGATATGCATTTGTATGAATTATATGAAACAGGTCAATCCAAAAATATACTCCAAGCAATGACAGAATTTATCTAGAAAAGAAAAGACATGAGACTGGTACAAAAAAGAGGGATGACCCGGCATGACATGGCATTTTTTTTTAAAAGATGAAGATCAGCCAAGCATGACATGACATTGTCCATGGTCACCTCCTAAAGCACGTTCATTGCATTTGGGAAACAATCGCTATGGGTTTAGTAGGGAAAACTATGGCAAGTGCAATGCCATGTAGCATGTAAATAGCAACACGAGATGTTTGGATTGTCATATCATTCTATTCTTTATTGAAGAAGATAGCTAACTGAATGATAAAATAGAATGAAGATGTAACACATAATAATCACCCTGTTAGAATTGAAGTTAAGCAGTGAATATGAAAATTTGCCCAACGTTGAATGACCGCTCATATGATTTTCCCACCATAAAAACACTTCTATTAACCCAATAAAGCTCCACTGCACACTAAGACCCCATGTCGATGCCGGTGGAACATACCACCAGAGCATAACCAACCCACTAGCAGCGACTGCTTATAACAAGAAAAGCAAGGCACGGCCAGGCTAAATTAGAGAAAGAGACATCCATTCCAGTCATATATTTCAACTATCAAGTAAGCACCAGACAAGAAGGAGCCCACGCTCCGGCAAGCCCACTTCAACCATGAATCAGAGCAATACCATGAAACAATGAGTCCCGAAGAGAGGCGTTACCACCAGAGAGGAACCCTGAGGCTTCGAATTCACCAAGATTCTCCGACTTCCCCAGCCTAACCCGTGAGAGCTTGCCAGGAGCCGGGGCCGGAGCAGCGACAGGGAGGGAGAGGCGACAACCGAGCCAGCCGGATTCTTGCCGTTCAAGTGAGGAATTGAAGATGCGGGGAGAGACATCGCAATGGAAAGAAGGGATGCGAATGAAGAATGACCACCGTGAGCGTTCTACTTCTTCTTCTCTCTTTCTTTTTGGATAAATCGAAGGGAAGGAGGAGCACTCTACAGCTTGCATCATTCCACAGCCCTATTCTTCTGACCTGCATGACACAGTCCCCTAATCAATAAATTGTAAGTAATAGAGCTGGGCACGTAACCCTTCCTCAATATTTCTTCGAAAACCAGAATTGCATTTTCCACATTTTCTTACACAGAACCTGAATCATGGCATTATAAGTCGCAACAGAAGGAAGAATTCCCTCTCTAGCCATCTCATCAAACACCCTTTTAGCTTTCTTAATCTCGCCAACTATGCCGAAACCATGGATCACCGTGGTATACGTGACAACATCAATATCACACTTCCTCTACTTCATCTGCAGAAAGAATTGCCAAGCCTCATCAACCTGGCCAGCTCTAAAGAACCCTGTAAGCATTATATTATAAGTCGTCCAACTCGGGGTCAACCCCCTATCCACCATCTCCTTCAACACCTCCAAAGCCATCGGCGTCCGCTTGATCAAACACCACCCATTAGCAATTATGTTATAACTAACACAATCAGCCTTAAACCTGCCCCTGAAAACTTTAAACAACTTGTCGCTAGCCATCTCTACATGTCTAGACTTGCACAGTATATCAAGAATGGTATTGAACGAGCTCAAATCCTGGCGGCAACCGTGCTCGTGCATCGACAAGAACACCTTGACCGCCCGATCGGGCTTGCCGGCGGCGACGTACCTCTCGGCGATGATGGCGAGCGTCTTCGGGGAGGGGCCGAGGCGGAGGGCCCGCATCCGGGCCACGAGGGCCCACGCGGCCCGGAAGTCGCGGACGCGGGCGGCGAGGTCAACGGCGTGGTCGAAGGAGGAGGCGGCGGGGGCGTAGGCGGGGCGGCGGCGAGAGAGGTGGGCGAAGAAGGAGAGGGCCTTCAGGGTCTTGTCGACGAGGTCGGGCGTCCACTGGATGGTGGGATCTTGGAGGACTCGGGGCAGGGTTTGGGCGGTGGCGGCGAGGATGGAGGCGGCAATGGAGGCGTCGAGTGGCCGAAGCGGCGGCGGCGATGCGGCGGCGAAGAAGGAGAAGGAGGTGGAGATGGTGGTGGTCTGAACAGGAGGTCTGTGCAGAAGAGTGAGCATCTCCGGTTTGGTGAATGGCGCTTCTGAAGTGGCCGTGCTGGTTGAGAATAGACCTGGTCGATCTGCTTGGGCGGACCGGACTTGGTATCAATGGGTCACGTTACTCAAATCCAGCGAGGGTCGTCGGCCTTCGCCCAAACGACCCTTGTCGCACTGTCGCCTTTTCTGGCGATGGCGGGATGGCGGCAGTTATGAGGGCCGTAGAGGCCCTTGCTGATTTGCTATCGCTCTTTTTTTTCTTAAAATTTAATTTAATCAATAGTTATATTAAAAATCGATTTCGGGGCAAGACGACGTTGTTTTGCACATTTATTGTTGAGTAGGCAACTTCGGTAGATCATCTAGGCCAATTTATGCTTAAAATAATGCCACATCAAATTTCCGGCTATCATTGCCATAATGGCATTTAATGCACTTTTTAGAATTTTTGTCATTTAAGTATCCACTCATGTCAAGTTTGAGTATTTGTGGTATATTTTGCCGTGCATTTTTCTAATCAAATCCGCTTACGAGCTAAGACATGACAAATTTATTGCAATTAAACAAAACAATTTGAAAAATTGACCAAAAATTCAGATTCCCATTCAAACTTTCTATTCACCCTTCTTTTGCTTGTCTAGATAGATTAATGTTGTCATTTATGGTGGACTATATTAAAGAAACGCAAGCTTTCCTTCCATTTTCCCTTGGAAACAAATAGCGACATTAGTCCAAAAAGGAAAACGTATTGAACTTATCTCTAGTCAAGTCTAATTCAGAAAATATTGAGTCGAGTAAATTTTTAATGATTATATATTGTTATCATTTTCTCAAATAAAATTGGATGGATTTTGATCGAAACACAACAAATCGAAATTTACATGAAAATTTCTTTACCTCTTTATGCAGCGGGACAATTAAAATCCTTTGTTTTATACACTAACAAATAATTTATAGCCCTGGTCTAAATTGAGTTTTACTATTACATTTTGCTTAGAAGCAAAAAGGCAAAAAAAAAAAAAAAAAAGAAACGACTTTTGCAAACTCAACAATAGAGGCCCATAGTAATGGCCCCACAAACAGTACAATGACACAAGTTGGCAAAGGTAAGTAAAAGTAAATAGTACAAAACACAACTCACAACTCGCAACTCAAGGGTTGAATTATTGCACGTGTGGACAAACAACCCTTTAGAAAGTTGGACTCCGGAAATAAATCGCAAGTTTACACATACCAGCCTCACTTACTCCGCTCGCGAGGGTAGGAATCCGATCTTGGGCCGGCCATCGTCCCGATCTTTTATTTTACCTAGTGCCTCTCCAAGCGTCATTTCTTCTTCGAGACTGCCACGAACGCTCAAAGTGACCCGGGCGGCTGGGTCCCACTCGAACTTGGCCCACCAGTCCTCGTCTCCAAGGATCGAGAAGCTTCCCCTCGCGCTGTTCGAGTCCAACGGCAACTTTCTGAGACCAGGGCACTCCCTTATGCGGAATTCCATTCCTTGAGGGAAAAATAGAGTGTGGTCGCAAATACTCCTTAAATTTGGAAGATTTTCGATACTTAGAAATTTAAGACATGAGAATAATCCTGAAGTAGCTAATTCCTTTCTTGCAAATCCACCCCCGATTATTTTCTCCATCAAAGGGCTGTTTGTGACTTCCAAATTTCGGAGTTTCGGAGCATGCACGAGCCAGGACAAGTCCAAAAATCCGCAATTACGAACAAAAACATTAATGAGACTGGGGAAGCAAAAGCAGTTGGGCGCTCGTCCTATCCCTTGAGTAATCTCCATCTTCACGAGCATAGGGCAATGGACTAGATGAAGCACCTCTAAATGCGAGAAATTGCCGCTCCCTTTTAATGAATGGCTTATTGGGATGCTGGTCAAGTCCTTGCAATATTTGATCTTTACTCTCCTTATGCATCTTTGTAAGGATTGGAATATTTTTAGGGCAGAGAAAGATTTTTGCACTGAGATAGATAAGTCGATGAGATCTTGCATGTCCCCTAGTTCCTCTACCACCTCTTCTTCCTTCTCTAGATCCAATTCCCACAAGCTGAACACATTCAACGGTAAGCTTGCGATTGCCCCAATCGGAATTATAATAATCTTAAATGATGATATATCATTATCAAATAGCAAACACCGTAACCGAGTCAAGTTCTTGATTTCCTTGGGCAACATACTGATACGAGTGCTCGACAGGTTCAAGTGCTGTTGGCTAATCAGATTGCAAATCTCTTCGGGGAATGACTCAATATTTTTATTGTCAGACAAGTCAAGCACCTTCAAACAAGCCGTCATCGACTCGAAAAATCCTCTTGGCACGAACCTCACCTTAGTTTCCCTTACAAACAAAGTTTCGAGTTGGGAACACATAGGTGGTGCTCGGTTGATATTTGCAATCAAATTTCCCCATATAGATACTTTCTCTGCTTCCCTCCATTTGGAGATCATCTCCATGGACATGTCTTCTTCGTTCTCTATCACTAGCAACTTGTTCTCCCTTTGCCCATGGTCACGAGCGATCCATGTGGCCATGTCGCGGATAACGTCATGCATCTTTACAGTTGCTTGTTCATATGGATATTCATAATGAGGCCCACTTTCCAATAGACAAGCCCTCTTTAAATCCCCCAAGATAGATGCTCCCTTGTCCCGCATATGATGTACATCATTGGTGTCTCCTAACAAGTCCTCTCCAATCCAGAGTTCAATTAGCTCGTTTGTCATTATAGGGTAATCCTCAGGGAAGAGACAACAATAAAGGAAGCATGCCTGTTGAGTAGCGTCATTTAAGCTATCATAACTGAATTTTAGTATGTGGTATACTTCCTCCACCATACCTGACGGCTCGCACGGTCTGCTCCTCAGCATTGTTAGCGCATCCCTCCACTCATTGGGGTTGTCTTTACCGACCATGGCTCGCCCAACAGTAACAAGGGCTAGTGGCAACCCTTTGCACTCTAGGACAATGTTTTTGGCGGGCTCTTGAATTTCTGGATGAGAATGTACAATCGATTTGCCCACATTGTTCTCAAACAATCCTAGGGCTTCTTCAAATGTCAAGCACTGCACTTGGTAGGGTTTGTCGGCTTTCATTTCGTGGCATACTTTCTTCAACCGAGTTGTGAATACTACTTTGGATTCGTTCCCGAGACAAGAACAAGGAACTCCAATTTTGGAAAGGTCCAGCTTTGCCCATACATCATCAATCAACAACACAAACTTCTTATGGGACAAAACTTCCAACAGATGATGGACCCTCTCATCCTGAGACCATACTCCCCAGATCTTATTTTTAATGTTCAACCTTTTCCTTATGGCATCTCGAATGTCATCTTCATTCACTCGCCTGGACACCACCACCCAAATAACAACCTCGAATCCATGATTTGCACGCAAAAGGTCGTTGTTGATCCTTTTCATGAGGGTGGTCTTTCCCACACCGCCTGTTCCGTATAACCCAATCACTCCTATTTCTTTTTCATCCACGAGCCATTTCCACACTTTATTGAAGGAAATATCAAGCCCCATGGTCTCGTCCATAGGCATCGCAAGTACTGCAGGAGAAGGCAATGGCAACATAGTGTTAAATTCTTCTTTCTTGAGTTGTCTCGCTTCACTGAGCATTTGATCGACTGTTTTCCCCAATCGATAGCCCGACCAGTAGTTTTGTGGAAGACAATGGCCGAGACATTTGATTCGGTCACGTTCCGTGGCTTCTCGAAGAAGTTGGTCTGCTCCACCTAAAAAATTTTGCACCTTGCCTAACCAGTTGATCACTTCTCCCGTGCGTTGTACACCTCCTCCTCCTCCTTCTTCACGTTGCACCCTTGCTTTCACATATTCGCTCTTGGCATTTAGGTCTTCAGTCTCCATCCACAATAAGTCGACATTATCTTTCAGATTACAAATGTAGCCCAAAGGTGTACTGACCAAACCCCATAAATATTTGACGAGATCTGAAAGACGACTTGCAAAATCCATAGATTCTTTCAGCGACGAGAGAATGAAAAATGTAGTATTCGAATGGGGATGGAGAGTGGGCGGACAAGTGGAGTTCGATAATGTTTAGTCATCCCATAAGAGATTGACTTCATAGACTCAATAATAGAGGTCCAAAGTAATGGCCCCACAACACTACAAGGATACAAGTTGGCAAAAATTTAAGTAAAAGTAAAAAGTGCAAAACACAACTAGCGGGCTGAATTATTGCGCATGCGGACAAACGACTTTTTAGACTTGCACTCTGGTATATGTGACAGCATCAATGTCACACTTCCTCTTCTTCATTTGCAGAAAGAATTGCCAAGCCTCGTCAACCTGGCCAGCTCCAAAGAACCCTTTAAGCATTATATTACAAGTCGTCGCACTCGGGGTCAACCCCAAAATTGAGGATCGATTAGACTGGACCGGAACGTAAAATTAGAATTGGTGTTTAGGCGATCCGATTTTTGATTCCAAGAGAGAATCGAATTGGATCGGATCGGACTAACTATAAATATTTTTTTTTTCAAAAAAATTAGTAAAATATGAACTAAATACTATCTTGTCCAATGATACCGTAAGTTACGACATAATAACTCTTCACTCACCGTTACTTCCATCAATATTTTAAAATTTATCATTCTTTCTGGTTGTGCATGGCTACTCTTTAGTGGGAAAAAAGAAGTGGCCAGTTCCATTAAACCGGATCGAAAAGTTCAAGTCCTTGGTCCCAAAATTAGGAATCGATTCTCCTGATCCCTCGATTCTACATTGAAACTGCACTGGATCAAGAATCGATCACCCCTAACTCATTTTTTTCTAATCAGATCCACTTACGAATTGACACATGACAAACACATTACAATTAAACAAAAGCAATTTGAAGATTTGACCTAAAATTCAAATGCCCGTTCAAACTCTCTATTCACCCATCTTTTACTTGTTCAGATAGATTAATTTTGTCATTTCTGATGGACTCCATAAAAGAGAGGCAAGCTTTCCTTCCATTTTCCCTTGGAAACAAATAGCGACATTAGTCCAAAAATGAAACGTCTTGAATTTATCTCTAATCGAGTCTAATTTAGCAAATATTGAGTTGAGTAAATTTTTATTGATTATATATTGTTATCATTTCCTCATAGAAAATTGGTTGGATTTTGGTCGGAAGCACAACAAATCGAAAATTATATGAAATTTCATTTACCTCTTTATGCTGTGGGACAATTAAAATCCTTTGTTTTACATATTAACAAATAATTTATAGCTTGTCTAAATTGGGTTTTACTATTACATTTTGCTTAGAAAAAAAAAAAGGACTTTTACAGACTCAATAATGGAGGCCCAAAGTAACGGTAATGGCCCCACAACAGTGCAATGATACAAGCTGGCAAAGGTAAGTAAAAGTAAATAGTACAAAATACAATCTACAACTCTGGCTAAATTATTTTGCATGCGGACAAACAGCTCTTTAGAAAGTTGGACTATGGAAATAAAGCGTTGTACTCTCCATTGAATATAATATATCTGTCGTGCAAGAAACCACTAATCCTTGCTTCCGAGGAATTTTAGGATAATGTTAATCATACATGGTAAAATTTTTAAATACACTGATTCTTTATTGATTAGATAGCTATTCATAGTTTTATACAAAAAAGATTTTTCCTAGCATTGTCATGTAATTTTCGTAATGGAGATTAATTTAAAGAGAAAATAATTTTTTTATTGGGCAATAATTTTGTATTATTTTGAATTGGCAACTTTAATTGGTAAAGTTAATGCCTGTGTAATAGAAAATTGTAACCTCGAAAGAATTTAGCATTATATTTACTTTATTTTTTTGTGAGTAATTTTACTTGATCCACTCGTCTAGTTACTTGGGAATTGGCTATAGTCGTAAGGTCAAGCATTAGATAGGTGACACATTAACTTTTGACAAATCAAAGACTGGACATTAAAAATTATATGCATCATGCATTTAATTATCCAAACATGCAATATATCGGTCATAGGAAGTAAAACAACTAGCAAAGTAAAGCATTGTATATGCATAGTTTGGTTCATTTAAAAAAAAAATAGATGAATGGTAACATATAGAGTTCTAGTGGTTGCTTGCGCAACAATTATCATAACTTTAAAGTTTAGTCACTGTAACCGGTTCAAATTACTTAAAAGGAAATTTCAATACCTAAAAGTGCAATTGAAAAGTTGGACAATAGCACAATAAAACTCAAGATAGACACTTGTTATATACCAATTATACACTGCTATGAGACATGGAGAAGTTATACTTACCTTGTTGAAACGTTAAATTTTCCACCACACTTCCATTTTTTTTTTTTTAATCTGTTGAACTTTGAATTTGTTTGTAAGATGCGTGGCTTGATATGGTGTATGAAATGACATTTCATGATTTTGAGGTATGATCAACTCCGTCGTTCTATTTTACTTGATAGATTTGTTAAGAAGACAATATGTAAATAGATAGTATATAGAACATCCCATTACCATGCTGTCCCACATTTCTATTTCCAAAATAATGGACCGGTTTATCTTATAATCGAAAGATTTTTTCTCTGGTGTTTGGTTGATGGGATCAGTGACCAACTGGACAAATATCTCAATTTTTGTAGTTATCCTAGCAAAACTTTTTGCTGGTCCTGGCTCGCGTGTATTCACTTACTGGGGAATTGTATATTTTTCTCGTATAGTGGTTACTCATTGCAAACGACGGCAACTGCAGGTAACCGGGAGAATCGAGCTAGCCTGCGGTGAGGAAGAAATAAAATACAGTGTAAAGAAATTACACTTCCGATCCCCACACTTTTATTATGATTGGCCCCTTTAGGGCCTGTTTGGTAAAAATTGTTTCTATTCCCCGGAACAAATATTTTTGTTCTTTTGTTAAGGGGAACGAAAAAAAATAAACCTATTTGGTAAAACTTTTGTTCTAGGAATAGAATCAAAACAGAAACAAGAAATAGAAAAAAGTAACTTAGGGCTGCATGATAACGTTTTGTTTCTCCAAATTTCGTTCTTTTGTTCCCGAAACAAAAAAAAAAAAAAAAAAAAATCCGTTTGGTAACGCCAACTTATTTTTCTATTCCCGAAATAGAAAAGTAGTCGGGGAATATATTTAGAACAGAAAAGAAGAAATCAAAAAAAGTAGCTTCTTATTTCTAGGAACAATTTCTAGAAATAAGCCAATTTTTTTTTTTCTTTTTTTTTTTTTTCTTTTATTCTTCTTGCTTGCTGCGGCCCTAGGTGGCCGCGCCAACCGCCGGCCACCTCCGGCCAGCCGCGGCCACCGTCGGCCGACCACGCCCGACCGGCGGTGACCATCATTGCCATCACTACGATCGTCGTCGCGCCGCCCAAAGCCCATCGGCCACCCCCGATCGCCACCCCCCGCCGACGCTGTTGCCGCACGACCGCCGGCCGTCGACACCGTTGTACGACCACCGGCCGCCAACCGTCACCGTCGACCATCGCCACACGATGCTAGCCCACGGCCGCATGCGGCAACGGTGGCGGCGGCGGCGGCGATCGCGGCGGTCGGCGATTCATGAGTAAGAATAAAAAACGAATAAATATAAAAAAATAAAAAATCGTACCAAACACATTTATATTCTTTTTCTATTTCAAGAATAGAAATTACCAAACACCTTATTTTACTCATAAATTGTTCCCCGGAGTAGAAATAGAAAATAAATATTTCTAAAAAGAAACTGTTCCCCTGAGTAGAAGCGTTACCATGCACACCCTTATTGTTTCTGGGAACAATTTCTAGAATCCATTTTTTTCTCTCTTCTTATTCTTCTTCTTCTTCTTCTTCCTCCTTTTGGCTGGCCATGGATGGCGCCGGCGATCGGCCAAATGAGGGACGGCGACCTTGCCGGAGCGTCGCCGGCCCCCGGAGACGCTAAGCCACGGTGAGGCTCGGCCTCCCCAGCCGGCGCAAGGCTAGGCCTCGCCAAGCCAGGGTGAGGTCGAGGCTTGTCGTGGCGGGCTGGCCTCCTACAAGCTTGCCGGATCTCGCGCAACCGGTGGCCGGCGGCGGCCAAAGAGAAAAAAAAAAAATAAGAAAAAAATAAAATAATTAAAAACTTAAAAGAAATAAAAAAATCCAAGAATCCTACAAAATGTATTTTTATTCCGGGAATAAAAATTTTGGGAAGTTACCAAACGCGTTCTTTTGCTCAGAAGTTATTCCCGAGAATAGAATCAGAAAAAATTATTTCTCATCAAAAATTGTTCCTTGGAACAGAATCGTTACCAAACGCGTCCTTATTTTCATTTGTCATTAATTCTAATTACTGCACTCTTCTCTAAACACAATACAAGCAATTTCATCAAATTTTCATTCAAAATTTGGTGAAATATTTTTAGTCAACAGTCGCCAAATTTTCAAATAGATTAATTTTGTCATTCTGATGGACTGTATAAAAGAAAGGCAAGCTTTCCTTCCATTTGCCCTTGAAAACAAATAGTAACATTAGTCCAAATAGGACAACGTATTGAACTTATCTCTAGTCGAGTCTAAATCAATGAATATTGAGTCGAGTAAGTTTTTAATGATTATATATTATTATCATTTTCTCAGAGAAAATTGGTTGGATTTTGATTGAAACACAACAAATTGAAATTTATTTGAAATTTTGTTTACCTCTTTATGTGGCGGGACAATTAAAATCCTTTGATTTACATATTGACAAATAATTTATAGCCCTTGTCTAAATTGGATTTTACCATTACATTTTGCTAAGAAGCAAAAAAGGGACAAAAAAGAAACGACTTTTACATACTCAATAATAGAGGCCCAAAGTAATGGCCCCACAACAGTAAAATGATACAAGCTGGCAAAGGTAAGTAAATGTAAGGGATATGTTCAGCAGAAGTCCTAAAACTTGTTAAGAAAGTGCAATTGAGTCCTAAAACTTACAAAAAGTGTAATTAAGTCCTAAAACTTGTCAAATTGGTTCAATTGAGTCCTAAAGTTAACACCGTTAAGAAAATTAACGGAATTCTTGACGTGGCGCCGACATCATATTTTAAATGAATTTTTATTTTATATATGGCTTTTTAAAATTATTTTTATTCAAAATCTTTAAAAATTAGATTAAAAACTAAAAAGGAAAAGCTAAATTTATTTAAAAAAGCAAAATATTAAAAAAAAAAAAAAAAAGGCACTCGCCGCCGCTCATCGCCGGAGGGGCCGACGACGGTCGCCGCCCGGGCGGGGTGGAGGCCTCGGCGAGGCCTCGTCGGCCCCCAAGTGAGGGCGGCCACCCCCCGCCAGTCGGGCGAGGACGCCCAAATCTAGGCACGCCGGCCCTCGTGGGGGTTGGCGACCATCGCCCGCCCTTGGGTGAGCGAGCCACCGAACCTCATGGTCCTCCTCCTCCTCGGCCTTGCCGGTTTCGTTGGCGTCGTTGTCGGCGGCGGGGGCGGCGTCGTCCTCGTCGGCAGAGCTGGCGGAGCGAGCGACGGCCTCGAGCTCCCCCTCGTTGACCGGCTCGTCGAGCTGCGGCTGCTCCTCCCCTCGGACCCGTCGACGGGGCCTCGTCGGACAATGCCTACTCGCCCAGATCTGGGCGAGCATTGCCGATCCCAGGCGAGGGCCGGCGAGGCCTCGCCCAAGGCGGGCGATGGTCGCCGGCCCCCCGCAAGGGCCGGCGTGCCCAGATCTGGACGTCCTCGCCCGACCTGGCGGGGGTGGCTAGCCCTCACCGGGGTCGGCGAGGGCCGGCGGCCGTCGCCGGCCCCCCTCCGACGATGGGCGGCGGCGGAAGCTCCACCGGTTGCCTTTTTTTTTTTTTTTAACAGTTTTTTTTTTTTTAAAATAAATTTAGCTTTTTTTTTTAGTTTTTAATCTAATTTTTAAAGATTTTGAATAAAAAATAATTTTAAAATGCTATATAGAAAATAAAAATTCATTTAAAATATGACGTTAACGCCACGTCGGCATCACGTCAAAGCAATTCCGTTAGTTTTCTTGACGGTGTTAAATTTAGGACTCAATTGAACCAACTTAATAAGTTTTAGGAATTGATTGCACTTTTTGTAAATTTTAGGACTCAATTGCACTTTTTTTTATAAGTTTTAGGACTTCTGCTGAACATATCCCTAAATGTAAATAGTACAAGACACAACTCCCAACTCAGGGGCTGAATTTTTGCGCATACGGACAAACAACTTTTTAGAAAGTTGGACTATGGAAATAAAGCATTGCTCACCATATATATATAATTACAAACTCTTCCACAAAATTCTCCATTGAATATGGTATATCTATCGTGCAAGATATCACTAATCCTCGCGTCTGAGGAATTTTAGGATAAAGTTAATCATACATGGTAAAATTTTTAAATACATCAACTCTTTGTTGATTAGATAACTATTCATAGTTTTATAAAAAACAGATTTTTCCTAGTACTGTCAGGTAATTTTCATAATGGAGATTAATTTAAGGAGAAAATAATTTTTTTCATTGGGCAATAATTTTGCAATATTTTGAATTGGCAACTTTAATAAGTAAAATTAATGCCCGTGTACTAGAAAATTGTAACCTCGAAAGAATTTAGCATTATATTTACTTTATTTTTTTTGTGAGTAATTTTACTTGATGCACTCATCTAGTTACATGGAAATAGGCTATAGTCGTAACGTCAAGCAATAAATAGGCGAAGCATTAACTTTTGACAAATCAAAGACTGGACATTAAAAGTTATATGCATCATGCATTTAATTATCCAAACATGCAAGATATCGGTCTTAGGAAGTAAAACAACTAGCAAAGGAAAGCATTGCATAGGCATAGTTTAGCTCAATTTAAAAAAATAGATGAATAGTAACATATAGAGTTCTAGGGGTTGCTTGCGCAACAGTTAGCATAACTTAATAAAGTTTAGTTACTATAATCAGTTCAAACAAGGAAATTTCAATACCTAAAAGTACAATTGAACAGTTGGACAAGAGTCAAGATCTTGTCGACATGGCATGATGAAACTTAAGATAGACAATTGTTGTATACCAATCATACACTGCTAGGAGATACGAAGAAGTTATACCCATGGTGCTGAAACTTTAAATTTCCACCACACTTCCATTTTTTTTTTTTTTTGAAATCTGTTGTACTCTGAAATTGTTTGTAAGATGCGTGGCTTAATATGGTGTATGAAATGACATTTCATGATTTTGAGGTATGATGAACTCTGTCATTCTATTTGACTTGATAGACTTGTTAAGAAGACAATATGCAAATAGATTAGTATATCGAAGATCCCATTACTATGCTCTCCCACATTTCTATTTCCAAAATAATGGACCAGTTTATCTTATAATGGAAAGATTTTTTCTTTGGTGTTTGGTTGATGGGATAAGTGGCCAACTGGACAAATATCTCAATTTTTGTAGTTATCCTAGCAAAACTGTTTGCTGGTCCTGGCTTGCATGTATTTAGTTGCTGGGGAATTGTACATTTTTCTTGAATAGTGGTTACTCATTGCAAACAAGGAAGAAATAAAATACAGTGTAAAGAGATTATCACTTCCGATGCCTATACTTTTATTATGATTGGCCCCTTTACTTTCATTTGTCATTGATTCTAATTACTGTACTCTTCTGTAAACACAATATAAGTAATTTCATTAAATTTTCTTTCAAAATCCGGTGAACTATTTTTAGTCAACACTTGCCATCGAGACGTGGTACCTATATGTAAAAGTCTTTGTGACATTTAAATTTTTTGCTGAACTTTAACTTGCTACCTTCTATAGTAAAATAAAGGCTCCTCCACCACAATGATAGTTGGTCTAGAGGCATAGGGCTTACTACCAAGTAGTTGGAGACCTTTTGGTCATATGTTTGAATTCTCAAATTGTTCATCGGCCTTAAGGTACCTTGGTTCTTTTGGAGCATCAGTTCGATCATGCCTTGATATTGGATAGCCTTGATTCTACTACTACTAAAATCATGGTGAGACGGCAATGACGTGCTCGCTCAAGATAAGCAATAAATATGGTTCAAATCGATTATTTTGTCATAGGTATGGAACTCCTATAAAATGCTAAAGGGGCTCTGATGCGGGTCGCCAACGCCGGTCGCCCCTTCACGCCATTTTTACTCAAATAACTTGTAGCATATTCCTAATTCTAGATATGACAGTAATCCATATGACATTAATAATTGCGACTTTTTTAAGTAGTGGAACGGCAATTAATAGAGAGCGTAAACCTTTTTCTAGGCTGATTGAGTGTCAACTTTAACTCTTCAATATTTCGTAAGTAAAAGTTTCATCAATTTCATTACTAATGAGTTCGTTGATACAAATTGGAGCGATTGATACATGCAGGTGTTACGTACTAATCAACGCATCCACTAGACATTTTCGTTAGGCTTTGCAGCGGAAATATTAAGATGAGTATTTTCAAGAAAAAGAATACACGGACTAAAATTGAATAGTTGTAAAAGTACGGGGATCCAGAGCCTAACTTATGTTCGCAAGCGGTACACAGGCACCACAAGTCGGTAATTAATATCTTCAGCAACAAATGCTTTCAAACTCTCCATGTAAATCTGATAAAGTGACTTAAATTGTCTCTGAAGAATAGCATTTGAAACTAGCATTACGACGAAATAAAAAATAGAGACGGAAAGTCAGTGGCGGGCTCGGGATGAGTGATAGCCCTACCCCCGATCAAAAAAAATTTCTAATGTTGTTCGAAGAGAATTTTTTTAATATATTACTATATCTTATTAGAACTTCTTATCACCCCTAATCTTGAATTTTCGACTCCTACCACTTAATTGACGTCCCCACATAATACCGACTTTTGAGCGTGATGGGAATTGCTAAAGAGAAAAACAAATGACACGATGACATTAACAACTCATGACATTTCCCTCTGTGATTGATTCCAAACTAACCACATAAAAAAAATATCAATTTATCATTTCAAATATTGTCTTGTTCGAGCAAAAGTGTTGTCCAATGCATTTTTAAAATTTCTTAAATAGAAAGTATACATGGTAATAACTTTCGGTTTCCACGAAAGATAGGGATTTGTTAGCACATATAATTGGTCATTTTTACTCTCCGTCGGAGTCGTAAAATGGTGTTCCTTATTCAATGCCCAAAATCTGTGGGGGTTAAACCTCCACTTTCTTGTAGATCAACGCAAATTATAGCAGGGAACGCACTCAGGTTCTAAGTATCTTTATTAATATTTGAGTTTACGCATCAATTGGTGAGTAAGTTTTTCACTTTCCAACTTCGAATCAATTGGAAAAGTTAAAGCCAAGAAACTAAAGCCGAAGCGCGGGCCTTGCTTTAATGGACAGCATATTCATCCCCCCTTTCCTATATTCATTTCTTTTTTGTTTTAAAGTTACTTTTTCAGTAAAGGAGAGGAATCTCAAAATAACTTTTGTTCGCCATTACAAATATTAAAATGTGACCGGATAAGATAAAATAAGAAGTATAATCATTTATTTGATGGAACTATCTATCATGTACTATGATGGATAAAGCCAAAAACAAAACATGAATACCCCCCGGAAAATGTTAATGATGTCGCATAGTGCAATGTTAATACCCCAATCAGGGGCAATCAATAGATTAGTTGTCGTCCTCTCGCACAAAATCTACTGCGTCCGTATCCTCTTTCTCTTACTTTAGGTTACCTCGCAAGTATTCCCGACAAGATCAACTTACGCAAGATGTCAATTAATATGAATTCAAAATCCATAAAATGCAAGCAACCTCACTTCCTCGCTAAAGTAAAAAAGACACCTAAAAATCTAGACAAAAAGCCGACGATCCTCCAACATAGACAAAAATGCCACTGATTAGCTAGGTTATGCCTTTTAATTTGCCTCTTACGAAAATCCCTTCAATTCAAAGATAAAGATACCCGCTATTAATATTGATCAAGGAGGTGCCAAAAGATCACATTTTTTTTCTTCTAGAAGAGGAGAAATTATATATCTTATTAGAACTTCTTATCACCCCTAATCTTGAATTCTCGACTCCAACCACTTGATTGACGTCCCCACATAATATTGACTTTTGAGCATGATTGAAATTGCTAAAGAGAAAAACAAATGACATGATGACACTAACAACTCGCGACATTTCCTTTTGTGTGATTGATTCCGAAATGACCACATAAAAAAAATATCAATTTGTCATTTCAAATATTGTCTTTGTTTGAGCAAAAGTGTTGTCCAATGCATTTTTAAATTTCTTATATAGAAAGTATACATGGTAATAATTTTTAGTTTCCACTAAAGATAGGGATCTGTAGCACGCATAACTAGTCATTTCTACTCTCCATCGTAGTCGGAAAATGGTGTTCCCTATTCAATGCCCAAAATCTGTGGGGTTAAACCTCCACTTTCTTGTAGATCGACGCGAAGTATAGCGGGAATGCACTTAGGTTCTAAATATCTTTATTAATAGTTGAGTTTACGCATCAATTGAAGAGTGAGGTTTTCACTTTCCAGCTTCGAATCAATTGGGAAAGTTAAAGCCAGGAAACTAAAGCCAAAGACCGGGCCTTGCTTTAATGGACAGCATATCCATGCCCCTTTCTTATAGTCATTTCTTTTTTGTTTTAAAGTTACTTTTTCAGCAAAGAAGAGGAATCTCAAAACAACTTTTGTTCGCCATTACAAAGATTAAGATGTGATCGGATAAGATAAAATAAGAAGTCTCATCATTTATTTGATGGAACTATATATCGTATACTATGATGGATATAACCAAAAACAAAACATGAACACCCATCCTAGGACCATGTTAATGATGGCGCACAGTGCAATGTTAATACCCCAATCAGGGGCAATCAACAGATCAGTTGTCGTCCTCTCGTGCACAATTTACTATATCCATATCCTCTTTCTATTACTTTAGGTTACCCCGCAAGTATTCCCGACGAGATCAACTTACCCAAGATGTCAATTAATATGAATTCAAAGTCCATAAAATTCAAGCAACCTCACTCCCCAACTAAAGTGAAAAAGACACCTAAAAATCCAGACAAAAAGCCCACAATCCTCCAGCATAGACCAAAATGCCACTGATTAGCTGGGTTATTGCCTTCTAATTTGCCTCTTACAAAAATCCCTTCAATTCAAAGATCAAGATACCTGCTACTAATATTGATCAAGGAGGTGCCAAAAGATCACATTTTTTTCCCCTAAAAGAGGGAAATTATGTTTGGCCACTTTAGTGGAAAAATTCCATTACCAAAGGATTAGCCACTACCAGTGCTGCCCAGCTCTCTACCACCAAAGGAAGGACCCCCTCCGCAAAAACTGAGTTCAGGCTTCCACCTTCCAAGGAAGTGTCAAGGGAAGTTGTTCCACCAAGAACAACTAATAAAAGCAATCGTCAAAAACCCTAACACCCTCTCTGTTTGCCCCATGCAAAGCCCTTGCCGCCACCATCTCCATGGTACCGCCATTACTGACCTCAATAATGAATCAATGATGTTCTCTCTCTAAGCTACATCTTCCCAACATCGACAAGCTAATCATTGAAAGCGAAAAAGCCTCTAAATCTAGAAACACAATCGTTTTGCCTCCACGTCAAGGGGCAACCATATCAAGAGCTCAATCACATCAGAGGAGACACCAAGCTCGCAAGAAAGGAAGCCAATCGCGAACACAATTAAAAGGAGAAATTTGCAAATCAAAATATATGTGTGAACAAATGGTACGACTCATGTTCAGTTAAGTAAAAGAAAATGATCCCTATCCAAATTGTTTGAGAGTTTTACCTAATTGGCCATTGCAGTAAAATATACAAATGAAATGCAATCAGAAGCTATCTGCTGCATTCAGGAATCCCGACAGAAAATACATAACTCCAAGAAGACAGATACTTTGTTAGGGAGAAATGGTACTTTTTCAAACGACATCCTACTTGCAAATCTGACCCACTCGGCCCAGTCAGTTCGGAATTCCATCGTGGTCCACCAACTGCCACTCTCTCACACTTGTCGGGCTGCATCTTGAAGATTCATTTCTTCAGCATACCCAGCCCACTCGAAAGTGACCCAAGTGTCAGGGTCGTCTCACTCAAAACTGGCCCACCAGTTCTCATCTCCCGAGATTGGGAGAAGAATCCCCTTGCACTGTTCGTGTTCAACAGCGAATTTTTGAGACGAGGGAACCGGGATATTTCGGAGGTTGCCCCCTTGAGGAAAGGAATAAAGTGCGATCACAAATGCACATTGGTTGTGGAAGTCTTTGCGGGAGTATATAGTCGAGGCATGAGAATACTCTCAAAGCAATTAACTCCTCCACTGCTGCAAATTCATGGCCAATGATTTTCTCCATCAAATTGCTGTCTAAAACATACAACTACCGGAGTTTCGGAGCATGGACGAGCCACGACAAGTTTGAAAACCTCAGCAGGAGACCCTAATAGCGAAAAGGCTGGAGAAGCAAGAGCAATTGGGTGCTCGTCATATTCCTTAAGTAATCTCTATCTTTTTACCGATCTTGCAATTAAAAATAGGAAAGTTCTTTGTTTTTGCCTTTACTTTGAGTTGTCAAAAAACGTTGTGCTGAGTGCATGAAATTTGATGGGACCGGTTCCATGGACCCAGTAGTTAATTTCCAATTTCAATTTTTGGGAATCGATCTTTAGTAAGCACTTTTCGATTCTAGAGTAAAAATTGCTTATTTGGATCATGCTTATCCCTACTTGATATCAAAAGATTGTATTACTCACATTTTTCTAATCAGATTCACTTAAGAATTAACACATGATAAATATATTACAATTTGATGGACTCTGTAAAAAAAAAAAGAAAAAGCTTTCCTTCCATTTTCCCCAAAAAGTGACATGAGTCCAAAAATGAAAACATATTGAGCTTATCTCTGAGCGAGTTTAAAATAGCAAATATTGAGTCGAGTAAATTTTTTATGATTATATATTATTATCATTTCCTTGGAGAAAATTGGTTGGATTTTGATCCTTTATTTTCCTCTTTATATGAAAGTTTGTTTACCTCTTCATGTAGCGAGACGATTAAAGTCCATTGTTTCCCATGTTGACAAATAATTTATAGCCCTTCTCTAAATTGGCTTTTACAATTACATTTTGCTCAGAAGCAAAAAAAGAAGAAAAAAAAAGAAGAGAATATCAAATTCAATTCAAATTAAGAGCAGGACCGGGAAACTACCCACGCTTTCTAGCATTTGAACTTCGCTACAGTCTCTCTCTCTCTCTAGCGTTCTTCGTGAAAAATGCTTTCAGAAGGCTGACGACAACGGAAAAGGACACTTGCTTTTCCTCGTCGCCGCCAACGACCGCTGCCGCCACTCCTATTGCCGCCGCTCCATAGAAGCTTTGGCACCGCAAGAACCGGGACCTCAACTGCTTTCCCCACTGAATGTGGTCGCGCAGGTCGTAGATTCTGCAATTCGAGAGAGCTTTGATGGGTTTGAAGGAAATCTGCCGGAACGAGCTCCGGATTGCAGTCCGCCAGCTCAGCGAACTCCTGCAGCCCTGTTCTCCTTGGTCACCCTGTGTTCATGATATATGCCTACCCTGGAAGCAAAACAAGAATAACTAGGGCTCACCAAAACTATTGCTTAACTTTTAGCGAATCCTCAATCCGCTGGATCAGTTGATCAGCTGTCAGAGCACCCTCCCGATAATTGAAAACAGCTCAATCAAGATAAGGGTAAGTGACTAAAACAACTGAAAACTGTATAAGTTGGAAGCAATCGAAAATCAAAAATATTTCACAATGCTATATTGCAATTAAATTATGAATGAGAATCAACAAATTTCAGATTAAATAACATTCAGAGACCACAGAATAATGCATGAGCCTTAGGCAATGCCCATCAGTTGTTACCATTTCTGCATTGAGCTAGCAACCATGTCCTTCACAGAAAATTTATGGAGATACCCTCTGCTTATTGCTAAAAAAGTATCACTCACTATGCATGGATTGCAGCAACCTAATGGCTAGAGAAGCTGTGATTTCCAGGATTGTCAAGCTCTACAAAGGGAAGACCTTTTATTGACTGCTGTAGAAGACTTATGGGGTTTGTGCATATTTATCATCAGTTTTTATGTAGAAACATGTTGGTGTGGTTCCGTGTTCTGCGAGAGAATAATGATGAAGTGGGATGGAATTCCCTAATCAAAAACAGTTTAGGAGGAGAAGGGTGTCCACTGATTATCGATCATTATAGATTATTCATGTCACAAGAGAGGCATTAGTGCCTATATATATTAAAAGGGGTGTCTGCGCTTTTTCACCAAAATGCAAGTACTCTTTCCAGAGTTCACCCTGTATCTTTCACATCATAAAAGATTGAAATTGCACCCCTCCCCACCCCCCAACCAAAAAAAAAAAAAAAAAAAAAAACTTGTGACTCTAGGTTTTTGTTCAAATAAGGATATCTAAGGCATCTCATAACAGTATAAAAAATTTTATGAGCCTTTACTAACATAATAATTATGAAAACTTAGCAGATTAAATTTCCAAATGATAGCAAACGTGAAAAAGATAAAACTTACAAAACGGTCAAAAGGCTTCCCATCTTTAAATATGATAAAGGTAGCTAATGCTTATATCTTGTATTTATCAGCAACGCTAGAGAACTTCTCAGTATCAGTCTTCACAACCTAAATTGTATCTTTAAGTCTAATGCTGACCTCATTGAGGATGGGAACCATAAATTGACAAGGACCACACCTGGCACAAAAGCCCAAATTATAAGTATTATGCTAATCAAGTTGCTCAGATTTATTAGAGCAGGTATCATTGCTTCAAATCTATGGAGGATGTAAATTGCCTAGTAGCTAAAATTCAACTAATAGAGGTTCTTAGATTTCGCCAGCAGATCATCAAAAGAGTTTTATGTCTGCTTCTTAGCTTCAACCTGTAAAAAACAAGGGATACAGGTAAGTGGATGTTTCTAATCTACAAAACAAAGATCAAAGTAAAAATATCATCAAATGGTCCAACAGAGACAAGAGGAAGCACATATACTTCCTTTAACCTTATTTTCCAAGTCCAAAGGAGGCTACTTGTTAAAGAGGATCGTAAAGTTCACTCCATCAAATCAGAGGAAGAAGCCAACTAAGTAAAGAACATATGCTATTACTAGTGTAAAGGAGTACAAGGAAAGCCAAACACATTTTATCATTAACAACAGTAAACAGAACGCTGACAAATAACAAGAGGAAAAATTGCATGACATATGACAAGGGATAACTGCACTTGCTGATTAGGAAGAAATATATCCAGATGGTGCAAAGTAGGTCTCTTTCACTCCTACACTCTCAGTTACATCAAGATAGACTTGGATATTAACACACGTGAATCATCCAGGAGACCAACATATATATAACTCCCATCTAGTAGGGTAAAGTCTACAGTTGTCGTTTGTGATGAAAGGTACAAAATCAACTCCTGCTAAGAGTTCGTGTCGTATAGGTTAAACCCTAGGCTGCCCTAAAGAAGCTTCACAAAGATGCCATTGTAGGCCTTACTCCTAACGTTTATAAACTATAGTTCATTACAACTCTATTATCACTTTCATCAATATCCTTTTAAATTCAGATGAGATGCTAACACGAGAATGAAAAGTTCCTCATACATTAAATGAGCAAACTCCTCATAATACAGCGACAGGTTGATTTCACTAGTTTGTTTTCTTCTAGACAGATCATTTATAGGTTGCATCATCCATTGCAAAATGATGAAACTGTCACAATCTGTCTTCTTTGCTTGAGGAGGAAGATATGCATTTGTATGAATTATATGAAACAGGTCAATCCAAAGATATGTTCTGAGCAATGACAGAATTTATCTAGTAAAGAAAAAGACATAAGACTAGTGGACAAAAGAAGGATGGCCCTGCATGACATGGCATTTTTTTTAATAGATGAAGATCAGCCAAGCATGACATGACATTGTCCATGGTCACCTCCTAAAGCACGTTCATTGCATTTAGGAAACAATTGCTACGCGTTTAGTAGGGAAAACCATGGCAAGTGCAATGCCATGTAGCATGTAAATAGCAACACGAGCTGTTTAGATTGTCACATCGTTCTATTCTTTATTGAAAGAGATAGCTAAGTGAATGATAAAATAGGATGAAGATGTAACACATAATAATCACCCTGTTAAAATTGAAGTTAAGCAGCGAATATGAAAATTTGCCCAACGTTGAGTGATCGGTCATATGATTTTCTCACCATAACAACACTTCTATTGACCCAACAAAGCTTCACTGCACACTAAAACCCCATGTCGACGCCGGCGAAACATACCCACCCGAGCATAACAAACCCACTAGCAGCGAATGCTTTTAACAAGAAAAGCAAGGCACGGCCAAGCTAAATCAGAGAAAGAGACGTCCAATTCCAGTCATATATTTCAACCATCAAGTAAGCACCAGACAAGAAGGAGCCCACGCTCCGGCAAGCACGCCTTCAGCCACGACTCAGAGCAATACTGCAAAACAACGGATCCCGGAGAGAGGCGTCACCACCAGAGAGGAACTCCGAGGCTTCGAATTCACCAGCATTATCCGGCCTCCCCAGCCGAACCCGCGAGAGCTCGCCGGGAGCCGGAGCCGGAGCGGCGACAGGAAGGGGGCAACGACGACCGAGCTGGCCGGATTCTCGCCATTCAAGAAAGGAATCGAAGATGCGGAGAGAGAAATCGCCGTGGAAACGAGGGATGCGAATGAAGAACGACCACTGCGAGCGCTCTAGGATGGTGGGATCTAGGAAGGCGACACGTGTCCTCGTGGGACCCACAATTTCGGGCGCCATTTTTGAAAATTTCTCTGTACTGTAGCTTCTGGAGGGAGAGAGGGTTTTTCTTTGCGCCTCTCTCTCTTACCCGACGAACTCCCTCCCTCTCTCTGCCCTCCCTCTTTCCGACCGGCGAACCACCGCGCCGCCCCTCCGGCTCCGGATCCGGCCCCGACTCGTCCGTCCCTTGCTCTTTCTCTCCCCTCGCGTCTCTGTCTGCCCTCTCTCTCTTCGACGGCGAGCCACCGCGTGACCGGCGAACCACCGCCCCCCTCCCTCCTCTCGTCGCCGCCGACGACCGGGAAATTACCCATGCTTTCTAGCATTCGATCTTCACTACAGTGTCTCTCTCTCTAGCCTTCTTCGCGAACGTCTTGAGAAGGGGAAGACGAAGGAGAGGAATCCGCCGACGACGACGGAGAAAGACAGCTGCTTTTCCTCCTCGCCGCCGACGACCGCCGGCGCCGCTCCTATTGCCGCCGCTCCGTAGAAGCTTCGGCACCGCAAGAACCGGGACCTCAACTGCTTTCCCACACTGAATGCGGTCGCGCAGGTCATAGATTCCGCGACTCGAGAGAGCTTCGATGGGTTCGAAGGAAATCTGCCGGAACGAGCTCCGGATTGCAGTCCGCCAGCTCAGCGATCGCTGCCTCTACTCTGCTTCCAAATGGTACTGCGTCCCAAAAACCCTAGCCCCGATTTCAAGCACTTCCTTGTTGGGTAGGACGTAGGATACGGTAGCGTTGAAAGCAAAAAAAAAAAAAAAAAGATGCTTTGTTGGGTTATACGTTGCTGCCTTTGGTGGGTGCTGTCCACTTTCTTGATTCTTAAATTTGTTTTGGGTAATGGGGTTTCTGAATTAATCGAATGAATTGCCGAAAGTGTGAGATTTACACTCCTGTTGCGAAAATTTGAGCCTCGCATTCCAATTTCTAGTGTTAAAAGCTTGGGCTGGGTAAAACCCAGTGCCTGTTGCTGCCCAGAGAAATGATCAAGGAGGTACAACATTATGGAGGAGAAATGGGATTCGTTCTCTGTTCATTATGTTTCACCTTAGTTCCAACTCAAAAGAATTCATGAAGAGTATAATTATGTGCAGGGCAGCGGAACAACTAGTGGGAATCGAGCTAGACCCGGTAAAGTTCACACCTTCAAACACCAGATTCCAGCGTGGGAGCTCCAGTATCCGCAGGAGATTCCGCACCAACGAGATCACGTCGACGCCAATTGCTGGGGTGTCGTATGTGAGTACTCCGGTCATGGAGGAAGATGACATAGTTGATGGTGACTTTTACCTTCTGGCCAAGTCTTACTTTGACTGCCGTGAGTATCGGAGGGCTGCTCATGTGCTTCGGGATCAGTCTGGGAAGAAAGCTGTCTTCCTACGATGTTATGCTCTTTATCTGGTTTGTCACTCGAGGCTTCTGTAGAGAGCTATCTCACAACATGTTTTATCCTTTCATTTCTCTTTTCCTTTTACTGACTATCATCCACGACAACCCGATAGACATGTTCTAGGTCTTAGGTATGCTTGGATGAGTATGTTTGTCAAAGCAAGAATCAACTTACACAACCCCACAAAAGAGTTGATTAGTTTAGACTTATGCACTTATGATAAGCATGTCGGCTGTGGCTACATCACAATGAGGAGTTCATGTCGTTACAATCTTCATTGCCTAAGACGTGCTTGGATGCTGAAGTATATAGGTGAAAATTGATATTATGGAGATTTTAAAGTTTCTTGTGATAAAAAAATTCTACATATGTAGCTTAAGGTTTGTATGGTATGAATTCACCACTGTTGGACAAATCACTGAATGACTTTCACTTTTCACTGGATGACTTGCTTATACTTTGGTACCTAGAGAATGACGGCATTACCTGCTTGCTCTATGGAGCTGCCTCTCCAAGTTTCTGCACAGATTTTCATTAGCCATTTTGATCTTGTGCAAACATACATCGCATTGGAGGCTGCATAATTTGAAGAAACTCCTGACTGTCCATAGTCCCACTTAAGCATTCTTATAAGTTGTACCTATCATTTGTTTTATGTAGGCTGGAGAAAACCGGAAAGACGAAGAGAATATAGAACTTGAAGGGCCCTTAGGTAAGAACAATGCTGTTAACAAGGAATTGGTTTCTCTGGAGAGGGAGTTGTCAATGCTACGTAAGAATGGGTCCATTGATCCCTTTGGGTTGTACTTGTATGGTCTTGTTCTTAAAGAAAAAGGCAGTGAACACCTTGCACGTAACCTTCTTGTGGAATCTGTGAATAGCTATCCTTGGAACTGGAGTGCATGGTCAGAGTTACAATCCTTGTGCACTACAATCGACATATTACACAGTCTACCTCTCAATAACCATTGGATGAAGGATTTCTTTCTTGCTGGTGCATATCAAGAACTCAGAATGCACAACGAGTCCTTAGCAAAATACGAGCATCTGCAAGGCACCTTCAGCTTCAGTAATTACATACAGGCACAAATTGCAAAAGTGCAGTACAGTCTAAGGGAATTTGAACAAGTAGAAGTGATATTTGAAGAACTCCTGAGAAATGATCCTTACCGAGTGGAGGACATGGATATGTATTCCAATGTACTCTATGCTAAGGAATGCTTTTCTGCCTTGAGTTATCTTGCCCACAGGGTATTCATGACTGATAAGTACAGGCCAGAATCTTGTTGTATAATTGGAAATTATTATAGCTTGAAAGGCCAACATGAGAAGTCAGTTATGTATTTTAGGAGGGCCCTTAAATTGAATAAGAATTGTTTATCTGCTTGGACTCTTATGGGTCATGAATACGTTGAGATGAAAAACACTCCAGCAGCTGTTGATGCCTATCGGCGAGCTGTAGATATAAATCCATGTGATTACCGAGCCTGGTATGGTTTAGGACAGGCCTATGAGATGATGGGGATGCCTTTCTACGCTCTTCATTATTTCAGAAAATCTGTATTTTTGCAACCAAGTGATTCTCGCTTATGGATTGCTATGGCTCAGTGTTATGAAACTGAACAGCTTCACATGCTAGAAGAGTCAATCAAGTGTTACAGGAGGGCAGCGAATTGTAATGACAGGGAAGCAATTGCTCTTCACCAGCTAGCAAAGTTGCATTGTGAACTTGGGCGTTTAGAAGAAGCTGCTTTTTACTACAAAAAGGATCTGGAGCGGATGGAAACTGAAGAGAGGGACGGACCTAATATGGTTGAAGCTTTGCTTTTTCTTGCCACACATGGCAAAGACCAAAAGAGATTTGAGGAGGCGGAGGTGTATTGCACTCGTCTTCTTGATTATACTGGCCCAGTAAGTTATTTACTTTGCTCCGGCTGTATATTGGAAGACCATATTGCTTGCTAGAATTATTGATTTATTTTTTCCATTTATTTTGTTTTTACAAATACAGGAGAAAGAGACTGCAAAGAGTCTACTACGAGGAATGAGAAGGGCACAATCTGGTTTTCCTTCAATGAGTGCTGAGCATTTTCCTCCATAACATTACTGATAAAAGATGGAGCTGTGAAATTTTCGAAGCAGGTGTGGCATTGTGTTGAGGATATAAAAAAAATATGGGATCTCCTCACAAAAGATGACAAATCCTTAAGGCTGCACAAGCTGCTTGCTGTAACTCTCTGTGCCAATTGACTGCATACTTTTGGAATAGAGAAAGTGGCCCTTGGTTTCTTACATATATGGGAAATTGGTCAATTTTTGACAGTTTGTGTCATGATGTTTCATTTATGAGAAACCATCTAGAAAACTGGAGATTTCATAGTTGATCATTCTAATTGAAAGCATGTCAATCTCATAAGAAGCTTCTTTGTTGCACCTCTGTTTGGCCAGCTCATGTCCCTACTTCTACCATTTTGTCTCTACTTTCTACCTTAAGTTCCAAATGGGGTAAAAATCTAGTGGATATATGCTTTCCACTAGGAACTCTTATGTGAGAACCGAGAAGTTGTTTTTGTTGCAAAGGAGGCTTCAAGTGGAGTCAGATCATTCGGTTTGGATGACAAGGAGAATTCTCTCAGCATAGCAGCTTTGTAATCTTAGGCAACTTAGTTTCTTTCAAATTGTTTCTTAGTAGATTATTGTAACCTTAGAAACATCAAAGGGGGTTTTGGGGGAGAATTCCTGTGTTACTGTTGGGTAGTCGATATAGATAACTTTTAGATGGAACGATTTGACCGTTGAAATTATCTCGAATGTTGTTTTGAAGGTCCCTCTAAATCCAAATAGTTATCGCCAAAGCTAAACATAGGACTAAGAATTCTTCAAGATTCTTTCTAGTATCTCATGTGGTACAAGTGAGAAGCCTGTCATGCTGACAATATGCTAATGATAATACCATGCTTAGAGAGAAACTAAAAAGATCGGCATACTTCAACTTCTCACCATGACTTATCATGACAGCAGTAACCAAATTGGATTGGCTCGGTTTTTTCTAGTTGCAAGGTAAGTGAAACCCTCCTAGTTCATTGTACTTGTACATGATGAGGTGAAAAACCTGGTTGCTAGCAAACTACTTGACCATGGGAGAGTTTTTACCTGAATGTGAATTCAGCTAAGCAGGTGCCAAGAACGATCTTATATCCCCAGGTTCTCTGGCTTAATTTCTTTTTCCTTTTAATCGCTAAGCAAGTGAAATGGGGGAAAAAGGAGAATGTGCAGGTTTGCGAAAAGCTCCTACGAACACTTGGGAGATCAGCCTACTGTGTGGTTACATCCACATGGAAGTTCCTCAGGATTAAACAGTTAAACCCCAAATCAAATCATTCCAACGAGCATTCTGATATTTCTCATAGAATAATCAGTTGGGAAATCCGGGTAAAAACTAAGATTTCTGGCTGATAAGATTAATGGAAGACTAGGAATATGAATAACAAAACAGTAAAGCAACTGAGCAAAGCATATGCCGAATCACTGCGGACATACAGAAGCCAAAGAGCTAAAAATATGCACCAATCCATGTTGAGAAGAATATAAAAGCCATGTTCCGTAGACAATAGTTGACCCATTGATAGTATCACATAAAATCAAATAAAAAGTTCCAATGAGCTTATTTTTTTTGAGCAGTTATATCCATCGTATGAGAAGGTTACAATCACACCACCACAGTCATGATGAAGTCAATTGAGTTTTACTCCATCCAATAGAAGAATTCAGGTTTTCCTTATGTTGATTTAATTCCGATCAGGGCTTGTGAAGAAGCTGTTGATGGATGGCATGATTTCTGGAGACCTGTTTCGAACGAACTTCCTTAGAGAATGCTGAGCATACTTTTCACCCTCTTTAAAGTTGTCCAGAATTCCGGCAGCCCTGTTCTCCTTGGTCACCCTGAGTTAGCCACCATAAGGTTAAATGGTTAGCAAACCGAAGACGAAACAAAATCTTCTGCGGCCATGACCGTTCTTTTGTTTATCAGTTACATAAGCATTTGAACTATTTCAAACTCGATAGAGAAAATAACAGCTATACAGTAGAAACTAAACTCTTCATTAAACTGCTAGAGTTCAGAAGATTTCCTCCATAAACAGGGGAAAATAAGATTTCAGCGTGTCCTGAGAAGAAAATCAACACTCTAGGTGAGTAGCAAAGCAGGCAAGCTTCTTGTCGGATGAAAATGGACTGAGTGAAGTTAGTCGTGCTTAGTGATGATCACTGAATTCGAACTAAACACATCACAAAATCTTCAAAGAACTTCTTCTGAATGAGAGCGCCGATCAGGTTATCCCTTCAATGCACCATTCAGGAACAAGAATGAACTTTTTACCAGTCCATCTAAATCTCTCCTAACCTCTTCCTCGAGCAATGCAACCAGCGAGTCATTGGGTAAGGCACAGAAAATGAAAAGAAGAGGTAAATTTTACTTAACTAATGCAACGGATAAGGTCCCAAATCATGGATCATTAGATAGATTACTAATTGCCTTGTCAAGTAAAATTGGGTCTTTGCGTAGTTGGTGAGTGGCAGAAGCTCAACAGGAGTTACTAGTCTGCTGGATCTGCCTGCACTTTAAACCGCGAAAAGAAGACCCGGAATTCACCACAGAGTTCGATTTCCGGGATTAGATTTCACATTAGCATGCTTAAAATGGGGAAAATCTCTTCCTCAACCCCCGACCTTTCGTTCGACCTTTCGTCGAACTCGTCTCGGTATTCTCTCATACTTCACTTTGGTAAAATTCCAGAGATACACGCCCATCAATCCCCCTCGTGGCAAAACGATTCGAACCATTCGACTCGTTCCCCCACAAAAAATCGATGCCTTGTCCGAGCAGACTAGTCAACTCGCGGTCTTAATCAAAGCCCAGACCCTACCCGGTCGCCACAGTCAACATGAAGTCAAATCCAACCGGACCACTTTTCAAGACATCGACTCAAAACCACCACACGAACGAACTCCAGAGAGAGAGAGAGAGAGAGAAACAGACCTGACTTCAGGATTGATGCAGATGTTGCGGACCAACGAGAACCCGCAGATCCCGACGGCGACGCCGACGGCCGCAAAGAGCGGATACACCTGCACGTCCACACACACAACCACCCACCCCAAAATCCCACCTTTAGATCTTTCAAGAACCGTTGCATCACCGAATTCGGAGGAGAAAAACCCCGGAAAATCCGAAGAATCGCAACCGCGAATACCCAAAAGATCGCGAGAGAGAGAGAGGGAGCGTACCTCGGGCCTGATCCACCGGTTGCCGGCCATCAGAGCAGCAGCAGAAGATCGCGAGTCGCACGGGATCGAAGGACTTTCTGGGGAGAGAGACGACGGAGGAGGGAGGATCTTTTAGGTTTATGCGGTTTTTATTCACTGGAGATGGAAATAAAATAAAATATTAAAAGATAAAAAGATGGGAGTCGACAGCTGATTGGCTGGCGGGCTGCCTGCCCAACGAAAGCTGATTGGTCCTTTTTCGCGACGCGCAGACGCAACTTGTACACGTTTATTTCATTTTAAAGACACGTTAATTTTAACCTGTTCAATATAATTATTGAAGTTTGAATATTTTTATACAGTTTAGAAATTATATTGAATTGATACCAAAAGTTTGAGAATTATATTAAATAAATTAAAAATTTAGAAATTACGTTACACATTAGGATAATTGTGAAATATTATAGACCTAGCAACTCTTTCTTTAAATTCATCATTGGGCAGCAGATTGATATGGGTTTCTTGTCCATGCTGAAGTGAGAAAAATGGAATACATACTCTATACAAATAGAAGCTTGGGAGTCCTTTATAAATTTAGAGCTGCTCTCCATTAGCTAACTCAGGTATTGTCATCTTGATCAATGTTTTATACTTACCTTTGGGCGAATTATCAATCCTTTTGCAACACATCTTATAATGCACGTTATCTATACGCTTTTGGCCTTTTTTAGATTGTGTCCTATCTTAATTATTCTCAAGGGGGAAAACCTTGGGCAGGGTAGAGGATTTTTTGTTTTCAGGGAACTTTTAGGCGTACATATCATGCTTATGTTTTGGTTGTTATAATGATGAGTAAGATATATGCTTTTGACGTAAATGTCTTCAAGAATCTTGTTTAGTAGAGTAAGGTACTGATCGATTGCCCGCATCTTATTAGTTGTTTCACACGCGTATCTGTTTGTATCTCTTCTGAGATTTTAGAGTATTCCTCTTTGAAATTTGGTTTCCTTCGAATTATCTACTCAAAGTCATAGTCTGGCCATTTAAAACTGACTAGAAGGTATACGATGCTATTCCTCTTGTACTCTTAAGTTTTGGCAGTCACAATCTGCACATTCTTCAAATTTCTTCAGGCACAAACAAGTATTCAAGGGAGAGTCCCTTCTGCCCTCCTACAAGCCCTGACGTGCAAAGATGTCCCTTAATAACGACTTGGCAGAGATTAATAAAAGGAGATGAGATCGTTTTGATGAGGGTAGGGCATCAGTGCAAGGTATCAATGGATAAATGCATTTTTTGCCATCTTAGGAAGAGGCACATTCTAGAGACATATTTACATAAGGTTGTCATCTACATTGTCCTTATGTTATCCACTATCCATATTAGTCACAAAAATAAAAAAAAAAAATGCGAAAGAAGCAAGTTGTTAGATTCTTCATGTTGTTTAAGTGAGCGATGACTAATTTAATATTCTTAATGAAAGTGTTCACGGATTTCTTGTTTGTGAAGACACCCTCTGACATCGTAGGAAATGTAGCAAGAAAACACTACAAGATTGGCTAATATGGAGTAGAATTGATACTGGAAAAGCAAGAATAGATACTTGATAATTTAGGGTTTACAGAAACCAAAACCATATATAAAAAATAAAGACAGCTGATTACAAAGTGTCTTAGAAATATTTATACTTGTTTTATAGATTTAGGCTCTGTTCATTTTGTGGAAAATGTGACGTTTTTGAAAAATGTTTTCAAAAAAGTAATTTTTAGAATGATAATATTTTTTGATGTTTGGTTGGAACCTAAAAATAAATTAGAAGATATTTTCCGCCGTTTTGTATGGAAAATTAGATTTTCATCCATGCACTTATTTTTATTTTTCTTTTCTTTTTAAAATTGATTTTTAAAATTATTTTCTTTTTTTTTTCTTTTCTTTTTCTTTTTCTTTGTCCTTCTTCTTTGCCCAATAGCAGGCCATGACGAGCTCGCCAAGTTTCGGCGAGCTTGTCCCTCGCCTGTGGTCAGTTGCACGAATAAGAAAAAAAGGAAAAGAGAAAAAGAACGAAAAATAGAAAGAAAAAGAGTAAAAATAAAAGAAAGAAAAGGGGAAAAGGGAAAAGAAAAAATAATTAAAATGAGTTTGTGGAGGAGAATGTGTTTGGTCTAGGTGAAAGAAAGGAGATGGAAAAAAAAAACACCTCTAAAAGTGAGGAAAATGATTTTCGATTCCCCACTTTTGAAAGAGTTTTTTTCCATTGAAAGAAAATATTTTCCTTGACTTGTTTATTTTCCGTGAATTGAACATCGAAAAGTCCTGAAAACATTTTTTTGGAGGTTGTTTATCGCAAAATGAATGAAACCTTAGTTAGCTCTAAACCCCTTAATAGACATAAAGTGCTTCAAATCTCAACCTTGCAACTTGGTGGAAAGTCACTGGGTCTATTGCATGGCAATGTTATTTGAAGGACTTGAGAAGACAAACTAAGGCCCCGTTCATTTCACTAAAAAATAACTTTTAAGAAAATGTTTTCCGGATTTTCCAGCGTTTGGTTCATGAAAAATAAATTAGTCAGGAAGAATATTCTTCAATGGAAAAAATACCTTCAGAAGTGAGAAAACTATTCTCTTTCTTTTACCTAAACCATGCGTGTTCTCTTTTGTGCACTTCTTTTAATTATTTTTTCTTTTTCTTGTTCTTTCTTTATTTAAAAAATCAAATTTCAAAATTTTTTTTCTTCTTTTTTCCTTTTGACGACCAATAATAGGCAAGGCTTGAGCTCACTGAAATTAGGCGAGCTTGTTTTAGTCAGAGGATGACTTGGGAGCTCGACCTCGCTTGTGGCCGGCGATCAGCCAATGAAGAAGGAAAAGAAAAAGAAAAGGAAAAGGAAGGGAAAAAAACGGAAAAACCTAATTAAAAGTTCGATGACTTCTTGTAAAACATTTTCTAAAAACATCACATTTTTAGTGAAATGAACGGAGCTAAGTAAAGAAAATAGACATGAGAAACCTTTAAGGAAAATGATTCTCCTGTGTCACCCTTTGTCTTTCTTGAGTAGTTTGTTCTCATAGATATCAATGAATACCTCCACTAATCACACATCTCCAACTGCTGCAGCAACAGTGGATGTAGAATATCTCCAAGGACATTAAAGCCTCGGGTATCCCATCATGTACCCTGCCATAATGTGAAGCCAAGGGAGATCATTTGGTATTATGTGGCCAAATTAAAATTATTCTCAGATGCTTTTGTGCATATTTGAAATATTTTCTCTGATGGTAGCATTCACCTTTCCATGATTATTACGTTGACATAAAATAATTGACAAGCTCAACAGCATCAAACCATTTAGATAAACAATGGCAGGGATTGAACTTAGTCGTACCAACTTTTCAGAGGTTAGGACATCTGGAGTGCCAAAACTTGGCATGGAGGGATACTTAAGTGCCAAAATTTTGGAAAGGTACACTTAAGTGCCAAAATCGGAGTAAAATGGATCACTTAAGTGCCACTCCGGCCAAAATCCGATCAAATTGCTGACGTGACAATTTTCCGACAAGGTGAGTGCAAAACGAAAACTGCTTAAAGTAACTACAAAGAGAACTGAAGCTGGAACATGATTACAGAATGCATGACCTACTCTTGCCAATCACCTCGAAGTGTTCCCTCCAACTATTTTAGCCGCACTGCATTTAATACAGCTTATATCCCACCTCCAACAATCTTTCCAATTGGAGGAACAAAAAAAAAAAACAAAGTACTCCAACTTTTTCCTGCTTGCATATATTGATAGCAAACATCCTCCATGGAAATCTCAGACCTAGAAATTGCCTTCTGCAGTATGGTATCAGCGATGTCTCCTTCAGAGAACTTCAATTCTATTCTAATCTACACGAATTTTCATTCATGAATTCCTCCAGATAGTCACATGTCGAGCATGACCTTGATTCAGTCATTAGCTGTAAATTAGATCCTATTGTGGAAAGTTGACAAGGGTTGTGCAAGGCGCGTATTAATAACACTTGCAATCTACAAAATTAGGGAGACATCTGAGACAACATGCCAACTGACCCCAGTCCTCTTTTGAGTGTCAGAGGGCACAAGATTGAAGAAACACACTTTTTCAAGACCTCGCAAGATAGAGGCAGATCCTCAAGGTTCTAAGACATCAAAATGAACGAAAAAATCACGTGGACGAGGATTATGTAAATTTGACCAATGAAAGAAGTGAACCTCAAGATCATGAAGAGGAGTTTAGCACAATGGGAGATCTTGGTACTTCTCCCACACAGCATTAATCATCTTCGTCATATTGTATTCCACCTCCTCTTCTGTTAGCAAACAGGTAGTAGTAAACAACTCAAAAGCTCGGTGATGAATTTAAATATGTAAATCGAGAGCTTGATGCCCTTTCAATGCTTGAGCTCTACATGAAATTCGAATGAACATGTCTAATAAGTAACACCTCTTCAACAAGCTGCTGAAAGACTTCATGCACTACAATTTCTGATCAAGAGATTATAACAATTGTTCCCTCAATGAATTTTTCAAGTCCCTCAAAGCATGTAGTAGGAGTTCTTGTATTTCATCTGAAAAACCTACAAATGATCGTTGCAAAAGTCAAAAGCCAGTTCACAGAGAAGCAAAGCTATCTGATCAATATGTAAATCTGAGGTTAGAGTCTTGCAAACACTTGCGTTCTGCAGGAATAAATTACTGTCTGATACACTTCACTAAAATATACCACTGCTAAAATGAATTCTGCCCTGTTCAAAGTCAGGTAGCAGTCCTTTGAGCTTCTTTCCTAAGCAGGTGATCCTCATTCTCAAAATACTGAATGATTTGTATTAAGATACTACATAATGGTGAAAAAACTGGAGTAACTGACGACAAGCAGTTCTCAGCTTGCTAAGTTTCAAAATCAAATTGGCCACCCAAGGTTGAAAGAATGGTCACCTCACACGTAGATAGTCCTTGATCCTCATAGATGCCTTGCTGTTGGCCTCCTGAACAATCTCCCTGTTAACCAGGCCAATTAGAACATGCTTGCAGAATTGAACTCAGATGGATGAAACTAGATGGTAATGACAGATGTTGGAACAAAGAAAATAAGATATCACTCAAATAAGGACCTACTCGGGATGAGTATTCCTACAAAGCTGTGCAGAACCGACAACTGAGTGAATCTAGCTGATAAAATGTGACCAGCAAAGCAGGAATGAACAATTAGATAATAAGATTAACTCACGAAGAAAAATGAAACCCTATACTGCATGATCAGACCATATCTGAAATCTCTTACTTGCCCAGATCATCTCAGCCACTGAAGGCAGCTCACATGCGTAAGTAGCCAATTCTGCCTACCTATCAAGAAAAGAACCACATGACAACCCCAAAGTGGCATAGAATTAATGCCAACCACTAGGTTTTAATCGAGTACCATTTAATAGTGAATTTCATTGTGGCAAAAAAACCATCGTCTAAACTAGCTCATAGTTTGACCCAAAAAAAGATAAGAAACAGCTCATAACACCTCTTTTTGCATTATAGCAGCATCAAAGGAACATCACAGAACATCATCAAAACACCCCCATTTTCTCAGAAACGAACTTAGCATGTGTAACTACAGAAAATCATTTCAACTAGCTTCACAATGCTTAAATTTCAGCATAGCGCGATCACCAGGTGCAGCATGAATTTGTGGGTTTAATCATCCATGTCAGGGAACTAAGACTGTAAAACTCAAACAACCTTCCAAAACTCTCCAAGTATATCGTTCGCAAATTTCTGTACACATATAAGCTTTAGTCGAACGGTAGATTTAGGTATTTTTTTTTCACCTCTACAGTCTAAAATTCTTTCGCATGCAGATGGAGATGAGTGATGCCTTATTTTTGCAACTTTTTCAAACGTCTCTCTTTGTAGTGGCCTTAAAAGAACTAAAACTATCTGCACAGTACAACTTAAAAGATTCCTGATGCTCAAATTTCCAGTACAGCATTCACACTTAGGGCAACAAAATTCTGAGCACGATCATTAATAACCGTAACCTGCAATTCGAATCACGCTAAACAACTCTTCACCTATCTCAGTTGACGAACATCTACAGCACTAGGAGATGGAAATTTTTTAATCCTGTTAGATTCAACCATCTTCATGATGATTCGAAAGCATGAGCACTCGCCTACAAATTTCTGTGCGCAATCATCTGCGTCACGGAATTCAGTCAAACTAGTAGTACTCCACCTTGAGAAGAAGACGAGAGAGAAAATGAGAGAGGGATCATTTTGAAGTCTTGGGGAGGGCGCGGCCCAAATGGCGTCTTAAGGACAATCTAGTAATTTAGGAGCTGGCATCTACCTATAAATTTATGGTAAGATATATTTTAATAATCGCACCTTGTCTAATAGCAAATTCTAATTAAAAGCTTAAATTTTAATTATTGACCCGTGCTTGACTCGCTAGAATGAGAATAATACTATCTTCGTTATTACTGATTTGAATTAGTCTAAGAAATCATATTAAAATTGATTAATGTGAAGTTATGCCTGCCATTCGGCTTTTGAATGATTGGTCCAATAGTGTCCTAGCACTGAGAACTCCTAAACTGATATATTCATGCTACATTCATCATATATTGATTTTTTTGTTGTAATAAAATCCCAAATCGATACAATTATGTCACATTTGTCCACAATTGGCATTATCAACGCCACATTTGCCCCTAAATTTGGGCAAATCTAGGATTTTTGAATAAATATGGTACGGGTTCACCAGTTTGGGATAAATGCATGGGGAACTGATTTGAGATTTTAAATATGACACGGTCGTACCCTTTCGAGAGTTTTTGTGATGCAAAAATTAATTTAGAGTAAATATAGTGCATGTATATTAATTTTAAGTTTTTTTGTGGTATTGACTATGTATATTAAGATTAGTTGCTCAAAGCGGTCAATTATGCAATTTTATTTTTGCCTTAATCAATCTAGGAAGCCAATCTCAACGGCTAAATAACACGTCTGAAATCTTTGGAACACTTCAAAACAACTCGGCTTACTCCTGGACATCACGATACATTCACTCTTACGAAAAATAGTTGAAACAATGTTAACATTGTTATATGTAGCATATTATTATTTACTTTACTGTGAATTACACAAGTCATGATAGACTTACATATATTCTGAGTCATTTTTTGTCTCCCGCATGCATTAAATCTAGTAAAGTCTCCATTACTATCCATCAAGCTTTTACACTTTTCATTAGAAAAAGCAAAGCCCTTTCTCATTAAATCAAACGCACTAAATTTTCCCAGAAGTTCAATTTAGCCTAAACATACCAGACGAGGCATACATCCAAATCCGCCTAGAGAAGAAAAGAAAAAACGACGAGAGAGGGGAGAAAAATCGGACATTATCCCCGTCGTTTTGGCGTGTACCGCCTCTTGACACTCTGGCCAAAAAGAGCACGCCCTTCGAGACGTGCAGCAAAATCCACCTTCTCACCCTCTCCGGCTCACCACCTTCCGTCTTCTCTGTAAGTATCTGCAAGATTTTCGCGTTTCTACGTACATGGTATGCATCTGGGTTGTGAAGATTCATCGCCTCTTTCGTGCTTCGTTTGATTTTCTTTCGTTTCTTTGGTGGGTCTCGTCTTCTTGATCCCGTGTTTCAGTCGGAGGAGGAGGTGGACATGGCGACTGGCCCGGACGATAAGCCGCAAGAATCAGGTTCTTGTTCTCTGTCTCTCTCTCTCTTTGACTTCCGATCGGGGTCTTTTTCCTTTTGGGTCAACTGGGTGTCTTTTTGGGCGACGACCCAGTTGTTGTTCTCGCGGCTCTTCGAGCCGGGCGCGACGTTTTCTTGACGTTGGATCGGTGGGGGCGCGCCGCAACTTGATTGCTCCTTGCGCAAATTGGTCCTGGCTGGTTTCGGTTTGGAGATTCGAGATGAATTGAATCGATTCTTGGGTAGTGGCGTGTGGGTTTTACTGTTGTTGTCGTCCTCTGGAGCTTAATTTAGGCCGTAGCTCAGCGAAGCTCGCAATGGCCTCTAGTGGGGCAAATGAGTTTGCTTCTTGTTGTTCTTCGATTGTGTGGAAAGACGAACATTGTTAGCAATTAGAGTAGACTAGCGCTATACCTGGTTTAGACCCGAAGCCAGAACGTTTACTGCAAATTCTGATAAATCCTACTGTAGGAATCTTGAATTTTGGATAGTGGTGCTATGAACAATTCAAAAATCTCCTTTACCAAAAAAAAAAAAAACAATTCAAAAATCTCCAGTCGGTGCATCCGATGTCTCGTTATGGCATCCAAGGCCATGCGCCGATTCTTTCACCTACAAAAGTGGTCCATCTTCTTCTCCTGAGTACTCCTTCGGAGAAGGTTGTCATTTGTTTGGGAACCAAAGAAGGGCATCCTTGCTGTCTTGGTCTAGTCAGTTTGAAAAATTTTGTAGTTATAATTGCAGTGAAGTTGGACCATTGCTGCCCTTTTGTCCTTTTCTTTTTTTCTAATGTTCTTTAATCCTATCGATGCGTTTTGTTATATTATTCATGGCTTTGTATTTTTTTCCTTTGGAGCAAGCATTAGATAGGGATGTAAAAATGTGTAGTAATGTCGGAAACGTAGACTTTCTTGATTAATGTGTAATAGAGCCTTGCGATAAGAGAAGTTTTAGATAGGATCAAAAGAACAAATTAAGCCGCAGCTATGGAAATGTATCTGAGTTTCTCAAATTTGGGTGCACTGAAGAGATGGTGTAGCTTTATCAGGTCTCTTGTGTAATCAGAAAGAAGCCTGAAAATGGAGGTACATGAAACTTCCAAATCCAAAACTCCATGAATGCATTGTAACCAGGATGGTCAATTGTTTTGTCCTGCAGTGTGATTGAGAATGATTTATAGCATAATTAACCTGTGGATTGTAGGCCAAGTTTTGTTGTTTAGCATATAGTATGAAAAGATTCACATGGCTAACCTTAATTAGTAGGATTAGAGTCAGCTGTTGCTTTTGTTGTTATAGTGGTGTGGGAGATAATGAAAGCCCGTAAATGTCTTATATGTTAGACAAACCTGAAGTTAAATGTGTGTAGAATTTGTGCATGTTGATTTTTAGAGAATTCATGCATTGTTGTCCTGACAATTTTGTAATTTAGGTACAGAATTGGCTAAACCAACAAATGAGGCTCCACAAAATGCAGCAGCAGATAATGTAAAAGCAAGTTCTACGCCTTCTGTGTTTGTGAATTCAGAACCAATACGAGAGGAACAAGTGCAAAATGCTGTCAAATTTCTCTCACACCCAAAAGTTCAAGGTTCTCCAGTCATCTATCGACGATCTTTCCTTGAAAGGAAGGGCCTTACCAAGGAGGAAATAGACGAAGCATTTCGGCGGGTTCCAGTAAGCCAATATCATGTCCTATTTCTCATGATCTCTAGAAATTGCTTTGTTCTTGTACAGTGAAGTATTCTGACCTTGAGGGTGAGAAATTGTGCTAGACTCATAAACCTGCAGGACATTCACAATTTCAGTAATTTGGCAGTAATTATTATAGACAACATAGCACATCTCACGTTTTCAAATCCCCGCTGTTGAGAGAAACAGGAAATCAATTGAAAAGAAGAAAAGAAAAGAACCTGATTTTTTCTCACTTGCACTTTGCAGGACCCAACTCCAAGTGCACAGCCTGCAAATGTTAGTCCAGGTTAGGAATTTGAACACAATTGGCTTCTCAAGCCATTAGCCTCTTTTAATTGGGAAAAACTTGCATTATTGATGGTTTGTCATGCTGTGCCATGGTAATCACAGCTCCGCAGTCAAAATCTTCAGCAAACGTTCAGCCCCAATCCTCATCACAAGCTCTGCAGCCTGCTGCTGCTGCTCCTGCCGGTGTTATATCTTCAGTGGTCACCACGACTCGACCGAGATTTCGCTTGATCCATGCTGCTTACGCTGTAGGTTTTCTAGCAGTGTCTGGTGCTGGAACGGCTGTCCTGTTGAAGGTACTAAGAGATAATCTCGTATTTTTCGCACCTTTTAAAGTGGACACATTAGTGCCCAAGCTTCATGTGTTAGCACTTCAGGGTATACTGTGCATTTAAAACTGTACATATTATTAACATGTTAGAGTATTTAAATACTAAATCTCATCTTCATCTAACAGTTTAAGTTGTTGGAATAGTTGATAGTGGTTCTACAAATCTCCGCAATTATTCTCTCCATGCTTCAGTCCTAAACCAAAGTTTATTCCATGCGTGAGGAGAAGTTAAGAGTATTTAGATATTAAATCACAGCTTGATCTATCTGTTTAAGCTATTAGATTTGTTTACTGTGATCCTTCATAGATAGTATTCATTCAGTATTGTTGACACTTTTCCATGTTTTAGAATGCTATAATTCCTAGGTTCAAGTGTTGGATACGCAAGGTTATATCTGATGAAGAAAATGATGTTCTCAAGAGAACCAACGCTGGACCAAGTTTGGAAGAGGAAACTGCTGCTGCAGCAAAAGCAGCTGCAGCTGCAGCTGCGGATGTGGCAAAAGCCAGCCAGGAGATGTTGAACTCTAAAGTTGAAGGTGATACTTAGATGCAATAGCTGTCTTTTACAACAAACATCTGCTTTGGTGCTTGGCAATGTACTGTCTTCTGTTTCTTCAACAATGACCATGTGAGATTTTTCTTGACATTTGAACTTTTAGAGAGGAAGTACTTTGGGGAATTGGTGAAACTGCTGGACGTCCAACTACAGGAGATGAAGTCAATGAGTACTGCTATCCAGAAGTTAGAAGGTGATGACCACTTGTTGTGTGATCAGAGTATTTTTCTTGGCTAGTTTGTGATCAAATTACTTGAGCAGTAATATATTTTTCCAGGTTGAAGTGAGCTTCATTATAAACCGGATTAAACGTACTTGCTGACTAACCGTGTCATTGCTCTACTTGGCATATCACAGTTTAAAATGCCTAACAGAAATTGGAGAAAACTGGTGGTTGGGGATGTCCATACACGATGAATGATCAGGATTACTTGCAGTAAAGAGGACTGCAACTATTTTCTGTTGGAGTTTCTTATTCCAATTTTTTGGACATAATATTTGTTTGGGTTTGGCTTGGACTCCTCTTCCTGTTGCTTGACAGCTAGCCTCATGCTGGAACTAGAATGCTCTCCTCTCTACCCCAACTACATTGTCAGTCCTTTTTAGATTTAAGATGAAGGAAAAGCAAGTTTTCCTTGTGCAATTTGCTTTGCCTTTTTAACATGTGACTTTCTATATCTAGATATGTATTATGAAAGCGAGTTTTTTCTCTGCTCCGTTTGTATTTCCCCATTTAAGAGAGTAATAGTTTTTAATGCTAGTCGGGAAGTGATCTCCTTCTAATATCAATCCTTATCCCTCTATGGTCCTAAGTTTCTTTCTCATGTCAGACTTGATAAAACAGTTATTACAAATTGTTATATATCATAATGGAGATAGTGCCCCCTCTGTGTTGCACAGTAAATTTCTTAAATGTTGTTTTTGTTTTATATCTATGTAATTCTCAGGACATGCAAACACTTCGGGTGCTCTTTCTCAGTTCAACCATGAAGATCACGGAGGATTGCTCACTAGTTCAAAGGTGTGTTGAAGTAAAACACAAAAAGGAAATGCTTTATCATATTGAAGAAGTCTAAACTAACTGCCTATTTTAGTGTTAGAGCTATCATGTGTGAGCTGTTAGTTGACAGTTACTATTTTTTGCAGCAGCCATATGCTAATGGGAGGGCAGAATTTGATTCACGTTCAGGTGGTTATATAAAAGAGCACGAGTGCCTTTATTTTTTATTATTTAAATGAGTACCTTCAATATTATAAGTATCCTATTTTTCATATGTTGACCCCTATTCTTCCACAGTGAGATCTTCTTCACCTCCAGGATCTTCAGAACCCTCCGTGGCACCTCATCCAAAGTCGTATATGGAGGTAAAATCATCGTCTGTTTTTTCCAGTCATTCATCTGAGGCCTCTCTCTCTCAAACTCAATGGGCATACTGGCCTTCCCAATACCCTTTTGAAGCTGTCAGCTTTATTGGATAAGCTATTAGTAGTTTTGCTGGCTACATAAGCAAATAGGAAATGCGAGGAGGGATGCACTGAGGATGAAAATAGATTTCTTAAGATGCAATCATTATATTGGCAACTTTGCTCAACTCACGACATGTTCTAAAGCTTATTAATGTAGCTTCCCTGTCTAAGTAGTTTAAATAGCTTTATTCTGTGTAAACCATCATGTTGGTAAGTTTTAGAAAGACATCCTCTGAAATCCTGTGTTGCATGACAGATTATGGCCATGGTCCAAAGAGGGGAACGACCTCCAAATGTAAAGGTAAATTGAGTATCTGTCATGATGTTACTTTGCCAGGCAGCATCAGGCTCACTTCCCGTTCAACATAATGTTATAGGACATCAATGATTCACCCCCCAATCCTCATCAGCAGATACCCAATCCTCGCTTAGCACCAAGAGCTAAGGTTTGTTTTCTCGAGCGCACATATCAGAATTTAAGATCCTTCTTTTTTCATTACGATCATAATTCATTACCAATGGAGACTGTACAGATCAATATATATATATATGGGCTGATTTTGGACTTCCACCCATATACTCAATGTGTTTATAGCGTGTGTATTTGTACATTCTTGGGTTTTGATTTATCACTTTCTTCCTGATCCTTGAGTAGCCGTGGGAGACCATTCAGACTCAAAACAACTCAAGCAATGTGTATCAGTACCAATCAAGTGCTGAAGCTTGGAATTACAATGCTCAAGACAATGGAATCATTGACCAGTCAAATGGTGATGCTTCTGCGCCCTGGTGGCAGAGGAAGAATGCTAGAATTACTGAAATTGATCGTGATGAGGACTTGAAAACCGGTGCTTATGGTTCCCGAACCAGTGACCAACCAGTTCAGCGTGCATGGGTGCCACCCCAGCCACCACCTATTGCCATGCCTGAAGCAGCAGAAGCCATTCGGCGCCCAAAACCAGCTGCTCAGAAAGAACAATCCTCTGATGAAACAGCATCTCGCTCTTCTGATGTAACCGATGAATTGCAGAGGGTCACGAAATTTTCCGAGTCTGGAGGGGCAGAGAGTACCAGTGAGATGAGCTCGGGAATGAACTTGACTGAGATACAGGTGGAACAGGAATAGAAGTTACTAGGGGAACTCAACGTTACTCATGTTGTTTGTTTTTCCCAAGTATGCATGAACGGCTGCTGAGACTGTGGCATCATGATATTCACCTTATACCACTAGATCAGCAGAGTTTATCATATGATAGTTTGTTTGGACAGGGAAATGCAATAAATGATCTTGCTGCTGGCTCAATATCGATGAAATTCTTGTACAGAGAAATGTTATTTTGGCATGGTTCTTTATTATCTTAGCCAAAGATGATCTTCATAACCAGCCAATGGGATCACGCTCACTGGGATTAAGACTAAATATGGCCGTCTTTATTTGATTCAGTTGCATCGCTGTGCATCAGAATATAGCTGTGATTCATGCAACTTTTGCAGATACTATTGTCATGGTGTTCTTTTGACTTGCGTACTGGGGTGAGTGATGGGATTGGCCTGCGCTGCCAATTTTTTGCATTTGTTCTTTTGAAATCCTGTGATGGAACTGTTTCCAATATCTGTAGCATCAGATTCCTCTTTATCCATCGTCATGGCCAGCTTATCCTTCCCATATGTGTGTTGTTCTAGTGGTCTTCGCATTAGAGTTGCTTTATATATCAAATTGTAGAGCATGATAGCAAAGAGATACGTGTTGGAAATTTGGCTTCTGGGTCCTGTTGTGCTTTAGTGGATATAAGCAAATTTTGGCCGCCCAACTTTACTCCTTTCAATCAGCAACCTCCACGTATCTAAACCCCACTAAACGTTCCATAAACGCTCTTGTAACGTTGACATTATGGGCTGCTCCGATCGATTTAACTCACGCATCTCCTCTAGTGGATCTTATCGTGTCTCTCGTGTATGCTCAAGTAAGAGGCAAAATAAAACAGAAGCTCATGCAACGTGGGACATGCTTTAATTCAAAACCGTACTGCTCTGTTTGCAGGTGGTGAACGTGTTTTGCCAACAAGAAGATGAGTTCAACCAATCAGACGAAGAGGGCGTGAGACACGCTTATATGTTTGTTCGTGCGTTTCAGCTTCCTACGCTGTCGTGATCGAATAAAAACGAATCCCTCATAATAATAAATCTAGTCATAGTCAACCGGATTTATCAGCCAGATCCACTTACCGGACGAAAGAAGAAAAAGGGTTATTAAATTCGCAAGGGCGGAGAGTTTGGACACATTAGGGGGGAATCTAAAGGATTTTGAGCAAGGTGTTAATTTTGATGCCGGCCTTGGTCGAATCATGACGTGCAACAGTATAGTTCTAACTCAAAAAATCTTCTTCCTTTGGGTTGGTGGCCTGATGAATACAGTGAATATCCAAGTCAAGACAAAGGGTTCTGACGTGTATATCTTGCTGCTCCTTTAACTTCATATCACATGAATTCATCTATTGATTTTTTTTTATAAAGTCTTTTTCATTGAAAGTAATCGTTAAACTCATTTTGTCAAATGTTTGTCGTCGTGATTCGACTTTCAATGGCAAACCCGCTTGGTCTAAACTCTTCTGAATCAAAGCTCTGTAGCCGCCTTGGGCTCTGCGGATGATGCTATTGTAGGATTAAAAAAATTGTTTACTGTGCTCTAAATAGCTGCCTCTAGTTACAAGTGTTTAAGCAATAGGATCCTAGATGTCTAATTTTGTGTTGGGAGTCATAAATCTGAATCGGTTGGAGGAGCTGCACCAGCCATTGATGGACACACATTCGAAGATTTAGTGCAGACCCATGCAACTTTCTCGCCCTTTAAGAAGTGATTTGCATATTTTCATGTCATGCACATTTAGATGTGTATTTAGATATGTATAGATGGGCCAGTTTTAATTGGGTCACGCTAATTAGCGACTGACTTGGAAGTACCATGTAATTAGGAATAATGATGGTTTCAAGGTAAAATCTGAAACTTATAACTTAGAATTTGGAACAATTTTTTGTGTTTTATTTTCTACATCTTCGCACGATCCTGCGACATATATAATCTCCAACAACTAATTTAAAATTCTCATTTTATGACCAACACTTTTACTTAATTAATAAAGTGAATGTATGCATGATAGGTTTTGAGTCCGAAAAACTAATGAACCTGCACAGTTCTACAACCGGGGGGAGACAACTAGGCCAGTCGGTTGTAGAACTGTGCCGAAGCATGCCTAGTTGCCTGTAGGATTTTCACCTACCTTATGTCCAGCTGAGCATTGGTTGGGTCTGGTTAACTCAAGCAAAGTTAGGATCCAAGCCAGGTTTCCCTGACGCAGTGGTACCTCACTGCTCATAAGCCCCTAAATTCCCGGTCTATGTTTTACCAACCGACTGAGAGGATGGGGAGGTAAGTACGGGGTCACTCACCCCAGGGCGATTCTCCTGCCTTTACCTCCATGAGCAATTTAAAGACCTGCTCAGGTCTTATCTTACGGGGAGTAACCCAGCCGCTATATTTTTCTTGGCACGGGAGGTGCCAATACCCTCCTTAGTTTTAGGTCGGGAGGGCCCCTGCAAAGGCAGGTCGACCCCCATCAGCTGAGTTCTAGGTCCCGTCCTAGAACTCCCATCATTTAGGAACAGGGGCATAAGGGGTCACTCTCCCCAGGAGGGTTCTCCCCTCTATTTTTCTGTAGGCATTTTAAAGTCCTGCCTAGGACTTATGTAAGGATAAATAGTTAGGATTCACGCAGGTTCATTAATTGTTCGGACTCAAAACCTATCATGCATACATTCACTTTACACATAAAAATATATGAAATATAAGGATATGCCAGAGAAAGTTTCAATTTTCAACATGCTGAAAAGACGAGCCACTTGGAATAAAAAAGGTCCTCTTTTTGTGTCTTGGCAAGCGTGCTAAGCGTGCTTGCTGCATAGATAAACTCGTGAAATTGAACACTTCCTTCGTTTTCAAGTCACCATCAACTGAATTCGATCAGCCAAGTCCGAGAGAGAGAGAGAGAGACTGAGACTAAAATGGTAGAAAGATTTCACTGCAGGAAAGGGAGAGACTTTCTGCGTCGCCGAACTTTTCAAACCATAAAAGGGAAGACTTTGGACACACTAGGGAGAGGAATCTATCCGTGGCCGAACAAGGAGCAAGGTCGTATAATCTTGTAAACAATCTCTGGTTGGATCAGGACAAGGACAAGAAAACAGTGTCGCTCATTAGCATCCACTAACTAAGGACCCAAACCAGAGTATCAGAACGTACTCAAGGCACTTGAAAACCGTCGTATAAGTTTTGATTCCCTTCGCGTCTCATCCATCGCCTGTCGTGACGCCCTTCCCACTTACCGTTTTGCCGTTCGAAAGGAAAAACCCAGTTGACAGAGTGACTGACCCACCTACGAGAACAAGACCCACCTCCTGGTTCCGTACCCACACGCACATGTGCGTTGTTTTTCTGCCTATAAACGTGTTGCCCACCTGCGATTTCTAGACCACCCGTTTCATTGGCTCGCGCTTCCGCTTCTCCTTTCCCCTCAAGTTCCCTCCTTTTCCCTCCTTTGGTTTTGGGCAAATTTTTGTTTTCCCGATGGCTCTTAATTTGCTGTCGCCGGCCGAGATCAAGGCCGTTTCGTTCTTGGATTCTACGAAGTCAAATCACCACCTTCACCACCTCAATAAGTTGCCAGGTAGAGGGTTCTTTCTGCTTCAGCCGCTTGATTTCTCCGAGACGCAGTGGTGGAATTTGAGTCAAAGACGTTGTCTTTCTTGTCTTTGTTCTTGTAATTGGAGTTGCGGGAAGTCTTTGCTTTTGCTCGTTTAGGAACTCATTGAGCTTTATAAGTGTATAGGAGTGTCAAGAGTCATTCTTTTGTGTTTCCGTTGCCCTTTTACCCTGCCCAAGGTATAAAAGGGTTCGCTTTTCTTGGAAGAGTCGTGGTAGTTTTGGTTGCTAATGCGATTTCTCACTTCCATGTTCTCAGATTTTATCCTTTCCCATTTTGCGGAAGCTGTCTTTAATGTATAAGCATTCGAGTCGATGTAGAAAACAGAAGCATTACATGGTTAAATTCATGGTTTTATTTGGAGTTTGTGCAAGTGAAAGCAGTCGATTGCTATGACTGACAGATTAGTGACTTCAGGAACGGTTTTATCGGAGCTTGCGCAATGGACAATCCTTCTAATTCTCTGCTGTCTGATGTTCAGGTGCATATACGTTGAAGAGGAAGGATTGTGGAACGAGAAGAATACATTGTTCAGCACAGCCGCCTCCACCAGCCTGGCCTGGACGAGCTGTTCCCGAGACAAATCGTAAATTGTGGGATGGCCCGAAGCCAATTTCTATTGTTGGATCTACTGGTTCCATTGGAACACAGGTTTGAATGCCATTTCCTTTTCGAGAATTCAAAGCATGATACCCTTATGTGATACTAAGCTAAAGTTCTTGAGGAGCTGCAATAAACTGGATATGTTTTCTGAATCGATGTCAGTTCTCTAGTCAAATTGCATTGTCGTTCGTTGCAATCTGATTGGGTGTTTTACAGACTTTGGATATAGTAGCAGAGAACCCTGATAAATTCAGAGTTGTGGCTCTTGCAGCTGGATCAAATGTTACACTTCTGTCTGATCAGGTAAATAATCTGTTGCCATGTCACGCTCAATGTGACACTGTTTGACCGTAAAATCTACCAGATTTAATGACATTCTCTGCCAATTTTTGAATTTTTCAAACTATTATAGTTCTAAAAATAATGACACAATCCGTGCTTCACCTACCTGATCTGGACTCCCTCAATTTTCTTGGGCAATTAAACATCACTTCCCTGTGAGTAAGGGGGTGGAAATAAACTGAAGAATAGCATGGATTCAAATCTTTGTAATCTGATTCGGATTGAAGCTTTGGACTCAGTAACTTTCTTTTCTCCATTTTACAGATTAAGACATTCAAGCCTCAATTGGTCGCAGTTAGGAATGAGTCACTAGTTGATGAACTCAAAGAGGCTCTATCTGATGTTGAAGACAAGCCTGAGATCATTCCAGGGGAACAAGGAGTTATTGAGGTGTCTCATCTTTGTGCTATTGCATGGAATTTAAAGTTGAATAAGGATAGGTATACTTGGAATGGCTTTTAGAACTGAAATACTTGTGATGTGGCAGACTCTCACGGGGTGTTGAGTATAAATCACTTATTCAAAAGCGTATGTGTAGTGCAGTCTGTCACACCCATAAGTATACGTATTTTATTGACCTGCCTCAGTTTACCCACATTGCTCTTCAAAGGTTTTTCCGTGCCAACTATTACTGATAATGGAAATTTTCAGGTGGCTCGCCATCCAGATGCTGTAACTGTAGTTACAGGTATAGTTGGTTGTGCAGGACTAAAGGTAAAGTGTTGCATTTACTGCTGACAATTTTGAGGAAAGCTTTTATTGAAATTGTTTTGTCTATCTTTTGGAGATTTGAGTGCATTGATATGCCAGTATGCTGTGTTTTCATCTACCTTTTCATTTATGTATTTCCCTAGAACAGCAGCCATTGTGAATATCTCTAGTTGAAGTACTTTTATTGGTCAAAATCCTCAGCCTACGGTAGCTGCCATTGAAGCAGGCAAGGACATAGCTTTGGCCAATAAAGAGACCCTCATTGCAGGAGGTCCTTTTGTGCTCCCCCTTGCACACAAGCATAAAGTGAAGATTCTTCCAGCTGATTCTGAACATTCTGCCATATTTCAGGTGTGAGAGCTTCCATGCGAATGTTTGGAACCTATATGCTTCTTTATCATGGCTCACTGTTGCAATGCTCAATTAATTTGTTTCAGAAGCATAAATGTGTCTATTTTCCTTCAGTGTATTCAGGGTTTACCAGAAGGTGCACTTCGGCGAATTATTTTGACTGCGTCGGGTGGGGCTTTCAGGTGTGAACATGTTTAGAATGTGAAGCTCATAAACAAAATTTGTTCCAAGCCTAGCATATTTGCTTTAGGACAAATTACTTGGGTTAATCTGATATGGATGTCGAGTCTGTAACTAGGAAATGAATCTGGGTCTCATTTCTCTTGTTTTGAGTGATGGAGCATTTTTGTTTAAGTAAAATCTATATATTTAATTCCTCCTAAACATTTTCCCTTTGGTTAGTTCAGCAAATGCAGTTAGAGTAGATTTGTTAGCGTATGAGATAAGTTTGTGCATTGTTTCATAACCATAGTGTTTCTATCCTTCTATTTATCATACTATTTGGGTGCTTGGAATTTTTGGATATTAGGTAAAAGGCATCCGGTGCCTTTATCTTCTTGGATGTGCAGTTTCCAGGACTGAGGAATAAATATTTGTTGACTTTCTCATGACAGGGATTGGCCAGTAGATAAATTAAAAGAAGTCAAAGTTGCTGATGCTTTGAAGCATCCTAACTGGAATATGGGGAAAAAGATTACCGTTGACTCTGCTACCCTTTTCAATAAGGTTTGTTGTATTCTTTGTTCAAACTTATCTCAAGCAGTACACCATGAACTGGGCAAGCTTCCATCTGTGCTTTTGCATTGTGCTCCATTTAACTTTTACCTGCTTGACCAGGGTCTTGAAGTCATTGAAGCACATTATCTCTATGGAGCAGACTATGACCATATTGAGATTGTGATTCATCCCCAATCTATCATTCACTCGATGGTGGAGACACAGGTTCGGTTCTTATTCGCTGAACCATGTGGCTATTAATGTTGGTGTACCATCCTTCTGCTGATGCTGGTGACAGTCTCCGAGTTTATATCTTAAGTTATCTTAGGAATTTACTCAGTACGACAACTGGGTATGACTGTTGCTTATCATCTTCTGTGTTTGCTCCTCTCCAGGATTCATCCGTTCTCGCACAATTAGGGTGGCCCGATATGCGATTGCCGATCCTCTACACGATGTCATGGCCAGAGAGGATTTACTGCTCTGAAATAACATGGCCTCGACTCGACCTTTGCAAGTAATTATCCTTTTCCTGCCAGAGTAGGATTATGAATTTCTCATCAAATCTCTTTAAGACATATGAATTAACGTAAAAAGGTTGCTCTACTTCTCGAGATAAGTATTCATTTGAAGGGAAAGACTGTTACCTTAAAGCACAGGACCGGTGGCCTGGAAGAAGGCATTGGACTGGTTGCGCATTTTTGCATGTGTAATGGTTGCATATGAACTTTTTCCCCCATCTTTTGGGCACATACAATTGGGTGACGGGAGACATAAAGAAGTTTCATAGAGTATAGTACATAATTAATAGAGCACCTAGTGTCTAGGGTGGGTGACTGCCCTTGGCAAACCCCTTGGGTCCTTCCCTGCTCATGGGCATGAAAGTCAAACATCAGGAAAAGTACACCGGAAGTCCTAAACTTTGTGTTGAATGAAGTCATGTTCTAAAAAGTTTGACTGATGCTTAAATCCCAAACCTTTTGAGAAAAAGCAGTTGAGTCCTTCACGTCCCCATACTCTCTGATTTCTCCTATGAGGCATCCTTTGGGGCTGCTGGCTAGGTGACTTTTGGCTGCTGCCTAAGCAATTTCGAGGGAAGGTCCTGATTGCTTAATTTATTTGTATATTTATTAGGTTTAGAACTAGATTGCACCAATTGTAAGGGTGAGCACTTGATTGCTTTTACTAATGTCATTTTGGTACTCATTATGTTGATGACATGAACAATATATCTTTGAACATTATGAGGGTATCCATATCAGTGACGAGTGACGTGGCTGAAAGTTCTATGTATTTTGGCTGCAAAGGATTATACACGCTGAAATCTTCTCAGTATCTCTTTCTTTTTTTTGGTTTGATAAGATGCATTTTCTTCATGGCACAGGCTTGGTTCACTAACATTCAAAGCTCCTGACAATGTGAAATATCCATCCATGGATCTTGCCTATGCTGCTGGACGGGCTGGAGGCACAATGACGGGAGTTCTTAGCGCAGCCAATGAGAAGGCAGTTGAAATGTTCATCGATGAAAAGTATGCATTCTGTTTGTTTATTTAGTTTTTCTGTGTAATTGACTGGACTTTCCCTGCGGAGTTATTAACAACTACAGAAACCGAGTTCTAAGCATTTGAAGTCAGGGCGGGTCTGATCTAATAACATCTTAATAATTTATGTTAACAGTGAAAGATTTCCCAAATCCATTTTGTTTCTCGTGGGGATTGGAAGTAAAGTCTTTAAATTTCCTAGTGAAAGGGGCATAAACCTTCTTATTTACTTTCTATGGTACCGACTAATCTAGAAAAAACTGATGTTGGTTGCAGTCTAATATGGATTATAACTTGTATGTTTGATCTCTCTCTATATATGAACATGACTTTTATAATCTCTGCTCAAGTCAGTTTATATGTATTGTCGGTCCATTTTTGAATGAACGATTTTCCTATTGTCAGGATAAGCTACTTGGACATCTTCAAGGTCGTAGAGCTTACTTGCGATAAGCATAGGGAGGAACTGGTCGAGACACCTTCCCTCGAGGAGATCATACATTACGACTTGTGGGCTCGGGATTATGCAGCAAGTTTGCAGCAATCCACCAGGAGGACTCCTGTTCTCACATGAATGGCCAGCAAAAATCCTCTTGGAATGGTGTATAGAATGACTCGGGGAAGGTTTTTCAAATGGGTCAACACATGCAGTTCAGTCGGTGGAAGAGAAAAATGTGATTTAATGACCAATTCAAAGAACATCTTTAATTAGTTTCACCATTCTAAATGAAGGTCCAAGTTCTTCTTCCCCATCATCTCCATTTCTTCACGCTTTGATATAATCTTTGTGCAACTTGTTATAGCATTTTAGGGGTATAAGGAAACATTGATATCTTTCACACTGAGCAGTTTCTGAATGTGCACATCTCATTGCGTGATTAACCCACACTCCAACGTCAACATATTTTAGAAGAGACGCGGACCTCTCAAGTGTCATAACTTGGCAGAAAAGGACACTTAAGTACCATAACTTACGAAAGGTACACTTAAGTGCCAAAATCGGAGCAAAATGAATTACTTGAGTGCCAATCCGACCAAAATTTGGCCAAATTACGTACGTGGCATTTTTTCAACGAAGCGAGTGCGAAACGACACCGTTTTTTGCACGCGACGTAGCCAAATAATGCAAAAACGGCGTCGTTTTGAGCTGACATGGTAAAAAGTAATATAAAAAATAATTAAATTTAATTAAAATATTTAAAAATAATAATTTTAAAATTAAAATTATTAAAATTAAAAAAAAGGGGGAGGCGTTTGAGGGGCTCGTCGTCGCCGTCGCCGCCTCCTTGCCGTCGCCCAGGGAAGGGCCAGCGACGGAGGGGGAGGGTCGGTCGAGGTCAGGTCGTCGATCTCGGCCGGGCTGAGCCCTCAGCCACCTCCTCCCCTTTTTTTTAAATTTATTTTTTTAAATTTTTAAATGATTAATTTTAAATATTTTAACTAAATTTAATTTTAAATTTAATTTAATTATTTTTTTTTACTACATCAGCCCAAAACGACGCCTGTTTTTGCATTATTTGGCCACGTCGGCGTGCAAAACGGCGTCGTTTTACACTCGCTTCACGGAAAATTAACACGTCGGCGTTTTGGCCGGACTTTACGGAGTGGCACTTAAGTGATCCGTTTTTCTTCGAATGTGGCATCTAAGTGTATCTTTCGTAAGTTATGGCACTTAAATGTCCATTTATACCAAGTTATGGCACTTGAAGCATTCTTTTGCCTATTTTTGAAGTTTCGCACAAGTTGGAGGCACCCGATATATCCACATGAATAAATCTCATCATTGGAAAAACCCAATATCTGCGAGTCGGATTTTTCGCTTCATCCGCTGTTGCTACGGCATTCTTAGTCTTGATGCCAAAACCCATCAAACACAATTGGCCCCTTTAGCCAGGGAACTAGGTGAGACCATGCTTGTAGGAGTACCAATACATGAATCTGGCTTGCTCTGTACAAATATGCAATCTTTCTTTTGTTTGAATGTTCAATGCAGATGAAAAAGGGAGACAATTTTGAAAATAGCCTGCACGAGGTTTCGTTTCAATGAATAGCCTAACAGTCTATGATATATGAAGCGATCACCTACCTCTAATCCAGATCATGGACTTCTCTTTCGCTGACCCAAAAAGGAAAAATTAGATCAAAGGCTCAAATGCGTATGAAGACAGATAATGTCGCAATGGGCTAGCTTTTTGTTAAAGCATCTTATTCTCTCTTCTTTTTTCCATGAAAACTCAATTCTGCTAAAAGAGAACGAATGAGTTCCTTTTCTATCCTATCCATTGCCATTCTCTCTCTCTCTCTCTCTCTCTCTCTCTCTCTCTCTCTCTCTCTCTCTCTCTCTGGAATGAATATGATCTTTATGAGGATTGAGATTGAAGTGAGCCATTACCTGTGAGAGAGAACTTGGGGAGTGAAAAGAATTTAGTAAGATCATCGCTTTTGACAGAGAATTGACACTCTCTTTTTAGGTGGGGTTCTCGTGCACATGGCCAGCTAAATTCCACACCAGAAACCTCAACTACAAATGCACATCATGAAAAGGATTTGGAACCAAACTGCACAGCAAATTATACATGCCTAATCCGGCAAAAGCACATAATTTATTGCCAACTGTCTACTATCTTCCAGCACTCGACCTTTTACTAACATCTACCAAGCCGCTTGTCCGAAAGATTGTATGTCCATACTGAATTTCCGACCTAACTCTGGGAAAAGCAGAATGAGTCAAGCAAGGCACTTCTGCGATCCTCCACGAAATTATTTCTTGGAAGTTTGCATTCATCGGGTCACAAATGATAAATGCGAACCGGTTCGATCGGTGTGTACACGTCACGGCCTTTTGGAATTGAAATTACAATGAAACGGACATTATTACGTGCTGGAGAAACCAAGGGAAAGCCTTCTATGCTTTATCTCTATATTTTCTTCCTACTTATGTTTTTTTTTTGGTAACCCGGGAATCCCCGTACAGCCGACAGCCGGCGAGGTAAATCCCGAGCGGTGCTAGCGCAGGACCCACAACCACGACACCGCGCTTAAGACCACTAGCGACGATGCTGGGATTCGAACACATCCCTTGCGTTAGGGGAAGGAGCCCGAAGCCAACACCGCCACCACATGGGGTGGTTTCTTCCTACTTATGTTTAATCAAGTAATTTTCATTTTTAGGCAAAACCATGAGGAGGGCATTCAATTCTAGTCTTTTGGAAGGTGCAACGTTATTCTCCTCTCTCTTTATTTTTCTAATGATGTGACTATTAAACTGAGAATTTCATGAAAATCATTTTAAAACAAAATGGTTATTTTTTTATTTACATGGCGATTTAGGGAAAGTGATTTCTTTCTAGTTAGAAAATGAAGTTCTCCCCCAATCTAAACTTGTTTTTTTTTTCAATCCGTGAAAATGTATTCTGTAAACCGATTAATTTTCTATTATAAAAAAGCGGGAAAGTTGGAAGACAATTTCCCGAAATTAGTTTCTTTATAAATAAACCAACCCTGAATCATAATCACGCAATGAGCATTAGACAGTAGGAACCTACTGGTTCTGAAACCATGAGGAGGGCATCCAATTCTAGTCTTATGGAAGGTATAATGTTATGTGCCTCTCTTCTTATTTCTCTAAAGATATCGTTGTTTCACTAAAAATTTCACGATAATGGAAAACATTCTTCATGAAAAATCATTATTAAGGAAAATGATTAATTTTCATTTGTTTAATGATATAGAGAAAGTCAATTCTCTCTAGCTGGAAGCTTGAATTTTTCCTCCATCTAAACTAATTATGTTCAATCCATAAACAACGTATTCTGTAAATTGGAATTTTGTCCCTTATCCAAAGCCCGAAAAGTGGGAAGACAATTTCCCGAACCCTGAATCACGATCACACAATGAACATCGGATTAGCTACTGGTTTTACGGGGGAACATGTTACCGTGACACATTTCTTCCTCGTTATCCCCCGGTCATTTCACTCCACTTTCCCTTCCATGCCCACTTGCCCCCGTCCCCTGTTTCTTTCCAAGAGATTAGACACTGGCCCCCCACTCCTCCACCTTCAATGGAAACAGCTCTTCGTACGGAAAGATATAGAGGAGATAGAATGGCACAAATTTCAAGGTCGTGGCAGTGTGAGGGGGACCGGATTGGCATGAAGAACGTGACAAAAGAAGGGCCAAAGAAAAGCGACCGAGACGTTCCAGCGTCGTCGTCCTCGGCTGTGTTTTTTATATAGAAATCGCGAGCTCCTCCTCCGTCCTTTCCGGTTGATTTCTCGCTTTCGCGAGGAATGTGAAAACGCAGAAGTTTCTTTTCTTTTCTTTCCTCCCTCTTTTCTCTTTTCCCTCGTCCTGCTTTATGGGCGAGGGAGGGACGGGCGTGGGACACGCGGGAAGGTGGAAGTTTGCGTCGATGCTGACGAGCGGTTCATCACCTAAAATGGGATCACAATGCGGTCGGAGATGCCGTGGACTTGACCTGCGCGCACCATCCCTTTTCCCCCTCCACCTCCTCCTCCTCCTCCTCCCTTCCTTCTTTCCTGTCCTTAACCTCCGACGTATCGCACAAGGTTAGCGGACTTCAAAGATTGCGGATGTATTATTATATTTGCACAAGTTATGTTATCATTTAACGCGGCCTACAATAATGGAGTTAGGGAGAATGACATGAATGATTCCTTAAGTTTGGTCTAACAGAACTTTGGTCCAACATGCAATGTCGTCCCCAAACTTTCAATTTATTCAATCTAATCCATGAACTTTGGCCCTATTATGTAATGTCGCGTCTGAATTTTTAATTTGCTCAATATGAATTTTGAACTTTTAAATTTTTTATATAGTTTAGGAGTTACACTGACCATTTAACAAAAATTTAGGGATCGCACTGAACAAATTAAGACGACATTGTACATTTGGCTAAAATTTATTGACCGCATTATATAAATTAACGATTCAAAGAGGACATTACACACTGAACTAAAGTCCGAAGACAATTTGTGCAATTATCTCATGAAGTTAGAAGAAGGAAATTTCTTATGAATTTCTCACTTTTGACGGAAATGTTACTATGTTTGAACGGGCTGGAGGTCCATATACTTGTGGCACGCCAAGGTCACTTCAAGAACTCGAAAATTTTGATTCAAAGGGTCCAAAATTTCATTGATTTTTCTGATGAAACAGAAAGTGAACAAAATAAGCTTGGCCAGCTCGAGGATATGTCATCACCATAGCAAGTAATGCTACCGACAATGGCCAGGTGCGTTGGTTACACAAGAAGCCAATTTCGACAGTCACATCACCCCCACATCTTGTGAAGCTGAACAACGCATTTCAAAGAGGACATAACAAAATTTATTGACCGCATTATATAAATTAACGATTCAAAGAGGACATTACACACTGAACTAAAGTCCGAAGACAATTTGTGCAATTATCTCATGAAGTTAGAAGAAGGAAATTTCTTATGAATTTCTCACTTTTGACGGAAATGTTACTATGTTTGAACGGGCTGGAGCTCCATATACTTGTGGCACGCCAAGGTCACTTCAAGAACTCGAAAATTTTGATTCAAAGGGTCCAAAATTTCATTGATTTTTCTGATGAAACAGAAAGTGAACAAAATAAGCTTGGCCAGCTCGAGGATATGTCATCACCATAGCAAGTAATGCTACCGACAATGGCCAGGTGCGTTGGTTACACAAGAAGCCAATTTCAACAGTAACATCACCCCCACATCTTGTGAAGCTGAACAACGCATTTCAAAGAGGACATAACAAAATTTATTGACCGCATTATATAAATTAACGATTCAAAGAGGACATTACACACTGAACTAAAGTCCGAAGACAATTTGTGCAATTATCTCATGAAGTTAGAAGAAGGGAATTTCTTATGAATTTCTCACTTTTGACGGAAATTTTACTATGTTTGAATGGGCTGGAGCTCCATATACTTGTGGCACGCCAAGGTCACTTCAAGAACTCGAAATTTTGATTCAAAGGGTCCAAAATTTCATTGATTTTTCTGATGAAATAGAAAGTGAACAAAATAAGCTTGGCCAGCTCGAGGATATGTCATCGCCATAGCAAGTAATGCTACCGACAATGACCAGGTGCGTTGGTTACACAAGAAGCCAATTTCGACAGTCACATCACCCCCACATCTTGTGAAGCTGAACGACGCATTTCGTTCCGCAGAATATTGAAGAACTGAGATAATATTTTCCTTAAAAATGACCATTTGTAAAAATTAACGAACAGAAAATCTCTTCTATCGCCATCAAAACATTTCAGATGACCGAGACGATTACTTCTAGAAAAATATACTTTGAACCGAAGCCAGCTTTTGAAATTTCCAATCCTACTTTACAAAGTGGACTCGCCCAGCGCGTCCCTCCCTTTGTCCTTTGTTGCCCGGATTCCCCTGTCGTAGAAATCTCTGATTCTCGGAGCCGGTCGGGATTCGAAACAGCTGGCCGTAGGTTTTTCTTTATGTTGACAAAGCAAACACGCAATGGCGAGCGACGACGCTCCTTTTTTTCCCCTCGTCTCCGCTCCCCGCCCACCTCGTCGTCGCTCTTCGCTAATACCACGCGTCATGGGTTAGGTACGGACCGGGGAAAAATCCTCGCGGCCGACCGACACAAATCAGGCAGCTCAAGGGGCCGCCGACTCGCATGATTGTTGCAATCATGTCGTCGGCTGATGGGCGTGATTGTCTTCTGGTGGCTGCCGCCATCCGCGAGCTTGATTGACGATTTCTTCCTCGCCCATTTTTTATATTAAAAAAAACCCTCTTTTTAAAATGCATTTGGATGTTGACGTCGACGCTAAAGAAGTAGATATTGTAATTTTAGCTTAATTGCGCTTCCGTAACGTCAAGCTCCTAGTTTCCCGCTTGCTTGCAAGCCATCACAATCCCCTCTTAAACCTTGCCGAATTAATAAATTAATCAGCAATTGGGTATCATTAGAGATAAACTATTTTTTTCTCTCTATTTGGAGGACGATTTTCTTTTTCAGAGAAAAAGGAAAAGGGAAGGAGGGTCGGGAGGGAGATCTTCCGCACATGATGGCAGCTGCTTTTTTTGCAGCTTTTAATAAAGAGGACGACAGACAAACCGCAATTAGATTTATACCTTGGATTGTAATTAGCCACTCTGTTTCTAATCATAATTTACACATATAAACACCCCTAAAAACCAAATCAAAATCAAAACCAAAACCGAAACCGAAACCGAAAACGAAAACGAAAACGAAAACCCAACTGTAATTTTAGATCAGACCTACGAAACCTACCGGAGAAGAAACGACGGCAAAAATCTTTCACTCACCAGCCGGAGTCCCCACGATGAAGCGAATCTTCAAAGCGGGTTCAGCTTCAAGTTCCTGCTCAGCCCGCTGGCGTTGGCGAAGAAGCCGACGAGGTCCGCCCTGTGGGGCAGGAGCGGTTTCCTCTTCTCCTCGTCCTTGCCAGCCGCCTTCCCGTCGTCGGCGGCGGCGGCGGCGGTCGCGGCGCCGTCGTCGTCCGCCACGGCCGCGACCCGCTTCGATTCGCCGGCCTTGTCCCTCTTCTTGGCCGGGGCCACGACCAGGAACGTGCCATCGCCGTCGCTGTGGCTCCGGTTCAGCTGCAGCAGGTCCCTGAACCGCCACCGCTTCGAGGTTCCGGTCGAGTTGCTCTTCTTGCAGCGCTTCACCGCCGCCGCCGAGGATTGCGGTGGCCGCCAAACGCAGTACGATCCCGGAGCTAGGCCGTCGAGCTCGTCCGATTCCGAGGAGGAGGAAGACGAGGACGACCACTCTCTCTCCTCGCTCAGGAGCTTCTTCAGCGGGAGCCGGAGCTTCTTCGTCGTCGTCGTCGTCTTCTTCGAGCAGTCCTCGTCCCTCTCGCTGCTCGAGACGCCGTTCAGAAGCAAATTCCTGTTGAAGACCGGGTACACGGGCATGATTTGGCCGTTGTAGAAGATCTCGTCGGCGGAAATCGGAGACGAGCCCGGCCCTCCGGACACGAAAGCAAACTCGAACTCCTCTTCCTCTTCTCCTCCTCCTCCTCCCGCTTCCCCAACGTCCTCGTCCCCGAACTGGGTGCTTGCGCTCTCCTCGCCCGGCGGCTGCGGCAGCAGCTGTTCGGCGCTGGCTCGGCCGAAATCCATGGCGTCGCAGCAGAACGGGTCGGGATCGAGCCCGAGCTCGAGCTCTTCCACGACCCGAGCGGCAATCTCCGCGAGCCTGCTTGTGGAGTAGCTGCTGAGGCTTGGGGATGAAGAGAGCATCGCCGATGCCTGCATCTCTGCATGTACTCTGTTCCTGCTCTGCTTTTGGAAAGAGAGGAAGAGATGCAGGGGAAAATGGACAGACGGTGTGGGGTTGGTTCAGGGGAGATATATAGCTGTTAAGTGGTTGTGGGAATTTGATTTTCCCCATCATATATCTTAGTAATCTAAATTGCCAAACGAAAAAAAGGTGAATTTCCAGGAAAAACAACGATGGGACTATTCCTATAATATATTTATTTTGGGTTATAAGAGTATAATTAAATGATTTATAATCTCTTCTAGAATAATTTAATTTATAGTGTTTCTATTTTTTCGAAATAGTGCCATGTCCTCTCGAGTAAGCGGTGAGGTTTCCTTTGCTTTAATTACACGTAACATCCTATTCCTGACGGATCAACTTTTTGTGTCCATATCATCGCAGATGGACGGGTGTGGCGTTCACACGTGTTTGATTTTTCTTAACCTGTCGACTTAAAAAAATTCAAGACCAAAAAAAGAAAAAGGGCAAAAAGAAGAGGAAAGAAAAGCAGGAAAGCCATTCATTTGGATAGGATGGCGAGGCATGAGATTGTTATTGCTTTCGGGCTGCTGGGTTATGGTAGATTAGTGGTAATTTGTATTTTGCAATATGATTTAAGAACATTTAAATGCTAACTCTTTTTTATATAAAAAGAAACTGATATAAATGATCTATGAATTTTAGCTTAATGTATAGCGTGATCTATAAATTTTTTTTTTGATGGGATTCTTGATATTTAACTCGGTGTACAATGTTGTCTCTTATATTTTAATATATGTTAATTTAGTCTCTAAATTATATGATAATGTTCAATATTGATTTAAGATCATTTAAATACTAACTATTTTTTTATATAAAAGGAAAATGACATAAACGGTCTACAAATTTTGGCCAAATGTGTCATATAGTTTATGAACTTTCAATTTGTTTAATGTAATTCCTTAATTTTACCCTGATGTGTAATATTATTCTTGAACATTTGGTATATGTTGATTTACTCTCTAGACTATATGAAATTATTCACTACTTTTGTCATTCCATTAATTTAAGTTCAATGATAATATTAAACATATATATATATATATATATATCAATGACTACATTGAATTTAAACCAAAATTTTAAGGAACAAATAAACAAATTTTACAACGTTTAGGGACCACATTAAATAAATAAAAAATTCATGAATTATATTGTATATTATTCTAAAATTCATAGATTATTTGTGTCAATGTTTGTTCAATCACAAAAAGGCTCTTTTTGTAGTTAAGATGTGACCTGCATGACGCACAAAATTGAATAAGCAAAGACGTCACTGTATAAGGGAGAAGAGGTTGCTTGCACATCAACCTCACCCTCGACGAGGTAAAAAAGAAAAAAAACTTAATTAAGAAATATCACATTTTCAAGGATGCCGTTGAAAAAATTTCATTTGGTCAGTTGAATTTGTGTTTTCTCTTTATTTATAAAGGGAATAGTTAAGTTTTTAGTACGTTCTCACTCTTCTATAGTGAAATCGCCAAGTAAATATTGTCTCAATTTCCGTTCCATTTAATTTGGTAGTATGCTATCCCTTAAACGGTTTTGCTATGCATAAAAAAATATAACCTAACTCTTTTAAATCAATAAAGAGTGGGTTTTGTCGGTTAAATGAATTTGATTTCTTGTCATGGACATGGCTATTGATAAATGATCCGATGTGGATATCGACTATTTTTTCAATGATCGTACCGTACAGCTATTAAAGAGCAACTAAATGCAGTTGATTGAAGAGGACGGGTCGAGAGCACTTTAAGTTATTAAACAATTGACACCTGTGCGGTACAAGTATAGACATCCGTGAAAAAGACCGTCGATAGTTATTCGAAATTAGCATTAATGAGAAGCGAAAGTATGTTCGGCGAAGTTTGTTGATGTACTAAGCAAAGACCCTAGCCATTCAAAGTTTGGCTAAGCGTTGGACAAGAGAGGACATGAGAACAAGGACATTGATTGACGACAAGGATACTGAGTTATGGTTAATGTGACCCGCTTGTGGATGAGATTTGCGTGTGAATTTAGAGGCTGGAATCTTGAAAATCTTTTCTTTATTTTTTTTTTTTTTGGGTTGTCAAGTTGGGAGTGCAGTTACTTAGCATAATAATAATTGCTAAAAACGGATTACAATTAAGGGCTATATACACACACGAGAGCGTGTAATTATTCGGGAATCGATTATCTATCATTTGAGATCACGTATTTTCAATGTACTTATATTAGTTTATTGATGTTAATGTCTTTTCAATTTCCATCAAGGGTCCTTTACCTTTATATTCACTATTTATTTTCGTTATTACAACGAGTGAATTCTTATTCAAAATTACCATAGAACCCATCTCACAAAGAACCAAATCTAGACTTTTCGGTGAAATAACTTTTCATTATTTGGGTCGGCACCCATTTTTTGTGAAAAGGTACCAAATATCAAACTTCATTTTAAGCCAATAACAAGTACGTTATGGTTCATATTAAATTTGGCCCTACGATATCATTGCTGAGGTACCTATCCAAGCATCAACAACTCGAAAAATTCTAGGAGTTTTTTTAATTTATTGAAAGGGAAAGATATAAATTATAACGATAGCGATTGAGAAATCGAATTTAAATCGATTAGTTAGGTGAATAGGGTTGCATCCACATGAAAAATAAGGAAAACTATGTTCTCACTTCCTTTTCAACTACCCCAAAAAACGGATTTTTTTAATTATATATAATTCAATTCAATTTATTTTTTTCAAAGTTAGATGATGGTTGATGTAATGGTGGTGGCTCAACGAGGGGCACACTTAGATTTGCTCTTCGATAAAACGGGCAGGAGAGAGGGAGAGAGGGAATTTCATTGACTCTAATTAGCCAAACGAGAGCCGATTGGCTTGATCCTACAGCTCAATACATGTCCACGTCGGATTATGAAAGTCAATCTTTTCTTTTACTAGTAATCCCATCCTTAGATGAATTAAAAAGGGAAATTGAAAATTGATGTACGCTCATGAATTTCAAAAGTTAATTATAGCAATATGCACATACATAATTCAAAAAAACGTGAATGTAAACGCCAACCATCGTTACTTCATTTTAAAAAGTCTCGATAGCAATATAATTGTAATGCTACACGTAGAGTAGCCATTTAAATTTTTTTCGAATAGTGAACAGGAAAATTAAAGAAAAAAAGTAAAAGAAAGGAAAAATATATATATATATATATATATTTATATTTTTCATTATAGTTTACTTTTATTATTTTCATCATTTCACGAGAAGGAGCAAGCGAAGCGTGGAAGGAATTGGGCCAGGAAGAACTCGAGGGGTGCCGCGTGGGAGGTCTCTTGGCTCATTAAGGAGGTGACTAGGACTGCCTTTACAATGAATAAAAAAGAATGCTCTAGCCAAAGTAATAATATAATACCTGCAAAAAAAGTAATAATATAATAATTTTATTAATTATTATATTATTATCATTGCAATTATCATCATCATCATGATCCTCTCACACCAATATTATAAATACCCACCGACCACTGATATTGAGAGATGCATGAATCACAAGGCTGCAAAAGTGCTTGGAATTCCCTCCACAACTTTGCTAGTGGTGTACACTTGAGCTCATTTCTGGCTAAGAGCATGCTTCCTCACACCCAATTTTGGCAACAAAATAAAAATAAAAATTGAGGTGTTTGGAAAAAAAAAAGGAATTGAAAATATTTTCTACCACGTAAAAGCATTTCGATCGTCGAGGTAACTCCCGCCATTCGAAGATGAAATATACCCTAGTGCAGTCCTAGGATTCGTGATACCACCTTAGGTCCTTTTGATCCGGATGACTCGCTCTATGTACAACGAAATGATCTGGCTGAAAATGATTGAATCGTTATTAATTAATACAGATGCATGCACAAGACTGTGAATGGAAACGTCTGATCATTGCATGATGTAACGATATATTTTGAATTATATATATCCCTCGTGAGGAGCGATGTTCGAATTTTGAAGCAATTGAAGCTTCTAACTTATGTCGGGAAATAGGAATTTGAGATTCAAAGTCAACGTGAGAGGGTGAGCTCATAGATCCGTCCCGATGTTACCTAACCAAGAACCGTATTTGTGGATTTAGGATTACAACATCTTATCAACACAACCTTTTTTGTCATTTTTTTATTTTGGTATTTGGGATTAATGTTTTAATTTGATTGAATTAGTCAGGGGAAGGTTACGCTAGAAGAAAACGATAGGATAGGCGGTCTCATTGGTTAGGTTTCGTCAATAAACAAACATAAAATATAAATAAATAAATAAAACGGCAGCCAAATTGAATCCTCGTAAGTTGTGCCATGAATGGTGCTTCCTAATTAGTCTATCACCAGATTCGTCCTCGTCTTTTACTTTCATTTTCTCCTGGAAATTGCTATTTTTCTCACCGATTCCAATCATTATTTAGTTTCTAGAGAAGGTTAAAAAGAGGGGGAAAAAAAAACAGGAAAACGCCGCAGCTGGCTTCGGTTTTGTCTTCATTCTCCGGGAAAGCAAAAGGGCGGAGAGGGATTAGACTTTTCCGGGTAATGCAAAAAGAGCGATTGCAATCCAGTCCCAGCAACCATCTTTTTAGTTTAGAATATGGCAAGAACCGAAGGGTTATGGAAGAGACAGCCTGTCCTCCTTATCCTCTTAGTCTAAATTAACATAGGGCTATGAAATTTCCAATTTTGCTCTTCAATGGTCAAGTTCCGGGAGAAGGCTTTTTTTTTTTCCTTTGGTTTCTTGCCGTTGTCGGGTAGTTCTTGAAAAAGAAACCCAGAGCCGAAAAGGAAGAAGAAGAAGGAGGCGTGTCGGAGTGAGAAAGAAAAGCCGAGGATGCAAAAATTAGGAAGAGAACAAAGGTCAGCAACTAACCCAAATCACAATATACAAACAAATCTATAAACCATTGTCTTTTTTGGGCTAATGTTGATCATATAATTGAACTTTGACTAGCTAGAGAAGCTCATGGTCCACGTTGATTTGGCTCTATCTTGTTAGGAAGTAAAAATGAACACATCGGGTGAATTTGGATTCGAATTGTTGTACTTAAGTTTTCTATTGGGTTAATCCATAGAGTGCGGACCTTTGTTTTGAGTCTTGCGGTCGTCAAGATCAGGGAGCAGCTACATCCAATTTCTTTAAGTTTTCCAAGAGAATTGAATTAAAGGTGGATGTTGGGAGGAAATTTTTTTGAGCTTTTCAACAGCACTGTATTATATGGAGGATCTTGGAGAGGAGATACTTTTTGAGCTTTTCAAGAGAATTGGATTAAAGCAAGGACATTATGGAGAGAATCTCTTTAAGCTTTCTGAGATCCATCTTTGAGCTTCCAAAAGAACTTTTTTGAGCTTTTCCAAGAGGACTTGACTTAAAGGAATATGCTGGGGATAAAATTCTTATGCATTTTCCAAGAGGACTGGACTAAAGAGAGGATGTTGAGAATGAAAATTTCTTTGAGCCTTTTAATAATATTGACAATGACATTGTTATATACATATGAATGATCCATCAATGATTCATATAATCTAAATAGCTTCATTAGGTTTAGAGAATGCTTTTCGAAGGGCCAAATTTGTCCATTCCAATGAATTTTTTATTCTCCCTCACACAAATCTATAATAAGAAATTGGGGTGACTCTTGATGATAGGAAAGATATTGTGGAAATTATGTGACCATTGGAATTAAAGGAAGATGATGGGGAGAAAATTCTTTTGTACTTTCCAAGAGGGTTGGACTAAAGGGAGGATGTTGGGAAGGAAATTTCTTTGAGCTTTTTAAGAGTACTGATGATGAGACTATATATATATATAGATGGTCTATCAATGATTCATATAAAGTCTGAGTGACTTTATTAGGTTAAGAGAATGCTTTTCAAATGGCCAAATTGATCCGCCTCTATGAATTTTCTATTCTCTCTAACGCAAATCTATAATAAGAAACCGGGCCGAACAAAGTTGGACATGCCAATGGAAAGGACTGTCAGATTTCAATTTTGTTCTTCATTCGTCAAATTCCGGGAGAAGGCCTTTGTTTTCCTTTTTTTTCCTCGCTGCCACCGCGTAGTGCTTCTAAGCCCGAGAGCCGAAATGGAAGAAGAAGAAAGAAGGTGGAATGGGGTAAGAATGAAAAGTCAAGGATGCGAAAAGTAGGATCAGAATAAAGGTCAGCACCTAACCCAAATCACAATTTGAGGCAACAGGGTCAATAAAGAGAGCAGATTCCATTGTTTAATGAGCAGCATGTGCTGTATGGCTAAATTATAGTAGAAGTTCTCTGTCTCTCTGTTTCTCTGTCTCTGTCTCTGTCTGCGTCTATTAGCCCCAAGATTTCATGTTCGGCTTCAAGGGAAGCCCAAGAGAGCCGTGATTTGAAAGCAATCCAGTCCAATGGGCTGAGAGCCAGCCATGCATTAACGGGCGGCACGGCACTTTTCACCCGTTTCCCGATGGTTGTATTACTCACAAGCTTAAAAGGCATTCCGAGTATCATTATTCGCCAACCTAAAACCTAACCTAAGCTTCGTGGGTTGGTCGTCGCCGTGTCGAGGACCGTTGTCGCTGAATATTAAATTTAAAGCCTCCTAAACCCTACTAGAGCCTCCTACAACAAATTTATAAGTTCCCCTTGGACCATTTGAACAGAAAGCCAGGCTATGATAATTACTAATCTACTTTACACACTACAATGACTGCGAATTGCCATTTTCGACTCAGAAAAAAGTCTCTACCCTAACCATAAGAAAGCAAGCGATTGGTCGATAAAAAGCGAGGCCCACACGAGCGAAAAAAACAGTCCAAACCGAACACGACAACGTTGTCGCATTAAGATCGCCTTTCACTGTCCAGAGTTACTATTCTGGGAGATAAATTAGCGAGCAAGGAAGAAACAGAGGCAGGTGGATCCTCCCTTGGACGAAAACCATTCTCAGTTTCAAACCTTTGACCTTTGCTAATGTCAATCACATCGTTTATGCTTGAGCACCAAGGCGGGATAGAAAGACATGTTCAGGAAGAAAACGCGGCCAAGTCCAAATCCAATACAAAATCCTTTTCCACCGATCCAGAAGAACGGCGCCACTGGGCTTGGGCTTCTTCCATACTCTTTCTGACCCTTCTCTTCTTTCCAATTCAATCAATTCAGAATAGGAATCCGTCCTCTCGTTTGATAAAATAAAGATGATAAAAAAAGCGAGAAAGGGATAGGATTCTGCTAAAAGACAAAAGACCTTTCGCTACGACTTGCTTTCCAAGGAGGAAAACTTCTACCTGCGGTTCTCCCATCTGAAAAGGCAAAGCTCAGCCGACGCCTTTCCACGCGCACGAAAAGAAGAGGAGACAGTCTTTATCGAAACCAGCCGTCATTTCGGTACTGGTCAACTGCCAATTGATAACGCTCATGTGACTCATCATCTACCTCTATGACTAAGCTACTTGCCCATAAAGGAAAATGGGCAAGGTCATGGCCCACGCATGCATAGAGATGCGTACTTTGATGAAAAGCTGGCTGGAGACCAAAGCTTTCCCCAAAAGCTCCTAGCTAAAAAGCTACTCATTCATTTCCACAAGGCTTGCCGCACAAGTTTCGGGATGTGCCTGCTTTTGACATGCCATGCACTAATCCTAAATAATCGCGCAGAGCATATGATATTCCCATGTGCAACAAAAAGAAAAATATTGAGTCTCTATTAAAAACAAACGGTACATGAAATAGGGATTAAGAAAGATTACGGTCTATGACTATAATCCAAGGCGAAAAAAAATCCCAAAAGATCAGCATATCATACAAATTTCACAAAAGTCTTTTCACTATCTAAGCATTGGTGGCTATGTTAGTGTTCAATTCAGAAAGGCCTCCTCCAAATCTTGTTTACCATATGCTCGCACCATCACATGCTGTAGTGAACTCGCCCTGGTCTTTATTCAAGTCCATCCCTAATCCCAACTGAATTCACGCCCCAAATTGCTGTAGAATGAAATAAATTACTTGCACTTAGATGTCGGTTTGTATGATCAACTCGACGCAATGGAAACGATCATCAGGGGATCAACTTGATTTCGGATCACTATTATTCAAAGGGATCATAGTCTGCACCTTGGCTCTGGAACTCTTGATGATTCTGGTCAGCAACCCATCTCCTGCTATTTGCCTGACTTTTCGCACCAGTACATGCCTTGGAATCTTCCCCTCCTGGAGAATGATGATCATGTGTTGAGATAATTTCAATGTTAAGGTAAGCAGAAAACAAAGCTTGAAGGACAACTAAGCGATGATAATGTTGATGCGGCCCTTACTTTGTGATCCTTGTAATACTTGGACATTGAATTGATGTCGGATGGAGGTAAGATCTTCGAGAGTTCTGAAATCAAAACCCGAAATGGCATCCAAGGGGAAGTTGGTTTCCGTGACTTCCCCGAAGTTCTCAACAATCCTATTGCGTATAGATTTTCGTAGATCATCACTAGTTGATACAGTAGGCAAGGTCAAACGCACGAACATGGATCAATGCAAAATGTGGAATGAGAAAGATAATTTTGATTACCTCTTGAGCAACAAGGGGCTCTAAAGCTGACAACATATTCTGGCAACACGTGAGTGTTTATGTGGGTGTTCCAGATAATATATCTCTTAGGAGATGATAAGTCATCCATGCCTGAATCGTACTGTTCTGAACTAGGATGAGACTGTTCCGAGCCAAAACCGATAAGCTCTGATTTCCCCAATATGACTCGGCAAAGCAAAATATGCCTTAGGCCATCTTCATCTACGGGGGCGGACTCAACGCTGCCAAAGCATTACAAAAAAACTATTTAAGGCTACTATCATCACAAGTACAATATATTAACATGAGTCAAGAAACAGCATGCTTGCGAAACCTATTCATTCTACTCAATTCAACCGATCGTAGCTTAAAAGGAAGCACAATAACACGCAAAATCAACCTATCTTCCCGATCGTGCCACTTTCCGATAGTAGCTCCCGATTATTTATGCAATTACCATGGGCGGATTTAACGTTGCCATTATCAACACATGTACGATGTGCTAACACGATTCCTTTGTTCAATTATATGTAATCAATCATAGCTTAAGAGAGAATTATAATAATGCGCTAAACTAATGCGTCTTCGTGATCGTACCACTTTCCAAACAGTATCTCTCGATTATTTACGCAATTGAAAGGGATTCCGGTACCTTTCAAGAGGATGATTATCAGGAGCAAAATAAACTCCACGGCCATACAAGCCACTGTTCTCAGGCTTCCCGCTGAAGCCGAAGCCATAGGAGAAAATCTGGCAACCTCTTCCTTCGAGGCCGGATACCATGCGTATCTCACGTTGGCGGTGTTGCCGCCGCCTTTCTTCTGCACTGCCCCCGAGTAAACTTGAAATGCTTGGGCCCGCGATCTCGCCGCGACGCTGGAAGGAGCAACTCCGGTGGATCGCCACCACGGTAAGTTGCGCCCTGAGCGCGCCTAGCCGCGAGATGAACCTCTCCTTGATAAAGCGGTGGGCCTTGTCTCCCTCCTCGAGTTCCATCAACCCGGCACCAGTAAATGGCAACGGAGGAGCGGCACTAGCGCCGGAATGGTCGGCGGAGACAATGCTCTCGCAATCGGAGACGGACGAATCCCGATCCTGATCATCCATCGGATTGTGGGGATCAGGACGGTTGACATCGTTTGCCGGATGGTTGAATTCGGGCGCGACTGCATCAGGAACGGCGGCGTGTTGTACAGTCGGTGATCGATGTGCGTAGGCCACCATTTTTGGATAACGAAACGATTCAGAAAAATTTCACGACTGCTAAAAACGAAAAACAGACGCTAAAATGGTACGGATTGAAGAAAGAAAAACTAGTGAAGATCAAAGGCTTTCAGTTCTTGAAGCGAGACAGTCGCAAAACAGAGGGTGACCGACCCCGAAAATGAGAGCGTCGACAGTCTAATCCTCGGCAACGAAAGCATGCATCTCTGGAAGGTTACATAATCTCACGGGGAACCGTGTTCACGTGGGATTCAAGGAACACGCCGACCGAGGGAAAGGATGAAGGAGGACTCGTGCACGACTTCTCCAGATGCAGAAAGTCAGAGGATGGACACCAACGTGGGGCGCAGAGAAACAGAGATGGAGATGGGTCTGCTGCGAGCACGATTCTTTGCTTGGAGAAGACGAAGAGAGGGAAGGGAGGGGGGATTGGAGTTGCAGGGGAAGGATTTTATAGAAGAAGGACCGACGGTTGCGGCCCGCCGCTTAAGCCATTAGCCCCTTGTCTCCTTTGGCGGTGCCGTCGTAAATCGTCGCTTCTCTTGTTCAGCGCCCATAACGCACCACGTCGTATGCTGACGTGGCATGAATATTTGTTGAGTCCAATCACAAAATGCCGCCTGTGTGGACATAAAAATTTAAAAATCTAATTCTCGCCCTTTTTCTTTTTTGTTTCCCTCTCCCTTCTACTCTGTTCGCAGCCATCCGCAGCCATGGTCCTCCGATTTCTAGATCTCCGCGAGCGCCAGCAACTCCGCCGGTGGCCATGGACCTCGGATTTCCAGGTTTCCTCCGGCCACCAGGGGCCTTGGCTGATCATGATTTCGCGACCGCCCGGAATTCCAGATTTGGACGAACAACACCAACGATGGCCATGGACGAGCGCTGGCATCGCTTGCTGGTTTAATCTAATCATGAAAAGAGTTGTTGGATATATTTGTAGTTGCGCCAATCTCAACGTTTTCTTTTTTTATGTGATGGACCTTCAATCCTGTGCTGTATGCTTCAATGGCTACGCCATTGATAGTCTCCAAAATGAGATTGACCTGAAAGTCTCTACCTTTTGTTTGATCGCTTGGGGAACCAAAAATGAAGGAGCTGCAACTTATTGTGGGGTTTGTTCATTCACGAAGGGGTGGCCACGGGTGACGACGAAGTGGGGTTGCCAGCTCGGCCATGGACGTGCAATGAACGCGCGCCGCTGCGATGATAGAAGGGGTGGCTCGACCGTGGATGGTCGGCTTGGATGTGGCTCCGGCGACTCTGCTGGGTGACTGCAGATGGAAGAGTTAGCTGCGGGCGACGGGGGGAGAAGAGGGAGAAAAAAAGAAAGCGAAAATTTTAATCCTTTATTATGTCCACGTCATCGAAAATTCGAAATGTGGCATTTTGTGATTGGACCTCAACAAAAATGCACACCGCGTCAGCCTTTGACGTGGTGCATTCTGACCACTAAATACTCTATCCTTTGAGTCGATCGTTTTTGGCTTTAGATTTTCCCCTTGGAAATAAAAAAATAAAAAATCACTAAAAAAATCATTCGTTAACCATTTATTGTTCGCAAAATATCATCTTTCTTGCGTTATGCACGATCAGGACATTAAAAAATGTAATTATTTGTCTATTAGGTATCACTAGCGAAAGATAAGATATTCTTGCATAAGAGCATCATGGTTCTCGCTTGCGTGCGAAATTAATTGAGCCGGTGTGCGGAATAAATTGAACCTCTCAATGTTCTCGAATATTTTCTCATATATAGATTTATTAAAATAGATCATAAATTCATTTCTTAATCCATATTTGATAGGTTATATTCAAGTAAAATGGTTTAGAATGATATAACTCAAAATAATATGAGAATTAATTGAATTTACAATTTACTTAGATTTTCAGATTTGTATTGCATGAAAATTAGTCAAAACGAGTTATGTGAATAAATTTAGATCGAATCACTTTTAGGCTTAACCAAACTCGACTTAATTTATTTGTTTGATTGGTCTACTCATAAATAAAGATTTGATTGGTCGGTGGTGAAGTGACGATGACCGACAAAGGGAGACAATATTGTTTAGCTTTATGGATATTTAGGGCACTAAAATTGAATAATTTACAAAATAAGATTATCGAAATAAATAAAATAGACTAGGGCAACCATAGAGGCGGTGCCGACCGCCGACCACAGGGATGGGATGCACCAACCATGTGAAATGACAAGAGTACCCTTGGGACTGTCCTTGACGTTGACGTCCCAAACCGGCAACCTCTACTCCCGGTCGTCCACCGTTTTGTTTGTAAATAAGTAAAAACATTAATTACAGACCAAAGGGAAAGGATAGGGCAGAAATTTTCATAATATCTCTTTTTTTTTTTCATTTATTAGTGAAATTATTAATTACAAACCAGATGGACAGGATAAGGATGGAGCTTTTCCCAAAATCATATTTGGAATTTTTCAATTTTTTCCTAAAATTATTAATCACGGACTAAATGGAGAGGACATCAAAGAGTTTTTCATAATACTTTTTTTGGCACTTCTTTTTATTTATTCGTAAATTTAATTAATTACGGACCAAAAGGAGAGGATATGGGAGTTTTTCATGGTATTATCTTTGGCATTTTTTTTATTTATTGGTGAAATCATTAATTACAAACCAAATATGGAGGATATGGCAGAGATTTTCGTAATACCCTTTTTTGGAATTTTCTTATAATTGGTAAAATTTTGAATTATGGACAAAACGAAGAGGATATGGATAGATATTTTCGTAACACCTTCTTTGTCAATTTTCTAATTGATAAAATTATTGATTACAGAACAAATGGAGAGGATATTGCAGAGATTTTTATAATAACTGGTAAAATCATTAATTACAGACCAAATGGAGAGGGTAGGGCAGAGATTTCATAACATCCTTTTTGGCATTTTTTTAATTTTATTTTCATGTTTAATTTGTTTAAGGGGTATTGAAATTTGGGCTCGCCGGGTGGAGGATACAATTGCAATTATAGTGTGATCCGGTTCCGGAGTTCGTGAACCCCAAATTTTTTAATTGGTAAATTTTATTCATTTATTTATTTATGCTCATGTGATATTTCGAGTGCGTTGAACATGTGCAATTGGCAGGCATAAATTCTAAGTTCCTGCTTCCGAGATGAGCGAGTGATTGAGAAACAGATCTAAATTAAGAGAGGCCAAGATTGCCATTTAGCTAAATTAAACACAAGTTACATGTCAAGGCCTAATGAATACTTTGATTGGTGCATCACATTTTTTTTAATTTTCTTTCGCTAAATCACTTTATAACTAGTTATTTGCTGGTTACGCATCGAATTCTTTAGTGCTATTTGTACCTTCCACTGCGTGCACACATCTAACTAGCTAGCCGTGAGAGAACAAGCATTTCTTGTGTGACAAAATTAAAAAGAAAAAGGCAAAATGATGGGTCAAGAGAGAGAAAAAGAAGTCAAGTAATTACTAAAAAAGTTGGTACGTAGATAAGCGAGTTAGGTAATATGGTACATCTTTAAATATTGCAAAGAAAAAAAAAAGAATTTGTTTGACTCTTGGAAAGCAAGAAATTCAAATTATTTAAGGATCCGTTTGTTTTATGAAAATAAATAATTTGAAATATGAAATAATTAGTTAATGAATTTTTTTATTAAAGATAATTTCTTATGAAAATATTTTTCAATTCATTAAAAATTATAAATAATACAAATAAACATTTTTAGTAAAATATTTTTTTATTCACGAAATAAATTTCTAAATGAAGGATAATAATTACTTTTTCAATTTATTCACAAATTATTTCAAACATGTTAATGAATACAAATAACCATTTTTAGTATTTTTTTTTTCAAATTATTCATTTTCCATGAAATAAATAAACTCTAAATGAAGGATAATAATTACTCGTTGATCTAGGATAGGTTTATTACATCGGGTAGAGAAGGAATAGATTTCAAACATGTTATGGACTCGGGCGAGCCGCCTCCCCCTTGCATGAGGAGGCCTCCCCATCACAGAATCTCCTCCTCCCTTTTCTTTTCATTTTTTTCATTTTTCTTTTCACATTGGCTTTGCAAAACATACACAAAAATTGGGTTTTTTACTTCACAAAATTTCAAAAAGAGGAAATAAAATCATACGGGAGGAATAAAATCAAAACATTCAGCAGCAGTAGCTCTAAGAAACCTTCCTCCATCAAACTACTTGAAAAAGGAAGGATGATAATTACTTGTTCAATCCTTGGCTCCAAGAAAAAATAGGTTTATTACATAAGAAAAGTTTGGACAGCTCGGGTCAAGTCAAATAAATGGCTTTGTCATCTTTAGTAACGACTATAAATTAGGTACAATATCAAGCGAATTGGGGAAGATAGAATTAAAACATGGAAGAGAGTAAAAAGATTGTGAGCTTTTGCTTGTTTCATGACAAACAAACTTGCTGGAAAATATTTTTCATTTCTTTTTACTGTTTGTTGATGGCTGTTCGTGTTGGACTTGACAAGGTTTAACCCATTTATGTGGCTTATCAGGTATATTATTACAACATTTGATATATTTCCAATTTAATTAAATATATTATCGACAATATATTTGTGACATCCAATTAGGTATATAAAATCAATGTATCTTAAATTTTGATGGAAGGTTGAGATTTGACAGCTTTAGAGCTAGTCCAAATCACTCCCTCTATATAAGGTCTCTCTTTGGTGGAGAATGTTGGCATCCCATTATCACACTTTGCTATTTTCACAAAATTGTTGAGATAAAAATACACATCCATCACAACCATCATAGAGAAGAGTGGTAAAGATTCATACCCACAAGAAGACATCTTCTCTCTCTCGTTGTATCAATAACAACTTCCTTTGATTCGAGTATGCTATATTTAATAGTTTGATGTCATGTTCATTTGATTGAAAGATCTTATTATTCTAACATGTGGTATTAGAGCATTAGTTTATTCAATGCATGAATGTGGTTATAATGTTTATTACGATCTTTTGGCCCATTTTATGATTGATTCATAGTATTTCATTTTTGGTGGAATACATATAATCAATTTTTCGAATATTGTATGAAAATAATATTTTTGATTCGGATATTTTTGAGTTTGTGTTAACAAAATGTTTGAAATTGATAGATACTGTTGTAAATTATGGTTATTGTTCCTTGATTTGACCATTGAATGACCTAATTTTGTGTTGTTGTTCCCTTCTCTTTTATTCGGCACGCATTTATTTGGAAAGCAAATATTGTTAATGGCGATTGGGTTGTCTTAAACTTGTCAAGCATGACCCTATGATGTTGAATATATAAATATATATATATATATACATGACCCTATGATGTTGAATATATAAATATATATATATATATATTGCAATTATAAACTATTTTTGCAGTTATAAACTAATTTTAAATAGATTTAGATTATGATAAAAATCAAGATTATTGTTTTAAATAGATTTAGAAAATTATGATATTTAATTTTGAGTGTGATGATAATATGATAAGCAAATAAATTACTAATACGCAACTCGAATAAATTCTACCCAATGGTGATTTAATTTGGTTTATTCTTGCCTTATGCCTTATTATAAAAGAATTCATTTAAAGTGTTTATAGTTTGCCCAAAGGAAGACTATAAATGATTCTTGAATTTCTTTTGGTAAGGTTTTGTATATTTTACCTTCCATGTAGATGAACTGTTTATTTTTCAGTTTATTATGATGATGAATTAAATTATTTTATTTATATTTGTGGATTTCTAAAGGCACTAATGTGCATGAATTTAAATTTTTTAATCTAGCATACAATCCTCTGCTATTACAAGTTAACTTTCCTTTATTGAAAAACTGAGTAGTATAAATCTTAAGAAATGGAAAGAGTAAATAAGTTTCATTCTTGGGGTCATTGATTTGAATTATGCATTACGGGTTGACGATCTGGCTAGACTCATGGCTAAAAGCTCAAATGAGCAGAAAATTGCTCATGAAAAGTGGGAGCAATCCAACTGCATATCTCCGATGATTACATCATGGATCTAGATGAATCAGACCATAATGTTGACATAGGAAATGATGCTATGTCTTATGATGAAGCCATTACAAGTGATCATTTAATTAATTGGCTTGAAGCCATGAAAGATGAGTTAAACTCATTGAAAACTAATGATGTCTAAGACCTAGTAGACTTGCCTAAAGGAGCCAAAGCTGTAGGCTAAATGAGTCTACAAAACTAAGCCAGACCCTAAAGTTAGACTGGTTGCAAAATGTTTTATTCAAAGAGAATGAGTGCTTGAAAGGTAATGCCATGGTCTTAGCAGGTCATTATAATTTAGAGCTACATCAAACGGACAAGAAAACAACATTTTTAATGAAGATTTGAAAGGTATAAAGTTAGACTGGTTGCAAAATGTTTCATTCAAAGAGAACGAGTGGTTGAAAGGTAATGCCATGGTCTTAGCAGGTCATTATAATTTAGAGCTACATCAAATGGACAAGAAAACAACATTTTTAATGAAGATTTGCAAGAAAATGTCTCTATACCACATTAGCAAGGTTTTGTGGTTGAGGGCGGAATACATGGAATGCAAAGTGAAAAGGCCTGACCCACCACCATCTTCTCTGGAACTAAACAGATGATGCTCTCTGTGCAAGATTCTCCAAGGGTTTCAACTCAAGAGCGGTGAGCCAGTGATGCTTTTATTCTTCCATCAAAATAATAACTTTTCAAACATCCTTTTTTTCTTATCTTCCTTATATTTCCCCTTCTCCCCAGGGATTTACATACTCCTATAGTGATACAAAAGAGGACGGAAAGGCCATTAAAATAAAGGCCAGAGTTCCTCTTCTAGGAAATAGATTGGTGAGCAAGAAAAGACCCAGACACAGGTGAATCTTCCCCTGAAAGCCACCATCTCAGTCTCAAACCTTTGACATCTAAGACTCTTACTGAATTTCATTATTAATAAATGAGCCCCAAAGTTGGACGGCCATCTCGATGAAGAACGCACTCAAGTCCACCTCCGATAGCAACCCTCTGCAACCATCCATAACATGACAATAGGGGCTTAGGCTTCTTCCATACATTTCGCTGACCTTTTTTTTTTTTTTTTTTTTTTTTTTTATTTATTTATTTATTTATTTATAAATAAAGATAAACAAAATTCAACCGATTGAACTAGGCCAAAATTTGACCAGTGCAAAAAATTTGGCAAGGGTCAAACTTTACAGTCTTATACACATGACTCATTGTAACAACCCCCCAAAAATATAACAATAAAAAATAAAACAAAGGGCAAAATTCCACCCTCCACCATTTTGATAAGGTTAGCTACCAATTATAAACACATACTAAAGATTAATGGGAAAACCTTTCATCTGTAGCCGCCTTTCTTTTCTTAAATCGTTCATTTTTATTAAGGCTTGCCACGGAAGCTTCGGGATCTAGTTATATTCTGACAAGTCATTAGAAGAAAATGAAATTATCTCCTGCATAACTGCACAGATCATGTAATATTCCCGAAGCATGTCAACCAAAGAAGAGTTTTGATACTCCATTGAAGACAAACAGGCATGCGATATAGGGACCAAGAGAAGACTGCAGTTTATGACTGTAACCAATCACAAATGTTCAAAAGATCAGCGGATCATACAAATTCTGAAAAAAAAATAAAAATTTGCCAGCAGCTATGTTTGCATCCGATTTGGATGGTCCTCCTCATCCTCCACATCTTGTATATTACTTGCTCGCGCTGCTGTGTGGTGTGAACTCATCAAAATAAAAACCAGTCTTATTCAAGTCCATCCATGGTCCCATAATTAGCCGCTTTACGCCCCAGATTGCTGTAGAATGGAACAAATTATTCACCATCAACTCAGTGCAAATAAAAACAAGCTCTCTCTATCCATGACTCGACATCAAAGATATAGATGTGTTTTCGTATTACTGTTTATCAGAGGATCATAATCCGCACCTTAGTTCCGCAACCTTTGAGGATTTCAATCAACAACTTATCCCCAGTAATTTGCCTTACTTTCTGTACCAGCACATACCTCGAAATCTTTCCCCGCTGAAAAATGATGATCATGTTTTAAAAATATCTCGACATTAGTAGATAATAAAGCTTGAAAGAGAAGAGCCAAGTGATGACAATGTTGATGTGGCACCTACCATGTGGTCCTTATAATGCTTAACCACCACATTCATGTCAGATGGACGTAAGATCTTCAAGAGCTCTGAAATCAAAATCCGAAATGACACCCGAGGAGAAGTTTGTTCCCGTGACATCTCCGAAGTTCTCAACCACTCTATTCCATATAGATTTTCGCAAACCATCAGATTAATTGACAGAGTAGACAAAGTCAAATCACACAAATATGATGACTGCAAAAGCATGAACAAGAAAGAACAATGTGATTACCTCTTAAGTAAGAAGGGGCTCTAAAGCTGATAACGTACTCTGGCAACACGTGAGTGTTCATATGGGTGCTCCAAACAATGTATCTTGTTGGAGATAATAAGTCATCGACACCCGAATCGTATTGTTCTGAGCTGGGATGAGATTGTTCCGAACCAAAAGTGACAAGTTCTGATTTCCCCAATATGACCCGGCAAAGCAATAGATGCCTAAGACCATCTCTATCCATAGGAGCATACTTAGCACTGTCAAAGCATTACAAAGAGACTATTTAAGGCCATTATGATCACATGCACAACATATTAACATGATTTAAGAAAGAACATGCTCACAAAACATGCTCCCTATCTTAGATTAAAAGAGAAATATAATAACTCGCTAAATCAATATATGTTCGTCACTGTACCGGTTTCCTAACAATATCTCTCAATTATTGGTGCAATTTATAAGGTCGGATTTCACTTTGCCAATCATAAATTAAACATACTATGTTCTACTAGATTTAAATGATCATTGATTATAAGGGAATATAATAATGCGCTAAATAAACATATCGTTGTGATAATCTCTTAATTATTTATGCAATTAATAGGGGCGGATTTAGTGCTGCCAAAGTATAACCATGAAACTATCTAAGGCCGATATCATCATATGTGCAATATATTAGACACGAATTCAAAAGCAACATGAAAGTGAAGTATACTGAACTTTCATCTAATGTTCAATTTCATCTCTACATTTTCGATTTGCTCAATTTGATCCATGAACTTTCATTTAATATTCAATTTCATCCCTGAACTTTTGATTTGCTCAATTTGGTTTTTGAACTTTTATCTAATGTTCCATCTAGTCCCTAACTATTTGAAAATTGACCAATTTCCCTTTTTTTTTAATACCAAACTATTTTTTAATAAATTAAAAATGCCAAACTGGGATTTTTTTTTTTTTGTCGAAAAAATACCACATTTATACAAAGTAATAAAGGTCAATATTTCTTTCCTTTCTCCATATTAAAAACAAATGGAAAAAGGGACAGTAATAATAAACAAAGGTGAATCTTGCATTTTGATTTCTTTTTTGTATATGCAAATTACTTGAATAATGTACAAAAGCCCATCAATCGATTTTTCCCTTTTCGGTGAAGTCCATATGTAGATTTACATAAATTTTTTTTTTTTATGTATATCTAAAAAAGTACATAAAAATACATTTTATTCTTCACTTAAGTTGAAGTAAACAAAGGTCCATTTTTTCTCTCTCTACTCTAAGTGCATTGAAATATAAGGTGTATTTATTTCATGAAAATAATTTATTTCAAAAGTATTTTCTTAATAATAATCGTTTATATTACTTACAAAGGTCCATTTATTTATTTATTTTATATTTAAGAGACTAAAAGTCATGTAAACCAATTCCGTTAACTTTAACTAACGGAAGGATGAAATTGGTCAATTTTCAAATAGTCAGGGGTTAGATGGAACATTTGTTAATAGTTCAAGGATTAAATTGAGTAAATCGGAAGTTCATGGATGAAATTGAACATTAGATGAAAGTTCTGGGACCAAATTGAGCAAATCGAAAGCTTATGGATGAAATTGAACATTGGATGAAAGTTTATGCACCATTTGTGACATTTTCCTATACTTGCTCTGTTAGATATAACATATCATTGCTCAAAAGGGAAAAATACTAGTGCTCTACATTGACAAATCTTCATGATCATACCACTTTTCAAACATCATTTCTCAATAATTACGCAATTCAAAGTGAAAAAAAAAAGAAGAGGAATTCCATACCTTTCGATGAGATGAATTTCGGGAGCAAAATAAAGTCCACGACCAAACAAGGCACTGTTCATAGGCTTCCCACTATAGCCAAAGCCATAGGAGAAGATGTTGGGCACCTCTTCCCTCGAGATCGCATACCATGCGTACCTCACGTTGGCGGTGTCGCTGCCGCCGCCTCTCTGCTGTACTGCCTGGGAGCAAAGTTGAAACACTTGGGCCCGTGCTTTGGCCGAGACGCTGGAGAAGCTGTTCTGGTGGATTGCCACCACGGCGACTTCCACCCCTTGCGCACCTAGCCACGAGACGAATCTCTCCTTGATAATGCGGTAGGCCTTGTCTCCCTCGCCAAGTTCCGTCAACCCGCTGCTGATGAAGGGCATTAGAGCAGTGCCAGATCGACAGGTGGAGACGAGGCTCTCGCAGTCGGAGACGGACGAATCCGGATCCTGATCTTCCGGTGGTTCTTTCAGATTGGAAGGTTGAGATCAATTGCAGGATGGCCAACTTCGGGGGTGACTGCATCAGGAGTGACGTCGTGTACAGTCGAAGATTGATGCATGGAGTTCGACATCCTTGCCCGAAGCCGGAACGTTCCAAAAAGTGCGTTAAAAAAACAACGACTCGATTCAAAATAAATGGAACGGCAGAATGAATGAAGATCCAAAGCTTTTAGTCAATGAAGTGACAATTGAAAGCAAACAGAGACTCGTTAATCACCAACACAATACACCAATGAGAGATTGTCGAGGTTGGGTCGTCGAACGAACGAAAAAGGATTTTGAAAACAAAGAGAGCGACAGAACACGAAATGAGAAAGTCGGAAATCTAGTTTACTTTGGCTTCAAGAAACACCCAGATTAAAGCAAAGATGAAGAAGGATTCGTACACGATTTCTCCAGATACAGAAATCAGACAAGGACACGAATAAGGAACGAGGGACGAGGGTCGATGTTGTGAGTGGGCGTGAATGGCAGAGTTGAATGAGAGTAGGGTTTTTGCTTGAAGAAGGTGTAAAGGGGGATTTGAGTTGCAAGAGAACGATTTTATAGAGGAAGGTGGTTTACGCTTTTCATTTCCCTGGAAATAATTAAATAAAAAATCACTGTAAAAAATTCTACTTGAAGTAAATATTGGGAATTTATCAACAAATGTTCAGCAACGCTTGTTAAACATCAAAATATTGAAATTTATCATGTTCAAAATATCCTCTTCCTTGTGTGTTGCATGATCGGAATGTTAAGCATGAAAATATGTCTTTATTAGGGATGGTTAACGAAATACTCTAAAAGTGTCAGTTAACTAGATCCGTTGAATGATTGGTATAGAATTTATCGGTGAAGCGAGAAAGGTAAAATATTTATGCACAAGAACACAACCCGGGGCCGGTGGGGGGGAATTAATTGAACCGTTGAAGTTCGGATATCATGTTATAAACATAACTTTTTTTGGGCAAGGGCAAAGTGATGATGAGCAACAAAGCAACAAAAAGTCATTTCGAGTTATTAATAGTTAGTGCACTGTAATTGGAAAATCTACATTTTAAATATGCCTTAAGTATGAGAACACGATGATTGCTTGTTCTCGGAATTAATTGAAGTAGTGTGCGGAATTAATTGGACCTCTCAAAATTCAAAGATTCTCTCATAAATAGAATCTATTGGTTGGTGCTGAGGTGATGCGAGGAACAAAATGAGAAATTTTTGTTTAATGTTATGGAAATTAGTGCATTTAAACTGAAAAATTTACAAATTAAGTACCCCTTTATAAGATTAACCAAATGAATAAAATAGAAAAGCGCAAACATAAGAGGCGGTAATGACCACAGGGATGAGGTGATTTGAACTGTGTGAAAAGACAAGAATGCCCTTGAAACTGTCCTTGCCCATAGAATTTTCGTCATTATCTTTTTTGGCATTGTTTTTTAATCTATCGGTAAGCTACATGCCAAATGAAGATGACAGGGAAGAGATTTTCCTAATACCTTTTTTGGCATTTTTTTCTTTATTTGGTAAATTTTTCTTTATCATATGTCAAATGGAGAGGATAAGGATAGAGACTTCGTAATACCTTTTTTGGAATTTTTTTATTTTGGTAAAATTATTAATTACAGACTAGATGGAGAGGATATGGACAGAGATTTTCCTAAAATATTTTTGGATTTTTTCTATTTATTTGGTAAAATTATTAGTTACAGACCAAAAGAAGAGGATAGAGAAGAGATTTTGGTAATACATTTATTGGCATTTTTATATATTAGTAAGATTGTTAATTATATACCAAATGGAGAGGACAGGGCAAATATTTTTGTAATACCTTTTCTGGCGAATTTTGTAATCTTCATATTTAATTTGTTTAGGGGGTAAGAAATTTAGGTTCATGGTGAGGGTACAGATGCAATTAGATCGATTTAGCTGGAGTTTGTCAACCCTTGGTTCAGTGGTAGGTGAAAAGTTGGATAATGAGATGAGATCAATAGAGTTTTTTATTCATTCATTTATTTGTGTAATAAGTGTTTTGAAAGTTGTAAAAATTGTCATAAAAGAATAATTGATCCCCAAAACTTTCAAAAAGTATAATTAATTTTTAAAATTTATCAAATTAGTGCAATCAAGTCATTTTATTAATTCATTCAATTTGATTAATGGAAAATTGATGTGTTTTTTTTTTCTCTATCCTACATGGCACTGATGTGGTTAAAACAATGTCGTTTTGGTACAAATTTGATGTTTTTAATACAAATAAAGTAAAAAATACAATAAAAAGAAGAAGGAAAAAGCAAGCAAGAATTAGATTCATATTAAAAAATCGATTTTGGACCAAAACTACCTCGTTGTAGTCTTATATTTTATATTTTAACTACATCATTGCCACGAGGGGAAAAATAATAATAAAAAGAGCCATGTCAGTATTTTTCATTAGTTAAGTTGGACCAAATTAATAGAATGACCTAATTGCACAAATTTGACAAGTTATGGGATTTAATTACACATTTTGAAAGTTTTAATTACATTTTTGTGAGAGGTTTTAGGACTTTTAGCCTACTTATTCTTTTATTTGATTTTGCTCATGACATATTTTTGGTGTGCATTGAACATATGTGGTTTTGATTCAAATTTGATTTTTTAATATGAACAAAGTAAAAAATCCAAAAAAAAAAAAAAAGGAGGAAAAGGCAAGCAAGAATTGGATTTTTTTAAAAAATCAAATTTGGATCAAAACCACGTTGTTTTAGCCTTTTATTTCACATTTTAGCTATGTCATTGTCACGTAGGCAAAAGAAAATAATAAAAAAAGCCATGTCAGTTTTTCCATTAGTCGAGTTGGACTGAGTTGATGGAATGACCTAATTGCATAAATTTGACAAGTTATGAGATTTAATTACACATTTTGAAAGTTTTAATTGCATTTTCGCGATAGGCTTTAAGATTTTTAGCGCACTTATTCTTTTATTTGTTTTTGCTCATGCGATATTTTTGGTGTGCATTGAACGTGTGCAATTGGCAGGCATGAATTCTCGCATGGGCTCATCTATAACTCGTCATTTTTCAAAAGTAGAGAAGAGGCACGTTAAATATTAAATAAATATTTTAATATAATATATAAATGCATAAATAACTAAATAATAATAATAAGAGCCTAGAATTAGTCTATACTAAAAACATGAATCCTACATTTTTAAATATCATTTATTGTTTTAATTTGACAAATTCAACTACATTTCATTGTAATAATCCATAAAACTTGGAGGAAAAAACAAGTAATCGACGTTCCACTATTAAATTTAAAATTTAACAATAAGAAAAAAACAATCAATATTCCATCATCAAATATAACAAAAGTCATTCAAATTTACTGAAAAAAAAAAAAAAAGAAACTCCATCTCCGGCTCATCAAGAACTTTAAACACCCCAACATCTTCAAATGAGTATTGGAAATTTTTTTTATTATTTTTATTTTTATTTTTTTCATATATTTATATTTAATAGATGCGGAATTTTCAAATGCTTAGATTTCTCCACCTAAATCGACACTTTATAAGTAGTGATTTAAAGAGAGGCCAAGATTATGACTTAGCTTATGAAGTAAACAAAAGTTACCTATGAAAAAATCTTTTTCAAATGCTTATTTCTCCAGCTAAATGGCTTTATAACTAGTTATTTGCTAATTGTGTCAAAATATTTAGTATTATGTGCATGGACATCTAACTAGTTAGCTATGAGGAAAGAATATACAATTTCAATGCGACAAAATTAAAGAGAAGAAGCGAAATGGGCGGTTGAAGTTAGTTGATAAAAAGTCTAAATTTATTATACAAATTTCAATTCAATTATAAATTCTTTGAGTTTGTTAATTTAGTAATAAACTTTTTGATGTTTTACCAATGTAGTCATTTCGATCAATTTTGGTAGGAAATTGTAAATGTAGTGATCCAATCAATCTCGGTCATCTTCTACAATACAATATGGTATGACCAGCGCTAACTTAGATGATTTTTCCATTTTTTTTTTACATTTTTTGAAAATTTCTTCTTTATTTCCCTTAGCTGGTCATTGTGCCTTAGTAATGGTTAGTTGAGGTCGCCAGCCACTAATGCCCTTGCCGGCGCTAGGGTCCCCTTACTTGGGCAAGGGACCCCCCATATCTAGCATGGGTTATGGCTAGCGAGGTTGTCAAAGCAACGGTAGGCCCCTACGGATTGAAAATCTAGTGAACAAAAAAAGAAAAAACAAAAGAAAAGTAATGTGAGCAATTTTTAATAAGAATTAGGTAGATGGATTATACTGGCAAATCGTTAATATATTTAGGACTAAATTACAAAAATTGAAAAGTTTATGATTGAATTGACTATTGTATAATAGGTTTAAGATTTTTTTGATAATTTTCTTTGGGTGGCTAGGAGAGAGCAAGAGAAGTCAAGGAATTACTATAATGTCACTACATAGAAACAAGAGGTAATATGGTTCGTCTTTGAATGTTATGATACTCTAATGAAGAATTTCCTTATGAACAAGTTGAGTTTTTGATGTGAATTGTTTAAGTTGACAAGGAATGCTTTGAAGCACTATTCCATAGCCTAAACATTAGTGTAGAGCCTTGTTCATTGAAGAATTCAATTATAATATTATTGATAACAATTTTTGTGAAGCATTCAATGGTAAATTCGGAGGTCAAGTGTAAATAAATCTGTGTTAATCATGACTAGACTACAAAGACATAGAGATGAGGCCGCAAGGTAGACCATATAATGTGTTTTTCAAATTGCCAAGAAATTGGATGGCAACATGGCTGTTAGTAAGTTATGTCATCCAATTTAAAATGTGGACGATGGAATTGAGATCATAAGCAATGTGATAAGTATATTGCCCACGTGGAGTAGAGAAATTGTACATGTCTAGCTTGACAAGTTACCGGATGACCTATACACATGCCATTTTTGCGCCATCCATCTTCTCAGATGAATCGTCTGTAATCAAATTAGGAGCGAGGTTTCAATCCATCTTCTCAGATGAATCGAACAAATTCTGCAATCAAATTACTTTGGAGAAACAAAGCTTCATCAACTCGCCGAGGTTTCAACTCAATCCGGCGTGAACCACCGAGGCCAAGAACCGGCCAAAAGGAAGAAAAAAAGAAAAAAAAAAAAAAAGAAAAATACAATAAAAATATTTTAAAAGAAACAAAAAAAGAATCTACCCATCGAAAGAAAAACTTTCCAAACATCATTTTTTTTTTCTCCAAACGCATAAGTCTCCCAAAGCAAAAGAAAAACTTTCCAAACATCATTTTTTTTCTCCCGCATATTTCCCCTTTTCCCGGGGATTTACGCACTCCTATAGTTGATAAAAAAAAAGAACAAGATTCTTAAGAGAACGAAACCCACTAGAGAAAAGGCCAAAGTTCATATTCCAGGAAATAAATTGGTGAGCAAGAAAAGAAAAAGAGACGGGTGAATCTTCCTCTGAATGTAACCATTTCAGTTTCACACCGTTGACATCTGAGATTCTTACTCAATTTCATTATTGATGATTGAGCCCCAAGGTTTGATGGACATATTCACGAAGAGTGCACCCAAGTCTGCGTCCGATAGAAACCCTTTGCAACTATCCATAAAACGACGATAGGGCCTTGGGCTCCTTCCATACTCTTCGATGACCTTTTTTCTTTTTTTAATTCAACCGACTGAATGGAAGTTTCAGGATCTGATTATGTTGTGAAGGGTCATGAAATGAAAATGAAATCATCTCCAGCATAATTGCGCAGATCATGTAATATTCCCATGCATGTTAACTAAAGAAGAGTTTCGATACCCCACTGAAAACAGACAAGCCATGTCACATAGGGACCAAGAGAAGACCACGTTTATGATTATAATCAATCACAGATGTTCAAAAGATCAGCAGTCATACAAATTCGGGAAAAAAAAAAAAACTTTTTCATATCGAAGAGTCAGCAGCTACATCAGTGTCCGATTTGGGTGGCACTCCTCCTCCACATCTTGTCTACTGTTCGCTCGCGCTGCTGTCCGGTGTGAACTCATCAAAATAAAAACCTGTCTTACTTATATGCCTCGCATCCTAATCTTATTCAAGTCCATCCATGGTCCCATAATCAGCCACTTCACGACCATAATTGCTGCAGAATAAAATTATTCACTATCAACTCAACGCAGATAGAAACAAGCTCTCTCTCTCTCTATCCATGACTTGACATCAAAGGCATAGACATGCTGTCGAATTATCGTTTATCAAGGGATCATTATCCATACCTTAGTTCTGAAATTTTTGATGAGTTCAATCAGCAAGCTATCCCTAGTCACTTCCCTTACTTTTTATACCAGCACATGCTTCAAAATCTTTCCCCTCTAGAAAATAATGATCATCATGTTTATTTCAATATTAAAGGTGAGCTGAAAACAAAACTTGAAAGAAGTGATGACAACGTTGATGTGGCACTTACTTTGTGGTCCTTATAGTTTTTATAGATCAAAGTGGCATCAGATGGAAGTAACTTTGAGAATTCTGAAGCCGAGCCAACATTTGAAATGGCATTGGGGGAGAAGTTGGTTTCCGTGACTCCTCCAAATTTCCCAACAACCCTGTTCCATATAGATTTTCACAAAGCACGTTAGTTAATAGAACAGACAAAGTCAAACACACAAGCATGGTCAATGCAAAAGAAGGAAAGAGAAAGAACAATTTGATTACCTCTCAAGTGACAAGGGCTCTAAAGTTGATAACATATTCTGGCAACCCATGAGTGTTCATGTGGGTGATCCAAACAATGTATCTTGTTGGAGATGACAAATTGTCAATGCCCGAATCATAATGTTCTGAACTATGATGAGATTGGTCTGAGCCAAAACTGACAAGCTTTGGTTTCCCCAGTATGACTTGGCAAAGCAACACATGCCTGAGGCCATCGTTGGGTGCGTTTGGGACTTGCTTTGTAAATGGGCTTTGGCCACCTAAAGGCCTTTTGGCCAAATATTGAGTGTTTGGGAAAGGTTTTACAAACCCCATTAGGGGAAGGCTGGCCTTTTGAAGGCTGAAAGCCCAAGGCTGGTCTGGGGGTGCCTTGAGCTTTCAGCCTTCGGGAAAGGCTTCGAAACATTGTTCATCAGGCTTGCGAAACACTGTTCATCTTCTTTGTTGAGGCGGACGTCCGGGTTGAGCATGGTCGTGAATGGTCAGCGACGGAGCAGAGAGAGGTTGGCGACGGTCACGGCGACCAGTGTGACGCTCGCCGGGTGGATTGCGCGAGGGTCTCACGACCCCGGCGAGATCGTCGCCCGAGGTCGTGCGACAGGCAGCCCTTGGGCCACTTGACCTCGGGCGAGGGTCGCCGCGCCGGGGGTCGCGCAACCCGGCCCGAGACCTCGCCGAGGCTGCGCAACCTCGAGCAAGGGTCTCGCCTATGGTCGGCAACCTCGACGAGGGTCTTGGCCGGCGTTGTGCGACCTCGCCAAGGCCACGTGACCTCGGGCGAGGGTCTCGCCGGTCGTCGGCGGTCGCTCGACCCCGGGTAGCCCTCACCGGTGGTCTCCGGGGGCCGCCTAAGGTCTGGCAACTTCAGACGATGGCCGTCGGTCACCGCTGCCCTTTGCGGCCGCCACCGCCCTTCACAGTCAGTTTTTTTTTTTTTTTTTAATAATAAAGACTTTTGTAAATATAACTTATCCAAACACAATTTTAGCTAAAGGTATTTCGTAAGGGACTTTTAGGGTATGATTTACCAAACGCAATTTGCATTCTGAAAAACCTCTTCAACCTAAAATCCTTTGCATTTTCCCAATAGCTTTCCCCCAAAGTCCAACCAAACGCACCCGTTATCTACTGGGGCAATCTTGACATTGCCAAGCATTACAAAGAGACTTTCTAAGACCATGATGATTGTTGAAACCTAAATTTTGGCAACCCAATCATTGATTTTTGCATAAAAATTATGGATTAATTTTAACCTCTAAAAAAAATGCATCGAACAAATAAAATGAAAAAATAAAAAAAAAGGAAAAATTGATTTGATTGATTATGCATGGAAGTTTGAAATTCTGATGAGTATTCAAATTTTGATAAATGCAGAAACAATTGAAAAATCGGGTGAATAAAAGATAATGATTTCGATAAAATGGAATGAATTAAGCAAAATCGAGCTAATTGCGAAATCAAGCTCTAATTTGCAGGCTTGATTTAATGCAACAGAAGATGGAAACCCGAAAGTTGCTATAAAAAACGGCTATCTGAAAATCACTATAAAAAGAGCCACAATTTCGAGAAAATCGAGACAAAAAATTGGTGCAAAAAAAAAAAAAAAGCAAGCGTGAGAAAAAGGGAGAAAATTCGGGCAATGAGAGAATTTGTGTGAAGAGGGAATTCATGCATGATAAAGTAAAAAAAAGAAAAAGAAAGGAAATTCCCCTTGTCATCGAAGAGGGCCAACTTCTCTTTTCTCTTCTGACAAATACAGAGGAAAGAAAAGTCAGCAGAGCAGCAGGAGGAGAGCCGTGAGGAGACGTGGGGGCAGAGGGAGAGAGAGAAAAGAAGTAAAAAAAAAAAAGGGAAAAGCAAATAGGGCGGGGGTCGTCTTCTTCGGTTGGGCTTTTGCCCTTTGCAGCTGGTCGCTCCGTCCGGCAGCAGAACGCCTGCTGCCGTCCCCTTCCGGCGAGCTCTGAGCACCTGACGCCTCAGCCCGCTTGCCGCTGCGCCACCGCGAGCACCGTCTCCGCGCCTCACCCGCGTCAGCATCTCCACCAACCCGCTTGAGTCGGCCGCCGTTCCGTCAGCTGTCGAAGCTCCCGCGCACCCGCGAGCTCGCTCCACCGCCTCACCCGCGGACCCGCGCCACCGCCGCTTCGACGCACCGGCCGTGATCTGCTCGTCCCCCTCGCGAAGCCGCCGCTGCCTCGCCACAACCCGAGCGCCAGCACCCTCTGCCTGAGCTTCTGCTCCGCCTCCGATTCTGTTCTGCTGCGTCTCCGCGAGCGCTCTCGCCCTCTGCCGGTCTCTGCCACTCTTGCAGCAGCCCCAGTTGGTAATTTGTTTATAAAACAAATGAACAGGTGCCTTGCCCACATCGAAAAGATGCGAGTGGGCACGTGGACAAGATTTGGCATTAACCGACTATCATTATTTTCATTTATTTAAAATTCGGATTTATTTTTATAAAAAATAATTATAAAGTCTTTCTTGAAACAATCGACTGTTCACGAAAAATTACGATTATTTATTATTTATTATTTATTTAATTTCGAATTTTTATGTCTTTTCAACGTAACATTTGAGATGTCATTGTTCATTTTGTAACCTTTCCGAAAGGTTGCCTTTGTTCTTTTGCAACCTTTTGAAGGGTTGCTTCATTTTTCGTTTTTTTTTTAAAAGAAACTACAGCTATTGTTCCAATTGTTTTCATGGAGAAATACTAGAATTTTAATATAGTATTCTCATTTGAGATTTTGTTGTATCTTGGAGGAAATTTGCTAGTGACCATTAGCAACTTTATGGGACAAATAAATCCTTAAAGAAAGTGATATCACGCCTCAAAGTCCGATTTTAGTACTCTAAAGATCCGACTTCATTGTTCTACCTAATTCGAAGCAATATTTTCCCAATGCCCCGACGCCGCGGCACTCGAGCACCACCGGTGGACGACCGTAGCAAACCACCGCCCAGCAGCTCGCCACCACGCCGGAGACCCCACTCACTCGCGCCTGCCTCTCCGTCACGCCGCTCGCCTCTGTTGCCTTTGCCTTTGCTTGCCTGACGCCGTGCTGCGTTCGTCGTCACTCTTCGTCGGCGTTTGTCCCCGACGTCCACCGGGCGCGCCCAACGGCCAGATCTCGACGCCCGACGCCAAAGCATCAAACGCTTGCGCCGGCGGCCGCATTGCCGCCATCACCTCGTTGCAGCCATCAGCAACGTCTCCGACTCCTTGCTGCGGCCACTAGCAGCCCTGTCGTCGCCCGCCAACCTTCGCCGGAGCTCCAAGCGTCGCTGCCATTACCGTTCCCACTGCCAAACGCTCGTGTCACCATCCCCGACCTCGGCGCAAATCGGTCGCAAATCCCGCGCGCTCATTTTCCTTTTTTTAAAAAAAGTCAAGGTGGTTTACTTTTCGTTATTATTTTTTTTAATCTTTTATTTTTTTTATCAAGTTTAGTCGTTATTGTGTAAATTTGTACAGGGAGATGATTTCATTTTATGAATATTCTAGGTATTATCCGCAGGGTTCTACTAAAAATTACTGTAATATTAATTTGGTTCGTGAGACCTCAGATCATTTTTTTAATTATATTAATTTTTCGGTATTTTAATTGTTAAATCATTATAATTATTAATTTGATCCGTAAGACTTTGGATCAAACTTTTAATTATTTTGATCTTTTGTCGTGATGTTTAGGGTTAAAGTAATCATTAATTTGACGTGAGACGACATATTATTTTTTTATTATTTTAATCCTTTATTTGATAAATATCTTGATTAGTTTAGATATAATATTTATATGATAATTGATTGTCTTGAAAAACACTAAAAAAAATCAAAAATCAAATCTTGCATCGAAGAGTGTTGGTTTTGTAGATTAGAATTGCATTTTTTTTTTTAGATTGCAAGTTAGGATAAATAGACACCATTATTTAGCTTGAATAGGATTGCCCATAGATTAGGGTTAGATCTAAATAACATCTTTTTAGGGTTTTAGACAATTTTTGCATGTTTCAATAATTTAAAAAAATAATAAAAAATAATTTTCTAAGATAGGATAGGTTTTCAGTCAAATTAACCCCTAAAATAAATTAGAAAATTATTCATTTTTAGATAGTTTAATTATGGTTTTTATTAATTCTGAATTTCAATAAAAAATACAAAAATATTAGGTGCATGTTAATTAGTTTGCATAATAGGTTCATTTAATTAGAATTTCTTTGTTAGTAAAATTAAGTCATGTAGTTAGAATGCATGTTTTATGATAAAATTCTAATTTCAAGAAAACCCAAAAAATAATTGCTTGCTTTGTGTGATGCAATTTATTTATTTATTTATTTTTATTTGAATGTTTAATAGTGGATGAGCATCCATGTGGTCACCATATTTGCATGATAATAATTTATGTTAAAATAAATCTTAGCTGCCTGCAAATTTTTTTTTAAAAAAATAAAAAGAAATGGTACCGAAAGGGCATTAGAGAAATCTAGTATAATCAAGTCCCCGTATCCATAGTCTACGGTTCGTAGGAGTAAAATAATTCTCCCATTATTTTACTTAGGTATCTAATCGACCTACCGTAAACTGATTAGTAGCGATTGCTAGATAAAAATCATTTGCATGTTAAATATTTTAACCTTGAGTCGCGAATTGGTATGGGTTTGGGAGAGCTCGAGTTAAGTCTAGACTTAGCAGTCCATTAACCTAAACCTCAGGTGGTGCACCTGGAAATTTTAGGTCGCGACAATGATCACATACCCAACGTATTAACATGACTCAAGAAACAACATACTTGTGAAACATACTCTTGATTATAGATTAAAAGGGAGATATAATTAAGCGTTAAATCAACATATTTTCGTGATTGAACCCCTTTCTGAACATTATATCTCGATAATTTATTCAATTTATATGGTCAAATTTAACGTTGCCAGTTATAAATTAAACATACTCATTTCTACTTGATTTAATCAATCATAGATTAAAAGACAAATAATACATTAAATCAACATATCTTTGTGATAATCTATTGATTATCTATGCAATTAATAGGGGCAAATTTAACGCTGCCAAAGCATTTCCAAGAAACAATCCAATATCATCACATGCACGATATAATGACACGAGTCTAGAAACAACATGACAACGAAATATGCTCGTTTTGTTAAATATAAGAGATCATAGTTAAAGGCGAAAGTACTATACATTAACATATCTTCGTGATTGTACCCACTTTTCAAATGGTATCTCTCAATTATTTATGCAATTTAGGAATTTCGTACCTTTCTAGAAGATGAGGTTCAGGAGCAAAATAAAGTCCACAACCATACAATCCATTGTTCTCAGGCTTCTCACTGCAGCCAAAGCCATCGGAGAAGATCTCGGAGACCCTTTCCCTCGAGGTTGCATACCATGCGTACCTCACGTTGGCATCGCTGCCGTTGCCTTTCTTCTGCACTGCTTGCGAGCAATCTTGAAACGCTTGGGCCCGTGCTTTCGCACGGCCGCTGGAGTAGCAGTTCTGGTGGATTGCCACCACGGTAACTTGCGCCTCAAGCGCACCTAGCCGCCTGATTAATTTTCTCCTTTGAGGAAGTGATAGGTCATGTCTTCCTCGCTGAGTTTGGTCAACCTGCTGCTGATGAACGGCACCAGAGCAGATTGAAGCCGCAATCGGAGTCAGATGAATCCAGATCCTGATCTTCCCTCGGATCGTTCAGATCTGGACGGTTGAGATCGATCGCTGGATGGTCGAGTTCACGGTCGACAGCATCGGGAGTCGGTGACTGACGTTGATGCATGGAGTTCGACATTTTTGACTGAAGCTGGAATGTCCCAAAACTGTGCGTTAAAAAATAACGAATCGATTCAAAACAAATGGAACGGCAGAACGAACGAAGATCCAAAGCTTTTAGTCAATGAAGTGAAGATTACAGAAAAGAAACTCGTTAATCACTAACACAAGACACCAACGAGAGATTGTCGAGGTTGAGCCGTCGAATGACGGAAAAAAGATCTTGAAAACAAAGAGAGCGACGGAACACGAACCGAGAAAGTCTGACAATTTAATGTTACGCATTGAAAGCATGCATTTACATTGGCTTCGAGAAACACCCAGATCAAAGCAAAGATGAAGGAGGACTCGTACACGATTTCTCCAGATACAGGAATTAGACAAGGACACGAACGAGTAACGCAGAGAAACAGAGGCGGGTCCGCGTCCAGGCGAGACGAGGGTTGACGGAATGAGTGGGTGCGAATGGCAGAGTTGAATGAGAGTAGGGTTTTTGCAAGAAGATGGGGAAGGGGTTCGAGTTGCAAGAGAAACCGCTCTCGCTTTCCAAGAAGATGGGGAAGGGGATTCAAGCGCATGCAGCAGAAATGCACAAACCTTAAGATAATTGTTGGAAATGGTGATCCATTTTCTAGAATTTCCTAGAGTTGCTAAACTTCTAGAATTCCCTAGATGAAGTTTCTAGAAGAAAGAGAAAAATGTAGAAGCACATGTGTAGATCTCTCTAGAAGAAGAGAGGATAAACTACAATCTAGAACTCTCTAGATTAAGCCTAAGTGGACAACATTCTACACAAATCTAGAATGTTGGTAGAGCACCCTATAAATAGGAAAGAGGGGAGAGCATAGTAGAACAACAAATGTAAGGGGGTGAGAGGTAAACCCTCCACCTTGTGTGTGAGGTGAACCCTCCACCATGAGGGGAGCTCATCATAAAAACCACATCATGTAGCTCCCTCACCAACACCTCCATCAACTATTGTATAACCATCTTTATAAGCTAGTGAAACTATCTTTGTCCCATAAACATTTTCAAAATATCTTGTCCCTTGTCCATCCTCTACAAACTATACCATACACTTGCAACCTCACTAACCAAAAACTATAACTAATACCAAAACCATACTTCCGCACGCACACATCTAAAAATTTTAACATGGTATCAGAGCCAGGCATACTTGGATGGTTATGGGCGTTTGTCCTCACCATCCTCAACTAAAAAGGCCAAAGTCCGAGCGAGAGCCAAGAGAGCCAGAGCCGGAGCCAGAGCCAGAATCAAAGCCGGAGCCGGAGCCAGAGCCAGAGCCTACAAGAGCCAGAGCCAGAGCCCGAGCTAACAACTACAACTAAGAGCATTTTGATGCCCCGAGACATATGGGACATCATTGAAGAAAAGACATGCACAAAGACAGGTGCAAGTGTTTCGACAAGAGAATGCAAGGGATCGTGGAACGAAGATGGAATAAAAGACATGGGACAAACTACAATATCCGAAGTATCCCGAAAATGGATCAAGGGGGAGTGTTGGAAATGGTGATCCATTTTCTAGAATTTCCTAGAGTTGCTAAACTTCTAGAATTCCCTAGATGAAGTTTCTAGAAGAAAGAGAAAAATGTAGAAGCACATGTGTAGATCTCTCTAGAAGAAGAGAGGATAAACTACAATCTAGAACTCTCTAGATTAAGCCTAAGTGGACAACATTCTACACAAATCTAGAATGTTGGTAGAGCACCCTATAAATAGGAAAGAGGGGGAGAGCATAGTAGAACAACAAATGTAAGGGGGTGAGAGGTAAACCCTCCACCTTGTGTGTGAGGTGAACCCTCCACCATGAGGGGAGCTCACCATAAAAACCACATCATGTAGCTCCCTCACCAACACCTCCATCAACTATTGTATAACCATCTTTATAAGCTAGTGAAACTATCTTTGTCCCATAAACATTTTCAAAATATCTTGTCCCTTGTCCATCCTCTACAAACTATATGATACACTTGCAACCTCACTAACCAAAAACTATAACTAATACCAAAACCATACTTCCGCACGCACACATCTAAAAATTTTAACAATAATATCCATCAAATTCAGCATATAATAGGCCATTCAACCCCCATATACACAATTGCCAAAAATACCAGTGCATGGATGCTTGTTTGCCCAACAATTCCTTAATGTAGCAGTTAACCAACAATTGCAATGTTGCACAAAATTCCAGTGAAGTCACCTTACTACAATAGACCGTGTTTATTTAGAGTACTCAGACTTGAGATATATTTTAAGGGACGTCGTCATCTATAGATCCTGCTTTATGATAGCCGAGAGGTGGCACCTCACTAGGCAGAGTGCTTGATCTAGACGGGATGCTTGGGGTGTTGAACTGATGAAGGTGATGCTTCATAAGAGCAGAACCATTAGGGTTTCTCTTCTCCAAGCTCCTAAATGCTTCATCGAAATCTGTCTTCCTAGCGAGGATGACCTGAGCTATATTAGAATCTTTCAGCAGCTAGGTTTCAAATTCCTTCATAGGCCCAAAAACCAAGGAGAATGCGTCGATTAAAATATCCTTCCGCAGGAACTGGACTTCCTGATATAGCTCAGGCGATCCTCGCTCAGAACAGTAGTAGCCATTTCCTCTCGCCTCTTCTTCTGATAGAGGATCATAGAGGATCCAGTTTACATGCAGCAACATCTTCATTTGTGTCACTGCCATGTTCCTAAGCGCAGGACTCTAGGCCTAATGCTTCTTTCTTTGTTTTTTAACCCATCTTCACCTAATAAAAATTTACCCTTTGAAGTCCTCAGGATCGTCCTCAGCATCTGTCGTTCGACAAACAGAGAAGTTGCATAGGCATATGGTGATGCGCAACTGAACAGTAGAAGGCAGGCAGGTAATTCATCGTGACTGCAAGTTCAAGCATGCTAGGCGCAGCAGAAGTAGTAAGGGTGAGGAAATAAACTGCTTGAAACTTCACCGAGTTCCTCCGCAATAGAGGCCCTTACCACTTTCTCAGGCTTCCGCAGCCTTTTCGACAGCAGTGATGAAGCTTATGGACTTCATTTTGTCGTAGCATCTGCTCAAAACTCCCATGAGAAGACTTCAAGTGAAACGGGAGTAGGCCACTGCCCAAGTACCCAACATAAGACACTTCCTCTCATCATTTCATGTCCACCATGTTTGACTTTTGGTCTTCACCCATCCAACAAAGCCTACAGCAAAGCTGACTCTATTCTTATATCTGCCATCCTTGTTTGATATTAATAGTTTTGTAAATCTGAAAGCCATTTTTCATAATGGTTTTAGATTGTTTGATTTTTTTTTTCTTTTTTCGGTCGAATTGTAACATCTGATTTGATTTGTTTCTTTATTAACACTCTACTTCATTTATCTATAAAGAGAATCTTCAAGTTACAATAAAGACATGTCAAAAAAGAAGAAAGATATGTTATATCTCCCACCCCCAGAATAAGTAGCACCGAGTTCAGTGTTCCGATGGACGGAATTATCCTTTAGAGCAGCGCTTTCACACCTTAGACATTTGTTCTTGTTTTTCACCTTATCTAACAGATATTCCAACTATCCCATGTATCACCTGACATGGCATTCTTTTCTGCTCTTACATTTCAGTTTCAAACCTTTCACATCTATCACTCGGTTACATTACTAATGATCGAGCCCCTAGGTTGGATGGACATATTGCACAACGCGGCCAAGTCCAAGTCAAATAGAAATCCTCCCCAACTATCAATAAAACGGGGACTCTGGTTTGGGCTTCTTCCATATCTCTGACCTTTTTTTTTACCTTTCCAATTCAATGGATTGAAACTAGGCTAAAATTTGACCAATGCCCACCAAGATATGGCCAAAAATTAGTAAGATAAAAGACCTTTTGGCATGAGCTTCCTTTCAAAGGAGGAAAACTTCTAGTCGCAGTTTTGCATCTACAAGGGCAAAACAAAGTGCATCATTCCACCCCCCACCATATTGATAGGGTCGACGGCCAATTATAAATACGCTCACAGTACTTATCAACCTCTATAACTAAGCTACCTGCCCATAAAGGAAATTTGAATGGACAAGCCAAGGACCAAACCTAATGCTTAATTCAAGAAAAGAAAGGCCGCTAGAGATAAAAGGTTCTCCCAAAGATTTCTAGCTAAAACACTATTCCTCCATTTCTATCAAAACTTGCAAGAAAAGTTTCAGGATCTTGTTGTGTTGTGACTGATCATTGGGTGGAAATGTAATCATCCCCTAAATAATTGCACAGATCATAAAATATTTCCAAAACATGTAAACTAAAGAAGAGCTGTGATACTCCATTGAAAACAAATAGTCATGTGACATAGGGACCAAGAGAAGACCGCAGTTTATGATTGTAAGAAAGCACAAATGTTCAAATCATAAAAATTCCAAAAGTCTTTTTCCAATATAAGAGTCAGCAGCTTCGTCAGCGTCCAATCCGGATGGGCCTCCTCCTTGTACCATTTGCTCGTGCCGCTGTGTGCGCTGAACTCATCAAAATGGAAAACCTATCTTGTTCATACGCCTCGCATCCAAATCTTATTCAAGTCCATCCATGGTCCCATGATCACCCGCTTCACGCCCGATAATACTGTAGGACACAATAAATTATTCACTGTCAACTAAACGCAACAGAAACAGTCATCAACTTTGTATTCCGATGCAACCCGAGCTCTCTCTACCCATGACTAGACATCTAGGCATTGAAGTGCTTTCGAATTGCTATCTATAAAAGGGATCATAATCCACACCTTAGCTCGGAAACTGTTGACGATTCCAATTAGCCACTTATCACCAGTGATTTGCCTGACTTTTCGTACTAGCAGCTGCTTTGACATCCTTCTCTCCTGGAAAATGATGATCGTGAAATAATTCAACATTAGGTAAGCAAAAAAAGAAAAACGCTTGAAAGACAAGAATTACGTGATAACAATGTTGATATGGCACTTACTTTGTAAGCTTTATAATACTTTGAGACCGAATCAATGTCAGATGGAGGGAAGGTTTTCGAGAATTCCTTCATGAAAAACCGAAACGGGATGTAAGGGCAGTTTGGATTCCATTTCTTCGGAGTTCTCAATGACCCTATTACATATAAATCTCCACAAATTATTGGGCCGGTTGATAAAACAGACAAAGTCAAACACACAAATATGATCAATGCAAAAAGCAGGACTGGGAAAGAAAATTCGATAACCTCTTGAGCAACAAGGGGCTCTAAAGCTGACAACAATCTCCGGCAACACGTGAGTGTTCATGTGGGTTCTCCAAACTATGTATCTTCTTGGAGATGATAAGTCATCGACCCCCGAATCATACTGTTCCGAACTAGGGTGAGATTGTTCTGAGCCATGACTAACAAGCTCTGATTTCCCCAGTATGACACGGCAAATCAACATATGTCGTAGGCCATCATTATCAACGGGAGCAGTCACAATGCTGCCAAAGCAATATAAAGAAAATATCTGAGGCATTTAACTACTCATCATACTTGGTCTACCGGATTTAACCAATCATAACTTGAAAGGGAAATACAACAACGCGCTAAATATGGCTTTCCAAACTGTATCTCTCCAATTATTTGTGCAATTACTAGTGGCGGATCTAACGCCGCTAAGGCATCGCCAAGAAACCATTTGAGGCCAATATTATCTTATGCACAACATTCTAACACGAGTCCAAAAACAACATGATCGTGAAATATACCAGTTCTATTAGATATAGCTGATCATATTTGACAAAGGAAATCTAGTAACACGCTATGTTAACATATCTTCATTATCGTACCACTTTACAAACAGTATCTTAAAAGGGAACTCGTGTACCTTTCAAGAGGATGATTAAGTGGAGCAAAATAAATTCCACAACCATAGAATGCATTGTTCTCATGCTTCTCACTGATATTGAACCCACAGGAGAAGATCTTCGGGACTTCCTCCTTTGAGGTCGCACACCATGCGTACCTCACGTTGGCAGTGTTGCTGCCGCCTTTCTTCTGCACTGCCTCTGAGTAAAGTTGGAAAGCCTGGGCCCGTGCTTTTGCCGAGAAGCTGGAGTAGCCATTCTGGTGGATCGCCACCACGGTAACTTGTGCCCCAAGCTCACCTAGTTGTGAGATGAATCTCTGCTTGATATAGCGGTGGACGGCGTCTCCCTCGCTGAGTTCCATCAGCTTGATGCTGTCGAACAGCAAAGAAGCAGTTCCAGATTGATCAGCAGAGACAATGCTCAGGCTATTGGAGATGGACGAATCCAGAACCTGATCGTCCGCATCGTTCAGATCTGGACGTTTGTCATCGATTGCCAGATGGTTGAACTCTTCAGCAACGACATCAGGAGTGACGGTGGGGACAGTCAGTGACGAACGTTGATCGATGCAGTCCGACATTTTCTACCGAACCTGGAACGTCCAAATGATGCACGTTCAGAAAAATAACGAGAGATTGGCACGGAATGAAAAACCGAGTTGCGGAACGAATGAAGATCGAAAGCTTTTAGTACATGAAATGACAATCGCAAAACAAAGCCTCGCGGATCACCAACCCAAAACACTAACGAGAGGTTCTCCAGGTTTAATCGTCGAAAGAAGCAAAGGAGGTCTTAAAAACAAAAACAGCAGCGGACACGAAATGAGAAAGCTGACAACCTGATTCTCGGCAACAAAAGTGTGCAACGTTGGAAGCACAAAGGCTTCCGGGAAAGCGATTGTGGTTGGCTTCGAAGAAACACTGCGGTGAAAGCGAAGGCAGAAGGGCTCTTACCCGAGATTTCTCCAGATACAGAACAGAGAAGGACGTGGACAAGGAACGAGAGGAGCAGGAGGTAGGTCTGCTGTGTGCGTAACGGGGATGGCGAGTTTGAATGAGAGGAGCAGGGTCTGTGCTCGAAGAAGACGAAGAGAGAAGGTGGGGTTTGAGCTGCAAGAGAAGGGTTTTTATAGGAGAACGCCAGCGGAATTGCTCTCGTGTTTCTCTCGCACGCGGATTTTCGAACCTTTCATTTGACGGTGTCGTCTGTGAAGTGCATGTCGTTCTTACCGGCCGTTATTAAAAATAATAAAATAAAAACTACACACCCAAAAAAAAAAAAAAATGTTCTGATGCGAGGAATCATGTGCTAGTGTCTCTCGTCTAAAGTAAAATAATTGGAATTTTGTCAACATCGAACATCATAATATAGAAATTTATCATTTTCAAATATCGTCTTCCTTGCATTTTTGCATGATCAGGGCATTGAAAATGGAATAATTCTTCACTAGGTATAATTAACGGAACACCCTAAAAGTGTTTGTTAATAAGATCGTCTAATAATCAGTTTAGAATCTATCGGTGAAACGTGAAAGGTATAATATTTATGCATGAAACCGGTATGGTTCTCTTGCTCGTTTGGGAAACTGATTGAGATTAATTGAATTGCTCGAATTCTTGATATTCAGTCATAAATAGAAATATTGTGATTAGGTGCTAGAGCGGTCAACGAGCAACATGAAGAAATATATACGTTATAGATACGAAAATTGAAAATCTACATGTTAAGTATGCTTTAAGCACAAGAACACAATAATGGTTCGTTAGCAAAATTAAATGAGCTTTTGCGTGGAATTAATCAAATGTCCCGAAATTTGAATATTCTATCATAAAATGATATTCCATTACTAGGTGCTGGAGCGACGACGGGCGACAATGAGAGAATACATTGCTTCGTGCTATGGATAATTAGTGCACTAAAATTGAAAAATTTACAAATTAAGTAAGCTCTAATAAGATTATCGTCCGACCAAAAAAAAAAAAAAAGATTATCGAAAAAATAAAATGGAAAAGTGAAAACTTAGAGGCGGTAGCCACCACAGAAATGAGATGTGTTGAACCGTGTGAGAAGACAAGATTGCCCTTGAAGCTGTCCTTGACCTTAACGTCCAAAACGGGCAACCTGGCCTGTCTTCACCCACCGTTTTGCATGTAAATTGGAAAAATCATTAATTACTAACCAAATGGAGAGGATAAGACAGAGATTTTCACAATCTCTTTTTCTGGCTATTTATTTATTTATTGGTAAAATTATTAATTACAGACCAAGTGGAGAGGATAGGGCCCGGATTTTATACCGTTTTTGGCTCTTTTCTTATTTATATGGTTATATGGTAAAAATATTAATTACAGGCCAAATGGGGAGGGTATGACTGAGATTTTCATAATACCTTTTTTTAGTTCTTTTCTTATTTATTTGGTAAAATCATAAATTACAGGCCAAATGGAGAGGATAGGACCCAGATTTTCATAACACTTTTTTTTTTGGGTGTTCTTATTAATATGGTTAAATCATTAATGGCAGGCCAAATGGAGAGGATAGGGAAGAGATTTTCATAATAGCTTTTTTGACCATTTTCTTATTTATTTGGTAAAATAATTAATTACAGACCAAATGGAGAGGGTAGGATAGATAATTTGGCTTTTTCATTATTTGGTAACATGGTTGATTACATATCAAATGGAGTTGATAAGATAGAGATTTTCATAACATCTTTTTTTGGCATTTTCTTTATTGTCGTACTTAATTTGTTTCACGAGTATTGACATTCGGGGTTAATGGTGAGTGGTCGGTGAGGGGAAACCCGTTGAAGAGGCACCACCACTCTCTCTCCCTTCTCCAGAATTTTCTAGCAAAATTCTGAGCTGTGCCACTTCTAGACTTCTCCAAAGAAATCTAGGGTGCGCATGACAACGTTTCTATTCCAAGGAACTATTTCTTTTCAGAAATAGTTTTTTTCTATTTCTACTTCAGGAACAATTTCTGAGTAAAATAAGGTGTTTGTTAATTATACAAAATTTCTATTCTTGGAATAGAAAAAGAATATAAATGCGTTTGGTAAAAATTTATAAATTTTTCTATTTATTTGTTTTTTCTTCTTACTCACGGACCGCCGCTCGTCGCCGCTCGACCGCCGCACATCGCTGCACGACCGCTAATCGTTGCCGCCAACCGCCGCAGTAAGATTGCTGCTCACCGGCCGCGGGGGGGCGACGGTTAATAGGCTATGGGCGGCGGTTAGCCGGTGACGATCGACGCTCGTGCGGCGGCGGCGCGCCGGTCGTGTGGTGGTTGGCGACGGTAGGCTATTGGCGAACGGTGGCGGTCATCGGCTAATGGGTTATGGGAGGCGGCCGGTGGGCTACGGGTGGCGGCGACTGTCGCCGGCAGTCGGCTGCCGACAGTGGCTACGGGCGGTAGGAGGTGGCCGGCGATTGGCAGGTGGACGGTGGCGGCTGCAACAAGGAAGAAGAACAAAAGAGAAATAGAAAAGAAATTGTTCCCAGGAACAAGAAGCTACTTTTTTCTTTTTTGTTTATTGTTTTTGTTTCAAATCTATTCCTCAGCCACTTTTCTATTCCGAGGAATAGAAAAATAAGTTGGCGTTACCAAATAGATTTCTGTTCTTTTTTTGTTCCAGGGAACAAAAGAACAGAAATCGGGAGAAATAGAAACGTTACCATGCAGGTCTCTAGTTGCCAGACTGTAATAGGATGATATTTGTAGAATATTGTAGAAAGCCAGCAAAGTCGGTGAATGCACTAACATTTCCATCCTATAAATAGAAGCAACTTGCTCCTCATGTTGGTGTGAATAAGAAGTCCAAGAGGGTGTGCGTGGGTGTAGTAGGTGGCGTGAGTGTAGGGTAAAATAGTGGTCCCCATTGTGTAGGCATATGAGTCTATGAAAAGAGTGTAAGGGGCTTTGTGTATGAGTGGGGTCTTTGAAGGTGGTTGTCTAAAGTTTGTTGTGGGTGTATATGAGTGAGTGACGTGAGAGTGGTGTATATGAGTGCAAGAGTTCATTGTACACTTATGATGCAATTAAGTGTTATTGTAAAATTAAGAGAGTGTTTAGTATAATCACGTTTTCACAATTCAACAAGTGGTATCAGAGCAGGTTGTCAGAGGCCGTGTGAAGACAGTGGTCGGGGACCACTGTAAGTGAGCAGGCAGTCAAGAATCATTGAGCCAAGGAGCGGAGTACGCAGGAGTTCTGCTAGTGCACAATCTAGGATTGTGAAGTTGGTTGGTCTGGGACCAGACTTACATGGTATAGTGCGGGGCATTATACTCAAGTCACGATGGTGGATTTCTCGAGTTCGGTGAATGACATGGAGAAGCTCAACAACTTCAATTATAATAATTGGAGTACCCGCATGCGGTATTATTTGCTTGGACAAGATTTATCGTTGGCGGCAACAACACCATACCAGCCACAAATGATAGTGATTTAAGAAAGTGGAACGTCAAATCAGGTAAGGCTCTTTACGTTCTTGCCATGACTATTGAAGACGAATTATTGCAACACATAAAGAGTGCAAAGACCCCGAAGGAGGCCCGGGATAACTTGGCGACACTATTTGCAGGACAAACGATGACAAGTTACAATGCCTGGAAAACGAGCTTCTCTCAATCTCGCAACAAAGTATGACAGTAAGTCAATACTTTTCTAAAGTTAAATCTATTTGCGAAGAAATTTCAAAATTAGATCCTCAGAATGCCATCTCTAAGACAAGAATGAGAAGAATAATAATTCACGAGTTAAGGCCAGAGTATAACAGTATTGTTATGGCCACGCGTGGATGGGCAAATGAGCCAACTCTAACTGAGTTGGAAAATATATTGGCCAATCAAGAGGCCTTAGATAAACAAATCCATAAGGTCACAATTAAGGAGGATGAAAGTGCCCTCTTTAGTAATAAAAGAGTGTTCAAGGGCCAGAATAGAAATAGAGCATGTGCAAGAGATGGCAAACCATGGAAAAGTCATGGAGATTGGTGGAGGCAACTAGAAGAGAAGGGTTATCAGCTAGAGGGAGCTCGTCAAGATCGCGATGATGACGATGAAGACAAGAGCAACAAAAGTCGTAGCGAACGGTGCTATGTTTGTGGCAAGGTAAGACATATTGCCAGATTGCCAGATTCTATTGGTATAGGTGGGAAGAAGAAAATGTCGTCACTTCCTGCAAGAAGGAGATTGAAAGCGAAAGCGTCTATTGTAGTGAAGGAACGAGAAGAGCTTACAATTGCTTGTATAATTGAGTTGGATAATTCGATAGGTTCTATCACGACCCTGAATAAGAGCATGCCAAGGAAGAACTTGAAGAAGCGACTAACAATGCCAACTAGCAGTCATGAAAAGAAATTGCAAGAGATGCAGGAGATGATAAAGAAACCGAAAGTTGAGAAGGCAAAGATGGAGAATATGATGAAAAAGAGGGACGAGATGCTGAGACATAAGGATCGAGAGCTCAAGGAAAAAGAAAGGGAGCTAGAGAAGTTCTTATGTGAGATCAAGAAGTTGCAGAAGCTTTAGGACCTCAAGCCCACTATGACGTTCCGAATTAATCTATTGGAAGAGACAACGAACAAATGAAGGAGAAAAAGAAAGTTTTCTTTGAGAAAAGGAGGCCATCCACACCTTACATCTTGTGGTGCAAGGATCGGTGGAATAAAATCGAGGAGAAGAAATTTTATGAGAAAAAGGATAAGGATATCTCCACTACAGTGCTTCGGATGAGACTGAATCGATTGAAGCACAAAATGAAAGTCACAAATGAGAGGCTTGATCGAATGAGTTCCAATCTCAAAATTCTTATAGGAGATATGCTGAATACGAAGACCGAATTGAGTGAAAAGAAGGAAAAGGAGACTAAAGCACAAGTCAAATTGACACCACATAAACCCAAGCTTCAAAAAGTCCAATAGAAAGTTGCTGTAGGAGAAGCAACTGAAGATGGAGCCATAGGGCCATCCACATATGAGGAAGCTTCACAATATGTTGAATGGAGGAAGATAGTTGAAGAGTCGAAAAGCAATATCGGCATGGCTACTATACCTAAATTGAGAGAGAGTAGTCGGTGAGGGGGAGTGTTTAAGAGGCACCACCACTCTCTCTCCCTTCTCTAGAAGTTTCTAGCAAAATTCATCAACTGCGCCACTTCTAGACTTCTCCAAAGAAATCTAGTTGCTAGGTTGTAATAGGATGATATTTGTAGAATATTGTAGAAAGCCAGCAAAGTTGGTGAATGCACAGAAATTTCCATCCTCTAAATAGGAGCAACTTGCTCCTCATGTTGGTGTGAGTAAGAAGTCCAAGAGGGTGTGCGTAGGTGTAGTAGGTGGCGTGAGTGTATGGTAAAATAGTGGTCCCCATTGTGTAGGCATAGGAGTCTATAAAAAGAGTGTAAGGGGCTTTGTGTATGAGTGGGGTCTTTGAAGGTGAAAGAAAGCGTAGGAATTTTGGGGAGAAATCCTTTTTTGTATTTCTTCAATTGTATTCAATGTACAACACTTTGTAATTATAGTACAAGAGGTATATGAAGAAAAGGAAAAGAAATATTCTACAAATCAATTTAATATCTCAATCTAATCCCTAATTGATTTTATGCATGATTATAATCAAATCAGATTCCCAGCATATCTTCTGCATCTTCAAGCATATCTTTCAACACTCCCCCTCAAGCTGGTGGCTTGTAGATATCCAAGACTCCTAGCTTTCTTAGTAGATATGCGTGTTGTTTTTGACAAAGAGGTTTGATGAAAATGTCTGCAGATTGTTCTGCGGTTCCAATTCCTCTTGTCTCAATAATTCCTTCTTAAATATTCTCTGGAGTGAAGTGACAGTTCACTTCTATATGCTTTGTTCTTTCATGCATTACGGGATTTGCTGCAAGCTTGAGAGCTGCATCGTTGTCACAAAATAGTTTCGTTGGCCCTTTCAGTTGTATTTCAAGGTCCCCAAGCAAATCTCGTATCCATACAATCTCACATGTAGTTTTTTTCCATTGCCCGATATTTTGCTTCGGCTGAAGACAAGGAAACCGTTGCCTATTTCTTGGTTTTCCATGAAAGAAGAGATTCTCCCAGTTTAATGCAAAAACCAGTGATGGATCTTCGACTCATGGGGCAAGTTGCATAATCTGCATCATAGTATGCCGTCATTTCCATGTTACATCATCTAGATAGAAGTATTCTGAGTCCTGGGCACTTCTTCAAATACTTCACAACTTTCAAAGCAGCATTCATGTGAGACTCCTTCGGGTTGTGCATAAACTGACTGAGAGTTTGCATGGCATATGAAATATCAGGCCTGGTCATAGTAAGATATATGAGTTTTCCAACGAGCTTCCGATAACTTGTCGGATCTTTGAGTATAGGATCATCATTTTGAGATATTCCCCCAAAATGATTCGCTATAATTAATTTGATATTCTGCTCGATTGGAATAACTGTTGGCTTGCATCCTGATAATCCGGCTTCTGAAATGATCTCCAATACAAATTTCCGCTGACTGAGAGAAATTCCTTGATCGAATCGAGCAATCTCAATCCCAAGAAAATATTTTGGTGCTCCCAGGTCTTTTATATGAAATGTGGTATGCAAATATTTCTTAAGACTCCCTATTGCAGTTTCATCACTTCCCATGATGAGAATGTCATCAACATATATCATTAAGTAGATAGATGACATACCTTTAGTCCATGTGAACAATGCGTAATCATATTTAGACTGCTTGAAGCCTACAGTTGTGAGAACATTAGCAAACTTGGCATACCATTGCCTTGAAGCTTGTTTTAGTCCATAAAGGGATTTGCGGAGACGACATACTCTATCCTCCCCCTTTCTCCGTAAACCCTGAGGAATATCCATGTAGATCTCTTCATCCAAATCGCCATGAAGAAAAGCGTTGTGGACGTCCATCTGGTGTAACGACCAATCATGGATAGCTGCAACTAATAAGAATGAACAAACTGTGACAGCTTTAGCGACTGGGGAGAAGGTCTCGTGATAGTCAAAACCTTCTCGTTAAGTATATCCCTTAGCCACCAACCGAGATTTGTAACGCTCCATCAACTCTATATTTGACTTTATAGACCCATTTGCATCCTATGGACTTTCTGTTTGGAGGAAGATTGACTAATTCCCAGGTATGATTATCAGTCAATGCCTGTAATTCTGCTGCCATAGCTTGTTGCCACCATTGATCTCTAGATGCCTCATCATAACTAGACGGTCCCCTTTCATCGGATATGCGACTAATGCAACATCTATGTTCTGATGAAAGCTTATCAAAAGATACGTAAGAAGATATTGGATAGTGAATACTTAGCGAATTAAGTGAAGCACAGATATAATCTTTGGTCCATATCGGTGGTTGTGTAGCTCGCCCTGAACGACGTGGAAGAGCCGTTGGCGATGGAGATGGAGATATTCCTCCGATATTGCTTTGTGACACAGCAGAAGAATCCTCCATGTTGGGTGTGTCCGCAAGCATACCTTCCATAATTTCTTCCGGAAGCAAATAGTCAGGTGAAGTTGGATGAATAATTGGTTCCGGAGGTGCTGTGAGAATATATCCAGGAGATGCATTATCTTCATTTAAGAAACGATGGGAATTGGTTGGGGCACCCAAGTCTTCTTTGAAGGATGTGGTTTCACGAAATAGAAAGACATTTTCATGAAAAATAACATCCCTGCTAACAAAAAAATCTCCTGTTGATGGATCCAGAACGTGGTATCCCTTATGTAGATTGGGATAGCCCATGAATATGCATTGCCTGGCATGAGGACTCATTTTGTCCCGAGACCCCATTGTTGTAGTATAGCATAAACAACCGAAAATCCTGAGATGATACAGCATTGGCTTTTTCCCATAAAGTAATTTGAAAGGCGATTTGCCATCCAATATCTATGTTGGCATGCGGTTGATGAGATAAGTTGTAGTAATAACACAATCTCCACAATAATTGTCTGGAATAGATCCCTAGAACTTCAGTGCTCGTGCGACTTCCAATAGATGACGATGTTTACGCTCCACTACCCCATTCTATTGTGGAGTATAAATGCAGGAGCTTTCATGGAGGATGCCATGGGACAAAAAGAAGTGAATTGCAGTCATGATTGAAAAACTCTTTCCCATTATCGGTGCAAATTTGCTGAATCGACTTCCCAAATTGATTTTTTTGTCAGAATGGTAAACATGTTTAGATGAGAGGGAACTTGAGCTTTTGACTGCATCAAAAATACCCATGTGACACGGGAGTAATTGTCCACAATTGTGAGAAAATAACATGAACCATCACGATGTGGCGTGTGATGAGGTCCCCAAACATCCATATGAATTAATGAAAAAATGTCACTGGAACGTGTCTTACTAGAAGGAAAAGGAGCTCGAGACTATTTTGCAAGAGGGTATATATCACATTTAGAGCAAGGAAAAAAAGCATTATGACCCATTCGCGAATGTATGAGAAATTTTTTATCATTGACAGTCACATTACACAATGATATTTTATTCAAGGGAATTTAAGATAAATCAAAATGACTTGGAAAATAGGTCAAAAAATATAGTCCTTCGAAAAGACTACCCAAGCCCATCAGTTTGCCAGTTGAAAGGGCCTGAAAAAAAGCAGGTGTTAGAATCGAAGAATACTTGATAGGAATTTTCCTTGCAGACTTTGGACACGAAAATAAGATTGAATTAAAATTGTGGAACATAAAGGACATTTTGAAGGGTAATCTAATGACTCAGTTGGACAGTGCCTGTCAATGTGACATGAGTGACATTCCCATTTGGCAGTTGCACAGAAATATGTGTGTCTAATTTCTTATGCATAGTGGAAAAAGATCTCTTATCACAAATAATATGATCGCTTGCTCTTGAGTCAACTATCCAAGCCTTTCTCAAAATAGAATTTATAAGGCAATGAGAAATAACTGAAAAACTTCCTCATTTGTTCCCTACGTCAACCTTTTGCAGTGCCCACATCAACTGTTGATATTGTCCATAGGTAATAGGTTGGTCACTATTTAGACCGATGGGTCCAGTGACCTGATAAGTTGCAGAATATTCTTTCTTTTTCCCTTTTTCTCCTAGCTTGCCATGTAATTTCCAACAATTATCTATCGTATGACGTGGACATTTGCAATATTTGCAATATAATTTACCTCTCCCCTTTGAATTTTGACCAAAATTCTTTGAAGATGGAGAAAAAATCTGACCGTCCGATGCCTTTATTGTGGAATTATAACCACCGTCCGATTCAACCGAAGGATTAGACCCCTGTAGATCGTCAGATTGCTACGGAAGATCTGAGCCATTGATCCCATCCCTTTTAAGGGATTTTTCGCCACTCGCGTGCAACCCTAGCCCTTCTCGACTTTCTCTCTCTCGGGCTAGGGTTTTGATGCCCGAATCTTGCCGCATGCCACGGAGTGCGAGGGCGATGCTATCGCTTCCTCGCATATGCTCCGGAGCCGCGAGCCTCTGGCTTTCGTCTTGGATGGCCAACTGGAAGATTCGTCCAAGGGAGGCATCGGATCCATCGCCATAATCTGCGAACGAAAAGTTACGTATGTCTCGTTCAAAATCAAGAGAAATCGAGTAGCCTTTTCCCTCTCCGTTATAGATTTGTACTGTCTGAGTGTTTCTGCTGGTCATTCGAGTTTTTCCTCCACGGCTTCGAGTTCATTCCAAAGCGACGATAGTTTGTTGTAACAAGCCATGACCGTCATATTTCATTGCTTGAATTCGCTAAGTTCCTGCATGAGAGAAATTTTTTTGGCTCGATCTAACTTCTCGTACATTTCTTTGATGTTGTCCCACATCTTCTTCGAGTCCTCTGTCGGTGGGAGGCCAGCTACGACGTCTGGAGAAATGTAGTTTCCGATCTACGTTCGGATGAGGTGGTTGCACTTATGTCTGGCCAGTCGCTCGTTCGAAGGGATGGGTACGGTCCCGTCGAGAAAACCATCTTTGACTTTTGTCACGAGGGCTCGTCGGAAGTCCTGCGACCATCTGGAGTAGTTTTCCAACCCAATCAGTTGCAGACTGATCAATCGCAATTCTAGGCCGTCGGCGGTTGACAAGTATAGGGGATCGCCAGGCTCTAGTCGGCCGGTGACAGCCGCGATCGGAAATGACAGAAAGCCGGGTGTAAGATTCGGGTAAGGATTCGTCCCCGTACTGATCCACTAGACTCGGTTCCATAACCAGCATTCAAAAATCTCGGGTAGGGATTCGTCCCCAAACCCGATTCACCCGACCCACCAATCTGTTCTGAACCGACGGTTGAGCTTGCCCCAGTTGCGGCTGGTGGGCTCCCGTCAGGCTGGGGGTTGTTCTGGCAGCTCCCAGTCCTCGGCAATGATGCATTTGGGCTTGGCCCAACATACCATGGATAAGGTACCCACTGGTAAGGATGGCTCGAAATGGGCTGCCCCATGTTTGACTGAGTCAGGTAAAATTGCCACCGTGCCTTGGGCTTGAACTTGCTATTGGGTCACAGGAATGGTGCCTTGCGTCTCTTGTGTAAGTGTGGCATCTCCTGTAGATGGAGCATCAGCGGCAGAGGACGGGTTCTTTGGGCGAGTCATGGTAAGTGTTGGCGTCTGCTTCTTCTTTCTCTAATGAAATTGATTCCTTCACAAAATTGATTTGTTTTGCAGATTAGAGAACTTGAAAGGCAATCAGTGCGGAAGCGGAGTCAAGAGCCTGAAGCTCTAATACCATGAAAGAAAGCGTAGAGGAGCAAGAAGCGTAGGAATTTTGGGGAGAAATCCTTTTTTGTATTTCTTCAGTTGTATTCAATGTACAACACTTTGTAATTATAGTACAAGAGGTATATGAAGAAAAGGAAAAGAAATATTCTACAAATCAATTTAATATCTCAATCTAATCCCTAATTGATTTAATGCATGATTATAATCAAATTAGATTCCCAGCATATCTTTCGAATCTTCAAGCATATCTTCCAACAGAAGGTGGTTGTCTAGAGTTTGCTGTGAGTGTATATGAGTGAGTGACAAGAGAGTGGTGTATATGAGTGCAAGAGTTCATTGTACACTTATGATGCATATAAGTGTTGTTGTAATATTAAGAGAGTGTTTAGTATAGTCACGCTTTCGCAATTCAACAGAACCTCTTCTTTCTTGGCTGGAATCAGATCGTAAGAGGGAGAGAGAGGGACGCGAGAGAGCTTGAATGAGCGGAGGGAACGACCCAGAGAGAGAGCGAGAGCGAGAATGAGCATTTCGTCGTCGCCTGAGGTCCGCCTGCCATTTGGACCCAGGTAGGCCTCCCTTTCGCCCATGGGCCTTCCTTTTTCGGGGCGTATCGGGCCGGAGCTCATGGCTGACCAGTTCGCACGAGCTTCGGTCCCTCTAGCCCCCATAGGCCTTTAGCCAAGTCTCTATGTGTTTTTGGTCGTGTTCGAGGATGCTAGTTCCATTTCGGGTCCCGGTTGAGTCGGAAATCTTAAGATTCGGTAATGCACGCAAACTGTTTTTATAAATGCCTGAGTGAAGCCCGCATGACTATCCTTGAACTTTTGTCCATTATAGGCGTCCACCGTTGCTAGACGAGTTTTTTTGCCATTTTACACACTTCCGTTTCGTCCATTTCAGTTTATTGTCGTGATTTGAGCTTATGGCCATATGTTGTGATTTTTGTGCAAGTAGTGTCCCGTTCTCCTCCTTGTCCCTATGGGTGAGAGAGCGGGTGTCGGCTCAGCGGTGGCCTGAGCACGGGCGGTGTGGGTGCCGGCAACAAAGTATGGTGAGGCTCGTTTAAAATGGAGTCGGTTTGGTTGATGAGTTTGAAAGAGAGTGTAGGAAGTATGTGGCTTCGGGCGTGCTAAGAAGACCACCACCTGCAAGGGTGAAAGAAAAAGAAATAAAACAGGGATAATGAAAAGAAATGGCAAAAAAAGGACAAAGTAAGGAAAAGACAAATGAGAAAAAAAAAAATCATTAAAGAACAAAAAATTCAAAAATTTCTTTCCTTCCTTAACCCGACTGGGTCGGGCCCGGGTTCGGATCAGGTCAACGGGCCGGGTCGGATTTACCCGGCAAGAACCCGTTTTCCTGAATAAAATAATATTAAATATTAAAAATATATTAAAAAATTTCAAAATTCAAAAAATTTCCAAAAAATGAAAAAAATAAAAATTTAAAAACTTTTCCGAAAATTCAAAAACTTTCAGTGAACATTAAAAAAATTCAAAAATTTCAGAAAATATTAAAAATTCATTTTTTTAAATTTAAAAAATATTAGAAAATAAGACAAATTCAAAAAGATTAAAAATTCAGAATTTTTTGGAAAATTCGAAAATTCAAATTTCCTCAAAAAATCTGAAAATTCTTTAAAAAAAATTAAAAATTAAAAATCCTCAAAAATGTTAAAATTAATCTTTTAGGTTATTTTCTCCTGAAAAGTGGAATTCTTTCAATTTAGAATTATACTCAAGGTTGACCAAGCCCTTAGGGTTTTACCTTAGGGTTTCAATTGTTCTTAGAGACAAATGCCCTTCATTGTGTAACATTAATATGCTATTTTGGCTTCCCTTTAATCTATTTATCTTTTCCTTAGTGTTAAGTCTAAGCTATCCCATGCAATGTATTTAATGCTTTACGTGGTTGTTGATTGTCACGCTAATGAATTGTACACTCATATGATTGCCTCACATATTAGTAGATAGATATGAAATCAATCCAAATTGCATGACAAAAAATATTTTTCTTTTAAAATGAACAATATTAGATACTGAAAGAGTACTAATTGGTTAATTAGTATAATTAAGTCATTGATCTTATATTTTCTGGTTAGTAGATAATGAGGTAGACTCTCATGCTTCACTTGGTTTCTAGCCAACTCCAATAAGCTGGTTGGGGACTATTTCTTTAAAAAATCTCATATCCTTAATTTGAACACTTAATGTCGAGTGAGGTATGGACCTGAAAGGGCCCATGCCTAATTATGGGCCTAAAAGCGCATGTGCCTTATTATGGGCCGTAGGCCCGTCCTTTAAACAATACTCCTTAGGAAAAGGGTTATTTGGCCCCAAAATGGTTTCCTTTGGGTGAAATTAGGATTAATTCCTAATTGGTTGGCCTCTTGACTAATTAGCATGAAGACTTTGGGGCATACATTTTAGTATTTAGATATTTCTCAAGGCTTGGTATTGGTTGTTAGTTGGACTTTCTTTCTGCCCTTTCTCTCTATCTTCCTCTCTCTCCAATTCCCCCTCTATCTCACGCGTGAAGCCCAGCTGCAGCCGACCATCTCTGCCATTCCCATCTTCTTCCCATCTGCCTTCCATTTCCCTTCCCTCACGCCCCAATTCCCCTCCCCCTGGTTCGGTGTTCCCTTCTTCTTGGCCACTGCACCAGCGACTCCATCATCACCGTCGCTGCTCCATCTTCCATCATACCATCACTCTCATGCCCAACTCCACCAATTCCATCATGAGCACACCCATCATCCCTTCCACTTCTGCCAACGTCCACCGAGCAGCCGACCAACAGCTCCTTTACCGCACACCTCCACCTTCAGCCCAGCTCCGAACAACCTCACCGACTCACGCCTCCAGTTGGTCCATCCAGCCACCGAGCGGCCAGCAACCTCAGCCAACTCACCCGTCCATCCAGCAGCCGTCAGCTACCGCCGTCCCAACCCCTCGGCACCGCCTCAGCCCTCTCAAACAGAACCAAAACCGCCCCTTAGCCGTGAGCTGTAAGGCTGTTTTTTGTCCGCCGTTTGAGCTCTGTTGGAGACGCGGTAGTCTCGGGTCCTCATTGCCTCTAGGATGCTTGTTACAGTTATGAGGATGGATCAATGCTGTGGTGGGACATACGTAATCCTCAGATTCCAATGACTTTTATAAAGTTCCATTCAGAGCCTGGTGACAATCCTATGCACATTTTTGTTCATCATTCTACTTCATTAATACATTTACAATGACGTTTGGTTAATTCTTCGTTCACAATGCAGTTCTGAGGCTGTGCATAGATCAGTCAAACAGTGGGGGTATCTCTGGTGCCGCAGATGACAAAATCGTGCCGCAGATGACAAAATCGTTTGGTACAGTTTGGACCATTCTCTGGTAACCACCCTTATGAAGCTAATTCTTTCTATCAAAGTATAGGTTTTCTACTTAGTGATACTTCTGTCTCATTGTCATAGATTGTGTAAGACCTAATTCATTGAGGTTTGGCAATTAGAAATGCGTTGAGATGCTTGATGTTGTCACCAGCATGTTTTCATCTTATGTTATGTCCTGCCGAATTTTCTTTAGCTGCGTTCACCTGGTCAGTGGCATTTTGACGTCTGCAGGCTATGATAAGACTGTGTATAGGTTTTATTAGGCTTCCTGTTGATTCTGGGATTTTTTAGGCTTCCGATTAATTCTGGGATTTTAAAATATCCGAAATACAAGTTGAATTTAGAGATATTGACACTGTGTAATGGCAAAATGTGCGGCTGGTAACTTCAGGAGAACACTTTTCTCGAAAAACAAAGATGAGAATTTATTGAAATATGCGACCAAACAGGTCAACTTAAATTCGAGACTGGAAATTGTCTGAGACTTGTTTTCACAAACAAAATAGACAATCTTCTGTGAAAAATGAGAAACTGAAAACATTTTGGTTGAAATTAGATATTTGGCTTTAGGTCAAAGCCTATTATTGTTTTTTTTTTTTTTTGGTAAAGGTAAGTATTAAAGCCTATTATTGTTGGCTATTAGAATATACAAGAGTTTAGTAAGTGGCAGTTGTTTATCAGTGGAGATGTGAACATTGTTCAACAAATTATATAATTGTGTGCAATCTGTGGGAATGGAAAATCCAGTAAGCTTTTCTTTGTACTTCTCTGGCTTGCGAAGGTACTATTTTGCACACTTGGACCCTGAATAGCAGGTAAAATTCTTATTTTGAGAAGGGATGTCATTAGGTTAATCATAATTAACTTATTCAGGCTTTTTTCAGCTATTCTCCTGTTTTTCTTGTATGTGTGTGTTATTATGTGACAGTGGACTATTTTCCTTCATTCTGTTCTATTTCCAGTATAATTGCTTGTTATTGTGTTTTCAGGGACGCTGTGTGGCTAAAAGAGGAATTAATTTGGAGCGAGGCAAGCCACGAGCATTGAGGAGTTACCCGTTTTCTTCTGGACCATGTTTGATATGACACCTTTTATTTTGTTTCATAAGCAGAGTACGGAGATATGATTATCGCAATGGAAGTCCTTTGGCAATACTGAAGTACCACCGGGCAACGATACTTGACTCCTTTGTCCTTTAATCAAGAACTTATATTTTTATTCCCTTTTTTTGGATCACCAAGCTTGCACCAATTCTTGAGTATATCATCCTGGACATTTTAATGGTGATCGAGATTGGAAGATGTTATTCGCAGAATCTCTCTCTCTTTCTCTCTCTCTCTCTCTCTCTGAGTTATGGCTTGCATTGGCAGTGAGATGCGGTTTCGTTCTCAACTGATTGTAAGCTGATGGCCTCTGCATCAGAGGACACTACAGTTGCGTTGTGGAAGCTCTATCCTTCCCGTACTTGAAAAAGATTCACTCACAATAATTTAATTGATTAAATCATTATAGGGTGTAATTCCAATGAGCAAATATGTTACAACCCCGACTCTATCTCTAGAGTGTTGAGTGGTAAGAGTTATATTTTTCACAACATTCCAAGCGTGTCATCGACCCATACTTCTTTCTTTTTATTGATCTTTGAGTTATGCACAAGAGAAGCGATCAACAACACCCAATCATCACAACATCAGCAGCAACAACAAGTAGTAGGAAAACACACGTTTAACTATATATTTACATATAAATGACAACTATATATGGTTACATATTTTTCCTTTTAATATTTAGAAGCACATCTACTTAGGCCAAGTGTCACACTATGAAAACAAACGGTCCCTTCCAAAAGTACACCAAGCTTCAGGGTAACCTAATCTCCTCTAGCGAAATTCTAGCCAAAGACGGTTCCCCTACACGGATCAACTACCTAGTATTCCTTTACGACGCCATTGAGTGGAGTGTCACCGTTGAGCCCTCGCGGTCCGTCGAAGCCACAAAGTGGATTGACAAAGTCCCTATCAAAACATTAGTACCAGACATGATACTTATGAGAAATGAGTTCGCCAAGACCTTCGTCCACCCAAACGGTCGTAGTAATAATTCGGTAGTGTTTATCTATACTAGCAAAATAAAGCACGATCTCCATCATAGTCATCTCCGTGGGGACGCCAAACCTCATGGGCAGAGTAGCCATCCTACATGTCTGAAAAAGATAGCGAATGAGTATAACTCAGTAAGTAAACCTACTGAAGTCCGAGTAGGATGATACCTCGTTCAACAAGCACATAACTTATCCAAACACTTGTTGATGGAAAATCAATAGCAAAACAAAAACCATGTCTTGGTTAGAAACATAATAAATCCTCAAATAACGATATGTAAGTATAAGCCAAGATTCATTAGATAACATGAGGAACTTATGCCTCACTTAATCATATGCAAGCATATACCAAGAATCCACTCCATATATGAGGAACTCATGCACACATGATTTATTTATTAATAATTGAAATCCATCGATCTTTTTGGAATCTTCCGGGCATCCAAAATCCCTCGGGCATAGTTGCTGAAATCCATTGATCGATAGCTAGAATATAGCTCCTCGTGTGTCCACGCATCAAGCATCAAATTCGGTTCTTATCTTCACCTTTAGTTAAAGGGCCCAAAGACATGCCATGCTGAAGTGTGTGAAATGATTTAACAGATCTGAGTCGTCGAACATGCCAAGCACAAATTAAGGTTCACGGCTTGATCCGACCTATGTGATGCACCGATCGAAAACCAAACTTGGTTTGGGAACGATACACCTCAATATCGCACCGAGATTAAGAAATGATCAATCCAACACGATCTCACGTTCGTCCAAGGCCGAAAAGACCCCTTTTCGGAGCTTGAGGCGTGAGCAAGAACACACACTTGTAAAAGTTGGTTAAAAAGGTTTTGTAATGAAATAACAAGCTTTCATTAAAAACACATTTTATAATCGTTTGAATCAAAGCAAACTCAAGGCATATTAAACAAGCACATGAATCGGGCTTTTTCCAAGATAATTCTAACCCAAGCACACGCTGAAGCCCAACAAGCAAGAACCGAACCTCCAACAAGCACACCAAATCAAGACCGATCCAATCAAGTATAAACCGAACTTCAACTAAGCAAGAGCAAGGATCCAAACAACTTAAACACGGACTCGCTACATGCTTGGACTAGCGTATCACATTGTCCTAACCAAATGCTAGTAAGTCTACCTACTAATTTCCTAAACTGGAGGCCTCGAGCAGCGGCAGCGAACAGTGGCTAAGAACGGTGGCAAGGATATTAAAGGAAGAGGAAGCCAACTAGAGAGAGAGAAAAGGGAGGTGGTCGGTTGGGGAGAGACGAAGAGGAGGAAGGGTTTTGGGTGAGTAAAAGTTTTGGGGGTGAAGGGTTCTTCCTCTATTTACAAAGCCTCCTCCAAGAATAGTCTTAACAAGGCATTTAATGCCATGGGCTTAAGTGGAAAGTCTTAGGCAAGGTGTAAGCTTCTAATTGGTCCACCTAACTTGCAATGATGACCCGCGATTAAGGAATGTTCATCCTTATCTCCCCCTTTAATTGGTGTCCAAGGCCTCTTAATAGGCCTTCATTATTGGTCTCTAATAATCCTAAGTCAATAAGCATTTAAGGAGGGCACCAAATGCAAGGTGACTTGGTCACTAAGTCTTAAAATAGGGCGTGATTAAGTATAAATAGCTTGTGACACCTCAACATGGCATTTAAGAACTACACCCCAAGGTTGGGCATGTGGCTCTCCCATTCTTGGATGAAGAATAATTTCAAGCAATTTTCGAAATTAGAGTATTACTTTATCAAACGGGCTTGAGAAATGATAAAATTTCAATATGTTGTAGAGAAAACCTTAAGTAACATTTTTCATAAGAAAGCCAATTCTAATTCGTGATGTGGAAAGAGCAGCAATTTATTGATCACAGTCCAACCATCTGTCCATCAAGCAAATCCAATGATCACAAAGAATGACCTATTTCGAAATCTAAATCTTGTAGATATGATGCCCTTTAAAACTTTTGTGAATGAAGCATGTTTAAATTTGAAAGGGAAAAATTTATAAAAATTCGAGGAAGTAACTTGGTCACCGTTTTTACTAAGGGTGTGCATGGTCCGGGTGAGCGGTTATTGACCTAGAACTAGGAACCACCTACTAAGAACCGGTTTCAAAAAATTGGAACTGGGAACTGCCCGCTAGTTGCATGGATCCACCCGGGAACCTTCGGTTTTTGGGTGGATCCATAGAACCGGTCCAACCTTCGCACCTTCCCCTTTTCGCCCTCCTCACATCTACATATTTTGACTCTCCCAACCATGATAGCTTTATTCTCCTCAAGTACTATCGCCGCGGTGGCGGCGGTTACGACCCTTGCACCGCTTCTATCCCAACCACCACCACCATCTTTGCCACCGCCTCCGTCGTCTCCCGCTTCTCCCTCGAGACCGACAACGAGAATGACAATGGGGATGATGAGCCATTCTTAGACCTAGAGTTCGCCCTTGTCCCCGAAAATGAGGACAATGGGGGGAGGCCTGAGGAGGGTGAGGAGGAAGAGGGAAGGTAGAAGCGGGACGAGCCCAACAGTGAAGAGGACGATAGTGACAGTGAATGCGGAGGTGGCCATGAGGATGGCAATGACATGGAGAGAGAGTTCAAGTTTGAGGGGGGGAAAAAGAATCAACTCACTATTTCGCCGAGTTTGGATTAAGACTCGAAGGGAGATGAGTAGATCCAGAGGTAAATTGGAGAGGGAAAGGGAGCTCGGGGGGATTTTGAACTAAGATAGACGAGATGGAGTAGGAGAGTAGTGAATTGAAACAAAATGGTGATTGGAGCCTTAAATTTTATATTTACTAATTTCTAATTTTATTATAATATAACCGGTTCGGTCCGGGTGGGCGGTGGGTGGATCCGCACATGGAACCGGGAACTGGACCGGTTCCCTTAAGAACCATCGGTTCCGGGTAGTTCCGGTCCGGTTCCGGGCGGTCCGGGCGGTCCAGGCAGGTCCCAGTTCTTTTGCACACCCCTAGTTTTTTCTGCATGAGATAAGTTGAGGTACGGACACTTGAAGTGCCAAAACTTAGCACATAAAGACACTTAAGTGTCAAAAGTTTGGAAAGTGACACTTAAATGTCAAAATCGGAGCAAAATGGATCACTTAGGTGCCAATTCGGCCAAAATGCGACGTGGCGATTTTCCGGCAAGGTAAATGCAAAATGACATCGTTTTGCACACCGATGTAGCTAGAAAATGCAAAAATGATGTCGTTTTGTCTCTAACATGATAAAAATTAATTTAATTTAATTTAAAAATTAAAATACAAATATAAAAAAAAAAAGGGAGAGGGAGACGGCCGAGGGCCGAGCCCCTCCGCCGCCGCCTCCCCAACGTCTCTGGGAAATGGCGGCGAAGGAAGGGGGAGGGTCGGCCGGGGTCGCCGCCCCGCCCGACGGGCGGCGAGCTCTCGCCGCCTTCCGCCGTCGCCGAGAAAGGGTGGCGACGGTGGGGGAGGGTCGGCGGGGTCGTCGGCCCTCGGGCTGATCGGCGGCGAGGGCTCGCGGGCCCTCGCCGCCTCCCAATCGTTGCCGGCCCTTCCCGGCAACGAGAGGGGGAGGGTCGGCTAGGGTCGCGGCCCCCGGCTAACTAGCGGTGAGGGCTCATGGGCCCTCGCCGCCTCCCCGCCATTGCTAGCCATTCCCGCAACGGATGGAGGAAGGTCGACTTGGGTCACCGGCCCCGATCGATCGTGGCAAGGGCCCGCGAGCCTTGTCAAATCTGGGCAAGGACTGCGACCCTCGCCCCAGATTTGGTCGGCCGGGGTCACCTGGCCCTGGTCAGGGACCGGTGACCTCGGCCGATGCTCCCCCCACCGTTGTCGGCCCTTCCCGGTGACGGCGTGGAGGCAGCGGCGGCAAAGAAGGGCTCAACTCTCGCCCGCCGCCTCCTCTCCCCAACCTTTTTTTTTCAAATAAATTAAAATGATAATTATTATTTTTTTGTATATAATTAAATTACTTTTTATATTAACATTCGAAATCCGCTCAAAAACGATGTCATTTTTGCCTTTTTTGTTGAGTTAGCATTCCGGCGAGCCACATAGACGAAAAAAATAATAAAAAATTGTCACCTAGGATTTCCGGTGGGTTTGCCAGAGATGGCACTTGAAAGTCCCACTTTAAAAAAAAAAAAAGTGGCAGTTAGTACCACTTTCCTAACTTTTGGCACTTAAGTATCCATTCGTACCAAGTTTTGGCACTTGGGCTGTACTTTGTCCGGATAAGTTCTAGGCAATAAACGATTGGACTTTTGTCCCAATCATTTCATCTTAGAAAAATCTGAAATTAAAGTAGCTGTAGATTGAGATGTTTTGAACAAATTTCATAAAATATTTTTGTGAGATTCGAATCACAAGAAACTCTATAAAATTGGAAAATAGAGAAAGTTCAGTAGTTTCAAAAATTTGGAAATCAAGTAAAGGTGGCAAGTTTAATTGGGGAGAGGTGGCACCTTACTTGGCCTTGGGTCAAGCGGCATTAATGGTTAAATAACCTTATCCTCCAAGTCTCCAAATAAGGAATTGACGACCCTAATCTAATAAGGACACATATGCCTCCATAATCATGCTCCTCGTTTAATGCTTTTGACTCTTGTTTTTCAAGAAAGTTGGCCAATCTAGCTTAGCCTCCAAGTTTTCTTAATAGACTCATAACTTATCTTCTCTTAATGTGCAAAAATCTAAAGCTTCATGATTACCTTTAAGGGGTAAGACCATTTGTGCCATGTGTCCCCCTTAGTCAACAATGCATTGATTAGCTACATGCCAAAGGCATTAAATGTACCAAGCAAAATATCTAAGTTTGGAAAGCCATCTTATTGGGTGGAGATTAATTGATTTTGATTGCGATTGATCACCTTATTTGGCCTGAGGTTCACATCTAAGCGATGATCGGACGAAGTTGAATGCAATCGGATTTAACCGGCGAAACCGAGTTCGGACTTCTCCCTTATAGTGTAAAGGGGCTTATGACTAGGTGGGCAAGCCTTGGGCTAGTTAGGTGATCCTTTGGCTGGGTAGTGGGCCAATCCAGGGTCCTGTGCCGCAACTTTTAGCCAGTACGAAATTGAACTACATTGAATTTATTCAATCCATCATCAGCTCTCGATTCTCATGTAATTTTGTGAGATCGATTGATCCACCTTGACTCAAGGTCACATTGGATGATTCATGGTCGTCCACAACCGGTACAAACGACCAGGCGGAATCACCCATGACTAGTACAATGACTAGGTGGAATCGAGCTATGACCATCTACTAGTCCGTCACGGTGCGTGATCATCCCACAACCAATCCTTATGGTTGAATAATCTTTCCATAGTCGAACACTCTATGACCAATCCTTCGGTTGCCAATTTCCGAACGGGCTAATTGGCTCACAATCGACCCTCGGGTCAACTCATGGCCTAGTCTGGATACGAGCATACCAATCGTTGGTCTACTTATCTGAACCAAAATAAAAGTTGAAATCGATGATGTTACAAAATCCTCACGAGACGTGCTCTTTGCATACCCCTCTATGCAGCCAGAGTTCTCTCTTTCTCTTGGCTACTAAGGACTTTGGTGCTCTCTCGGCCATCAAGGGACCTTGGCACGCTCCTCCGTTGGGTGTCTCTCTCTTTTATAATACAAAAGAGAGTCTCCATCATTTATTGCAGCATGAGGAAGTCTTCTTCAAATGAAAGAAAGACGAAGGAAGCCCACCATAATTTACGGGCATGCATGTGTCACATGCCGATTGATTGGGATTGTGACCGTGCAACGACTTAGGCTCTTTTGGATCGCCTAAGCCAAGCCTTGCTCGATCGATCGCACACTCGCTCGCTTTACCCGGATCATAGAGAGAAAAGCTTCTAGAGAGAGGAGCTCTAGAAAGAAAGGAGTTTAGATATTACTGAAAGGATTATGATTACAAATGAGGATGATGGCACCCCTTCTTATACTAGAGGCCCTCAGATTACATCCGTTGATTGACTTTTTATCGGCGGACGAGATCGCACCACCTTATCTACCAATACTAATGACAACTACCAACTACCGACATAAATAGCTAGAGACTTCTAGAACTTGGCGTAATGACGGTATCGCCCGCCCTTGGAAAGTTCCAGAAGAAGTCTCCGTCGGGAAGCAAAGCGAGCATAGGAGGTCCTCTTCGAGAAGGCACGGTCCTTTAGTTACCGGAACCTCTTAGCCGTGACATTTTCCCCCACTCAATCGAGCGACGCCCTCATCACTCACAGCTCGACAGGACCACACCCTTCTATCTTCAGCTCCAACTTTGGCTTGGGCATGGCGCTGATGAGCACTCAACCTCGGGAAAAAGCTATTGGATCGGCATGTCGTGAGTTGGAGTTGGAGGATCCAACTCTACCTTCGGCTTCTCCATGGATGGCAGCTTGTGCATGCGCTTCTCGGCCTTCAAGCTCTTGTCGAGGTGTCGGATCGTGGCGATGGTCTTGGTGTCGACCACCCCTTTCATCATGGGGATCATCGCCGGGCATTTCAGATCGAGGATCATAATGCACTTGGTTCTCATGTCGATCATGGACCTCACGCTATGGAAAAATTGCATACCTAGAATGAGATCATAAGGAATTACCTCAAATGACAGCTTGCCATTCCATCTGCCGATTCGGACGTCCACATCGAGAGTCGATCCTACGCCATGGAAGTCACCCGAATTGATGGGCTTGTATGACTTCCTAGTTGGCTCCACACAAAGTCCCAAGGCTTTCGCCGCCTCGGTCGACATGAACATGTTTAAGGCTCTAGTGTCGACCAAGGCGTAAAGCACTCGGCCACACACTTTGACCTCCACGAAGAACATGTTTGTGTTCGGTGTAGCTTCTTCTTCTTTGGACGGCGAACGAGCTTGGACGGTGTTGACGACCTTCACAGCTTCAAGCCGAATTTGCCGCTTCCCTTCTTTGGGCTCCTCCTCCTCTTCTTCTTCGATGGCAAGGAGGGCGTTGATTCTACCCTTCTTCGGGCACTTTTGGGTCCAATGCGGACCTTTGCAAATGAAGCAAGGAGAAGGTGGGAAATAAATTGAACTTACTCGTCGTGCAATCCGTTTGTGGTCGACCCCTTTGGAAGGACGGCTTGGAAGTTCCTTCACCCCATGTCTTGACTCGGCCGCTTTGATCTTTCGGCGCATGGGGAGCGTCTCCAGCTTCATCCTCGGAGGATCGATCCGACCTCCAATCTCTTGCTCTATTCTTCGGTTCAGCTTTGGTGAGGTCAACAAGGGACTCGGCCACGCTTAATGTTCTCGCAAGACTGCTCACGTCCCATTGCTTGAGCTCGAGTTGTGCCCACGGCTTCAATCCATCCATAAACACCCCCGAGAGACTCCTCCTCTCCTAGATTGTGGATTTGGAGTTTGAACTCCGTGAATTCCTTCACGTACTCTCGGATCGTGCCCCTTTGTTTGAGGCGATGGAGCTTGCTACGAGCTTCTTGTTGAGCAAACTCGGGAAAGAAGTAGTCTCGGAAATCCCGCACGAAGTCATCCCATGTGTCCACGGGATTGGCGCCGCGCTTCATCTCGTCGCACCTATTGCGCCACCAAAGCATTGCGGTTTCGGTAAGGAACATCGAAGTGGTTCTTACCTTGATCGACTCGTCTTGGATGTTGACAGTGCCTAAGTATTGCTCCATGCTCCAAATGAAGTTGTCCACCTCCTTAGCGGATCGGTCGCCTTTGAATTCTTTAGGCTTCGGCACCTCAAGCTTGGGCACCGCTTGTGTAGGCATTGACTCATTGGTGATGCTCAATTTGCATAGGGCGAGCTCGGTCTTGAGCTCTTGGGTCTCCGCCTTCATGGCTTCAACCTCATCCCTACAAGGGCTTTCTTCCTCAATCACTTGGACGCGCTCCTTCAACATATCGATCGACGCTTCAAGGGCTTTGTCCTTGTCGTGCAACGGGGCCGTCGCTTGGTTAAGGCCGGTCGTGAAGTCTTCACGGAGCGAGGTCTCAACCTCCATGATGTGGTCTCTCACGTCTCCATGGACTCGACCATGGCACTCTGGACCTTTGCGAGCTTCTCATCCAACGCAGCTACGACGTCCATTAAGGCTTCTCTTTTCTTTGATCGGCCGCGAGTCTCCTTGACTTGCATGGCCTCTCCATCCATGACAACATCTTGGCTCGACATTCTCTCGAACAATTGGTGCTCCTCAATCTCTGGAAACGGATCTCTCCTTTGCTCTGATACCACTTGTCACGGGCCGATCGATTGGGATCGTGACCGTGTGGCAACTCAAGCTCTTTTGGATCGCCTAAGCCAAGCCTTGCTCGATCGATCGCACACTCACTCGCTTTACCCAAATCATAGAGAGAGAAAGCTTCTAGAGAGAAAAGCTCTGGAAAGAAAGGAGATTTGATATTACTGAAAGGATTGGATGATTACAAATGAGGAGGAGGGCACCCCTTCTTATACTAGAGGCCCTCAGATTACATCCGTTGATTAACTTTTTATCCGGCGGACGAGATCGCACCACCTTATCTACCAACACTAATGACAACTACCAACTATCGACATAAATAGCTAGAGACTTCTAGAACTTGGCATAATGACAGTATCGCCCACCCTTGGAAAGTTCCAGAAGAAGTCCTATCGAGAAGCCAAGCGAGCACAGGAGGTCCTCTTCGAGAAGGCACGGCCCTTTAGGCTGCGCATGACAACGTTTCTGTTCCTCCGGATTTTTGTTCTTTTGTTCCCCGAAACAAAAAAAGACCAGAAATCCATTTGGTAACGCCAAGTTGTTTTTCTGTTCCCCGGAATAGAAAGTTAGCCTGTGAATAGATTTTGAGTAGAAGCAAGAAACAAAAAAAAGTTGCTTCTTGTTCCCGGGGACAATTTCTAGAAATAAGCCAATTTTCTTTTTTATTTTCTTTTGTTCCTCTCTCTTGCCGCGGCCACCTCCAACCGCCCGAAGCCACCGCCAACCGCCAGCCGACCGTCGGCCGCTGGCCGACCGTTGCCACCGCCGTTGCCCGCCGTCGATTGTCGCCAGCCGCTGCCGCCTCCGACCACCGCTCGACCGCCGGCCACTAACCGTCCCCGCCAACCGCCGACCACGTGAGGGGGCAGCCGATGGGCTATGCGGTAGTGGTCGACGGTGACGATCGGCGATCCGTGAGTCGGCGATCCGTGAGCAAGAATAAAAAATGAATAAATATAAAAAAAGAAACTATTGCGTTACCAAACGTATTTCTATTCTTTTTCTATTCCAAGAGTAGAAATTTTGTGTAGTTATCAAATGCGTTATTTTACTCAGAAATTATGCCCTGGAATAGAAATAGAAAAGAACTATTCCTAAAAAAAAAAAAACTCTTTTCTAACCAAGAAGCGTTGTCATGCGCAACTTTAGTTACCGGAACCTCTTGGCCATGACACATGCATGTGCGTGCATTAAAAGATGGATGAACGTAGGACATTCTTTCCGCTTCTATTTCTTTCTCTCTCAAAGTCAACAACAATGGCTTTGGCAAAAGACAAGAAAGGGAACACATTAATTTCGGGAAGACCGAAACAGCTCCACACCCATCCTTGCATGCTTCAACATTTAACGCAAATGGGCCACCGTCCACTTTCTTCCGTTTATTTCCCAAGTCCAAAAGTCCAACCGACAGATATGAGCAAAAGACGACGAAAGAAACATTTTCACGCTTGCGGCTCATAAATGAAATCCACATGCAATCTTCTTCTTCTCACAATTTCGGCTAATCAATTCACATATACCAATATTTGACACGCATGTGGTTAAGTTCACGTATTCTCGTCAGTCCAGTGAATTATAAAAGCTCTAATATCGTAACCATATGAATCTTTTATCAAATATATGGATGTATATTTTGATAATAGGTTGATGATAATTATGTTTGAGATAACGTCTTTCGGGTAGAAGGATGATCATGTCACTGTCCTTGTACTTGTAGAGTTGGGGTAATAACAATCTTAGCTTGGATCCTCTATTCTAGGACTGCAAGTCCTTCGGATCTACATGTATCATACTAGGAAAAACCAGATGCATGAATTTTGATTTCTGTTCTTATGAAATCTATGTTTTCTCAATAGGCAAGCTGTGATGGTATGCCTTGTTTCTTCAGAGGGCTGTTGACGGTAAAGGAACCCGCCTCCGATACTCTGCAAGAGCCCACAATGGGTATGTGTTCCTGTAATTGGGATAGTGTAACATGCAGTTCTTGTTGAAAACCCCTGTGAGTTCCTGCAATGCAAAGTTCATGCTTAGATCATGTTGTCTCGTTCTTACCGAGCCAGTTCTCTCTCAATCAGTTTTCTTTTATTTGCACTAGTTCCTGATGATGTTTCGAGGAGTTGAACAGATTGTCTGTAAGATAATATGCGTGGACGATAATCATCTCTAGATTTTCCTAGTTGTGTGGATTAGCTCACAGGAAATTCTTTCTAACGATATTGGTGGCGTGCACTCTTTATTTCCGGAGATTTTAACCCTGTGTGAAATCAACTTACTGAAAGGTACAAACCTGTTGAGGGTAATCACCGTCTTCCATTTGTGAATTGATAAGCAGCTTTGCAGCCCGGTGCAGGGGAGTCGGATCCCTCTCCTCCTGATAGTAGATGAAATACCAAACTCAGAAACTTCACATTGTATATTGATTTTTATTATCACCAAAGTACGGTTAATGCGATCGAGACCCAAACGACAATATTATCCACTGACCTGCCCCGCGTGAATCAGACCCATCATAGCCCAAGCAGTTTGCACCAGATTTGATCTGTTTCCTTCAAGCGGCACGTATTCCTACATCGGCCGATTTGGCAATTAGAAAATTCAAGATTCCCGTGTTGCCAGAAAAGTGCGCAACTAAAACAGCTAAAGCCAAACATGCTGTGGAAGGTCCCTCTAGAAATTACCTTCTTTGGGCAAGAAAGATAGCTTTCTCCCCACCCACCATCCTGCAACTGTGTTCTTAGAAGAAAAGCAACTCCTTTGCGCATAGCTGCACAATTGCTATATGTCTTGCCTGCAGCTGCTAGTCCTCCGAGCGCAAACCATGAGCCGTATGTAAAACAAACTCCCCAGCACCCATACCTGCAAGAATCGCTCAGTTAGTCAGCTGTTTCTTTAATTTATCTGAATTCTTCAGAAATACCCAATGGAAGAGGAGCATACCACGAGCCATCTGGCAATTGTACATTCTCCAGATACTGTACGGAATTCGATATAAAATCTCCAATCTCCTTCTCCCTGTGCTCGGGATACAACTTCGTGAACAAAACTAAAGCTTGGATAGCCGAGGACGTACATTCAACATATTCATGCTCAATGACGATGTCCTCAAAGAACTCTGTTGGATTTAGGAGCTGCAAGTGACAATGATGAGGAAGAAGTTGCGCTATAGTAATTTATGAACAAACAAGCATGTCTTGGTCTGTGAGGACCATCAAGGAATTCCAAAGTATTTATTAAGTACTTACTTCTAGCCAAGCTGGAGCTCCTGCAGGCTCCCATGCTGGCAATCCGCCATTTTTACTCTGGAACAAGTGGCATTCATGGAAGATGTGATGATATTACAATTTATAATCAAACTCAACAAAAGAATTAAGTGGCAACGTGATTTTGGGATGCATAGAGCAAACAAAGCTTAGCCAATATTTTTTGTTTGATCAAAGATTTTCTGAAGTCTTTCTCAAGAAAGAAAAACAAAGGTATACTCACTTGCAGCGAAAGCAAAATGTTGACAGCGTCATACAGTCTCTCTGACTTCATCTTCTCACCAACAATTTCAGGTGGCATCATTGAGAAAAGCAAGCAACACTGAATAAACATGGAAAGAAATTCAGTGAGAAACTGAGCAATTTAGGATTGGATTGAACCTGCGGATACAGTGAAGGCATTTATTGGGGTATTACCTTCAGACCTTCTGCAGTGCAATCGGAGACTTGCCAACCATGATCTTGATCCGAAAATGTCCAAGATCCTTTAGTAATATGACGGTGCATGCTTTTGAAATCACCAGAAGGATTGTCCTTGACCTGGAATATTATAAACAGATCAATGCACTTCAGCTTATGCGAGGAAGCAAAAGAAACTATGACGATGTCTGGAGATAAGCGGTGCTTGCAACAATCAAAGATCAAACCTGAGATTTTTTAATGAAGTCGTGTCCTCTAGCTAATACCGGTCCTATCTCCTCAGTCATATTACTGGCAAGCAAAGCTTGGATGGTGAAGCCAGTGTCCCACTCTTGGCTACCAAAACTCTGCATATGAATGAGCCAACCACCAAACTAAGCTTCGCTCTAGATGGTCTCAATTTACTAAATTAATCTTCTACTTATTATAAGAACTTCCACCTTTCAAATATGCAGCATAAGTACTTATCATTTCGAATTAAGCCCAATTCCGTCATTGTTCGATGACACTACTACTAACCTGCATCTTCATTCCATCTTCGGCAACCCAAATGTAATCCGGTATCCTAGCGAGATGCTTCTTGAAATAGTCACTGTCTGGGTCTTCTACCCAGCAAGCAAGCATGCATAACACCTGTCCAAGTCCAACGCGCAAGACACATTCTAAGTAGTTCTTTCCCACAATGTGAGAATTTTACACTTAATGTGTCTTTCTTTCCCACAATGTGAGAATTTTACACTTAATGTGTCTTTCTCCTCAAATTTATGTATTCATTACCTTTTCTACACATCCTATCGTGATATATCGACTGTTCTCATCTTCGTAGTGAATGTGCTTCATTGTCACCTGAAGAGCCTTTTCTCTAAGTCTATTAAACGGCCAACGGTTGAGAAGCGGCTCTATAAATATGTAAAGACTATCCCAGATCAGATCCTGTACTAAGGGATGGGGATAGTAGAGATCCTCCTGCAACAACAATTCGATTCATTTCGTTAAAAATTTTCTGGCTTGTGAACTATCTGATTCTAGAACGATATCTTGGACCTGTTAGGGATTCTTGCCTTGGCACAAAGATGGCGGACTTTTCTCCAGCAAATCATATCGTAGGGTTGAGTATGAAGTTCTTCTCTCAACTGTTGAACAAAAGGTGTGATCGGGCCAACGAATCTCTTCCCATACAGGTACGACATGGGCATGTAAACCATCCGACAGTAGCACCACATCTTAGCTACATCATTCAAAACAGGACATTCAGACAACATATCCATATAACTAAGGAGAAAGGCAGTTACACGAAACAGAAGTCGAGACTTTCTATCTTTCAAGGGGAATTCTGGAAGGGTGGCCATTTCAATAACAAGCCAATGCCATGTTCTCGTTCGTTCAGCAAAAACGCCACGTGGTTTCAATTTGAAAATGAGTCAAACACCTTCGTGTCAATACCTTTGTGAAATCAAATATACAAGACTACTATAGAATACCATCAAGGACAAGATCAAGAAAATCTGCAAAAACAAACCTGGGTGCATGGGGAGGAATGAAGGCAAGATCCAGAACTCAGGGGGCATTGGATTGCTTCCAGACCAATCGAAAAGGCCGAATATCTACAGAGCATGTGACAAGACCACACACAAGCACAGGCACAATGTCACATATCCAATTCACCCGAACACCTCAACAGAACAATCTGGCGCACAAATTTTTGTCAATTATATAAGGAAGAGTGAGAGAGTACCGAAAGCCAAGTCTTGCCCCAGGAGGGTATGTAGGTGACCCCACCACGGTCAAGAATCCACTTCCTGGCCCGAGTACAAGCATTATACTGGCCACCATCAGGCCCTTCCCCAAGAATGCGCATGCATATGTAGCTCAGAGCCGTGCAGAACATGGTGCTGTGACCTTCAATGTGAAAGCCCCAACCACCATCTTCATTCTGCAACAAAATTAGTGCAAAACACACTGTTTCAAGTCCAAGTCTTTCAAAGTTCCTCTGCTCTTTTCTCCATCTGGGTGTCTTTGTTTTTGCTAAAAAAAGAGTAACCTGATGGTTGTAGAGGTAGCGGAGAATCTCTTTGCAGTGCTCGGCAGGGAAGACGGTGTTGAGGTGGCCGGTGATGTAGACACACATGACTAGGGGAGGGAGGAAGTAAAGAGGCCCGGCAATCTCGGCAGGCCAGTGGCCGTCACTGGCCTGCAGTGCGGAGAAGAAGTGGACAGTCCTCCTCAGGGCGGTGGACGCCTTGTCGTAGGTGATCTCCTCGCCATCCTCCAGCCTCACTGGCGGGATCGTCTGCTTGAACTGCTGCTCCCTCAAAAACTGCCCAGAAATCAGGCAACATGCGTCAGCTGTAGATTGCCTGCTACTTCGAGTTACCACACATTAATAAATTTTTTAAACTTGATGACAAGCAACAACAGTAAAATTCCAATTGGTGTTTGAGAGTGACTGTCTTTCTCATTTTCAGAACACAATTAAAATTTTTGAGTTATGTCGGGGATTCAAACAACTCTCATATTAGTTGACAAGTGATATACCAAGGTTCTAAAGCGATTTTTCTATGTGGAAGACATAATTCCATCCCTCCATAAGCGTGTTTATGATATGATTTATCATTTTGTAAACAGCTTTCGTTAAAAACTATCTGTCCCTCGTCATTAGTAGTGGAAACAGAGGATATAGACTAGTTATCTACAAACCCCAAGTCTCGAGATCGATACGATCGCTCAGCTCGACTAATGCATAACATCTAGAATTCCTTCTTAGAATATGGTGACAAGCTTATATTCAGAACACAACTAAGAATTTTCACGTTTTGGTGGACTTTCGGGGATTGAGCTAAAGCGAAATTTTTTAAAAATGGATCTTCTCCTTCAAAGGTAGAGGCCCGACAGCAACTGGATAGCACGCTATCTCCATCACTGAGACTAAATACACAATTGGTTAACGTAATTGGGAATTGATTCTACCTCTCCGTGTCAAGTTTGATACCTCTGCGCGTGTGCAATGTATGGTTGCCTCTTCACGCTGTTCGTTTCGCAGAAACCAATTTTTAGGAAATTATTTTCCAGATTTTCCAATGTTTATTTCATGGAAATGAATTGCTTGAGGAAAACATTTTCTATGAAGGGAAAAAAGTCTTCTAAACTAGGGGAAAATACTTTTCACTTTTATTCATTTCACAGAAAATAAAGCTTTTCTGGAAAATGTATTCCAAGAAAAAGAACCATATTTTCCACTACTCGACTAAAACTTGAAAATATATTTCACTATTTGGTAGGGAAAACCTTTCCGTCCATGCACCCCTTTCAATATTTTTTATTATCATATTTTAAAAAATCAATTTTTTAATTTTTTTTCTTTTTTTCCTTTTCTTTTTCTTCTTCATTGGCCGGTTGCTAGCCACAGCTGCAGCCAGCAATTGGCTACAAGCGAATTGGAGCCTTACCACAAGTCGACGAGGTCGAGCTCACCAAATTTCAGCAAGGTGGAGCCTCGCCTGATTAGGGGAGGCCGAGCTTGCCCGATGTTGGCGAGCTCGAGCCCACCAAATCCGGCCACCTGAACAGGGCTTAAGCCTCGTTGGAGGTCATCAAAGCCTCAACAACATTTGGCGACCTCAAGTGAGGCTCGACCTCCACCCAGGTCCACATTTGGCGAGGCCCGAGCTCGCTTGACCTCACCAACCTATGGCGAGGCTCCGGCTCGCTTGTAGCCGAGTCACAATGAAGAAGAAAAAGAAAAAGAAGAAAAGAAAGAAAAAGAGTAAGAAAAAAGGAAAAAAAATAAGAAGAAAAGAAGAAAAAAATTAATTTAAAAAAAAAATGAAAATGTATTTGATGAAGGAAAGTGAGGTGAAAGCAGAAATGGAAAATATTTTCCTCTTTCTCAAAAGTGGAAAACATTTTCCTTAATCTTAGAGGACTTTTTCCCATCATGGAAAATGTTTTCTCCAACTAATTCATTTTCCATCAAATAAAAGTTGGAAAATTTGGAGTTCGCTTTCCTGGAAGTTATTTTCCATGAAAGGAACGGAGCCAAAAAGTGGAAAACATTTTCCTCAATTGGTCTCTCTTATCTCACACCCTTACAAGCCCCCACTTCTTTCTTTTTATTTCCTTTTTTTTTTTTTTTTTTAAATTCGAGTTATTTTTTATTCTTATTCTTATTCTTTTCTTTGTTTTTCTCTTCTTCTTCAACCAATCGATAGCCATGATGATCGGCCATAGGCGAGCCTCTTGCTCGCCGACCTCGGGCCTCGCCAAATTGGCGAGTTTCGAGCTCGCTAGCATCGAGCCTCGCTAGATTGACGAACCTTGAGCTCGACGCTCACGCTCGTTGATTTGACGAGCAACAAGCCTCATGCTCGCCAAGGAGCTCGAGAAGCTTGCCCGTAGCCGGTCGCCAGCTATCGCCATTGTCGGTGACCGGCTGAAGAAGAAGAAGAAGAAGAAAACAAAGACAGTAAAAAGGAAAAAAATAAAATTAACTAAATAATCAATTTTTAAAAAATAAAAATAATTTAAATTTGATTTTAAAAAATAATGAAAATTGATTTTAAAAATTAAAATAATTGAAAAAGAGTGTATAGAGAAAAAGATTTTCTAGAAAAAATTTTCCACTTCATTTTTAGATTTCATTCGAACATAAAAAATAATTACATTTTTTTTGGAAAATGACTTCTTAGAAAATATTTTTCAGAAATGTAACATTTTTCATGAAACCAATGGAGCCAGTGTGCCTGTTGCTACATGAGAATTGAGTATGTTTGTATGTGTGTTCAGGTGTGTGGCGTGTGTTATGTACCTGCATGCGCCAGAGCAGGTCGCCACAGGGCTTGACTTGGTGGCGGTGATCGTAGAAGTGCTGGCGGGCAGCCTCAACCTCGGCATGCTCCTCGGTGGTACCGGCCTCAGGGTCGAACTCCCAAGTCTGCCTTCCCACGTAGTTGTTTGTGCTGTACAAGTAGGGCCCATCCTCTCCTTCTGCTATCTTCAACCTCCACATGCCGAGGTCTTCTCTTTTTTCTCTCTCCCTTCAACTGATTATATCGTGACTCTCTCGTACTGTCCTTCCTGATGATCATACAAATAAACAAGGAAAACAACCTGCACAGGAAAATGATGAATGAGTTGCCACAAACCAAAACTCCTCGATGAACAAGGTCACTATGTATCCATGAAATATGCTTGTTTTCTGAGGTTATGTCACCATGTATCCCACAGCGATCTTGGTTTAGCATAGCGAAAGCATGAACCTATCACGGAGAGAAAAGAGCGAAAAATCTTTTGATTGTGAGGGGTATGTGAGCTGATGAGAAAATAATCAAGCTCTCTCTCCAAAACCAGGTGGTGTTGTGGTCTTCAGGAGAAGAAAGGGGACCTCTATTTGTACCCGCGTTCTGGGTCGCGAGCTTCATCAGCTCAATCCTGTGGAGCTTCCGTGTCAAGTTGTAACATCATTGCTCACCGTCAAGAGTCTGCTTGATATAAATGTTTTTGTATTGTAATTTGTTAAACATTCGTAGAAATGAAGTTTTTGTCTCATGTCGTGTAGCCTTTGATAATGTTGAGTTTTCACTTTCAAATTATAAATAAGGGTATTTTAGGTCATGCACTTTTGTTTTAGGATTTTTCGAAAGGAGACTATAAAAGAAATGTGTTTAATAACCTCTATATTATCTCCCATTTTGTTTTTCCTTATCTTCTTATTAGATATTTAGATCTTATGGCTCACCAAGTGGTTTTTTGAGCTTTTGGATTATACTCTCATACTCTTTGTTGAAGATAGTGAAACCCTTCTCTCTTCGTGGTTTTTTCCTATTTTTGGTTTTCTACATAAATCTTGCATCTCCTGCGATTTTGATTTTCCTTTATTCCTTTGCTACTTATGTTTCGATTGGTGCATCTTTTGGCGTTTTTGCACAACAAATTGATATCAAAGCAAAAGAATTTCAGTCTTCTTGTTTGAGATGGCATCTATTAAGTTAAAAGTGGCACCCTTTGATGGCCAAAATGATTTTGGGCTATAAAGGATTACGATGAAGGCGTTATTGCATGGGAGAGGTTCAATTGAGCCTTGGATGGGAATTATCCTAACGAGGTGTGTATGGCTGAGATCAAGAAGATGGAAGAGAGGGCGCATAGTAGCACCATCCAATTGTCATTGTCCGATAAGCTTTGCAAAGTCGCGGATGATGAAAAGGCTTCAAGATTGTGGAATAAGCTTGAGAGCCTCTACATGAAGAAATCTCTTACAATAAGATTATTTTTAAAGGAGCGTCTTTACACGCTAAAGATACAAGAAAGTACTCTTATCCAATAACATCTAAATGAATTTAATAAAATTGTTGTGGTTATGAAAAATCTAGATTTGAAGTTAGATGATGAAGATCAGACCCTAATTGTATTATGCTCACTACTGAGCTCGTATGAAAATTTCATGAATTCTATGTTGTATGGAAGAGAACTCATAACTCTTGAAGATGTGAAAGCCTTGCTAAATTCCGCGGAGATGCATACAAAATTGAATGTGAGTAGTAGGGGTAATAAAGCTAATAGCTTAATTGTTAGGGGAAGGTTGAATCATCGTAATAGATGCAATAATAGTAAAGGGTAGTCGAAGTCTAGATCTGGTAGAGAGATAAATGTGAGGTGGAGTGTTACTATTGTCACAAATTCAAATACTACACAAGTGATTGTCTAGTGCTCAAAGCTAAGGGGAAGAAGTCGATAAAGAGTTTTGATTCGGCTAGTCTAGTGAAAAATAATGAGTCGGCCAATGTAGACAATGTTCTTACAATTTTGTTTTCAGGCTATCATGTCAATGACGAATGGATTTTGAATTCAGCATGTTCATATCACATGTGTCCACATAGATATTGGTTCTACACATATCAGAAAGTCAGTGGTGGTTCAGTTTTAATGGACAACGATGCAATTTATAGGATTGTAGGTATTAGTACGATGCCAATCAAATGTCATGACAATGTAGTAAGAACTTTGACAAACGTTAGATGCATCCCAAATTTGAAGAAAAACCCTATTTCATTGAGCAGTTTAGATTCCATTGGGTGTATGTACACAGGTGGAAGTAGAGTTTTAAAAATTTCAAAAGACTTCCGATTGTGATGAGAGGTAACATAAAGAAAAATCTTTACGTTCTGCAGAGAAATATCATTATAAGTTCTTTAAATATATCATTCTCTTTAGATTCTGAAAAAGTCAATGTTGTGGCATATGCGATTAGGCCATATGAGCGAAAGTAAAATAACTATCTTGAGTAAACGAGGTTTACTTTGTGCAGATCATACGGTCTCGCTTGACTTTTGCAAACATTGTGCTTTTGAGAAGTAGCGTAGAGTTAATTTTAGTATTAGGGTGCACTTGATGAAGGGCACAAGTGACTATATTCACTCTGATTTGTGAGGACCAACACAGGTAACATCTAAAGGTAGTGCAGTTTATCTTTTGACATTTATTGATGATTTTTCTAGGAAAGTTTGGGTTTATTTTTTGAAGTGTAAAAGTGACGTTTTTGATATGTTCAATAAGTGGAAGACGTTGATAGAAAATCAAATTAGGAAGAAGGCCTTGAGTTTTGCGGAGGTGATTTCAACAAGTACTGCAAAAATTTGGGGATTGTTCAACATTGAATAGTCAGGTATACACCGCAACAGAATGGGATGACATAACGCATGAATCATACACTTTTAGAGAAAGTTAGGTATATGCTCTCTTATGCTGGACTTGGGAAAGATTTTTGGGCTGAAGCTATTAATACAACTTGTTATTTTGTGAATCGTTCTCTTTCAGACGCAATTGAATGTAAGACTCCTAATGAGGTATCGTTAGATTAACTAGACTCCTAATGAGGTATGGTTAGATTAACCTTCTGATTATTTTGGTTTAAAAATATTTGGATGCTTGCTTATTATCATGTAAAAGAGGGTAAACTTGACCCTAAGGTCAAAAAGTGCATTTTTCACTGATTATGCAGATGAGGTTAAAGAATACAGGTTGTATTTTGACTCTCAATCATTAAAGTTTATAATTAGTAGGGATGTTACTTTTGATGAAAATTCTATGCTTGAACAGAGGAAGTTTGTTACTAAGTCTACAAGTATTCATGAAAAGAATGTTTGGAAAGAGGTAGAGTTTCATGGAGAGCATCCATGGAAAATAGTTGAAGATGTTCCTGTTCACTAGAAAGTAACAATGAGTAATAAGATTCAAATTCTATCAAAGAAGAAGTAGAAGAAATTGAGCAATATCAAAGTTTAGCTGCAAGGATAGCCAAACAACAAATTGAGCCCCCCCAAATGTATGATTTCACTAATTTGGTAGCATATGCTCTTACAGTTGCTAAAGAGCTTGGTATTAAAGAACTTTCTATTTTCCGTGAAGCTATTATTTGTTTTAAATATGAGAAGTGGGTTGTTACGATAAATGAAGAGATGGAGTCACTTCACAAGAACCAGACTTAGGATCTTGTGAAATTGCCTGAGGGCAAAACAGCCATTGGATGCAAGTGGGTTTTCAAAAAAAAAAAAAGAGGAAATTCTAAGGGTTGAAGATGAAAGATTCAATGCACATTTGATAGCAAAGGGTTTTAGTCAGAAGGAGGTGATCAACTTCAATAAAGTGTTCTCTCCAGTTGTGAAACATAATTCCATTCATGTGTTACTCACATTAGTAGCCCTTTATGATCTAGAATTTAAGCAACTTCATGTCAAGACTGCTTTTCTATATGGTGAGCTTGAGGAGACAATTTATATGTCTCAACACGAGAGATTCATTGTTGAGGGTAAAAAAGATCATGCTTGCAAGCTGAAATGTTTTTTTGTGGTCTTAAGCAATCTTCGTGGCAATGATACAAGAAATTTGATAGCTTTATGTTGAGTCATGGCTATTCGTGAAGTGCGCACGATGATTATTTTATTTATTTACTATTATATGTGGATGACATGTTAATTGTAGCAAAGAACATGTTAGAGATACAAAATATGAAGAGGCAACTTAGTAGGGAATTTGAGATGAAAGATCTTGGAGTTGCCAAGAAAATTCTAGGTATGGAGATTTAGAGAGACAAACATGTTAGGAAGTTATACCTCTCATAGAATAAGTATATTGAGAAAGTGTTTGAGTGCTTTGGCATAAAGAATGCCGAACCGGTAAGTACTCCTTTGGCGTCCCATTTTAAGTTTTTGGCTTCTTTGTTGCCTAAAACTAAAGAAGAGAAAGATGAGATGCCTCAAGTTCTATAATCTAGTGTTGTGGGTGGTTTTATGTATGTTATGGTTTGCACTCGTTCGAATATTTAATAGGCTGTTAGTGTTGTGAGTAGGTATATGACACATTCAGATAAAGCTCACTAGCAAGCCATAACATGGATTCTTCGATACATCTATGGTACCTCAGATGTGGGTTTGGTCTTTGATAAAGGTTGTGATATAGGACATTCAGTTGTTAGCTTAGTTGATTCTGACTATGCAGACGATCTCGACAAAAGTAGATTTTTGATAAGTTATGTTTTTACGCTTGGTGGTTCCGCAGTTAGTTGGAGGGCAATTTATAGGACATAGTTGCTTTGTGTACCACTGAAGCAAAATACATGGCAGCAGTGGAAGCAATAAAGGAAACTCTTTGGTTGAAGTGTTTGGTTACAGAACTTGCTGTCAAGCAGGAGGAAGCCTTCGTTATCTTTTGCTATAACCAAAGTGTGATCCAATTAACTAAGAACGCGATGTCTCATGAGATGACAAAACATATTCATATGAGGTATCACTTTGTGCGTGATGAGGTTGCAAAGGATACGGTTATGATGAAGAAAATACCTACGGTGGATAATTTGGCAGATACGTTAGCCAAACAAGTTCCTTTGACAAGTTAAAGCACTACTTGGACTTAATTGGCATTTTCTCCATTTGAGTTGCTTAAGCAGAGTTCGTGGCGTTTCATCCATTATTTCCTACACCGAGTATGCTCATATAGGCTTAGGGGTGTGCATTGTCAACTCCGCCATTTTGGGGGTGGCCTTGTGTGGTCATTTTTTTGTGGTGAAAGAGATAGGTTTTGTAGTGTTTGGCATAATATTCTTTCGAAGATTTGAAGTCAATGTGGAGATTTGTTGAGTTTTGACTTTCAAATTAGAGATAATGGTATTTTAGACCATGCACTTCTGTTTTAGGTTTTTTTTGAAGGGAGACTATAAAAGGAATATGTTTAATAACATATCTCCAACCCTAACCTCCATATTATTTCATGTTTTGTTTTTTCTTATCTTCTTGTTAGATCTTTAGATTTTGTGGCTCACTAAGTGGATTTTTGAGATTTTCGATTGTACTCTCGTACTCTTTGTTGAAGATAGTGAAACCCCTCTCTCCTTATGATTTTTTCCCGTTTCAAGTTCTCAACCTAAATCTTGTATGTCATGTGATTTCGATTTTCCTTTCATCCTTTGCTACATGTGCTTTGATTGGTGCATCTTTTGGCCTTTTTTCGCAACATATGAGTTCATTTTTCTTTATTACAAACATGCTAACCGGCTCCAACATACCAATGTTCAATCCCTATCTCTACCACCTCAAAGTACCTTTCATATTTTAATGAAGAATTCGGTCACCTCTTCCAATACTAGACAACTAAGCCATATTATGCACAGTTAAACAAGTCTTTCAAGTCTACATCAACATTTGAATGGCCTCACAATTTTGGTGGAGAACACCAAAAAAAAATTAAAAATTAATATCCTCCAATGTAGATCCATCGTCATCCATTGAAATCTCATTTGGCCGCTCCACCACAATTTCCATCAATACCCACACATTCTCATTTGCTAATTATTCACTCCTAGAATATCATTTACAAACCTAAATAGATATATTCAACTACCAAACATCCTTTACCTCCCTCACTTGAACCAACGTTTGTTTCCTAGGCCTTTGAAGATCCAAAGTGGTCACTGCAGTGTCTAGAAAAATTTAACGCAATTCTCCGAAATGGTACCAATTTGTATGACCTAAGCCTCATCATAATATCACTAGTTACAAGTGGATATTTCAAGTCAAGCAAAACTCAGATGGTAGTATAACTCAATACAAGACACAACTCATCACTAGGGGATTCTACTAATAGCTAGGACTTGACTATGATCATATTGTTAACAATCTATATGCAAATCAAGAAGAAGAGATGAAAAACACAAGAATTGACAAGGTTTAGCAATCTACCTACTCCTCGAGTGAGCCTCCTTGACCTTCTTTTTTATTTTTCTTTTCTTTATCTACTTCTGGTACATCAACACACACACACACACACACACACACACACACACACACACACACACGTGTGTGTGTGTGTGTATGTATGTATATACAAAGGAGATCCATTATTTTAGGCTTGATACAAGAATCCCCCTTATTTAGCCTTAAATACAGCAATCAACAGCTCATGCTAACACCCCCCTCAATTTGGCGAGTAGATATCTAGCATACCCAACTTGTCTAGTGAGCTGTAAAATGTCCTGCTTGAAACAGCCTTCGTCAAGATATCTACTAATTGATCTTCAAATTTCACGAATGGAAACTGAATCACCTTGGAATCTAAGTTTTGCTTAAGGAAGTGACGATTCACCTCAATATGTTTGGGGTGGTCGTGTTGGATAGGATTGTGAGAGATATCAATAGCTGCTTTGTTATCACAAAACAACTCCATTTCAAACACATGAGCAAAATCGAGTTCAGTCATCAATGTCCAAAGCCATAGGAGTTTGCACAATCCCTTGGTCATTTCTCTAAACTTTGCCTCCACACTTGAGAGAACTACTACTTTTTGTTTTTTGCTCTGTCAAATAACTAAATTCCCTCCCACGAGAGTAAAGTACCTCAAAGTTGATCTTCTGTCTAACACACTTCCAGCTCAATCTACGTTAGTAAAACCTTTGATCTTAAGATGCCCACTCTTCTAAAATTAAAGCCTTCTCCCCGCAACTTCCTTTAAATACCAAAGAATTCGTATTTCACCATCCATATGGTTTTCATTCGCAGCATGCACAAATTGACTTACAACACTCATTGCATAGGCAATATCAGGATATGTATGTGACAAATAAATTAGTTTGCCAACTAACCTTTGATATCTTTCTTTATTTGTAGGCACTTGATCAGAATACTCTCCAAGTTTGTGATTTTGAATAATCGGTGTGTCTATAGGTTTGCAATCTAGACCTCAACCAAAAAATCCAAAATGTACTTTCTGAGATAGAAAAAAACCTCCCTTTGATCTTGCTACTTCTATTCCTAAGAAGTATTTGAGTCCACCAAGATTTTTCATCTTGAACTTTGTTGAGAGCTTCTACTATAATTTCGATGTTTACTCTTGATCATCTCCTATGATAATCATATCATCTACATAAATAATCAACACAATTATGTTACCTCGACTTCACCTCAAGAACAAGGTGTGATCAAAATCAATCTGAACATATCCATACCTTTTTAGAGCCACACTGAACCGTCCAAATCAAGCTTGAGGAAACTGTTTCAATCCATACAATGATTGCTCCAACTTACAAACTAGTCACGGTTGTGAAGAAAGACTGTAACTTGATGGAATATCCATATGAATCTCCTCTTCAAGATCACCATGGAGAAATGCATTCTTGACATCAAATTGGTATAACGACCAATCTAAATTAGCTACAAGAGACAATAACACTCGTACAATATTTAGTTACACAGTAGGTGAAAATGTTTCTTCTTGAAAATCCACCCCATATGTCTATGTATATCCCTTTTCTACCAACCTTGCCTTATACCTTTCAATAGACCCATCTACTTTGTACTTGACCGAGAACACCCATTTGCATCCCACTATTTTCTTCCCTTCAGGCAGTTCAATTAGCTTCCAAGTATTGTTTTTTTGCAATGCCTCCATCTTTTCCTTCATAACTTGAACCCACTTATCTTTCAAGGCATCTCGTACTGCACCCGAATTATAAAATGATGATGCATTCAACGCGCTTAATGGTTCAAATAATTTGTCAATCAAAACATAGCTTATGATGGGATAGGCGGACTTCTTCTTCCCTCTACTGTCACACCCCGAACCTCGAGCATGCGCACATCCCTCGATGGTCGATCAAATTGCGACGTTCTCAGGACGCGTCGCTGATCCAAACGATTCATGCACATACGGAAGCGGAATAAACAATCTCCAGACAACAATCAACATGGGATAGAAAAGCAAGACAACCATATAAAACAAACCACACTTTTATAAACATCCAGGTCAGCCTACAAAGTTATATAAAAAAGGCAGGCCCCAATAAGGACTACCTAGCTAACCCTACCCCGGATCCTCCTACTTGGAATCCGTGTCCATTACAACACCGTCAGGAATGTCGATGTCTAGCTTCCTCAACTTCGGGCTCCTACTCATCCTCAGGCAACTGGTTTGCCTCGTTATTTGCGATAATATCGGCGTGCACGATAGGGTCGAGTACCTCCTCACCCTCGCCCTCAACGGCGAGTCCATCAAAACCATCCACAGAACCTTCCCGTTCCCTGTTAGGCCCGTGACGAAACCACGCCTTGAATCAATGAGGTACCCACTGAGGTAGGCCCTCATTGACCAAGATCGTGGTCACAACGAGCTCACGGGTCCAGGGATTTCCGGCGACAGGGAAGACGGTACTCTACTCGTTATACCCTCGTGGCTACCCAAAATGAACTGGTCGGACTTCCATTTAAGGACCTGTAAAAATGAAACCCACGACGGGGTGAGACGATGTCTCAGCGAGTTCACGCCCTAAACCCCGATTAGGAAGATAATGCACCTAGAGGCAGTCTAATCACACATCACAAAAGATTTACCTCACCTCAGTACCTCCTTGCACGTCAATACGACTCGTATAGCATTTATAAATGCAATAGATGCAATCAATAACTGGAACGCCTCACTTTCAAATCAATCAGTCACAAGAGTCCCGATTATAAGGCCAAATGGTTATGACATGTCCCATTCCATGCCACACAATTTTGTCCCATAATCAGGCACGTTTATATCTCACTCAAACAAGTGTTCCAATTAATTACGGCCCCACGGGCACGACCGACTCAACAGTCAGCGATCTTCCAGCATAACCGGGCATCGTCTCGCCCCATCGAGCACAGTAACGTCTACCTTCAAACGGCATTCCCAAAGGAGCATCAGCCCAGCCTCCACTGCGATCGACATCCATTGACGATGGGCATTCCATATAGGAGCATCGTCCGGCATAAAAGCTCATGACGGGTTCTCATATCGATCATGCACACACCCAATCCCGACCAATGACATCGTGCTTTGCACTCAAATGTCTCGATTTAAATAATGTGCTTGACCTATTTTCTTCACATTAAAAACACCTGGTAAAATAATCGTGTGTGGGTACACGGTCGACTTGAGTCATAAAATGCGGTATCCTTCCTTTTAAAAATCCCACTATTTGATATAGTACTTAAAAACGTTTTTGGCGTCAAAAACCGACACCCGGTATTTTTCTAATTAAATACCAAAAATCCATAATTTTGGAATAATAACTCAAAATCAACAATCATCATTCAATTGCACAATTTAACACTCAATTGCAAAAAAAAAATTACACCACGACAATCAGCATGAAATTCTGACGACCGGCTATCCCGATATAATTTTTAGAAATAAATAAATAATTAAATAAATTACAAACTGATTGAATAAATGCAAAATAATTAAATAAATCACTAATTAATCTACCTAGGCTAATCTAACCACCTAATTGACCTAATTAAATTATTCTAACCAACCTAGCTATATCTAATCTAATTAAACTACCTAATTGAACTAACTAACCACCTAATTAACCTATCTAATTAATATAATTAACTAAACAAGCTAAATAAATACACCAATCTCACTTTAGACTAATCTAAACCTCAACTAAGCATAATTAACCTCCTAAGTAAGGTTTAGCGAGTAAACTCACCGGATTAGCAAGCCGATGAGTTCACAGCGACGGTGACGTGGAGGCGAGCGAGACTCGGGCCTACGGTGAAACCCAACGAGGCTCGGAAGGGCTTGGAAATGGCCCACGAAGCTCACAGCCCAAGCTGTGAGTTTTGGTTCTATTTTGGGCTGGACCGAACGGCTACGGTGGATGGAATAGGTTGGACTGGCATAGAAGTGAACACGACGAAACTAGGCAGCGTCAAGGACAAGCCAAGGCGGCGGACAAGCGGTGGAGGTGGCTCGACGGAACGGCAGGGACGGCGGACTGGCGCGAGACGCGACGGACGCGCGGGACAGCACGCAAGGCTGGTAGATGGCTCACGGGCGACCGGTGGGCTCGGGCACGGCTTGGACGGGCGTGAGGCGGGTGACTAGCTCGCCTGTTGCTAGCTTGGCTGGTCTTCTCTACTAGTTCTCTGGTTCTACAACAGTTACAATGGAGAAGAATGGTTGAAGAAGAAGAGGAAGAAGTTGCTGCAGCTGGATAGGAGGGGGACAAGGCCTTCAATGCTCCCAAAAGATCTAAAACACTTGAGTGCTGCCCCCACCAGCTTCAGCCTCATCCAAAACCCATTTTCCCTCTCCAATCTTCTCTAACAAGCCACTCTTGGGGTCCAAATTTTGCAACCCCCCATGGCATACGAATTTCATATGTTCCTCTCCCAATTTCACACCAATCCCTCCAATTCAATCCCATTTGGTGCCCAAAAATACCAGCTAAGGTTCCCACGTCAAATTCCATAATTTTCCTCACCAATTGATCCATCTTGGATGCCAAAAATGCACTCAATTTGGTCCATCCGAATTCTTGAATCAATTTCGCCAAATCTTGATTTTTTGCCAAAAATTCAAAAAATCAAGAAGGATGAGTTGACGTTCCTAAAATAAATCGTGACATGCCAGAACTTTTGGTTCCTGAAATCGGGTTCAATTTCGTGGTTAATTTCAACCAGACGTGATTTTAGCGTGACCTAACATATTGGGTAGCTTTTGGGAATTTTTAGCGCAATTGACCCATGCTCGATTATTTTCGATTCACATTGTGCATCTCCGACTCATAGGTGACTCTCGGTTGTCGTAAAAATCTTGAGGTTGGAGCACATGGTATAGAATTGACAAAAAAAAAATCGGTTTAGTGCCGTTCGACGCGAATTTTGCAATTAGGTGGAATTACTCACACTTTAATTACATACCTCTGTCGAATCAACCTATCTCCGATCTCTAATTGATTTTAACAGTGCCTTATTGACCCTTGTAGATTAGCACGGTCGAGTAGTCGATTTCTGATCGAATTCTCAAGTCGGTCGTGTTTAGATTCCTTAATGGCTTCACCTGATAGACAAGTTATATCGTGAGTGGCCAATTCAGAGAAAAAGGTCATAGGCGCATCGATGAAAAATCCAATTCATTTAGTCAAAAGTAGGGTTGAAAATCAAGATGTCACATCTACTATCTAAAGAGTATCGATTCGAGGGTTTTCTTCAATTGTACCTAACAAATAATTTATATCCCACAAAAATATTAGAGTCATCATGTAAACTAATAGTAGGAGAAGTTACCGTAGGAATTTCCTCAGAAGTTAGGTCAAGCACTGAAGAAGATGGGGGAAGCTGTTCTAAAATAGCCGGCTGGTCATGTAAACTTGGCTCCTCGAGGACCTGACATTCCCTTGACGAAATTTGCTCTGAATTTTCTAAAACACTTTGCCCACATTCCAAGTTTTCTTGCTCAACATCCGTTGATAAATTCTAGCCTAGTTTGGCCCTAGCTGCAAGCGGCAATGCCGACACTCCACTGATTTGTACTCCTAGGGCGATAATACCATCACTAGTCTCCCACCAATTCTTCTTTTCCGTCTGTATTTTCCCTTGGAAAGAAGAAGTGGTGTCTCGAAAGAAAGATTCTGTCTCAAGGAATATCATATCTATTGAAACATATGTCTTCTTAGTAGTTGGATTATAGCACCGATACCCTTTCTAATATGAACTGTAGCCTAAAAACACACATTGCACAGCACATGGTTCAAAGTTTTGTGGGTTGTGTTTTGGGGATATGAATAAAGCCAATGTTGTCGAACACCTTAGGGGAAATAACAAGAACCGATGGTAAGTATAAATGAGAAGAGAGAGCCTCCCATGGTGTTTGAAATTCTAATGCCTTCGATGGCATTCAATTAAGAAGGTGAACTGCTATAACCACAGCATTATCCCAAAAACGGTGAGGAATATTATTTTCAAATAATAAAGACCGAGCTGTCTCAAGGATATGCCTGTTCTTCCTTTATGCTATCCCATTTTGTTGGGTTATTCCTAATCATGATGTTTCATGGAATAAGCCATGTTGTAGAAAATATTTTTTGAAATATTGATTAATGTACTCACCACAATTATCATTGCGAAGGATCTGGACCTTCCCACCAAATTGAGTATGCACCATTGTATGGAAAATTTAGAACACATTGGCAACTTCATTCTCAGTTTTCATCTTATATAACCATGTCATTCTAGTGCAATCATCAACAAAAAGGACGAACCCTCGGCTATCAAACGTAGAAGTAATGGGAGAAGAACCCCACACATCGGAATGAATCAAAGAGAAAATTGCACTTTCATTTAAACTGATAAGAAAAGGTACCTGGTGGCTTTTCGCCAAAATGCAAGTCTGACATTCAAATCCAAAAATAACTTAGGAAATAACTTCTTCATGTAACCAAACGACGAATGCCCTAATTGCTTATGCTAGAGCCATATATGTGTTTCTCGACTTGCAGATGACCCTTGGACTTGATTGATATTCCCAGAACTGAAGTCGTCCATGTAATTCAGCCCCCTTTTAGTATCATGCCCAATGATCTCCTTCGTGAGGATATCTTGGAATATGGAGAAATGCGGATACATTAGTAAAACACAATTTAATTCCTCTTTAACCTGCCCAACTAAAATTAGTTTCGTAGATAGTGATGGGATAGGGAGTGTATTTAGTAGTGAGAAGAAAGAGGAAATATTAACAACTCTAGCTCCACTCATTGGATATGACACTCCATTCGCCATGGAGACACTACGGCGTCGAGGTTTCGCAATACTAACAAAATCATCCACAGTAAAAGTCATGTGATCAGTAGCCCTTCAATCAATAACCCACTGATTATAATCATTCAGTAAAGAAGCAATCAAAGCAAAACCATTGTTACCTTCACCCTTTGTAGGCATCTTACTCTGTGGTTCGAGCTGTGGCACTAGTGACTATTGAGGCTCTCCCAAAACTAAGACGCTTTCTCTTTGCCATTGTTCACTTCTCCCTTTGCTTGCTTTTGAGCTTTGAGCTCCTTCCACCAATCAAGATATCCATGAAGCTTAAAGCTCATCTCTTAAGTGTGTTTGACATTCCCACAATGGGTGCAGCCACCAACTGGAGGGGTTTTCTATTTCAGGGTTATACTAGTTCGTCCACCTCCTAGTTTAACCATATGTAAAGTTGGCTTCTGAGCTTTTTTGAGACTACGCTTGCCTCCTCACAATAACATAGCCAAAGAATTATGGGTAGTGCTCCCACTGGTCAACATCATTGTTTATCGTATATCCTTCCTGCGAGCACGAGCATAGGCATGCTCAACTGTAGGGAATGACTGCATTTGTAGCACATCAGCTCATATCTTATCTAGGCGATCATCTAAACCATTTAGGAAAATGTACTCATGATCTTCTTGAGTAGTGAAAGTCAATCTCCATCCACAACATTTGAAGGTTGTTATAGTAAGCTTCAATAGGTCCTCTAACCTATCTCATCTGGGTCGCATGCCTCTTCGATCTACAACATACTTTAATTTCAAATGTTTCTAAGGTGAGGTGGTTGGTATAAAAGCCTATTCTTTTACCATGTGAAAACTGTCCAATGCAAGAAAAACGGTGACTTATTTGGCTTCTCTATTTTTTATAATATTTTTCCTTTAGAATATGAACATGCTTCCTTCATAAACGTTGTAGAGGACATCTATTTCTACAACATACTAAAATTTTAAAGTGTTTAATGAAGATTTGGATGTCGAAATGGGTTTTCTTCTACGGCCGCCGGGACTAGATTTTGGGTTGTCTTTGATGATTTGTTTCTCTTTATACAAAATGAACTAGGCTTGGATTCTTACATAAAAAGTGTTATTTAAAATCTTCTCTACAACAGTATTAAATTTTTATAATTTTTCAAATTCGTTTGATAAGATAATAACATTTATTTAGAAAATTGCTCAAAACTATTTTTCACATCGGAGGGAGAGGCCCACATGCCTAAGGAGTGGGCGGCCTAAGTGAGGGCTATCGATCCTCCAATCTCATCAAGTCATCATTGCAAGATCTTAGCATCAATTACACTTAAGTATGTGAATAGTGTGCAATCTTAAGGAAATGACTGAATTGTCCTCTTATTCAACTAAGGACAAAGGGGCAAGGTGGAAAATGGCACGTAAGGGAGCAACAATGAGCTTGGAAGAAGGTTGGGAAAAGACAACCTAGCCTAGTCTAAGCCTACCTATCCTATTTTCTAGTCTAGGCATGATGAGTTCACCCAATGAGCATTAAAGGGGACTTAGACAAGAAGTAAAGTAGGAAGTGATTCAAGCCCTTGATCTTAGATAGGAAATCTTAAGATGCAATCTTGGCCACTCAAATAGCCTAGGCTTGAGTAGTTCTCTCTCCCTTTCTTTCCCCCTTAGACCACACGGTAATTTTTTCTCTCTTCCCTCATTTTTTCACTTTCTCTCTCTCCCTATCATTTGGACGAATTTTCCTCATCCTCTTCCTCATTTCACACCCATTTCTCTCTCATTTTTCTCTCTAGACTCACCAATAATCGACCTCCACAACTGCCACCCTTATATCGCCCCTCTCACCGTCGTTCCTATCGCCGAGTCAGAGCTTTGGAGCTGAGGAAGTTGCTGTCCAGCCCCTCACAATAGCCATCTCTCTCCCTTTCTTGGCAATTTGGACACCGTCGGTTTAGGGGAGGCCATTCGTAGCCGAGCCACAACCATGCCACCGCCCGAGATGTTGTCCGACCCTCTTATGTGTGCTATGGAGGCATGACCAGCAGCCCATAGCCTCTGTCTAGCCTTGCCACTCCTCCCCCGACACTTTTTAAAGCTTGGAATTGAGTGTGAGTGGCTTTCTAGCCCTTGATTAGAGTTGTTGCATTTTAGAAGTAGTTTAGGGTGAAATTAAGGCTAAATGGTACTTTGTTGATGTGATAAGTGGATTTCAGGTGATAAGTGATCATTGGGTTTCGAATGGTTATCTCGATAGGTTATCAAATTTTGGACGATAGGTTATCGAGTTTTGGGTGATAGGTTATTGAGTTTTGTATGATAAGTTATCGAGGTTTGAGCGATATGTTATCGAGTTTTGGATGATAAGTTATCTAGATTTAGGCAATAGGTTATCGAGTTTCGGACAATAGGTTATCTTGTTTAGGACGATGGGTTATTGACTTTTATTGATAGGTTATCACTTCTTGGTTCGATAAGTTACGTGATAAGTTATTAGGTTATGACAAGGGAAATGTGATATGTTCTTATAATATGTCATAATAGAATGATAGACTATTATGTGGTGATATGTGTTTTATGAAGTGACGTCGTGATAAGGCATGTTATTGAAATACATTATGGTATTGTGGTACGTTATATAAATAGAAGATGAGTTATTGGATAAATTATGATGGTAATGTATTATATGTGTTCATTGGAAGTAGTCGCCATACATATGTTATGTTCATTGTCTATGGTTGGTGCGGGAGATCACCCCCAGCCTCCGAGATGAGATATAAGATGGTTCTTGGACGTGCAAGGAAGCACGTCAGGTCAAGTCTCTCTTTTGGAATCGGCGATATTGAGATGTATCATTCTTGAACCAAGTCCAATACTAGATCGATGATCATGTCACGACGGGTCGATCCTTTCTTAGTCTCGATGCAATACTGAGACGTATCGTTCCTGAGCCAAGTTTGGTATTAGGTTGATGATTATGTCACGTTGGATTGGTCCTTTCTAGGTCTTGGTGCAGTATTGAAGCATATCGTTTCCGATTCGAATTGGACTTGGTGCTCAACGTAACGGGTCAAGCCATGGATTCTTGTTTTGTGCTCGGCATATTTTATTACTTTCAATGGGTCATGAGACACACTCCGCTTGGCACGCCATTAAGGCATTTATACTGGACTAATGACAAAGATAACAATGGACTTGAGTAATGATGTGCTCATGTGATCACATAATGATCTTGATGCGTTTATGCAAGGTAATGGTTCCATCCTAATGCATTTTACATGAGACAATACCTGATTATGTTCGGATTCCCCCAAGTCAACGAGATGCCGTTCGCGGATGGATTTCGGAACGATGCTTCTCACAGGAATGCTGTCTTGATGCATTTACGCAGAATGATGCCATGCTAGATGGGGTGAGACGATGCCCGATTACACCGGATGACTACGAATCTTTGGGTTGGCCTTAGGCCCTGAGTGGCCATAATAATATGAAAGCATGGTCTCGAGGGTTGCATGGTAGTATGGGATGCCATGCAATTCTTGAGATGCTACGTGCGTAAAGTGCATGAGTGCATTAATGCATATTTTGAGAAGTGATGCTATAGTTGACGCACATGTAACCTAAGATAGATATATGAGCAGTTATGGATTATTACATTACATGAGTGCATGATTATAATACGTTGCTTATAAAAATTGTTTATGTAATTTGTTATGATGGCTTAAGAAGGTAAGATGATCATTCATGTTTATAGTTAGGGCAAAGCACAAGATGCTTTGCTATTAGCTACTATCGATAGATAACCTCATGTTTAGAACGTTTCCGAGATGAATGGCTTCCCTACGCAAGGTCTAGGGAGTTCACTCACTGAGTTTATTTCACTCCTCACTGTTTAAACTTTTTTAGGCCCTAATCATGACCGTCTGAGCCCGCGACAAAGTACTTTGAGATGGATGTGTATTAGACGAATAGGATCTACCACTTTGTGAGTTCGCCCTCATAGAACAAGGGTGCTAGGTTAACCCCAACCCCGATACTTGGACAAGTATGAAGGAATCCACTACATGACATGTAAATGGCTAAGCTTTTGATGTGAGGAAAGGTTATGTTTGATGGTAGAAGCATATATATAAAAGTGTGTTCAGATGTATGCCTTATACTATCACTATTGTTTGATAATGGTTGGGAGATGTTTATTTTGCTTCCGCTTGTGTATAATCAAAAGATAAAATGAATGGGTCAGTGATGCGTCCTAGGACATCGCAAGCAAATGACCTAAGTAAAAAATGATGGCGCGGATTGTCGCGAGCTCGGAGTGGGTCGGGGCATGACATATTTAGCCCATTATGAGTGAGTAGGAGATGATGGATTTTATGGCTATTGGGCTGCCCAAGTTGGGCTAACCCGGCCCGTACTCAAGGACCAACAACCCACAATTTAAGGAACATAACTGCCAAGGCAGTTATTTTGAGGGTTGCTTCTTTAAAAGAGAAAAGAACGTGTTTTTTTTTTATATGAGTGGAAGAATAGAATTGTTTGTTCTGAAAGGAAAGGAAGAAGAATGGAAAAGGTCTCTCTTCTAGTGAAGAAAATTGTTTTCACTCGATCTCTCTCGAGATACTGTAATAGGTGCTCTTAATTCGTGGAAAAACGAAGTACGTTCTTTAATATGATGTACCTCCAATCAGTGATACAAGGTCTTCTTGGGCTTGTTTTTGGATGCAGTTTTAGGTTATTCCCTAGTTCGAGTTTAGAAATTCGGAATCCGTTTCCCTTCATGAATTGTTTTGCCATCTCTGCCCAATTACACACTGATCTAGGTGGTAAATTAGTCTACTAGGTGAGAGCAGTCTTCCAAAAAAAAATGAAAAGGAAATAACCTAAGTGTTAAAAAATCATTTGTCTTTGCTTCTCTGCACTGGGCCATAAATCGATCGACATGTTCAATAGTCGATTGATTATCTTCTCTGGTAAAAACTTGGCTGTTTAACATTTCATATCCTGTGCTAATAGTTTAGCCAACAAAAAAAGTGAAATTAAAAGATGTCATATGCCTGTGGTCATTGTTATTAATGTACCTCTCTATCTCTCTGCTTTTCGGTTGGTGTGTTTCTGGTGGTCGGTCTTTGTCTAATATAAGACTTCTAACTACGTGCTTGTCACGAGATAGGCATTGATGTTCACGTTTCTTCATTATTTATTCTTGATAGGTACTGTCGGTCATGTTGTAGATGCACTTAAAACGCATAAAATAAAATGAATCTGTTCGTTTTCTATATAGGGGGGCGCAATTTAGGATAATTTCTCACACGGCAGTTCTTATAAGCATGGCAGGATCGTGTCCTTAGTACGCCAATTTATTGGAATGATCTTTACTCTTATTTCACATGCAGAATGATCGACTTATCCAGAATATGTGTTCATCTATAACAATATATCGTGTCATCTGATATTCGTGTTTTCATTCTGTTTTTCACTATATCTTCTTATGTCCTATTCATAGTTGTCGGTTACATTATTTGCTTGTCGAGGAAATGTTTGGTTAATTTTCCCTCTTTGCTTTTCATGGCCCTACACTAATAGCTATCCTGTCACGGAGTTGATACAAATTCTCTCCCCTGTAATAGTCTGAAATTTGGATAACTAGCACAAGTATGTAACAATTATCTTATTGTTTATCCAAAAAATGACCAATTTTTAGTTATTATCATCATGTGATGGAGACTTAATCAATGAGAGCAGAGTTTGGTTATATAAACATAATTATTAATAACTTGAAAAGAATTGATAACTCACCAATGAAGTCATTCACGACACACAACGTGAAGTTATTGACAAGAATTATGAAGTTGATTGACAACGTCATTGATATCGACACGAGGACAGCCACCATTTATTGCCGCTTTTTTAGGATTATTTTTAACTTCTTATAGATAAGTGCTACTCAATAATAGGGGATCACAGAGTAATTTCTTATTTACAATGTAATTTATCGTAATCACTAAGGAGTTATTGCTTTTCCAGTAACCTTTTATAACTCCCGGTTGTAAACATCGATCGTGGGCTTTAAATAGTCACATCGTACTCTTTTTAAACATCCCTTGGAACAAACAATGGAAACCTATTTTCTTTCGAATTTTGTACTTTAGATGTAGTTTTAAGATCTTTTGCTGTCAATTAAATCTCAGCAAAGCTTTCTTCATTGGTTAAATTCCATCGAAGTATATTTATCTTTATATTCAATTGATAGATTTCTTTGAAATCGTCACAGAACTCATCTCATCTTAGTAAAAACTGAAAAACAAACTTCAATGAAAGATATTTGGTTTTTCTATTTGGAATTGCCCATGTAATAAAAACCAAAGAACCGATTTCAATGAATGATAGTTGGTTGTCAATTAAATGCAGGCAAAACACGTACAGTCTAGAATAGAAGAAATACAATTATTATATAAGATATCTTTATGACCAGCAAATATCTCACCTGGTAAGTGATCCCTCAAGAAATCATCGGCGGCAATCCTTTTGGAACATATCTCTCTTTAAAGCCTTTTTTTTAACGATATAAAAGGTACACTCATCAGATTTTGCAACTCTTAAGAATATTCTATGGGTGAGCATGTATTGTTATAGTACTTATGATGTCAATTAAAAGACCCATGGAAGAAAAGAAGCCAGCCGTGTGAGACGATGTCATCACCAATTATTGTTAGGAATCATCTGGAAGAATCATATGCAATCCATCTTCGCGATATTGGTTTTATTGTTTACTCTCCCCACTCTCCCCCCCCCCCCTCTTTTTCTTTCTCTAGATACGGTAAATATGCAAAACCAACTTCTATAAGAAAAAATTGCAAAACCAACCTTGAATAGTTTTTAATCAAGCCGTTTTTCATAAAAGAGCCACATTGCTCTATCATTTTTAAAACGGTAGATTGAATAATTTATAGCAAGCATTGATGGTGGAACTTAAATCTTGCAATCAACTATGTATGTACACATGTCTCTCTCATTTGATTTTCATCATAAAGTTTCCTTTTAAATAGAAAAGATGACGCCCACGCGCTACAAAAGAATGGGTTTTGATTGCCACATAGGTCACAGCCATTTGGATGCCAAATAGGTTGCCACCTGGTGGCCTTGGAGTTACAGCCACCAATGCCGGTTGCCACCATGGCTAATGCCACCGGTGGGCGTGAGGAAGGGAGCTGCAAGGCCTAGATGTTGCCGTGCATGGCTCAAAACATGTCCACCGTCCACAGCGGACAATAAAATACGTTAGCAGAGCGACTAGAGATAAAAACTCCAGGCTGTTGGGGACGATGATGGTCGATTGTGCCGCTCGACAGAGAAAAAAGAATTTAGAATAGTTGGAAGACAGAGGAGGGTGGAAAGAGAAGGGTTGTCACAAATAGCCGTGGATCTTGCATGTGTCGTCTGAGTTTGCGATGGTCACACTAATTATCTCTGCCGAAGCTACTATGCTCTCTCTCTCTCTCTCTCTCTCTCTCTCTCTCTCAAATACCCATCTCGATAATCTGAGGTATTCTTTGAAGGGAAAGGTCAATATGATGCATCTACCAAACTAATCTGTTTCTATGAAATGAACAATATGAGTAAACAGAAGTGTTTTGACAAGGGAAAGAAGAGACATGTTGAATGTTCAACGAAGTTTCATAAGGAGCATAATGTTTATGAAATGATGTTGAAAACCCTAGTTGGACATGTTCAATTGGCACAACTTCTTTTTGTGGGGTTCATATTAACTTCGAAGATAGAAGTTTTGATTAGAATAGACCATGTAGATCAATGTGTTTGGGATGATAAACCACAACGTGTGTGGAATAAGGAATAGAGAAGAGACCTTAAATTATTTATATAGCATGTTCTAACGTGCCCATTCATTGTATGCGACTGTTAGAATATCAATTTAAACTAACCACCCAATCACATCATTACTAAATCGAGATGTGCCTACTTCATGAGAATCTCTACAAGAGTCGATAGAGGCTTCGAGGCAATTTCTCATCCTACAAAAATACGCCCCATACGATATATAATTAATAAAAGAAAAGGACTATAGAATATTCGCTATTTCTAGGGTTAGTGAGATTTAAATGATGTCAACTACTTTTACAACGAATTTGAACTCTGGCTATTAAATGACCAGCCCACCAGTACAACCCCCTCCCCCTTGGAATATAAACTGAAAATCCATCAGTTAATTAGTTGTTCCAATACAGCCAAAATAAGTACATTGATGCCGTAATGATCTGGTCTGACAAGGGCGAGAGTGATCATTGGGAATAGAGAGGGCCTGACAAAGTATAGCTCCAACTTTAGGATGGTATGGGGCAGGTGTGAACCGTATCCCACATCGCCTAGTGATGTGCCATACTAGGCTAGAATAACAAAACCTTGGGGGTTTTGGCTCAAAGTGTACAATATTGTTGGCAAGCGAGGACAGAGATCAGTCCTTACAATGATATAAGAGCCAATAAGCCAGTTGGAAATGTGAGGTTCAGGGACGAACCATGTGGAAGCTGGTGGGTCTTCAAAGATAGAAGTTTTGATTAGTACAGACCTTGTAGACCAATGTGTTTGGGATGATAAACCACAACGTGTGTGGAATAAGGAATGGCGAGGAGACCTTAAATTATTTACATAGTATGTTCTAACATGCCCATTCATTGTATGTGACTATTAGAATATTGGTTTAAACTAACTGCCTAATCACATCATTACTAAATCGACATGTGCCTACTTCATGAGAATCTCTACAAGAGTCTGATAGAGGCTTCAAGGGAATTTTTCATCCTATAAAAATACGCCCATACGATATATAATTAATAAAGGAAAAGGACTATAGAGTTTTCACTATTTCTAGGGTTAGTGAGATTTAAGTGATGTCAACTACTTTTATAACGAATTTGAACATGAAGTAGCTGGACAACGTACTGCAAAAAATATCGACCCTCATCTTTGGACAAAGAAGAACAGAAGACGGTTCCTCATGCCCTGTTGCAATACGACTTCAACCAGACTTTATAGGCTGTTAAATGACCAGCCCACCAGTACCCCCATGAAATTTAAACTGAAAGTGTATCAGTTAATTAGTTGTTCTCAATACAGCCAAAATAAGTACAAAGATGCCGTAATGACATGGTTCAACGAGGGCGGGAGTGATCGTCGATATTAGAGAGGGCCGGGACAAGGTACAGCTCTGACTCTAGGATGGCGTGGGGGTAGGTATGAACCGAATCCTACATCGCCTGGGTGTGGCGAGGTGATGTGTTATAGGAGTAGCACAAGTCTTAACTACCAACGAGGTCATTTCTAGGAGAAGAACAAAACTTTGTGGGCTTTGGCCTAAAGTGAACAATATCATTGGCAAGTGAGGCTAGAGATCAGCCTTTACAATGATACAAGAGCCAATAACCTAGTCGGAAATGTGAGGTTCAAGGACGAATCGCATGGAAGCTAGTGGTTTTGTAACAACCTGGTCCAATAAGGGCGGGAGTGATTGCTGGGGCTAGAAAAGGCTCAGACAAGGTGTGGCTTCAACTCTAGGAGGGCGTGGGGGTAGGAATAAACCAAATCCCACGGGGTGTGGTGAGGTGATGTGCTATATAAGAAGCAGCATCAATCTTATCTACTAACGAGGTCTAGTCTAGGTAAAGCCCACAAGAACAAAAACATACAGGCTCTAGCCCAAGCGAACAATGGCAAGTGGGGCCAGAGTCGGCCCTCATAGATGCTTTGCTCGATAATGTAGCAATTTATGCTTTGGGGGGAGGGGGGTTTCGAAATTCATGGAAAAATTGACCTCACAGGTTCAGAATTTGTCTGGAGTGTGCACTTTCGGTGAGGAAAATATTGGTGGTTAATGGAGGCAAAAAGAGTGTCCAATACATACCAACAGTGCCGATAATCACTTTGAGATAATATAAAACACATTTAATAGCACTCCAATGTGACTCTGTTGGTTGATGCATAAACTAAGAGATTCATTGATGATAAAAGCAATATTAGGCCTTATGAACACAAGATACTGAAGAGTACCAACAATTTTTCTATATTTAGTTGCATCTATATGAGGTGACACAACAGAAAGAGTGAGAGAGTTGCCGATAGCCATTAGGGTAATTGTGACGTCCCAAAATTTGCCCATGTTTCGAATATATGAAATAGTTATTTCATTGACGCGCTTATGGTTATTTTACTCTGAACTGATCACTCACGAGTTAACTAATCTATTAGGTGAGGCCGTAAAGGGTTATCAACGCAACAGACTAGAGAAATCGATCAGAAATCGACCACTCGACCATAATAATCGACAAGGGTCAATACTATACTAATATAAATCAATTAGCGAACGGATATAAGCCGATTCAATGGAAATACGTAGTCGAATTGCGGGTGGTTCCGCATGATTACGATATTCGCGTTGAATGGCAATAAACCGATTTTCTATTGATATTATATTCAGGATACTTAATTGAACCCTCGCGATTACATGACAACCGAGAGTCATTTACAATTCGAAGATGCACAAACATGGGTTAAAAATTATCGACCACGGGTCAAACGTGCAAAAACCCCTAAAAGCTACCCGATAGATTAAGTCGTACTAAAGTCACGTTCGATCAATTTTAACCACGAAATTTAATTCGATTTCGGGTATCGAACTTTCGAGCATGTCACAATTTAATTATTTGATGTCGTCTCATCTTTGTCGAATTTTAGACGAGCCCGAAATTTTTCGGGAAAAAGAATTTTCGGACAAGAAGAAAAGGAAAATGAAATTCGGATGAAGAGGCCAAAGTGGAGTTTTTAGAAATTAGAGTTAAAAGGATAATTGGGAGGGTAAAGATAGGTTTAGAAGACTGATGGTTTTATGTGATGGGTCTAAGTTGACCGGTCCGCCCATGTTGGGCCTAAAAGCCCGGCCCACAATATTAGGGCCCATGGATGAAGAGTACGTTTCTATTTTTGAGGGAACGTATATAAGGGATGAAAAGAGAGAGACGAAGACACCTTTTTTGCATTTTAACGTACGTACGTCCCTCTCCCTCTCTCTCTCTCCAAAAAGAAAAACAGTAAAGCACAAGGCGACGTTTTCTTCCCTTCAAGGCGAATTGGTGTCATCGGATCGAACGGGGGCCAAATTCTCTTCCTCTTATCGGCGTCGGTGTTTAATCCGTGGCTAACAAGGTACGCTCGATTCCGTGGTGTGCTTTAGGATCGGTGATACATGTGAATTTCCGGGCTTGTCTTCCGCATTCGTTTTAGGGGTTCGATTTAGTGTCGAATCCGATTTTGGGAATCCGACATTCCCAACATTGGTATCGAGCCCTAGTTCATGTTTTCCCGACCCCTTTTCATGTTTTTGATTGATTTTTCGCGGAAATATTCGGCCGAAACCTATCGGGCGAAAAATCCCGACACCCGAGCTTTGTTCATCCATTTTTTCAAGTTTCCGTAAGTCGAAATCAATTTTTGATGGCATAGAGTGAAAGACCTCGTCGAGACGAGTCCGTCGATGGGTCGACCGCCGCCGGGAGACGCCGCACGCACCCACACGCGCGGCAAGAAGCCGCTGCGCGTGGGCGCCACGCGCCTGAAGCGCTGGCTCGGCCGGCGCGTGCGCCACACGCACCGGTCGGCGAACCGGCACGTGCGCGCCGCCGGCCAGCGAACCGGCATGCGCCGGTCGGTGAACCGACGGGTGCCGACGTCACCGTGACATCACGGTAACCGCCGGGATGACGTCATCGCCGACAACCGTTGGACGGCCGGTCACCGGCCGGCGACCCGACCCGACGGCGACCCGACCCGCATGGAAGCCTGGGGGCATGCCACGCACGTGCCGGCCGACGGCGTCGCGTGACGTCATCCCGCGCACGCGCGCGGCACGTGCAGGTCGGTTCGTCCGACCCGGTCCGACCGGCAAGCCCGACGACCGGCGATCGTTGACCGTTGACCGTCGTTGACCGTCGACCGTTGACGACCGTTGACCGTTGACTTTAACCGTTGACTTTAAATTTTTTTTTTTTTTTTAAAAAAGGAGGAAGGAAAAAGAATGTGTTTCTTTTTCAATTATGTCGCTGTGGATTATATGTAATCCCTTTTTGTTCTACATTTGTTGCAGGAACAATGCCTCCCCGTAAGCCGCGCGCATCTGTGCGTACAATGTCAGATGAACAAAAGGAAAGGCTTTCAGGGTTAATAGCCGATTTGAATGGCTATCGATGGGAAAGTGACGACATAATTGATCATGTTGTAGAGGTCAATAAGAAAATTCAAGAAGTCATTTGGAACGGTTATCCCATGCCGATACTCGGATGGTGCGATTCTTCATGAACACTCTTCCACCGTAATGGCAAGGAGTGTTGAATCGCCTATGGGCGGTCAAAGGATTTACTAGATATAAGGAGCTAGTAATGGAATTTGTAGATGAATATCATCGGGTTGGAGCCACAAAGACCGCGTCCCAAGGAATGACTTCGATTAGGCGGGGGATGAACGTGCGTAGGAAAAATCCTAAGGGATATCCGTCATTTTTTCCGTGGCTGTCAAGAATGCCTGAAAATTTTACAGAGAAAAAGAAAAAGAAATTGAACCAAGTAGAAGCTTTCCCTGTTCGTACTATAATGCCTTGGTTTTAGATGTTTCGAGATATTTTTTTTTATTTAGTATGCTTTATGGACAATAAGTTGTTGTTGGTGTAGCAACTGATATGTTAGTTGTATCATGTGTGAAAGCATTGTTATTCTATTGGATGTTAGATATTATTTGCTTTCTATTATTGTTGACTGCTGTGGGTAGTTCATAGAAGTTTTTGTAACTTCATAGAATTTATTTTGCATAAGACAATTATATTAATAATAATTTTGAGTTAGGATTTTTTGGAGGATGATTGGAAACATAGTGACCTTTTGATTCTGAAACCTTACTTGAAATTGTTCATTGATATGATGGGTGCAGTGCAAAGTGGATGCATAAATGATAGGCATTAATTATTCGTGCATGTATGTCGATGTGTTCAGATTGATGCTTTCAAAGCAACAATTGTGAAATATTGAATATGAAGATTCAATATGTGCTGGAAAAGCAAGAAGCACTAGAAGCTCTTGACCATGTTATAGAAGATCTTGAGGATGCTTTGCGCCACCTTGAGCTAGTAGAGAACCGCCTAACGGCATTTGAGCCGAAAATAGATATTTGCAATGCTGGTTCTAGCCCAAAAGGGCTTTGAGCTCTAAGCGCAAGCGTATTGATTCGTTCAATATGTGGGATTGCAAAGGATCAAGTCCTTGTTGCAAGAAATCAAGAGTTAACCAACACAAGAGAGGAAAACGTCCTCAAGTGAAGAAAATGTCAAGGGTGAGGTGTTACAATTGTGACAAGAAGGGTCACTATGCTCACAATTGTTGTGAGCCGAAAAGGTAAACACCTCTTGTACATTTGAGAACTTTGCTTATGTGTCAAGTTCTGTATTATTGGCTGAATCCAATCCTTTGTGGACTGTAGATTCAGGAGAAACAGACCATGTAGCGAAGGATAGAGGATCCTTCGTGGAATTCCGACGAGTACCAACTGGAACTAAGTGGATCTATGTAGGAAATAACTCCGTAGCCGAGAGTTAAAGGAATTGGCACTGCCAATTGAACATGCGTGGTGGACGCACCCTATTCCTACATGATATTCTATATGCTCCGGAGATTCGTCGAAATTTTAGTGTCTGTTTTAGTGTTGGTTAAACTAGGTTTTAATATGAACTTCTATAATAGAGGTGTAGATTTGTATTTGGATACAAACTACTATGGTTGTGGTCACTTTCTGGATGGTTTATTGTATTAAATGTTGACTGTGGTGATGTCAATATTTGTTATTCCCTTGTTTCACGTCTTCTACTTCATATGATAATGATGTGATTATGTGGCATGCTAGACTTGGTCATATTGGCCAACAACGTATGAATAGACTGGCCAAAGAGGGCTTGTTATGCAACATTGAAAAAGTCGATTTGCCCATATGTGAGCATTGTCTTGTAGGAAAACGACAAGGAAACCATTTGGAAAAGGTAAAAGAGCTGAATTTCCTCTGCATTTAATCCATTTCGACGTACGTGGTGCAATGAATGTGAGAGGAAGGCATGGGGCTATTTATTTCATCACTTTTATAGATGATTATACTCAATTCGGATATGTCTATTTGATTTCTCATAAATCTGAAGCATTAAGTTGTTTCAAAAGGTTTATGAACTTGATAGGAAATCAATTAGACAAGAAAATAAAAGCATTGAGATCCGATCGAGGTCGAGCATATTTATCGATGAGTTCAGAAAATTATGTGATGAAAAAGGAATAGAAAGACAGTTTGTCTATTCCATATACTCCTCAACAAAATGGTGTTGCAGAGAGAAGAAACTAAACCCTACTGGAAATGGTTAGGTCCATAATGGCGCATGCTAACTTACCTATTACTTTTTGGAGTGATGCGTTGTTAACTGCTGCCTATATACTTGACCGGGTGCCTTCCAAATCAGTTACTTCCACTCCATATGAGTTATGGACATAGGGTAGTGCTGCCTATACTCATGAGTCCTCTCACAAGTTTGGGAAATTGGGTCCCAAAGGAAATATGAGTATTTTAATGAGATACTCCGAACACTCGAAAGGGTATGTGTTTATAGGTGAGCAGGAAATTGGGAGTATAACTGAATTTGAATCACGGGATGTCACATTCTTAGAGGATGAATTTCCTAAGAAGGGCGAAATAGGGGCAGATTACTCCCTATTTGTAATCTTGGATCAAGATAATGATATTAGAGGAGTTCGTCCAAGTGGGAGTAATATGAGAAGTGATGAATTGAATTCAACTCATTCTCAATTGCAACCACATGATGAGACAACGTTATCATTATCTAATCCTAGTGGGAGCATAATGGGGAATGATGTGCTAAGTGTACAATCTCCCATACGGCGAACAAGTCGCCAAAGTATTCCCCGTCGACGTTTTGACATTGAAGGGGAAACTTTTATGATTGCTCCGCAAGATGATGATGAGCCAAGAAATATTAATGAGGCTATGAATTGCCCTAGTAAGGAAAAAAATGGATTCATGCAATGGAAGAGGAAATGGAGTCAATGAAGTCAAACCAAGTTTAGGAACCGGTTGATCTTCCAAAAGGACGCAAAGCTATAGGGAACAAGTGGGTTCTCAAAATAAAGCAAAAGGCTGATGGCTCGATAGAAAAGCATAAGGCTCGCCTTGTGGCAAAGGGGTATAATCAACAGGAAGGAATTGATTATGAGGAAACATTTTCTCCTGTAATGAGATTTGCCTCGATTCGCATTATTCTGGCAATAGTGGTTAGGATCTTGAGTTACATCAAATAGATGTAAGACTGCTTTCCTCAATGGAGAATTAGAGGAAGAAATATATATGGAACAACCTGCTGGTTTCATAGTGAAAGGCCAAGAAGAAAAGGTATGTCGACTTTTGAGGTCGATATATGGCCTTAAGCAGTTGTCAAGACAATGGTATATACGTTTTCATAATGTCATAATGGCATATGATTTTACAATGATTGATGAGGATCATTGTGTATATATCAAAAGATCCAAAGATCAATTTGTGATCATATCATTATATGTTGATGATATACTAATTGCCGGAAGTAATATGGAGTTTGTTAATACTGTCAAGAGTTGGTTGTCTTCCAACTTTGAGATGAAGGATATGGGTGAAGCTGCATACATTCTTGGAGTTAAGATTTCAAGAGATCGTTATCTCTTTCGCAAGAAACATTTATAAATAAGGTTCTTGAACGATTTCGTATACAAGATTGTAAACCCATAGACACTCCTATTGCAAAAGGTGAAGGATTGAGCCATAGACTGTGTCCAATGACTCCACAAGAGAAGGAACAAATGAAACATATTCCTTATGCTAGTGCTGTTGGAAGCTTGATGTACGCTATGATGTGTACATAACCTGTCATATGTTTTGCAGTTGGAATGGTGAGTAGATACCAATCTAACCCAGGTCCAAAGACATTGGAAGGCCGTTAAGAGAATACTGAGGTATCTAAAGGGGACTGCTGATTATACGTTGAGTTATTAAGGAAAGGATCTGCGACTCTAAGGCTATTTCGATGCTTTGATTGGGGAGGAGATTTGGATGAAAGAAAATCTACCTCGGGTTTGTTTTCTTACCGAATAATGGCACCATATGTTGGAGCAAAGAAGAAACAAAAGTGTATAGCCTTGTCCACGATGGAAACGAGTTCGTGGTATTATCAGCAGCAATATAAGAATATGTTTGGCTTAAGAGATTATTGGATCATTTAGGTGTTATTGGAAGTGCTGCAGATTAATTGTTGGTTAACTGTGATAGCCAAGCAGCAAAAGCGTACACCAAAGATCCAAAATATCATGGCAAGACCAAACCTATAGATACCAAGTATAACTTTTGTCAAGGATATGATTGCACGAAAAGATGTGAACTTAGAGTACATACTACGCATAGAATTGTAGCAGATCCTATGACAAAGCCAATACCTAGAGATGTGTTTTGTGGCCATATGAAATCTCTAGGATTGCGTAGAGGCTGATGTACCTGAATATTGTAATTTCCTGAAGTGTTCACATTTGATGAATTTGTGTTTTTTCGTCATTAATGCTTATGAATCTTTATTTGATCTTTATGCATCTTAATGCTCAGTGCATTATTTTAAGTTGAGAAAGTATGTCGGACAGATATAAGATTAGCCCACTCACACGGGTAATCGCCTCTATTTCTTGTGTGGTTTAGAAGACTTTTGAGGCATGTAGATAGAATGTGATGATGAGTTTTTATAATATTTTCTTAAAAACTCTTTACTTTTTTCTTCTTTATGGTTTTCTCTCCCTTTCTCACGCAAGAACAGTACCCACCCCCCCCCTTCTGCCGATTCCTCCTTCCGCCCATTTCCCTCCTCTTCCTCACATCATCTTCAACTCATCTCCATTTTCCTTTCCTCTCCATCTCATTTCCCCTCTCCTCCAACTCCTTCATTGGTGCCGCACATCACCACCACCACACTACCGCCAACTCCACCCGCCACTCCATACTCACGCCGTCACCACCCAGCACCGCCACCAACCGCCAGCACCTCCACCACCTGCCAGCACCACCCGCCAGCATCACCACCACCACCTGGGCCCCCCCACCGTCACCGCCGTAAAGCCACCATCCGCCTGAGCACCCCGAGGCTGCCACCAAGCCGAGCCACCCTAAGTGGCCGAGAGCTTGAGAGACCGCCACTGCCACCGTCAAGCCTCCATTCAAGCCGCGGGTGTCACATTCTCGATGCCGTCGTGCCGCTGTCACTGCAAGCCCGCTGCCGTCGAAAACCCATGAGTTAATTTCCTAATCATGGATTCGGACATTAATTGCGTTTAGGGGTGGTTAGATTAGTAATAATGGTGATTAGTCTTAGTTAAGCTTAGTTTATTTTTAATTGTTATTAAGGATGGTTTAGGTTAAAGTTAATTACGATTAGTGTAAATAATTTCGATTAGTCTAATTAATTGTGTTTAGATTAATTAATTGAGTTTAGCTTTATTAATCGTAATTTATTTCATTAATCGCAAATTGCGTAATTAGTGACGGATTAGTCGTTAAGTAGAATTTTACGCTCGTTTTCTTGGATGAGATTATGCATAATTTTGATTGTTTGCACGTACGATATTATGTGATTGATTGCTCTATAGTAAATATCGATTGTTATTACAAAAGACGGTTTTATAGGCAATTAAATAGGAAAATGTGAGGTGTCGGGTTTGGACGACAAATTTTACATGCTAGATAAAACAATGGAGTTCTAAAATAGAATGGTACTAAGTTTGACGGGTTGACTCCGAATACGTGACCACGTACAATTATTTTACCGGGATTTTTAAATAAGAAAAATTGGTCAAGTTTATTATTTGAAAACAAAATATGGTGTTCTTGACCAAATAACGGCAATAGAAGTTGGTTTGATTGATGATGTGTTCGAATGGTCATTTAATTAAACCCGTCATCCAACGGGAGTTTGGGGACGACGCTCGATTTTATCGGATGCCCGGCGGGGTCCGGATGCCAAGTCATGGTTGAGGCCAAACCGAAACTCCTTTACAAAATGCTGTTTAGGCAGGAGTCCTAGACGATGCCGTCATCGACGGGGCGGGACAATGCCCAATCATGCAAGAAGACCGCCGACACTTGTGTTGGCCGTGGCCCGAGGGGTCGTAATAATTGGAACACGTGTGGCAACAATGCGCATGAAATTCTATTATGTGTTCTAATTGTTATTTATGCACGTCACACTATTATTACCGTGCGAGATGTGCTAATATACAGGGGTGTGCCGAGGCGAGGTGAGTTTATGTATGACGCGTGCTTAGGCTGCCTTTGAGGCGAATTCGCGTCCTAATCGAGAGGCTTAGGGATTTAACTCGCTGAGATTTATCTCACCCCGTCATTGTTAACCATTTTCAGGGCCGTAGCATGGAGATCTACTGAGTGCGGATGTGGTGGGCACGAGATGCGACACTTTTTGGCTAGCCCTACCGTTAGTGAAGTTTAGGTTAACCTTAATCCCTGAAGGTTTTTTAGAGGGTCAATAGGAAGTGGCCGTAGACAGGCTTGTAATTATTAAACTTCCCAGGGGTAACAGTTGATAAATAAATCGTTGTTTTTGGAAAATCATTGTTGTGTTTTATTATCCCTATTTTGTTGATTGACCGGGTGTTTAATTTAGTCGCTTCCGTATGCGTACATTTGAAAGATAAAGAGATTGGGTCGGCGACGCCTCCTGGGATGTCACATTTTTAATTGACTGCTAAGGGATGTTCGCATACTCGGGGTTCGGGGCGTGACAGTGATAGTATCCTTGGCTCCAATAATCATTGCTCAATCAAGAATATCTCTTATGTACTTTTATTGTGTGAGAAAGCGAGTAGACTTTATAACTCCCAAGAAATAAGCAACAATGCCATCATGTTTGTATTTAAAGAGCTAGGAATCTGATTTGGATTGGATGAACCCAAAATGAGATGACAAAGGAAGTAAGTATTTGATACGAAAAGTGAGGGGCTAAGTAGAGAGTGAGGAATTTGATTTGGTTTGGATGAATCCAAACGAGATGACAAAGGAATTGAATGATTGATACCATGAGTGAGGGGCTTGCCAAAGACTATAAATAGCCTTTTTCAATTGACATGTGTGATTAGGATATAATTGATCGACAAAATCTGATGATTGATGCATATAGATTTCCTCCACAAAAGTGTCATGTAAGAAGGCTTTTTTGACATTTAATTGTAGAAGGGACTAGCCAATTGATAATGCCAGACAAAGGACGACTCATATTGTGGCGAGTTTAACAAATGGCTAGATATATGTGTTAGAGTAAGCAATTGATTGCTGTATTTAAGACTAAATAAGGGGATTCTTGTATCAAGCCTTGAGAAAAGAAAAATAAAAAAGAGGGTATGGGAGGCTTACTTGAGGATGTAGGTGCACTGCCAAATCTCGCTAATTCTTGTGTTTTTCTCCTCTTCTTCTTGATTTGCATTTAGATTGTTGATGTGGTATTAGAGCAATAGATCTAGGGACCGTAATTGACTCGACCCAATCCAGAAATTGACCTAGATCCCAAACTGCCCCAAACATTAAGCCACTACCCATTGTGACTCGCCCACATTAGATCGTCGCCATCGTCACCGCTACATGCCATAGCCACATAATCCTTCTGCCGCCGCCGCTCCATCTAACGCAACACCCATTGTCGTTGCATCAACCCATTAACCTAGACTTGTTGTGTGACATCCCGAAATTTGCCCTTGTTTTGAATATATGAAATGGTTATTTCATCGACGTGCTTATGGTTATTTTACTCGAAACTGATCACTCACGAGTTAACTAATCTATTAGGTGAGGCCATAAAGGATTATAAACGCGACAGACTAGAGAATTCGATTAGAAACCGACCGCTCGACCATAATAATCGACAAAGGTCAATAACACACTATTATAAATTGATTAGCGAACGGATATAAGCCGATTCGATAGAAGTACATAGTCGAATTGCGGGTGGTTCCGCATGATTATGATATTCGCGTCGAACAGCAATAAACCGATTTTCTATCAATATTATTTTCACGATACGTAAGCGAACCATCGCGATTATATGACAACCGAGGGTCATCTACAATTCGGAGATGCATAAACGTGGGTTGAAAATTATCGACCACGGGTCAAACGCGCTAAAACCCCTAAAAGCTACCCAATAGAATAGGTCGTACTAAAGTCGCGTTCGATCGATTTTAACCACGAAATTCAATTCGGTTTCGGGAATCGAACGTTCGAACGTGTCACAATTTATTTATTGGATGTCGTCTCATCTTTCGTTGAATTTTCGACGAGTCTGAAATTTTGCAGAAAAATGATTTTCGGACAAAAAGAAAAAGGAAATGAAATTCGGATCGGGATGAAATTTTGAATTTTTCTACCTCAAAAAGGCTTTAATTTTGGGAAATTAGAGTTAATTTGTGATTGGGTGACCAAGGATGAGCATAGGAGACTTTTGAGGCATGTGTGATGAAATTTGAGATATTTTTCCAGAGTTGTGATTGGCCTTATTTCTGTCGCTCTCACGTTCAGTCCCCCCCTCTGCCCATTCCCTTCTTCTTCTTTTTCCTCACGTTCACTATTTCCCTCACGTTCTTCATCCCCTTCACTTTCTTTCTTCCATTCCCTTCTGCCGCCAGCCCCATTTCCTCTCCACCTTGATCTGTTTCTCCATTTCGTTTCATTTTGCTGCCGCTCCCACCTCACGCCACCACCTCACTCACCATCCATCTTCACTTCACGCCAGCTCCACGGTCAAACCGCCAACACTTCACGCCATCACCAGCAGCACCTCCATCGGCCAACACCACCCGCCCATTTCACTGCCCCACCACCACCACCGGAACTGCATCACCACCAGAACTCAACACCCCTCCAACGTCTAGCCGCCGCCAGTCACCCCCATCGACCACCAGCACCCCGCAGCCACCCCCCAACCCGAAGCTCCTAGGTGACCGAGAGTTTGTAGGGCTGCCGCCGTCACCATCGAGCCCCGTTCGATCCACGAGTGGCACGTCCTCGACGCCGTTCGCGTCGCCGTCACCACTAGCCCGCCACCGTCGAAAACCCGTGAGTTAACTTCCTAATCTTTGATTAGGCCATTAATTGCGGTTTGGGGTGGTTAGATTAGTGTTAATGGTAATTAGCTTTACTTAAGCTTAGTTTACTCTTAATTGAGATTAAGGGTAAGATTAGATTAAGCTTAATTATTATTAGTGTAAATAATTTGATTAGTCTAATTAAGTATTGTTGGATTAATTAATTGAGTTTAGTCTTATTAATTGTGGATTATTTACATTAATCGCAATTAGCGTCCAAATTAAATGCAAATTCGCTACATATTTCATCTACAGTTCCACTCAAGTTCTTATCCTCAACACTACAGGTTACATTCTCATTCCCAACTTCATCAACCGTTGCCATGGCATCTTCAGCTGCACCATTACCCTTTCACCTTAGACTAGAAATCATTACTATTTCCTTTCACTGAACAATTATGCAAGCCTGACCCACCACTATCTTCACTAATATTAAATAGGCTATGCTCTGCAGTAGATCCTTCTAGGGTTTCAACTCAAGGGGCGTTGAGCCATTGATGTTTTTAGGTCTTTCATCAGCAGAATTAGCTTTCCAAGCATCCTTTTTTTTTTTTTTAATTTGTCCTTTTTCCCCAGGGATTTGCGCACTCCTGCAGCTGATAAGAAAGAACAGGATTCCTGCAGCTGATAAGAAAGAACAGATAACGAAACCCATTACACAAAAGGCCAAAATTCCTATTCCAAGAACAAGATACATGTGAATCTTCCCCCGAATGATACCATTTCAGTTGCAAACTTTGACATCTAAGACTGTTGCTCAATTACATTATTAATGCTTGAGCCGCAAGGTTGGATGGGCATACTCACGAAGAACGCAGCCAAGTCCAAGTCCAATAGAAACCCTTTATGGAAACGGCGAGAGGGCTCCGGCTTCTTCCATATCTCTGACCTCTTTTTTATTATTTTTTCAATTCATTCGGTTGAAACTAGGCTGAAATTTGACCCACGCCCAACAAAAACAAGACAAGAACAAATAAAAAAAGAATAAAACGCTAGAAGACAAAAGACCTTCTGGCATGAACCGAACCTCCTAGAAGCAGCATGAGCTTACTTTCCAAGGAGGAAAACTCCTAGTTGCAGTTTTGCATCCATAAAGGCAAAGCCAGTACCTTTCCCACCCAAAAAAAAATGACAGAAAAAGACAATCTTGCCAAAAACACCAGCCCACCACTTTTGATAAGGTCAACTGCCAATTACAAACCCATTCACGACTCATCTACCCCCATAACTAAGCTACTTGCTCAAAAGGAAATTTGAAAGGGACGAAACGTGGGCCACACCAAATAAAGATGCATAATTCAAGAAACGAAAGCAAGCTAGGCATAAAAGGTTTCGCCAACTATGCCCAGCTGAAGCATTATTTCGCCATTTTTATCGAAACTTGCCACGAAAAGTTTCCCAGATCAGGTTGTGTTGTGATGGGTCATTCGATGGAGATGTAATTATCTCCTACATGATTGGTACAGATCATACAGGAAACCCATAACATGTCAAAAAAAAGAAGCGCTTTGGTTTCACTAGAATTTCTCGGTTCTAAACAGCCATGGGATACAGGAACCAGGAGAAAACTACAGCCGATGGCCATAACCAAGCACAAACATTCCAAAAGATCAAAGGATCATCAGATCATACAAATCTCAGATGGTCATTTTTCCTATCCTACCATTAGTAGGCATGTCGATGTCTGATTCCCCAATAGGCCACAGCCTCCACATCTTGCGAACCGTTTTCTTGCGCCGCTGTGTGCTGGGAACTCATCACCACAGCAAAAAAAAAAAAAAAACTAGATCTTACTTACATGCCTCTCACCCCAGTCAAGTCCATGCATGGCCCCCAATCATCAGGCGCTTCGCGCCCCAAATTGCTGTAGAACAGGAATAAACTTCTGTTGTGGCTTTATTATTTAAAGTATACTATGCCATACAGATGTACTTGATAAACAAAAACTTGCAGGAGATCAACTTGATCAAAAAGAAACTCGCAGCCACAGATCAATAGCATATAATACATAGCAGAAAAAACAAAAGGCTATTAACTAATGCCAAACGTAAATATATGCATCTGAAGAAACCCAAAAACAATGAATCAGTTAAGAATGATTATCCTGCACTTATAATCCTCTCATCAATACCAGTTTTTAATCCCAACTAGATGCAACAGAAACAATCATCATATTCTGATGCAACCCAGGCTCTCTCTATACATGACTTGAGATCAAAGGCATAGACATGATTTCAAATTACGGTTTTTTAAAGAGATCAAGATCCGCACCTTAATTCTGAAACTTTTGATGATTCTAGTCAGCAACCCATCCCCTGCCATTTGCCTGATTTTTTGTATTAGCACATGCCTCGAAATCTGTCCACCCAGGAAAATGATGACCATGCTTTTTAGATAATTTCAACATTAAAGGTAAGTACAAAACAAAGCTTGAAAGACGAGGACAAACTGATGACAATGCTGATGCGGCCCTTATTTGGTGGTCCTTATAATACTTGGAGATCAAACCGACGTCGAATGGACGTAAGATTTTCAAGAGTTCAGAGATCATGATCATGAATGGCAACCAAGGGGAAGTCGATTTCCATGACTTTTCCAGAGTTCCCAACAATCCTATTGCATATAAATTTTCACAAATTATCAAACCAATTGATAGAACAAACGAAGTCAAATGCACAAACATGGGTCAATGCAAAATCAGGAACAACAATGAGATTTGATTACCTCTCAAGCAACAAGGGGCTCTGGAGCTAACAACATATTTGTAAGTGTTCATGTGTGTGCTCCAAATAATGTATCTCCTCGGAGATAATAAGTCGTCAACACCAGAATCATACTGTTCTGAGCCAGGATAGACAAGCTCCGATTTCCCCAACATGACCTAGCAAAGCAACAGATGCCTTAGGCCGTCTTCATCTCTAGTGGCGGACTTTATGCTGCCAAAGCATTACAGAAAAAAACTATTGAAGGCCAATATCATCACATGCACAACATACTAACACGGAGTCCATATGCACAACTCCATTTTTAATTGATTCTCATGAAACCCCCGATGGGTGATGGCGGGAGATTTCTTGAGCTGCTGCTGGGCAGCACTAAACCACTCCCATGTTTTAATTCACACACAGTGGGCTAGTGTGTTATTTCTTAAGTTTCTAGGGTTTATCCTAAGCATAATCATCGGATGATGCCCTTCCTTTCTAATCGAAATTAGCGGAATTGAGAATGGATTATCACGGATAAATTCCCTATGTGGATTCCACTCACAATTCCTCCTACAAGTTTCCTAATGCGGCCGAAGGTTTGTTACCTCAGATTGTGCGCGTCAAAGAGTAGTGCTGAAGTGTTAAAAGCATGCACAGTAAGTTTAAATCAATCACCGCTTCTAGAAAACCTCATACATCCACATTCATCATTTCTCCGCCTACAAAATAAGGGAACACAAGCGCCTTCCCTTATAACTTCCGACCTATAAGAACATTTAACATGTGGTTAATGACTAACCTCGTTTTCCTCGCAACTTTGACATGCGCTACCATTAAGACCGTTTTCCTCTTATGTTTAATCATTTGCTTGGAATTATCTTACCAGTAGAGCTGGGAAATAAAGAAGAACCAGCAAACTCACCACATGCACCCATGCTGGCCCATTCATGAAGAACCATTGAGGGAGCAATGATCTTCCATTTCTGAGAAACCCTCTTTATTTCCCCAGTTTACATAGGGATACGACAAGAAGCACTTGCTCTTCTTGCTCGCTCTGGACTCAAGTCCCTTCTCGCTATTTAGTTGCTATTTCCTCCCGCCTCTTCTTCCGATAGAGGATGAGCAGTTTTCCAGCACTAACATCTTCAACTGTACCACTGTCATGTTCCTGGGCAGAACCCCAAGCCTCACGCTTCTTTTTCATTCTTAACGCATCTTTGCCTGATAAAAATTTACCCTTTTTTAAGTCCTCAGTGTTTGTCATTTGACGGAGAAGTTGCATAGGCAGATAATGAATTCATCACGACTGTAAGTTCGAGCATGCTAGGCACAGGAGTAGAAATGGTGCATTTTAAGTGACGGAGAAAGTTCTCAGCTTCAAATGAACTGCCCAAAACTTCACTGAGGTCCTCCAAACCAGAGGCCTTTGCCCCTATTTCAGGCTTCGCATCCCCATTTCATGCCCTGGTAGAAAGGATGCGCACAAGAGCTTCAGCCTCATGGGTGCCAAATTCATCCGCAGCCTCCTTTGGGACAGCATTCACGGAGCTTCTGTATTTTTTTTTTTTTTCCTTGTCGCAGCATCGGCTCAAAGTCACGATGAAAAGACTTCAAGTAAGACCAGAGGCACCAAGAAACATGACTAATTCCGAAGTACCCAACAAGTAGGCACTCCCTTTCGTCGATTTCCAATGTTTCGATACCATATTTCGGCGCATCTGAAGGATGAAGAATCTTTCCTGGACACCATGTTTGACTTCTAGTCTTCACCCATACAACAAAGCCTACAGCAAAGCCGACACTTTCCTTATTATTTGCTATCCCATCCATCACCTGATACGGCATTCTTTCCCGCTCTTCTTTGATGCCCAGCTGATGGCCAACCTTCAAAATGATGCTCCCGAATCGCTCCACTTGCGTGTCCAGAAAAATTCCCCAAAAAGCGAAATACCGGTAATGTCTCCAATCAGATCATGTGCTTCATCAACTTCCATTCCTCCACTAGGATAACCGCATGATTACCAAGCTCCTCGCTCCTATTTCCACTTGAGACCTCAACATTCGCCAAAATTTCCTTCGTCTTGCCACCAGCGTCGCAATTTTCTAGATTGCCAACCATCGCACCTTCAACGAATTCCGGAACTTAACCCTGCATCTTCCTGCTGGTCCTACAACGCTCACAGCAACATCAGTGCCGCCCACAATCTCAATATTTCAACCGGCCCCTTCAACTGGAACCTCCCGATTAAATGCAAATTCGCTACATATTTCATCTACAGTCCGCTCAAGTTCTTGTCCTCGACACTACAGGTTACATTCTCATTCCCAACTTCATCATCCGTTGCCACAGCATCAACAGCTGCACCATTACCCTTTAACCTCAGACTAGAAATCATTACTATCTTCTTTCAGAGAACAATTATGCAAGCCTGACACACCACCATCTTCATTAATACTAAACAGGTTATGCTCTGTAGTGGATCCTCCTAGGGTTCCAACTCAAGGGGCGTTGAGCCACTGTCATTTTTAGGGCTTTCATCAGAACAATTAGCTTTCCAAACATCTTTTTTTTATTTTATTTGTCCTCTTCTCCCCCAGGGATTTGTGCACTCCTACAGCTGATAAGAAAGAACAGGACTCTGAAGGGAACGAAACACATTATAGAAAAGGCCAGAGTTCCGATTCCAAGAACAAGATACATGTGAATCTTTCCCTGAATGATACCATTTCAGTTGCAAACTTTGACATCTAAGACTGTCGCTCAATTACATTATTAATCCTTGAGCGACAAGGTTGGACGGGCATATTCACGAAGAACGCAGCCAAGTCCAAGTCCGATAGAAACCCTTTATGGAAACGGCGAGAGAGGCTCGTGCTTCTCCCATATCTCTGACCTCCTCTTTCTTTTCTTAATTCAATCGACCCACGCCCACCAAAAACAAGACACGAAAATATTAAAAAGAATAAAACGTTAGAAGACAAAAGACCTTCTGGCATGAACCGAACCTCCAAGAGGCAGCATCAGCTTGCTTTCCAAGGAGGAAAACTTCTAGTTGCAGTTTTGCATCTACAAAGGCAAAGCCAGCACGTTTCCCACACTCCAAAAAAAGACAAAAATAAAAAAGAGGACAATCTTGCCAGAAAACTAGCCCACCTCTTTGAGAAGGTCAACTACTAATTACAAACATATTCACATGACTCATCTACCTCCATAACTAAGCTACTTGCCCAAAAGGGAAATCTGAAATGAACAAACCAACGATGGACCACACCGAATAAAGATGCATAATTCAAGAAACGAAAGCTGGCTAGCCATAAAAGGTTTCGCCAACCATGCCTAGCTGAAGCATCATTTCGCCAGTTTTATCAAGACTTGCTACAAAAGTTTCAGGATGTAGTTGTTTCGTGACAGGTCATTCGAATGGAAATGTAATTGTTGCGGATCATACAGGATTCCCATAACATGTCAAAAAATGAAGCGCTTTGGTTTCACTGGAATTTCTCGGTTCTCCATTGAATACAAAACAGCCATGGGATACAGGAACCAGGAGAGAACTACAGCCGATGGCCATAACCAAGCGCAAACATTCCAAAACATCAAAAGATCAGATATACAAATCTCAGAACAAGTCATTTTTCCTATCCTACTACTAGTAGCCATGTCAATGTCTGATATCCGCCGCCTCCATATCTTGTCAACCATTCTCGCGCCGCTGTGCGCTCACTGTGAACTCATCGCCGCAAAAAGCAGATCTTACTTACACGCCTTGCACCCCAATCAAGTCCACGCGTGGTCCCATGCATCATCAAGCCGCTTCACGCCCCAAATTGCTGTAGAACGGGAATAAATTATACAGTTCTGTCGTGGCTTTATATATTAAAGTATCCTATGCTATACAGATGTAATTGATAAATAAAAACTTTTAGGAGATCTACTTGATCAAAAGGAAACTTGCAGGCGAAGATCGATAGCATATTATACACAGCGGAAAAAATCAAAGACAATAACCTAATGCCATACGAAAAAAGAACAATGAATCAGTAAAAAATGATTATCCTGCACTTATAATCCTCGGGTCAATACCGGTTTTTAATCCCAACACGATGCAACAGAAACAATCATCATATTCCGATGCAACCCAGGCGCTCTCTATCCATGACTTGAGATCAAAGACAGAGACATGATTTTGAGTTATGGTTTTTTATAGGAGATCAAGATCCACACCTTAATTCTGAAACTTTTGATGATTCTAGTCAGCAACCCATCCCCTGCTATTTGCCTGACTTTCTGTATCAGCACATGCCTCGAAATCTTTCCACCCTGGAAAATGATGATCATGCTTTAAGATAATTTCACATTAAAGGTAAGCACATAACAAAGCTTGACAGAAAAGAACTAAGTGATGACAATGCTGATGCGGCCCTTACTTTGTGGTCCTTAAAATACTTGGAGATCAAACTGACGTCAGATGGACGTAAGATTTTAGAGAGTTCCGAGATCAAAATCGGAAACGGCATCCATGGAGAAGTTGGTTTCCGTGACTTTTCTGGAGTTCTCAACAGACCTATTGCATATAGATTTTCACAAATTATCAGACCAATTGATAGAACAAACAAAGTCAAACGCAAAAACACGGGTCAACGCAAAATCAAGAACGAGAAACAAAATTTGATTACCTCTCAAGCAACAAGGGGCTCTAAAGCTGACAACATACTCCGGCAACACGTGAGTGTTCATGTGGGTGCTCCAAACAATGTATCTCCTCGGAGATGATAAGTCATCAACACCCGAATCGTACTGTTCCAAACTCGGATGAGATTGTTCTGAGCCAAGACTAACAAGCTCCGATTTCCCCAATATGACCCGGCAAAGCAACAGATGCCTTAAGCCATCTTCATCTCTAGGGGCAGACTTAACACTGCAAAGGCATTACAGAAAAAAACCTTTTAGAGGCCAATATCATCACATGCACAATATATCAACACTGAGTCTGACAAAAACATGCTTGCGAAACATACTCATTCTACTAGAATTAACCGATCACAGCTTGAAGAGAAACACAATATCACGCTAAATCAACGCATCTTCGTGATCATACTGCCTTCCAAACATTATCTCTCAATTACTTGTGCAATTAACAGTGGTGGATAGAAAGCTGCCAATATCACCACATGCACAACATACTAAAACAGAGTCCAAAAGAAGTATGCCCTGTTCTATTAGATATAAGCAATCTGAGCTTAAAAGGCGACATATTAACGCGCTAAATTTACATATCTTCATGTTCATACCGCTTTCCAGACAGTATCTCTCGATTATTTACGCGATCAAAGGGGAATAGAGAGGAATTCCGGGTACCTTTCGAGCGGATGGTTATCAGGAGCAAAATAAACTCCACAGCCATACATCCATTGTTGCTCTCAGGCTTCCCACTGTAGCCAAGTCCATAGGACAAGATCTTCGACACCTCCTCCTTCGAGGTCGCGTACCACGCGTACCTCACGTTGGCGGTGTCGCCGCCGCCTTTCTTCTGCACCGCCTCCGAGTACACCTGAAACGCCTGGGCCCGCGCCTTCGCCGCGACGCTGGAGTAGCGGTTCTGGTGGATCCCCACCACGGTGACCTGCGCCGCGAGCGCGCCGAGCCGCGAGACGAACCTGTCCTTGATGAGGCCGTGGACCCTGTCTCCCTCGCCGAGTTCCGTCAGCCCGCATTCGACGAACGGCGACAGAGCGGCGCCGGGCGGCTGATCGGAGGAGACGACGCTCTCGCAGTCGGAGAGGGACGAATCCGAATCCTGATCGTCCATCGAATCGTTCTGGTCAGGACGGTTGAGGTCGATCGCCGGGTGGTTATCTTCGGGCGCGACTGCATCATCAGGAGTGGCGGCGCGCACAGTCGGCGACCGACATTGATCCGCGTAATCCGCCATCTTCTTTTGACCGAAAGCTGGAACGTCCGCAGAAACCGCCTTAACAAAAGCAACGACGAATCGACTCACAAAATAGTTCCACAAAACTGCTGAAAAACAACAATAAAAAGAATAAAAAGAAAGAAAAAAACACGGCAAACTTGGCACGGGGCTGAAGAGAAGATCGAGAAAGGTGGCGGATTTGCAGGACAGAGCCTCGCGAACCGCCAACCCATATGCACCAAAACGAGAGAGATTCTCGAGGCTCGGTGGTCGTCGAATGCAGCGAACGAGACGGAAAACAGAGAGAGAGAGAGAGAGAGCCACCGACCCAGAACGAAAAAGTTGACGAACTAGTACTCAGCAAGACAAAGCATGCATCTTTACAAAGCTTTACAGAGCACCTTCAGGAGATGGAAGGGATCCCGTTGGCTCCAAGAAAGGACTCCCCTCAAAGCAACAAGAAGAAGAACGAAGAAGAAGAAGAAGGAACGCACCTTACCCGAGTTCGGGAAACAAACCCTCAGGAGGACACAGAGAAGCACCCACGACAAGGAAACGAGACAGAAACAGAGGTGGGTCGGCGTCGGCCGCCGCGCAGAACCGCGGCGCGGCGAGGTTGAATGACACGGTTAGAGATAGAGAGAGAGAGAGAGTAGTGAGGTCGGTTCTTGGTGGAAGGATGAAGGAGGAGAAGGAGGAGAGCGGATTGTAGGCTTGGGAGGGAGGGGGAGGAGTTTTAACGAAGGAAAAACCAGCGGAAACCGCCTTGCCCTGCCTTCGCCGTCACGCGCGCACACGTAATTATACGTGACGGAGTAACGCTTCCTCTGTTTTTTCAACCTTCCTTTGGCGGTGTAATGGGAAAGCCGCTGCGGTTTTTCTTTCTGCCGCTCGTTTCAGGGAGATGTAAAATTAAAATAAGAAATTACTAGAAATAAAATCTAGTTTTTGGACAAAACAGTTATAATAATTATATAATAATCTCTTTTAATGCTAGGAATTCCATGCTCATACTCATCTTTATTAGATATAATTAACGAAACACTCCGAGAGCATCAGCTAGCGAGATTTGATTAATAATCAGTATATATCCATGGAAGAAAGGCGACGGGTAAGATGATTGTAATAATCTATTTGAATGCTAGGAATTCCGTGCTCACACTTGCTGAACAACTTGATATCAAAAAATTTACATTTTAAAAGTATCATCTTGTTTGTGTGATACAACGATGGGGATATTGAGTATGAAAATATTCTTTTATTAGATATGATTGACGAAATATCCTGAAAGCATTAGTTAAGGAGATCCCGTTTCGCCTTGTGGGTAATTAGAGTGACACAGAGCAAAAAAATTCCGTTTTGAGGTTGTGGATAATTAGCGCACTAAAGTCAAAAAAATTCAACATATGTTAAGTAAATAAGCATGCCTTGAAGCACGGGGATTAGATGATGAATGCTCATTCTTGAGGTGAAGCGGCCTCTTGAGGTTCGTTCCTTCCTAAACAGAAATTCTATCGGCGGGTGCCGGAGCAACCCGAGCGAAGAATTTCCGTTTCGGGTTATGGATAATTAGTGCACTAAAATGGAGAAAAATCTGCAGATTAAGGACGCCTTAATTGAGATTGTCCATTAGACCCCCGGAAAAAAATCTAAGGTTATCCAGAACGAGCGACCACAGGAACGAGCCACGGAGTTCTGGGTCGTGTCAAACGACAAGACTACTCCCTTCACTGACTGACCCAACAACGTCAAAAAAAGATGAAGAGAAAAAGACTGGCAGCCGCCTGTTTCTCGACCACTGTTTTTGGTTCTTGTGCTGTGGAAAATAATCATCAATTCTCCAGAACGAGAGGATAAGGACAAGGACAAGGACAAAGGTCTTTTCTCAAAATTTTCCCTCTTTTTTTCGGCATTTTTTGTTATTCATTGGTAAAATCATCAAATTAAAGGTCCAACTTCAATACCCCTTTAAACAAATTCTGCGTCAAAAAATTATAATGAAATCGCTAAAAGAGATTGGAAGGCCCAGATCAGCGGTCGCTGGACGGATGAGATTGAGACAAAGATTGACCGCATTTCATTTATTTTACACATTTATCTACAATTAATATCACGAAATATCTCATTTTACTCCAAATTAATTATTTACCACGAACGTCTTAATTTGGTACACAAATAATACATTTACCTAAATTAATTTTTTAATAAATTTATATATTTATCGTTTCCGTTAAATTAAATTAGTATCATAAAAATCACAAAATAGTATACATGTGGTAAGCAAAAGGTAAAATTCCAAATTAAGACATTCGATAGATTTGTCACATGTCATCTAACTTAATAATTTGACAATAAAATTTAACAAAAAATAACGAATGATAAATTTATATAAATGTACCAATTTGATATTTTTTTGTTCGGAGTAAATTTGTTATTGGTACATCAGTCTAGAATTTTTTGTAGTATTAGCATTTCATTTATTTTACTTATTTATTAATACGTGCTGGGGTGATTTTTTGGGGTGCGTTGAGCATGTGGGTCGGCAGGCACTAATTCTCGGAATATGCGCCAGTAAAATTATTTCTTCTTCCGATACGATGCGTTCACGCAATATCCAATTAATAATATTCGATTTGGCAAATATTCCTTTTCGATTTATCAATAATTGAGGACAATGAATATACCGGTTCCGCTTTGGACTCACGTATTGCGTGCGTATATATGCTATGCCTCCGCCGTTTGATTTGGCAAGGCAAAGCAAAGCAAACGTCAAGATGGCATCTCTATCTTTTTACCCTCCTATTTAAGAATTCTGTCCACAAAGAGAAAATTGAACTTGTCCTCTTCTTAGCTAGCAAGAAAAATCGAATTTCTTTTAATGGAAGGACAATAAATTTGCTCCTTCAAACCTCTGGCTCTAAGAAAGATGAGGCTTTTAGCACAAGGAAAGTCTTGGCGCAGCTCGGGCTAAGTCGAAACGGCTCGGTCATCCTTGATTGCAATATTAAGTTAAGTAAGGAGTAAAGGGGAATAAGAGATTTCACGATCCTTCGAGAGTGATCCTTTCTCAAAATCCAATCATATCTCTCACTAATTCATTATTATCTTAGAATCGTGCCTTACAATGCGCACCGGATAATTTAGGTATGAAAGGACTTAATTGCGAATTATTGCCTATGATTTATTCCGACATAACTCGAGCTGAGTCAGAATGGCTCTATTATCTTCGATTGCGACGGTAGGTTAGTGCGATGGCGGATTAAAAGAAATCTCGAACCTCCATAAAGTGAATGATCCTCTCCTAAGTCCAATCATCATTAATTTATTATTGTCTCAAGGTCGCAACTAATCTATGGAGCAGACATCATGCCTTGCTTATGCGAGCTAGATAATTTAGGTATTGAGAGGATTTAATTGCACTAAATTGAATTAATGCCCATGAGTTGGTACTTTTTCTCTTTTAAGGAAAGCTTTAACATGCAATGTTGGTAGATTTTTATTTTTTTTACATGTATCTTTGAGTCCATGCGTGTGATTAATGCATTTAAAGCACTGACAAATTAAATAGTTTAAAAGAATAAAAGAACGGGGAAGATGATAATCCAAGCCATCTCGGGCAACAATTAAACGTCAAGGCTTGAGGAACGAACGTGTGAGCGGTAAATGGAAAGCAAAAAAAAAAAAAAAAAAAAAAAGCTTATGAAATTTTCCAAAATAAAATAAAAAGGATTAAATCCACTCTGAAATGAGGATAAATTATTTAAAAAATCACAAACTCTTTGCACTTTTTATCAATTCAATTTTTTTTAAAACTTTTTCACGTTTTACTAGTTAAGTCAATCCGGCTAATTTTAATTAAAAATCATTGACGTGAACACGGATATCTTATGTGGCACGAACATCACTGATGTAGATAATTTTTTATAATATTATTTACTTCTTTTTATTTCTTTTCCTTTTCTTTTATTTCACCGTTTTCTCTTCTCTTTTTCTCTTTTTTTTCTTTTTCCCTTATTCCCTCCGTTGACCACCGTTGGACCTTGTCAATGGTTGGCGGAGGTCATTGGCCTCAAGCAAGGGCCACCCTCGCCACCTTGGGCTAAGGATGCCCTGGCCTCGACTGGCAAGGGCCACCTTTGCCAAGGAAGTTTAATGTGATTCTCTATGAAGATGCAATCTCAAAAGATTTGATTTCTCCTATTTGACATGCAAATGACATATGTAAATAAGCATGCAACCTAGACAACCTAAATGTGCTTTAAAATACCCATGCATGGGAAATTCTAATTCGTCTAACAAGACAATTATCATATGCGAATGTGATGCGAAAATCAGCACCATGGCTTTCAATCTAAATGGTTCCTCCGATGATATGCAAACGCCATTTGAAAATATATTACCATATAACCTTGTAGCAAAGGGAAGTTTTACCTTTTAATGTGAATATGTTATATGCACATGAAATACAAATCTAAAATACGATTAGTTTCCATAACATAATGTCACAAAGTATTGGCCATGGCGATGCCGAAGCTGTGCAACGACGGACGACAATGCTGCAATGATGAGATGCACGGCACAATTAGCCCGATGACGGATCGGTTTGATTCGGCCAGGCGGCGAGGGTGGCGAGGATAGCGAGCCTATTTCACAATAGTGAACCGAACAGCGAGCATTGGCATTGAGGTTATGGGTCTGGTTTTAACGGCATCTCGACCGGCGCTTCGAAAACAGCAAGAAGAATAGGGACTTGATGAGCCGGAGTGGTTAGGACAAACCCAAGGCGCCGTGGCATGGCCTGACTTCAGATGCTGCGGTTGGCTGCTTTGGCAAAGGTCGAGGCAACCGGCGTCTCGGTTGTAAGGCGATCCGGCGCGGCGAAGGCAACCATGGCAATGGCCTAGTGGTTAGGTATAGTAGCTCAGCGACCACACGTTATCAGATGTGGCGGCCAGCATGGCACGGATGAGGGCAACAGCAAATGAAAATGTTTAATGAATAAAATACTATTTTTTCATGAGTGTTGGTTTGGCTCCTAAAAGTGAAACGATGCTTCCGGTTCCCACTGTTCCCACTTCCAAGAAGGAATTTGGGGGCTTTAGTTTACTGTTTCCAAGGAAATAGGAGCATCAAATTGAACGATAATATATCCAGATGGAAATATAGGATTTGTCTTGAGTTTTGAATTTATTTAGATAATATTGAGCTTTGAATTTATTTAGATAATAAGATCTCCGGATGGAAACATGCAGAAAATTGGTGGCCGGTTTCAATGGACTAGACTGGAAACTGAACCAGTCCCCTAAAAATAAGTTCCCACATTTCTTTTAAACTACATGAAAGTCAACTTTGGACAAAATATTTTTGATGTTAACAAGCGAAATAAGAATAAAACATGGGAGAGATTTAAGTGCGGTCCGAGCAGCAGCATCTCAAGAATATCTCCCTCCATCACCCATATGCGGACCTCAAAAGGAAGAATCTCCAATCGATGAAAAGTAAAAACCTTGACACATTATCCAGTTCCCCCCCAAAAAAAAAAAAAAAAAGAAAGATCTTACTATTGTGATCGTTTAACCGAAAAATGAACTTTACTGCTTTTTTTTTTTTTTTCAAATTCTTATTTTTGTCTATGAAACACATATTTGACGCACAAAAAAAAAAAAAACAATCTCGCGTTCAGCCATAGGTTTCAAGTTCAGGCATCAGGGATGCCGGGAACTTGAGCTTAGGCATTGTGAGCTCAGGCTCAGGCGCCCAAGGACCCAGCAACAGGTGCTAAGGTCCCAAGCTCGGCCTCAGAGAACTAGGGCTTGAATGTTGGGTTCCCATGCCCGCCCTCAAGAGCCCCAGCCTAGCTGTCAGGAATCCAGGTCCAAGCACTAAGGTCTCGGGCCGAGCACTGGACCCGGGCCTAAGCACATGGGTCTCGAGCTTAGCCTCAGGGGACCCAAGCATTGTCCTCTAGGGACACGACTCACGCTACTGGGGTCCCTAGCATGGGAGCCAGGTCATGTGCCTGGTCGCAGGGAACTTGAGCATGGGCATGTCCCTAGCATGGGCACTAGGCACGCTGGTCTCGGCCTCTGCGTAGCGCGTACCCCGGGCACTGGAGCTGGTTGGGCTGCATTAGAGTTGGCTTCCTCAACATTTGTTTATGGGATAAACTCGCATGAGGGCGATTCAAAAGGCCTATGAACGCGGGACACCGTCGGGAGTAGCCTTAACACAGCTGTCTTAGCCGTAGCTAAACCTTTGCCCTTTCCAAGCATTGAACTGACTGACTCCAAAAGAGAAAGGAAGTTAAAACTTACTTCCTTACCAGAAAAACCAATTACATGTCCTAATTCACTACGGTTATACTTCAAATTTCGGCCAAACACCCAAAGATATTGTCGTTTTTCTGAAAAATGGCTTTCTGGAAAATATTTTCCAGAAAAACCACATTTTCTATGAAATGAATGGAACCTTAATGTCAAAGTCCCTCCCAAATTGCTTTAATGCACTATGCTATAAAACCGAACCTTATTTTCAAAATATAAATTTCCCTAGTTCATCAATTACTGTATAAAGAGAGGTAAGTACCAGAGAATTTTCTGATGTTAGCCTACAAATTTACCCATCCAGAAACAGATGCATAAACTTTTCATCCTTAGCCTTACTAAAACTTTGTAATCCATCCAGAAACAGATGCAGATACTTTGACATCAATAGCCATGAAATTTTCATCCTTAGCAAGAGAAAAAATTTGTAATTTCCACTACCTGAGATCGTCTTTACTTGGTTCTGATTGAAAAAGTAAACCAAATTAAGCATATGCGGTTTGGTGCAGATATTTTATGCATGGAGTATTGGCCATGGCACTGATTTGTGAACCCCGTGCTATTTGGTTTGGATTCTTGAGATCAGAAACAAAGGACAATCCGCTGTAATGAAATAGTTAGGTAAGATAATCATGGATAGCCCGACCGTAGAGAAGCCATAAACTACAAAAGGTTTCTCATTCCTGAGATAAGACTATCATGTCACAGTTGATTCAGAAAACGAGCATCCTAGCTACTTTGAGACTAATAAATTAACCTCAACACCTACCAAATTTTTAAACAGCCTAGACAAACAGATGCCTATAACTACTACTTCGAAGAAGAACCGACCATATTGCTGACCTTGCTCAGAAGGCTTTTGATATCTACCTCAAGCTTCGCTTTGGTCTCGGGGGAGAGATTGTCTCCTGAGTTCTCCAGCATCGACGTCATCATCTCCAAATTATGCTTTATGAAGTTGAGAGGCGGTGCCTCACCAGGCAGAGTGCTTGATCCAGACGGGACGCTTGGAGGGTCGAAGCGATGAACTTGGTATTTCATAAGAGCTGAGCCAAATGGGTTGCTCTTCTCCAAGCTCCTACATGCTTCATCGGCATCTGAGCTCTTAGCAAAGACCACCTGAGCTATATTAGAATCTTTCAACAGCTGGGTTTCAAATTCCTTTAGAGGCCCAAACCGGGAGAATGTGTCGATTAAAACATCCCTTGTAGGAACAGGACTTCCTACAGCAAAAGTCAAAATAAGAGCAGCTCCTTGGGCTTCTTGATTTGTCCCTGGGCTGATTCTATCTAGCAGTCTTCCAGTAGCAAGCCTGTTAACCTGACGCTGGTTGCCGGATCCTTCTTTTATTCTTCTCCTCTTCTGCTTCATTTTAACTTCCGGCAGGAGTGAGCTTGTTTGCTGAAAATCTTTTCCCGATGAGCCCGGAATAACCTGAGTTCCGTTTAAATCAGGTATACTAGAATATAATTCCACATCTTTCTCCTTTCTCTTTCTCTTCTTTCGTGCATGCTTGCCATCAACAGATGCAGATCCAATAGCAGCAGGCACAGACTGGTGTGCAATATCATCAGGAACCGTCAGCAAGCCTGCAGTAGTTTTAGTGAGAGACACAGATTGTGCGGAAGCTACTTCATCCTGGTTTCTCCTCCTCCTCCTCCTCCTTTTCTTTGGCTCAGTTCCAGGACTAATGCCCTTAACCAGAGTGTGTTCGCCTAGAGGTTTCAGTCTGGCACCATCATTATTCAAATCCAGTAAGCCATGCAATTGTTTGGTCCCCAAATCCAAAGGAGTCAATGTTCTTTTCTTTCCTGCCTTTTCTCTTTTAAAACTTCCATTCGTCATGAGAGGGGTCATCTCCAGAGAATCCTTCAAGGGTGAGCTGCTAGTGGTAGCAAAGGTAATATTCACATCTGACAAGCCAGAGAGAGACTTTGTTTTGATTCTTCCACCCATTTGCTGTTTGACGCTAGCTCCAGTATCTGAATTCCCTTTTCCAGCCTTTCCTCTCTTCCCTCTCCCCTTCAGCTCAGAGTTATCAGCAGAATGAGGGCTAGGAGCAAATCCCTCTTTGTGATCAGCAATATCTTTAACACACTTTTCATATACGGCCTGATCACGGTAAGTTGAACTTCTAAATCTATAGGCAAACCACCCAATCGAGTCAAAGTCATTACTTTCATTAGGATGTGTACATCCCAATGCCGCAGAATAAAGCTCCGCCAAGAACTCAGCTGATGAAATGCTTAATGACTCTGGAATGGAGATATGACTATTAGAAGCAAACCTTTTAAACCATTTACTCGGGAATATCTTACCAGTAGACTTGACAAATGAAGGAGAACCAGCGAACTCAATACCACATGCATCCACCACAACCCCTTCATGAGAACCATTCAAGGAGCCATGGTCTCCTATTACTGCAGAACCTTCTTTGTTTCCCCAGTTTACATAGGGATACGACAAGTACTTGCTCTTCTTTCGTGCTCTCGACTCGAGCCCCTTCTCATTATCTTCCTTGGACCCATAGTCACTATTTCCTCCAGACTCTTCTTCTGATAAAGGATCCAGTTTATCGGCACTAACACCTTCAACTGTATCACTTCCATGTTCCTGAGCAGAACCCCAAGCCTTACGCTTCTTTTTCGTCTTTAACCCATCTTCACCTGAGAAATTTTTACCCCTTAAGTCCTCAGCATCGTCCTCGGTGTCTGTCGTTGGACGGAGAAGTTGCATAGGCATGTGGTGATGCCCAGTTGAACAGTAGAAGGCAGATAAGTAATTCATCACAACTTTAAGTTCAAGCATGCTAGGCACAGAAGTAGCAAGGGCAACGCATTTTAGATGATGGAGAAATTTCTCAGCTTCAAATAAACCGCTCGAAACTTCACTGAGTTCCTCCAAAACAGAGGCCTTTGCCCCTTCTTCAGGCTTTACAGCCCCTTCTTCAGGCTTTACGACCCCATCTTCATCTTCTGGTAGAAAGCATGTGCACGAGAGTTTCAGCCTCACACGGGTGCCAAATTCATCCACAGCCTTTTCGACAGCACTGATGAAGCTTCTGGACTTATTTTGTTTGAGCATCTGCTCAAAGTTGCTATGAAAAGACTTCAAGTGAGACCGGAGGCACCAAGAAACATGACCACTTCCCAAGTACCCAACAAGTAGACACTCCCTCTCATCAACTCCCAATGTTTCCATACCATGTTTCGGCGCATCTAAAGGATCTAGAATCTTTCCTGGCCACCATGATTGACTTTTAGTTTTCACCCATACAACATCGCCTACAGCAAAGCTGACGCTGTCCTTATTATCTGGCATCCTATCCATCACCTGACAAGGCGTTCTTTCCTGCTCTTCTTTGATGCCCAAATGATGGCCACCTTCAAGAACATGATCCTGAATTGCTCCACTTGCTGGTCCAGGAAATTCCACAAAAATCGATATACCGTTGCCAGTTAGTTTCATCTTCTCAGATGTATTGTCTCCAATCAAAGCAGGTGCTTCATCAGCTTCCATTCCTCCGTCTAGGGCCGCCGCATCATTATCAAGCTCCTCGCCCCTATCACCGCTCGAGCTCACATTTCCACCGCCAACCTCAACAGTTGCCAAAATGTCATCCGTGTTGCCACCAGCATTGCAATTTTCTAGATTGCCAACTATCGTATCTTCAACGATGCCCGAACTTACCCCTGCACCAACAGCAATAGTGCTCTCTCTTTCAACATCCTGAGCTGCTGCTCCGATAGTGCTCTCCACAACATCACCGCCATCAACAATATCAGTATTTCTACCAGCCTCTTCGACCGGAACCTCAGAACGGAAGGCCAAGTCGCCACACTTCTCATCTACAGCTTCACTTCCTTTAACACCGCAGCTAACGTTCGCATTCCCAACTCCAGCATCCGTCGCCACAGAATCAACAGCTGCACCATCACCATTATCCTGAGGCTGGAGATCATTACCATTTTCCTTCAGAGAATCGACACGCAAGCCAGACCCACCACCACCGTCTTCACTGGAACTGAACGGACGATGCTCTGCAGTAGTGGATTCTCCTAGGGTTTCGACACGAGGGCATTCAGCCACGGGTGCTTTCGGGTCTTCCATCAGAAGAAAAACTTTCCAAACACACTCCTACGCCTGAAAGAAAGAGCAAAGCCATTATCGGAACGAAACCCATTAAAGAAAAGCCCGTCTAAGACGAGCCACCAAATCACTGGAAAGAAAAAAAAAAAAAAAAAAACAGCCCTTGACAGGTACAAGGCACAACCCAGAACGCAAAAGTCAAAAAAACATTAAAAAAAAACACAAACAAGAAAAGGGAAACTCAAAGGGAGAGAGAGGATAAGAACACAAAAATACCTGGAAAAACAGAAGACTGGGAGACACAGACATCGGACGGAGCCGGAGCCGGAGCCGGAGCCGGAGGTTCTCCACGAATTCCAGCGATCACCCTCGATACGGCGCAGAGAAAAGGTCGAATCTTTGCGAAGATGGAGCGTCGAAACGAGGAGGAGGAGGAGGAGACGATCGAGGAAATGCGACAGCAGGAGAGGACTCCAAGAAAAGGGAAAGTTGGTGGTGTGTCTGCCTAGCCCTCTGTGCGTCGTCGTCGTGGCCTCCGCATCGTTTCGCCTTTTGAGAGAGAGAGAGAGAGAGTAGTAGAGACAGAAGAGGATACGGCATTTAAGTGGGGGAGTTGTAGAGAGAGACTGTAGGCGAAGTAGAGACGAGGAGAAGCGGAGGCATGTGATTTCTGTGAGGGCCTGACCAGATGACGAGAAGCGGGTCCGGAGTGAAGTGTGTATGAAAAGATGTGAAGCTTGTGCTCCTGCCATACTTACACACTTGTCGTTAGGAACATTTTTCTGCTTCTTCTTCTTTTCTTTTCTTTTGGGGATGAGAAAAAGTTGACGGAATTCTTCCCCGGGCGATATGGTCTAAGTTAGAAGAGTTGGTAATTTTTGTGTGTATGATATAAAAAATTTCCCATTTACATACACAATTGCTTTAATAATTTCCATCGACTTATAAGTGTGTATAAGTACTTTGAACAACGTTACAATCGTGTACAGTGCGTAGTCTGAAAGATTATGGCAAGAAAATGCACGTTTTTTATGCACCGCTTCTAACCATTTACCAATTTTCCAATTTGGGAGAAAGAATACCCAACTAATCGTCCTGATGATTAGGGAAGCTTCGGGAAAGGGGGGTAAAGCCAACCTTCTCTTGATTCACGCTGAAAGCATGGTACTTGCAACCGCACGCAGAAGGCATGGAACAAATTAATCACATGCGGTTCCGAGTTCAAATGCGAGCACTATAGCTTATCATCCTACATCGCCAAGTTTCGTCCCGACCCTTGTTTACAGAAAGCCTAAGTATATAGACAGGCCCAAGCGAGAGGTGGTCCGATCCATGACGGCCATCAATCCCGTCGATATCGAGAAGGTTACTTTCTCATGAACAGTCCGATACAGCAGAACGATCACCAGAGTCTGAGCTCGATTCTTAATTCTTAATCTTAGGCAAAAATACCTTCATCGTACGTTGCAATACCAAATGACTCCCGACCCATCTAAATTCAGAGATCAACATAAAATGAAAGAGTTATCAAGCATCAGAGAATCACATATTGATAGAAATAGTCCACCATAGGAATTGAGTACAATCCCCGCTTTCAACGCCTCACCGAATGCCACTAGCCCGTCAGCAAACATGCACCTTTTCCTCCGAAGATCGCACATACAATGAACCTTAGAATTCCAGACAACCATTGGAACACACGGCGGCTTAATCTCGGGCCACCTCGGCAACTTCGAAAGTCAAAATGGAACATCACTAATCAGAGACCGACACCTTGAAACCTGGCCTTCCAATCAACAGATCCGCAAACAATCAGCCAAGAACGTGTCATACCTTAGGTATATCAACAACAAAGGCTACTGTTCTCAGAAAATACTATGAGAAAGTATTCTTTACATTTTCCAAGTCCATTATTACAACTTCAAGCCACGAGATACGATTTTGTATACACCAGTGTCATCATCATTCATGGACAGCTTTGAGCATCAGCTATCTTCTCAGAGGTATCATCGTCATCGTTTCACGGACAGCTTCAGGCATCAGCTGCCTTCTCAAGAGGTGCATCCTCACTGCTTCCATTCAACTTAGCACGTTTAGCTTCATAATCTTTTACGGCTGCCTTTATTGCATCCTCAGCAAGCATGCTGCAGTGCAACTTAACAGGTGGAAGAGAGAGGTGCTTTGCAATTTCCCTGTGAGAGGTATCAATTAATTATGAACCACGTTCAGGAAAAAAGCATAATGAGTACATCAAGAACCACAACATGAGAATAATTAGGATTTGACTCCTTCATGACATTAGAAGAAGTCAGCACAAATTTATCGAAGCCGTTAAACATGTCAACGAAAAAATCTGACTGTAAGTGCAAGAACAGTCAGTCGGTTCCTTGCCTAATGAAAAAACAGAAAACACGAGTAGCAGCAGGCTTACAAAATCACTGGAGAGAAAAATTACAAAAATATTCACCAATTAAACAGAGCTTACGTGTTTTTAATGGATAAGACTTCCTCCATCTGCTTCCCTTTCACCCATTCAGTCGCTGGAACAAGCAATTAGAATAAGAAATTAGTAAAAACAGGAGTGATTTCCTAAATTGACAACACAATGCCCAACTCAGAGGAAGTTCAAAATTCCATGAGAGTATTGGACATTACAATTATCAAAGCATACTAGGGAAAAAGCAAAGGCTCATCTTGCAGCTATATGCGGAATCTATAATTCGATAAAGAGCTATAGTGAAATTGACCCCTGCTTCATTGCAAACATCGCACAGGAACACAGAGATAGAGCTTCCACTGAAGCTCCTTAATTAAACAACTTCGGAAATCATCTTTCAACAATATATGCAGGAAGATTTCATAATGCCATCAGACAGGCTAACCTCATCATCATCCCAAGAATGGATTAAGAAAACAGAAGAAAACCAAAAGGAGGTCCTGCTGACACTCCATGTCAGCCAAAAGGTACCTTACAGTCTACAGACACATCTGGCAAGTTCACCAATGTAATACCTTATATTTGGATTGAAATCTTCTAACTATAGATTCAAACGACAAATGCAATCTAGAATTCTCATTAATAATATTAATTTATGAATGAATGACACAAAGGAGAGACTAAGTGCAACTCTCTGCCCAACCGCCAGCAGGTCCAAGTGAAAATCTAACTCAAGCAAAGCATACTCCTGCAGTGTTTTATTACAACTTCTACTTAAAAGAACAAGCCAACTCGCATGATTTCTTTAACTGTCCCATCCACAAGATTTCAGACGGAACCCTGACTTACATCAGCGGAGGACAAAGATTCAAAACAAGAAAGAACACTGACCGATGAAACGAACAAAGTAGTCTGACCCTCTTCAAGAAAACATCTCATTTAAACATCCGACAAACGAGAATAGACGACAATTGACAAGAAAGGCAGAAAATCAGAAAACAAGCAACTTAGACCAGCATTCCTGGCAGTTATTGCATCACAATATCGCCATACACAGTTTGGCTTCGGCCTACACAACACTGATGCAACCGAATACAAACAGTATGCCAACTTTTTATCCCCGCAACTAGAACGACACATCCGGTGGATTCAAAGTCGATCACCGAGTAAAAGTAGAACTCACGCCAATAGATCGCATCATAAGACATACAAACCATTCCCTACCCAACACGCTAACAGTCACGATCAACAGGATGACTGCAAGATACAATACAAGAATTCATACATCTTTCCGTCCGCCGACAAGGAAACCTCATACGCAGGGTCTCCCAACTTTCGTGGAAACCACGCACGTCGCAGCCCACTCCCAATCGCCTCGCTAAGCTTGAAATTCAACTAAAAGACATCCAAGAAGAACCCTAAGATTTCGCCTTTATCAGCCTAAACCAGTCCACCGATACACATCACCTACACAAGGCGAAAACCAGGCGACTGGCTTTCAATTTTTTTGGGGGGGAATACTCACCGACGGAGGAAGACGCTATGGCGGAGCCGCAGCCGAACGTCTTGAATCGCGCGTCCACGATCTTCCCGGTCTCCTCGTCGACCTTGATCTGCAGCTTCATCACGTCGCCGCACGCCGGCGCCCCGACCAGCCCCGTCCCGACCGCCGGGTCGTTCTTGTCGAACGACCCGACGTTCCTCGGGTTGTTGTAGTGGTCCACCACCCGCTCGTGGTACAGCCGCAGCGGCGGCACCACCCGGGCCGGCCCCGGCCCCGCCGCCAACCCCGCCAGCTTCTTCGCGCCGAGCCTCAGCATTATCGCGCGGGAAATCTTCGAGAAACGGCCTGAATTTTGGAGTTCCTTGTTTGCGAGCTTCGACGAAGGATCGCGTGCAGAAGATCGATCGGATCGCTAGGGTTTCGGGGAAGATGAGGCCTCGGGGAGGACACGTGGAGGGAGGAGATGAGGAGGGGGACGCTTCTCGCGGCTCTCCTTCGTCCGGGTTTCGCGAGCCTGCGTCAACGTGTATTTAGTATCTTCGATCTCCAGCGTTGATGAGCTAGGGCGTCGTTTTCTGAGGTATTCACATCCAACGGTCACCATCGGCGCAAAGTCAACTGCTGGGGTTGGCGAGAGGTTGGGCTTGGGCTTCGGTGATGGGCCGGCGTCCGTGCCAGTACCCCGTAATCGTTCGGCCCGGAAGAAGAAAATAAGACCATACCCGAACTTTGTAGAATGGCTACGGCCCTATTTGGTGACCGGTTAATTTTTGGCTAGTTGTATTCGTTTATTCTTCGAAAGAAAAAAATAACAAAAATTCATTCGGTAGCGTCGACTAATTTTTTTAATTCCCGAGAATAGATTAGTGGTCAGGGGATAGACTTGAAATGAAATAAAAAAAATAGAAAAATGTTGCTTTTTTGTTATAGGGAATAATTCTGAAACCAAATCATTTTATTTTTTTCTATTTTCTTATTTTTCTTTTCTTCTACTTCCTCCTCTAGCCAATCATTGACCATTGCTAAGCTTGACGACCTTGGTAGGGGCTAATGGAGCTCCCTTGAGGCCAGCAAGGTTGCTGACTCTCATCTCTAGCCAATTGCTGACCATTGCCTAGGCCCGACAATCGAATAGAGGAGGAAGAAGAAGATAAGGAAAAAAAAAATCTTAGAATTTTTTTTTTTAAAATTAAAAGAAATTCTACATCTCAAAAAAATTTGAGGATCATATCAAACATGTTCATATTCTTTTTCCTATTTTGAGAATATAAATTTTGTGTAATTACTAAAACGTTCAAATGCTCAAAAACTCTTACATAGAATAAAATTAGAAAAAATAATTTAGAAGTATAAATTATTCTTGAAAATAGAATGGTTATCAAACGTACCTTACATGGCCCAAAAGATAAACCATGACTCGATAAAAGAGACAATTGTCAATTGGGCGAGGCTCGAGCCTAGATTAGCGCTAAGGTCAAGCATAACTTGTTGCTTAGGCTCGCCGATCTCAAAAATTAGTGTATTACTCATTGGACCTGGCTGGGTTTCCATGCCGAATGGCCTTGTCCAACCCAACCCAACTTAACATTGCCTTTTAGGCCCATTTGGTTTGAGACAGCCTGTTTAGGCCCGTCGGTATCAATCCCATGATTAAGTCTACTTTAGCCAAGGCGTTTGTGATCGGGATAAAATTCGTGATAAGATATAATTTATCATATCCTATGTTTCGTGCTTACTCGAGAATAGAATAAAGTCGGATATAAATGGGATATAAGCAAGATAAAATTATCCCATGAGGGAGATGAGATAAAGGTAGATAGGATTCTAATATTCATAATAGGAAAGTTATTTTTCTCGAATAACAAACTTATCAAATTAACAAAAATAAAATTATATTTCAATATAAATAGAATTATAATTTAAGAAATTAAAAATTAAAAATAAAATTTTATTTGTTAATTTAATCTTATTTAGCCTTAGTAGACAGCATCCTCTAACCAAAAATTAATGGAGAAAATAAATGTAAAAATGAAAATAAGGAGGGTTCGGCATTTTCGTTGCTATCTTAGACCAAAATTCTCTCCTTTATCAAAAGATTACATTCCAAGATGCTCATGACGACGACGACGACGATTCCTCACGCCCAATACCCCACCAACCTAGACAAATTTTAAGTTATTAAAGAATTCCATTACAAACTTTCGGCGATTCGTTGAAATGGGAATGCTTATACTTAATCATTTGAATCTTATTATTTTAGAACGAATATAAAAATTTGATTTTTCCTTACTGATTAGACCTATCAATAGCTTATTTTCTTTCTAGGATTTTTTTTTTTTTTTTTGCTAGACTTTCTTGGGGTTGTTAGTAAAGCAACAGAAACAAGATAAGTCAATAAAGCAACCAAAGAAAACAAAATGTCACATCTAAATATCTGGTCAAAAGTTGCTTGATAGATGAGGCCTGTTAATTATCTAATTTTCTTGTCGAAAGTTGTTATACTCAAACACTTTAAATTTTTCTGATAGTTTGTCGGAGATTATTGAAAGATAACGAGAGATTCTCATATCTTCCTTAATTTTTCATGTCTCTTATAATTGTGTATTATTTTCCTTGATTGTGCATATTCTTAATTAAATGTAAGTGATATTGTTATATCATATCATTTAACATAGTCATTTTTAAAACTTATAAATATGCTAATGTACTCTTCATTAAAATGAACGAAACAATATATAAATTATATAATTCTTTCTTCAGTATTATTACTTAACTTGTTATTAGAGCTCTCGTTGTCCAAGGAAGTGTTTGTCAAGTCTTTTATACGGTAGTTGTAGCAATGTTACATCAGTTGCACTGATCTTCACTTTCCACCAAATGACCACCCTTGAGTGTTGTTTAGACGCTTTCGATTGCTTGTTTTGAAAGTGAACATCACCATCAGATTCATTGCCTTCAAACAACTCAGATCTCGAAATTTTGACGTGCCGCTCCCGTTAGATCACTTTCCAACCTATTCTTGGAGATTTTGGACCATATCCTAGGTATTTAGACGTGCTAAGTCTATTTAGCCTTATTTTCTACATATTCGTACTCCAGGGTGTTGGTTCTTCATCTTCGTTATCCATTCTACTCTTTCTCACTAGCAAATGCACATAATGGACAAATTGGAAGTTTCATTACCCATTCAAACCATTTTGAATGGTTCGAATTATACTTTATCGACTCAAGAAATATCAAGTTTTTTAAGAACTCGTAGACTTAGGCATTACATCACTAGTGATACTCACGTACCTATTAAGACGGGTGAAGAAACTAGGGATCAACCTTTGGATGAGTGTGCTAGCAAGAATAGCTAGATCCTTACGTGATTTCAAAACACCATGATTTTATACATTAAACTTCAATTTGGTCGTCTTAATATAGTAGAAGAAACTTAGGATGTACTAAAGGACATCCATGATGGTTGGCCTAAGGCGTTGCAAAGACATGTTTATGATTCCGCCCCCATGAATTGGTGGTGACAATATAGTCGAGATGAGCCATGGCCAAAGACAAGTAGGGCTATCTTGAATGACTTAGCTACTTTCTAGGCTTAGAGGTTACTTTAGATTCCCCGGTTGATGTGACGGCTCACATCGCTTAGGGGAGAGTCTTGGGCCAGTTTACAATGGCTTGGGCTCTTTAATCTGTGTGACGCGTTTTAAAGCCGTGAGGACTCAATGTCCAAAGCGGACAACATCACACAGTGGGGCCCGGTCATTACAAATGGTATCAGAGCTTACTCCTGACCGCGTATGGGGCCACAACGAGGGCGTTGTGCTCCCAAGGGTGGGAGAGTGTGATGGCCCACATCGCTTAGGGGGGGAGTCTTAGGGCCAATTTATAATGGCTTGGGCTCTTTAATCTGTGTGACGAGTTTTAAAGCTGTGAGGACTCAGTGTCTAAAGCGGACAATATCACAAAGTGGAGCCCAGGTCATTACAGTTGATATATTTCATAAGCAAGATATGATTATGTTCTTTCTTCTTGAGCAAGACTCGCTAATAACAATCTCAAACTTTCGTTGAGACTAATACCAAATTAGATGACAAAGATGGGAATCCTCTTACGAATCGTAAACTCTATCAGCAACAGGTTGGTATTCTTGTGTATCTATCTATTACTTGTCTTAACACTACCTATATTGTTGACATTGTCAGACTGTTCATGGCTGCAACATGTATAGCTCAATTTGCTATAGTTCTTTGAATTCTTCGTTATGTCAAGGGTACTTTGTTTCATGATTATCACTTTTCTGCTAACTCTAACTAAGAGTTGAGTGTTTATTTTGATGCTAAGAGGGCCAGTAACCTTTTAGATTGTTGCTCCACCTTAGGCTACTAGTTCTTTCTAGGTACTTCAATTATTTCATGGCATAGCGATAAATTAAAAGCCATAACTCACTCCATTGCAGCTGCCATGGAAACTAGAAAACATGGGAGTCTGCCATAATGGTGGGACGGTTATCTACCGTAATAACCGAAGTGTTATTCAAATAGCACATCATAATGTTTTTTATCAGCGCATCAAGCACATTGAAATATACTATCTTAATATAATATTATGTGCTTAGTGGCACTAATTGTCTCATTTCTACTTCATCGATTGAATAGACTACTCCTGTCTACAACAAGGCACATCCACCCAAGTAATGTTTAGACATTTTTTCCAAACTCCAGTTGACTTCTTTTAAAATGCCTTGAGTTTAAAGAGATGTTCGAGATATCAAGAAAATTTTATCTTTATTAATTTTTCATATCTCTCAAGATTATACATTATCTTCATTGATTGTGCATATACTTGACATATCCTGATTAATTGTAATTGATATTATAATGTCTTACAAAGTGTATAAATAAGCTCACGTAATCTTCATCAAAATATGCAAAAAAAAATAAAAAAATGACAACTCTTTCGTCCACATAATTTCTTATCTTGGATGATGTGGAAATAAGCAAGACTAAAAAACCTCATTAGTCTTTCCCTAATAAAGAGAAGAGAATCGTTAGAAACATGAAGGACTCATTCAAAAAAGGGTTGGCATTATGTATCCGAATTCTTCTGCCCCATGCTAGGGTCAAGAATCTTTCAAAGACATTTCAATTCTCATGTGAAAGTGAAAAAACATCCTAGAAAAAAAGGAGTATCTACACCTCTCCCACTTTGGCTAGGCCTCTTGGCAAAAAATGACATTTGACAGGACCTTCTCTGCCATCGATGATTTACAAAGCATGGATTGCAATCGGAAAGGGACAGCTTTTGCATTATTGAACAGCACCATCCGCCCTCTTGCTCTTTACATCACTCACTCCATTATACAAACAATTGCCCTAGTATCCTTGTCGCGTCAGTGCTTCTCTCCTCTGCTCGGTCGAGAGTGATGCTCCGGGCTTGCTGATGGAATTTGACAAGACTCCAGTACGACATGATAAGATCTTTCATTATTTCGGGATGATTAGCCTCATGTTCGCGAGAGATACGGCGCACAACGTTTCCTCATCATTTTATAGAGTCAATGTCGACGTAGATACGTTTTTGACAAATCTTCCAATCCCATTAGACTTCATTTTTAGATAGAATCGATCTCAAGTGAATGAAATAGAAAAAAATGAGGGGGATGAACAAGTCGAAGTTTGATTTAGATGGAGTAGATCAACCTAACTTCCTTCATAATAGTCTACTCTATTCTATTATCTCTCATGTGATTATAGAAATACAATGTTACATTGCCGATTAGAATAAAGTCGTACGAAAATCACTCCTTCAAATTAAAAATGCATTAGAACGAAAGGTCCCATGCATGTATTAAAAAACAAATATGTAGGAATACTACATGCATTGAATTGAATTGCGCTTGACAAAAGGCTGTTGAGCCTTTTGTCATTTTATTCAATGGGTGCGTCACACTGGCTCACCACTAATGTCTCCTGCCCTTTCACTTCAATCATTTCTTTCACTTCGTCGGTTTCCAATTTCAACCAATCTTCCTAATCTTTTAATAAATGATATGTCGCTTGCAGCTTCTCCAAAGAAGAGATACAGAAGAATCTATAGATCAAAAACTCTAATCAACCTAACAAAGAGTATCATATAATACTTGAATGTAAATAAGATTTTGCAAAAAGAGAGGCATAATAATTTCCTATATCTAGCGAGATTATGCATTTTCATTGTCTCGACGGATATATATTTCTTGGTCCTCGCAAAATTAAGTGCTTTGAGATAATCTAATATGGGTGATTTAGTGACCAAGGAAGGAAATTCGTGTGGACAAATTTAAATTCTCATATAATAGAGGGCAAATAATATGAGGATAATCATTCAAAAAATTATGAATTTATTGTATTTTTGTCAATTAAATTTTAAACCTTTTAATTATGTTAATTAAGTTCTAAATCTTTTCACATGTTATCAATTGAGTCCATTCATCCAATTGTGTCTAGAAATTGTTGACATGGATGCCAGCTATTCTACATGACAAAACTAGTATTGACGTGGATAATTTTTAATAATATATTTTAATATGTTTGTGAATTTTTTATTTTTCTTTCTTTTTCTTTTTCCTTCTTTACTTTTTATTTCTTTTTTTTATTTGTTAATGGCTGACATGGGGACACCGGCTGAGGCCCTATGATCCCCGTCGACAACTGAGCAAGGGCTTACAAGCCCTCGCCAACCACTGGGCAAGGGCCGTGATCCTTGCCCAACCACGGCCCTCGCCCAATGGTTGGCGAGGGTTCATTGGCCTTGCCCGAGGCCCTCACCCCACTATGAGCAAAGGCTGCGACCCTTGTCTAGTGGCTGATGGGAGTCATTGAGCCTTAGCCAGTGGCTGGTGGGCTCTTGTCAAACCTTAACAATTACAAAAATAAAAAGTAAAGAAGGAAAAATAAAAATAAAAATAAAAATAAAAATAAAAATTTATTAAAAACTATCCATGTTAGCCTCGACCGTGTTACATAGGATAGTCAATGTCAACGTTAGTGATTTTTGGTCAAAATTGGCTTTATAGACTCAATTGACAAACCATGAAAATGTTTATGACTTAATTGGTATAATTAAAAAGTTAAAACGATATTGATAAAAGTATAATAAGTTTAGGATTTTTAAACAATTTTTCCAATAATATGACATTTGGACTATAATTCATGTCTCTTGAGGCACCTTACTTGAGTATAACTTGCCACCGTGCGTACTGATCTTGATTTATTCTACGGTAATACTATTTTTTTATATTGGCGAAAAAGTTAAAAATTTATAATGAAATAAAATAAGACACAAAGGAAAAGGATAGTTGCATACATCGAGATAAGAAGGAGCTTAACGGAATTAGCTACTTCTTAAATACGTGACGACATGACTTTTTGGAAGATAATAGAAATCAGTCGCATGTTTTGCACGAAAAGACAACTTAATCAAATCTGACAAAATGGGAACAAAAACAACCTCGAGGGTCAAAACAAATCATTATCAAAATCGGACTTTTTCTTTATTAGTGTCAAATTAGAGAATATTATAACATGGTTAACGATAAACGACGGTGTTGCTTTCCAACAGAACATGTGGGATCCATCGTTGCCCGTGAAAAACCTTATCCTTGACCTAACATCTCTAAGATGATCATGCATCCACCATTCAAAACTTATAAAATATGCATGCGATGCCCTTTTTCTTCTTTGCTTAATTGGATTGGTTTTGGAACCGTACCTAAACTTATAATTTTTTGCGAGTGTGCGGTATGGAACGACCCTCCTCCCACAAGCTGATCTCAGAGGTGACTCAAGATTTTGGCAACATCCCCAAGATATATTTGTCAATAGATATATTATGAAGTTTGAAGAACCCCTTTTGGAGAAATGAATGAAGTGCTTTGTTAAACACAATCCCACGTCATTTGTCTAGAGGTTCACATGTGCTTGGTTATCCGTTTAATCCTTCGAATTGTATTTTCTAACGTGATATTGTCAAAGAACATAAGGAATTCAAATCCTAACACTCACCCTTCAAACTCATGTGCTCATGGCGGAATCACAACTTGCTCACACTATGGGAGCCTTGTATTCATTTGCTTACACATATGGGAGATTGTTAAGTGTAAATCTCACATCACTTAAATATGTAGTTATAATATGCCTTATACACATATAGTCTCCATCCACTAATGATTTATTTTTTTGGGATAGGACTTTTTAACATAATATTGGAGTAACTAGGACTCTCTTTCATACTCATTATTTGTGGTCGGTTCACAATTTGTCCACACATAATAGGAGCAATACCCATTGCACCATACGAAACTATGTGTAAGGAGCTGGGTCTAACCTTCACCTATTAGATTAAATTTTTGCGATGTAGTTTCTAATAACATTGCTGATTTGTGATCTCAACTTTTATTTGGTACCACTAATAAGACTTTTTTTTTTCACTGACAATTGACGAAATAATTTTTTTTTTCCACTGACATGTAGATGAGGGTAGGGTTAAATTTTATCATACATCGTCCTTATGCAGGATTGTGCCTTATATTCATGTGATTAAGTTTTTCCCTAATAACTTAAACTCTCGAATTGGACTTTCTAATAACATTTCTAATGTATAAGCTTGACTGCTCGTCGTTACCACTAGTAATATAATGTTTATTCCACCCAAAAATTTCAAACTGAAAAATTTTCTTTTCTTGAGTCTTTATGTCTCTATTGTTGTTCAGACGTTCCAATTTGTGTATATGAAACCCCTAAATGAAGTGGTTGACATTGTGACAACACATAGTTGATGAAACTTAAATTGGGCACACTGAAAACATCATTCTTTCCACCCCTAACTTCGTTTTCTAGGGTAAGGCACCAAAGTGATGGGGCAAGCACCTTGGTTCCTACTATAGAATGCCAAACAAGCTGTAACATGATATACCCAACTTGGAGAACCCTTTCTAATTGCCAAGCCCAGAAAAAGAAGTTTGGTCCTGAGCAATGACTGCCAACCACTAATGTTGCTAATCGACAAATTACGTACTGCATAACCTCTTCTTACTTTTGTCGATGTAAAATGATGATGTTTGTAAAATAAACAAAGGGCAGCAAGTGGGCAAGGAAGGTCCGGAATCCCTCTCAAACAAAACTCAACCACAGCGACATTTTGCATCAAATGTAATTATAGTCAAACCAACCTAGCTTATTGTTGCATTTTTGTCCTCATGCAAGAAATAAAAATACATAATATAAACATAAATATAGCACTGCCCTGATATCACTTTAGTCACCGAACAAAATCAAGGATAATATAATCCTCAATGCACGGCTCCTCCACCCCATCTGCAAGAAACAATAAATTATTTCCGAAACGTACATGCATCACGTATGAAATGGATTTTAAAAGCTCCACTATTAATCTATCCATCTGATCACTTTTTGCACACATTTCTCTCTCCTTGTCAAACTTTTTGCGTTACTTTATCTTCGAGGGAAAAAAAAAACTGAGAAAATGTCGGGTACTTGCAACTGGAAACCTGGGTGCTTGTCTTCGTGAATCTGCTCCGATCGCCCTTCGATTATAATTATCAGATCGTAGTATTACAGCCATAGAGAACTTTGCCGAAAGATAGCGATGATGATAGACTTATCCTGTTCAAGATAATCTTAGATAAACATGTGAGTTTTGCAAAAAATTGATGTGTATGCTTCGTCTATTATGTGTGATTGTAATTTACACCAAACAGTTCTTGGTTTATTACTTAAATATTGAATTGAGAAAATGACATCAGAATTCGTCATAACTTTCATATGATACTCACATAAATACCATAGCTTTTTCAACAATCATTTGAGTATAAAAAAAAAAGGAAAACAAAAAAAGAAAAGAGGGTTCTTAGAAATGAGCTTGATGATACCCTGTGGAGAACAAGATTTCATGGCTTTTTTATTTGGCCACAAACAAGAGCTTCGGTCTGCGAATTATTTTATTCTAGCCTTAATTTTTTCTTTTAAAACAACATCCTTTCTTGTAGTTTTTGTTGATTGGGTTGGGTCTTTTGATGAGTCACATCACTTGACTTACGGTAAATTAATGTCATGTCAAATTTCCCAGCCACTCATATTGCCGATGACATTGATTTTTTTTTTTATATAAAAATGTCACTCAAGTAATTGTCCAAAAAGTTTTTGTAGCACTTGAATGAACAACGTATTAAAGTTGTGAGATTTCTATCTTCATTTTCCCAAATTTGATCTAATTAGACATGAGAAACTCATGGTATGTTATGGAAGCTATTCAAATAAATGTCACATTTCGACAACGATAAAACTAAATTTGAAAGGCCGTGACAAACTATACTGATTGCACAAGTGGATTTTGACTTGCCTTAGTTCCTCAAATTATATGCATGGATTCACCCAAAAACAATTCAGCAAGAGCACCGACCTATCTCTTCTTTCTGATTTAATTATCAGATTAAAAAGGATATGCATACTTTAATCTACGCGGCTTTCTATCTTAGGTGAGCCATTCGACGTTTTGATAGTAAACTTTAGTTATCTGAACTATTAAATAAATTGGAGTGTTAGACCAAAAATAATAAATAAATTGGAGCCCAACCAATTACAAGCTGTGTTCTTCGCAAGATTAGGTATAAACCATCGTCATCTATTTTCCTCTTTGGGAACATGGCAACCAGTCATTGAGGAAATCGATTAACCTTATCGCGATAGAGGTTTACCAAGTCATCTGAAAGCATACATCGAATATCCCTCAAGTTCATGTTTGATATATGCTTTAAATCTCAAAAAAAAAAAAAAAACTTGCATAAACAAGAAAAATAGCTTTCGGTACTTTTGGAGTTTGATTTCTCTCATCATGTCACATAATATTAAATAATATAAATGTACGTGACACCTTGCCATCGAACAAGTCGAGCCTTATAGATAACGAATGATATAAAATAAACGTGATAATATCGAAAATAAGACCACCACAAAATAGGAAAAACACAATGAATATTTTCAAGAGATCAAACATGGAGATGATCATACATATTTAACTGATATATAGCTGAGATTTGACACCTTATTATAGTGGATTAGACATGCATCTTTAGAGGGTTTAATCGATTTTTAGCTCAGGTTGTCAAGCATGCATCTTTTTTTCTATTCCTTTATGGGACAGTACATTGTGAACATTGTTGAGTATATGAAACGATGTACGAGATGTTTGTTCATTATGGTTGGAGGAGAGAGTATTCGAAACGCATGCAACTTTGGGGCGTTTAGTCACCACATTAAAGGTTTGGAAAACTGAGAGGTACACTCAATCAGACATTAAATCTCTAATTATCTCACCTAACATAGGATAGTGACTTCAATAAATCATCGACCTGCCCTTATTGGGGTCATTAATTAATTACCAAATTAAAGGGGCCGTACTTGGAGTTGCATGTTCTCGAATTATTTCCACATATCTTTTGGTTAGCGAAAATTGTTCAATTAGTACTTATCCTATTACAGGACATCAATCCAATTATAAGCGTTCTGATTTTGCCAATTTAGTCCAAAATATTAGGACAAAGTTCCATTGTGATCCTGCTAGTCAATTTTCATTGGAAATAGCTAATGCGGTGATGTGTTATGTAGGATGACCAGTTATGATTAGATCATTACATCACCAATTTTTGGCGAAAATTGACTAAAAGGATTATATTAAAATTCCGTGCAAAGATTTATGACTAAATTGACTGAACCATCATGTCAGCAATTTTATTTGTACGTTAATTGTATCCTACTAGGTTTCTACAAGTAACGATTTAGGAATTAAATATGTTACAGGACATTAGGGGTAATTGGTTTTAGAGTGGGCGATTCTCAAGCCCACCAAGAAGTGATTTCGAATTAAAATCATGAATTGCCCATTAGTCCATGGACTCACCTAGGAACCGGATCGAACATTTTAGTTCTCGAATGGGTCCATGGAACTGGTCAAAATCTCCCCACTTCATAAGGGGCATAAGACTTGACAGCGAGAGATGAGATATGAGGTCAAAGGCTATCGAGAATGAGGGCGATAGAGGGGCAACGAGGCTGGAGGCAATTCAGAGCAAGAGTGAGAGAGGGTTTGACGAGACTGGAGGCTACTAAAAGTGGGAGTGAGATAGGGAGATGAGGCCGCGAGATGAGTGAGGCAAGAGACGAAGAGAAACAAAGAGGAAACAAAGAGGAAATAAGGGTTTTGATATAAAAAGTTAAAATTTGAGAATTTAAAAAAATTATATATATGCACCGATTTAGTTTGAGATCTATAATCGGGAGCTTAATCGGTACTCATTAGTTCTAGTAGATTAAAATTGAGAATCGAATTGGATCCTATGAGTACTACCTGTTCTGGGTTGATCCAAGTCAGTTTTGGGTAATGCCCGTTTTTTTGCACAGCCCTACATGACACAAGTTAATCTATAATCAACGGATAAGATTTGATAAGATATATGACATCACGTTGCAACAGCTGACTGTGTCCAAATTGACCTTCAAAACTCACTTTTGCTGCCCTTTGACGGGGTCTTTTTTTTTTCTTATTTTTTATTTTTTGGGTGGCCAATCGCGAAAGACCAAGTGTCGGATTAGCACAATCACATATCATCACAAAAAAACACGATTTGTTAGAACGATACGTGATCTCTAGGCAACTTTCAGGAGAGAGGGTAAGTGACATCCACAATGTCATTGCAAAAGAAAGGAGCATTAATTTTTTTTTTTTTTTGGATGAATCGTCTGATGTTCATGTCCACTGCGGACGTTCCACTAATTCCCAGGATTGAGTGCGCGGATTTACTTTTTTTTTTTTTTTTAATCAAGATCAATCCGAAAAGACATGAGTAAATCTTGTTTGATCAACTAAATTCACCAGTCCGGTTGATTTTCGTGACAGGAATGATTAGGTTGGAGTCTCTTTCAGCACCAAGATCTCCACTTAGATCATGATCTGATTTAGGAATCAAAGTAGTAGCTACATCTCTACATTAACGTGAAGCTCAAGTGTAGTGTTTGGAACTTTTCTAAAAAAATTATTTAATCGGTCATATCTTATTATATGGATATTAATTTAGTTTTAAAATTTTAAAATTTGTCAATTTAATTTTAAATCTTTTACGCGAAATTCTAACATAATCCTTTCCAGCAAATATGTTGAAAATCGTTGACGTGGCAATCCACAAATTGCTCACCTTGGCATGCCGTCTAAGAAGGGTGGCAATGACTGAACACCACATGAATAATTTTTCTAGTAATAATTTTGCCTAGAAAGACTATATTGAAAAATTATGTGTAAATGTTTGAGATTATAGTAGTAGAATTGAAAAGTTTAGAATTGAATCGGCATCTGTACGATAAGTTTAGGACAAAAGGGTAATTTTTCCAATGTTCATTCCCTTTAATTTTGAAAGGTATGTTACTTATGACAAAGAAGAAAGGAATGATGAAATTGGGTTCCAAATATTACTGAGCACGCAATTTACACGGTGCAGCTCCTTACCTAAGAGTAACTTAAACATGCAAATGCCCTGACTACCTAACGCGACTGTCGTACCACAAATGATCCCAGTACATGACCCACATTTTTCACGCTTTTTCCTTTCGAGCCCTTGAAAGAAGAAAAACACGAGCAATGTTATATATAGGTAATGAAAACTCGTTACAAAATTCTCTCAAAGAACTCGCTCAAATTATTCTTATGTGACGTTTTAGGAGATCAATTTCGAATGGTAACATGAATCGATAAAAAAAAAAAAAAAAAACAAGAGTAATTTTTCTCGATCTACTGAATTCTTAACCTTAAGTAGACACGTTAAAGGGGTGAATTGGAATGAGTCCCAATGAGCTTGGATCGAATTGGAAATGGCTCGATCCAAATAGACGCATTTTACCTGTTTTAATCTATTTCGATGCAATAAATCTAGTCATCCATAACTGACGGACCCAATCCATATTTAATCAAGTCTAGGAAAACTCATATTCAAATTGAAATGATAATGCAAAGTTAGTGAGCACAAGATCAAGTGAGTGTGAGAGAGAATGAAGAAAAAGTCATAAAAGTGAGTTGGGTTTATGTAGGTTGTAAACTCATTGATGACCCATTTAACAGTCATATTATGTTTAAACCAATTTATATAACTACTCAACCTATTATATATGGATCAATAAATGGATCTACCCTTAAGCAAAAAATTTGTACAGGTTCATCAGTGATCTCCATACATGCCCTTTTTTACTCCACAATAAGCCACAACCTATTTGAAAAAAAAGAAAGAAGAAGAAGCAATTATTTGAGTCGGAGATGGGGACTAATTATTTACATATTCTAGTCTTAGGGGTGTCAAAATTACACGAACTAAATTGAAAATTTTCATCTTTTCAGTTCGGGACTTATTCGGTTTGGATAATAAATAAAGGAATTTGGGTAGTTTGATAGTTCAGTTTGGGCCAAGTTACAAGTTCTTCCACATCATCCTCCTTTTTTTTTTTTAAGGCTAACCTTAATATTTAGTAATTTACATGGTATAATCTATTTTTTTTGCTAAGCATGTACATAATATGAATGATTGGTTTCAGGGTGGATAGGTTTTGGACTCGAAATCCAAAACCCACCCTATCAAATATTAAATACAGTTCTTTCCGTTTGAGGCTAATATGGCAAATATATTCAATTTCAATAGATATCTTCAGTTTTTATTATTAAAAAAGAGGAGTAAATAGCCTTACTTAGAATAAGGGCAAAGTGGTTCTAAACTAATTGGATTTTGAGTTCTCCCCTAAATCCAAGTTTCAAGTCTGGCTAATTCTAAGCTCCAGGCTAATAGGTAGAATTTACTGGTTCAATAAATAGAATTGGAACCGGACTTGTCCCTTTGTGAATTGACTTTGAATTAGGGGTGTGTAAAACGGCTGCCTGAATTTGGAATTGTCCGAATTGGTCGATTGGGTCCGATTCCTAATTTTAAGGGAGAATCGATTATTTATGAGGAATAGAACCTATAATTGGACAACAAAATATCTGGATTGAAGTATAGGATTTGTTTCGAATTTTGAATTTCTTCCTAGTCATGCTTTAGATAATCAGAGATCTTGATAGAAACATAAATAAAAAATAAAAAATAATGACCGATTCCCAATTTCACCATGGAACTAGGCCGGATCAAAAATCGATTACCTTTACTTTGAGCCGCTCTGATTGCTCACCTCTCTAACATATAATGTCATTGTCTTTGGGGGCAGTGGCAAGGGCGGCGGTGTAATCGGGAAAATATCTTAAAATTAAGCGGGAATCACCGCACCAGTGCGCGGGGATCTCAACAACGTTCGAGGCAAACCTAATCTCTTCCCTTCCTTGTTATAATATTGTCGGAATCAGCAGCAAATCGGATCATCCGAATAAACTTGTGTTTTCTGCCCCCCCTGTCCAATAAAAAAACAGCTTTTCATCTTCTCTTTCTTTCTCTCTTCCACAAAAGGAAAAAGAAAAAAAAAAAAGACAAATTCCGTGGAACTGCCAAACTCTGGTCACCTTCAGCTGTTAGCTTACCATTGTCGTCTCCCTCGTCTCCCTCTCTCTCTCTCTAGTCGTCCTCACGCAGAGAGCGATGTGTGAGAGAGAGAGAGAGAGAGAGAGAGAGAGAGAGAGAGAGAGAGAGAGAGAGTTTTGCTTTGTATTATTGGTGGTTGTACTGGAGGGGGTGGGAGGGGCGTTATTTAATGTCCAGTCATCGCACATTTCCATCTCACGCTCACGCTCACGCTCACGCCTGAAATCTCTCCCTCTCTCTCTCTCTTTCCCTCATCGCATTTTGCTCTAGTGGGTCGCTCCTTTACTGGGTCCTGGTTCTTTAGCCTTGGCTATATATACATACATCATCCGAGCATGTGACTGTTTCACTTGCTGCATCGTGTGTTCCCGCTTTTGTGAGTAATGTAACTCGTGTTCCGACGTTGCTGTGCCGTCTTTTTGCTGGATTTTGAATGCCCATTTCCTCTGAAGTTCGTTGACCGGTTGCTGTGGTGTTCTCGGTCATCATGCAATCTCGTTAGCTCCGCTGCGTTCTGGGTTTCGAGCGTTAGGCTCACTCCGGTCGCCGGTAATTCCGCTCTGGTCATGGCTTTCCGTTAGTTCAGAGTGTGTTTTAGCTCTTAGGACCTTCTAAAATTGGCTCCTGATCGTGGTCGTTGCGAGGTAAAGCTTTTGATTGTGCGCCATGTAAACGGTTCCTTGGCATTTGCCCTGCACTTGGTAATCCCTGTGCTCACTTCCTGGGTGGCTCTCTGATTGATTGGAAGCTTACTTGAGACGTAGGATGTGATGCTTATCGAAGTCAGTCGCTAAATGTGTCTTATTTGGAGAATGTCCTCTTCTCTTTGCTAATTAGATCTCCTACCCTGTCCTCCATGGATTCCCTTCGTTAGTTTTGCTGTAGCTAGAGGAAATGGAACTGAAATAGTTCCATCCTGTCTATTCGATTCTTACGTCATTCAAAGTTAGCCAATCTTATCGGGGATTCTTATTACCTATCCTCAATCATGTAAAAACGTCCCTAATTCATTCATTCATACATGAATCCTCTGCTGGGTACTTACGGGAGGAGGAAATATTCTTTGTAGCTCTTTCACACAGTTAAATTATCACTATGATGTCCTAGTCTATTCTCCTGTAGTTTCTTTGCTTTTGCTCATGTGAAAACTGTAATAGCAGCCTGTAGCATAATTCCTAACCCGTTGTATTCGAGTTTCAACCCAATAAAAAGTAAGCTGTAACTCTCCTAATAGTCTCCATTAACCATGGAAGAGACTTTTGTTCCCTTTCGTGGGATCAAGAATGACCTTAGAGCAAGACTTATGTGCTACAAGCAAGATTGGACAGGCGGTATCAAAGCCGGTATCAGGTACGTGAGCTTTTTTCCATTTTATGGCAGAGCGGAAATAGCATCTTAATTTACAATTGTACAAACTGTGGACATGGAGGAATTTGGTCAGCGTACTTGACAAAATATGGCCGATCTAAGTGCAAAGATATGATGGATACTTTCTACGTGTTATTGTCTTTATTCCTTATTGAAGCTTTCCTGATTGACCTTTCTTTGCCCATCAGAATCTTGGCGCCAACGACTTACATATTCTTTGCCTCTGCCATTCCAGTCATATCATTTGGGGAGCAGTTGGAAAGAAACACAGGTACAATAAATTTTCACTAATTGTCTACGTCCTTTCTTGCTTCTTGGCGTAAGGCAGCACATGGAATTGTGTCTTGCAGATGGAACCCTTACTGCAGTTCAAACTCTTTCATCTACTGCACTCTGTGGTGTCATTCACTCACTCGTGGGGGGACAACCACTTCTCATTCTGGGGGTTGCTGAACCAACTGTCTTAATGTATACGTTCATGTTTGACTTTGTTAAAGACCGAAAGGATTTGGGCCAGCAGCTCTTCCTTGCCTGGACAGGATGGTAATATACTCTGCCAATTCCGAAATTAAAAGTTTTCAAAAGTGACATTACTGAACCACTCTGTTATGGCGTTTTCTTATAGGGTGTGTGTATGGACCGCTCTTTTGCTCTTTTTACTGGCCGTTCTGGGTGCATGCTCTATAATCAATAGATTTACGAGGGTTGCTGGAGAATTATTTGGTCTGCTAATTGCTATGCTCTTTATGCAGCAGGCTATTCGAGTGAGTATGCTTAATCATCTTTCAATATTGAAAAATAGATATAACTGCGAGAAATTCTTAATCGTTTGTGTTTACCAATATTTCCTTGGAGGGCCCTCTAAAGATGGCTTTTCAATTAAACTCATGGTGCTTCTTTACTTACATCTTTATATGGGTCTACTGGTACACTAGTGAGCACTAGATGTCTTCGACAGACTGTAAATGTCTCTAATTTATGAATCCAATGGTGTAGGGAGTTATAGAGGAGTTCGGCATCCCTGAGAGAGAAAATCCTAATCAGGCTGCTCTATTACCATCTTGGCGATTTGGCAATGGAATGTTTGCTCTGGTCTTGTCCTTTGGTCTCCTTCTTACAGCACTCAGGAGCCGCAAAGCTCGTTCTTGGCGCTATGGAACAGGTATGTAGCCTTGCCTAAGTTCTTTAAGAATCCACTGAAAGAGGTACATTATTGAAATGTTGAAAATACTTCCTAATTATGATAGTTTAATATGCTATACATGGTTATGGTAAACATTTGGAATTAGGTTTTTCCATAATGGAGAGTTGCCGCCATGGGAGCAGACACTCTTCTATCTGAAGCAAGTACAATTTTAGATCTAATGAGTTTTACTAACAATATGTGATTATCTTTTTAGGGTGGTTACGAGGATTCATTGCAGACTACGGTGTCCCACTTATGGTTCTTGTCTGGACAGCTGTGTCATATATTCCGGTTAGAGATGTCCCAAGGGGGATTCCTAGACGACTTTTTAGTCCAAATCCCTGGTCTCCTGGGGCATATTCAAACTGGACAGTTGTCAAGGTGCATTCCAGCATGCATCTGTTGCGGTGTTTAACTTTTCATTTTCGCCTGTTGTCCAGGAAGAAGGATTTACGAACTGAATCCTGTATTGACCAGAAATCATGCTTTCTTGTATACAGGAAATGTTGAATGTGCCACCTCTATATATAGTTGGAGCATTTATCCCAGCAACTATGATAGCTGTGCTTTATTATTTTGATCACAGTGTTGCATCTCAACTTGCCCAACAAAAGGAGTTTAATCTCAAGAAACCATCCTCTTATCATTATGACCTCCTCCTTTTGGGTTTCTTGGTGAGTGATACCTCCTTTCCAGCTTTGTGACAGTTCCGTTTGCTTCTTTTAATCTGTTGGGTTCCCACCAGACTATCCTCTGCGGTCTTATTGGCATTCCTCCTTCCAATGGTGTGATTCCACAATCTCCAATGCATACAAAAAGTTTAGCTACCCTGAAACATCAGGTAATTCTTGGAACTTTGCTAATGAGATGATAAATACTCGGCAGTTAAGGAATTAAGTAGTTCAAAAAGGAATTTTGTCATCAATATTGAGATTCTCTTGCTTCTCACCTGCAATATTCCTCGAACTTGTGGATACTGTCTCAGTTGTTGTAGGCTTACAGCTATAATGTGCCTAAGAGAGCTTGCTAAGGAGTTGGGAATGTTCTACTTTTCTGTCCTTTGCTTACTCAATTGTAGAATATATCGCTTGAGATCAAATGTTGATATTTGGTTTATGATAAGTTCTTGTGTCTATTTGGTTATTCTGTCTTCTTAAAGACTTATCATGCTGCGACTAACACTTATTCAAAACAGCTTCTACGGAATAAGCTAACATCAACAGCCCGGAATAGTATGAGGAGAAATTCAAATCTTGTTCAGCTATACAGAAATATGCAAGAAGCCTACAATGAAATGCAGACTCCCCTGGCCTATCAAATGCCTCCTATGCTGGTGAACTCATCTGCCTGATCTTCTGAATGATAATTTCCCCTGCTTTTGGTAAGACTCACTTTGTGACGGGTATAGGGGCTGAAAGAGCTGAAAGACTCGACAATCCAGCTGGCCTCAAGTACTGGTTACATCGATGCTCCCGTTGATGAGACTATTTTTGATGTGGATAAGGATATTGATGATCTTTTACCAGTCGAAGTCAAAGAACAGCGCCTTAGCAATCTGCTGCAGGCACTGATGGTTGGTGGTTGTGTTGCTGCAATGCCTTTGTTAAAGAAAATCCCATCATCTGTTCTTTGGGGCTACTTTGCTTTCATGGCCATTGAAAGCTTGCCTGGGAATCAATTCTGGGAGAGGATCTTGTTACTCTTTACAGCTCCAAGTCGAAGATACAAGTAAGCACCTGATTCTGCCCTGTAGAGCTTTCAGCAATGGCATCTAGGTTTCAAGTGTTCTCTCTGTCTCTCTCTCTCTCTCTCTCTCTAGTCCAAATGTAGAAGTAGTGTGAACTTGTTATCTAGCTTTGGTTTTAGGAAACATAGAAGAACAAAGCATCCATCTATTCACTGATTGAGTTGAGTGGCTTTGTCATCATTAGGCTTTCTTCTGCATGTTATTAGTATGATTATCATTACCATTAGAATCTTGAATGTATATAAGAAGCAATGGTTCATCTTCTAATTTGGCAGGGTTCTGGAGAAGTACCATGCAACATTTATCGAGACTGTGCCCTTCAAAACAATTGCCTTTTTCACTTTGTTCCAGACAACTTACTTGCTCCTGTGCTTTGGTCTTACATGGATTCCAATAGCTGGAGTCCTGTTCCCACTTTTAATTATGCTTCTCGTTCCGGTAAGGCAGTATTTCCTTCCCAAGTTTTTTAAAGGAGCTCATCTTCAAGACCTGGATGCTGCAGAGTATGAGGAAGCCCCTGCCGTACCCTTCAATATGCCACTTGAAGTAAGCTGTCAAGACCTCATTCTTGTCTTTTCTGTTAGCAGATCTAAAATGGACATAACATTAAAATGCCATAGACCATTTTACTTTCCAGTAGGAATTTATCCCTATAGCTTGTTGAGGCTAATGCTAATCTAGATCATCTTTAAGCATTTGCATGATTGGATTTTCGCTTCACGGCTGTATGAATTTGTTCTGAAAAAATAAAGTGATATAGCTGTTGATGGGCATGCCTCTATTTGGTCAAATGGGACATGCACCTAAGCCCTTTGGGATATACCACTTTAAAAATCACCCTCTTGTTTCTTTGATGATATAAACTAGACTATTGCTTGGTATATTAAGACTGATGTGCTGTTTAGCATGCAAAATGATGTTGCAGGTTAAAATGGACTTTTGAACAAGTGGGTTCAATAATAAAAAAGAAATCTGTTGTATCCCTAGTATAGCAATTGAATAAACCAGCTTGGTACATCTAGAATTATCCCCATAAACCGACTGCATGATTGAAATTGTAAAAAGATTTCCATGGCCATGCTTCATGCTTTGCTTTTGGTTTATGAAACAGGATCAAGAAATTCCTACAAGAAGTACAGACATTGATAGTGGTGAAATTCTTGATGAAATGATCACCAGAAGCCGTGGTGAGGTCCGCCGGACTCATAGTCCAAAGATAACTAGTTCAACCCCGAGCTGACTGACGATATAAAACCTGCTTTAAGCCCACGGATGTCACAGAGGGCATTCAGCCCTACTTTTACTGGTAAGGCAGTTGTGACAAAGCAAACTCAGAGTCCCGGACCATCATCGCTCGGAAAGAACACTTACGGTTCATCTTCAAATTAGAAAGATATAATGTAGCTCTCATTAAGCCATCAATGGTGCTCGATGGGTTCAGTAGTCACGTGCTAAAAGCTTCTGTAACTGATCATATATGTTTCCAAGTTCTGTTCTGGCACTAACTTGTGAAGGTGATGTATGTCTAGTGTCACCTTTCCCAGTATAATCTAAAACACAACATAAAACTGCAGATCTCCCGCCCGGTTTCGAACATTTCATGTTTTCTATTGTATCCTTGTCCAAACCTCCCCGTCTGAAATGCAATTTTCATCCGCCGATGACTCATATCTCTTTATGCGAAACAACGCAAGGCTTGCCATTCTGATACGTATCAAATCAGAACATGTAGTACTTAATCTGGAGAAATTCCGTTTCTCTCAGACGACGCTGGGCACATGTTCTACATTGCTTTCTTTACCTTATTTATCAGTGAACAGGGGTGTTCCGCATTTATGTGGACGAAAAGTTGATGATTGGTAGATCAATTTGTATGGAGATGATTTCTACTTTTCTCTTTGTGATTGAAGATCTTCCAAGTCCTCTTTTCATGAATCGTCAATTCTGCCATGGTAGCACAGCAGTTACACATCTCCTTGCGAGAACCATAATTTTTGCACTTCTTATCGGGCCCTCATTCGAAACATTATGTTCACTCACTGAAAACTCGTTCTGTTTATATGAAATGAGACAAGCCTTTCCATTCAAATGCATGTGTTTGATCCAAACATGTATCCTAATTTGAAGAACCTCACTTGCAGAATCCAAGTAATCAATTTTTAGATTCATTTTTCAGATCACATTGTTTGATTTTTAAGTGATTTTCTTTTGGCCGGGACTATTTCAACCCCATTAGTAGAAAGAGACAAAATTGCCCTAATCGTTCAACTGAATATTAAAGTGATGAACTCTAAAATTAATCACTTTTCTTTATTTTTTCGAGCTTGATATAATTTTCATATTGAGAATATAACATGTCTTTTTATTGAAAATTCAAATTGTTAAGTGGGCATCACCATGCATATTAAACGCACGAATTTTCCTTTTTATATCCTACCACTATACGTATTAGCTTTCTTGAAAAAGAATTTTCTAGAAAACCTATTTTTTTTCCACATTATCAAGCAAATTTTTGGACTAATGTCATTAAAAAAAAAAAAAAGAAAAAAGAACACCAACAATTTTTTTGACAAAATCAAATATTTAAAACTTTTGTTTTAACTGTAGCTATCGCCGCCAAGCTTTTTCTTAATAATTGTCTTTCACATGCACTTAATGACGTGACCAAATGAAATATAAAAAGGTTCTCTTAAAAGATTTGTTGGAATAAAATCATTATTTGTTTTCCCAATGTGAAGTTTTAAAGATGAAAATGAATTAAATCAAAACTTTACATAAAATAAAAAAAAAATTAAAATGAATGTTAAGTTTAATTCGTTTTGGATCGATACAAAGGGCTTGTCTAACGACCTCACAGATAGAAATGGATGCTTTTCTTAGCTATCTCTCACAATCTTTTGGTCCTCGGTTTTTCCTTGTTAAATTGGAAGGTCGCAAATAGCCCTCTACAATTGCAAATCGGAAGGGTGACTATAAAAGATGACTTCTTAATTGAGACTTGAGTCACCTTGGAGTCAGATAAGTCATATATTCAACTTCTTTGTTTTAAATCTACAAAATGACATAAAGAGTCTTTGAACTTTGACTCAATGTTCAATGTGGTATTTGAACCAATGTACAACGCCATCCCTGAACTTTTAATTTATTAAATGTGTACCCAATACTTTTGGTACAATGTCAAGTTAGTCCTATCTTTACATTAATTTAAGCTCAGCGATAGCTAGTTTATGGATTAGATTGAAAATGTATCTAAAAGTTCATGGACCATATTAAACTGATTGAAGGTTCACATTAGGCTAAAAGTCATGGACTACATTGTATATTGGACAAAATTTCAGAGACATTTGTGTCACTTTCTCTTTTAAATCCTCAAAAAGACACCAGAATAACTTCAAACATTGGATCCACAGAGCCACTTGCATTCCAAAGTTCAAGTCTTCTTCAATCAGGTTCTCAAATTAATTAGGGAATTTCCAAAGACGAAGCAATTTAATCCTAAGCTCTTTCTAGCGGAACCTTATGAATCTCTAGAGATAAACAAGTTTTACGATATTTTGAAACAACTGGTTTCATCAAAGCCACGGACAATAACCATTAAATTAATTAGCTTTGACTCAAAGTAGATAGCCATTGATGCACAGGAAAGATTTTTAATGCCACTAATGTGAGCTTTTATTGCTGCGCACGTTACGCATTATAAGTATCAGACATTAATAAGAGACATAAAAGAACTAGGTAGCTTGCCATATATATGTTGTTGACGTTATTTGAGGGAGCATATGGCTTTCCCAAGAACGGTCCAAGATCAACTTGAAGTCAAACTTATGCAACCAAAATCCTCTCTAAGGTCAATTCCAAAGGAGCCCAGTCTGCTCAACATGCACGTTTTGGTCATGAATCATGATTGATCGCTCACACACATCACCAGCCATCTATCATTTTGGACATCTCATGGATTTTCACTCGAAGCTTGATGAAGATCTTGCCTCCCACCAAGCCTACCTGTCTGATAATTGCATCAAACCGTGCATGAGAAATAAGGAAACCGCCTTCGGCACTGTTTCATCGACAAAGGGCAATTTTTTGCAAGATTTTAACCATATCGATCAGTTTTACATCGGCGAGTCATCCTCCAATCACGCACTCAACAAGCAAACCGCATCTTTTGACCCTTTCGATGTTTACCCTTACCAAGTTTTTACAGATCTCGATGTGTACGAGGACAAGCCGCTTGCCGAAAATGGCGGGCACGGCCTTGTCATGGACAATTTTCAAGTTGAAGGGAGCTTGATGGCTGTGACGACAGCCAATATGATGAATGAATCTGGTCGAAGCCATATGTTGGGAGACTATCATCAAGATATCAAACCTGCGAGCTTCGTGGTCCCGGACGAGGTCTCTTGCATTAGTGCTGGAAATGGGTATTACAAGAAAAGTCTCATGAATAAGAGTAAGGCGCGAAGAACTCGTAAAAGACTCCATGTAATCAAGGGACAGTGGACAACCGAAGAGGACAGGTTCGAGTAACATGATCTCCCACACATTTCCCCATTTTCTTATAAAAAGTTTAATAGATTTTCGTTCAGAGTTCTCTTGTTTGGTTTAATGTTATGATATCGTGTTAGACCGAGTGTTTTCCCCCCGGTTTTGATGGACGCTGATATGAGTACGAATATAAACCCGATACGCATGAATCTTGTTAAACTCATGTCGTTCAATGCAAATGCAGACTTCTGATTCAACTGGTGGAACAATTTGGATTAAGAAAGTGGTCTCACATTGCTCAGATGTTGCCTGGTCGGATCGGAAAGCAGTGCAGAGAGAGATGGCATAACCATCTAAGACCCGATATTAAGGTTTTCTTTCACTGTCATTTTTTCATTATGTACTTTTGCTTTCCCTCACCAGCTATTATAACTCCTTATTCATTCTTTCAATCAAAGAAAGCTGAGCTTATAGATAGATCAATGCAGCTCCTGATAACATATATTCGTATATAATTTCAGTGCAGTCTTTTTTATAAATAAATGCATTGTGTGTCATTGCTTGCTCGTCTGTGAAGAGAAATTGTATTAATAATAAGTTTGACATTAAGAACAAATCCATATTTTATGAACTTTTGATCTTCTCAGCATGTCAATGTAAGCTCAAATTTTACCGGTTTTTTGTTTCCTTTTTGAAGATTAGGGTGACTTCAATTTGTGATTATATATATTGTGGCATACTATGAGGGAGGGAGTATCATCCATCGAAGTCCCTATGCAAACTCGCTTTTGACATTCTGTCAAATAAATGGAAATTATAAACCAACGTCTAGTTTCATAAACCTCCCACCAGACCATATAAAAGATTAAATATTTTTAAAAGAAAAGAAATATAAAATTTTTAATGACATAATTTGATGTTATCTGCATTTCTATTAGAAAGATTTATATATGAAACCATGCATGAGTTATTATGTTCCATTACACCCAAAAAACTTGTGATTCTACAGAAGGACACATGGACTGAGGAAGAAGACAAGATATTGATTAGAGCACACTCGGAAATCGGCAACAAGTGGGCCGAGATTGCCAAGAGTCTCCCCGGAAGGACCGAAAACTCCATCAAGAACCACTGGAATGCCACTAAGAGGAGACAATACTCCAAGAGGAAGTGCAGGTCCAAGTACCCAAGAGCCTCCCTCTTGCAAGACTACATCAAGAGCTTGAACTTGAGTGCATCCGCAAGAAACCCTAGAAAGTCTTCTGCCGGCAGCGGTGACTGTGCCAATGTGGCAAACGACGACGATGCGAGCTCGAGCAACCCAACATCGGATGAGCCAAGGCTGGAGCTAATGGACTTTTGTTCGGGCGACCGGTTGGTGCCAAACTTTGAGTTCGACGAAGTCCCGGAGTTGTCATTCGACGACAAGTTGTTTCAAGAGGGATGCACCATTGATTCTCTCCTTGAGGACTTGCCTTGTCCACCTGATGCTACTCATGTTAGTGATGAAGGGTATGACATGGAAATGCTGGATATGGATCCCTTGATAGAACCTGATGAAGAGCCAAAGAAGGACTTAGACCTTGTGGAAATGATGTCTCAGGTTAACACTCTTTAAATTTCTAATCAGAAAAAGTAATTAAATTTCTTCTATTCAAAGATTGATCCCACAAAGAAGATGATGAGAAAATGTTGATAGAAGGGCTTATCTAGCTTTTCAGCTAATGAGAGAGAGATTTTGTGGGTAAAATAGGAAAGATTGAAGAATTATTTGGACGAAACTGCATTTTTATTTATTATTTTATTATAGAGGGGAACAGTCGAGGAAAGTCGAGGAGAAAAAAATGAAGGTCGACAGTTGCTCACCTGCTTGTAGGGTATTACTTGTATAACTTCAAGTCGGAATTATTATTGAATGTTGAGTATTTTTATGATACTTGGTGGACCAATGCGTTATTTTACTTTATATTATTGGAGGCATTGTTTTAGCTGAACAAAACTTTGTATTTATATGGAGGGGTCTTTATGAGGCTCCTAAGATACATGCAATTTCGTGGCCATGAAAGAAAGAGATAACTACATATGGCCTGTCGTCGTGTGCATCCATGAATTTAAGCACTTAAATAGGACATGCATTATGTGTGATTAATATATGATGAAATATTAAATCTTATATATCATTCAATAAAATGTCGTGTTATAATATTTAAATATCAAAACACACCGTCTTTATCTAACAACTTGGTTATTATAGTAGTTTCTAGTGGGCACAAAGATCTAGAGTATAAATCTTATTAGGCTTCTTGCCAATTAGTATTTTAGACAAAATTCCAATCAACACCTCTAAAAGAGAGTGTTGGATTAATTAAAAATGGCTTGTTGGGTTCACGTAAACAATAGGAGTGTGTTTTTCGCTTAAAGCAAAACTGTGGGGCATTTTTTAGGGCCTCAAATTGGCAATTTCTTTAGGTATCATCAGACATATTGTGGAAACGGACTCGCAAGCATCCATGTCTCTGCTTCAAAAATTAACATTGTTGCTTCATTTTGATAACACACTCATTTCTTAAATTGAAAATATGCTCAAGTATTTTCAACATAGTTATACAAAAGGAAATGCATGTGTAGATTGGATAGCAAATTGGGTTATTAAAGCCAACAATGTGGATAGGCCACCGATAGATCTTCCTTTGCTACTAGGGGATCGGTTTGATGATATTTTATCAGGAGAATAATAATGTAATTTCAGGCTCTACACCTTTATTTATCCAAAAAAAAATATCTAATAATTTAAGTTATCAACATAGTCGACAATATTCCTACATAATTTACAAGGGAACTGATTTCAAAATATCTCAAAATGGCTAAAATGTTTCTAACAAATTGTTGACATCATATAAATCTCTAAAGTCCTAAATATCACTCTTCCCTCTCCGCCTCCATCGTCATCCCGGGCCGCTCGTAGCCACAATCGTCCCTCGCTCCATGCCCTGCCACCATCGGTGACAGATTCCAAAATTCCTCTCTCCTTCCTCTTTGGTATGCTGATCACTCATGACTAGAAGCTTGAGGCAATTCGAGTCCCTTTGTTGGGTTATAATTCATATTCCCCTATTGAAAGGATGGGATGAGCAAGCGGGGGTCGTGGAGGGAAGGCTCCGAGTGGTTAGAGGACTTTTATAGTTTGAGCTCATTTTTATTGGTAGTTTGGTTTGTTGTTTAAGGATGGCTATGAGTAACTAAAGTGGTTGCCATGTGTAAAGCTCAAGCTTTGGCATGATGTTAATGCCCGCCCGGGGTGGGGGAGGAGGGAATCGAGGGGGCAATTAGTAGTTTTGGCTTGGACCCATGAATATATTATTGGGTATATATGATCTTTTTTCTCTTGTAATTGAGGAATGTAACAAAGAGGTGTGAGGTAGTTATAATGGAATCATCTACTAAATGTAGCCCTAGTTTAAGGGTGAATCAAGAGAAAATCTTATGTCTCAAATTCTCTTTCTCACTCTTATTCTCAATTTATGCGTGATTGTGCGTAGAATCACAACACCCTTGAGGCAAAAACCCTAGACAGTTGGCCATGATCTCTACATGTGTGTGTTTGTGGGGAGAGGGGGGCTGTGTGGGGTGGTGGTTGTTAGAATATTTATATATGAATTCACGTATTCACCTCATAGATTAAGATTTTAGAACAATCAACACTAATCTTGTTAAATTTCACATGATATCAAAGTAGAAGATTCGAGTTTAAATCTTTTCGGATCATATTTCCATGCTTTAGGCTTAGCCTAAATTCTAATCTATATGTGAGGTGGGGTATTTCAATATTTAAACACGCTTTCACTTAATACTTTAAATTTTTTAAAAAAATAAACACTGATTTTTGACGGAGGTGACAGCAATTGCCCGAGCCGTGACTTGAAGGGAGGTTTGATGATAGGTGAGCCGCGATGGTGTCCGCGAATGGAAATGGAGGAGTTGTTTGAAGAAAGGAGAAAGGAGAGAGAGGAAAGAAGAAAAGAGCGAAAGATGAAAAACAAAAAGAGAAGAAAAGAAGGATAAAAAAGAGGAGAGTACTTTATAGCAGTTGAAACTCAATGCGTTGATTTGTCCTCCGTCAAAGGGCATATTTAAGTGGAGATTTCCTATCCGCATATTTGACTCCAACATGAGGATGGTAAACGCAAGTTAAAACACTTAAATATAGTTAATGTCAGCTTTTAGTGCTCGTGCGTTAAAGGTGTAGAAACAATAGAGTAGACATCTGTCATAACTTACAAGAGGTAAATTATGCGTGACGACACTCCTGAGCGAGCATGCTCGGAAATTTAAGGACTCGAATGTCGATCATCGAATGTGGTCTCTATGATCCCCCAGCTCTCATGGAGTTTCAGACAAAGCTTGATGAAGATCTTGCCTCCCACCAAATATCCATGTCTGATACAGGCAAGTATACCCGTCCGATAACTGCTTCAAACCCTACATGAGACGTAATGAAACCACCTTTGCCACGACAGTTACGTTAAAAAGGAGTTTCTTGCAAGATTTTCACCTAGTGGAACGATTTTTCTTAAGTGGGTCTCCCTCAGATCTTGCATCCGAGAAACCAAAAACATGTTTTGACCTTCGGATGTTTATTTATACAGTATTTCGGCGAATTTTGATTTGCTGTTTCAATGTAAACATTTTGCAGATGGGCATGGTGTCGTCATGGACAATTTTGAAGTTGGAGGGATCGACACTACAAGCAAACACGATCAAAGTTATACGTCCTTCGATTTTCAGCAAAATGTCGACCCCGTGAATTTTGTCGCTCCCTGTGAAGTGTCTCGCACTAGCGACGAAAATGGGTATTACAAGAAAGATTTTACGAGCATGAGTAAGGAGGTGTCGTCTTTGTCAGCGCGAAGGACTCATGAAGTTTGTATGAGATCCCAAGCAACTAAGGGACAATGGACAGCTCAAGAGGACTGGTAGAGAATATATTGTGCATTTTCCAAACGGTTTCTTTTTTCCTGATCTCTCTTGTTAATTCTCGTTTTCTGCTTTTGGAAATGGAATTTCGTCTATGGGTATAATCCAACATTAGTTTTGTTTAACTACTCATGTCGTAGGCTTCTGAATCAACTGGTGGAACAATTTGGATTGGGAAGGTGGTCTTTCATTGCTCAAATGTTGCCCGGTCGGCTAGGGAAGCAGTGCAGAGAAAGATGGCACAACCATCTGAGACCTAATATTAAGGTTCTTTTACGTCCGTTTCCGTCTATATTAAGTGCCAAACCATTTGCAAAAAGAAAGTCCAAGGCTAACATCAATTCGACTTTTTCGATGCCCAATCAACTTCGCATAAAATAGCAACTTCTCTGTAGGTTATGCTATATATCATATGACAGCTTACTGTTCTTATAATTTTTTAGGAAGTGGTGAAGATTGGGTGATTTTGTATGTGATTTTAGGTCTAGTTGCGTGAGTATAATGTGAGAAAGTCAGTTACTGGATTATATGATCATCAGAGATGAGTCTTTCTGTACTTAGGGTGACACATTAACCTTTTTTGCATCCAGAGATTGGTTTGTGTTCATACATATGATGCATGCAGGGCTTATTTTCGTTCCATTATATCCGAAAAATTTGTGATTCCGCAGAAAGAGACATGGACTGAGGAGGAGGATAAGATACTAATTCAAGCACACACAGAGGTTGGTAATAGATGGTCCGAAATAGCGAAGAGACTCCCCAGCAGGACCCAGAACTCGATCAAGAATCACTGGAATGCCACCAAAAGAAGGCAATACACTAAGAGAAAGAGGCGTTCCAAGTATCCGAGAGCCTCTCTCTTGCAAGAATACATTCAGAGCTTGAACTTAAGCGCATCCGAGAGGTTCCCCCTACACTCTTCTGGCGGTGATCGTGCCACGGCTGTCAACAACGACGCAAGCAGGAACAAGTCAGCGTCCTCGAGCGATGATCGGTTAGTACAGAACATTATCAAGTTAGGTGAGTTACCGGACCTGTTGTTCGATGAGAAGCTGCTTCAAGACGGTTGCGTGCTCGATTCGCTTCTCGAGGACTTGCCGTGTCCACCTGATGCTAGTGTCGAAGATGGTGGTGGTGGTGAAGAGCTTGGGATGGAAATGCTCGATATGGATTCATTGCTGGAGTCTGAAGAGCCAGACGAGGATCCAGACCTGGTGGAGATGATCACTCAAATTTATGCTTCATCCCCGTGATAAGAAGAACCCCGAAAAGGTGTTCATCAAACGAATTTCAATTACCGAGAGGCAGATAAAAAGTGAATTCGATTAAAAACAAATAAGAAGAAGAAAGTAAAAGGGAAAGGTGTAGCTAGCTCGTTTTAATTATCACAAAATAATGAGCGAATGGTCAAAATAGACATTTTTGGGACGATGAGGAAGGAAGTGAATAAGATGATAATCAACATTAGTTGCGTCTCTACTCCTCGTGTATGAGATCGATATGACTAATCAAATTTTTATTCGGGATTCTAAAAATTTTGAAGTATCATATTTGTCCGACTTGGTGAAAGTTGGATTTTTTTTCTTCACCTCTTTGCCTAACCTCCAGATTAGGGGCGACCAATCGGATCGTTTTCAAGTCAGGAATTGAACCATGGCGACCGTGGCTGAGCGTTCCAGGCCGATTCACACGAGAACCATCGACTCTCGGGTGGAATTTGCTTTTAGCTTTTTTCGTTTTTACTCTGTTCAAAAAAGAGAAGATAAACATGTTGGAGATGGTCTCGAACCCGGAAAGCTAAGGAAATTCGTCAATGCCTTAATGACCATGTCACAAATTATTCACATGATATGTTTTTCCTAAAATAACAACCATGTAGGGAATGTTTAGCAGAATCTTTTAGGAGCAAAATTTGCATGGTCTAATCTTCAACTAATTAGCTTTGACTCAAATGAAATGTCGACCGTCAATGCATGTTGAAAGATTTGTAATGCTGCATGCGTTAAGACTTAAGAGAACTAGCGACGATGTTGCATGCCCTAAATATGCTGTAGACAATTTTTTTTGGTCGAACTGTAGACATCATTGGAGTGAGCATGCTTGTAATTGCAGAATTCTATTTGGGTTGGTCAAGTAGGGTCCAACGTCAACTTGAAGTCAAAACAAAAGCAACCAAATTCCTCTAACGTCAAATCCAAAGAAGCCCCGGCCCTGGTCAACATGCACGTTTTGGTCTCCAATCCCTCATAAAAGATGTACCAAACTAGCGACCAGAATATCCATGGTGCCTCACTCACAGAAGGAAAAGATGCTATCGACCGAAGTGGAGGATGACGCTACCTAACAAACTGGCATGCGGAAGATGAGACTTTATTTTACCAGAAATCCAATCTATTTCCAACAACCAATCGTCTAATCACACCCCGTACAACTCGATTTAATTTCCGAAATTCAGAATCAAAACAACTGATGAAAATCAATAAAAGTAGAGGACAGCTACATAACTTTGAGAGGCAACTAATTCCCGGATCAGTCCTGATCATATTTATCAGAAGCGGGGTGGAGAACAATGATGGAACGAGGAAGAGAAGAGTGCAGTGGGCAAGCAGAAGATCTGGTTCCTGCGTGACCTGCCAGATAATCTTGAGTACAACTGAGATTGAACGGATTGATCGCCTAATCCAAGCTAACGACAAAATTTGCATTGGTGGTCCTTCAAGCAGTCTTTGGCTTGGGCTTAATGCGCTTCACGCGTGAGTACAGAAAGACTCCAGCAAGGGCCACTCCCGTACCTAATAACATCACCACAATGAGTAAGATAACAAAACCATAACCATGAGAGCAAAATAATCAAAATAGCAATGACAATAGTAGTACTATGGAACCAAGCTAAACCAGTTGAATCACCAATAAACAGATACCAGATCTCATTTTCCCTATAAGCAAATGCCATTATATGCTTTCTCACTTAGGTTTGGGGAGGGAAGGGGAAGAAACAAGAGCCAAGAAAATAACAAACTTGGAAAAAGGCTGTTCAGATGGTAGCATAAATCACCTAGGGAATTTATGGGTGAGACTGGAGTTCGGAAGAAGAGAACTGAGCTGACAATGACCACAACACGCTTCACGCAGTTTCCTACGGAGTGGGTCACTGGCGATACCCTCTGTAGTATCATGTAAGAGACCTGCACAAAATCAACAATTAAGGTTGGTATTTCCCCATTAAAAAGTGCTATTGAAGACCTGCATGACTGAAAAACAATCAATTCCTTCTCGTGCATGTACCTCAATGTTCTTGCAGGCACGAACACTATGCACATTAGTGCAGATATTGTGGCATATCATGATTAATCCAAAGCAGACGGTTATCCAATTCTATAGACTTGTAAACAGACAACATTATAGAGTTTGCTGATCCAATAAGAAGATCAACAATATCAACGGATAATTGATCCAATGCGAGATGAGTTAAAAATCACTATTTGCCCCACAGTGATTTTCAACTGATGTCACAATGATGGAGATAAAGCTGTTTAAGTGCGGCTTTGTTTCATTTCTCAAAAGTTCCAAAAAATTTTCACTAGTGATGTCACAAATTGGTCCTTTCGATTTTCTGCCATCCCGTAAATTTGCTTATCTAAACTCGATGTACTATAGAGAAGACTCGAGGGGTTCTGAGTGCTTAAAGTAATAGGTCACAGCTATAGATTTGAAACTGAATGCCAAAAGCAATTATGAATGAGGCACACAACATAGCTAAAAGTTGAGATCGTCAAAGAAATGTGTGGCCCGTGACCCAAAAATAATGAAAATATTGCATTGGGCAAAAAGCCTCACCTGCTGGTATGCATGGAAGCACAACGCTGCAAGGAAGGACCTGGTTAATACCTGCTGAACATTTAATCCCTGTTGCGCCTGTTGTTAAGATGAGAAAAAAGGCATATCAGAAAAACTTCCACATACAGAACCCTTTTGAGCAATTATTAAAGTTTGAAAGAATACTCACTGCGGCTTGTAGGGATGCAGGAGTGAACTTGAGACCTTCCGTAAAAAAAGTCACAGGGAATAATAGAACAAATGACATCAGGGTTATAATCGAAAAGAGAGTTATATTGTCCAAGGATTCCTGTACATAAGCAAATTCAATTGCCAAAATAAGAGAACAATCACATAATGTAGCTTCAAATACTTAACAGTCTGAAGATGAAGACAAAACGATTCATGATACCTCCTTATTGACCATGACTTTCTTGCTGAGCACATTACGAGATTGATTACTCAGATTCGAGGCCATTGCACTCCAAAACCCAGCCCTTAGAAACCATAAAAGCCAAAGTCATGCGCACTGAACAAAAATAAAAGACCTAAACTATTGACTCTTCAACCGATGAGCTAGCTAGAATACATATCTGAAATCAAACATAAAGTTAGGCTATATCCATTTTTCTACTCCTATATCTTTAGCATTTTACTAAAGTTTCTCACCAGTTAAAGGAAGCCTCTGTCATTGATGCAAGTGCAACTCCACCAACGATTGGTAAAAGAGAAGAGACAACCCAGATGCTCGGAAACTGTAGGGGCCAAAAATGACAAAAAAGTTAATATGGGAGGCGGATATTAAATGCTAAACCATGAATATCATTAGTCTTTCGAGATCATCAGAAAATTAAGAAACGTGAACATTAGACGTTAAGTTCAACAGGTAACCATATTAACTAAGCAAACTAAATGGTTGCAAAAAATGACGAGCTTTACAGCAACTCACAACAAAAAGGTGCATCATTTAGTAACTGAAAAACTACATCAGAAGTGAAAGTTGGAAATAAAGGGGAAGATTTATAAGTATTTGCACCTCCCCAAGAAACATAGCCGATAGAAGGACAGAGAAAAATGGCTCCATGGCTTTGATAGTGTGAGTGAATGAAACAGCCACTTTCCCAAGACTCATATTGGTAAACAGATTGCCCAGCGTGTGCACCGCCGCAAGTGGCACAATGGCCAACAGCTGTCACGGATCACGAAACAGAAGTAAGAATCCGAAAGATAAACATGTAGAACAAACACGAGTTCTCCAAGACGCGACGATAACTACCTGGGAACGACTGAGTTTGGGCCTTTTATAGAGATTAAAAGTCCACATTAAAATAACAAGCACGAGCCGACAGTAAATTGCGCCAGGGTGACATTGGTAGGGTAGTGGAACGCCTTCAACACCTGCAAGCAACAAGTAGTGCCCAACATCAATCCCTCCATATCAGCACGACTCCGATTGCTCAATCAAACACCAGATCAGCATGGCGGATGTCACGACTTCATTCATTCGAAAGTCGAATCCTCAGAGCTAAATGCGAAACCACTCAGATTTTGTAAAGCATAATTAAAAAGGCTGTCTTTTCAAGCAACGCCGATATCTATAGGCGTCGCTTCCGAAAAGCAAACAAGATCTTCACACGTCGTAAATCCCAGGACAGCATCAATGCCTGAAAATTCCCGATTCCGACATTTGAAATACGCGGATTGACAGCATAGGAACACGATCGCAATGCCGGTCGAGACCAAACGCAATCGCTCTGCTATCGCCCCTCGCCAGACACGTACCGAATCTCGCGAATCCGCCAACAACTCCGCACCCGCGAAACGCTTCATTTCGCGCGCGCGCTCTAACGAAACCGTAAAACGAGAAGAACAACCACGAGAGCGATTCGGAAGAAGAAGAGCAGCAGGCTCACCTGCTTGTTGTAGATGTTGAAGTAGATGTTGAAGAGGTACCAGAGCCCGAACAGCAGCCCGAGCTCCACCGTCTTCCCCAACCCGCCCGCCTTCTCGCCCTCCCCGGCGGCCTCGGGCACCGACGTCGCCCTCGCCTCGAGCCCGGCCCTGGCCTCGCCGCGATCGGAGCCGAGGTACGGCACCCCGCCCCACGGCCTCGACGGAGGCGAGCCGAGGCACCACGACCGGCGCGGGAGCCCCGGCGAGGAGGCGGAGAGGCCGGGGATAATGGCGGCGGCGGCGCGGGCGGGGGCGACATCGCCGGCTCTCCCGGCGGCGGAGGAGGAGAGGCGGACGGGGTCGAATCGGAGGGGGCGGCGGCGGCGGGGCGGGGCGGCGGCGGGCGGCGGATTTGAGGAAGGGGAGGGAGGGGAGAGGGTGAACGCCGCGCTCTGCATTTTGGGACGGCGAGATCTGCGTGGAGGTCGGAATCGCAGAGCTTGAGCTTCGTCGACTCCGTCAAAGAAGGTGGCGCCGCTTGGGGTGTGTCGTCTCTGCTAAAAAAAGAGGTTTTTATTCTTTTTTATTCTTTTTTTTTTTTTTAATTTTTTGTAATTTTTGGTTTGCTTTTTCTCGGTTTCGATCGGAAAGTGCGGTTTTAAAAAAAAAAAAAGACATGGTTTTTTTTTTTTTTTTGGGGACATTTCGGGGAAAAAAACCAGGAAAAATGATGGAAAGGTTTTTAATTTGGGGAAATTGCTTTTCTTTTTTCAATTCTTTGTGTCGTCAGACCATGCCTGAGATCGCGTGCTCGTCCGTGGCGGGTTGGTGAGGAAAATAAATTTACATCAAAACTTCTTCTGTGAATTGAAATTCGCATGATTTGTTAATGGAAAGTCACGGTTCGATCCTATCCAAAAGAGAAAAAGGAAGTCATGATTCGGATTCGATTTGAGGGCGGTTAATTGGTACCCTTTATTAGTGATTTTTTTTTTCTCATTTTTGTATGGATTTGGGTAATAAATCTCTTGCTAGATATTTTAATTTTCCTTTTTTTTTTTTTTTTTTTTTTGGGGGAAGGTAACTGATAGATGGGGGTTGGTGGTTTTTTTTTTTTTTTTTTTTTTTTTTCTATTTTTCATTTACACTTCTATATGTATGTATATGTATGTTGATTTATTGTTGTGGGGAGTTTGATGGGAGAGCGGTTGAGGGATGTGACTTCTTGGTGAGGAGGGAGATGGAGGGTAACTATTTAATACTAAAAAGTCATATTCCTTTACTGACTTCTCTCTCTCTCTCTCTTAAGTTTTAGCTCAACGGGCATCATGCGCACGTGACCATTTCCCCCCTTTTCTCTTTTCTTTATTAGTCCTTTTCAGGAATTTATTTATTATTTGAGCTACTGAGAGCTGCCGAAGATATTTTATTAGGGCAATAGACCCGGTCCGCGCGGGCCCGGTCGGATCGCTAAATCTCTCTTGCTCAGTGAATTGGGCTTGGGCCGGCCCAAACTGCTGGGCCAGGTAAAAATGCGGTCCGGGCTTGATTTAGATTGGGGAAGCTGGATGGATCTCCAAGCTCATGAATTATTGAATCATTAACTGTGCTAAGAGTTATCCAGCCCGTTCGGTTCAGCATGTCAAATGGGCTTAAATAACATTTTGATTCTTTTTTGCTTAACTTTGGAAAAATACAATTGTATTTTAAAGGACTTTAAGGCCCTTTAGCTCAAAATAGGTCTGGAGGTCTTTTGAGAAGTTACATTCTTGAAATGCAAGTCCGGCCTCGTCATTATTCATCTTCTCTATGGGTCTGGACGGAGAAGCTGAATGGAGGCCAACAATCATCAGTCAAGGGGTAGCGCATGGTAGCGACTATCATTTGAGGGGTCGCGTGATCTTGGCGACAATCGCTTGGGGTCACGCAACCTTAGGCATTGCGACCGTTGACTTAAGTCACATGAGCCAGGCGTCACCTGAGGTTGCAGGAACCCAAACAACACTTGGGTTGTGCTACTCGTGCTTAAGGTTGCGTGACTTCAGGCGAAGCTATTTGGCGGCTAGATTTGGCCTCCGGCAATTGGCCGATGGTGGCTGATCTCCATAAAAAAAATATCTATAACTTTTTAAAAAAGTTAATAAAAATCATTTACAAAATGTAATTTTTACTAAATGGCATTTAAGTTAAAGTTGTTTCTCGATGTACTTTAAATTATAATTTACTAAACGCTATTTGCATTGTGAAAAAAACCTTTTAACTTAAAGGTATTTGCATTTTCTTAAGGACATTTTTCTAAAGCCGAACCAAACAGGACATTATTTTACAGAGATTACGTGAATGCAACCACCTTTGCCACCCTCAAAACCAGCAAATCCCCTCCTCCGTTCATGTCAGCACGGGTGTATCCTGCGTCGCGGCATGATCCCAGTTCGCGCGCTGTGTGCTGTCTAATGTCGAGGAGGCCGATGACCGAGACGGGATTGCAAATGGTACAACGACGGGCTCATGCACATGTAGCATTGTAGATGCTCTTCGTGAACTGATCTGCGCATTTCGAGACGTGTATTCCTGGTCCTGGACCAATTCATGCCATCGATAATCATTGGGGGCAGGGCAAACGAACATCCGACACCCTTCGCTGATGTTTTGCACAAGTAACGAATGTCTAAATGGCAATAGAAAGAGATGGAAACTGCATCAAACACTGATCTATCTGCAGCTCATCCTGATGTTCTTGATGAACCATGAATTTCAGGACTAATCTGTACTTTTGCGGTTCGCTCTTCATTTATGTCCACAAGTTCCCTGTTCTTGACACCCATGTTTTTTCTGTTAAAATTGAAAGCATTTTATGCGTTTGTTATACTAAAATGTGCCCGAGATGATGTGTTTGCAAACCACTTAGAGGTAGCAAGATGGGCCTAGAACCCATATTTTAATCCATATTTGACAAAAAGGATATAAAATGGATCATAAATGACATGCCTGATAACTTCGCTCGCCCTATTTCCACCCCTTAGGGGTGCATGACAAACTAAAATTTTTGTTTCAAAAACAATTTATCTATTTTAGACTTGTCTCTAGAATATAAATTCATTTGATAAAACTATTTCATTTTTTTATTATACTTCAGAAATAAGTTTGGAATAGAAATGTGAAAAATAATTTTAAATCAAGAGTAAGACCCGCAAGGGTTAATGTAGTCAATTCAATGTGATAAGGGGTGTCAAAAGCCAATAAATGCATGAATGGTAAAATTTATTACCATAAATTGATTTTTGGAAGAAAAATAATTTTTTTATTTTTATTTTTGGATATTTTCTAAGTCCGTATTTGATAATGACGCAATTTTTTTTTGGAATATAATTTTATTTGATAACAACACAAATTTTCTCACTCTCAAGGGGCAGCAGATGGCGGTGGCAGTGGACGACGCAGTAGCTGGCGATCGCAATGGTGGTCAGCGATCAGCAACTGGCGGCAAGCAACCAACGATCATGTGGTCGGCGATCGGTGACCAACGGTGGGCAACGAATGGTGGGTGGGTAGCTAACTAATAGAGAGGACAAGCGATGAAAAAGAAATGTTAATTTTATTTGCAAACTCATTTGCTTTATTTTCGTAGACTATCCTCATGATTGTGAATTTTTTATTCAAAATTTGGTATAAATTTACTCAAAGATTGAATATTGTGGCTCATGTATGCGTTATACACATTTTACTCAAAGATTATCCTCTTACTGGTGCTTAAATTACTTTTTGAATAATTATTTTCTAATATAAAAATTAAATATACGAATATTTAACAAAAAAATTATATTTTTGCTGAAAAATAATAATTAGGTAGCTATCTATCAAATAAATATTTCTTAAAAAGAGGTGCACAAATTTTGTTTCACGTTGAGAAAGAAAAGGATAAAACCAAACGGGCAGAAATAAAGGCAAGCATTAGTCTAAATCAAGAGTGGGCCCATGTTTAATATTAATAAATATTATAATATTATTTGAGAGGGGCATGGGTAGTTTCTCTCTAGTAAAATTGAAAAAAATGAAAAAGAAAATAAAAAGATAAGAAATAATCTCAAATCTAGAGTGGAACCCACAAGGATTAATGTAGTCTAACTCAATGTTAAAAAAAGTGGCAAGAGCCGATAAAAGGCGTGGAAATAATGAGAGCCATCACTTAATGGGTCTTAAATGGGTTAAAACTTAATTCATTTCCAACCCATATGAAAAATAGAAAAACAATTCTAACACATATAAGGTGGTGTTGGACTTAAGAAATGTCAAACAAATTTTCATATTTCTTTTTACAAATTTTATTTTCTTATTTTCTTCAAAGTTTAGCAAGGGTCGCCATCTCTTCTTGAGCCAAACATGAATCTTTCAATTCATTTGGCTCTCACACTCAATTACTTATGTAAAATTCCCATATTTTTTTTTCTTTGAATGTAATAAGCCTATCTTCTCTTCCCTAGCCAACCTTCACTAGTCATAGACGAGAGCTGTGAGACCCTCGATGGTCACAAGCGAGTGTTGGACCCTTGCCAAATTGATTAGCGACAATTGCAAAGCTATCGTCGGTAGCAAGCGAGGGCCTGATCTTTTCTCTTGTTGCCCATCTCCTATGACCGGTGAAGGTCGGCCGGTGACCCTCGCTAGACTTAGAAAAAAAAAAGGAAATAAAAAAATAAAAAATATATATTTTTTAAAATTGAAACTTATATAAAAATTATCCACTAGATTTGTATTGTATGGAAGTGTTTTAATAATGTATTTTTTTTTTTAAAAAATATGAAAGTGTTTTCCTTATATTGGATTAAATTTTAAAGTGTTTTAGTATATGGATCAGGTCGAGTACAGGTCATTAAATATATATTAAATCAAAACAGGTCAAATAAGTCAATTTATGTTAGATCCAACCCTGACATGATTCACCCGTTTCATAGGTCTAGAGATCACGCTCATTGACGTGACTATCTCTTGAAACTTCTATGAATCTCCCAGGTTGAAACTCGCCATCAAGAGAAGGCTTCGAAGACTAATGAAACAAAACCAAAAAGAAAATGTTGGGCTCTTGACTCAAACTATGTTTTAATAAGAAAATGGATCAAATGGGTCAATTTAGGTCAAGATCCAACTCTGACACGATCTGCCCATTTGACGGGTCTAGGACCACACACATTCACGCTACTTATCTTGCAACTTCTATGAATCTCCCAAGTTGAAACTTGCCATCAAGGGAAGGCTTCAATAACAAAATGAAACCAACCAGAAAATCTCAGGCTCTTGAATTAAACTATGTTAGAAAGAAGAAGAAGAAGAAACTACAGGCTTATCACAAGCATGAGGCATCTTGAATGGCATGGCAAAGTCACGGTAGTAACTGGTGCGAGTAGGACTAAAACATGACAGCATGTGAAAAGTAGAAATCTGGAAAGTTAGCTAATTTTGTGAGAAGGGACAAGCGATCGTCGGTGGCTGAAATGCTGCCGAAGGACGATGGAGAAGTGAATCGCACATCTTGAGGTCGATGTCCAATACGGAACCGAGAATGAAATGGACTCTAACAGCTGCAGGAGCAGCAGCGTGTGGACTGCATGAAAGTGTCGTCTGTCTCTTGCTCGTTGGATGCTGTGCCCCGTGGAAAAACGCGCGAGACAGAGACTACGGAAAGCACGCGAGTCGTGACCTCGACTGTTCTCCCCGTACGATTCGAGCTCCTATATTTGCCGCTCCACGAGAATAGCTCTCCAGCTTCCTCTCGATGTTTGATCGATCTTCGTGACATTAAGTTTTGAGAACCTCGGCAGGATTCATCCGAAAAGCATTGCAGGTGAACCTCTCTCTGTCTCTGTCTCTCTTCTCTCTCTGTGTGTGCTGTTGATGGGCAAATTGGCATGCATAATAGTAAAGGGTCCTAGTTTTTGTTTGATTCTGATGATCAATAGAAGTCTGTCATATTAAGAAGGAAGGAGAAATCCTCAATCAGCATACTTGTTCCTAATCAGTTGAAGAACTGTGGCATTCTTAACCTGCTATAACTTTAAGAAGCCCGATTAAGAAAATTTTGGTATAATTATCAAAAGAGACCAACTCTGTAGGCCGACAATTTAGCAACAGTTCAATTCGCAGCTGCAACAACGGTCAGTCTAGGGCCTTAATAAGATCGCAGCACGTCGCCCGAACAAATTCAATTTTCAAAATAATTTGCAGTCTCTTGCATATCGATCATTCTTTTCCCCAATTTTGCCAACTATTTAACCGACTTAAGCAACGTTTCGAAATATAGAAAATGACAATGGAAACGAGTGAGGCTATCAATCTCTTTCGGGGTTTTAAAAAGGGGGAGAGGTTACAAGCAATTTTTTGGTAGCTTGTACATAATTTCTGAGGCTTTTGCTTGGTACCCACGCTTGTCACCATCTTCGGAAAACAGCCACGGCCTTTTTCCTTCTTATACGCTTGCTGTCAAATCTCAATTCATGACCAACTCACACAAGGAACAGAACCTTGAGGTCCCATAACTTAGAGCACGTACAAGGTCTAGAACTTCCCAGCCAAACGAATTGCAAGAATTATTTGGGTTTTGATACAGGAAATATGTTAATTACTACTGAGAAGATTCCTGAGTGGGGCCTTTCTTGGAAGTCACGTTCAAGATTATAAAGGCGAAAAAAACAAAGAACGAAAAGGAAAACGAGGAAAAAGAGGAGAGTTCTGAGCTTGCTGCGTCGTTCTGTGGTCAAAGCGAACTGTAACTCTGTCGTAGGGTTCACGGGGAAATGCCCTGTCACTCTGTTTTATAAGGGCCTACTTTGCTAGTTCCTAAAAGCAGCCCAATTTAATTAACCAAGGAAGAGCTCGGTTGACCACACAATGTTGCCTGAAAAAATCAAAGATTTTGGAGATTTTGAACAGATTCATGCGCAATCTTGTTTTTCCTGCTTTTTCTTGTATCCTTTCCGACAAGATATCAAGAACCCACTTTGGGGTGCAGTCTCTAGGACTATATATCACCACCACTGCATCCGGATTTTACAGGTCGTGCCTTATCAAAAGATGGGTGCAGGCAATATCTGCATGTAGGAGCTGGGGTTGTGCAGATGACCTAATCCAGTTGACAAGAGGGTCCCTCGTGAAGGGTCCTAGCTGATATGAACGACTAGAGTGAAGATGACGAATGCTTTAACTAAAAGCAATATATGAGCAATTGAGCATTCGTTCGACACTTGGTCCCCTAACAGACCCGTGACGCCTTCAATTAAGCCTGCAAGACTCCAAAACACGGAGCTTTTCCCGGCTCTTCTGATTGATCAATCATGAAATATCAAGCAAATCACGTTGTTTGGTTAATGGGTCCTTTCCACTTTTTTGTTGCCTTTCTAATTTAGTTGTTAAATCCCTATATATTCCTTTCATTGGTGGCTTAGGACACACGAGAATCATTCTCATTTGTGTTCAAAAAAGAATCTGCACGCATTCCGACGCGAAAGTTTGCATAGAATAGTAACTGGTCCCTCCCTGTCCCAGTTTGTAATATCAAGATCTTGAGAGGCTTAAAAGGGCTGATAATCCCATGGAAAAAAGGTGACAAGGCATGAATGTCTTTAAAGAATTCGAGTATATTTGCATGGGCATACGAGTTTGTGACTACAGAGGCGTCTGGTCTGTTTTACTTGTAAGCTATATAATTGGAATAAACACGCAGAAAAAAAGAAGCTTGTTCTCAAAGCAAAACACCCTTCTTTTGTCCTCTCTCTCTCTCTTCGCTTTTCTGGTTTTCCCTCCAGAACAAAGAAGCAAAGCATCTCTGCTTAGCATTTAAAGCTCACAAACTCTTTGTCCTTTTTTTTTTTTTTTCTCAAAAGAGCATCTCCTCTTACACGCCACCACATGCTGTTGCTTTCTCTTGGAAAGATCCTGTTTCTTCTTCTTTTTTTCCTTTAGCTAGGATATATTTGTACTTTTCAAAACCGTGACTTGAACACAACAACCATATTTAGGATACAGATCTGTGCAAAAAACCCACCCAAAGTTAAGAATATATCCCAGTCGTGGGGCACCGATGAGGTCAAATAGATCATGGCAATTCAACTTCTGTCCGAACTGTTATGTCTTCTCGAGGTCTGATCGCACCGGTGTATGTGAACAGGAATTGGTGACGTTATTGTCTTTAGCTTCTTCAACCACCCGTACCTTCACAAGGTCCAACTGCATTGCTCCGAAGCCAGAGCATACAGTCATTGAACTCTTCGGAAGCCTGTAGGAATTTTTGGGTCTTGAAGCTCTGCCTCACCACACAACCTTATTCCAGAGTCTTATGTTGTGATGTCTGATGAGTGTGTTGCACATCAGCTGCCAAATTCTCCATTTTCTGAGAATCATTTTGCCTTTTTGTTTTAAATTTCAGGTTCTTCTTTCAAAAAGATTTTCGCTCTAGTGGAGTTCTTATTATCCTGTCAAGCTCTTGTGGGGTGTTTCTTTTGTTCATTCCTTCCCCTTTTCGATCTTTCAGACCAATCTGTTCGAACCCAGAAATCATTCTTTCATTTTATTTTTTTTCCGGAATCAGCTCTCATTCATCCCGAATTGCTCTATATTTGCTTTCCTTGTAATCTAGGAACAAAAACCAACTATTTCTTCAAATTCTCGAGCAAGTGAACAGTTGTTAGAAGACGAAGTTCGGAAGATGAGTTTTCTAACATCATCTCCAGATAACTCTTACAAGCCAAGTGTTAGTGGCAACACAACCTCTGCAAGTTACTGGTTGAACTGGAGGGTCTTGCTCTGTGCTCTTTGGGTCTCTATTTCTATGGTCTTTTCCCTGGTTCTTATATGGAGACATGAAGATTTCGGCAAAGCAGATTGCCGTGATAGAGATACAAAACGAGAAACTCCAGGAACTCTGTATGACGATGAAACTTGGAGTCCATGTCTTAAAGGAGTCCACCCTGCTTGGTTACTAGCTTTCCGAGTCGTGGCTTTCATTGTGCTCTTGCTAATGCTCATCGTCGCTTCGTTTCTCAATGGAGGAAGCATATTTTACTACTATACCCAGTAAGTCATCTTCTTGCCAATCAACCATGGTCGGCTGCAAGCGTAACATCTGTGTTTTTTTCATGTTGTTCATTGGTTTTCCTTGTCAATACTAAATTTCCTTATATGAAAAACTCAAGTCTGCACAATTTAAGCCATTGCTCGACTTTGAGAGGTCTGTTAATAGGTAAATGTCCACAAAAATAACTTAAATCAGATTAAACTTTTATGAGTTGCCGCTAACTGAAGGGTTAGAAACAGCAAGAATATAATAAATGACCAGAATACTTCTTTATGCGGATTCTCTCTGTCTACACAAGCACTGTTTGTTTCCTAATATTGCAATATGTTCTTGGATCGGTTCTCTGTATTTCTGTCTGTGACTAATAAATTTTACATAAGTGTGTAATTTGGAGGTCGATTTACTGAGACTGAGGACCTGTTTTTGTTGTTTAAACAGGTGGACTTTTACGCTGATCACCATCTATTTTGGGGTATGTTGTCACTCTCTCTGCATAGCCATTATCAGATCACTGTTTTTTAGCACAAGTTTCTCATTGAGTCTCGGCCGACGATACAGTATTCGTTAGAAGTGTGACATGATTTTCAACCACATATGTAGCTTGGATCGTTGCTGTCCTTTTATGGATGCTACGAATATCACAACAGAGTTGCTGGCGAGAAGGTTGGCAATGTGGAGGTTGATTCAGAGCGAGGAAGCTATGCTGCTTCAGAACCAAGGGACAATTCCATTGCAATAAGCATGGCCAAGAATTCACTCCAGCATGATGCTCGTAAAAAAGCAAATATTTGGGGTTACCTCTTTCAAATAATGTTCCAGGTGAATTCCCTCATTTTTTCTTTTTATAGTATCTGATGTTTAATTCTTCTGTTATCATCATTGTCACGTCTCGGTGACATAGTCCTTGTCTTTTTATGATGCTATGAATCTAAAGAAGGCTAAGGAGCTCTTTCAGGTGCAAACTTATTAGTCATGAACATGGTCGATGTTCTGAAACGATGTATTATGTGGCCATTTCATGTGCTGAGCATAATGGTTGAACTTACACTGCTTCCTTCTCCTCATTGCAGATGAATGCAGGTGCAGTTGTGCTCACGGATTGCGTCTTCTGGTTCATAATTGTCCCTTTTCTTGCAATTAACAATTATAATCTGAGCATTGTGAGTATCAAAAATACTTCCTCAAGTCCACAAGTCAAGAAACTTCCTTACTAGCTTTCTTTCTCTTTATGGAATTGATTTCTGCGTATACCTTTTCCTGCTTATTGACCTTCAAAGTGATTTTCTGTTTGCAGCTGGACATAAATATGCATTCAATCAATGTCGTTCTACTAATTGGAGACACGGCTTTGAACTGCTTAGTAAGATCTAACATCCTAGCCGTTCCTTGCACCTCTGAACACACGATAAACCGACTTCTAACTCTGTTGCCTTTTACTTGCAGCGCTTTCCTTTGTTTCGTATTGGATACTTCTTCATGTGGACAATCATTTATGTCATTTTTCAGTGGATGCTCCATGCCTTCGTCAACATTTGGTAAGTCATTCTCATTCTTCTTTGCATTGACAGACCAGAAAAATGTTCTAGGTTCATTGTTTTCCTAACTGCGAATTCACATGGTCAAATGAACAGGTGGCCGTATCCATTTCTCGACTTGTCATCTTCATATGCCCCACTGTGGTATGTACTCTTGCCCATCCTCGTCCTTGTGGATTCAGAAGTCATTAGCATGATTTTGGTTGAGGATCCGAATAGTTGCGTGGTTCAAACCGTTCTGTCTCAACCCTTAAGTGTTAAAAGCATTCTGCATAGATCATAAGATGGCTAACAGACTGACTATTTATCTGGTTTATGTGGAACTTGAAGGTATGTTTCGGTTGCGCTGATGCACTTTCCATGCCACGGTATATTTGCTCTGGTGATCAAGTTAAAGCACTTCCTCTTGTCGAAATGGTTCCCTCAGTCCTATCAGTGTCCAAGGTGAACTCAAAACAAAGGCATGAATGCTCACGAAGACTACCGAATCCGAGGTCCTAAATTTCCTCCATCGAAGTTTATAACAGTGGAAGGGAACTAAAGACATCCACAGGAGTTGCAGATTGTTCTTCAAGGTCCTGATATATATATTTATCATACAACATACTGAATTTTTGGGAGTTTTTTAGAAATGGGTGATAAACAGAAGAAAGCAGAACCTTTGTTGCATTGTTCAATACCGCCACTTCTTAATATGTGGCATACCTGTAAGTATTTGTTGACAGAAAATTCATTACTGAAATGTTGATTTTTCTTGGGCTGGTCAAGTTCATATGCTTTCACTACCTCCCTGAGATATGAGCTCTGTTTTGTCCCTTTTACCATGATGACTCTCTTTTAGAAGGCGGATGATCTGCTAATCACATAATCACCTCAGACAACCATAACTTTGTATGGCGATTGTCCTTAGAAAGGCATAAACCATATCTGCAGAACAGGACCATGGGGCCACATTTTAAACAATCTTTAACGCGTGGGGCATAACTTGGTAGAAAAGGAGATGGTCAAAGTTGGAAAAGAACCAGGACAGATGCTCACTTTACAACTGCTTAGCTGATTTGGGGTGAGGCAAAGAATCATCAATCATCAAAAGAAAGAAATAATAACACTACGTTGCTTTAGGACTACTTCTATTGCTTTCACCAACATCAGCTACTTTAACCCCTTTTCCAAAGGTCGGCCAGGACCCCATAAAGGAAAAGAAATGTTTGCAGTCATTCTTTCTTTGTTACTGGATTTCAAATATATCTGTAACATGTTTCCACCCAGAGAGTACCTAAAGAGGAACACAACCTCAATTGAGGGTCTCATTAAATGAATGATCAGGATAAACAGCAAGGAAAAAGAAGGATAACCTGAAAAGATCGCAAAAATAAGAATGCATCTATCAATACAATTGATACATTGGTAATTACACAGCTGATGATTGTTGGTTTATGTTACATATACAATCCAAAAAAAGAATCAAATCTCAAATTCCCCAACCTAACATGTGGACAATCGTTTCCCCTGCTCCAATTATTCAATTTATACCAAGAGCAGCAATACACGCCTTAAGTCCATTAGGTAAAAAAGGGAAAAAAATAGATCCTGTTTGGTTGCAGAATAGCTACAAGAATTACAGAGAAGTGCTTGGTAGTGAACCCATTAGAATAACATTGCCTCCTCCTCCTCTATGATCTTTCGACTTACCAGATTTGGCCTTAGAGAAAAGTCCAGAAAGTAGTCCAGAAGTATATACAGAACCTGATCTACTTCTTGGCAAAACTAGAGCTCCATTCATCTCATTGCTAGCATTGTCACTTTCTGTCTTAAAGGATTCGAGAGACTCGTACACCTCAAGTTGTGACCGACATGGGCATGTCCCAAGCTTTTTGAAGCATTGCTTGTGGTACAATTGTTCACAAGATCTACACTTTTCAACCTCATCTTCCTGTTTTGAAAGAGAGAAAAAATCTTCCTATTAAAATCATGTAGACGTCAGCAAATATAGCAATCAATGCATCACTCTTATATGAGGGCATCACAGACAATGTGCAGCATCCTATCAACAGTCAATTGTCAAAACCTAGGATTAGCCTAGCTTTCACCAACAAATCAGAAAATTCCAAGTAGAACACCTTAGCTACCTATTTCACTGTAAAAAAATCAATTCTGCCTTTTGCTGTGTTAGTATACTACATGTACAAACTATCAGATCTTGGTGTATGTGCGCTTCACTCAGCCTCATTAAGATCCATTGACGTCTGCATATTGATTGATCACACATTGACATAAGGGTATGCACATTTTTGGATTTCCAAGGTGAATGTGAAACCGGAGTTTATCAGTGCCTACCTGGAAAGGAAAAATAAGTGAGGAAGGGTCACTGCAGGCTTGTCTGGCGCCACAGGGGACTCCTACATCACAACATATGAGGCACTGCTCCGTAATATGCTCCAGGATCTTCCTTGAGACAGTTTCCAGCATCACCGGGAGAGCTGCAATTCGTCAGATTAACATTATTTATACTTGCAGCCAAGTGGATATAACTAACAGGCCGCCAGACATATGTTATGCTTACACCATTCAATAGTAATGGACTAGACACAAGTTAAAGCCAGTCGACTGATGACATGAATGATTGTATGGGAACTGTGATTACAAGATATCCACAGCTTCGTAAAGGCAAAATCTAAAGTGAAGAATGCAATGCCCAACAACTGATCCAACATGGGAGATACTACTCCAAGAGCATGAACTTCAACTTAGAATATAGAAGGACATTGACGGTCATATTCAGGCATAAATCTTTGAGAGAAACCCAAATCATAATAGATTAAACCATCTGCGACAAAAGAAGTTATTAATTAGAAGGTAACCTGCAAATGCCCCTTTAGAAAGATCGATCAGATCTCTCAGGGCAAAAAAATCATTGCTCTCGAGAAGATATCTGCGAGACCCAAGTCCCCTATTGATGGACCTCCGAAATGGGCAGCGAACACAAGGCAGCATAGATCCTATCTTTTTCCTAAGACCCATGACATGGAGAAGGGCTGGAACCTTTGAGAAGAGAAAAGGATTTACCGCACTGACACAAAGCATGGGCTGGAAAAGAAAATACAAGGCATTAGCAAAAAAAAGGAGGCACCTATACAAAAAACGGATGCTATTGAGTCTATTGACCACAGCAAGCATTTCTGTCCTAACACAGAAGAATCTGCTTCACGGAAATGAGGTAGACATTGGCATAATGCAGCATAAGATGCTGGTTTATATATATATATATATATATATATATATATATATATATATATATATTTAAAAAAAAAAAAAAAACTTTGATTACTTGGTCATGAATGGAGTCCAGATATGACTTGGCCAATTGACAAACTGGATACTCTGCAAAATCCCAATTGTGCAACACTCTTGCAGGCAAGACCGCAGCGTCATTTGTATGGCAGGTATAACAGTACAACTGACCCGTGTATTCACATCGTCTAGGCTTACCCCAGCCTAATGACTGCACAAAGTCTGTCACTAGATTCTTGCTGTCATCAAAATGTTTGTGGCATCCGGCGCAATAATAATGCTGAGCTTCCATCATCTGCTTTATTGATTTGTGTGGACGAATTTCAAGAATGAGTGAAATTGTCTTCCCTAAAGGAGATGCTGTTTCTGCATTTGTCCCTCTAGAATCAAATGAAGACTGATGAACCAATCTATTTGATTCAGGAGATCCTGGATGTGAATCTAAAGGAGACAAAAACCATGTGACTGCCTTATGGCAGCCAAAGAAATATCTGGAGTGGAGAATAGAGCAGAGACACTCTTGAATTATAACACTTCTCTCTGCAACAACATCAGGAGAGGCACTTCCAAAGAGAGTGCTGGATTCCTTGTCTATCGAGGACCAGCAAGAAGGAAGACTCCAGCCTTGATCAGCAAATATATCTTTCAAACGGCGGTAGAGGGTTAAAAAATCACGGTATCGCCTTTCCACTTCCCAGTAATCCTTGCCGCTCCACACCTTTATTCGGTACACAGTGTATTCCTTCACGCCAACCAGTCTTTCACTGAATGAGACATCCCCCTTCTTCTGCCTTGCCCCAATCACTTCTGCCCCATCAATTCTCATAATCTTGTGCTTAAATGCATCAATATCATCACTGCCAGAGGTTGAAGCAGTCAACCCACCATCTCTTGAGGGTATAGTCAACTGCGATGGAGAAGTCTTCTTATCTTGAGTGAGAACTGGAAAATTGGAACTGGGAGAGTCGGCAGAATCAAGTAGGATTTCTTCCATATCGTGAATAACATCATCAATGAATTCATGCAGTTCAACTGTCTCTGTCTGAAATTGCAAAATGACATCAATTGAAGAGCAGAGACATAGTCAGCAGAAGTCACTCTACCAAAAACATGGTGCATAAAGAAACAATTAAAAAAAAGTAGCTTGATTAGCATCAAACCATGCAGTGCAGTCCACAGACATGAAAGGCATCAACAATTTCAGGGGCATGTCATAACTAGTGAAACCATAACTTTAAATACAAAGAAAAGCTTTTAATTATGGATAGTCAAAAGTGGAGAAACTGTTGGAACTTCAGGTGCAGGAGGTCTACCACTATTCTGATATCATCAAAAAAGAAAAAAAGAAAAAAAGAAAAAAGGGATGTTGTCAATTGCTCACTTCACATCAAATTGGGAAGGATAGTTGGACAAGGGCTCTCAAGATAGAGAAGCTTCTACTCTAAAGTACAGGTACAACATACTAAGTTTGGGGATGCAGAAGCTTCACTACCATTCTGCAACCTCTTGCAATACTCTTTCTTCCTGGCCAAAATTAGCCTGTTCCAGCCAATCTCCTAGATTTTAACAAGTGAAAATTCATATGACTCTGCACCTTGTATCTTCAGTGGTGCCAATTTATTTAGAAATAGAAAACTTTTGTGCAGCAACTATTCATAGCAAAAGAAAACCAACCTATCAAAAATATCTTTAAAAACATTAAAACACGAACAAATCACCTAAATTAGCTGCAAGTGCTGGATAAACATAGGAACGGAACTCAACTGACCTTAGCCTGTGAAGTTTGGTATTGCATGAGATCTTTGGAGTGTGTGAAACCCTTCGATTCAAAGATATCTTCAGTTTCCAAAGTCAATGAGGATGGATTCTCATGAAGCTGATCCACATTTGATTCAGAAAGTGGGTCCAGTTTCTCATCAAAAAGCTCAGGCTCTTTCCCCTCCAAATATTGACCATCACTATAGCTAATGAGCTCAGTGCTACTACGCTCTTTCTCCTGGCTAAACTCCACAGATCCAAGACCTCCTTCAAGGTCTAAATGAGCTCTCTCTACTATTGGCTCTGGATCCACTTCAAAGACATTGGTAATGGAACAACCGTTCAGATACTCTTCTGTTTCATCAAATACTGCGACTTGATTGCTGGCTATACCGATGTCCCTGACATTGTTTTGATATGAATCACAAACACCACGAGCACTGATTTTGGCCGTGGAAAAACCTTCTATGTTTCCTCTCGACCTATCAAAGGCTAGTGCTCCATCAGTGGGCAAGGTAACATCACTAATTTGGACATGTTCCGAATCCCATGATTTCATAGAGGAAAACGGAGCCAAAGATTGGTCAAGGGTACCTTTTACACCTTCAGAAGCACTTTGAAGTTCTTCATTGGCTGTGGACAATTCTGCCACATCTTCTTGTGCCTGCCCAACATCTGAAAGGTCGTACCCATTCTTTTGATTCAGTTGTCTCTGCCCATTCACCATATCCAACATCAATGAACCAACTGAAGTCTCGCCTGCTTCTTCAACAAAGTCATCCCAGTCATCTGAACCAAAGGCAACAGATGAGTTCATAACCAGTGGATTCAAATCCCCATCCTTTGTTTTCCGATTCTTAATATGCCGTGAATTCCTTAAGTAAGAAAGATCCTTTCCGCGCTCATCATCTGAACTGCAGTTATACATCGATTCCTCATCTTCTGAGCGGCAATACATGCTTGATCCTTCTTCGTCCTCCCTCCCCCACTCTCCTCCATCCATATGCAAATCCTGTCCAGAACTCAACCCGCTAGTAAAACCATGATCAGAAGCATTTCCCACTCGACCACCCTCAGAACCGCCTTCACCTGAATTGTCCAAAACTGTAGTCAACCTCGATCCATGAGTTGTAGCACTCTCAAATGCCTCGCTACCGCGAGAATCCACCCCAGCTGCACTGTCGCTCAACTTCATCTCATTTTTAAAGACTTCATCCTTATTAAATCCGACAACATTAGACTCGGGTCTCCTATCCCCGAAATTCCTCTCATGCCTCCCTCCCAAGCTAAAACCCTCCAAACCACCATCATCCCCAAATCCCGAGCTCCTGAAGGACCCGAAATCAGACTCCAAACAGTCGGTGTAATTTACCGAGCTACACAAGCTGGGCGTCCCCATCACCGAGTTCGCGCTGCAGTAGCGCTCGAACTCCGATTCGCCGCAGGACGAGTACTGGGACTGTGGCGAAGCGCCATCCCCATCCCCATCGCCGTCCGCCTTCGAATTCCGGGCATCTAATGGATCGGGAAAGGCGGCTCCGGAGGATTTCTCGCGACCCCCCGCCCCATTTATCATCTGACAGATCCAAGAAACGGAATCTTGAACCCGCCTCCTGCGCCCCGCAACAGCAAGAAACCAGAAAACCCAAAAAATCAACCGGACCCGCGAATCCGATCGCCTAGCTTCCGACGTGGGATTCACAACTCCATGGACATCGCCCCACTGGATCGGAGAAAATCCCGTCGATTAGGGTTTTCGGGGAGCGATTCGGGTAAAGTCGGGATTTTTATATCAAGAAAATTGCGAAAATTCACCGGACCTGCGAATCCGATCGCCTCGCTTCCGACATGGGATTCACATTTCCATGGACACTTCCCCACTGGGTCGGAGATAGCCCCGTCAATTAGGGTTTTCGGGATGTGATTTGGGTAAAGTCGGGATTTTTATATCAAGAAAACTGCGGTTTTGCGGGTATGGTCAACGGCTTTCGATCCTTTAAGAAAGCTCACGAGAGCCTCAAGAATCACGATCAAGATGCAAGCGTGGGAGAACAGGTCAGCATGCCTCTAAAATTCAAGAGTGCAACTAGCTACAGGTCAATCAATAGCGCTTACATCATAACCCATCGCTCTCTCCCCGTCCCTCTCGCTTGTGAATTCAGCAAACTCCCTTTTCGCCATCGACCCTCGTTTTTTCATACGGGCAAATGCGGCGTATACGAGGCTTTATCGAAGTGCACTGTAGCCAGACGGTTCTAGCATCGACCGGGTTTGGACCATTTTCTTACGTTGTTGCCAAGAAGTCATTTTTATGCTTTTATTTTTAATGTTTTAAGTAAAAATCCCTATTTTTTTATTTATCGGAAAGCACGAAATTTGTCCGAAAATAAGTCGGTGCAAGCCGCGGGCGATACAACTAGAATGCTAGAAAATGAATTACATGCAGACTTCTCCACAAGTATTATAAGTTTGGTAGATACTTGGGAGGCACAGATGGTTGCTAGAACAGAAAAGGAAGGGAATCAAGAACCAGTGCTGAGGCAAGTTTCAACTTGGGCACTCTCCTCCTTGGACAGAAACCTCATGCACATTGGCGCAATTACGTTCCTCATGTTGAGTACAGTACTGGGAAACGTCCACAACCCATCTCCAAACATCAGTGCTGACCCGACGAAAGGGGCCAGCGCCTCGGCTTGGGCCTTGTTCTTCCTCCTCCAGAAGTAGAAGATCAGGTACCCGACGCACATGTCGATGCTGAGATAGGCTCCAAGGTTGAATGGCACGGCGAACACCATGGGCATCGGTATCAGACTCTTCCACTTCCTTGGCATCGAGTCTCTGAGCAAGCTGACGAGAATGGCCGCAAAAAAGAATGCCAGAGAGAGGCTGAGGCAATGCTTTGGCAGTGTAGAGAGCCCATTTGTTGCACGCATGGCGGTATCTCTATCATCGCTGGCCCAGGAAGCTGAAAAGATAGAATTAGGCGTTCCAAACCCATCCGGGTAGTGGTTTTTGAAGTACAAGAAGATGGAAGGAGCGACAAAACAGCCCACTAAGGTCCCAATCAGTTGGCTCAAGAATATGGACTTGGGAGAGGAAAGGGTTAGGTAGCCTAGTTTGAAGGACTCCGTCATATTAGAAGCTACCTCTACGAAATGTAGGAGTATCCCAGGAGCGGCGAGCGCGACTAGGATGCTGCCACTGGACTTTCCAGCCCATGAACCGAAGATTAAGACAGCCGACTTCCAAAGAACCGATGATATCGGCATGTCGGTTAAAGCGGTCACGTAGGCTCTGCACAATCCTACCAAGGGGGATATCAGGTAGAGGGTCAACACTTGGTACCATCTGAGTCCGGGGAAGATGAATGGGAAAACTACTACGGATATAATAGCTATTGCGACATAGCCACCGATCGCCACTCTATTTGGAATTTGGTCCTTGAGGAAGGTTTTGGTTCTAACCTCTTCATCATAGGGGACAGGGTTTTTCCCATGGAAGGGGTTCTCGACAGGCAAAGCAGGAGAATTATCGTCGTTCTTATGCTTGATCAACCCAATAACAATGATCTTTATCAGGTTATAGACTCCATCACCAATCATGATGGAGAGGCCAATGAAGACCTGCGTGACATAATCAAAGTTTAAACCATCAAATGAGGGAGACAAAATCTAGATTACGCAGATTACTTGGTTATTATGCTTTTCACGCAAATGCCAACAAACAAGTAACTGGAAAATTGAACTATTCGTCAGGGACATCACCTTATAAGTTTGATGGCCACCGTCTTCTACAGGATACCAGTCACCGCTCTTGGTCTCTATGAAAGGCCACAATACACCCGACGAGAGGATTGCTCCGAGCAATTGTGAATAGGTGATTTCGAATGGACACATCATTCCAATGCCAATATATGCTGAATAGAAGTCAAAATAGAAGCTGTTTTGGCCGCCAGAAATGAGGAAAAGCTCACAGTTAGGAACTTGCTAGTGTTGCATGCATATATTAATCCTCAGTTATCACCTCTCTCGTTTCCACAAAACTTTCATGTCGACCAAAGCATGTATGGTTCAACCAATGTATTTATTTAGGTTTTGGTATAAATTGATTGCTTGAATGATGAAAACTTATGAACCCATACCTCCTTTCAAATGCTTTGAGTCCAAAAGTGGGGAAGTTAGTGAATCCGCATGAGTCACCTCCACTGTATAACCATTGAAATATGCTCCAAAGAAAGCTAATCGTGAAGAATCTCCTCAGTTTTTCAATCTGCTCCCTGTTGGCGGATCGAGAAACATTGTGTTAGTACTTATCAGTCGTGAACTCTTTTAGAAACCACAAGAAAAAAATATTTTATTGATGAGGAAGAAAGAAAAGGAAGAGAGAAAGAACCTGCCATTCATTTTGCCTTTCCGGGGAGCGTGGAAGCTGTTTATGTAATTAGCTGATGCAGATCCGGTTGGGAATGTCAACTTCTTGTCAATGATAAAGAACTGGGTACCGAAAACTCAAAAAGTAAACATGTTTTCATACTGACAACGAATCAACACGTGATGAGTCTTTTATGAAATTGGCATAATAGTCTCTCTTTATTAAATCGGAGAAACATCTTACACACTAATTCCTTCTTAATGAGTAATCTTAAACTGAGAAGCACCGCTCTCTCTCTCTCTCTCTCCCTATTCCCAGGTTTTTCTCTGTTAGTAATTGCCATTTCCAGATTTTTCTAAAGAAAAATCAACCAACAAGTTGTCAAGCTAAATTGCCAACTTGTGTGAAGACTTCTACGCCACCTCCAGGATTCTCTAAAGAAAAATCAGCCAAAGCAAGTTGCAGTGTAATGTCTATTTTAGGAGATATTTATATCAGAAGAGTGTGGAGATTTCCTCCACCGACTTAACACTAGTATAAAACGGCAACGCCCATCCCATTTTTATCAAGCAAGAGTGAAGCAGACTCTTTGATGCGAGCCCTGTGAGAGAGTAAGTCTCCAACTGGTAAGAGCAGAAAAAAGTCTCCACTGTGTGTATACATAGAAGTCTCCATATAAAATATGTTTTTGTGTGTAAGTGGTGTTGAGTGTACTTATATAATAATAAGAGTGTTCATTTTGATCAAGGCATCCACTTGATTCTCGATAGAAACCATAAAATGCAGTATGGATGAGCTCAAACTTTGTATTTGATAAAAATGTTTGAAGCGTTTTAATCAGCAATTTGAGAATGTATGCTTACCTTTCGAAGAGGCAATATACTGAATAGGCCGGCAGCACTAGAGAGCAAAAGAAACAGTGCCATCCACCCGAAGCTGGGATTCTTGATGTCTTTAGCATCGACTGGTCCGGGCACCTGCTTCGCGACGATGTCACTCATGGCAATAAAATAGGTTGCAAAACCACCTGTTTACAGAATTAAACTAGAGTAACTATACAACCTTATCATTTCTCAAGGCTGTAAAAAAAAGAAAACCCAGACAGATTTCTAATAACAGGATTCTTGCGGCTCATAGTGTGCTCACCATCATAAGCGATGCTGATGATGGCATTGACGCATATTTGAATGACGGTGTTCTCTTGCCTTGTGAACGGCTGTCCCATCAAGCCAGCTGCGCTCAATAACTTTCTCCACGTCGATATGATGAGGAAACCGAAGAATCCCGCGAAGAGGTTCACCGGAGGGATTAACCCAAACATTAGGTCCATCTTTATGACAAAAAGGGACAAAAAAGATCCCATTGCACAACTCACAACTAAAGCTCTCACTGTGAGTTGGCTTTGCCATGGTGGGATCTCCTTATCTTTGAATAAGAACTCTACAGAATGCAATTCAGGCGGTTTCTCTTCATTCCCTGTCTCTTCCTTCAGATTACTGTAATTCAGAGGCCAATCATTACGATCGAGGTCACTCGTTTCACCTTCTCCGGTCACCTTCATCGTCTAAAGTACAGATCAAGTTGAATAATCGCAGAGGCCGTCGTTTGTGCAGATGAAGAGAGAGTTCTCTGAATAGAACAAGAACAAGTTAATTAAGCAAAGATTTTTTGTAATTAGGTGATGTTGAGCCTATCGTTTCCTTGGACATTGGAAAAACAAAGAGAAAACTGCATGTTGTTACAGAAAAACTGTTTCTTTGGTTATGTAACGACGGCGGTTGATGAGAACGTGGTGCATAGCTCCCAAGCTTGTCAAAACATCTGACAGCCCAACATTACAAGGCAAGAAACGAAATCTTCTATCTTCGTACGTTTATTGTTTTCCTGTTGGGATTGCTTCTGGTAAAAATTCAACTAGAAATAGCCAAATTCGAGTTAAGCGCACGGCTGTAAAAAGATCTGAACCTGAAATCTGTTGAACTCAGCTGCGGTTTCGCCTTTTTCTGCATTGTATGTGCCTTCTCAAAGAAAAGAAAAACATATTTGATGGTCACTTCAGCAAATCTATAGTTTTTATACATATATTGTTTATGCATGTAAAAATTCCCTTTTGCTTTGTAATATCTATAATAATTAGGTGAAAAAAGGTTATATTCCATTATCGCATGTACTTCGGTAATATATTTCATAATTGTGCATATTTTAGCATATAAGTGAATTAATAATAAATTACTCATTAATATGAATATTAACTGAAGAAACAATCAATATATGATGTTAAAGGATCAGGGCAACAGACATGTCAACATGACCATTCCCCACCTACGATGATAGAAGGGAGTATTTGTTCCAAATACTTACTCTTCTTGATTCCTGGCTTATTATTGGCTTTATTTCCTTATCGATTTGTCGTTATATTGCTTCTTCCTAGGTTATATTGGCTGGTCGTTGATGGGGGTAAGTTGATTTTGGTTGGATTAGTTTCGACGGAGAAATTGATCCTGGATAATGTTTGGCTTGTGGTAAATTATTGTCCTGGATTCTCCCCAACAGATTGTACATCTAATACAAATTGTTTGCAAAAATAGAAAAGAAAGGAAATCAAGAACCGCTACTGAGGCAAGTTTCAACTTGAGCACTCATCTCCCTGGACAGAAACCTCATGCACAATGGTGCAATCACGTTCCTCATCCTGAGTACGCTACTCGGAAACCACCACAACGCATCCCCAAACATCAGTGCAGACCCAACGAAAGGAGCCAATGCCTCAGCTTGGGCCTTGTTCTTCCTCCTCCAGAGGTAGAAGACCAAGTACCCAACGCACATGTCAATGCTGAGATAAGCTCCCAAGTTGAATGGCACGGCAAAAGCCATGAGTATCGGTACCAAACTCTTCCACTTCTTCGGCATCCAGTCTCTGAGCAAGCTGACGAGAATGGCCCCGAAAAAGAATGCCAGAGAAAAGCTGAGGCAATGCTTTGGCAGCGTTGAGAAGCCGTTCGTTGCACGCATGGCGGCAACTCTCTGGGCGGTGGCATAGTAAGCCGGGAACATGGAATCAGGTGTTCCAAACCCGTTTGGGCTGTGGTTCTTGATGTACAAGAAGATGTAAGGAGAGACAAAACAGCCCACTACAGTCCCAATCAGTTGGCTCAAGAATAGGGATTTAGGAGAGGAAAGCGTCATGTACCCTAATTTGAAGGACTCCATCAGATTGGAAGCTACATTTGTGAGAAGCGTGAGTAACCCACAAGCGGCAAGCCCGACTAGGACGCTGCCGCTGGACTTTCCAGTCCACGAACAGAAGATTAAGATGGCTGTCTTCGCAACAACCGATGATAGCGGCATGTCGGTTAAACCGGTCACATAGGCTCTACACAAACCTAACAAGGGCGATATCAGGTACAGGGTCAACACTTGGTACCATTTGAGTCTGGGGAAGATGAATGGGAAAACCACTACGGAGATAATAGCTATTGCGACATAGCCGCCAATCGCCACTCTCTTCGGAATTTGGTCCTTGAGGAAGGTGCTGGTTCTGACCTCTTCATCATAGGAGACAGGGGTTTTTTCATGGAAGGGGTTCGCAGCAACAGGCAAAGCGGAAGAATTGTCGTTGTTTTTATGCTTGAACAACCCAATAAGAATTATCTTCATCAGGTGGTAGGCTCCATCACCAATTACAATGGAGAGGCTAATGAAGACCTGCTTGACATAATCAAAATTTAAGCCGTCAAATGAGGGAGACAAAATCAAGGTTTCACAGACTGAACTATTGCTCAGAGACATCACCATATAAGCTTGTGGGCCATCGAGAGTTCTGGGAGTGACTTTTGCAGGATACCAGTCACCACTCTTGGTCTCAATGTAAGGCCACAATATACCCGATGATAGGATTGCTCCGAGCAATTGTGAATAGGTTATTGCAAACGGACACATCATTCCCATGCCAATATATGATGAGTGGAAGTCGAAATAGAAGCTGTTTTGGTCACCAGAAATGAGGAAAAGCTCGCAATTAGGATCTTGCTAGCGTTGCAGGCATTTATTAAACCTCAGTTATCAAGAACTTTGATACCGACCAAAGCATGTATCGTTCAGCCAATGTCTTTATTTATATTCAGTGTCAATTAGTGTAGACTATTTCATGTCTTCGTTTCTCTGTCCCCCTTCACTTTACAAAGAGCGCGAGCGCTCCTTTTAGCTTTCAGTACAGAGTGATTATTTGCATGAGGACGAATACTTATGAACCCATACCTCCTTTCATATGCTTTGAATCCAAAAGTGGGGAAATAATGAAATCCGCATGAGTCACCTCCACTGTATAACCATTGAAATATGCTCCAAAGAAAGCTAATTGAGAAGAATCTATTCAGTTTCCGGGTCTGCTTCCTGTTGGCGGATCGAATAACATTGTGTTAGTCGTTGTTAATCGTACACTCTTCTGGAAAACGACAAGAAGAAAAGATTTTATTGATGAGGAAGAAAGAAAAAGGAAGAGAGAAAGAACCTGCCATTCAATTTGCCTCTCCGAGGAGCGTGGAAGCTGTTTATAAAATTAGCTGATGCAGATCCAGTGGGGAACGTCAACTTCTTGTCGATGATCATAAACTGGGTATCGAAAACTCAAAAGGTAATCCAAATTTTCAAACTGACAATAAATCAACTCACAGCGAATCTTTTATGAACTTGGGATAATATGATCACACATTATTTTAACAAAGATTGGAGAGATATCACACACTAAATTTTTTCTTAATGTGTAACGTCAAACCATATAATGCAGTACGTATGAGCTCGAACTTTGTATTCGATAAAAATGTTTAAAGCGTTTTAACCAGGAATTTGAGCATATAAACTTACCTTTCGAAATGGCAATAGAGTGAATAGGCCGGCAGAGCTAGAGAGCAAAAGAAACACTGCCATCCACCCGAAGCTGGGATTCTTGATGTCTTTAGGATTGACCGGTCCGGGCATTTGCTTCGCGACAATGTCACTCATGGCAAAAAGATAGTTTGCGAAGCCTCCTGTTTATAGAAATACACTGGAGTAATCATACAACCTTCTCATTTCCCAAGGCTATTAAAAGAGAAAATCCAGACAGGTTTCCATTCAGAGGATTCTTGCTGCTAGTAGAGAGCTCACCACTAAAAGCCATGGTGATTATGGCATTGACGCATACTTGAATGACGGCATTCTCTTGCCTCGTGAATGGCTGGCCCATGAAGCCAGCTGCACTCAATAACTTTGTCCATGTCGATATGAACAAGAAACCGAAGAATCCAGCAAAGAGGTTTACTGGAGGGACCATTGCGAACATCAGGTCCATCTTTATGACGAAAATGGATAAGAAAGCTCCCATTGCACAACTCACAACTAAAGCTCTCAATGTGAGTTGGCTTTGCCATGGCAGGATCTCCTTATCTTTGAATAAGAACTCTACGGAATGCAATTCGTGCGGTTTCTCTTCATTTCCCGTCTCTTCCTTCAGATTATTGTAATTAAGAGGCCAATCATTATGGTCGAGGTTGCTCTTTTCACCTTCCCCGTTCACCTTCATCGTCTAAATTGCAGATCAAGGTTAATAATCACAGAGGCCTTTGTGTGTGCAGGGAAAAAGAAAGTTTTCTGAATAGAAAAAGAACAAGGCGATTGAGCAAAGAGGTTGTGTGCTTACGTGATGTTTCGTCTCTCATCTTCCTCGAACATTGGAACTTAATAGAAAACCGCTTGTTGCTGCAATTTGTTAGAAACTGTTTCTTTCGGGTATATGAAGACAGCCTGTGCTGAGAACGTGATCCGTGGCTCCCAAGCTTCTTAGAACATCTGACAGCTCAAAATTACGAGGCAAGAAACAAAAGTTCATATCTTCATACGTTTATTGTTTTGCTGTTGGGCTTGCTTCTAGGGAAACTTCCACGAGAAATAGCAAAATTCCAGTTAAGTGCACAACTATAGAAACATTTGAACTTGAGATCTGTTGAAGTCAACTGCGGTTTTGCCTTGTGTTGCGTTGAATATGCACTTGACAGATCAAAACCCATGTTCTTGGCTCAGACGAAAAGATTTTTATCCCTGACCACAATTCTTTGAACAATAGACAGATCTTCTCTTCCAACGAACGAGTTTTAGACGGTTCCCTTCGTCCAAAACCCAAGTTCGATAAACCCCGTTATATCCAGAAAAGATTCAAGCTCAACTTGGATAACTTGTCTCGTGATGATATGAAATCCTGAACCTGCGTAAGTCCTTCCCTATTGTATGTGCAGAATTATATGTTTTGAATAAATGAATTCTCCAAGAAGAGAAAATACTACTATAATAATCTTGTGCCTTCTCAAAGAAAAAAAAAATTTATATTGGCACGCTCACGTGCATGAGCATGTTTTACCCGACGATTTGCCTTTGATAGTCACTTTAGCAAATCTTTTATTTTCATGCACATATTATTTATGTGTGTATATCGCTTTTTCACAATATTTATATGTAACTAGATGGAAGAAAGTTATTTTTATGAATGTAAGCACCATACAAAAATTATGACATTCTATTATATTTATCTCCTCCAAAATCTTATCACGTAATTACGTTAATCGTCAAACTTATATCAAAGTTATGGTGTTTTGGAACCCTAATTTGGGAACCAAACCAGAAATAACTGGTTTCAAAATTTGGAACCAAGAGAGAGTCTACCCGAGACCGGTGCTTGCCCTTCAAGATATTATAAAAATATATATATAGAAGGTTTTACGTATTTCACGTGAATAAAAGTCAAGGGTATGAGACTGTTGCATCCATTGTGGTTCGGGGATGCCGAATGTTCTTCTCCAAGCTGTCTTTAGATGCCCGCAGTAAGCATATCTTTAACAACTTTTAATAACTGAACAGTCTTTTTCTTTTCCAATGTCTGAGGAACAAGAAAGATTCAAGATGTCCTAACTATACAGAACAACCTAAAAGCTCAATTATCTGGTACAGGATGAGCAGGACCAAGGATTGCGAAAAGATCCACACGGACCATCAGGGTTGGCCTCTCGATTACACGAAGTTGGCACCGGAGACGTTGAATAGCAATGAAGAGAAGCCGCGCGAATTGCACTCCGTGGAGTTTATACTCAAAGGGAAGGAGGTCCCACCATGGCAGAGACAGCTCACGCTGAGAGCTCTAGCTGTGAGCTGTGCAATGGGAGCTTTCCTGACCATTTATTTGCTAAAGATGGACCTGATGTTGAATTTCATCCCTCCCGCGAATCTCTTCGCCGGCAGCTTTGGTTTCGACGTCATATCAACGTGGACAAAGCTAGTAAATGCGTCCGGCTTGCTGAGTCAGCCGTTCACGAGGCAAGAGAATACCATCATTCATACGTGCGTCGATTCCTTCATCGGCATTGCTCTGAGTGGTGAGTTCCCTCTTAGCAGCAAGAGAGATCCTATTATTGATGATATGTCCTGGCTTGATTTCTCAATGATATCGGAAAGTTAGACGAGTGTTACATCCCTGGATTTAATTCTCGTAAACAGGAGGCTTTTCAAGCTATCTTTTGGTCATGAGTGACACTGTGGCAAAGCAAATTCCGGGTCCGGTCGATTCATATGATATCAAGAATCCCAGCTTGGGGAGGATGATACTGTTTCTCTTTCTCGCTAGTTGTGCCGGTCTATTATCTCTATTGCCTCTTTCTTTATAGCAAATTATCTATGCCTATTAGTTCTTTTTTCCCCTTTGCATTCTTTTATTTTCCTTCATTTCTCTGCCAAATTTTTCAATTTGTTTGATTCTGCACAGCCTATTCTCCTGCAGAAGGTTGCTTGTAATTAATTCTTTTCTTCCTTAGCTTTCTTCCTGATGTTGAATTTAAGGATCAATTCCAACATTATCTACACCCTGGTCATAATTCTGGATCAATAATAATGCGAAGTCTTGAGACAAATGACCTTGTTCGAATATGAACTCGGATAAATCCAATTAGATCTCGAATTTTAGTTCAAATCATAATTCCTAAACAATAACGACGTTATATCTTAATCTTCTTCGAACATGAATTTCGAGGTATCCAATTAAATCTTAAATATAAGTCAAACTATTTACAACCCGGCTCGGCTTACCCATTTGACCATCTATCAAAAATGGTAAATCCATAAAGTTATGGACGGATTATCTACCATTTTTACAGACATACCCAATTTGGCAAAAAGTGACAAAGGAGAGATGCTTGCCCGTTTGAGATACGGAGTCGGCGTCAGGCAGGTCCATCGTATGTGCTTCCAAACCATGCTACAGAATCGAATCCCTCTGTGCCTATATAATCAATCTCCGCACCGTCGTTTCCTCGGCCCATTGATTGCTACAGTTTCCCCGCAACACCCATCAGATTCTTTGCCGTCCCGAATCTTGATTACCCGTCGGCGGAGCGAGAGGATCTTGGAGCGCCGGCGGCCATGGCGGAGATCCTCGTCCTCCGGCGACCGCCCGTCTCCCTCTCCTCGTTCTCCCGCTGGAGTTCGGCGAGGGCCGCCGGCCTCCGACCTGGGACTCCGGCGGGGCGCGCGTACGCCAATGCTGCTCGCGCGAGGAGCGTAGCGGCTAATGCTGTGCGTACTGACGTCGGCATAAATTCTTCCCCGAAGGTTGGATCGTTTAACGAGGTAATTCCCAGTCGCCAAAATTCTGTCTTTCGATCGATTTTTTACTTTTCATTTGGGTTTCTTGAGGTTGGGGGTTGATGGGTATGGTGATGTGTTGCTTTCTTGATTCTGCAGCTGATTGAGTCTTTGATTAGCCGTGAGGATTTATCCGAGGCCGAAGCCGAGGCGTCGCTGGACTTTCTTTTGGACGACGCTAATGAGGTACTGATCAGTGCATTTCTTGTGCTGTTGAGAGCCAAAGGAGAGACCTTTGAAGAGGTAAGAGTTCCTGGGCCATGCTCTTGGTGGGGAGGGCTGTGTTGTTGCTTATGGGTGATCTTGAATGCGAATGAATAATGGGTAAAGGGATCCTAAAACATGTAGACAGGTTGTAGGGTTGGCGAGGGCAATGATCAAGCATGCTAAGAAAGTGGAAGGTTTAGTTGATGGGGTAGATATTGTCGGAACGGGAGGCGATGGTGCCAACACAGTCAACATATCAACTGGGGCTTCTATACTTGCTGCAGCTTGTGGTGCCAGAGTTGCGAAGGTAACATTGATCTTCATTTAAGTTCCGACAGTGATATTGATAGCAAAATAGTTAGATATGATTGACATTGTTTGTTGCAATGCAGCAAGGGAACCGTTCAAGCTCTTCAGCATGCGGGAGTGCTGATGTATTGGAAGCTTTAGGGGTTGCTATCGACTTAGAACCTGAGGTTAGTTCATTGTAGTCAAGTTTGTAGTGGCTAGACTTATTATTCAATGTGCATGGTTTTCCTAGAATTTACTCAATGTGTTTGTGCACTTGAACTGTTCTTTGAGGTATTTATGTCATGGAATATGTTGTAACTTAGTGGTTTGAGTTCCATAACTTTAAAAGTGGAGCACAAATTGCCTCGCTAACCTGCTAGCTCCATGTGCATTGTAATCCTCATACAACTCTTTTTATTGTACTAGGGGATCAAGAGATGTGTGGAGGAAGCAGGAATTGGTTTTATGATGGCTCCAAAATATCATCCGGCCATGAAGATTGTTAGTCCTGTGAGGAAGAAGCTGAAAGTGAAAACAGTATTCAATGTATTAGGACCTATGTTGAATCCAGCACGGGTACATTTTGCTGTTGTTGGTGTCTACAAAGATGACCTAGTAAGTGTGGTGTCTATAAGAACACAGATTGTGCTTGTAATCAAGATTATCTGTATTTGATTTGTTCTCCTTAATTTTTAATCAAAGTACCTGGCTTGTCTCTGTGATTTTCTATTGCACCTTTTCTGTAGACTATACATTGTTGTTGTCTTTCTGCGCAGAAATATCATTTGCTTAGTTTTAGCTCTGATTCTGTAAGCAGGCTTTATATATATGCTATCATTTCATCCCATTTTGACTGATTATAAGCTGGGGCTTTGAAACGTGAGAAGTATCTTGGTGAAATTTAATCACACTCTTACGTTTCTAAGGTACTCATAGTTTCTCATTACTCATTTGATGATCTGATATGTGCTATTATTTATATTCAAGCAAGGGAAAAAAAATTCTTTATTGATTTCTCATGCATATTTTTAGGTTCTAAAAATGGCAAAAGCACTGCAACGATTTGGCATGAAGAGAGCGCTTGTTGTTCATTCAGAGGGTCTAGATGAAATCAGTCCTCTCGGTAAGATGATCCTCACTTTTCTTGTTCTAGTATAGGCCAATTGACTAAGTACCTAAAGCTCCAGCAACGAGACTTGTACTCCTTTGCCTTTTTCTTTTGAATCTTTGATCTGCCTCTTAAGTTCTATCTCACAGCAGTCATATTCATGATCAGGGGCTGGGGTAGTTCTTGACGTCACTCCGGAGAAGATTGACAAATTCTCCTTTGATCCATGTAAGAATCTTCTTACCATCTTCTCTCGAACTGTTTACAAGCAAAAATATGAAGTTATAGCTTGGCGGGTGTTGATAGTGAAAATTTCCATTAGGTGTCACTATCAAGAATGATGCTTTTACAATAAATCAATGCTTATGAATATTTGCATAATCTTGATTATCGGCTTCTTTGAATGGAATTTCTGTTGGCCAGTGGACTTTGGCATTCCTCGGTGTACTTTAGAGGATTTGAGGGGTGGAGGCCCTGCTTACAACGCGGAAGCCTTGAAGCACGTATTATCAGGGGAAAAAGGACCGATTGCGGATGCATTTGTGAGTATACCTAAAATCTCGAGGCTTAGTCACTAGCTTAGCGCATCTTAATTTATCACTTTAGCCCCTGTTGGCTCACCATTTTGATTTGGATTGGCTCAACTCTATGTCCCACTAGCTGTACTTGATGATCAGACCAGTTACTTGAAAAAATACCTTTGTCAGAAGCTGTTACTCTTTAAAATTCAGGCGTGTAATTTAATGGTTACAGTTCAATTTCTCGCAGAAACTAAGGTGATAATTCATGAATAATAAAATACCTATGTTGCTGGCCTCTCTTTGCTTAGAAACTTATGTCTGGCAAAACAATATGCAGATACTAAATGCAGCAGCTGCTCTCTTAGTTGTGGGCCAAGTGAGTACATTGGCTGATGGAGTAAGTTTGGCTCGTGAAACTCAACAATCTGGAAGAGCTTTGCAGACCCTGAGCAAGTGGATAAACATCTCCAACGTGAGTTGCAACTATTATCGAACTTGCCTTGCGTTTGATCAAACTTTTCTGAACCTTATTCGCCTATGACTGATTGCAGAAATTAAAGGAAGAGCTTTAGAGAGACCCTGGACAAGGGAACGATCATCTCCATCAGTATATGAGACTCAAGTCTCGCAGATGCTAATGTTAGAGATTGATCCGAGTATTCGAATTGCGAGAATATAAGTAGGCTAAGCAAGCGCAGAGATTAGACATTCATTTTGGCATGTGATAAACATATAGTAAGGACAGTCCTCTTTCTTTGAAAATAATCTTACAGGCGCATGTTGATGTTTAATGAAGAGGTGCTGTACCACCCTTGCTCTTGTGATTTCTATTCTCTAAGGATGCAAATTAGAGATCCGCTGCATCAGATCGCTAGAATTGTAAGGAAAACAGGGGCTGCTCCATTCGTGTCTTTTCCTGGGTAGAACGAGTCGGTCGTTGATACTATAGATCTTGTGGTAATACAAAATCAAAGTAGGACCGGCCTGGGAACATGCGCAAGGACCACGGCTACGACATCGATGCGCAAGGCTCGGTGGTCAAATACACACACGATGCAATTGAAAGAGTTAGGAACTTCCTGTTGATTATGTGCACTCATCCTTATTTAAGCATCATCAGCCACAGAATCACGGTCAGAGATGCGCATTCGGGTGGTGACCACTGTCTAGGATAGACCAAGAGGAAACAGGGGAGACCCACGAGTTTCTGGTGGCAGCACTTATTGACTTTCTTAAAAATGGATGTAGAAGATGCTAGCCCGTTGCCCTGTAGTTTCTCTGAAAATTCTTTGATTTCTTGTATCGTTTACTACGAATCCGTCACGAAGGCCGTGCTTGAGAAGGAAATGATGATGGATCGCGGAATTCTTAAGAGAGGAATAAGGGGAAAGTATCCAAAAAATCTTAAAATTATTGTATTTTTATTAGACCAGTCCCAAATCTTTCCACTTTTGTTATTTTGACCAGAATTGACTATCACAATACTAGCATTCTAACGTGAACAATTTTTAATAATAATTTATTTTTATCTTTCTTCTTTTTTTTTTTTTCGCCCGTGGCAAGCGAGGCCAGCCAGCAAGAATAAAAAACAAGAAAAAAAGAAAAAAGATTGGAAAAATAATAAAGAATTCATATTAATAATAAATATTATTAAAAATTATTAATGTCAACGTCGTTTATATTACGTGGTACCACTGGTATCCATGTTAGAGATTACCATAGCAAGGGTAACCTCACCCAAATGGCGAGGGGCCTCAAGCCAACCCTTGCCAGCCCTCATCGGCTTCTGACATTGGCGAGGGGGCTGGGCAGGAAACAAAAAAAAAAAAAAGGAAGAAGAAAACGACGAAAAGAGAAGAAAAAGAAAAATCTATAGAAATTCAAAAAAATAATTAAATATTATATAAAAATGTAAATGTCAATGCGGTCCGCGCACGTAAGATTACCGGCGTTTATATCTACAATTTCCGACATAAATTGATCGGATGGACTAATTGGTTTCAATATAAAAATGTTCATGACTAAATTAGTCCAATTAAAAAATTTATGACTGAATTAATGTCAATATAATATATTTAAGATTTTTTTTATACTTTTTCCGGTAGATTATCTTCACTCATTCTGATTCAAACATCAGCCACAGAATCACGTTCAGTGGATATGCGCAAATTTTAGCTTTGAATGCATGTAGACTCGGGTAGTAGCGAGTCTAGCGACCACTCTCTAGGATAAGACTAAAGAGGAAACAGTGGAGACCCCACAAGTTTCTGGTGGCAGTACTTGTTGACTCTCTTGAATGGATGTAGAAGATGCTGTGGGCCGTTTCCCTGTAGCTTCACAGCGAATTCTTTCATTCCTTACCGTTTACTTTGAATTATGGCCGTGCTTGTGAAGCAACCGATGGATCACAGGATTCTGAAGAGAGGGATGAGGAAACAATCATGCCAAAAGTCTTAAAATTATTATACTATTATCAATTTAGTCATAAACATTTTAAATTTTCGATTCAGTTTTAAATCCTTTTACTTTTTACTAATTAAGTTCACCCGATCAATTTTGACCAGAATTTTAATATTTTTCGAATATTTTACTTTTCTTTTTGCTTTTTTTTCCCTTTCTTCTTCTCATTGCCACCGGCCAAAAGAAGAAGAAAGAAAAATAACAGAAAATTTATAAAAATGTTATTAAAAATTATCATGTGGTACTATTTGCATTCATGTTAATAATTTTTACACAAAATTAGTTGAATAGATTTATAATATTTTAAGCCTGAATTGATAAAATTGAAAGGTATAAAATTAAATAGATAAAAATAAATTAAATTAAAATTTTTTTAGATAATTTTCATGAGAGACGAGCCACCGCCAGCGCGATTGAGGATGGGTTGGACAGTGACATTGTTGGAATCGACAATGTTAGTTCCTTTTTCGATTCTTTGCAGACGAAAGAAGTCAGACATGCATGCCGTTCATTGGATCAGATTCGTACGGGAATCCGGTCAAAATATTGACAGTTTGTCGAACACTGTTTAGTTTTTCAAAATTTCTTTATTTTTTTTAGAAGGATTCTTCTAGAATTCAGGCATTTGCTTAGTAAATGGTCAAACACGGTAGGGTTTTTCGCCTAGAAGGAATGGAATTCGGATCGCTGGCTTCTCGGACCCCTAGTCACAAAGGATATCAAAGCCGGTTGACATCGATCGATATTCCGAAGCTTACCTCATCTAGAAATTGCACACACTTATGAATATTACAGAATATATGCCATCATTTATGCCGAAAGAATCGGATAATCAATGTCGCGAGTGATGCGACCTAGGTCATTTAAGTTGAAAAGTCGATTGAAGAATGCTATAAGGCCATGAACATCGGTGAGAAAGCTAGTCATAGAAAGTGCTCTTGAATTTCATGATTAGGGATGGTACGATGTCGAGAATAATTTCTTGTGGTGGGTAAATCTTGGTTGATCAAGATTTGACCACTCTATAGCAACTAGCAATTGAGTTGGCACCACTTGTATTGGTGCTTAAAGTCAAGATTTTAATTTTAATGCGGAAAAAAATCTGAAAAGTAACGACCATAATCCTTGCTAAAAAGTAATAAACACCCTTAGTTAAGAGAGGTCGATTCCAAAATGAATAAATTTTAAACTCAAAAAATATATATAAAATTGTCCACGTCAATATCAATGTGCTAGCCTTGCCATATAAAATAATCAGCATTCATGTTAATAATTTTGTGCTAAAATTAGAAGAAATAACTACATAAGATAATTGTGAAAAAAAACTTAGGACCAAATTAGCCAAATTAAAAGGTTTGCGTTCGTACAATAGATTTATAACTTTTTTTTTTTTTTTTTTTTTTTTTTTATAATTATCCCAAAAACTCAATTCGAACCATCAAAGCCGGTTCCCAATTTTTGAAACTAGGAACCAGACCTAAGAACCTACCTTTTTTTGTCAACTTATTTAATAATATAACTATTATGTTATGAAAAAAATAGTTCATGAACCAAACCGGTCAAGGTAGGTTTCCCTTTTTCTTTTATAAGGGAAGCTATTCAGTCCCAATGTCAATAGGATTGGAACTGGCCAAATAGAATCTGTTCATTTCGATTTTTGGGTTGAATTGACATGGTTGCCTACCCCTATTTCTGGGGTGGTATAAGTTCTAGATAAGATTGCCATCCTTAAATTTAAGGAGTGCCATTGTTTTTGAGGTAGCGAGAGTTCATACTTCGACGACAGCGCTTTCTCCAAGAACTAATGGAGAAACTATCCATATGTCAAAGTAGGTTAGCTGCTCTCAAAACAAGACATTTTCGTTCATATAAATTACTCATCATGTGCGCTTATACGTCGTTGCGCGGAAAGATACGAAGCAATAAATAAATAATGAACGGAGAGATTCGGAATAAACAGTCCATTCTTTGAAACTTGTTCTCCTGATTCAATTGCCACGTTTCTCAGTCAAGTCATCCCTTGCACTGGTAATTAATCAGAATCAGAGTTCTCTCTCTCGATTCGGGTATTGTGCCGGATTGACAGGACAAATTTGTTGGAAGCACGATAGAAATTGACACCTTCACCTAAGGGAAGTCATCAACAGAGAGCTTTCAAATATGATCCGTCCACATATTCAGTTTGGACTCATTTTTCACTCAAAAGTCTAAGTCAGTGAATTAGAAGCCAACTAAGATATATTGACCATTTCATATCACACAAATTCTCTACACTCGCATATAATCTAATTCTTTCATTTTGGTTGGTCTTAATGAATGCATTATTCATATGCATAGGGCATGATAGCACCAACCAAACTGCAAACATGACTTTTATTGCATTTTGGAACACCAAATTTGTCAACATTTAGTTACTTCGCCTTTTCAGCTTTAATTTTTATCTCATATGCAAGAAGCATACCAAAGTTCAGCTCAAAACGATTCATAGATGCACACACATCTTACCCATTATGTGTCGATTAGATTTCTTACCAAAAAGTGATACAAACAATCCTCGAACTATTTTCATTCAAATGCAAAATCAAGACATGCCAATTAAAACTTCACCAAAGACCATACCGATCTCTTCAAAAAGCTGTGAATTCAGGATAGGTTGGGTAGCAAACTCCCGATTGGGGCATCCCGTCTCCACATTCATCATCTCACGAGGAGGGACTTCCTAGTTTCCAACACGTTGTCGAGCTTGGCCCCATCTCCACGTCCATCATATGTAGACATTTAGGGTGCGCATGGTAACGCTTCTTGGCTGGGGAAGAGTTTTTTTTTTTTTTCAGAAATAGTTCTTTTCTATTTCTATTCCGGGGAACAATTTCTGAGTAAAAAAACCCGTTTGGTAACTACACAAAATTTCTACTCTTGGAATAGAAAAAGAATAGAAATGCGTTTGGTAACGCAACAGTTTTTTTTTGTATTTTTCATTTTTTATTCTTACTTACGGATCGCCGACCGCCGCCGTCGCCGCGCGGCCGCTAACCGCCAATTTGTCGCCGTCGGCCGCCAACCGCCGCCGCCGCCACCGCCGCCAATCGCCGCCGCTCGTCGCGCCATCGCTCGCCTCCGCCGCCCCGCCGCCGCCGCCCCGATGCATGACCACTCGCCGCGATCATCACCGACCGACCGCCGCCGCCTGACCCATCGGCCGTCGGCCGGCGGCCGGCAATGGCGGCGGCGGCGGCTAGCGACCGGCAACCGGCGGCGGCGGCGGCGGTGGCGAGTGGCGGCGAGCGAGCGTGGCGGCGGGGCGGCGGCGGCGGTGTCTCCGGGCGAGTTGAAGGTGGCCGCAGAAGAGAGAAGAATAAAAGAAAAATAAAAAAAATTGACTTATTTCTAGAAATTGTTAAAGGAGCAAGTAATTTTTTTTTGTTTCTCGTTTCGCTCCAAATCTATTTCGGGCTAACTTTCTATTCCCGTAATAGAAAAACAACTTGGCGTTAGCAAACGGGTTTCTGTTTTTTTTTTTTGTTCCGGGAAACAAAAGAACAGAAATTTTAAGGAATAGAAATGTTACCATGCAGACCCTTAGTTACTCCGCCTCTTTAGCTTTCCTTTCTGTCTCACAAGCAAGAAGCATTTCAAAGTTTGACTCAATTAAAACTTCGCCCAAAATGATATCGATCTCTCCAAAAAGCCGTGAAATCGAGACACGCCGAGGAGTAAACTCCCCCATTGAGAAGAGATTTCCTAATTTCCAACGTGCTGTCGGGCCTGGCCCCATCTAAATTATATTCGTTCTTCAAATCGAATTAAAGCAGGTTAGTTACAATTAAGAAATGCTTTATCTTTATCTTTATCTTTTATCTTTATCCTGTTTATCTTATAATGATATTAAAAGCAGGTTTAGCTTCTCCAGTCAAATCATTCCTAATCTTTCTCGCTAATTTTCCAAAAAATTAAAAAAAAAATAATCAAAAGTCAAACTCTGTCCCTTTCTCTCTCCCCACCTTAAGGCGCAAGCAACCGCGCCGGGTCGCCGTCAACTCTCACTTCCGTCCAATCTTCATTCATTAATATAACATCGCCCTTTGACCTTCCTTCAATGGCGGGACCCACCCCTCCGCCGCGCCCTCGCTATCCCAGTCGTCGCCGCCGTCCCGCCGCCACCGTCGCCGCCGACGACCGCCGCGTCCCCGACCGGTCCGCGCGAAATGTCCACTTCGTCGGCTCGCCCCCGCTTCTAGAAGCTCGCCGCTCCACGTGTGCATGCGCTCGCCTCTATAAGTAGGAGCGGCAGCCGTTGGATGGCCGAATCCGTGGGCTCGACAGCGAATACGACCAACGCCTCGCGCCGCCGCCGCAGCTAATTTGGACTCCGGCAGCTTCGAATCTTGACGGCGGAAGGTGGCGGAGCTCGGGCGGCTCTTTGACCGGAGGAGGGGAGAACTCCGGTAGCTGACCGCTTCTTGAGAGCGCGAGAAGCTCGAACCGAGAGGAAAATCGACGCGATAATCTGGTCATCTCGCTCCGGCAACATTTCTCCGGCGGATTCGCTTCGGGAAGGAGGGAGGGAGGCCGCCGGAGTTTACTCGAGCTCGGGCTCCTCTTTGGCCGGAGGAGGGGAGAGCTCCGGTAGCTGAACGCTTCTTTGGAAGCGCGATAATCGGCTCTCGCAGCTTCCGGAACGTTTCTCCGGCGGATTTCGCTTCGGAACGGAGGTCGGAGCTGTGAAATGCGGCCTTCGATCGTCAACCTCGCTTGCGTTTTCCTGGTTCTCTTCAGCTCCTCGTTCTCGCCTGCGCTCGGCGATCCTCGGGTCTCGGAGGCGGGGATTCTGTGCCTCCGATCCAACGTCACGTCCACCGCGAACATCGTCCCGAACTTCCTCGACGTCATGCGAAAGATTGCCGCGACAGTTGTCGAAGATCTTTGGGCTAATGATTCCGTCACCTCTCCGTTGCCGGAAATCTACGCCCTGGCTCAGTGCCACGGCGATCTGAGCCGCGACGATTGCCTCCTCTGTTTCGCGCAGAGCAGGACTATACTCCCTCGGTGCAGCGTCTTGGCGGCCAACTCCGGGCGGTTGTATCTCGACGGTTGCTTCATAAGGTCCGATTACTATAATTTCTTTAATGAGACCGTCGACCCGCAGCACGACATGGTCAAGTGCGCCAATCAGTCCAGCGTCTCGGCCGACCAGCAGGCGAGGCAGCAGTTCGCCGATAAGGTCGACCGGGTGCTGAGGAATGTGTCGGTGGTCGCCCCGGAGAATAAGGGGTTTGCTGTTTTTGGAGAGGCGAGGAGGGGAGGAATCGCTGGCGTTTATGCGTTGGCGCAGTGCTGGAACACTCTCGATGAGAAGGGGTGTAGAGAGTGCTTGGCGAATGCGATGATCAGGGCGAGAAACTGCACTCCTGGGGATGAAGGGAGGGCTATGAATGCTGGATGTTTCATGCGATATTCGACTCAGAGGTTTTATACTGTCCCTACAGATGGTGGTAAGAATTGAATGATTTTGCAAGTTAGCCTGCAGGATGTTCTAGTTTTCTTGTTCTGTATTTTCAACTGAATTGGGATAGCTGTAGCCTGTAGTAGGTTATTTTTTGCCTCTTAATTGCTATAGCTTCCGGTTTCTTGTCAGCAAAGGATGATCTTTGTGTTTTTTAATAGACTCGTTGAAGCTTGGGATCATCATTGCTATTGCTTCATCCGTTGCTGCTGCAACTTCACTTGTTTTGGTCGGTGCTTATGTTGGATACAGAAAATTATCCAAGAAAAGAGAAGGTAAATGTGAAACTAAAGAGGATATTTCTGTTTTAACTTTCTCTTTAAACATTCTCTAATGCCATCCGTCTTCTTTGCCTATTCTCAGTCCAGAAGAAACTCTTTGGCGTTCCGGCAATTGTAAGGAGGTCGAATCTGAATTTTAATTACGAATTGCTTGAGAAGGCTACGGACTTCTTTGATGACTCGAGGAAATTAGGTCAAGGAGGAGCTGGTTCTGTATATGAAGGGATCCTCCCTGATGGAAGAGTTGTTGCAGTAAAAAGACTGGTGTTCAACACTCGTCAGTGGGTGGATGACTTCTTCAATGAGGTAAATTTGATCAGTGGAATCCAACACAAGAACCTGGTCCGCCTTCTGGGTTGCAGCATTGAAGGCCCGGAAAGCCTCCTAGTTTATGAATATGTTCCCAACAGAAGCCTTGATCAAATCCTCTTTGGTAAGTTACCCCCCACTTGCTGTTTTATTCTGCATCCGAGATTAGTGGAGTTGGTTTCATAAGTTGGGCCTCTACCAAAACAAAACCCTTTTGATGTTAATCTAGTTGCTAGCTTCATCTTGTTCCGAAATAGTACTTTTTCTTGCTAGTCTTTTTTAGGCAGTTTTTTAGTCTCATTCCTGATAAGTACTCAATTGCAATAATGTAACTGATAACAAGACCTGGTTGCCGTTGCAGTCAAGAATGCTACCCATGTCCTGAGTTGGCAGGAGCGGGTTAATATCATCTCCGGAACAGCTGAGGGGCTGGCATTTCTCCATGGACCTTGTGGAGTGAAAATAATACACAGAGACATCAAAAGCAGCAATGTCCTTCTTGACGAAGATCTCACAGCAAAGATTGCTGACTTTGGACTTGCTCGATGTCTTGATCCAGAAAAATCTCATCTCAGCACCGGTATTGCAGGGACACTGTAAGATTCTGGTCTTTTATTTTTTCTCCTTTTGTTTCAATTGAGCCAGTTTAGATAACATCTTCATGTAGAGAAGACTGGATTGGCTATTTGAACCGCCATGTATTGTGAGTTCAGAAGATGAGCATCTGATATAAGGCTTATTGTGGGGGTGACCCCTTCTTTTCACTCTTTGGCAATTTTATCTTCATCTTCAATTTTGCAGGGGTTATATGGCTCCAGAGTATCTTGTTAAGGGACAACTAACAGAGAAAGCAGATGTTTACGCTTTCGGCGTGCTGGTCCTAGAAATTCTAAGTGGTAGGAAGAACAGTATCTTTGGGCAGGCCTCAGGTTCAGTTCTGCAATCAGTAAGATTCGTATACCTATCCTCCTGATTTCAACCTCTAGAATATGCATGCCACATTTGCACATTTCTTCTTGTCTATGATATAGAGTTGGAATAAATCCTAGCAAGTAACATCTTCTCGAACTTCAAATTGAGAGTTTTCCGGCTACTCTTTTCTCTGTACTGGAAATCTTGTAACCCTCGCGAACCCCTTCGTGGCTTTACATATCATGATTCAGCTGCACAAGGGCTTTATTTAATTCATCCCGTCACAATCTGGAGATAGTCTGTCTTTTCTGCTGAACACTAGCAAAGTTTCTAATAACTTGCTTCGACTTTTCCGTACTTCTCAGGTTTGGAAGCAATATAAATCAAATAGACTTGCTGAATGCATTGATCCTGCATTGAAAGGCAAGTTTCCCATCTCAGAGGCATTGAATGTGATTCAAATCGCGCTTCTTTGTACCCAAGCTTCCCCAGATTTACGACCATCCATGTCTGAAGTAGTTGAGATGCTCAACGACCAGGAGTGCATAGTTCCCATGCCAACGCAACCCCCATTTCTTAACAATAATCCAATTCCAGGTGACTCCAGCAGAAGCTCGAACACGAATACTGGGATCACAAACCAACTGACAAATTCTGAAATTTCCTTCGCTTCCACCATAAGCCTCCGGTGAGATAGCCTTTCTGGCAGAATCAACTGAGCCAGCGGAGGCGACGTAATTTTTGGACATTTGAACAGGACCACTATGTATTCTTCAGCGGTATGTTATGAGATGGGCATATGGTCCTGTGAGAAGGAGTCCAATGGCCAGCAATGCTCGAGCGTTTCTCGAACCCCGATTGGGAAATTGGGATGAGAAGATCTGCACAGCGAGACAGGGTAAAGATGTGGCTGCTGTGCAAGAGATTGCGGAAGTTCCATGGTGCATATTCTTATGCTGGTCGTTCATGTCTTATACTGGCCGTTTCCCACTTAATGGAGTTGGAGGAACTCATGTACATATTCTTATTTTATTTATTTCTTTTATTCTCCATTTTCTCTTATTATTGCCAATTCCACTCAATTTACACAGGAAGTACAGTGACTCATGGAAACAGAATCACAATTGTGTAGGAGTTCATGCTAGCTTCTTTCATGTCCTGTAATCTCATAAAGGAAAAGCAAAACCCCGAGATTCTGCCTCATTCGTCCGAAATTTTCTAATTAGCACTTCCACTTCAGTTTTTCTCAGAGCGATGGTCTCATTTGCCATGATGAGGATGGATGAAATCTTGAAATGATCATCTAGACAGCTTGATGTACTTCTCAACTTTTTCCTACATATTTCTTGGTTTGAAGCTGGCATTTGCGGTGAATTCACCAGCAATTTTTATCGGTCTACCAGTACTGCACAGCACGACCCAGGTCAAAGAAACAGTGTGAAAGTTACTCTGTAGTCACTTATTCTTTGCAATTCGCTTCGGATATCCTAAAGTGGAAGATTAGTTCATTATTTGAGTAGATCCAAGTAGACAAAATAGTTAACTATTACAGCATTGACCTTTGCGGACACTATTACAGCATTGACCTTTACGGACATCACAAGACCGGACCTCTTCCCCCTATAATTATGGCGGATGCATTTGTTGATGAACCTCGCGAGTCAGGAATGGGTCCACGAAGGGAAAAATCCCGGCGAAGACCCCTTTGGCCACGCCCTGATCAAGAGGATTTAGGGCCTATTTCATGATCGCACGCGCCACATCATTTTCTGCACACCCCTCAACAGGACCGTAGAGGTTGCTTTCCAGCAAAGTGGGAGAGGAGAAGCTCGTGACTGTTCCCTATAGAACTCTTTGCTACTCCTGGAGATCCTGCTTGCTTTTGGATCTTCTCATTGAACTCAAATTATCAGAACCGGAAGCAAAGAAATAATCTTAGTCTCGACGATAACTCTTCTGCATCATAAAACTGCAGATCTCTAAAGAAGTCTAGATCAATGTCCCGTGAAACTTTATTACCGGACGATGTCAAATTGTTTCCTAGTCACTTCGGCAAACAAACAGTCTGGGTCTCAGAATTTCTGAGAGTCATTCCACTTTTGCATTAAGGATTTTCAGCTGCTACTAATATGGTAGCAACTCTGCTGACAAGGTAAGTTTATACTACACACTCCAAATTTGTGCGAGCAGTCAAAAGACAATTCTTTCATTTACATGTGCAGTGGATGTCACACGTCAGTTTATCCACTTCCATCACACATGTCTCTCCCTTTCGATTGAAGGTTCGAACTATGAGCACCGCTTTTATTAGGTCTTCACAGCTCCAGCGCTCCTAAGAAGAGGTACCAGTTGACCTGCCTGGTGTTTCTGAGTGACCGCTGGCATTGCAAGGAAAGCCGACATTAAAAGATTAGTCGTCAAACAACACCCGCGTTGCATCTAACCTCTACCAGAGATTTTCTTGAAATCAACAAAGAAAAGAGAGACAGATGATTAGCCACGCAATTAAGAATTTACAATCGCAGCCACCGATATGATTTCCTCCACTGAACACATTAGGTACTGTTCTCATCCCCGTCCAATCTGCCAAAGCCGATTGAACCACAGCTCCGTCGCCTTCAGAAGGGAATTCAGATGGTTGAACAATGTAGTGTTAAAGAGATCATGTTCCACACGAGTTTTTCATCTTGTAGATAAAGCGATCATTTGCACAATCACGGAAATATCAATAAATTACAGTTCAAAACCCACGGTCGAAAAAATCAAAAGATACAGGTCTTTGGGTACTAATCGAGCAACTGTGGGGGGAGATTCTTAACTGGATTTTACGCATGAACAGAATGCTATTCCAGCAAATATACTTAAAAAAAAAAAAGGGTATCTTTGCCTTAAAAAAAAAAGGTATCTTTGCCTTGTCGACAAAATCAGCCTCCAAATAGCCAAGAGCAAGATGGTTTATATACTCAGATCAAGATTATATGCAGGCGGTTCAAGAGGGTAGGAGACGCTCACCTTCCTTGTCCAGCTCGACGACTTTGTAACTCGCCCTGAGCTGCGTCAACAAATGCTTGACCCTGTGGCAGTAGCCACAGTAAGTTTTGCTGCACAGGAACCACAAGGTCAGTAAGATTGAGACCTCTCTGCTTCTGACCCTATATAAGCTATCGCAGAACTCTCATTTTGAGCTGCTGCCACTTTGCGTTCTGCAACAATCGAATATTAACAGAACACGGTATAGTTTCCGGCAACAGTAATCTCTTCGGTCCGCTAGCAATTTTCTCATTACACATGGTAGTTTAGCGTTCATAACTTGCATTATCAATTCAGCAATTGGCACACGAGATCATAGCGAAATCCACTGCCACAAACATCTACTTCAAAACCCTTTTTTTCTCCTCAAAATTCAAATCCCATCGAAAGTGCTAATTTTGCTAGCAATTTTTGTCCTTACAGATGGCAGTTTAACGTTCATTACTTGCATTATCAATTCAGACTCGCACTGAATTCAGGCATTTGCTAGGAAATGGTCAAACACAGCAGAGTTCTTCACCTAGAAGCTATGAAATTCGGATTGCTTGATTCTTGGACCCCTTGTCACAAAGCGAATCGAACGTGGTCAACATCGGGCGATCTTCCAAAGCTGACCTCATTTAGAAATCGCAGGCGCTTATGACTAGCACAGAACATGCGCCATCCATCATTTATGTAGAGAGCCACGGGCCATCAAGGTCACGAGTGGTGCGCCCAGGCCGTCTTAAGTTGAAAAGTGGCGATGCTAAGAATTGGTCTTGGTTGAGACAGTGTCTCGAGTTTGATTGAAGAGTGTTATGGGGCCAGGAACATCGGTGAGAAAAGCTAGTCATAGAAAGAATGCTATTGGATTCCATTATTAGGATTATGTGATGCTGAGAATTATTTCTTGTGGTGGGTCAGACTTGGTTGATCAAGATTTGACCTCTCTACGGAGTGCGCACCACTGTATAAATGCTTAAAGTCAAGATTTTAATTTCAATGCGGAAAAAAAAATCTGAAAAGTAATTATCGTAATCCTTGCTAAAAAGTAATGAACACCCCTAATTAAGAGAAATCTGTTTTAAGATGGGTAAGCTTCAAATTCAAAAAATATATAAAAAATTATCCACATTAGCGTCAATGCGCCGGCCTTTGCCACATAGAATAACCGGCATCTATAATAGCAATTTTTAGCCAAAATTAAAATCGTGAAAAAAATTTGAGACTAAATTGGTCAAATTAAAATGTTTGCATCCGTACAATGAGTTTAAAACTTTTTTCGGTGATTATCCTAGAAATTGAAACGTACCCATCATAGTCCATTCTCGATTTTTGGAACAAGGAATTGGCCAAAAATTGAACCGACGATACTAGTGTATACTTGAGAACCCATCTTTTTTTTTTTTCAACTTATTTAATAATATAACTATTATCTTATGGAAAAAATAGTTTGGGAACCAGTCAAGGTGTCTTCCCTTATTATTATTATTATTATTTTTAATTAGGAAACCTATCACAGTCCTCATGTCAATAGCACCTGAACCAGCTAGATGAGGTCTATTTATTTCAGTTTTTGGATTGAACCAACACGGTTACTTACCCCTATTTTTAGGGAGGGATAAAGTCGAGACGAGATCGCCATCCTTAAATTTAAGAAGCGCAATTATTTTTGAGCAAGTGAGAATACTTACTTCGAGATTGGTGCTTTCTCCAAGGACTAGTAGAGAAACCATCTCTATATCAAAGTAGCTTAGATGCTCTCAAAACACTGACATTTCCGTCCAATAAATTACTCATTATGTGCGCTAATACATCGTCCGGAAAGATAGAAAGCAACAAATAAATAATGAACGGAGACATTCGGTGATAATTCAGCATGGACAGTCCATTCTTGGTTCTTTTTCTATTCAAAATTCTTGGTTCAACTGTCGCATTTCCTAGTCAAGTCATCCCCTGCACCAGTAATCGCAATTAAGGTCCTCTCTCTCTCTTAATTCGAGTACCGTACCAACTCAACTTATTTCTCGACTTGAATATTCACTTTTGTGTCTTGACTTGAATATCCACTTTGTCCATGTTCATCCCTCCGGACCGAACCATAAAAGTTACCATCAAACTTTGCATGGAAGAATTGTCCAAAAAGTTCTAAATCTATTGCACTTTTGCCAATTCAGTCCTAAACCTTTTAACTTTGCTAATTGAGTCCTAAACCTTTTCATTTTTTGCCGATTCAGTCCATCCGGCCAATTTTGGTCGGAAAATGTTGACGTGGACGCCGGCGATGCCACGTAGGACTACCGGCGCGACGTGGATAATTTTTAATAATATTTTAATATTTTTTTTGAATTTTTTAAAACAAATTGATTTTTTTTTATTTTTTTTCTTTTCGGCTTTTTCCTTGGCCTTTTTCGATGGCCAGCCACCGGCCACAGGTGACGGCAGGCCGGCTGGCCTCCCCGCCATAGGCGAGGCTCGGCCGGCGAGGCCACCCGGCCCCCGGCGAGGGTCGGCCTCGCCGGATCCGGCGAGGGGAGCCCTCGCGGGGCTCACCCTCGCCCGGGCGAGCGCCGGCCTCGCCCGGACCAAATCTAGCGAGGCCCGCCCCGCCCCTAGTCGGGCGGGCGTCGGCTGTGGCCGGTGGTCGGTTGTTGCCCGCCCGGCCGGGGTGAGGCCAACGCTCGCCGGGTGAGGGCGAGCCTCGACGAGGGCTCCCCTTGCCGGATCCGGCGAGGGTGGCCCTCGCGGTGCCGTGGTGGCCTCGCCCGGCGTCGCCGTCGCTCGGCCGGGCCTCGCCTGTGGCGGGCGAGGCCGGTGGCCGACCACGGGAAAAGGCCAAGGAAAAAGTCAAAAAGAAAAAGAAAAATAAAAAAGGGAAAAAAAAAAAAATTCAAATTTTTTTAAATATTAAAATATTATTAAAATTGTCCACGTTAGCACCGGCAATCCTACGTGGCACCGCCGGCGTCCACGTCAGCATTTTCCGGCCAAAATTGGCTGGATGGACTGAATCGGCAAGAAGTGAAAAGGTTTAGGACTCAATTGGCAAAATTAAAAGGTTTAGGACTGAATTGATAAAAGTGCAATAGGTTTAGGACTTTTTGGACAATTCTCCCAACTTTGCATTGCTACATCACAATTCTTGCGTTCTTTTTCCCTGAGAAGGTGTTGAGAATACTCTAGTGCCCTTTGTTGAGAGTGCGGCAAAAACCCAACACCTTCACCCGAGGAAGTTGTTAAGAAGGAGCTTGCAAGTCTGACCCCGTCGACGTATCTAGTTAGACCCATTTTTATTTGAAAGTCTAAATCAGTAAGTGAGAAGATAATTAGGATATATTAACTGATTCATATCACACCAATTTTTTCCGAGCTCACATGTGCATCTCAATAAAAATCTTTCAATTTGGTCAATCCTAAGGCATGCATGCAAATCGCGTTATACATATGCATAGGGCACGACGGGGATGATAGATTATAGGCGTGGCTTTTATCTTGAGTGGGAGAACGCCGTAACTCGAACACCAAATCTGTCGACATCTAGTTTCTCCACCTCTTCAGCTTTACTTTTTTTGTCTCACAAGCAAGAAGCATCTCAAAGGCCGGCTCAAAAAAATTCATAGATGCACACACATTTTCTCATCCATTCTGTGTCGATTAGACTCCTTACCCAAAAATGATTCAAACGGTTCTTGAACTACTTCATTCGAATGCGAAATCAAGACATGCCAGGGAGTAAGTTAAAGCTTCACTGAAGATGGTACCGGTCTTTTCAGAAAGCGGTGAATTCGAGACACACCAGGGGGCAAACTCCCGACCGGGGTATCCCAGCCTCCATGCCCGTCATCTCACAGGGAGAGACTTCCTAGTTTCCAACACGTTGTCGGGCCTGGTCCCATCCGAATTATCGGTCTTCAAATCGGAATAAATAGTTAGAATTTTAAGCGGGTTAGCTACTCCAGTCAAGTCATCCCTCATCTTTCTCCGCTAATTTTCCAAAAAAACAATCAAAGTCAACCGCGCCGGGTCGTCGCCAACTCTCACTTCCGTCCAATCATCATTCACTATAAGATCGCCTTTGAAAGCTCCTTGATACCGCGAGAAGCTCGAACCGAGAGAAAAATCGAGGCGGTAATCCGGTTCTCCGGCGGATTTCGCTTCGGAACTGAGGTCGGAGCTGTGAAATGCCGCCTTCGATCCTCAACCTCGCTTGCGTTTGCCTGGTTCTCTTCAGCTCCTCGTTTTCGCCCTCGCTCGGCGATCCTCGAGTCTCGGAGGCGGGCATTCTATGCCTCAAATCCAACGTCACGTCCCCCCCGAACTTTCTCGACGTCATGCTGAAAGTTCTCGCGAAAGTCGCTGAAGATCGCTGGGCTAATGATTCCATAACCTCTCCGTTGCCAGAAACCTACGCCCTGGCTCAGTGCCACGGCGACCTGAGCCGCAAGGATTGCATTTTCTGTTTCGTGCAGAGCAGGACTTCACTTTCTCGATGCACTATCTTGGATAGTAAGGGGCGGTTGTATCTCGACGGTTGCTTCATAAGGTTTGATTACTATAATTTCTTTAATGAGACCGTCGATCCGCAGCACGACATGGTCAAGTGCGCCAATCAGTCCAGCGTTTCGGCTGACCAGCAGGCGAGGCAGCAGTTTGCCGCTAAGGTCGATCGGGTGCTGACGAATGTGTCGGCGGTCGCGCCGGAGAACAAGGGGTTCGCCGTTTTTGGAGAGGCGGGGAGGGGAGGAGTCGCTGGCGTTTATGCGCTGGCGCAGTGCTGGAACACTCTCGATGAGAAGGGGTGTAGAGAGTGCTTGGCCAATGCGATGATCAGGGCGAGGAACTGCACTCCTCGGGATGAAGGGAGGGCTATGAATGCTGGATGTTTCATGCGATATTCGACTCAGAGGTTTTATACTGTCCCTACAGATGGTGGTAAGAATTGAATGATCTTGCAAGTTAGTCTGCAGGATGTTCTAGTTTTCTTGTTCTGTATTTTCAACTGAATTGGGATAGCTGTCGTCTGTAGTAGGTTATTTTTTGTCTCTTAATTGCTATAGCTTCGGGTTTCTTGTCAGCAAAGGATGATCTTTGTGTTTTTTATTAGACTCGTTGAAGCTTGGGATCATCATTGCTATTGCTTCATCCGTTGCTGCTGCAGCTTCACTTGTTTTGGTCGGTGCTTATGTTGGATACAGAAAATTATCCAAGAAAAGAGAAGGTAAAGTGAAACTAAAGACGATATTTCTATTTTAAGTTTCTCTTTAAACATTCTATAATGCCATCCATCTTCTTTGCCTATTCTCAGTCCAGAAGAAACTCTTTGGCGTTCCGGCAATTGTAAGGAAGTCGAATCTGAATTTTAATTACGAATCGCTTGAGAAGGCTACGGACTTCTTTGATGACTCGAGGAAATTAGGCCAAGGAGGAGCTGGTTCTGTATACAAGGGAATCCTCCCTGATAGAAGAGTTGTTGCAGTAAAAAGACTGGTGCTCAACACTCGTCAGTGGGTGGATGACTTCTTCAATGAGGTAAATTTGATCAGTGGAATCCAACACAAGAACCTGGTCCGCCTTCTGGGTTGCAGCATTGAAGGCCCGGAAAGCCTCCTAGTTTATGAATACGTTCCCAACAGAAGCCTTGATCAAATCCTCTTTGGTAAGTTACCCCCCACTTGCTGTTTTATTCTGCATCCGAGATTAGTGGAGTTGGTTTCATAAGTTGGGCCTCTACCAAAACAAAACCCTTTAGTTTTTAGCTTCCCCAAATTTGTTCTATGATGTTAATCTAGTTGCTAGCTTCATCTTGTTCCAAAATAGTACTTTTTCTTGCTAGTCTTTCCTAGGCAGTTTTTTAATCTCATTCCTGATAAGTACTCAATTGCAAAAATGTAACTGATAACAAGACCTGGTTGCCGTTGCAGTCAAGAATGCGACCCATGTCCTGAGTTGGCAGGAGCGGCTTAATATCATCTCTGGAACAGCTGAGGGGCTGGCATTTCTCCATGGACCTTGTGGAGTGAAAATAATACACAGAGACATCAAAAGCAGCAATGTCCTTCTTGACGAAGATCTCACAGCAAAGATTGCTGACTTTGGACTTGCTCGATGTCTTGATCCAGAAAAATCTCATCTCAGCACTGGTATTGCAGGGACACTGTAAGATTCTGGTCTTTTATTTTTATCTCCTTTTGTTTCAATTGAGCCAGTTTTGATGACATCTTCATGTAGAGAAGACTGGATTGGCTATTTGAACCGCCATGTATTGTGAGTTTAGAAGATGAACATGTGCTATAAGGCTCATCGTGGGGATGACCCCTTCTTTTCACTCTTTGGCAATTTCATCTTCTATTACAGATTCTGCAGAACAGATTTCTCTCCTTCTGAAAGAATAATTTTGCAGGGGTTATATGGCTCCAGAATATATTGTTAGGGGACAACTAACAGAGAAAGCAGATGTTTACTCTTTCGGCGTGCTGGTCCTAGAAATTCTAAGTGGTAGGAAGAACAGTATCTTTGGGCAGGCCTCAGGTTTAGTTCTGCAATCAGTAAGATTCATATACCTATCCTCCTGATTTCAACCTCTAGAATATGCATGCTGCATTTGCAAATTTCTTCTTGTCTATGATATAGAGTTGGAATAAATCCTAACAAGTAACATCTTCTTGAACTTCAAATTGAGAGTTTTCCAGCAACTCTTTTCTCTGTACTGGAAATCTTGTGACCCACACGAACCCCTTCGTGGCTTTACATATCATGATTCAGCTGCACGAGGGCTTTATTTAATTCATCCCTTCACAATCTGGAGATAGTCTGTCTTTTCTGCTGAACACTAGCAAAGTTTCTAATGACTTGCTTCGACTTTTCTTTACTTCTCAGGTTTGGAAGCAATTTAAATCAAATAGTCTTGCTGAATGCATCGATCCTGCGTTGAAAGGCAAGTTTCCCGTCTCAGAGGCATTGAATGTGATTCAAATCGCACTTCTTTGTACCCAAGCTTCCCCAGATTTACGACCATCCATGTCTGAAGTAGTTGAGGTACTCAACGACCAGGAGTGTATAGTTCCCGTGCCAACGCAACCTCCATTTCTCAACAATAATCCAATTCCAGACGACTCCAGCAGAACTCAAACACGTATACTGGGATCACAAACCAACTGACAAATTCTGAAATTTCCTTCGCTTCCACCATAAGCCTCCGGTGAGATAGCCTTTTTGGCGGAATCAACCGAGCCAGCGGAGGTGACGTAAGTTTCGGACATTTGAACAGGACCACTATTTATTCTTCATCTGCACGTTATGAGATGGGCATATGGTCCTGTGAGAAGGATTGCAAGGAGTCCAATGGCCAGTAATGCTCGAGCGTTTCTCAAACCCCGATCGGGAAATCGGGATGAGAAGATCTGCGCAGCGAGACAGGGTAGAGATGCGGCAGCTGTGCAAGAGATTGCAGAAGCTCCATGGTGCATCGGTCATGTCTTATGCTGGCCGTTTCCCACTTAATGGAGTTCGGAGGAACTCATGTTCATATTCTTATTTTATTTATTTCCTTTATCCTCCATTTTCTCCTAGTATGTTGTAATATAATATGCGGAAACGACATGATCTTACAATTTACGTGAATGCGAAATCACAAGAGAAATAATAAGGACATCAAAAATTTACATGGTTCTGTCCGAGTATCGCACTCTACATCCACGGGAAGCCTAACAAAGAAATAATCTACTATAATCGAAAATCGAGTTCAATCATTTCACATGCCGAAAGTATTTTCCACAACTAGATTTAACTCTAACCCCAAAATGTTTATAAATAAACAATTCACTTAGACATAAATTCACTACACAAAATTACTGTGTGTTCAAGCTCGAAACAAAAACGCGCGCGGCTCTCTTCAGCTTGATGTGTGCGGCTTCTACGTGCAACTCCTTTTCTTTCATAGGGTTTTTAAGCCGCTTCACGCACGCCAAAGGGGAGATTCGTGTGCCCAAAAATCAAATATTTGACTTGGGCCTACCATCTCCTTTTTCGGCTCCACGTGCAGAGAGGTTTGCTTCCTTTCTTCTACGTGCACAGGGCTTCGACGACTCTTGTAAGGCTGCAGCAGCTTCACGCCAAAGGGAGAATTCCTATTTTATTATTATAGGTGTGCCCATAGTCAACAACTTTGACTCTGGGCCCCACGGCCTGATTCCCTTTTTTGAAGGGAATCCGTAAGTGCAAGGGAAAAAAAAAAAATTCATTTTTTATATCTTATTTCTTCTTTTGTGATCCTTCATGCAGTCCCACGAACTTCCCAAGACCCAAAAAAAAATTTCAAATTTCTTTTTTTGTGTGTAATCTTGAATATTATCTTCACGATAAAAATTTTATCCAAGCGAATTGCGTTTTACAAACGCTCAAACTCAAGACATGATTTAATAATTCTCTACATTGGCTTGATGTTTGAAGCTAAGTTATAGTACTCATCATCCATGTTGCTCTCCCAACGCCCCGACGGGTGCTCCCACGGACACCAATATAACTCAAGTAGAGCTTGAACTTCGCCAAAGAAACAGACTTAGTCATCATGTCTGCCGGGTTATCTGCTGTAGCAATCTTTTTAACAATAACATTACCCTTAACTAAGATATCTCGGATGAAGTGATAGTTGATGTTGATATGCTTTGTTTGCTCGTGATAAACTGAATTATATGCCAAATATATCGCACCTTGGTTATCATAGTGTATATCCACACTTTTTTGTTCTAATCCAAAGTCCGAGAGCAAACTTTGTAACCATATCATCTCCTTCACTACAAAGGTTAGTGCTATGTACTCTGTCTCAGTCGAAGACAAGGCAATGTGATCCTGTAAGGATGCTTTCCAACTAACTGCACCATCCGCTAGCGTAAACACGTACCCTACTAAAGACTTGTGATCATCCAAGTCACAGGCGTGATTTGAATTCATAAAACTAGTGGTCTCACTGCCATTGCTGCCCCTCCGGTACACTATACTCACGTTTGTTGTCCCCTTCAAATATCTAAGGATCGACTTCATAGTTTCCCAATGAGCTTTACCAGGATGCTTCATATAGTGACTAACCACGCTCACAGCTTGTGAAATATCAGGCCTAGTGCACACCATAGCATACATAATACTACCCACGCCACTAGAATAAGGAACATAGGACATATGCTCCTCCTCCTCCTCAATCTATGGTGATAATTTATCTGAAAGTTTAAAGTGCTTAGCTAAAGGTGTATTTACCAATTTTGCCAACTACATATTAAAACGTGTCACAATCTTCTCAATATATTTCTTTTGAGATAGACGTAAAACTCCTGCAACCCTGTCACGCAAAATCTCCATACCCAATATTTTCTTTGCTGCACCTAAATCTTTTATCTCAAATTCAGCATTCAACCGCCTCTTCAACACATCAATATTAGACATATTCTTAGCTTTTATCAGCATATCATCAACATATAAGAGTAGATAAATCAAAGAACCATTCTCCAATCCCCTAAAGTAAACGTAGCTATCCATATGACTTTTTGTGTAGTCTTGACTAGCCATGAAAGCATCAAAACGTTTATACCACTACCTAGGAGACTGTTTCAGCCCATACAAAGATTTTTTCGACAAGCAAACATGATCTTCCTTACCCGAAATAGCAAATCCCTCTGGTTGCCTCATGTAAATATACTCCTCCAACTCATAGTGAAGAAATGCAGTTTTCATATCTAGTTGCTCTAACTTGAGATCCTGCGAAGCAACTAAGGCAAGTAAAACACGAATAGAAGTATGTCTTACCATAGGAGAGAACACCTCATTGTAGTCAATTCCCTCACGCTATGTATATCCCTCACGCTATGTATATCCCTTTGGCACAAGTCTCACCTTATACCTTGCTACCTCAACACCGGGAATGCCCCTCTTTGCGTTTGAAGACCCATTTACTTCCTACAATCTTTTGGCGGGGTAAGTACGCTATCAGTGCCAAAACTTGTATACAGCTCTCACTTTGGTGCCAAAATTTTCCGTCGGATCACTTTAGCGCCAAATCAAAGAAAAAATGATCACTTTGGTGCCACTGGCGAGAGATTTCGGCCAGATTAATTACGTATCTTTTATATTTAAAAAAAATTGCGATGGCTTTAGAACGACGTCATTTTCCATCCTCCTCAAGAAATGACGTCGTTTGCCGTTATACATAGACATCCTCACAGAAACAACGTTGTATAGCTCATATGGGGATTGAAATTATGGTTTCCGCTGCTTGGCAACCGTCGTTCGCCCACCATCGCTCGACCACCGTTGCTTGGCCACCATTGTAGTTGCTTGACCAAGTGAGCGAGGAGAGACTGAGATTGTTGCTCAAGTAAGAAGTGGCAGGAAGAATAGGAGGTGAGGGCGGAGGAAGAGGAGGAAGAAGAGGGGTCGAAGGTGTTGCTGGTGCACTGCAAGGGTGGAGGAGGAGGAGGAGGAAGAAGAGGGGTCAAAGATACTGTTGGTGCGCTGCTGGTGTTGGTCTTCGAGGAAGAAGAAGAAGACATGCCTTTTCTCTCTCTCTCTCTCTCTCTCTCAATTTGGGGATTTAGGGTTTCTAAGTTGGGGAAAATACACCAAACGATGTCGTTTTGTGGTTTAGATGTTGACTATACTCTCCGGCGAGCCACATCAGCTTCAAAAATTAATAAAAAAGTGCCACGCCAGATTTTCGGCCAATTTCGTTGGCGTTGGTATTGAAATGATCATTTTTCAAATTTGTTGGCACTTAAGTGATCCAAAATAAATTTTTGGCACCAAAGTGAGCGACATACACAAGTTTTGGCACCGATAGTGTACTTACCCTATCTTTTGGCTCTTGGATACTTTGACCAACTCCCGTGTTTGATTTTGATAAAGTGATTCCATCTCTTCACTCATAGCCCCTAGCCACTACAACAACTCCAAACTAGCCATCGCCTCAGAGTAAGACGAAGGCTCATCTGTGTCCACCTCATCACCTACAGTCAATGCATAAGCAATATTTGTATAACCATAACGAACCGGTGATTTAATTTGCATTCTCTGTCTATCTACGGCTATGGTGTGCTGCGGTTTTGCTGATTGTTCACTATCATCGATTTTAGGAACTGCGGCTTCATCTGCAGTCTCAACTTCTATTATCTTCGAGATCTCCGGAGTCTCCACCTGAAGCTCCACCTCACTAATGATACCATGATTTGTCTTCTCTACTGGTTGTGTCTTAGAAATCCTCTGTTGAAGCATTGTAGTCTCATCGAAAATCACATTTCTGCTTATTAGAAAACTGAGTGATCTAGGATTGATGCACCATAGCCGGTAGCCTTTCACCCCATGTGCATAACCTAGAAATATGCACTTCTTTGCTTTCGGCTTAAGCTTACGATCACTCACATGATCATACGTAAGACATCCGAATATACGTAATCCGAAGTAATCAATAGGTTTCCCCGACCATACTTTCTCAGGAGTCTTCCACTTGATAACAGATGATGGAGATCAATTAATCAGGTAACATGCCATGTTTACTCCTTTGGCCCAAAATTCATTGTCAATAGCTACATACGAAAGCATGCATCGAGCTCGCTCAAGCAAAGTTCCGTTCTTCGTTTTGCCATGCCATTCTGCTGTGGTGTCTCAGGTACTGTGCGGTGTCTCACAATACATTCTTTCTCGCAAAACTCAATAAAATCTTTACGACAGAACTCCATGCCATTATCGGTTCTCAGGCACTTGATCTATTTATTTAACTACTTTTCAATCAATGCTTTAAATTTCTTGAATCGATCGAACACTTCAAATTTGTGCTTCAGAAAGTATACCCATACTTTTCTCGAATAGTCGTCGATAAATGTCAACATATATCGGGCACCACCTTTCGAAAGAACCGAAGACGGGCCCTAGATGTCTGAATGAATATATTCAACTGGTCGTTTGGTTGAATTAATAAGCTGTAGTAAACTTAACTCGGTACTGCTTCCCAAAGATGCAGTGCTCACATAAGTCCATTTTCCCTGTTTTTTACCCTTCAATAACCCCATTTCACTCAGCATTGTCATACTTGCCTCACTCATGTGCCCTAAACGCATATGCCATAATTAAGTCAAGTCAGAATCTGACTCACCTGATGAAACCGCAGCGGTTTCGGTCACAGTCTCTCCTAGTAGATGATAAAGATGATTCACTTTCTTCCCCTTCATCACTATCATGGCACCTCGAGAGATCTTCAGTACTTCACATTCAGCGGTGTACCTACACCCGATGCCATCGAGTGTCCCCAGAGAAATAAGGTTTTTCTTGAGCTCGGTACATGTCTCACATATGCTAATGTGCACACCATCCCATCGTGCATCCAAATTCGAATTGTCCCTATCCCACAGCCTTACAGACTGCATTATTCTCCAAAAGAATCCTACCACTATCTGTAGTCTAGTAAGTAGTAAACCAATTCTTATGAGGCGTCATATGATAAGAACACCTCGAATCTAGCAACCATTCGTCTCCTAACGAACTAGTAGTCACACATAAAATAGCTTTTGCATCACTATTGCTCCCCTCGGCAACGTTTGCCGCACTACTTGTGGCATTCTGCCTCTCAGCTTTATTCCTCCGCTTTGGACAATCTCTCTTGATGTGCCTCTCCTCGTGACACTCAAAGCATTTCACACATCCTTTGGACTTTCTATGTCGTGATTTTGATATACTTTTACCTCTGCTACAACTAGGCCTTCAATGTTGTTCTCTACCTCGAATCGTCAGTGCTTGCACTACTCCTTGCACTAGACTGTCATCTCACAACTTTCTCTGCCACTCCTTAGAGAATAAGGCGGACTCTGGTAAAAAGTCCCATGACTCTGGTAAAGAGGCTAACAACATCATTCCCTGTTCTTCATCATCAAGTATATTACCGACGTTCTTTAGATCCATCATGAATTTATTAAATTCATCTAGGTGGATTCTGATAGACGTACCTTCAGTATATCTAAATTGAAATATCTTCTTCAACATGTGCAAGTGATTGTTCAAACCTTTCTTCACATAGAGTACTTAAAGTTTTGCCCATAATGCTACGGCATTCTTTTTCTCAACAACATCTATTAAAACCTCATCCGACAAATTTAACAGGATTGTGCTATTTGCTTTTTCCATTAGCTCTACCCTCTAAGAGGTTTTCATTAAAATTGACAACTCATCTTCACCATCCAGTGCCTTGGCCAAACCTTGAGTTGTTAATAACGCCCGCATCTTGATGCTCCATAACACAAAGTTGTTGCCCCCGTTAAACTTTTCAATTTTAGATTTCCTTAGACATAATTGCAATAACAGAATTTCCAGATAATAATCAGACAAGCAAAAGCTCTAAATCACAATCAAGAAATCTGATCCCAACCAAGCTTTGATACCAATTGTTGGAATATAATATGCGGAAACGACATGATCTTTCAATTTACGTCAACGACAAAATCACTAGAGAAATAAACGAAAAATAATAAGGACACTAGAAATTTTCGTGGTTCGGTCCGAGTATCAGTACCTACATCCACGGGGAGAGCTAGCAGCAAATAATCCACTATAATCGAAGAATTAGATTTTACAATCGCTCACAAGCTCGAGTGTTTTCCACACCTAGATTTAACCATAAATCCAAAGTGTTTATAAATAAATAACTCACTTGAACATAAACTTACTGCACAAAATTACCGCGTGCTCAAGCTTGAAACAAAAACGCACACGGCTCTCTTTAGCTTGACATGTGCAGCTTCTACGTGCAGCTCCTTTTCTTCCGTAGGGTTTTTTAAGCGACTTCACGCACGCCAAAGGGGAAATTCGTGTGCCTAAAGGTCAAATATTTGACCTGGGCCCACCAGCTCCTTTTTCGGCTCCACGTGCAGAGAGGTTTGCTTCCTTTCTTCTACGTGCATAGGGCTTCGACGACTCTTGTAAGGAGCAAGTATTGGGTGGTCCGGGACCGCCACGTCAGCGTGGTCCCGGACCACTCACGCGGCGCCACGTGGGAGAGAGGGGGGGGACAAAAGAGAGAAAGAGGAGAGAGAGCGTCAGAGTGGTGAGTCCGGTTCTGGTCCTTTGTCCCCTCCCTCACACGTGGCGCCGCGTGAGTGGTCCGGGACCACGCTGACATGGCGGTCCCGGACCACCCAAAATTTTCTCCTCTTGTAAGGCTGCAGTAGCTTCACGCCAAAGGGAAAATTCCTATTTTATTATAATAGGTGTGCCCAGAGTCAACAACTTTGACTCTGGGCCCCATGGCCTGATTCCATTTTTGAAGGGAATTCGTAACTGCAAGGGAAAAAAACTTCATTTTTTTTATTCTTTTCTTTTATATCTTATTTATTCATTGGGATAAGTGTTATAAAAGTCCTAAAACTTGTCATGAAGATGCAATTGAATCCTAAAACTTGCAAAAAGTGCAATCAAATTCTAAAACTTGTCAAATTGTTTCAATCGAGTCCTAAAGTTAACATCGTTAGTCTTTTTAACGGAAAATGCTGACATGACTTTTTAAATAATTTTCTTCTTTCAAATGGCTTTTTAAATTATTTTTATTCAATTTTTTAAAAATAGATTTAAAAACTAAAAAGAAAAGATAATTTATCTTTTAAAATCATTAAAAAAAAAAAGCAGCTCCTCCTTTGCTGGCGCTGTCGCGCCGCCGCCACCACTGATTGCCGGAGGGGCCGGCGATGGGTGTGGGTGGCCGGCCCTCATCGGCCCAAGGTGAGGACCGGTGACCCTCGCCAAGCTTGGGCGAGGGTGCCCAGATCTGGGCACGCCAACCCTCGCAGGGGGCGGGCGGCCGTTGTCGGCCTCGAGCAAGGGCCAACGAGGCGTTGCCCGGGCCGGGCACAGCCCCGGCCCCTCGTGAGGGCCGGCGTGCCTAGATCCGGGGCACCCTCCCCCCGAGCTTGGCGAGGGTTACCGGCCCTCACCTGGGGTCGGCAAGGCCTCGCGGTGGTCAGGCAAGGGCTGGCCACCAGCGCCGGAGGGGCTTGCGACCCTCCGGAGGTGGTCACCGGCTCCTCCGGCGAGGCTGCCATTTTTTTTTTCTAAACCGTTTTCTTTTTTATATAAATTTTCACTTTTCTTTTTTTAATTTTTAAATCTAATTTAAATAAAAATAATTAAAAAGCCACATATAAAATAAAAAATTAATTTTAATGCCGTGTCAGCTTTTTCCATTAAGAAATTAGACTGCGTTGATTTTAGGACTCGTTTGAAACATTTTGATAAGTTTTAGGACTTAAATGCACTTTTTGTAAGTTTTAAGACTCAAATGCATTTTCGTGACAAATTTTAGGACTTCTACAGCACTTATCCCTTCTTCTTTTGTAATCCTTCAGGCGGTCCCAAGAACTTCCTTCTGTTAATTGAAAACATCCAAGACCCAAAAAAAAATTTCGAATTTCTTTTTTTGTGCATAATCTTGAATATTATCTTCACGATAAGAATTTTATCCAAGCAAATCGCGTTTTGTAAATGCTCAAACTCGAGACATAATTTAATAGTATTGCCAATTCCACTCAATTTACACAAGAAGTACAGTGACTCATGGAAACAGGATCACAATTGTGTAGGAGTTCATGCTAGCTTCTTTCATGTCTTGTAATCTCATAAAGGAAAAGCAAAACCCCAAGATTCTACCTCTTTCGTCGGAAATCTTCTAATTAGCACTTCCACTTCAGTTTTTCTCAGAGCTATGGTCTCTTTTGCCATGATGAGGATGGATGAATTCTTGAAATGATCATCTAGACAGCTTGATGTACTTCTCAACTTTTTCCTATATATTTCTTGGTTTGAAGTTGGCATTTGCGGTGAATTCACTAGCAATTTTTATCAATCTACCGGTCCTGCACAACACGACCTTAGGTCGAAGAAACAGTTTGAAAGTTAAAAAAACACACACACAGAGGAGGGAGGGGCCCCTACTACTTATGACTGTTGCCCCATTGCCAAGAGGTGGCAATGGCGGCGTGGTCATTGATGCCTGGCGAGGGCCAGCAAGCCCTCACCAAAAACAAGAGAAGGTGATAATCTTGTCCTAGATTTGGGCGAGCGTTGCCTGCCCTCGCCTAGGGCCTAGAGGGGTCGAGCAAGGGCCGTTGGGCCTACGTGAAGGCTAGCGACCCTCACCCAGATTTGGGAGAGGGTTGCCGCCCTCTCCTGTTTCTAGTGAAGGCTTGTTGGCCCTCGCCTCTGGTCAGCAAGGGTTGCCAGCCCTTGCTTAGGCATTGACCATTGCTGTCACTGCATCGATGGCCACAGGTAGGAGAGCCCTCTTGCCTAAATTTTTTCTTTTTTTCTTCTTCTTTTTTTAAAATAATCTTTTTAAAAAATTTAATATAATTCAATTTAAATTTAAGTTTGAATTTAAATTGTGTTTGGATGAAAATATCCTTGATCATGCTAGAATTTTTTGTCGATCGGCAATGTTAGACCCTTATTTGAAACAATCATAACCACTTTAGGCTCTTCTATGTGACTGCTATGGCCACTTTAGGCCTTTATTTAGAATAATGTCTACTTCAGATCCTTATTAGAGAAAATGAAGACATTTTGGACCATTATTTAGAATTTTCCCTTTTCCAAATGAGATTTGAACACTACAAAATATTTTCAAACACATATCACCAAACAAAAGAAAATGGTTATTTCCTTTTTCATGAAAATTTTCCCCAAACAAACGCACCTTAAGTTTCATTTGATTGATCTTATGATTCGATGCTGCCGGATTTTTGGAATTTCTAATGAACTCGGTCATCTCAACCTGAAGTTGTCTTTATCATTTCGCAGGGTCATCTAGGGTCCGCATCACCGTAGTAATAGCCTCATCAGCTGCTATGGCGACTTTGCTTGTTCTCATTGGTGCACACATTGGATACAAAAAGTACTCCAAAAAGAAACAAGGTAAACAATTCAGTTCAAATACGTAAAATCATCTCTTGGTAATTCTTGAACACAAGCTTGATGACATGAATTTCGCATTCATCCTTTTTATGTACAAAATAACCTCATGCAATTACAGGCGAGCATGAGCACGTTTAGCTTATATTTCAAGTACGAGACTCTGGAGAAGGCCATCAACTTCTTCAATGACTCGAGGAAGCTGGGGCAAGGGGCCGGCGGTTTAGTGTATAAGGGGACTTTACGCGACAGGAAGGTCGTCATGGCTAAGCGATTAGTGTTCAACACGCGACAATGGGTGGATGACTTCTTCAACAAGGTGAACCTGATTAGTGGGATCCAACACAAGAACCTCGTCAGGCTTTTGGGATGCAGCATCGAAGGCTTAGAGAGCCTCCTTGTCTAGGAATATCTTCCCAACGGAAGTCTTGATCAAGTTCTTTTTGTTAAGTAGCTTGTTTTTTTATTAACTGCATAGCACACTTACCTAGTCACCGTTCGATGCCAAGAAGAGATCTACCCTTTATGACAAGCGTCGGTTCAATTAGCATTCTCAGTAACTGGCTTCTTGTTATGCAAGCAATGCTTCCATCTTATGATTTTCAACTCGTAAGTTTGAAAAATTTGCTCCATTAGTGTCTTGCCATCTTCGGTTATGTCTACCGCACTTCGTTCAGCTTGTCTTTCTAAATAAGCGAATAAAATATGTCGTTGCAGTCAACAATGTGACCCTTTTCCTAACTTGGGAGGAGAGGCTCTAATGCCTCGGGTCTTCATTGTACACATATTGTTCGCTTTGGACACTAAGTCCTCACGATTTTGTTTTTCTCAGGGCAGCTCATACTATCTCAAGAAAACGCATGTGTACAATTGGAGGGCACCTTACCTTATAAGGCAACCCAAAACTTCCTCCTTAGGTGATGTGGGACAAGAGACATGCCCCCTCCCTGCGCACGTTCGAGGACCAAGGAGCGGATGCACCTCCATCCCTCCTCCCCGCGCACCGCCGCTTGGGCAGTCACACTCTCCACCCCTTAGAAGCACAATGTCCTCACTGTGGCCCCACACGCGGTCGTGAGTCCTAGGCTGCCTAATAAGGCAATGAGCTCTCTAATTGTACACACGCATTTTCTTGGGGTAGTATGGGATGCCTTGAGAAAAACAAAACCGTGAGAACTTAGTGTCCAAAGCGGACAATATGTGTATAGTGGAAACCCGAGGCGTTACAAGTGGTATCAGAGCACTAGGCAGAAATGACATTGCATGAGCATCTGTAGGGACCATTGCAATGCTTTGTTTTAATTAAATAGTCAGATTCCCCTTGTCCGTACCAGTTCTGACTGTTCGACGCCCGAGGAAGGCTCTCGAAGGAGCTCCTAATTCGTCCCCCAGCCGGCATGTGGCGACCTGCTCTCGCCACGAGAGTAGCTCAAGCAATCCACTGACAGCCGACGAGTTTGGGATTAGGAACCCCGTTCTTAGTCCTCAGAGCTAATCCTTTTCCCGAGGTTACGGATCCATTTTGCCAACTTCCCTTGCCTACTTTGTTCCATCGACTAGAAGCTGTTCGCCTTGGAGACCTAATGCGGTTATGAGTACGACCGGGCATGGATGAGACTTGGTCTTCTAGATTTTCAAGGGCCGCCGGGGGCACATTGGACACCACACGACGTGCGGTATCTTTTAAAGATTTTTTCAGAGTGAACATGGCATTAATAGCTTTTCTTGATATGGAGTTAAGCCAAATAGATACTATCTTTCCAAATGGACAAGTTAATAACAAAATCTATATAGTGCAACCAAAGGATTTTGTAGCAGATGATTTAAGTAAACTTGTGTGTAGACTGAAAAGTCTTATTCATGGTCTTAAGCAAGTTTCTAGATAATATTATTAAAGTTTCATCGTGTTGTCATTTTGTTTAGTTGGGAACAAAGTAATTAAGTATATATATATATATTGCAAGGTCAGTGTGAGGAAATTTATTTTTCTCATACTCTATATACATGATATTTTGCTTACAAGTAGTGACCTTGATGCATTTTTTGTCCTTTGCACTGAGGTCCGTAAGGATTGTTCTCGCCATATATATTGGAATTATCTCAGAGGACATTTGCTGATCGTATTTTAGAAATATTCAATATACATCACTGCAAACTAGGAATTGCTCCTGTCATTAAGGGTGATGGATCGAATCTATTACATTATCCTTATTTAGATATTGAGAAAATCTAGTTAAATGGTGTATCTTGTGTCAGTGTACTTAAAAGTATAATGTATGCACTTAAAAGAGGACAAAAGACTAAATGCTGATTTACATATATGTTCAAGCCTTACAGCTAGTAGGGTATTTAGATGTAAACTTTGATGGCTGTTAGGATGACATAAGATCAATAACGAAATACATATTCATGTTAACGGGAAGTGCAATAAATAAAGTTCTATGTCATCTTCTACTATGTAAGTAGAGTTTGTAACATTCTTTTAGGTTGTTACTTAGGCTATTAGACTTTGAAACCTTATTAAGGAGTTGATTGTATTTAACTTTATGGATTGACCCATACGGTTGTTTTGAGACAATAAATTTGTAGTATTATTTATTAACAACAAAGGTCTCAAGGGGTTTAAATAAATGAGAGTCAAATTTTTTACCATAAAAGAAACGGTATAGAAAGATGACGTTATAATATAGCATATTTCCACATATGATATGGTTGCAAATCTACTAACTAAAGAACTTCGCTCTTCTGTTCTTGAACAACATGTCTTTAATATGGGCTTAGGAGCATCATGAGATGCTGTTGTTTAGTGGGAGCTATTTCGGTTTCACTCTAATAAAATTTACATCTGTGATCGTTACACTTAGTATCGGTTTCATCTGTATCAACTTTTGCAATCAATAAAATATTTTTGAATGTGTTATTATTATGTTGAATACATATTAATAAAAGTCTCAAGGTATTGTATAAATCTTGAGTGAAGGCTATGGGCATCCGGTTATTAGCCTTGCCCCTAGCCTTGTGCATATGTCTTGTTATACATAAAGAAAGGTTAATTGTAAAAACAAAACATATGTGGGTTCATTGGAACCATAAATGCATTTTCTAGTGGCACAAGTTTTTTGTGACGCTTAAGGTAAGAGAATAGTGACTGACAAATGGGATCTCTTTATGAGAGATGTCATCCATTTGCCACGCTATCATATTGAATCCATATCAATAAAGTTGAAAACACTAGTGATCATGGAAGGCTCTATGTGTATAGATGCAATTACCGCAATGATTCAGTATTTGAGACTTTATGGGATGTGATTGACTATTAAGAATTATCTTTAGACTAATGTGCGCACATACAGTACAATTTCAATTAATATAGCCTAAGTGGGAAAATGTAAGAGTTTTTTCTAATGTGGACTACATTAATTGATATTGTAATTTACGTTTTACGGGGTTGGTCTAAGGTGAGATAGAAGGTTTCTTAATTAATCTAATATGGGGCCAACTAGTGTGGGCCGAGTTGAACTTGGCCCGTAATGAGAGGGTTTGATTGAAAACTTTATAAATAGTGCTTAAGTCTCTTATCTAACCCTAATTCTTACAAGTATTCTCACAAAAGTAGCATTTACCTAGCGCAAAAGGGTGGGGGAGTCGTCTTATTGAGCAAGTGATACAGAGGGCAATAGAGGAGAATAACTTATGCGTGAATCATAGCTATTTTGCTTCCGCATCAAGAACGATGGATTTCAATACATGTGTATTAATCTTTTTACTCAATTATCTGTGCTCTTGTTCTAGTTATGAAAATCATGGGATTGCGCGTTTTGCATCTTACAGAGGTTGCACATCATCACAGGAACAATTGAGGGCCTCGCATATCTTCATGGAGGCTGTGGAGTGAAAATCATCCACTGGGACATAAAAACTAGTAACACTTTATCAGTAAATTTTAGTGCTTTTACCTTGAAATATAATAACTTTTAGTGTTTTATCAATTTTAGTTTGAATTGGAACTTTATTACACGTTTTCTTTTGGTGCGTGTAGTTTACCAGCCAAGCAAGTGAATTAGAACTTGGTAAAATACAAAATTTCGCGAAATAAGATCTTAAAAAAAGAAATGTATGCTTTATTTTCTTGAAATATTAAATCTTGAATCATAGTTTTAGTCCTCCTTTTTCTTTTGCGGATTAAACTATTGTTTATGTGGGCCTAAGCTTTGAAAGTGGGGAAATCTATTTTTTTCCATATTGGTGCCGTGTCTGCGTGTGAGGTCGAATTTTGGCGACAGAAATAATTTCGCGGTAATGGCCCAACCCCGAACTTTTATTGCGTCGTGTGCTTCTCGATCGCTTAGGGACTCGGTGCATATGATCTGTTGAATCACTGGAGACTTACTAATGATTTTATGGTTGTTATTCTTTTATTCCATGTGCTGAAACCCCAGAAGTTGTTCAATCGCTTCACGCTTGTAACTTATTGATATGAGAACTTGCTCAGTTTTCCTAAGATTTCCTCCTACTTTAGATGCGAATTGAGACGGTCTTGTACGAACTACCACGTTCCCGCACATCTTTTATTTGCGGAACTCTATGTAGAGGTTGATAATCAAGGCAGAAGAGGTCATACATAAATATAAGGAATGAGTGCATTAGAAGTTTTAAAATTTGTCACGAAAGCGTAATCAAATTCTAAAACATTCAAAAAGTGCAATTAAGTTAAAAACTTATCACGAATTGCAATCAAGTTTTAAAACTTATCAAATTGGTCCAATCTAATTCTTTCTAGTGATTATAATTTTTGAAAGTTTTAAGAGATAAGTTTTAGAACTTAATTACAATTGTTGAAAGTTTTCAGATTTAATTTGGACATGATAAATTTTAGGACCAATTTGATAAGTGATAATTTGGACATTATCCTTATATTCAAGCCAAAAAACAAGAGGGTGCCCGATCATTCGTTTGGCAACTCATTCAAGCAAGCGTGCCGCATGTCAACTTGCTCAGACACCTCGTGGCGGCGGCGATGGGGTTGAATAAGTCAAATGTACATGTATGAAAAATGAAAGGGGAAACCACCCGTGGTGGCGGCGTAGGTGGTTGAGCGCTGGTTCCTTTCACGAGAGGTCCAGCGTTCGATCCACGGCGTCGTCTGCCTTGTTGGAAAGGAACCCACGACTTACCCGGGGCAGCAAGGGTGGTGGTGACTCTACTGCTCCTCCAGGGTTTACTTTGCCGCGCTGCCGCCGTACGGGGCTTCCCGGGTCACCAAAAAAAAAAAAAAATGAAAGGGGAATCTCTTTTGAAACAATTGAGACCAATTCTTCTAAAGTCAAATTAAAGGTCAATGAATTTTGCGTGATTATGTACATGGTTTGGCGCTGAGTTGATACAAAAGAGAATCTTCCGGTGATGGACCTTATCTACCAAGGTTAGAACAGATTCCTCATTTTTTGAAATTACCCTACATATCCTGTCACAGGTTCCAAGGTTAGTTCTAAGTTTTATCTATATTATTAATTAAACAATTGTAGTGAATAATTACCTTTTAATTATTATAACTTATTGCTATAATTCACTAACCATAATTTATATTTAGACATATGAAAAATACAAAACATTAATAAAGAAAGATACAAAAATTTTTTTCATGTTCCAGGTTCCATCTACCTAAAACTTGGAAAATATTCATTGAAATAGGCTTTTTAGTTACCTTGCATATTTTGGAGTTTTCTACTATGAAACCATGTTCACCCCTAATGATATCTTCCCTAAATTTGATGCGACAAAATAATCGCTAAAAAAATAGAAGAGCTTTTCTAGCATAATAGTTTTTGGACTACTATAAGAATAATAGTTTGATATAAGCCATAAATTCTTGAAAGAGTGGATTTCACAATAATTTATAACAATTCGTTATTTGGTTTATTGTGATTATTGTTATTATCATAGTAGATCAAAGATGGCCACCCAATTATTTAAAAAAAGAAAAAATACAGCAAGGTGGAAATGGACATCCGTCACCCTCGTCACTTCAGTCGTTGTCGATCCCTCTTTCGTCTCGACCGCCCTCAACCCAAGATATGCTCGGACTGGAAAGGGTCTCGGGACCCCATCATTCTCGCCGTGTCAAACACTGCATTCCACCCCCTCCGAGAGAGAGAGAGAGAGAGAGAGAGAGAGAAGCATATCATTGCCATGGCACTTTCCAAAAAGCTCTACTATAGCATAAAGAAAGCAAGGTTTAAATGAGTAACGAGACCCGAAAGTCAAGCACCAGCCAGTCACTTGGATTCTGCGTTGTGTAGCTGGGTTGAAGTTTTATAAGATCATCAGGTTGAATCGGAGCTCCCATCGCGTTCTTGCTCAAATCTTTCCCTTTTCTTCTTCCTTTTCTCTCTTTGAAGTGAACTGAGTGAGGAGGAAAATTTGATAACCAAGCATATCTCAAGCAGAGCCCATGAAGTCGAACGGAGCGAGCCCATCAATCGCCCTTCCTTTGCTCGCGCTCTCCACGTTCTTCTTCTCTCTCGCTGTCTCCGATCCTCGAATCACCGAAGCAGCCCTCATCTGCGAGAACTCCACCGGGATGGTCGCCGAAAAGGTCGTCTCCAACTTCATCACCGTCATGAGAGAGATCTCTGACAGCGTTGCCAGTCAGCACTAGGGCGACTACTCCCCCGCCTCGACGCCACTGGCAGTGTACGGCCTCACCGTAGTGCCATGGCGACTTGATTGAGACCGAGTGCTTCCTCTGCTTTGCCGATAGCCGGACCTGGAACCCCCCTGCATCCCCCACTTCGGCCGGCTCTACCTGGACGGCTGCTTCCTCCGTTACGACAGTTACGACTTCTACAACGAGACCGTCGATCCGACGCTCGACATGCCCATGTTTAGCTCCAATTTGACAGTCCCGGCGGAGAGAATGGCCGAGCTCTTGGATAGGGTGGACCGGGTGGTGAGGCAAGTACGGTGTGGAACAAGGGCTTCGCAGTGGCTGGGGATGACGGAGTAGGAGGAGCCGTCGAGGTATATGCTTTGGCACAGTGTTGGAGCACGCTTGATGCCGGCGGTTGCAGAGTCTGCTTGGAGAATGCAACTTCAATGGCGAGAAGTTGGGCACCTGGAGAAGAAGCGCGGGCCATGAACGCGGGATGCTTCCTCTGTTACTCGACCACAAAGTTCTACGACGTCCCCGATAGCGGATGTCACAACTAATCTCCTGATCTCTGGTTTACCGACTTAAAAGATGGCTTCCTCGCCATTAAAGAAAAACCGACGCTTTTCTTTGTCTACTGTCAGATTTCGATTTTTTCCAATTGTGTTTTCCTCATGTTGGTCAGTTAAGGCACTTCTTTTAATGATATTTTTAAAAAAAAATCTTCTTTTAGTTTTTTAACATATCCAAATTTTTATTATTTTTCTTTTATTTTCTTTTTCTTTTTCGGCCAATCGCCGGCCATGGTGACAATCGACGACTAACCTCAGGTGAGGTCAAGTTTGAGTCTCGCTAGATCGGCGAGGCTCGAGCGTTGTCAAAGGTCGACAAAACCTTGGCATTGCTAGAACAGTGAGCTCGTCTCTTGCCCGTGGTCGATCATTGGCCGTCGCCGTGGCCGGTGATCAACCGAGGTAGAAGAAAAAAATAAAAAGAAATAAAAAATTAATTAAAAGTTCAATTTTTAAAGTAATTTAAAATTTGTATATTTTTAAAATAATTGAAAATTCGATTTAATATATATATATATATATATATATATATATATATATATTCTATAAGAATGAAATTTCATTAATTCGGGACCAAAGCCCGAGTGCTAGGGACTAGAGCTCGAGTGTCGGGGCCCAAGCCCAACCTTTATGGATGCTAGCTCAAGTGCTGAGGCATAGGGCACAAGCACTAGGGATTCGAGCCTAGCCTCGATGGACCCAAGCATAGGTGCTGAGAGCTCGGCCTCAGTTGACCTAGGTGTGGTCTCAATGGACTCGTGCCCAAGAGACCTAGTTCTAGCCTCAATGGATCCGCGCCCAGCCTAAGCATTAAAGACTTAGGAACTAGGATTGGGGTTATCCTGTTCAAACATAGAGTTTTGGATCCAAACGCCAATACCTAATAATATTTTGGAAAATGTTTTCCAACTTTTTAAAAGAAGAAATCATTTTCTTGAATATAAGCATAGTTTTCTGTTGACCAAAAAAGTATTTTTTGTTGACTCATTTTCCTAAATGAACTGGAAAATGACGCAAATATTTTATGGGAAGATATTATCCGTGAAACGAACATAACCTAAAGCGTGTTTGTTTGACAAAAAGTGTTTTCTTGAAATTAGTTTCCGAACTTTCACATGTTTAATTCGCCAAAAATGATTAATCAATCGAAAACACTTTTCAATCAAGGAAAATATTCATGCATGAAACTCGAAAAGTGAATTCTTAAATCTAAGAAGGTGAAAACACTTTCAAAAATTGCTCATATGGAATTTTTAAATATTTTTCTTTTTCTTTTTCTTTTTTCTTTTTCATTCTTCCTCCGCTATTCATTGGTGCAAGTTGACCTCAGGCAAGCTCAAGCCTCCGCCAGCCTTGCTGCAACAAACCCTAGGATCTAGTGAGCTCGACCTTACCCGAGGCTGGTTAGGTTGGCCCTTGCCGGGCCTCGACGACGATGTCAGTGGCCTATCAAGACTCGGCAACTGGTGGAGGAGGAAGAAGGAAAGAGAGAAAATAAAATGAAAATAAAATAAAAATTATTTAAAAAATGACTTTTTTTGCATGAGATGGAAATCATTTTTCAAATGAGATTGAAACGTTAGAAAATTTTTTCATTCACATATTACCAAACAAAGGAAAATTAACCATTTTCTTTAAAAATGATTTTCCGGAAAACATTTTCCTTTTTCATGAAATTTTCCCCCAAATAAATGCACCCTAGTTTAATTTGATTGATCATATGATTCGATGTATTTTTGGAATTATTAATGAACTTGCTTATCTCAACTTGATGTTGTCTTTATCATTTCGCAGGGTCATCTTGGGTCTGCATCACCATAGCAATAATCTCATCGGCTGCTGCAGCGACTTCGCTTGTTCTCTTCGGTGCATACATTGGATACAAAAAGTACTCCAAGAAGAAACAAGGTAAACAATTCAGTTCAAATGCATAAAATGATCTCTTTGTAATTCTTGAAGACAAGCTAGATGACACGAATTTCGCATTCATCCTTTTTCAGTACAAAATAACCTCATGCAATTACGAGCGAGCATGAGCAAGTTCAACTTATATTTCAAGTACGAGACCCTGGAGAAGGCCACCAACTCCTCTGATGACTCGAGGAAGCTGTGCCCTGGGGGAGGTTGGTTAGGGTTGGGTTTCGTGTACAAGGGAAATTTACCTGATGGGAAGGTCGTTGCGGTTAGGCGGTTGGTGTTCAACATGCGACAATGGGCAGATAGCTTCTTCAACGAGGTGAACCTGATCAATGGGATCCAACACAAGAACCTCGTCCAGCTTTTGGGATGCAGCATCGAAGGCCAGGAAAGCCTCCTCGTCAAGGAATATCCCTTACCTCGGAGATTGATTAAAAATTCATAAATCTTCCTGAAAAATTAGCTTTTTATGATTATATCGGTAATAATCCGGCAAAGGAGGGATTATTCAGAGCGGATTCAATGGACTAACATAAGTCTTGATCTAGTTCTTTTTGGTAAGTAGCTGGTTGTTGCATAACTGCATAACACACTTACACAGTCATCATTCGATGCCGAGAAGAGATCTACCCTTCATGACAAGTGTCAATTCAATTTGCATTCTCAGTGACTGGCTTCTTGTATTGCAAGCAATGCTTATACCTAATACTTTTCAAGTCGTAGGTTTAAAAAACCCACTCCATTAGTGTCTTGCCTTCTTCTGTTATGCATGTCACACTTCACTTTGCTTGTCTTACTAAATAAGCGAATAGAATATGTTGTTGCAGTCAACAATGCGACCCACGTCCTGACTTGGGAGGAGAGGCCGCACATCATCACAGGAACAGCTAAGGGCCTCACATATCTTTATGGAGGTTGTGGAGTGAAAATCATCAAACGGGACATAAAAACTAGTAACATCCTCCTCGACGAAAATTTCACAGCGAAAATCTTAGATTTCGGGCTTGCCCGATGCATTGCTCTGGATAAGTCTCATCTTAGCACGGGAATTGCCAGCACACTGTAAGAATGCCTTTTCATTACTAGCTTGCTTGAAACCACAATCGGCACTTTCCATTTCCTTAATCTGACAAGTTTGGCCTGTCAAAGGGGTTTCGCGTATTATCCTTCTCTTCACTTCACCTCTTCTCTGGGCTTAGTATGGTTTATATCTAAAAGACAGTTAACTATGCAGCGGTTACATGGCGCCTAAATATCTCATGAGGGGATAGCTAACGGAGAAAGCCGATGTTTATGCTTTTGGGGTGCTGGTTCTTGAAATTTTGACTGGTAGGAAGAATAGCGGATACACACGAGGGCCGAGCTTGGTATTACAATCGGTAAGATTGCTTGTCCCTACGATCAGGAAGAACTTAGACCGACGTTTACTTTCCTGGCCACGCCACCCCATGATTATCTAATTTTTCTTTTGATTTCCCAACAAATTCTAACGTTGCTTTCTGCGTTAGTGTTAGCAGATTTATCTTCAGATATAAGGGAGCCATGGAAATTTCATGATTGCTTTGCAAGTAAGGAAGCACTACAAGTCGAATAATTTAGCTGCGTGCATTGATCCGGCCTTACGAGGTAAATTCCCTGTCCTGGAGGCATCGAATGTGCTCCAAATCAGTCTTCTGTGCACTCAAGCCTCCATGGAATTGCGACCACCCATGTCTGGAGTCATCGAGATGCTCCAAAGCAAAGACCGTGTAGTCCCCCAACCGAACCAACCCCCATTCCTCAACGCTAGCGTGTTGTTTGACAAATCCAGCAGCAGAAGCTCTACATGCACATGTGGCTGTTGAACCAGCTCAAGGCATCCGAGGTCTCTTCCAGCTTGAGAGGAAGCCCTCTTCCAGTGGGACATTTCTTCTTCTTCTTCCAACGAATACGAACACTTGCCAACAAGTGACGGAGAACACTTTGCAAACAACTAGCAGTGCAGATTTTAGTGACATCAGGGTATGAATCGAATTATCCTTACTTGGTTAGCAGCATGTTCAGATGACAAGGAGTCCAATCTTAAATCGATAAATCATGTATATCCCCCTAATGTATGAATCTAAGTGAGATGCGATTGCTCTGTTTTTTCATAGTTTTATGTCCTGATTGGAGAAATTACACCTTGTTGGGATGTTTCGATTTCGAGTCAGTCATAAGTTATCTAATAAAAGGAAAGAAAAAGAAAAAAAGAAACAAATGTCATTCTGTTTTTTCATAGTTTTATGCCGTTTGTTCTTCTCTTTTTCGGTTGAAATAGTTTTACGTCGCTTCAGAATCCATGACTGTCTCGCTTACACTTTGCTGCCCATCGCTTTGGTGCATTGATGTCGAGAAAAAAATGATGATGAGAAGGAGAAATTCTGCATTTCCAAGGGTGATGATTGAGAGGGACACAAACTCTCAAGAAAAAGATGGCCTTGAACCAGAAACCTCGGAAGAAGAAGAACTTCCGGAGAGTGAAAATGTAATATTTGAATTTTTGACCAAGTCAAAAGGTCAAAAGTCAATGAGATCAAAAAAAAGGAAAAAGAAAAGGTGAACAGTGAACAGTGGATGCTCAGCTTAATAAAAAGGGACCGAGACGCACGAATAAGAAAAAATGTTGATAAGGAGAAAGAAAAGGAAAGGAAAAAGAGGAATGGTTTGTGCCATGGTCCACGGCCCTCGCCAAACGGAGAGTTCCACATTAGCATTGATGCGCTGGCCTTTGACACGTAAAACAACCAGCATTTACATAAGTAATTTTCGGCCAAAATTGATTGGAAGAACTATAAAAATAAATCGTGAAAAATTTTTGGGACTAAATTAATCAAATTAAAATGTTTGCATCCGTACAAAGGGTTTAAAACCTTTCTAGTAATTATCTTAGAAATTAGAACCTACCAATCATAGTTTAATCTCTACTTTTGGAGCAAGGAATCGGTTAGAAACTAAACCAGTTGGTTCTAGTGTATACTTGAGAACCTACCTTTTCTTTAACTTATTTAATAATATAACTATTATCTTATGGAAATAAATAGTTTGGGAATCGATCAAGGTGTATTCCATTATTTTTATTTATTAGGGAACCTATCAGAGTCCTCATGTCAATAGGATTAGAATTAGCCAAATGAGGTCTACTCATCTTGGTTTTTGGGTTGAATTGACATGGTTGCCCACCCGTATTTTCAGGGAGGGATAAGGTTGAGACAATATCACCATCCTTAAATTTAAGAAGCGCAATTATTTCTAAGCTAGCGAGAATACTTACTTCGACATTGGTGCTTTTGCCAAGGACTAGTAGAGAAACCATCTCTCTCTCTCTCTCTCTCTCTCTCTCTCTCTCTCTCTCTTGCACGTGTTTAATTCGGGTACTGTACCGGCTCAACTTATGTCTCAACTTGAATATTCACTTTTGTGTCTCAACTTGAATATCCACTCCGTTGGTGTTCATCCCCCGGACCGAACCATAAAAGCTACCATCAGACTTTGTATTGCTACATCGCAAGGCTCGCCTTTTTATGCCCAGAGAGGGTGTTGAGAATACTCTAGTGCCATTTGTTGAGAGCGTGGCAAGAACCCGATACCTTCGTCCGAGGAAGTTGCCAAAAAGGAGCTTTCAAGTCCGACTCTATTGACGTATTTAGTTAGACCCATCTTTATTGGAAAGTCTAAATCAACAAGCTAGAAGATAATTATGATATATTAATTATTCACATCACACGAAATCTTCCGAATTTGCATGGCATCTCAACAAAAAAAAAAAAAAAATCTTTTTCTTTCAATTTGGTCAATCCTAAGGAATGCGTGCAAATCGCGCTATACATATGCATGGAGCACCACAGTGCCAACCAGATTGCAAGTATGGCTTTTATCTTGAGTGGGAGAACGCTGTAACTAGAACACCAAATCTGTCGACATCTCTCCGCCTCTTCAACTTTCCTTTTTGTCTCCCAAGCAAGAAGCATTTCAAAGTCCGGCTCAAAACAATTCATAGATGCGCACACATCTTACTCATCCATTCTATGTCGATCAAAGTCCTTATCCAAAGGTGATACTAACAGTTCTCGAACTACTTCATTCGAATGCGAAATTAAGACATGCCAGGGAGCAAATTAAAACTTCACTAAAGATGGTACCGGTCTTTTCATAAAGCCGTGAATTCAGGACACGTCGGGGAGCAAACTCTCGAACGGGAGCGTTCTGTCTCCATGTCCAACATCTCACGGGGAGAGACTTTCTAGTTTCCAACACATTGTCGAGCTTGGGCTCTAGGGGTGTGCAACGGGAACCGCTCGGATCGGACTGGACCGGCCGGTTCTAGGTGGTTCCCAAAGAGGGAAGTTCGGTTCCCATTCTTGGAAGCTTTGACTAGTCGGTCCAGTTTCCAATTTCAAAATGGGAATCAGACTGACCGGATTGGATCAATTGATTATTTACATAATATATATTTTTAAATTTCTTAAGAAATAAATCCTAATTCCTCCCAATTTCCCCCATTTCCCGGTGAATCCTTACTCACTCTCGCTCACCTCTCTCGCTGGACGGAATCTCTTGCCTCGACGACAACGAAGACGCTCTGAAGTTCAGAGCGTGGAAGCCATTGTTGAATATGGTTTGGAGCTCCCGTTTCGAAGCTAAAGAAGAAGATATAAGGCACGCGGAAGAGAGGAGACCCCCTTGGATATTCCCGAGTCCTCTTCTGCCCGGAGCTCCGCTGGAGACAAGGGGCCATCTCTCTCTCTCTCTGCCCCACCTTCATCTATAAGGCGGTAATCCGGTTATCTCGCTCCTCCGCATTTTCTCGACTTCGGAACTGAGGTCGGAGCTGTGAAATGCGGCCTTCGATCCTCAACCTCGCTTGCGTTTTCCTGGTTCTCTTCAGCTCCTCGTTCGGCGATCCTCGAATCTCGGAGGCGGGCATTCTATGCCTCACATCCAACGTCACGTCCACCGCGAACGGCGTCTCGAACTTCCTCAACGTCATGCTGAAAATTGCCGCGAAAGTTACTGAAGATCGCTGGGCTAATGATTCCGTAACCTCTCTGTTGCCGGAAATCCATGCACTGGCTCAGTGCCATGGCGACCTGAGCCACGACGATTACCTCCTCTGTTTCGCGCAGAGCAGGACTATACTTCCTCGATGCACTATCTTGAATACTAAGGGGCGGTTGTATCTCGACGGTTGCTTCATAAGGTCTGATTACTATAATCTTTAAGGAGACCGTCGATCCGCAGCATGACATGGTCAAGTGCGCCAATCAGTCCAGCATCTCGGCCGACCAGCAGGCGAGGCAGCAGTTCGCCTATAAGGTCGACTGGGTGCTAAGGAATGTGTCGGCGGTCGCGCCGGAGAACAAGGGGTTTGCCGTTTTCGGAGAGGCGAGGAGAGGAGGAGTTGCTGGTGTTTATGAACTGGCGCAGTGCTGGAACACTCTCGATGAGAAGGGGTGTGGGGAGTGCTTGGCGGATGCGATGATCAAGGCGAGGAACTGTACTCCTGGGGATGAAGGGAGGGCTATGAATGCTGGCTGTTTCATGTGATATTCGACTGAGAGATTTTATACTGTCCCTACAGATGGTGGTAAGAATTGAATGATCTTGTGAGTTAGTCTACACGATGTTCTAGTTTTCTTGTTCTGTATTTTCAACTGAATTGGGATAGCTTTAGTAGGTTAATTTTTGCCTCTTAATTGCTATAGCTTCCGGTTTCTTGTCAGCAAAGGATGATCTTTGTGTTTTTTCATAGACTCGTCAAAGCTTGGGATCATCATTGCTATTGCTTTATCCGTTGCTGCTGCAACTTCACTTGTTTTGGTCGGTGCTTATGTTGGATACAGACTATTATCCAAGAAAAGAGAAGGTAAATGTGAAACTGAAGAGGATATTTCTGTTTTAAGTTTCTCTTTAAACATTCTCTAATGCCATCCATCTTCATTGCCTATTCTCAGTCCAGAAGAAACTCTTTGGCGTTCCGGCAATTGTAAGGAGGTCGAATCTGAATTTTAATTACGAATCGCTTGAGAAGGCTACGGACTTCTTTGATGACTCGAGGAAATTAGGCCAAGGAGGAGCTGGTTCTGTATACAAGGGGAACCTCCCTGATGGAAGAGTTGTTGCAGTAAAAAGACTGGTGTTCAACACTCGTCAGTGGGTGGATGACTTCTTCAATTAGGTAAATTTGATCAGTGGAATCCAACACAAGAACCTGGTCCGCCTTCCGGGTTGCAGCATTGAAGGCCCGGAAAGCCTCCTAGTTTATGAATATGTTCCCAACAGAAGCCTTGATCAAATCCTCTTTGGTAAGTTACCCCCCACTTGCTGCTCCATTCTGCATCCGAGATTAGTGGAGTTGGTTTCATAAGTTGGGCCTCTACCAAAACAAAACCCTTTAGTTTTTAGCTTCTCCAAATTTGTTCTATGATGTTGATCTAGTTGCTAGCTTCATCTTGTTCCAAAATAGTACTTTTTCTTGCTAGTCTTTTCTAGGCAGTTTTTTAATCTCATTCCTGATAAGTACTCAATTGCAATAATGTAACTGATAACAAGACCTGGTTGCTGTTGCAGTCAAGAATGCGACCCATGTCCTGAGCTGGCAGGAGCGGGTTAATATCATCTCCGGAACAGCTGAGGGGCTGGCATTTCTCCATGGACCTTGTGGAGTGAAAATAATACACAGAGACATCAAAAGCAACAATGTCCTTCTTGATGAAGATCTCCCAGCAAAGATTGCTGACTTTGGACTTGCTCGATGTCTTGATCCAGAAAAATCTCATCTCAGCACTGGTATTGCAGGGACACTGTAAGATTCTGGTCTTTTATTTTTTCTCCTTTTGTTTCAATTGAGCCAGTCTAGATGACATCTTCATGTAGAGAAGACTGGATTGGCTATTTGAACCGCCACGTATTGTGAGTCCAGAAGATGAGCATGTGATATAAGGCTTATTGTGGGGATGACCCCTTCTTTTCACTCTTTGGCAATTTCATCTTCTATTACAGATTCTGCAGAACAGATTTCTCTCCTTCTGAAAGAATAATTTTGCAGGGGTTATATGGCTCCAGAGTATCTTGTTAAGGGACAACTAACAGAGAGAGCAGATGTTTACGCCTTTGGCGTGCTGGTCCTAGAAATTCTAAGTGGTAGGAAGAACAGTATCTTTGGGCAGGCCTCAGGTTCAGTTCTGCAATCAGTAAGATTCATATACCTATCCTCCTGATTTTAACCTCTAGAATATGCATGCCACATTTGCAAATTTCTTCTTGTCTATGATATAGAGTTGGAATAAATCCTAACAAATAACATCTTCTCGAACTTCAAATTGAGAGTTTTCCGGCTACTCTTTTCTCTGTACTGGAAATCTTGTAACCCTCGCGAACCCCTTCGTGGCTTTACATATCATGATTCAGCTGCACATGGGCTTTATTTAATTCATCCCTTCACAATCTGGAGATAGTCTGTCTTTTCTGCTGAACACTAGCAAAGTTTCTACTGACTTGCTTCGACTTTTCTGCACTTCTCAGGTTTGGAAGCAATATAAATCAAATAGACTTGCTGAATGCATCGATCCTGCATTGAAAGGCAAGTTTCCCGTCTCAGAGGCATTAAATGTGATTCAAATCGCGCTTCTTTGTACCCAAGCTTCGCCAGATTTACGACCATCCATGTCTGAAGTAGTTGAGATGCTCAACGACCAGGAGTGCATAGTTCCCATGCCAACGCAACCCCCATTTCTCAACAATAATCCGATTCCAGATGACTCCAGCAGAAGCTCGAACACGAATACTGGGATCACAAACCAACTGACAAATTCTGAAATTTCCTTCGCTTCCACCATAAGCCTCCAGTGAGATAGCCTTTTTGGCGGAATCAACTGAGCCAGCGGAGGCGACATAAGTTTCAGACATTTGAACAGGACTACTATTTATTCTTCAGCCGCATGTTATGAGATGGGCATATGGTCCTGTGAGAAGGAGTCCAATGGCCAGTAATGCTTGAGCGTTTCTCGAACCCCGATCGGGAAATCGGGATGAGAAGATCTGCACAGCGAGACAGGGTAAAGATGTGGCTGCTGTGCAAGAGATTGCAGAAGCTCCATGGTGCATCGTTCATGTCTTATGCTGGCCGTCTCTCACTTGATGGAGTTGGAGGAACTCATGTACATATTCTTATTTTATTTATTTCTTTTATTCTCCATTTTCTCTTATTATTGCCAATTCCACTCGATTTACACAGGAAGTACAGTGACTCATGGAAACAGAATCACAATTGTGTAGGAGTTCACGCTAGCTTCTTTCATGTCCCGTCATCTCATAAAGGAAAAGCAAAACCCCGAGATTCTGCCTCTTTTGTCGGAAATCTTCTAATTAGCACTTCCACTTCAGTTTTTCTCGGAGCGATGGTCTCTTTTGCCATGATGAGGATGGCTGAATTCTTAAAATGATCATCTAGACAGCTTGATGTACTTCTCAACTTTTTCCTATATATTTCTTGGTTTGAAGCTGGCATTTGCGGTGAATTGACTAGCAATGTTTATCGGTCTACCAGTACTGCACAGCATGACCCCAGGACGAAGAAACAGTGTGAAAGTTACTCTGTAGTCACTCATTCTTTGCAATTCGCTTCGGATGGTCCTAAAGTGGAGGATAATTAGTTCATTATTTGAGTAGATCCAAGAAGACAAAATAGTCAACTATTACAGCATTGACCTTTGCAGACATCATATGACCGTACCTCTTCCCCCTATATGTATGGCGGATGCATTTGTTGGTGAACCTCGAGAGTCAGGAATGGGTCCACGAAGGGAAAACTCCCGGCGAAGACCCCTTTCTCATTTGGCCACGCCCTGATCAAGAGGATTTAGGGGCTATTTCATGATCACACGCGCCACATCATTTTCTGCACACCCCTCGACAGGACCGTAGAGGTTGCTTTCCAGCAAAGTGGGAGACGAGAAGCTCCTGACTGTTCCCTATAGAACTCTTTGCTACTCCTGGAGATCCAGCTTGCTTTTGGATCATTGCATTGAACTCGAATTATCAGAACCGGAAGCAAAGAAATAATCTTAATCTCGACGATAACTCTTCTGCATCATAAAACTGCAGATCTCTAAAGAAGTCTAGATCAATGTCCCGTGAAACTTTATTACCGGACACCATCAAATCGTTTCCTAGTCACTTTGGCAAACAAACAGTCTGGGTCTCAGAATTTCTGATAGTCATTCCACTTTTGCATTAAGGATTTTCAGCTGCTACTAATATGGTAGCAACTCTGCTGACAAGGTAAGTTTATACTACACACTCCAAATTTGTGCGAGCAGTCAAAAGACAATTCTTTCATTTACAAGTGCAGTGGATGTCACACCTCAGTTTTTTTTACTTCCATCACACGTGTCTCTCTCTTTCGATCGAAGGTTATAACTATGAGCACCGCTTTTATTAGGTCTTCACAGCTCCAGCGCTCCTAAGAAGAGGCACCAGTTGACCTGCCTGGTGTTTCTGAGTGACGCTGGCGTTGCAAGGAAAGCCGACATTAAAAGATTAGTCGTCCAACACCCGCGTTGCATCTAACCTCTACCAGAGATTTTCTTGAAATCAACAAAGAAAAGAGAGACAGATGATTAGGCACGCAATTAAGAATTTACAATCGCAGCCACCGCTACGATTTCCCCCAATGAACACATTTGGTACTGTTCTCAGCCCCGTCCAATCTGCCAAAGCCGATTGAACCACAGCTCCTTCACCTTCGAAAGGAAATTCAGATGGTTGAACAATGTATGTTAAAGAGATCATGTTCCACACGAGTTCTTCATCTTGGAGATAAAGCGATCACTTGCACAATCACGGAAATATCAATAAATTACAGTTCAAAACCCACGGTCCAAAGAATAAGAAGATACAGGTCTTTGGGGGCTAATCGAGCAACTGTGGGGGGAGATTCTTAACTGGATTTTACGCATGAACAGAATGCTATACCAGCAAATATGCTTTAAAAAAAAGGTATCTTTGCTTTGTCGACAAAATCAGCCTCCAAATAGCCAAGAGCAAGATGGTTTATATACTCAGATCAAGATTATATGCAGGCGGTTCAATAGGGTAGGAGACGCTCACCTTCCTTGTCCAGCTTGACGACTTTGTAACTCGCCCCGAGCTGCGTCAACAAATGCTTGACCCTGTGGCAGTAGCCACAGTAAGTTTTGCTGCACAGAAACCACAAGGTCAGACCTCTCTGCTTCTGACCCTATATAAGCTATCGCAGAACTCTCATTTTGAGCTGCTGCCACTTTGGGTTCTGCAACAATCGAGCCCTAACAGAACACGGTATAGTATCCGGCGACAGTAATCTCTTCGAACCGCTAGCAATTTTCTCGTTACACATGGTAGTTTAGCGTTCATAACTTGCATTATCAATTCAGCAATTGGCACACGAGATCATAGCGAAATCCACTGCCACAAACATCTACTTCAAAACCCTTTTTTTCCTCAAAATTCAAATCCCATCGAAAGTGCTAACTTTGCCAGCAATTTTTGTCCTTACAGATGGCAGTTTATCGTTGATTACTTGCATTATCAATTCAGACTCGCACGGGAATTCCGGTCAAAATATTGATAATTTGTCGAACCCGGTTTAGTTTTCCAAAATTCCTCGACTTTTTAAAAAGGATTCTCACAGAATTCAGGCATTTGCTAGGAAATGGTCAAACACAGCAGAGTTCTTCACCTAGAAGCTATGAAATTCGGATTGCTTGATACTTGGACCCCTCGTCACAAAGCGAATCGAACGTGGTCGACATCGGTCGATCTTCCAAAGCTGACCTCATTTAGAAATCGCAGATGCTTATGACTAGCACAGAACATGCGCCATCCATCATTTATTTAGAGAGCCACGGGCAATCAAGGTCACGAGTGGTGCGCCCAGGCCGTCTTAAGTTGAAAAGTGGCGATGCTAAGAATTGGTCTTGGTTGAGACAGTGTCTCGAGTTTGATTGAAGAGTGTTACGGGGCCAGGAACATCGGTGAGAAAAGCTAGTCATAGAAAGAATGCTATTGGATTCCATTATTAGGATTATGCGATGTTGAGAATTATTTCTTGTGGTGGGTAAGACTTGGTTGATCAAGATTTGACCTCTCTATGGAGTGCGCACCACTGTATAAATGCTTAAAGTCAAGATTTTAATTTCAATGCGGAAAAAAAAATCTGAAAAGTAATTATCATAATACTTGCTAAAAAGTAATGAACACCCCTAATTAAGAGAAATCTGTTTTAAGATGGGTAAGCTCTAAATTCAAAAAATATATAAAAAATTATCCACATTAGCGTCAATGCGCTGGCCTTTGCCACATAGAATAATTGGCATCTATAATAGCAATTTTTGGCCAAAATTAAAATCGTGAAAAAAGTTTGGGACTAAATTGGTCAAATTAAAATGTTTACATCCGTACAATGAGTTTAAAACTTTTCGGTGATTATCCTAGAAATTGAAACGTACCCATTATAGTCCATTCTCGATTTTTGGAATAAGGAATTGGCCAAAAATTGAACCGACTGATACCTAGTGTATACCTGAGAACCCACCTTTTTTTTTTTTTCAACTTATTTAATAATATAGCTATTATCTTATGGAAAAAAAGTTTGGGAACCAGTCAAGGTGTCTTCCCTTATTATTATTATTATTATTATTATTATTATTATTATTATTATTATTATTATTATTATTATTATTATTATTATTATTATTATTATTATTATTATTATTATTATTATTATTATTATTATTATTAATTAGGGAACCTATCACAGTCCTCACGTCAATAGCACCTGAACCGACTAGATGAGGTCTATTCGTTTCAGTTTTTGGATTGAACTGACACGGTTGCTTACCCCTATTTTTAGGGAGGGATAAGGTTGAGATGAGATCGCCATCCTTAAATTTAAGAAGCGCAATTATTTTTGAGCAAGTGAGAATACTTACTTCGACATTGGTGCTTTCTCCAAGGACTAGTAGAGAAACCATCTCTATATCAAAGTAGCTTAGATGCTCTCAAAACACTGACATTTCCGTCCAATAAATTACTCATTATGTGCGCTAATACATCGTCCGGAAAGATAGACAGCAACAAAGAAATAATGAACGGAGAGATTCGGTGATAATTCAGCATGGACATTCCATTCTTGGTTCTTTTTCTATTCAAAATTCCTGGTTCAACTGTCGCATTTCTTAGTCAAGTCATCCCCTGCACCAGTAATCGCAATTAAGGTCCTCTCTCTCTCTCTTAATTCGAGTATGGTACCAACTCAACTTATGTCTCGAGTTGAATATTCACTTTTGTGTCTTGACTTGAATATCCACTTTGTCCATGTTCATCCCTCCGGACCGAACCATAAAAGTTACCATCAAACTTTGCATTGCTACATCACAATTCTTGCGTTCTTTTGCCCAGAGAGGGTGTTGAGAATACTTTAGTGTCATTTGTTGAGAGTGCGGCAAAAACCCAACACCTTCATCTGAGGAAGTCGTTAAGAAGGAGCTTTCAAGTTTGACCCTGTCGACGCATCTAGTTAGACCCATTTTTATTTGAAAGTCTAAATCAGTAAGTTAGAAGATAATTAGGATATATTAACTGTTTCATATCACACCAATTTTTTCCGAGCTCGCATGTGCTCAATAAAAGAAAAAAAAAATCTTATTCTTTTAATTTGGTCAATCCTAAGGAATGCATGCAAATCGCGCTATAGATATGCATAGGGCACGGCGGCGATGATAGATTATAGGCGTGGCTTTTATCTTGAGTGGGAGAACGTCGTAACTCAGACACCAAATCTGTCGACTACACCTCTTCAGCTTTCCTTCTTTGACTCACAAGCAAGAGGCATTTCAAGGGCCGGCTCAAAAAAATTCATAGATGCACACACATTTTCTCATCCATTCTGTGTCGATTAGACTCCTTACCCAAAAATGATACAAACAGTTCTCGAACTACTTCATTCGAATGCCATATCAAGACATGCTGGGGAGCAAATTAATACTTCACTGAAGATGGTACCGGTCTTTTCAGAAAGTCGTGAATTCAAGACACGCCAGGGAGCAAACTCCCGACCGGGGTATCCTAGCCTCCACGCCCGTCATCTCACGGGAGAGACTTCCTAGTTTCCAACACGTTGTCGGGCCTGGTCCCATCCGAATTATCGGTCTTCAAATCGGAATAAATAGTTAGAATTTTAAGCGGGTTAGCTACTCCAGTCAAGTCATTCCTCATCTTTCGCCGCTAATTTTCCAAAAAACAATCAAAGTCAACCGCGCCGGGTCGTCGCCAACTCTCACTTCCGTCCAATCATCATTCACTATAAGATTGCCTTTGAAAGCTCCTTGATACCGCGAGAAGCTCGAACCGAGAGAAAAATCGAGGCGGTAATCCGGTTCTCCGGCGGATTTCGCTTCGGAACTGAGGTCGGAGCTGTGAAATGCGGCCTTCGATCCTCAACCTCGCTTGCGTTTCCTGGTTCTCTTCAGCTTCTCGTTCTCGCCCTCGCTCGGCGATCCTCGAGTCTCGGAGGCGGGCATTCTATGCCTCAAATCCAACGTCACGTCCCCCCCGAACTTTCTCGACGTCATGCTGAAAGTTCTCGCGAAAGTCGCTGAAGATCGCTGGGCTAATGATTCCATAACCTCTCCGTTGCCAGAAACCTACGCCCTGGCTCAGTGCCACGGCGACCTGAGCCGCGAGGATTGCATTTTCTGTTTCGCGCAGAGCAGGACTTCACTTTCTCGATGCACTATCTTGGATAGTAAGGGGCGGTTGTATCTCGACGGTTGCTTCATAAGGTTTGATTACTACAATTTCTTTAATGAGACCGTCGATCCGCAGCACGACATGGTCAAGTGCGCCAATCAGTCCAGCGTTTCGGCTGACCAGCAGGCGAGGCAGCAGTTTGCCGATAAGGTCGATCGGGTGCTGACGAATGTGTCGGCGGTCGCGCCGGAGAACAAGGGGTTCGCCGTTTTTGGAGAGGCGGGGAGGGGAGGAGTCGCTGGCGTTTATGCGCTGGCGCAGTGCTGGAACACTCTCGATGAGAAGGGGTGTAGAGAGTGCTTGGCGAATGCGATGATCAGGGCAAGGAACTGCACTCCTGGGGATGAAGGGAGGGCTATGAATGCTGGATGCTTCATGCGATATTCGACTCAGAGGTTTTATACTGTCCCTACAGATGGTGGTAAGAATTGAGTGATCTTGCAAGTTAGTCTGCACGATGTTCTAGTTTTCTTGTTCTGTATTTTCAACTGAATTGGGATAGCTGTCGTCTGTAGTAGGTTATTTTTTGTCTCTTAATTGCTATAGCTTCGGGTTTCTTGTCAGCAAAAGATGATCTTTGTGTTTTTTAATAGACTCGTTGAAGCTTGGTATCATCATTGCTATTGCTTCATCCGTTGCTGCTGCAACTTCACTTGTTTTGGTCGGTGCTTATGTTGGATACAGAAAATTATCCATGAAAAGAGAAGGTAAAGTGAAACTAAAGAGGATATTTCTATTTTAAGTTTCTCTTTAAACATTCTCTAATGCCATCCATCTTCTTTGCCTATTCTCAGTCCAGAAGAAACTCTTTGGTGTTCCGGCAATTGTAAGGAAGTCGAATCTGAATTTTAATTACGAATTGCTTGAGAAGGCTACGGACTTCTTTGATGACTCGAGGAAATTAGGCCAAGGAGGAGCTGGTTCTGTATACAAGGGAATCCTCCCTGATAGAAGAGTTGTTGCAGTAAAAAGACTGGTGCTCAACACTCGTCAGTGGGTGGATGACTTCTTCAATGAGGTAAATTTGATCAGTGGAATCCAACACAAGAACCTGGTCCGCCTTCTGGGTTGCAGCATTGAAGGCCCGGAAAGCCTCCTAGTTTATGAATACGTTCCCAACAGAAGCCTTGATCAAATCCTCTTTGGTATGTTACCCCCCACTTGCTGTTTTATTCTGCATCCGAGATTAGTGGAGTTGGTTTCATAAGTTGGGCCTCTACCAAAACAAAACCCTTTAGTTTTTAGCTTCCCCAAATTTGTTCTATGATGTTAATCTAGTTGCTAGCTTCATCTTGTTCCAAAATAGTACTTTTTCTTGCTAGTCTTTCCTAGGCAGTTTTTAATCTCATTCCTGATAAGTACTCAATTGCAAAAATGTAACTGATAACAAGACCTGGTTGCCGTTGCAGTCAAGAATGCGACCCATGTCCTGAGTTGGCAGGAGCGGCTTAATATCATCTCTGGAACAGCTGAGGGGCTGGCATTTCTCCATGGACCTTGTGGAGTGAAAATAATACACAGAGACATCAAAAGCAGCAATGTCCTTGACGAAGATCTCACAGCAAAGATTGCTGACTTTGGACTTGCTCGATGTCTTGATCCAGAAAAATCTCATCTCAGCACCGGTATTGCAGGGACACTGTAAGATTCTGGTCTTTTATTTTTATCTCCTTTTGTTTCAATTGAGCCAGTTTTGATGACATCTTCATGTAGAGAAGACTGGATTGGCTATTTGAACCGCCATGTATTGTGAGTTTAGAAGATGAGCATGTGATATAAGGCTTATCGTGGGGATGACCCCTTCTTTTCACTCTTTGGCAATTTCATCTTCTATTACAGATTCCGCAGAACAGATTTCTCTCCTTCTGAAAGAATAATTTTGCAGGGGTTATATGGCTCCAGAATATATTGTTAGGGGACAACTAACAGAGAAAGCAGATGTTTACTCTTTCGGCGTGCTGGTCCTAGAAATTCTAAGTGGTAGGAAGAACAGTATCTTTGGGCAGGCCTCAGGTTCAGTTCTGCAATCGGTAAGATTCATATACCTATCCTCCTGATTTCAACCTCTAGAATATGCATGCCGCATTTGCAAATTTCTTCTTGTCTATGATATAGAGTTGGAATAAATCCTAACAAGTAACATCTTCTTGAACTTCAAATTGAGAGTTTTCCAGCTACTCTTTTCTCTGTACTGGAAATCTTGTGACCCACACGAACCCCTTCACGGCTTTACATATCATGATTCAGCTGCACAAGGGCTTTATTTAATTCATCCCTTCACAATCTGGAGATAGTCTGTCTTTTCTGCTGAACACTAGCAAAGTTTCTAATGACTTGCTTCGACTTTTCTTTACTTCTCAGGTTTGGAAGCAATTTAAATCAAATAGTCTTGCTGAATGCATCGATCCTGCGTTGAAAGGCAAGTTTCCCGTCTCAGAGGCATTGAATGTGATTCAAATTGCGTTTCTTTGCACCCAAGCTTCCCCAGATTTACGACCATCCATGTCTGAAGTAGTTGAGATGCTCAAAGACCGGGATTGTATAGTTCCCGTGCCAACGCAACCCCCATTTCTCAACAATAATCTGATTCCAGATGACTCCAGCAGAAGCTTGAATACAAATACTGGGATCACAAAACAACCGAAAAATTCTGAAATTTCCTTCGCTTCCACCATAAGCCTCCAGTGAATTCAGCGGAATCAACTGAGCCAGCGGAGGCGATGTAATTTTCGGACATGTGAACAGGACCACTAGCCGCATGTGATGAGATGGGCATATGGTCCTGTGAGAAGGATTGCAAGGAGTCCAATGGCCAGCAATGCTCGAGTGTTTCTCAAACCCCGATCAAGAAATCGGGATGAGAATATCTGCGCAAGCAAGATGGGGCAAAGACGCGGCTGCTGTGCAAGAGATTGCAGAAGCTCCGTGGTGCATCGGTCATGTCTTATGCTAGCCGTTTCCCACTTAGTGAGTTGGAGGAACTCATGTACATATTCAATTATTTCCTTTATCCTCCATTTTCTCATAGAATTCAGGTTTTTGCTAGGAAATGGTAAAACACCAGATTTCTTCACCTAGAAAGTATGAAATTCGGATCTCTTGATTCTTGGACCCTTTGTCACAAAGCGTATCAAATGCGGTCAACATTGGTCAATCTTCTTGTTAGAAGAAAGTTGACGGAAGAAACGATTAACCTCTTCGAAGTGCAATGAACAATTTATCTTGAAACGAACGTTGAATCATGAGCGAACGACGGACAATATGACTTCACGATGGTTCGAATGGTGCGAATGCAATCACGAGGAAAACATTCAATTTCCACAGCATTAATGCCGATTGTCTTCTCAAAACAGTAATAGAATACCTTTTTTATTCTTTGATGGAGGGAGGAGAAGAAGAGAAAATACTTTCTTTTAGAACTTTTTTTTGTCAACCAACCCAACGGTTATCTCCATAAATTATTTATATAACTTTCTTCATATCCTTTCAAATGGTGTCTCTCCATCATAACATATCAAAACGAATTGGTGCGTCTTAATCGCATCCCATCATGGATGTATTAATAAAGTATAAAATCTCCTACTCGGATATGATGGGCTTGATAGTGCTCTATCAAGAACATAATACAGTTAACATTTATCTACTTTAGAAACAATTCACACTTGGCAAGAAAGCTGTACGACCAGTGAGTACACCTGTATTTGGGAGCTCAAATTATACACATGTTAAGGATAACATAATAGTTACAACCCTAAAAGAAATAAACAATTGAGTACCCCAAACATATCTTGTTACATCAGTCTAAGTATACTTATCTCTTAAAAGTCATACTTGATTATTCTCATAACACAATGTATTTACAATTATATCTAAAATTATGGAAGATAATATAATTGGTCGACCAGTAAATACATGTGATAGATCTTCCTCCGTACTCATGTCTCTCTTAATTTCAGAATAACTACTTTCTTAGACACGTCCCATAAAGCCATATTTATTCATGACCGCCGGTAACATGCTAAATTAGCAACTTTGATTTTTCACTTCAAAAACATAGTCAGAAGTAACATATGACACAAAATGAAGTAAATTATAAATTACCTCAAGGGTTCACACGATGAGTAAATAGGGGTAATTTCATTCACATTCCTTTGTCGGTCGTACAATACACATGTAGTATGAATTACATGCTATAGTGGATTTCTCTTTCTGTAAGAGTGTATGTCATTTATTAAATTCATCCACTATACGCATCTTAGGTTAAACATAGTTACTTGCTTCTTACGTACTCATGTTTAGCTTGAGTACTATATCAGCTCGCTTTTTATAGCGCCCAATTAAGTACCCGCATCCGACATCTTTCAGGCATACATGGTTGTTGGACTATCATGTTCGATCTTATCATATACAAATCACAAATCTCATCTTATCTTGACTCCAATCAAGACGACATATTATTTAATGTACTAAATTTGCTCTTTAGCATTTATATGTATATAACGTCTCATCTCAACGTGCTAACTATAGGACGTTGAGGTAATTACTCATGCGAATGAGCCAATCATTGCCTGTTAACATACTTTTCAACAATATATGTGTGTTTGTACTAGTCTCATAATGGATTTGTACTTATTGATAAAACATCAAGTCACTAAAGACAAAAAGTACAATATATATGTTCACATATATATAAACCAATAATCCTCTACAATATTACATATCACATTCTACGTAACCTAGAAACATGAGACATCTTGTGGGTCAAGAACACGTCTCTAGGAACAGTTTTTGTAAATAGATCAGCAACCATTCTATTGATTGAAATGTATTGAATGATCATTTCTTTTTGCGCTATTATATTTCTAATGAAGTTGTTCTTTATGTCAATGTGTTTCGTCCTCCATGATACTTGGGATCTTTTATATAGGTAATGACTGCTTGGCAATCATAATAAACTATCAATAGTCTTGGAACTTCAGTGACAGTGGCCAAATTTTTCAAGAAATATTTTAGTCATACTGCCTTTTGCACTACGGCAGAGCATGCAATAAATTCTGCATCCATCGTAGATAAGACCGTGCATGTTCATTTCTTACTATTTAGAGAAATTGCACATTCACTGAGCAAGAACACATATCCAAAAGTTGATTTACGCTTATGTAGATCTCCTCCCTAATTAGCATATGAATAGCTTAATAAGCGTAAATCATTCCTTTGATAACAAAGTCGATAGTTCATTGTGCCTTTTAAATATCTTAGGATCCTCTTCACTGCTTTTCAGTGTACTTGATCAGAATTTGATTGATATCGGCTCACCAACCCTATGGCATAACATATGTCAGGTTGAATACACATCATAACATACATCAAATTTCCGACTGCACTAACGTAAGTAACAGTTTCCATTTTTTTATTTTCTTCTGGAGTCTTAGGACATATCTTAATACTTAGGCCTTCAACTTGCATGACATAGGTATCAATAGAATTACAATGCTGCATATTGAAACGCTCAAGAATTTTCATTATATAAGACTCTTGTGATAAAGTAAAGAGTTTCTTTGATTGATCTCTTTCGATCTTAATTCATAATATATAAGTAATTTCTCCCATGTCTTTCATTTCAAAATTAGAGGACAACTATTCTTTTATGGTGATAACCAAACCATTGTCTAACCAAATTCTTGTCATTTCCAGCCAATAAAATATGGTCAACATAAAGTGATAAAATCACAAATTTATTTTCGGATGGTTTGACATATACGTAGATCTTCTTTAATCATCGTGAATATGAAAGATGTTATGGCTCGATGAAAACAAATATGCCACTGTCTAGATGATTGCTTAAGGCCATATATTGAGCGATGAAACTTGTAAACTTTACGCTCTTGACTTTTAGCTATGAAACTTGTTGGTTGCTTCATATAGATTTCCTCATTTAGTTCTCCACTAAGAAATGCCATCTTTATATCAATTTGATGTAATTCTAGGTCTAAATGTACAACGATGACTATGATAAGGCGTATAGAGGTAAACCTTACAACTGGTGAAAATGTTTCCTCATAATCTATACCATATTGTTGAGTAAAACCTTTCGCCACAAAATGTGCCTTATACTTTTCAATGGATCTATTCACCCTTCACTTAATCTTGAAAACCCATTTATTTCCAATTACCTTACGATTGTGTGATAGATCAACCAAGTCCCATACGTGATTTGCCCTCATTGACTCTATTTCATCTTCCAAAATTTTTTTCTATTTTTCTTTGTCAAAAGATGAGAGAGCCTCTTGGATAGTCTTAGGCTCGGCATCGTCTTGCGGGGCAATCATAAATACTTTTTCTTAATCTCAAAATGACAACGGGGAATATTTTTACAATTATTTTTATGTAACTGAATTTCTCTTGAATTTAGTCCGCCAAACGATGCGACACTCCCATTAAGTCTTGTATATTGAGATCAATCTTCATTTTCCTTAACAACATTAGTGGGTGTGTTATCAGGGTCTTCTATCTTATATAATTAGAAGTTCTTATCAATTTCACATGTACTAGAAAAATCGTTCTCTAAGAACATGACATTTCGTGACTCCATTTCGATCACACTTCTATTAACTTGTTTACCTATGAACACGTACCTTTGGAGTGTTCAGAATATCTTATAAAGATATATTTGTTCCCTCTAAGGTCTAATTTACTATATTTATAGGAAGAATAATTAATATACGCTCCAATGATGTAGATTACTTAAATATGATTTTCCACTAGTCCACAATTCATAAGTGGTGAAGTAACTGATTTTGAGGGCACACGATTAAAAATATAGGCAGTAGTTAATAATGCATCTCCCCACTATGAGATAGGTAGATTGGCTTGCACCATCATAGACCTAATCATTTTCAATAGGGTCATATTCATTCTCTCAACAACCCTATTTTGTTGTGGAGTACAAGAAATAGTCAATTGTTTTACAATTCCCTTTTCATCACAAAGATATTTGAATTGCTCAAATAGATACTCACGTCCGCGATCGATTTTCAATGTCTTTATTGTTTTATTCAACTGATTCTCTACCAACCTATATATCATCTAAAGTAGTTTAATGCCCGTGACTTATGAGAGATCGGAAAGATATAACCAAAACGCCTGAAGTCATCTGTAAAAATAAGAATAACTATGGAAATTAAGTTCCGTTGAATATTTGGAGTATAGAGGATATCATGTAGGAATATACTTCGACCACCATGTAAAATTGATTTACATGTGGCAATACCTTTTACTTCAACACTTGAGTTATTCTCAATATATATCTATCTTCTTCCATGTTGTGTTCGACGATACTCCACAAATACTCCTTGATCTCTAGCTACATGGTCTGTTACTTCTGAGTCTACAGTCCACAGTGGATGAGATTTTGCAAGTATTATAGTGTTAGAAATAAAAATATTACTTAAAGTAATAGAGTAATAGGGTACCTTTTTCGACTCATTACATTCACGAGCAAAGTGATCAAACTTGCCACAATTGTAACACTTCATCTTAGCCTTGTCCTTTTTCCCACCATACTTTTTGCGTCGGAAGGTCTTAGCCCTCTTGGGTGCCTGATCAATCTCCTTCTTTTCGTTATTGAATTGATGGTTCCTTTTGCGCTTTAAGTCCGAAGCTTTACGCGAACTCGATTTAGTAACATAAGCATGGGTAGAGGATCTTGCAACTTCTAAATGCTCATAATCTAATTCCAAATGACGTGCAATATCGTCAAAGTGATAATATTCTCATTGTGCGTCATGTTAATTTTCATATGCTCCCAACAATCAGGAAGATACCTTATAACGGCTTGAACTTGCTGCTCATCCGTAAGGGAGTGACCTGCCGATTTCAGCTCACGAATCATGTTTGACATCTCCTGAAGATGTTGCCTCATCATTATATTTGGGGGCTTTCGATATTTGTCAAATTTGATGATGAGTCATCTCAACTTAGTGGCAGACGTACCCCCAAACTTATCGTTCAAGGCAACCCACATTGTTTGAGTTTTATCATAACTTTCAAATTCACATATGAGATCATCTTGCATACAACTCAGCAACGTGATGCGAGCAATGCTATTTTTCTTTTTCATGCTTGATAAGCGTCTTGATCTTTCCTGTACTAAGCTAAAGTTTCATGTTCAAGTTCATTCATGATGTAGTTGAGGGTTTCTAAAATCTCTCGTTCCTCAATGATGTATTGAACTTTTCGATGCAAATATCATAATTCTCACTGTTCAGCTTCTCATCCTTAAGTCATAATCAATTGCTTTAATACTAACATATGTTTAGAGTAACACACATATTTTAATTTGTAGTAAAAATAAAGTAAATTAATAATGATTCAACAAAAGTCATAGAAAGTTCACTATGTTTCCAATAAACTTCTATGTACAATTGTTCTACTATCATTAACTAGTTTAATTTGCGCAAATTTTAAGTTCTAGGTGAGAGCTTCTTCGAATTTTATTAACCTATGAACTTTCATTGGAAAGAAATAATTACATGCCCCCATGTAATTTCCACATTTTTCTATTAAATATCAAAAGGCATAACATAATGTGAACTAACATACAAAAACAATCGTGCAGCAACTATAATCGAAATCGGAATTCAATGTATAATGAAAAAATCAAGGATCTTCAACTATTGTTCACTCGGAATTAGGAAAATGCAAGCACATTAAACCATATACATGCTATCACGAACCAGACTTTACACAACATATATGTGGTCATTTTCATGTAAGCTAGCTTATGTATTTCCAAAACTATAAGAAAATATAGGTTAAAGGAATAAATAATGCACTTATATCCAAAAAATACGTGTACTTAAGATTCCGTACACATTTGTTTTTTTTTTTTTGTTTTTTTGGTGACCCAAGGAAACCTCGTATGCCGGCAGCACGGCGGGACAAACCCTGGGGCCGCACGAGGGAACCACCACCCCATGACAGCGGTTAAGGCGCCAAGCGCCTCCACTGGGTTTTGAACCCTTCACCTTTGAGGAAAGGATCAGCAAAGCCTTATCCAGCGAAGCCACCGCGACGGGTGGTAGATTCCGTACACATTTTTATACCTTTAAAAGCCTCAAATATGTAAAATAACTATACCATAATGTAGAGCACATCCATACGAATCAAACGCCACCAACTACGCACCCATCGGACCTCCCACGCACCCACATGCATCGCTTGAGTGTGCGGCACGTGTGGCACATGCGACAGCAAGCCAATAAGGCTCCTAGCCGGTCCGATTGGTCCGACCGGTCCAACCGATTGGCCAGTCAACAGGTTTGGGTCGTTGGGTTGAGTTTTCAGTCGGGTTGGGTCGCTAGCCGGTGAACTGCCGTCGGATGGGATGACGTCATCGATGACATCATCCGGTGGTTATCAACCATTAGCTGATGTCATCAATGACGTCAGCACGTGTCGGTTTGCCGAAGCACGTATGACGCTCAAGCGCTGGGCATTCCTTGCGTGTTGGGCACGTGGCGCTCACGCGCCTTAGCTTTTGGCCGCGCATGTGGGTGCATCTAATGTCTTCCGGCGGCGTTGATCCGCCGTTCAACTCGTCTCGATGAGTACTTTCAATTTGCATATTCAAAAATTGATTTTGACAGAAAAATATTTGGAAAAATGTCCAAAACCGTACGGGTGTACCTGACCTCCAAATCCGTTCTTCGCTTCGGTTTGTTTTCGACAATTCATGTTACAATTTTCGAGCAATGAGCATCCAGATGATGTGAAGTTCATCCTCTTGATCCCCATATCAAACAGCAAATGAGAAAATTCTATGGGAAAACAAGGTAGAAATCATAACACAGGCTTTGGTACCAATGTTAGAAGGAAGCCGACGGATGCGTAATGAATAATTTACCCTAGAACGAATGTTGAATCATGAGCGAATGACGGACAGTATGACTTTACGATAGTTTGAATGTAATTACGAGGAAAACATTCAATTTTCACATCATTAATGTCGATTGTCTTCTCAAAGTAGTAATGGAATGTCTTTTTTTCTTTGATGAAGAGAGGAAAAGAAGAGAAAACACTTTCTTTCAGAATGATATTTATGCTAATCAATTCAACATTTATTTCCAGAAGTTATTTGTATGACTTCTTTCATAATCTTTTAAAGGGTGTCTCTCCATCATGATATATCAAGACGAACTAGTGTGTCTTAATTGCACCCTATCATGGACTTAGTACAACACTTCCGAAGCTAACCTCATCCGAAAATTGCAGGCGCTTACAACTAGCACAGGACATGCGCCATCTATCATTTATGTTGAGAGAACCGGGCAACTAAGGTCACGAGTGGTGCGGCCCCGCCGTCTAAGTTGAAAAGTGGCGATGCTAGGAATTGGTCTTGGTTGAGACGGTGTCTCGAGTTTGATTGAATCGTGTTATAGGGCCAGGAACATCGGCGAGAAAAGCTAGTCATAGAAAGATGCTGTTGAATTCCATCATTAGGATTGTACGATGTTGAGAATTATTTGTTGTGGTAGTAAGACTTCGTTGATCAAGATTTGACCTCTCTATGGCAACTAGCAATTGAGTGCGTACTACTGTATAAGTTCTTCAAGTCAAGATTTTAATTTGAATGCGGAGAAAAAAAATCTGAAAAGTAATTATCGTAATTCTTGCTAAAAAGTAATGAACACCCCTAATTAAGGGAGATAGATTTCAAGGTAGGTAAGTTCCAAATTCAAAAATATATAAAAAATTGTCCACGTTAGCATAAATGCATTGGCCTTTGTTACGTAGAACAACCGGCATTTATATCAGTAATTTTCAATCAAAATTGATTGGAAGAACTATAGTAACAAATTGTGAAAAATTTTTGGAACTAAATTAGTTAGATTAAAAGGTTTGCATCCATACAATGGGTTTAAAACTTTTTTGGTAATTATCCTAAAAATTTGAAACCTACCCATCAAAGTCCATTCTCAATTTTTGAAACAAGGAAACAGCTAGAAACTGAACCGGTTGGTTCTAGTGTATACTCAAGAACCTATCTTTTTTTTTTTTTTTCAACTTATTTAATAATATAACTATTATCTTATGGAAAAAAAAATAGCTTGGGAGCCGATCAAGGTCTATTCCCTTATTTTTATTTTTTTTATTAGGAAACCTACCACAGTCCTCATGTTAATAGGATTGGACTTGGTTAGATGAGGTCTATTCATTTTGATTTTTGGGTTGAGCCGACATGATTGCCTACCGGATATGGTCGATACAAGATTGCCATCCTTAAATTTAAGAAGCACAATTATTTCTGAGCAAGCGAGAATACTTAATTGGACATTGGTGCTTTCTCCAAAACTAGCAGAGAAACCATCTTTATCTCAAAGTAGCTTAGATGCTCTCAAAACACGATATTTGCGTTCATACAAATTACTCATCATGTGCGTTAATACGTCGTGGTACGGAAAGATAGAGAGCAACAAATAAATAATGAACGGAGAGATTCGGCGATAATTCAGCATGGACAGTCCATTCCTGGTTCTTTCTTTATTTAAAATTCCTGGTTCAATTGCTGCGTTTCTCAGTCAAGTCATTCCCTGCACTAGTAATCGCAGTCAGAGTCCTCTCTCTCTCTCTCTCTCTCTCTCTCTCTCTCTCTCAATTCGGGTACTGTACCGACTCAACTTATGTCTCGACTCTCTCTCTTCAACTTATGTCTCGACTTGAATACTCACTTTTGTGTCTCAACTTGAATATCCACTTTGTTGATGTTCATCCCTCCAGACGAAACCATAAAAGCTACCATTTGCATTGCTACATCACAAGACTAGCCTTTTTTGGTCCGGAGAGATTGTTGAGAATACTCTAGTGCTATTTGTTGAGAGCACAGCAGAAAGTTGACACTTTCATCTAAGAAAGTCACCAAGATGGAGCTTTCAAGTTTGACTCTATCGACGTATTGAGTCGGAACCATTTTTATTTGAAAGTCTAAATCAATAAGTTAGAAGATAATTAAGATATATTAAACGTTTCACATCACACCAATTCTTCCGAGCTTGCGCGTGCAGCTTTAAAAAAAAAAATCTTATTATTTCAATTTGGTCAATTCTAAGGAATGTGTCCAAATCGCGCTATACATATGCATAGAGCACGATATCGCTGACCAAATTGGAGGCGTGGCTTTTATCTTGAGTGGGAGAAGCGTAGTAACTCAAACACCAAATCTGTCGACATCTATTTACTCTGCCTCTTCAGCTTTCCTTCTTGTCTCACAAGCAAGAAGCATTTCAAAATCCAGCTTGAAACAATTCATAGATGCACACACATCTTCTTATCCATTCTGTATCGATCAGACTCCTTACCCAAAAGTGATACAAACAGTTCTCCAACCACTTCATTTGAATGCGAAATCAAGACATGCCTGGGAGCAAATCAAAACTTCACTGACGATGGTATTGGTCTTTTTAGAAAGCCATGAATTCGGGATACGTTGGGGAGTAAACTCCCGACCGGGGCATCCCGTCTCCATGTCCACCATCCCACGGAGAGAGACTTCCTAGTTTCCAACACGTTGTTGGGCCTAGCCCCATCCAAATTATCGGTCTTCGAATCGGAATACATAGTTAGAATTAAGAAAATCACTGTCTTTATCTTTATCTTATAATGACATTAAAAGCGGGTTAGCTACTCCAGACAAGTCGTTCCTCATCTTTCTCCGCTTATTTTTTTAACAAATAAAAATTAAAGTCAAACTTTCTCTCTATCTCTCTTTTTTGAATAGCAATGACACGACATGACATGATATACCAACTTATCAATTCTAAAAAGATAGAGAATTCCAATATATTTGGATACGTTGTATATTAGATGTATAATTTTATTTTATCATCATATTTATAAATTAAATTTTCCAACAAAAAAATCAAATTGATTTGATTTAAATTCACAAATAAATAATAAAAAAGAGCATAAAATGAATTTATGTTAAAAATTGTTAGTCATAGGAAGTGAGAGTTTCATTTATTATTATTATTTTTATTTTTTTTATCATTGATTAATTTTTTTAAAATTGACCCATTGTGTGTCGAAATCTCGTATCAAAATTTTGGACTTACGTGCGGGAGCGTATGAGAAGAGTTGATCATGTATTAGATTTTTCAACTTAACTATATATCGGAGCGTGTTGGAATGTGTCATAGCGTGTCGCATACGTGTTGGAGTGGCGAATACGGCATGAACACTTCGAAAGAGTCTCGATACTTCGCAAGCAATTGCGCCAGGTCGTCCTAGCTCTCTCCTTGAGGCGCAAGCAATTGCGCCAGGTCGTGGCCAACTCTCAATTCCGTCTACTCATCGTTCATTAAGTTAAGATTGCCTTTGACCTTCCTTCAATGGCAGGACCCACCCTCCGCGCGCCATCGCTATCCGAGCTGCCGCTGCCGTCGTCGACGACCATCGTGGAGCCGATCCCCCTTCGTACGTGTCGCCGGTTTGACCGGTACGCACGAAATATCTACTTCATCGGCTCGCCCTCGCTTGTGGATGCTCGCCGCTCCATGCGTGCATGCGCTCGCGTGCATAAGTAAGAGCGCAGCTGATGGATGGCCGAACCCACAGGCTATACAGCAAAGCCAACAAACGCCCGCGCTGCCGCCGCAGCTATTTTGGACTCCGCTTGCTTCGAATCTCGACGGTGGAAGGTGGCGGAGCTTGGGCTGCTCTTTGATGCAATCGCAGCTCCCAGAACGTTCTCCGGCAGATTTTACTTCAGAAGTGAGGTCGGAGCTGTGAAATGCGGCCTTCGATCCTCAAACTCGCTTGCGTTTTTCTGGTTCTCTTCAGCTCCTCGTTTTTGCCCTCGCTCGGCGATCCTCGAATCTCGGAGGCAGGCATTCTATGCCTCAGATCCAACGTCTCGTCCACAGCGAACGTCCTCTCGAACATCCTCGACGTCATGCTGAAAATTACCGCGAAAGTTACTGAAAATCGCTGGGCTAATGATTTCGTGACCTCTCCGTTGCCAGAAATCTATGGCCTGGCTCAGTGCCACGGCGACCTGAGCCGCGACGATTGCCTCCTTTGTTTCGTGCAGAGCAGGAATATAATTCCTCGATGCAGTGCCTTGGAATCTAAGTCTGGGCGGTTGTATCTTGACGGTTGCTTCCTAAGGGTCGACTACTACAATTTCTATAGTGAGACCACTGATCCGCAGCACGACATGGTCACGTGCGCCAATCAGTCCAATTTTCCTGCCGACCAGCAGGCGAGGCAGCAGTTTGTGGATAAGGTTGACCGGGTGCTGACGAATGTGTTGGCGGTCGCACCAGAGAATAAGGGGTTTGCCGTTTTCGAAGAGGCGAGGAGAGGAGGAGTTGCCGGTGTTTATGCACTGGCGCAGTGCTGGAACACTCTCGACAGGAATGGGTGTAGGGAGTGCTTGGCAAATGCGATGATCAGGGCAAGGAACTGCACTCCTGGGGATGAAGGGAGGGCTATGAATGCTGGATGTTTCATGAGATATTCCACTCAGAGGTTTTATACTGTCCCTACAGATGGTGGTAAGAATTGAATGATCTTGCAAGTTAGTTTGCACGATGTTCTAGTTTTCTTGTCCTGTATTTTCAACTGAATAGGGATAGCTGTAGTAGGATATTTTTTTGCCTCTTAATTGCTATAGCTTCGTTTCTTGTCAGCAAAGGATGATCTTTGTGTTTTTTAATAGGCTCCTCGAAGCTTGGGATCATCATTGCAATTGCTTCATCCGTTGCTGCTGCAACTTCACTCATTTTCATCGGTGCTTATGTTGGATACAGAAAATTATCCAAGAAAAGAGAAGGTAAATGTGAAACTACAGACGATATTTCTGTTGTAACTTCTCTTTAAACATTCTCTAATGCCATCCATCTTCTTTACCTACTCTCAGTCCAGAAGAAACTCTTTGGTGTTCCGGCAATTGTAAGGAAGTCGAATCTGAATTTTAATTATGAATCACTTGAGAAGGCTACCGACTTCTTTGATGAGTCGAGGAAATTAGGCCAAGGAGGAGCTGGTTCTGTATACAAGGGGATCCTCCCTGATAGAAGAGTTGTTGCAGTAAAAAGACTGGTGTTCAACACATGTCAGTGGGTGGATTACCTCTTCAATGAGGTAAATTTGATCAGTGGAATCCAACACAAGAACCTGGTTCGCCTTCTGGGTTGCAGCATTGAAGGCCCGGAAAGCCTCCTAGTGTATGAATATGTTCCCAACAGAAGCCTTGATCAAATCCTCTTTGGTAAGTTACCCCCCCGCCCCCCACTTGCTGCTTCATTCTGCATCCGACATTAGTGTATTTTGTTCTATAAATTGGACCTCTTACCATAATAAAACCCTAGAATTCTAGCTTCTCATAATTTGTTCCACAGTGTTAGTCTAGTTGCTAGCCTCATCTTGTTCCAGAATAATACTTTTTCTTGCTAATCTTCTCCGGGAAAATTTTTTAATCTCATCCCTGATAAGTACTTAATTGCAATAATGTAACTGATAACAAGATCCGGTCGCTGTTGCAGTTAAGAATGCAACCCGTATCCTGAGTTGAGAGGAGCGGCTTAACATCATCTCCGGAACAGCTGAGGGGCTGGCATTTCTCCATGGACCTTGTGGAGTGAAAATAATACACAGAGACATCAAAAGCAGCAATGTCCTTCTTGACGAGGATCTCACAGCGAAGATTGCTGACTTTGGACTTGCTCGATGTCTTGATCCAGAAAAATCTCATCTTAGCACTGGTATCGCAGGGACACTGTAAGATTCTGGTCTTTTGTTTATTTTCTCCTTTTGTTTCAATTAAGCCAGTTAAGATAACATCTTCATGTAGAGAAGACTGGATTGGCTATTTGAACCACCACGTATTATGAGTTAAGAAGATAAGCATGTGATACAAGGCTCATCGTGTGGATGACCCCTTCTCTTCACTCTTTATCAATTTCATCTTCTATTACAGATTCAGTAGAACAGATTTCTCTCCTTCTGAAAGAATAATTTTGCAGGGGTTATATGGCTCCAGAGTATGTTGTTAGGGGACAACTAACAGAGAAAGCAGATGTTTACTCTTTCGGCGTGCTGGTCCTAGAAATTTTAAGTGGTAGGAAGAACAGTGTCTTTGGGCAGGTCTCAGGTTCAGTTCTGCAATCGGTAAGATTCATATACCCATCTTCCTGATTTCAACCTCTAGAATATGCATGCCGTGTTTGCAAATTTCTTCTTGTCTATGATATAGAATTGGAATAAATCCTAACATCTTCTCGAACTTCAAACTGAGAGTTTTCCAGTTTCTCTTTTCTCTATACCGGAAATCTTGTAACCCCCACGACTCCTTCGTGGCTTTTCATATCTTGATGATTCAGCTGTATAAGGGCATTATTTAATTCGTCCCTTCACAATCTGCAGAGAGTGTCTTTTCTGCTCAAGACTAGCAAAGTTTCTAATGACTTGCTCCGACTTTTTCCGTACTTTTCAGGTTTGGAAGCAATATAAATCAAATGGTCTTGCTGAATGCATTGATCCTGTGTTGAAAGGCACGTTTCCTGTCTCAGAGGCATTGAATGTGCTTCAAATTGCGCTTCTTTGCACCCAAGCTTCCCCAGATTTACGACCATCCATGTCTGAAGTAGTTGAGATGCTCAACAATCAGGAGCGTATGGTTCCCGTGCCAACGCAACCCCCATTTCTCAACAATAATCTGATTCCAGATGACTCTAGCAGAAGCCTCCGGTGAGATAGTCTTTTCGGCGGAATCAACTGACCCAGCGGAGGTGATGTAATGGTGATGTAATTTTCAGACATGTGAACAGGACCACTATTTATACCCCAGCTGCATGTGATGATATGGGCATATGGTCCTGTGAGAAGGATTGCGGGGAGCCCAGTGGCCTGTAATGCTCAAGGTTTCTCGAAGCCCGATCGGGAAATCTCGAAGCCCAGTGGAAGAGATTGTAGAAGCTCCATGGTGCATCGGTCATGTCTTATGCTAGCCGTTTCCCGCGTAGTGGAGTTGGAGGAACTCATTGTCGTGATCTAATTTTTGGGTGAATCACCTAGGTTTAGGTTAATAAACTACTAAGTCTAAACTTAGTTTGGCTCTCCCAAGCTCATACCAATTCACGACTTAGGTTCAAATATCTAGCATGCAAAAGAGAGTCGCCACTAATCGGTTTGCGGTAAGTCGATTAAACACCTAAGTAAAATAATGAGAGAATTATTTTACTTCTACGAACTAGAGACTTTGGGTACGGGGACTTGATTACGTTAGATTTCTCTAACGCCCTTTTAGTACATTTCTCTTTTGTTTTTGAAAAATGTTTGGCAATTAGCTTGAATTGATTTTAATTTATCTCCATAATTAAACACTCAAGTAAAGTAGTGAATAAATTGCAGGACTTACCACATAACAACGAAAGCATTTGCGATGTTAAATCAGAATTCACATTGACAATCCTAGATATGATTTCTAATTAACAAGCAATCACTCAATTTTTTTGTTTTCACCTATTTAATGAGAATCATGCTTTTTGCAATGCATGCTATTAATCTAACATGAAATGATATGACATAGCAATATGACCTAAACTATATGACATAAATAAAATATGAGCATGCAGTCTATCCTAAAGAGTGAAATTGATTTTTTCTAAGACAATATTTTTGGTATTTTCCTTAAAATTCGAAATTAAAGAAATGCAATAATTAAATGTGCAATCTAAATTAACTAAATGACCTAATTCTAATGACGGGCAATTTGTAATTAAATGAACCTAGCAGCAATCATTAAATGATGTGCATTTCATGAACCTAATCCTACACAACATGCGCATGATTTTTTTTTTTTTTTGTATTTTTATGAAAAATCGTAATTAAAATCACTAAAAATAAAAATCTAACTAAAGTGAAAACTAAAATGAAATATTATCTATTCTAAATACATGCATTAAAAAAAAAAAAATCTAACTGACCTATCATGAAATCAATTCTAATCTACATGGAATGCAAACGCAATTTCTTTTTTGTATTTTCGGGATAAACAAAACAATTTATGATAAACACCAAATCATCCATGGTCATAAAAAATGTTATCCACCATTCGAATTGAAATTCAAATTTGATTATTTCGCTAATAAACCTTAAAGATCAAGATATCAATTTTTTTCCCGCGTGATTAATTATTCCATTTAAAGCCTTATAGATGGAATAAAAAATTGACATGCGGTTGCGGATTAGGCAATAAATTCTAATTGGGAATGCGCTTATCATTCAAATATGCACCTAAGATATTGAAAAGCATGTATTAAGCAATAAAATATCCAAATCAAATTTAGATAAGATAATTACCTAATTTCGCAAATAATATTGCCAAATTTGAATCGAATGGAATCCGCTCAACGGAGGCTTCAACGGTGATGATTCACGGATGACAGGCGAGATCAGCAGGGACTCGTGGCTCGGGACAGCAGTTGATGGCTTGTAGACGAGGCAAAACAAGTAGTCTGAAAGATCAATGAACGTCTCCTAGTGTGGGTTAATCTTCTTTTGTCCTCACAACTGAACTTGGACTTCCAACTTCACCATATACGCACTGACATCTTTGGACAGTCAAAGTAAATGAATTTTCTTTGTGCAATAAGTGGAATCGTCTTTCTTTGACTGATGAAATTCAGCGTGGATGCTCTCGGTAAGAGAACCTGAAAAATTGAAGGAAGACACTTCGGATTGGTGCCGGCTCAACCGACCATTAGGTGGCCCAACGGCGAAGCCCCGTGGATTTGGATGAAACTCGCCACGAAGTCTTGGTCTCGTCGAGAGTAATTAGACTTTGCTTAGGATTATTCGCTGGACAGAGACCGCGCTTGAAATTGCTGGGACTTAGAATGTCAGGCTTGTGGCGCGTCTGGACATCAACTTCGGTGCAGCAACGGGAGGTGGGGATGGAGCAGCTGCGGATGGTCGGACTACTCGCAGCGTTGAAGAGCTGAGGCGCGCGGCCGTCGGAGTTGCAGCATTGTCAGGCAGGTCGTGGCGTCGGGAGCGGTGATCGTGAAGGCCGAGCAGGAAGTCTGTCGACCACACTGGTCGTGGCCGAAAAGGGGACGCTTGAGGAAGAAGACCGAATTTCCTCTCCCCTCCTTTGGGTCTCTTTTTCTTTTGCGTGAAAGAGTCCCCTCTTGACTTTGTCAAGGTCTCAGAGAAGAGAGAAGGCAAACTCTTCGCTTTTCCCTGAACACTCTCTTTCTCTCTACCCCCACGCTTTCCTCTCTTTTTCGTGAATGAACGGGCACTCGCTCGATCCTCTGCTCGTCTAGAATTGTGGCCGTATATCAATATGTGTGGCCCCCAAAACCCTACGCAAACAACCTATTTATAGGCCAAGGATTAGGGTTTTAATTTTTTCTAAATCGATATCCACAAAGATTTCTTTTCCAAATGCAATATTTGTTTTTTTGAACGCAATATTTGCTCACACTTGCCCTATCCGAACATATCCCGAAAAATGTCAAATCTCTATTCTTCATAAGATAATATTTGATCATTAGAAAAAAACAGGCTTGGACCAATTTGCTCGCTTTCATGGGCTTAGCCCGATCTGCCAAGTTAAAGCTCGGAACCACTAATTTGAACCATCCGTCACTGGTCCAATAAATAAATACAAAAAATGCAAATTAAAAATAAATGCACCTAAATCTATATGTTATGCAATTAATATTTTTTTTCCGGGGATAAAATTAACCCATAATTTTCTATGCAATAAATAAATAACCGGATCGCCAAAATTTAGTGTCAATACTCATGTACATTTTTTTATTCATTTATTTCCTTTATCCTCCATTTTCTCTAAGTATTGCCAATTCCACTCAATTTATACAGGAAGTACAGTGACTCATATGAAGCAGAATCACAATTGTGTAGTAGTTCATGCTAGCTTCTTTCATGTCCTGTAATCTCATAAAGGAAAAGCAAAACCCCAATATTCTGCCTCTTTCGTCAGAAATCTTCTAATTAGCACTTCCGCTTCAGTTTTTCTCAGAGGAACGGTCTCTTTGGCCACGATGAGGATAGATGAATTCTTGAAATGATCATCTAGATAGCTTGATCTACCTCTCGACTTTTTTCTTATATATTTCTTGGTTTGAAGCTGGCATTTTGCGTTGAATTGATTAGGAATTTTTAAGGGTCTACCAGTACCGCGCAGCACGATCCCGGTTTGACAAAACAGTGTGAAAGGTACACTGTAGTTGAGATTCTTTGTCACTTATTACTTGCAATTCGCTTCGGATGGATCCTAAAGTGGAGGATGATTGGTTCGTTATTGATTAGATCCAAGTAGGAAAAATACTAACTATTACAGCATTGACCTTTGCAGACGTCATATGACCGTGCCTCTTACCCCTATAATTACAGCGGATGCATTTGTCAGTGAACATCAAGACTCAAGAACGTACTTGGGGTCCCTGGAAGGAAAACTCACCGCGAAGACCCCTTTCTCATTTGGCTATGCCCTGATTAAGAGGATTTACGGGTTACTTCATGAACATGCACCGCATCTTTTTCCACACAGCCCCTCGACAGTCTGATCGAGATTGCTTCCCAGTAAAGAGGGAGAGAAAGCTCGTGACTGTTCAAGGTTCAAGTCTACCGGTCTATTAGGATGCTTTAGCTGCATATGTCACTGCATTTCCACTTAACACCTATCGTAATAATAAACAGCTCGTCTCGCCGTGACTTTCTGTTGAATTCTCAAAACTTTTGTAGCTCCATTCTTATGGAAGCAGAGAATCCGTCGCTGTCTCAGTTGCGCTATTGGAGGCTTGGGGAAAGTCAGAATAGGAGAACACTCATTTTGAGATGGGCCTACTACTTATATACCTTTAGTAGTTATCCACTCCACATTTAGCTATCCAGTGTTTATTGTGGACACGATAACTAGTACACGGAATATTTATAGCGTCTTTTTTATATAATCCTATTTATTCTCTATACTACTATGAATTATGAATTTAGATAGGGATTCCAATAGAAGTCATTCCCTTTCTTTTGTCCGTGACTCTTCTCATTCAAAATCAAAATATGAATACTTCATACATATATGAAAGGTTCAATTAGAAGGGGAAGGAGAAGGAGTCCTCGACCATTCGATCAAATAGAATTATTTTGCTGTATCCAGACCCGAGTAGCATGGGGCACGTGGAATCCCGTGTGAATGCATGATTCTACATCGACAAGCAACAAGAAATCGATGTTATCTACCAAATAAAAGGCTTGCTCAAGAAGACCATCTCATTCTCCGGAAAGGAAATAAAAAATCAAAAAGAATTTTCAGAAACTCATTTGGAATAGTCTACTTATTCACATCCATCGTGCAATGCATGCAGTTATTGATAGACAGAAAAATCATGGTATACACTTTAGGGTACTAGCTAAAGCCTGAGAGATGCATCCCTCCCGGTCCTCCTAGTGGAACTCTTCACTTCTCCTAAAGATCCTGCTTGCTTTTGGATCGTCGCATTGAACTCAAATTATCATAAACAAAAGCAAAGAAATAATCTTAATTTTGACAATAATCCTTTCCCATTGTTGACATATAAATTTTGGCGACATTCATTTATTGCATAGAAAATTATAGATTAATTTTTAAACCCTAAACAAAAATATTAAATTAAAATTGCATATACGCTCAGAAAGATTGCATTACCTGGTCGAATTTGGGAAGATTTTAGGAATATATGCATGGAGGTTCACCATTGAGGATACAATCAGGCTAGTGGATATAAATGTGCGGACCAAGAAAATCAAAGAAAGAAGAGCGGCAGGTTTCGCGGAGGAAAGCGGAATCGGTCAACGCAGGGATATATTTGAGACCATCTTTAGGCGTCAATAGGCATGGATGAAATCAAGCCAAATACATTCGTATACTGAGAAGGAGGAAAGAAAGATATGCGCGTCGGTTCTTTCCACGTGTGGGCACCTTGCTTGGCTTTTAAAAGGAGAAGTACCATCGAACCAAAGGAAAAGGGGGCCACGTAATAGAACAGACGGCCACCATCGCGAGAGGGAAAGAAAAAGGTTTTTTTCGTTCTTGCTCCAGGTTCTGAAAGTCCGCATAATGAGGATCTTTGCTTCTTCCAATAGGAGTACGATCGGACCGGACCACCCGAAAAAGAGGTCTGGGAAATGGTCGAAAGCGGCAGAGTTCTTCACCTAGAAGGTATGAAATTTGGATCGCTTGATTCTTGGACCCCTTGTCACAAAGCATATCGAATGCGGTCGACATGGGTCGATCTTCCGAAGTTGACCTCATCCGAAAATCATGGGCGCTTACGACTAGCACAGAACATGCGCCATCTATCATCTATTTCGAGAAAACCGGGCAATCAAAGTCACGAGTGGTGCAGCCCGGGCCGTCTTAAGTTGAAAAGTGGCGATGCTAGGAATTGGTCTTGGTTGAGACAGTGTCTCGACTTTGATCGAAGAGTGCTTTAGGAAGAGGAAGATCGGTGAGAAAAGCTAGTTATTGAAAGATGCTATTAGATTCCATCATTACGATGGTACGATGTTGAGAATTATTTCTTGTGGGGGGTAAGACTTGGTCGATCAAGATTTGACCTCTCTATGGCAACTAGCAATTGTGTGCGCACCGCTGTTTAAGTGCTTAAAGTCAAGATTTTAATTTCAGCGCAGAAAAAAAAAATCTGAAAAGTAATTATTGTAATTCTTGGTAAAAAGTAATGAACGCCCCTAATTAAGAGGGATCGATTTCAAGATGAGTAAGTTCCAAATTCAAAAAACAAGTAAAAAATTGTCCACATTAGCGTCAATGTGCCGGCCTTTGCCACGTAAAACAATTGGCATCTATATCAGTAATTTTTGGTCAAAATTAATAGGAAGAACTATAGTAACAACTTGTAAAAAAGGTTTGGAACTAAATTGGTTAAAGTAAAAGGTTTGCATCGGCACAATGAGTTTAAAACTTTTTTTGGTAATTATCCTAGAAATTGAAACTTACCCATTAGAGTCCATTCTCAATTTTTGAAACAAGGAATTAGCCAGAAACTAAACCAGTTGGTTCTAGTGTATACTTGAGAACCTACCTTTTTTTTCAACTTATTTAATAATATAACTATTATCTTATTGGAAAAAAAATAGTTTGGGAACCGGTCAAGGTCTGTTCCGTTATTGTTATTTTGCTTTTATTAGGAATCTACCACAGTCCTCATGTCAATAGGATTGGGAACCGGCTAGATGAGGTCTATTTGTTTCGGTTTTTGGGTGGAACCAACACGGTTGCCTACCCCTATTTCCAGCGAGGGATAAGTTCGAGTCAAGATTGCCATATTTAAGAAGCACAATTATTTCTGAGTTAGCGAGAATTCTTACTTCGACATTGGTGCTTTCTCCAAGGACTAGCAATCTCAAGACACAACATTTCTGTTCATATAAATTACCCATCATGTGCGCTTTGTTGTCCATAAAGATTGAAAGCAACAAATAAATAATGAACAGAGAGATTTGGTGATAATTCGGCATGGACAGTCCATTCCTGGTTCTTTTTAAATTCAAAATTCCCGGTTCAATTGCCGCGTTTCTCAGTCAAGTCATCCCCTGCACTAATAATCGCAGTCAGATTCTCTCTCTCTCTCTTAATTCGGGTACTGTGCCGACTCAACTTATGTCTCGACTTGAATATTCACTTTTGTTTGTCATCCCTCGGACCGAACCATAAAATCTGCCATCAAGCTTTGCATTGCTACATCGCAAGGCTCGCCTTTTTTTGCCTAGAGAGGGTGTTGAGAATACTCTAGTGCCATTTGTTGAGAGCGTGGCAAAAACTCGATACCTTCATCTGAGGAAGTTGCCAAGAAGGAGCTTTCAAGTCTGACCTTGTCAACGTATTTAGTGGGACCCATCTTTATTTGAAAGTCTAAATTAGTAAGTTAGAAGATAATTATGATATATTAATTGTTTCATATCATACCAATTTTTCCGAATTTGCACGTGCACCTCAACAAAAGCAAAAAAAAAAAAAAAAAAAAAAAAATTCTTACTCTTTCAATTTGGTCAATCCTAAGGAACGCGTGCAAATCACACTATACATATGCGTAGGGCCATGACAGCGCCGACCAGATTGCAGGCATGGCTTTTATCTTGAGTGAGAGAATGCTGTAACTCGAACACCAAATCTGTTGACATCTAGTTACTTCGCCTCTTCAGCTTTCCTTTTTGTCTCACAAGCAAGAAGCATTTCAAAGTCCAGCTCAAAACAATCCATAGATGCACAAACAGTTCTTGAACCATTTCATCTGAATAAAATAAAGACATGCCGGGGAGCAAAATTAAAACTTCACCGATGAAGGTACCGGTTGTTTCATAAAGCCATGAATTCGGGACACGCCGTGTCCTGTCTCCACGTCCACCATATCACAGGGAGAGACTTTTTAGTTTCCTACAAGTTGTCAAGCCTGGGGCCCCCGAATTATCGGTCTTCAAATTGGAAAAAATAGTTAGAATTAAGAAAATCATTATCTTCATTTTATCTTTTATCTTATAATGACATTAAAAGCGGGTTAACTGCTCCAGTCAAGTCATTCCTCATCTTTCTCCGCTAATTTAAAAAAAAAAAAAAAAAGTCAAACTCTCTCTCTTCCTAAATAGCACTGACACAGATACCAACATGTGGCACACGACACGATATGACACACCGACATGTCAATTATAAAAAAATAGAACATTTTGACACGTTGGGATATATTGTATATTAAATGTATTTTTTTTTTATATATACATGATAAATTACCACTTTTATAAATTAATTTTTCAACAAATTCAAATTCACAAATAAATAATAAATAATAAATAATAAATAAATAAATAAATAAAAAGCATGAAATGAATTTACATTAAAAATCGTGAGTCATGGGGAGTGAGATTTAGAAGAGAAGACTATAATTTTTCTCCTTTCTACCTTTATTAATTTTATTATTATTTATTTTTTATATATTTATATTTTGATATCTCATTTATTGAAAATTTTTAAAATTGACCATGGGTATCAGAATCGCATGTGGAAATTCTGGACTTCCGTTTCGGAGTATGTCGAGAGAGTTGACTACTTGTTGGGAGAGAGTTGACTACTTGTTGGATTTTCTTATATTTGTTGACCGTGTGTTGGAGGGTGTCAAAAGTGTTGGACACATATCTTAGTGTTAAACACGGCATGAAGACTCTCGAAACTATCGGTGCTTCCTAGCTCTCTCCTTTTGTCGTCAACTCTCACTTCCGTTCGATCATCATTCATTAAGATAAGATCGCCTTTGACCTTTTCTTGATGGGAGGACCCACCCTCCGCCATGCCGTAGCTATCCGAGCCGTCGTCGACAACCATCGCAGAGCTGATCCCCCTCCATACGCATCGCCGGCTCGACCGGTTTGCACGAAATGTCTACTTCGTCGGCTCGCCCCCGCTTCTAGAAGCTTGCCGCTCCATGTGTGCATGCGCTCGTGTATAAGTAGGAGCGGAGCCGATGGATGTCTCGCAAGCCGCCGCAGCTATTTTGAACTCCGCGAGCTTCGAATCTTTACGGTGGAAGGTGGCGGAGCTCGGGCTGCTTTTTGACCGGAGGAGGGAGAACTTCGGTAGCTGACGCTCCTTGAAAGCGCGGGAAGCTTGAACCGAGAGAAAAGTCAAACGTGATCGGTTCTCGCTCCTCCGCATTTTCTCAACTTCGGCTCGGTTAGATATCTGTCGACGTGATCGCAGCTCCTGGAACGTTTCTCCAGTGGATTTCGCTTCGGAACTGAGGTCAGAGCTGTGAAATGCAGCCTTCGATCCTCAACCTCGCTTGCGTTTTCCTGGTTCTCTTCAGCTCCTCGTTTTCGCCGTCGCTTGGCGATCCTCGAGTCTCGGAGGCGGGCATTCTATGCCTCAGATCCAACGTCACGTCCACCGTCAACATCCTCTCGAACTTCCTCGACGTCATGCTGAGAATTGCCGCGAAAGTTACTGAAAAGTGCTGGGCTAATGATTCCGTAACCTCTCCGTTGCCAGAAATCTACGCCCTGGCTCAGTGCCACGGCGACCTGAGCCACTACGATTGCATCCTCTGTTTCGTGCAGAGCAGGAATGTACTTCCTCGATGCAATGTCTTGGATGCCAAGTCTGGGCGGTTGTATCTCGACGGTTGCTTCATAAGGTTTGACTACTACAATTTCTATAATGAGACCATCGATCCGCAGCATGACATGGTCGAGTGCGCCAATCAGTCTAATGATTTGGCCCACCAGCAGGCGAGGCAGCAGTTCGCAGATAAGGTTGACCGGGTGCTGAGGCATGTGTCGGCAATCGCACCGGAAAATAAGGGGTTTGCCGTTTTCGAAGAGGTGAGGAGAGGAGGAGTTGCCGGTGTTTATGCACTGGTGCAGTGCTGGAACACTCTCGACAAGAAGGGTTGTAGGGAGTGCTTGGCGAATGCGATGATCAAGGCGAGGAACTGTACTCCTGGGGATGAAGGGAGGGCTATGAATACTGGCTGTTTCATGCGATATTCGACTGAGAGGTTTTATACTATCCCTACAGATGGTGGTAAGAATTGAATGATCTTGCAAGTTAGGCTGCACGATGTTCTAGTTTTCTTGTTCTGTATTTTCCTCTGAATTGGGATAGCTGTAGTAGGTTATTTTTTGCCTCTTAATTGCTATAGCTTCTGGTTTCTTGTCAGCAAAGGATGATCTTTGTGTTTTTTAACAGGCTCGTCGAAGCTTGGGATCATCATTGCAATTGCTTCATCTGTTGCTGCTGCAACTTCACTCGTTTTCATCGGGGCTTATGTTGGATACAGAAAATTATCCAAGAAAAGAGAAGGTAAATGTGAAACTCGAGAATACTTCTGTTTTAACTTCTCTTTAAACATTCTCTAATGCCGTCCATCTTCTTGACCTATTCTCAGTCCAGAAGAAACTCTTTGGCATTCCGGCAATTGTAAGGAAGTCAAATCTGAATTTTAATTATGAATTGCTTGAGAAGGCTACCGACTTCTTTGATGAGTCGAGGAAATTAGGCCAAGGAGGAGCTGGTTCTGTAGACAAGGGGATCCTCCCTGATGGAAGAGTTGTTGCGGTAAAAGTACTGGTGTTCAACACTTGTCAATGGGTGGATGACTTCTTCAATGAGGTAAATCTGATCAGTGGAATCCAACACAAGAACCTGGTCCGCCTTCTGGGTTGCAGCATGGAAGGCCCAGAAAGCCTCCTAGTTTATGAATATGTTCCCAACAGAAGCCTTGATGAAATCCTCTTCGGTAAGTTACCCCCCACTTGCTGCTCCATTCTGCATCCGAGATTAGTGTAGTTTGTTCTACAAATTAGGCCTCTTACCATAATAAAACCCTTGAATTCTAGCTTCTCATAATTTGTTCCACGGTTTTAATCTAGTTGCTAGCTTCATCTTGTTCCAGAATAGTACATTTTCTTGCTAATCTTCTCCGGGCAACTTTTTTAAACTCAATCCTGAGTAAGTACATAACTGCAATAATGTGACTGATAACAAGATCCAGTTGCTGTTGCAGTTAAGAATGCGACCTGTATCCTGAGTTGGCAGGAGCGGCTTAATGTCATCTCCGGAACAGCTGAGGGGCTGGCATTTCTTCATGGACCTTGTGGAGTGAAAATAATACACAGAGACATCAAAAGCAGCAATGTCCTTCTTGACGAGGATCTCACAGCGAAGATTGCTGACTTTGGACTTGCTCGATGTCTTGATCCAGAAAAATCTCATCTTAGCACCGGTATTGCAGGGACACTGTAAGATTCTGGTCTCAAATTTTTTTCTCTTTTTGTTTCAATTAAGCCAGTTTAGATAACATCATCATGTGGAGAAGAATGGATTGGCTATTTGAACCGCCACGTATTTTGAGTACAGAAGATAAGCATGGGATATAGGACTTAAAGTGAGAGCGGCGTCGTATCAAATAAGAATTGCTCTCTTTTTCCCTAACTTTCTCAGGTCTGGTTTGGGAAATTTGTTGTGTGGATGATCCCTTCTCTTCACTCTTTAGCAATTTCATCTTTGACTTCAGATTCTGCAGAACAGGTTTCTCTACTTCTGAAAGAACAATTTTGCAGGGGCTATATGGCTCCAGAGTATCTTGTTAAGGGACAACTAACAGAGAAAGCAGATGTTTACTCATTCGGCGTGTTGGTCCTAGAAATTCTAAGTGGTAGGAAGAACAGTATCTTTGGGCAGACCTCAGGTTCAGTTCTGCAATCAGTAAGATTCATATACCTATCCTCCTGATTTCAACCTCTAGAATATGCATGCGGCATTTGCAAATTTCTTCTTGTCTATGATATAGAGTCGAAATAAATCCTAACATCTTCTCAAACTTCAAACTGAGAGTTTTCCGGCTACTCTTTTCTCTGTACTGGAAATCTTGTACCCCACATGATGCCTTTGTGGCTCTACATACATGATTTTGCTGTATAAGGGCATAATTTAATTCGTCCCTTCACAATCTGGAGAGAGTCGTGTTTTCTGCTCAACACTAGCAATGTTTCTTATGACTTGCTCCAACATTTTTTGTATTTTTCAGGTTTGGAAGCAATATAAAGCAAATAGTCTTGCTGAATGCATCGATCCTGTGTTGAAAGGCAAGTTTCCCGTCTCAGCGGCATTGAATGTGCTTCAAATCGCACTTCTTTGCACCCAAGCTTCCCCAGATTTACGACCATCCATGTCTGAAGTAGTGGAGATGCTCAACGACCAGGAGTGTACAGTTCCAGTGCCAATGCAACCTCCATTTCTCAACAATAATCTGATTCCAGATGACTCCAGCAGAAGCTTGAATACAAATTCTGGGATCACAAACCAACTAACAAATTGTGAAATTTCCTTCACTTCCACCATAAACCTCCAGTGAAATAGTCTTTCAGCTGAATCAACTGAGCCAGTGGAGGGGATGTAATTTTCGGACATGTGAACAGGACCACTAGCCGCATGTGATGAGATGGGCATATGGTCCTGTGAGAAGGATTGCAAGGAGTCCAATTGCCAGTAAAGATTCTCAAACCCCGATCAAGAAATCGGGATGAGAATATCTGCGCAGCGAGATGGGGCAAAGATGCGGCTGCTGTGCAAGAGATTGCAGAAGCTCCGTGGTGCATCGGTCATGTCTTATGCTAGCCGTTTCCCACTTGGCGAGTTGGAGGAACTCATGTACATATTCAATTATATCCTTTATCCTCCATTTTCTCTTAGTATTGCCAATTCCACTCAATTAATACGGGAAGTACAGTGACTCATATGAAGCCGATTCACAATTGTGTAGTTCATGCGGGCCTCTTTCATGTCCTGTAATCTCAAAAAGGGAAAGCAAAACCCTGAGATTCCACCTCTTTCGTCAGAAATCCTCCATTTTCTCTTAGAATGCATGTTTAGATGATATCTAGGGTAGATAATATCTTGGAATTAAATTGCATGTCAAGATAAATTTCTAAGATAAGATAGGATTCAGATTAGTCTGTTTCCTAACTTAAAATAGATAATATCTCACTTTAGTTAGATTTTTATTATTAATAAATTTTAATTACGAATTTTTATAAAAAAATACAAAAATATCATGCGCATGTCATGTAGAATTAGGTTCATGCCATTTAGTAATTGTTGCTAGGACCATTTAATTAGAAATTGCACATCCTTAGAATTAGGTCATTTAGTTAAATTACATGACATATAACTTAGATTTCATTAAACAAGAGAAAATCCTTAAAAATTGAGTGACTACGTGTTAATTAGAAATCATATCTAGGAGTTTTGATGTGAATTTTGAGCTAACATTGTAGATGCTTTCGTTGCTACAAGGTAAGTCCCGTAATTTATTCATTGTTTTTTTTTTTTTTGCTGTTAAATTGATGGTTTACGCACCCACATAGTCATCTCACATGTTAAGAAAAAAAATCAATCCAAGTTGCTTGAAAAATATTTTTTTCTAAATAAAAGAGAAAGATACCGAAAGGACGTTAATCAAGTTCCTAAACTCACAATCTCTGATTCGTATGAGTAAAATAAATCTCTCGCTACTTTACTTGGGTTTCTAATCGACCCACCAAAAAATAGATTAGTACCGATTCCTAATTGAAAAATCATTTGCATGTTAAGAATTTTAACTTAAGTCGTGAATTGGTATGGGTTTAGGAGAACCCGAACTAAGTTTAGGTTTAGTAATCCATTAGCCAAACCTAGGTGGTGTACTTAAGGTTAGGTCGCGACAATAATTATGATATATTAATTGTTCACATCACACCAAGTCTTCCGAATTTGCACGGCATCTCAACAAAAGAAAAAAAATCTTTTTCTTTCAATTTGGTCAATCCTAAAGAACGCGTGCAAATCGGGCTATACATAAGCATAGAGCACCACAGTGCCAACCAGATTGCAAGCATGGCTTTTATCTTGAGTGGGAGAACGCTGTAAACTAGAACACCAAATCTGTCGACATCTCTCCGCCTCTTCAACTTTCCTTTTTGTCTCACAAGCAAGAAGTTTTTCAAAGTCCGGCTCAAAACAATTCATAGATGCGCACACATCTTCTGATCCATTCTATGTCGATCAGACTCCTTATCCAAAAGTGATATAAACAATTCTCGAACTACTTCATTCGAATGCGAAATTAAGACATGCCGGGGAGCAAATTAAAACTTCACTAAAGATGGTACCGGTCTTTTCATAAAGCCGTGAATTCGGGACACGTCGGGGAGCAAACTCTCAAACGGGGTGTTCTGTCTCCATGTCCACCATCTCATAGGGAGAGACTTTCTAGTTTCCAACACGTTGTCGGGCTTGGGCCCTAGGGGTGTGCAACGGGAATCGGCTGGATCTGATTGGACCAGCCGGTTCTGGGTGGTTCCCAAAGAGGGAGGTCCGGTTCGAACCTGTGACTAGTTGGTCCAGTTTCCGATTCCAAGGTGGGAATCGGACTGACCGGACCAGATCGATTGATTATTTATATAATATATTTTTAAGCTTCTTAAGAAATAAATCCTAATTCCTCCCAATTTCCCCCATTTCCTGGTGAATCCTTACTCACTCTCGCTCACCTCTCTCGCTGTACAGAATCTCCTGCCTCGACGACAACGAAGGCGCTCTGAAGTTCAGAGCGTGGAAGCCATTGTTGAATGTGGTTTGGAGCTCCCGTTTCGAAGCTAAAGAAGAAGATATAAGGCACGCGGAAGAGAGGAGACCCCCTTGGATATTCCCGAGTCCTCTTCTGCCCGGAGCTCCGCTGGAGACAAGGGGCCATCTCTCTCATCTCTCTGCCCCACCTTCATTTATAAGGCGGTAATCCGGTTATCTCGCTCCTCCGCATTTTCTCGACTTCGGAACTGAGGTCGGAGCTGTGAAATGCGGCCTTCGATCCTCAACCTCGCTTGCGTTTTCCTGGTTCTCTTCAGCTCCTCGTTCTCGCCCTCGCTCGGCGATCCTCGAATCTCGGAGGCGGGCATTCTATGCCTCAGATCCAACGTCACGTCCACCGCGAACGGCGTCTCGAACTTCCTCAACGTCATGCTGAAAATTGCCGCGAAAGTTGCTGAAGATCGCTGGGCTAATGATTCCGTAACCTCTCCGTTGCCGGAAATTTATGCACTGGCTCAGTGCCATGGCGACCTGAGCCACGACGATTGCCTCCTCTGTTTCGCGCAGAGCAGGACTATACTTCCTCGATGCACTATCTTGAATACTAAGGGGCGGTTGTATCTCGACGGTTGCTTCATAAGGTCTGATTACTATAATTTCTTTAATGAGACCGTCGATCCGCAGCATGACATGGTCAAGTGCGCCAATCAGTCCAGCGTCTCGGCCGACCAGCAGGTGAGGCAGCAGTTCGCTGATAAGGTCGACTGGGTGCTAAGGAATGTGTCGGCGGTCGCGCCGGAGAACAAGGGATTTGCTGTTTTGGGAGAGGCGAGGAGAGGAGGAGTTGCCGGTGTTTATGCACTGGCGCAGTGCTGGAACACTCTCGACAAGAAGGGTTGCAGGGAGTGCTTGGCGAATGCGATGATCAAGGTGAGGAACTGTACTCCTGGGGATGAAGGGAGGGCTATGAATGCTGGCTGTTTCATGCGATATTCGACTGAGAGATTTTATACTGTCCCTACAGATGGTGGTAAGAATTGAATGATCTTGCAAGTTAGTCTGCGCGATGTTCTAGTTTTCTTGTTCTGTATTTTCAACCGAATTGGGATAGCTCTAGTAGCCTAGTAGGTTATTTTTTGCCTCTTAATTGCTATACCTTCCAGTTTCTTGTCAGCAAAGGATGATCTTTGTGTTTTTTAACAGACTCGTCGAAACTTGGGATCATCATTGCAATTGCTTCATCTGTTGCTGCTGCAACTTCACTCATTTTCATCAGTGCTTATGTTGGATACAGAAAATTATCCAAGAAAAGAGAAGGTAAATGTGAAACTTAAGAGAATTTTTCTGTTTTAACTTCTCTTTAAACATTCTCTGATGCCATCCATCTTCTTTACCTATTCTCAGTCCAGAAGAAACTCTTTGGCATTCCGGCAATTGTAAGGAAGTTGAATCTGAATTTTAATTATGAATTGCTTGAGAAGGCTACCGACTTCTTTGATGAGTCGAGGAAATTAGGCCAAGGAGGAGCTGGTTCTGTATACAAGGGGAACCTCCCTGATGGAAGAGTTGTTGCAGTAAAAGTACTGGTATTCAACACTCGTCAATGGGTGGATGACTTCTTCAATGAGGTAAATCTGATCAGTGGAATCCAACACAAGAACCTGGTCCGCCTTCTGGGTTGCAGCATTGAAGGCCCAGAAAGCCTCCTAGTTTATGAATATGTTCCCAACAGAAGCCTTGATGAAATCCTCTTCGGTAAGTTACCCCTCACTTGCCGCTCCATTCTGCATCCCAGATTAGTGTTGTTTGTTCTATAAATTAGGCCTCTTACCATAATAAAACCCTTGAATTCTAGCTTCTCATAATTTGTTCCACGGTGTTAATCTAGTTGCTAGCTTCATCTTGTTGCAGAATAGTACATTTTCTTGCTGATCTTCTCCGGGCAACTTTTTAAAACTCAATCCTGAGTAAGTACATAATTGCAATAATGTGACTGATAACAAGATCCGGTTGCTGTTGCAGTTAAGAATGCGACCCGTATCCTGAGTTGGCAGGAGCGGCGTAATGTCATCTCCGGAACAGCTGAGGGGCTGGCATTTCTTCATGGACCTTGTGGAGTGAAAATAATACACAGAGACATCAAAAGCAGCAATGTCCTTCTTGACGAGGATCTCACAGCAAAGATTGCTGACTTTGGACTTGCTCGATGTCTTGATCCAGAAAAATCTCATCTTAGCACTGGTATTGCAGGGACACTGTAAGATTCTGGTCTTAAATTTTTTTCTCTTTCTGTTTCGATTAAGCCAGTTTAGATAACATCATCATGTAGAGAAGAATGGACTGGCTAATTGAACTGCCACGTATTATGAGTACAGAAGATAAGCATGTGATAAGAATTGCTCTCTTTTTCCCTAACTTTCTCAGGTCTGGTTTGGGAAATTTGTTGTGTGGATGATCCCTTCTCTTCACTCTTTAGCAATTTCATCTTTGACTTCAGATCCTGTAGAACAGGTTTCTCTCCTTCTGAAAGAACAATTTTGCAGGGGTTATATGGCCCCAGAGTATCTTGTTAAGGGACAACTAACAGAGAAAGCAGATGTTTACTCTTTTGGCGTGCTGGTCCTAGAAATTCTAAGTGGTAGGAAGAACAGTATCTTTGGGCAGGCCTCAGGTTCAGTTCTGCAATCAGTAAGATTCATATACCTATCCTCCTGATTTCAACTTCTAGAATATGCATGCAGCATTTGCAAATTTCTTCTTGTCTATGATATAGAGTCAAAATAAATCCTAAAATCTTCTTGAACTTCAAACTGAGAGTTTTCCAGCTACTCTTTTCTCTATTCGGGAAATCTTGTAACCCACATGACCCCTTTGTGGCTCTACATACATGATTCAGCTGTATAAGGGCAAAATTTAATTTGTCCCTTCACAATCTGGAGAGTCTTGTTTTCTGCTCAACACTAGCAATGTTTCTTATGACTTGCTCCGACATTTTTCGTATTTTTCAGGTTTGGAAGCAATATAAGTCAAATAGTCTTGCTGAATGCATCGATCCTGTGTTGAAAGGCAAGTTTCCCGTCTCAGAGGCATTGAATGTGCTTCAAATTGCGCTTCTTTGCACCCAAGCTTCCCCAGATTTACGACCATCCATGTCTGAAGTAGTTGAGATGCTCAACGACCAGGAGTGTACAGTTCCCGTGCCAACGCAACCTCCATTTCTCAACAATAATCTGATTCCAGATGACTCCAGCAGAAGCTTGAATACAAATACTGGGATCACAAACCAACTGACAAATTCTGAAATTTCCTTCACTTCCACCATAAGCCTCCGGTGAAATAGTCTTTTCAGCGGAATCAACTGAGCCAGCGGAGGTGATATAATTTTTTGACATGTGAACAGGACCACTATCTATTCTTCAGCGGTATGTGATGAGATGGGCATATGGTCCTGCGAGAAGGATTGCAAGGAGTCGGAGGAACTTATGTATATATTCTTATTCATGTATTTCCTTTATCCTCCATTTTCTCTTACTATTGCCAATTCCACTCAATTTATACAGGAAATACAGTGACTCATATGAAACAGAATCACAATTGTGTAGTAGTTCATGCCTGCCACTTTCATGTCCTGTAATCTCAGAAAGGAAAAGCAAAACCCCGAGATTCCGCCTCTTTCCTCAGAAATCTTCTAATTAGCATTTTTCGCTTGATGTACTTGTCAACTTTTCCCTTTGTAATTGTTGGTTTGAAGCTGGCGTTTTGCGGTGAATTGACTTGGAACTTTTAACGGTCTACCAGTACCGCACAACATGATACCGGGTTGAAGAAACAGTGTGAAAGCTACTCTATAGTTGATATTCTTTGTCACTCATTACTTGCAATTTGCTTCCTATGGATCCTAAATGGAGGACGATTAGTTCAAAGTCGATTAGATCCGAGGAGACAATAGTCAACTATTACAGCATTGACCTTTGGGGACATCATATGACCGTACCTCTTACTCCTATAATTATGGCGGATGCATTTGTTGGTGAACCTCAAGGCTCAAGAATGTACTTGGGGTCCACGAAGAAAAACTCCAGGCGAAGACCCCTTTCTCATTTGGCCATGCCCTGATCAGGAGGATTTAGGGGTTACTTCATGAACACGGGCTGCATCATTTTCCGCACAGCCCCTCGACAGTCCTGTTAAGGTTGCTTTCCAGTAAAGTGGGAGAGAAGCTCGTGACTGTTCCCTGTGGAACTCTTTGCTCCTCCTTGAGATCCTGCTTGCTTTTGGATCATCGCATTGAACTCAAATCATCAGAAACGGAAGTAAAGAAATAATCTTAATCTCGATGATAACACTTCCGCATTATAAAACTGCAGATCTCTAAGGAAGTCTAGTTCAATGTCCTGTGAAACTTTATTACGAGACACCGTCAAATCATTTCCTAGCCCTTCGGCAAACAAATGATCTGGGTCTCAAAATTTCTGGTAGTCATTCCCCTTTTGCATTAAGGATTTTCAGGCGCCGCCAGTATTATGTAAAGTGATGATGACCATGGCCTGTCATTAGAAGAGAGTCCCTACTAATATTGGAAGCAACTCTGCTGACAAGGTATAGTCTATGGCACACACTCCAAATTTGTGCAAGCAGTAAAAAAAATCCTTCCATTTACTTGTGCAGTGGATATTATCACACCTCAGTTTATCCACTTCCATCACACAAGTCTCTCTCTTTCGATCGAAGGTTCCAACTATGAGCACTGCTTTTATTAGGTCTTCACAGCTCCGGCACTCCTAAGAAGAGGTACCAGTTGACCTGCCTGGTGTTTCTCAGTGACAGCTGGAATCACAAAGAAAGCCGACATCAAAAGATAAGTCTGTCAAACAACACCAGTGTTGCATCTAACCTCTACCAGAGATTTTTCTTGAAATCAACAAGGAAAAGAGATTAAAAACTTACAATCACATCCACCGATATGATTTCCCCCAATGAACACATTAGGTACTGTTCTCAGCCCTGTCCAATCTGCCAATGCCGATTGAACCACAGCTCCGTCACCTTCAAAAGGAAACTCAGATGGTTGAACAATGTAGTATTAAAGAGATCATGTTCAACATGAGTTCTTCATCTTGTAGTTAAAGCAATCATTCGCACAATCACGGAAATATCAACAAATTATAGTTAGAAACCCACAGTCAAAGAATCAAAAGATACGGGTCTTTGGGGGCTAATCGAGCAACTGCAGGGGAGATTTTCAACCGGCTTTTACACATTAATAGAATACCAAACCTGCAAATCCGCTTAAAAATGGTATCTTTGCTTTGTCAACAAAATCAGCCTCTAAATAGCCAAGAACAAGATGGTTTTTATACTCAGATCAAGATTATATGCAGGTGGTTCAAGAGGCTAGGAGAAACTCACCTTCCTTGTCCAGCTCGATGACTTTGTAACTCACCCCGAGCTGCATCAACAGATGCTTGACCCTTTGGCAGTAGCCACAGTAAGTTTTGCTGCACAGGAAGCACAAGGTCAGTAAGATTGAGACCTCCCTGCTTCTGACCCTATATAAGCAATCTCCAAAGCTCTCATTTTGAGCTGCTGCCACTTTGGGTTGTGCAATAATCGAGTCCTAACAGAACTATACTATACCGGCAACAGTAATCTCTTCAATCCGCTGGCAATTTCCTCATTACACATGGTACATTAGCATTAGTGACCTGCATTATCAATTCAGTAACCAGCAAGAAATAATAGCAAAATCCACTGCCACAAAAATCCAATTCAAAACCATTTTTTTCCTCAAAGTTCAAAACCCATTCTAAGTGCTACTCTTGCTAGCACTTCTCTCCGTACACATGATAGTTTAAGGTTAATGACTTGCATTATCAATTCAGCAACCAGCACCACGAGATGATAGCAATATCCACAGCCACAAGCATCTAACTCAAAACCCTTTTCTTTTTTGGGTCAAAATTCAAAAACCCACTGAAAAAGTGCTAGTTTTTCCACCCCAAAAAAATCAATTCTTCCCAATTCAGCTAATACATACTCTCTCCCATGCATCAAATTAGCACATCAATTCTACCGTTCAAAGCCATCGGCCGATACAATTTCGCCCGCGATCGGACTCAGCAGCGAATCGCATCGCGAACGACACCGATACCGAAGTCAACGGCCGATCATTCAAGAACACGACTCGGGATGGAAACCCGGGTAAATCGAAATTCGACCGTTCCGGAGGAGCAGATCGCTCGATCGACGAGCAGCGGGAAGGGAGGAGGAGGGAAGGAGCGACCTGAATACGACGACGGGAGCCGACGAGGCGATCTCCTTGGCCTTGTCCGCGGCGGCCGCCAGCGCCTCCTTGCTCGCGCTGCGCGATGATGAGCTGAAGATCGACCCCATCTCTCCTTCGAATTTCTCTCTCTATCGAGGAGAGAGAATGTGTCTAATAGCGTGGGGAAAATCCCAAATCAAATCCAAACAAGTCTTTTGTAATTAACTCGTGAATATTCTAAGATCTTGATGACAGAGGATGAGAGAAGCTTTACTCAATTGACTTCGCTTTACACTTTATTAGAGGAGGGTTATCATACCCAAATAACATGCATAGGAAAGGGCATTAATTGTTGAAGAGAATAATGAAATATTAAATAACATCCTTTATATCTAATAATATCTCCGGTAATATTTTCTAATTAAGAAATCTATAATCTTCATAAATATAATTCATCAAGTCTATGTCGATCTCAAAAAACAGCTTGAGCCAACTTCATTCTCGTTTACAATCAATATTAATTCTTCAATTTGAAACTGTAGCTTACCTCCACATTCTTCATCACTTTATAGATTGTTCTGAACCGAAGTTAGTTTGAGAGTAAGATAATTGTACTTTAATAAGCTATCTGTAAGATCCTTCTCTCCACTCTTGGGGCGTTGAGCCACCTATCACAAAATGTAAAGACCTTTCAGCCCTTTTTACAAATCCCAGATTGGCCTACTGCACTCGAGAATCAAATAGACTAGTGGACTGGTTATGAAGGCATTAAGATGTAACATGTTTCGATGCCCTTCCTCTTGTATTTTGACTTGATTTTTTGAAAAAGAAAAAGAAAAAAAAAACATAATCGAGCTAGGTCCATTTAAGCCCATATGGTGCGGATTCTTCACTGGCTTTTCCGGACCCTCAATCCAAAGTGTTCCTTTTCAAGTCTTCATATTCTTTCCTAGTGTTATTTTGGGATCAACAACTACTCTTGAAACTCCCCCCCCAAAAAAAAAAAAACTAATGACCATTCCATATGGCATATAAAATAGTGTTAAGGCCTTGAGATTAATTGAGTAGGCGTTTAGTATACGATACTAGCAATGTCTAGTGAAGTTGGGGACTCGGTGCATATGATCTGTTGAATCACTTAAGACTTACTAATGATTTTATGCTTGTCATTCTTTTATTCCATGTGCTTTGTGTTGGTAATTTGTTTGTAAAATAAACTAAGATGTGTCTTGTTCCACGTCGAAAAGATGTGAGTGCACACATAGAAAAGATTTGACACTGATCAATGATCATTATTTTTTATTTATTGAATTATTAGGATTTATTTCTATAAAAAATTAACCATAAGTCCTGTTGAAACTTTGCGACTATTCATGAAGAAGTATGGTTATTTTTTTTGTTTATTATTTATTTAATTTCGAATTTTTATTGTTTCGTCCAACATTTACTCAAAGTTTGTACCTGTTCAAGCATAACTTCTTAATCCTTAGAATGTTGTGTCTGCTTGGATATAACTTCTTGTTTTTGCTATAAATTACTAAATGTGTATGTTCGATCATAATCTTCTTCTTTCATTTTTTGTTTTCTTTTGAAAGAATATATGGACATTATTTCTAATTGTTTTCTTTGAGAGACTCTGGAGAAATATTAAAATAACTATTTAATATTCTCGTTTGAGAAATACTAGAATATAAATTTTCCGGTGACCATTAATAATGTTGTAGTAAAGCAAATAAATCCTTAAAAAAGTGATATCATGCTTCAAAGTCCGACTATATTGTCCTATCAGTTCAATGATTCGACTTCATTATTCTACCCAATTCGAAGCCATATTTTTCTTTATACTTTGGAAAGCACAAAAGGGTTGTTCAATCGCTTCAGGCTTGCAACATATTGATATGAGAACTTGCTCAGTTTTCCTAAGATTTCCTCCTACTTTAGATGTGAATTGAGATGGTCATGTGTGAACTACCACGCTCCTAGGCGTTTTTGATTTGTGGAATTCTATGTAGCGGTTGATAGTCAAGGTAGAAGAGGTCATAAATAAATCTAAGAAATAAGTATATTGGAAGTTCTACACAAAATTATAATGGAGTCCTAAAACTTATTAGATTGGTCAAGCATAAATCCTTCCAATGATTACAATCCTCGATAGTTTAAAGGAATAAGTTTTAGGACTTGATTACACTTTTTAAATGTTTTAGGACTCAATTTGGAGTTTCGTGACAAATTTTAAGAATTCTGATACATTTATCCCTAAATTCAAGCCAAAAAACAAGAGGGTGCCCGATCGTTCGTTCATTTGAGCAAGCGGGCTGGATAAAGATTAGCTCGGACACCATGTAGCCACAACCATGGACTAGAAAAGTCAAATGTACATGTATGAAAAATGCAGGGGGAATCTCATCTGAAACACTTGAGGTCAAATTTGATCATCTAAAGTCAAATTAAAGGCCTTTGCATAATTATGAACATGGATACAAAAGAGAACCTTCGAATGATGGACCTTACCTACCAAACCTAATCATGACCGTGCAAATATAAGATTTATGATACTTAGGGATGAGCAATTTTCGATTTCGTACATATTTTATATGGAACCTATTCGTTGAAACAAATTTCTCATTCTTTGGAACCTGGAATCTACATTGCATACTCTAGAACCTATCCCGTCATAAATTTCAAGGTGAATGCCAGATTCCGCCTATATTATTAATTAAACAATTATAGTGAACCATCATCTTTTATTACCACCATGTATAGTTACAATTCACTAATCATAACTTATATTTATATATATGAAGAATATGAAACATTAATAAAGTAAAAGTCGTAGTCATAAAATGAAAACTTAAACTAGTGATTTCATATTACACAACCATCATCGAACACCTTGGAATACCGCATATGTGAATAAACCAAGAAAAAATTAAAAACTTATTCTAGGTTCCAAGTTTCCTATTCATCCAAACAAGTTCCCACTAGTTTAATTTTTTTTTTTTTTTGTGATTATAACTTGTGATGAGTCATAAATTTTTAAAAGAATACACTTCAAAACAATTTATAATAATTTATTATTTAATTTTTTATAATCATTATTATTTTCAGAATAGATTAAAAATTATCATCTAATCATTTAAAAAAAAAAAACTACCGACACCCGTCGCCCTCGTCGCTTCGGTCGTTGCAGATCTCTCTTTCGTCTATACCACCCTCAATCCAAAATATTGTCGGACTCGAAAAGTCTCGGAACCCCATCATTCTCTCCGCGTCGAACACTGCATTCCACCGACCGAAAAAAAACAAAACCCCACTCACACAGAGAGAGAGAGAGAGAGACATGCCGCGGCATTTTTCAAAAACCCTGCTGTAGCATGAAGAAAGCAAGGGGTGATGTGAAAAACGAGACCCCAGAAGTCAAGCATCAGTCTGTCGCTCCGATTCCGCGTTGTGTAGCTGGTTGAAGCTCTTTATGAGATCATCAGGTTGAAGCAGAGCTCCCATCGTGCTCTTGCTCAAATCTTTCCCTTTTCTTCTTCTTCTTCTTCTTCTTCTTCTCTCTTTGAAGAGAACAGAGAGAAAAGGAAAATTTGATAACCGAGCATATCTCAAGCAGAGCCCATGAAGTCGAACGAAGCGAGCCCATCAATCGCCCTTCCTCTGCTCGCGCTCTCCTCGTTCTTCTTCTCTCTCGCCGTCTCCGATCCTCGAATCACCAAAGCGGGCCTCATCTGCGAGAACTCCACTTGGATTGTCACTGGAAATGTCGTCTCCAACGGCATCGCCATCATGGACGAGGTCTACGACAGCATCGCTGCCCAGGGCTGGGGCAAATACTCCCTCGCCTCGCCGCTGCCAGCAGTGTACGGCCTCGCCCAGTGCCATGGTGACTTGACTGAGACCGAGTGCCTCCTCTGCTTTACCGAGAGCTGGACCCTGATCGCCCGCTGCCTCCCCAACTTTGGTCGGTTCTACCTCGACGGCTGCTTCCTCCGTTACGGCAGTTACGACTTCTACAACGAGACCGTCGATCCAACGCACGACATGCTCAAGTGTAGCTCCAATTTGACAGTCCCGGCAGAGAGAGTGGCCGAGCTCTCGGATAGGGTGGACCGGGTCCTGAGGAATGTCTCGGCCAGTGCAGTGCGGAACAAGGGCTTCGCGGTGGCTGGGGAGGACGGAGTTGGAGGAGTCGCCGGGGTATATGCTTTGGCACAGTGTTGGAGCACGCTTGATGCCGGCGGTTGCAGGGTCTGTTTAGAGAATGCAACTTCGATGGCGAGAAGCTGTGCACCTGGAGAAGAAGCGCGGGCCATGAACGCGGGATGCTTCCTCCGTTACTCGACCACAAAGTTCCACGACGTCCCTGATAGCGGAGGTAACAACTAGTGCCTGATCTCTGGTTTATCGACTTAAAAGATGGCTTCCTCGCCATTAAAGAAAAACCGACGCTCTTCTATGTCTGCTGTCAGATTTCGATTTTTCCAATTGTGGTTTCCTCATGTTGGTCGATTAAGGCACTTCTTTTGATGATATTTTTAATTTTTTTTTCTCTTTTAATTTTTTAAATATTGAATTATTTTATTATTTTTATTTTACTTTCTTTTTCTCTTTCAGCCAATCGCTGCCATGGTGACAATCGGTGATTGACCTCATGCGAGATCGAGCTTGAGTCTAGCTAGATCGGCGAGGCTCAAGCCTCGTCAAAAGTCAACAAGACCTTGGCATTGCTAGAACAACAAGCTCATCCCTTGCCCGTGGTCAATTGCTGGCCGTCGCTGAGGCCGATGATCATTCAAGGCAGAAGCAAAATATAAAAAGAAAGAAAAAAAATCAATTTTTTAAAGTAATTTAAAATTCGATTTTTTTAGAAAGAAAAATAATTGCAATTCTATTTTTTTTTTTTAAATATTCTTATAAGAATGAAGTTTCATTAATTCAAGACTTGAGCCTAAGTGCTGGGGACTAAAGCTTGAGTTTCAGGGCCCAAGCCTAAGTGCTAGGGACTAAAGCTTAAGTTTCAGGGCCCAAGCCTGTCCTTTATGGATGCTAGCTCAAGTACTGAGGCATAGGGCACAAGCACTAGGGGTTCGAGCTCGACCTCGATGGACCCGGGTATAAGCATCGAGAGCTCGGCCTCAATTGACCCAGGTCTGGTCTCAATGGACTCGTGCCCAAGAGACCTGGTCCCAACCTCAATGGATCCGGGGCCAACATTGATGGATCCAGCCTGAATGTTAGAGACTCGGGAACTAGCGTTGGGATTCTCGTGTTCAAACGTAGAGTTTTATTTCAAGCGCTAATACCTAATAATATTTTGGAAAATGTTTTCCAACTTTTTCAAAGATGAAATCATAGTTTTACGTTGACCAGAAAAATATTTTTCATTGACTCATTTTCCTAAGCGAATTGAATGCCAGGGAAAATGTTTTTTAGAAAAATATTATCCACGAAACGAACATAACCTAAGAGTGCATTTGTTTGACGAAAAGTGTTTTCTCGAAATTAATTTCCGAACTTTCATCCGTTTAGTTCGCCAAAAATGATTGATCAATCGAAAACACTTTCCGATCAAGGAAAATATACACGCATAAAATTAGAAAAGTGAATTCCTCAATCTAAGAAGGTGAATACACTTTCAAAAATTGCTCATGCGGAATTTTTAAATATTTTATTTTAAAAATCGATTTTTAAAATTTTCTTTTCTTTTCCTTTTTCCTCCTTCACCAATCGCCAGAGCAAACCCACCTCGAGCAAGCTTAAGCCTCGCTAGCCTCGTTGCAACAAACCTTAGGATCTAGCGAGCTCAAACTTGCCCGAGGCTGGTCAGGTTGGCCCTTGTTGGGCCTTGATGACAATGCTAGGTGTCAAGGCCGGACGACTAGTGGAGGAGGAAGAAGGAAAGAGAAAGAAAATCAAATAAAAATTATTTTAAAAATGACTCTTTTTTTTTTTTTTTTTTTTTGCAAGAGATTGAAATCATTTTCCAAATGAGATTTAAACACTAAAAAACATTTTTAGTCATATATCACCAAATAAAGGAAAATTAATCATTTTCTTAAAAAAATGATTTTCCAGAAAACATTTTCCTTTTTCTTGAAATTTTTCCCCAAATGAGCACACCCTAAGTTTAATTTGATTGATCTTATGATTCGATGCTCGCCAGACTTTTGGAATTATTAATGAACTCACTCATCTCAACCTGATGTTGTCTTTATCATTTCGCAGGTTCATCTAGGGTCCGCATCACCATAGCAATAACCTCATCGGCTACTGCAGCGACTTCGCTTGTTCTCATTGGTGCATACATTGGATACAAAAAGTACTCCAAGAAGAAACAAAGTAAGCAATTCGGTTCGAATGCGTAAAATGATCTCTTAGTAATTCTTGATCACAAGCTTGATGACACGAATTTCGCATTCATCCTTATTCAGTGCAAAATAACCTCATGCAATTACGAGCGAGCAAGAGCAAGTTTAGCTTATATTTCAAGTACGAGACACTGGAGAAGGCCACCAACTTCTTTGATGACTCGAGGAAGCTGGGCCAAGGGGGCGGCGGTTCCGTGTACAAGGGGATTTTACCTGGCAGGAAGGTCGTCGCGGTTAAGCGGTTGGTGTTCAACACATGCCATTGGGCGGATGACTTCTTCAATGAGGTGAACCTGATCAGTGGGATCCGACACAAGAACCTCACGAGGCTTTTGGGATGCAGCATCGAAGGCCCAGAGAGCCTACTCGTCTACGAATATCTTCCTAAAAGAAGTCTTGATCTAGTTCTTTTTGGTAAGTAGCTGGTTGTTGCATAACTGCATAACACACTTACACAGTCATCGTTTGATGCCAAGAAGAGATCCACCCTTCACGACGAGCATCGGTTCAGTTTGCATTCTTAGTAACTAGCTTCTTGTATTGCAAGCAATGCTTCCATCTTATGATTTTCGAGTCGAAGGTTTCAAAAATCTACTCCATTAGTGTCTTGCCTTCTTCGGTTATGTCTGTCCCACTCTGCTCTGCTTGTCTATCTAAATAAGCGAATATAATCTGTTGTTGCAGTCAACGATGCGACCCCCGTCCTAACTTGGGAGGAGAGGCTGCACATCATCATAGGAACAGCTGAGGGCCTTGCATATCTTCATGGAGGTTGTGGAGTGAAAATCATCCGTCGGGACATAAAAACCAGCAACATCCTCCTCGACGAAAATCTCACAGCGAAAATCTCAGATTTTGGGCTCGCCCGATGCATTGCTCTGGATAAGTCTCATCTTAGCACAGAAATCGCTGGCACACTGTAAGAATGCCTTTTCATTACCAGCCTGCTCGAAACCATAGTCGGCACTTTCTATTTCCTTAATCTGACAAGTTTGGCCCCTCAGAGGGGTTTCGCGAATCATCCTTCCCTTGCACTTCACATCTTCTTTGGGCTAAGTATGGTTTATATCTAAAAGACGATTGACTATGCAGCGGTTACATGGCGCCTGAATATATTATGAGGGGACAGCTAACGGAGAAAGCCGATGTTTATGCTTTTGGGGTGCTGGTTCTTGAAATCTTGAGTGGTAGGAAGAATAGTGTATACACACAGGGGTCGAGCTCGGTATTACAGTCGGTAAGGTTGCTTGTCCCTACGATCATGAGAACTTAGACTGACATTTACTTTCCTGGCCACACCAAACTAGGATTATGTAATTTTTCTTTTGATTTTCCCAACAAACTCTATTGTTGGTTTCACCACCGGCTGCGGTGGCTCCGCTGGCAAGTCTTCCCCATCGTGGGGGGACCCACTGACCCCTTCTTGGAGGGCGAGAGTTTGACTCGCCGCGGAGACGCTTGGCGTCTTACCTGTTCCACGGGGGTGGTGGGTCCTCCGGTGGGGCCCCAGGGTTTACTCCAGCTGCCCGCGGCGTATGGGGCTTCCTGGGTCATCAAAAAAAAAAAAAACTCTATCGTTGGTTTCTACGTTAGTGCTAGCAGATTTATCTTTAGATATAAGAAATCCATGGAAATTCATGATTGCTTTGCAGGTATGGAAAAATTACAAGTCAAATAATTTAGCCGCGTGCATTGATCCGGCCTTACAAGGTAAATTCCCCATCCTGGAGGCATCGAATGTGCTCCAAATCAGCCTTCTGTGCACTCAAGCCTGCATGGAATTGCGACCGCCCATGTCTGGAGTCGTCGAGATGCTCCACGACAAAAACCGTGTAGTCCCCCAACCGAACCAACCCCCGTTCGTCAACGCTAGCTTGCTGTTCGACAAATCCAGCAGCATAAGCTCTACATGAACACGTGGCTGTTGAACCAGCTCACGGCATCCAAGGTCTCTTCCACCTTGACAGGAAGCCCTCTTCCAGCTTTGCTGCGTTGACCCTTTAGGATTGGGACATTTCTTCTTCTTCTTCTTCTTCCAACGAATACGAACACTTTGCAATCGACTAGCAGTGCAGATTTTAGTGACATCAGGGCATGAGTCGAATTATCCTTACCTGGTTAGCAGCATGTTCAGATGACGATGAGTCCAATCTTAAATCGATAAATCACAAATATCCCACGAATATATGAATCTAAGTGAGATGCAATTGCTCTGTTTTTTCGTAGTTTTACGTCTTGATTGGAGAATCATACCATGTTGGGATGTTTCGATTCCAGAGTCAGTCATAGGTTATGTAATAAAAGGAAAGAAAGAAAAAAAGAAACGTCGTTATGTTTTTTTCGTAGTTTTATGTCATTTTTTCTTCTCTTTTTTAGTTGAAATAATTTTACGTTGCTTCAAAATCCGCGACTGTCTCGCTTACCCTTTGCTGCTCATCGCTTCGGCGCATTGTCGCACGTCCTCTTCTGCATTGATTTCACGAAAAAAAAAATATGATGACAAGAAAGAGAAATTCTGCATTCCCAATGGTGATGATTGAGAGGGACAGACTCTAAAGAAAGCTTCTCCTCCGACGATGAAGGTGACGATGTCCCTGAACCAGAAACCTCGAAAGAAGAAGAAGAAACTTGCAGAGAGAAGAGACTTTGATGGATGCTAAGAAGAAAAGCAAAGCATTCATCGCCATTAGTCTTCAACAAATGAAAAAACATCAAATACTTTGGGCACCTACGCTGTCAATTCATAATCGCATATTGCAAATGCAATCTGAGCCTAAAATCCAACTTTTTCAGAGTTGAATCCCTTCATGAACAACATCACTCCCAGTATAGATCACGCGAGGGGAGAGAAAGGGACGAATCTGGTACTCGCAAATGTTCAGGCGGCAGAGCTGGTGACGCTGGGACTTGCCAGCCACCATGAGGGTGTTGGAGTCCAGCCTCTTCAGCAACGCTCTCGCGATTTTGAGATTGCTTCCGTTGATCAGCAGAGCTGTCAGATATATTGAGATTATCTTTAATATTGATTATAAAGAGCTGGCAGAGCTGTCAGATCTGGATATTCTGGAAATCTCTAATATTCTGAATATCCTTCCCATATCCTGATATCTATAATATTCTAGATATATTTAATATTCTGGATATCTTTATAATTGATTATATAATTTTTTATTATTATAAATAGTCTCCCTCTAAAGCTTATAAATAGACTTTTGTATTCCCGTTACAAATAATCAAAATATACAGAAGTTCTTTATTCCTCTATTCTTAACTTGGTATCAAAGCCTCTTTCTTGAGGACTTTTATTTTTTGCAATGCCAGCTGAATAGGCCACGTTTGCTCCACGAAGGTGTCGTGTCGCTCTCGTTTCTCCGCAACTTCCGCTGCTTGTTTTGTCACCAACCCAGCCGCCACATGCTATCGACTTGGAACCATCACAGCCATATATTGCAAGTCTATTTCGGACTTATTCAGCTGGTTATATTGACAATACAACACCACAAACAGATTATACGTCACTCAAAGAATCCAAACAGCCAAATCGCATTGCCAACCGATGCCGCACATGCCCACACGCGCCACTCCAACCTGCCGCCTCATCCGCTGTGCCAACGCCACGTCATCGCCACGTCATCTGACTCGAATATTCTAATTTCTATAATTAATAATATATAATTAATTAATACTACTTATTTATTCATTTATTAATCAAATTCGATTGATTGATACGAGTTGATTTTCTATTACAATAAATCGACGAAACATTAGCTAACCCAATAGCTGCTTCGGCAGCTGCAATGCCATGTCATCACCGCATCACTGCCACATCATCAGTTGACCATTGACAGTTGACTAGAGTTGACCAGCGTTGACTGAAGTTGACCGATCGATTCCCGAGGTATTCCGATGTGCTGATTTCATGATGAAAGCCCTAGTCTCGCAGAGAAGATGAAGAATCCATCATCTCCTCTTCTTGGGCATCTCTTGATTTATGAGCAGAGAGGACTGAGAGAAAAAGAAGGGTCGACATAGAGCGAGCGAGTGAGCAAGAGAGCATAAACATTCGGAGCACCTTCCATCCCAACCGAGCGTCAGACGAGGGTCATGTTTTGTCGGATGGCTCGGGAACTGCTCTTTTGTCGTGGCATGGAGACAAGCTCGGTCAACAGCCTCATCCTTCTCTTGTCTCTTTCTCCTTCTCTTCTTTATTCCGCGCGCTTTTTTCCTTTCTCCTCTCGTGATGTGGGATGGCCAGCTAGCTTGAAACGCGAATATCATGAGTCGGACGGGGGTTTCGCATTAAAAGGCCCCCCCTTGGGCCCCTCCTGGGGACTCGACTCGACTCAGCCCGAGATTTGGTTGTCATCTTTTGAGGTGTGGCGATATTAGATCCGGATTTGGCCTAGCCCGCCCATTTGGTTAGGCCTACTGGGTGGGAGCTAAAGTGGTTGGTTCATCTTAGGATTGATCAAAAGAACCTGCCACTTTTTTCTTGTCTGGGGAAAGAACTTAAAAAGTTATAAAATGCAAAATAAGAAGAAATAATCTCAATCTCGGCAAGAATTCTTCCGCATTATAGAACTGCAGATCTTTAAGGAGGTCTAGTTCAGTGTCCTATGAGACTTTATTACCGGACACTGTTGAATTGTTTCCCAGTGTCTTAGATCTCAGAATTTCTGAGTCATTCCACATGCATTAAGGATTTTCAGCTGCCACCGGTATTACTTAACGTGTTATTATGTAACGTGACGACCAGCTTGCCATGCTCGACTATTGACGATGGGCTCTCATTAGGAAATAGTATCAACTGGTATGGGAGCAACTCTTCCAGTAGGGTAGTTTAAAGCACGCACTTTAAATTTGTGCAAGTGGTCGAAAGCAATTATTTGATTTACATGCACAGTGGATGTCACACCTTAGTTCATCCACTTCCATCACACAAGTCTCTCTCTTTGGATGGTAAGAACTACAAGCGCCACATTTTACACCTTGCTGGAATTCTAGCAAGGTGTTAGTGCATAAACATTAAAGACGCCCGTTGCTGTTGTGAAGGTTACAAAAGAATAACTCCTCTAATTATGTAGGAGTTACAAGTAATAATTCTTCCACCATCATATGATTAAACAATGGAGTAATGGAGAATTATAGAGGAAGACTAAGGCTTCTTTCACCTTCTATGAAGAGTTAGGGCTTCTCTCAAGCAAATAACATAGGACATATAAAACACTGAAAAATAGTCCCGTCATTCTAGAGGAACCCAACTCTTACTCGAGTAGTATGAGTTTGCTAATGAGTTGTTTACGGGTTTGAAGAAATATTACATGAAGATTGTGGATTTGACTAACAATGTAAAATAGTCCCGTCATTCTAGAGGAATTGATGTTGAGACTGCAAGAGATATGTAGTTAAATAATTGTGCTACGTTTCCGCCGCCCATTCTTCAATGTTGGTATCAAAGCAAGTAATGGACTCTACTCATTGTGAATGTTAGAATCACTAATTTAGAGTTTGGTAAGTAGCATATGATACTTTTGTTTATATATGTTATTGATTTAATGCTTAACATCAATCAAGAAAGTCTACACGGTAGTTAAGTGGGAGTGTGTTTTTAGTCAAGTTGAGACTTATTAGTTTCCTCCTACAATTTATTTCTACGCATATTAAATTACATATAACGATTGAGTACTTGGGCACAGGAGATGATCAGGAGCATGGCAAATTTTTGATCTTGTGACTTGCATAAAATTTTTATTATGTAATTTAGATTAATGCTGCAAAATGGTGATATGTGCTAATTATTAATATCTCATGCGCATTTCGTGAATGTAGTTGAAAATGGCTGCAAGAAATTTTTTTGATGATTTGAATAAGGATGAGAAACTGGACGGCGAGAACTATAACATCTTGCTCTGAAAGATTCAATATCTCCTTGATGAGCAAGAGGTGATGGAAACCCTAGATCGTTGTGATCTTGAAGGAGGTGGCTCGCCTCAATGTCGTCGTGATCTTGAAGCCTACCAAAATTGGCGGAAGAAAGATCATTGATCTGGTTGGAGCAATTAAATGTCAAAGCAATTTAAGCAATCTCCAAAACTCTCATTTTGAGCTGCTGCCACTTTGGGTCTGCAACAATCGAGTTTTAACAGAACTATATTATACCGGCGATAGTAATCTCTTCAATCCACTAGCAATTTCCTCATTACACGTGGTAGATTAGCGTTAGTGACTTGCATTATCAATTCAGTAACCTACATGAAATCATAGCAAAATCCATTGCCACAAAAATCTAATAAAATTATTTTTTTCCTCAAAATTCAAAACCCATTGTAAGTGCTAGTCTTGTTAGCACTTCTCTCCTTACACATGATAGTTTAAGGTTAATGACTTGCATTATCAATTCAGCAACCAGCACCACGAGATGATAGCAATATCCACAGCTGCAAGCATCTAATTCAAAACCCTTTTCTTTTTGGGTCAAAATTCAAAAACCCACTGAAAAAGTGCTAGTCCCCCCCAAAAAAAAATCAATTCTCCCCAATTCAGTTAATATATACTCTCCCCCATGCATCAAATTTGCACATCAATTCTACAATTCAAAGCAATCGGCCAATACAATTTCGTCCATGATCGAAATTGCATTACGAACGACACCGATACTAAAGTCAACGACTGATCATTGCAAACACGACTCAGGATGAGACTCGGGTATTGAGAAAACTCTTACCAGGTTTTGAAGTTGACAAAACTTTCTTGTTCTTATTCTTGTTCTTATTCTAAAGAATATTAGACTTCTGAAGTCATATCACGGACTCTTGTCAAAGTCTATTCATTCCAGAAGTCTTTCCCTCTTTGAATTAATTCAGACTGAAACTAAGTCCAGAACGAAAATATAATCAAACTTAGGATTATTGATCTTATGATATGGATTCTAGTATGAACGTTATAAAGATTTATCTTTAATATCTGGCTTTCTGGCAAAAAATCTCACTTACCCTTTATAAATACATTAATGGAATCAATTACGAATTGATGAAATCAATTTTAAAGACAAGTTCCTTTTTGGGAAGCATTTACTTATGAAAACCTAGATTCTGATTGTATAGGTGACCAGAATCAACAGATTTTCATCTCAATCTTCAAACGGCTACAGGATTTCCCTAATCAATTCTGTCCAACGGATTGATTGGAAGAAATTCCTCTGGAGAATGCCAACATCTAGTAAGGCATAGAGGAATATTTAAGGAGGTCATTCAGTCTATTTGAGATAGTGCATGAAAATTGAAATTCCAAAGTTTGAAGCCTTTCCAACCACTTGCTCTTCAACAACAGTGCTTACAGATTATATTCAAGAGAGAAAATCACAAGAAGAGTGATTTAATGAGGGAAAAAGAAATCTTCCACTGAGTGTTCGCACTTGAAACATTGTACTTCTCTGTTAATACTTTAGTGAATTTCAACCAGAAGGCTGTCAGCGTGGGAGAGTGGACGTAGGCTTGATTTAAGCCGAACCACTATAAATCTCGTGTGCAATTTTCTCTTCCCTTAACTCTTTACAACTTTATCCGTTGCAGTTTTCTTTTAAATTTCTCAAAATTCTAATCAATTTCTTATTTGAGTTTGAATTTTCTTCAGAAGTTTGGTGGCGCTTTTAGTCAGACTCTAACTTATTCATAGACTTGGCTTGCAACATAATATATTTTGCTTGTAATTGTTAATTTTTTTCTTAAACGCTTATGCACCCACCTTTAGGTGGTAATACTAGCATTTTCACCGAGTAATCGAAATTCGACCGTTCCGGAAGAGCAAATCGAACGATCGATGAGCAGCGAGAGGGAGGAAGAGGGAAGGACTGACCTGAATACGACGACGAGAGCCAACAAGTCGATCTCCTTAGCCTTGTCCGCAGCGGTCACTGGCGCCTCCTTGCTTGCATCGCGCGATGATTAGTTGAGGATCGACCCCATCTCTCCTCCGAATTTCTCTCTCTCTCTCTCTCTCTCTCTCTCTCTCTCTCTCTCTCTCGAGGAGAGAGAATGTATCTAATAGCGTGGGGAAAATCCCAAATCAAATTTAAACAAGTCTTGTGTAATTAACTCTAAATATTCTAAGGTCTTGAGAGAGAGAGGGGGGTGAGAGAATCTTTACTTAATTGACTTCACTTTACACGTTATTAGAGGAGGGTTATCATACCCAAATGACATGCATAGGAAATGATATTAATTGTTGAAGGGAATAATGAAATATCAAAAGACATCCTTAATACCTAGTAATATCTCTGATAATATTTTCTAATTATCTTCATGAATATATTTCATTAAGCCCATCTTGATCTCAAAAAATAGCTTGAGCCAACTTCATTCCCGTCTACAATCCAAATTAATTCTTCAATTTGAAACCGTAGATTACCTCCACATTCTCTATCACTTTACAGGTCGTTCTGAACTGAAGTTAGTTCGAGAGTAAGATAATTGTACTTTGGTAAGCTATTTGTAAGATTCCTCTCTCCGCTCTTGGGGCGTTGAGCCACCTATCACCGAATGTAAAGACCTCTTGGCCCATTTTATGAATCTTGAATTGGCCCACTGCACTCAAGAATCAAATAGACTGGCGGACTAGATTATAAACGCATCAAGATGTAACATGCTTTGATGCCCCTTACTCTTGTATGTCGACTTGGTTTTATGGAAAAGGAGAAAGAGAACACAACCAGGCTAGGTCGACTCATACTTAAGCCCGTATGGTGCGGATTCTTCACTAGCTTTTCTGGACCCTTGCTCCAAAGTGTTCCTTTTCAAATCTTCATATTCTTTCTAACCAAAAAAAAAACTACATATGCTTTCTTAGTTTCATTTTGGGATCAACAACTTCTACTCGTGAAAGGTAATGGCAATTCATCCCCCCTACCCCCCCTCCCCACCACCCAAATGGCCACTCCAGATGGCATACAACATAGTATTAGGGCCTTGAGATTATTGAGTAGGCGTTTAGCATACGGCGCCAACAATGGGTTAGTGAAGTAAATGCATAGCTATCGCGACCAAATTTTCGGGTGATACACCTAGGGTTTGGCAAATGGATTACTAAGCCTAGACTTAGCTCGGGCTCTCCCATGCCCATACCAATTCGCGACTTAGGTTTAAATTTTTAACATGCAAAATTTTTCAATCAAGAGTCACCACTAATCTAATTTTTGGTGGGTCGATTAGAAACCCAAGTAAAGTAACGGAAGATTTACTTTACTCGTATGAACTAGAGATTGTGAGTTCGGGGACTTGATTACGTTAGATTTCTCTAACGCCATTTCGGTACATTTTTTTTTTTTTATTTTGAAAAAAATGTTTGGCAGGCAGCTTGAATTGATTTTAAATCTATTTCCCTAACATGTGAGGCGATCATACGGATGCGCAAACCATCAATTTAACATCCAAGAAAAATAATGAATAAATTGCATGACTTACCTCATGGCAATGAAAGCATCTGCAATGTTAAATCAGAATTCACATCGACAGTCCTAAATATGATTTCTAATTAACACGCAATTTTTTTTTCACTTATTTAATGAGAATCATGTTTTATGCAATGCAATGCTACTGATCTAACATGCAATGATATGGCATGGTAATATGACATAAATAAAACATAAGCATGCATTCTATCCTAAAGAAAATTATCTCTAACTATAACTAAGTAGAAAATAAAATTAAACATGCAATCCTACCCTAATATGTAATGACGTACAAAGAATGCCCTAACTCTAAGTTTTTTTTTTTTTCATGAAATTCGAAATTAAAGAAATGCAACAATTAAATATGCAATCTAAATTAACCAAATGACCTAATTCTAATGACGAGCAATTTCTAACCAAATGAACCTAAAAACAATCACTAGATGACAGGTATTTCATGAAACTAATCTTACATGACATGCGCATGATTTTTTTGTATTTTCTTTTTATGAAAATTCATAATTAAAATTACTAAAACTAAAAATCTCACTAAAGTGAAAACTAAAGTGAAATGCTATCTATTCTAAATGCCTTCTAAACATGCATTTAAAAAAAAAAAAACTAACCTATCAATGCAATCCATCCTAATCTACATGGAATGCAAATGTAATTTTTTTGTATTTTCGGGATAAGCAAAACAATTAAAAGATAAACACTAAATCATCCATGGTCACTAGAAATGTTATTCATCATTCGAATTGAAATTCAAACTTAATTATTTCGCTAATAAAATCGATAAATTGATCTTAAGCCTTAAAGATCAAGATATCAATTTTACTCCCGTGTGAATAATTATTCCATCCAAAGTCTTATAGATAAAATAAAAATTCGTGCGGTTGCAATTTGGATGCTACATCATGGAATTTCAATCATGCATTAAAAAATATTTCAAATAAAGAGATAAAATATCAAAAACTAAAATAAGATAAAACAAATCTATCTAATAAATTAAATCTACCTAATAAAATAAATCTACCTAAAAAATAAAATAAATCTACTTAAAAATAAAATAACCTAATAAAATAAATCTCTACCTAAATTTGAAAATTTTCCAAAATATCCAATCGGTAGAATGGATCGACGATGGAGTTTCGAGGCGGCACGGCTAAGGATGATGGCTGTGATAGTGGTTCACCGGGGGTGATGGGCACAGTCGTCGGAGCTCCGGCGAAGGGCTGCAGCCAACGGAACAGCAGCGGCAGAGGGGGCGTTCGGGCAGCAGGGACAGCAAAACAGAGGCGGGAGCTCGGCGTCTGGTCTGGAATTTGCTGGCGTCGCCTGGTCGCTGGGTTGAGCGGCGTGTAGGGGCGTTGCAGGTGAAACGGGCAGCAACCGGTGTCCGGCGCGGGGGCGGACCTGCTGTTGTCGCGGGCTGCTCGCGGAGGAGGCGCGACGGGGCAGGACGGCAGAGACCTCGCAGGTCGCTGGTATCGCGAGCTCGGGCGACGGCGGACGGCAGATCTCGGACCGGCGTGGGCTGCAGGCAGATTGCAGAGCACGACGGCTTCGGGCTTCTGGGCAAACGCCGCGACACGAGCTTGGGCGTCGGTGATGGTGCAAGTGGGTAGGGCAGCAGGCGTTGGTTCGGCAGAGGGAAACAGCAGACCAGCAGCGGCGGTGTGCGGGCGCGACAGTGACCGGCGGGTCAGCTGCCGGTGCTGAGCTTGCGAGCAGTAGACGCGGGCGAGAGAAAGAAGATGAGCAGTGTTCTGCTCTTTTCCTTTTTTTTCCTGCTGCTGGGTCACACTCACGTCTTCTCTCTCTTCCTTTCACTGTTGCAGCTGTACTTTCTGCCCTCCTCCAGTAAACAAACGAGCTTCCCTTTTCTTTTACTCCCAAAACAACCTATAAAACGAAGAAAACAAATTTTCTCCTTTTGTCTTGAGTTTCTTTTAGCGAGAAGCCCAGAGAGGGGGGCAAAAAAAAAAAAAAAAAACCCCTTCCTTCTCACGCGTACAGCCTTTTATAGGGAAAGGAATTAGGCTTTTAATTTTTTCTTCGAATCAACATCCGCAATATTTTTTCACCAATTTTGTCACATATTGATAATGATTCGAGATTACGATGGAATTTTTCTCTAAATCTAAATCTTGCAAAAATATATTGCAATATCCTTCGTCACACCTACCTTAACAAAAAAAAAATTATCATATCCCGGAAAATTTCAAATTCCTATTTTCTCACGAGATAATTTCCGATCACTTAAAAAAAGGGCTTGAGCCAATTTGCTCACTTTATGGGCTTAGTCCATCCTGTCAATTTAAAGCTCAGAACCACTAATTCAAATCCACCCGTCACGGTCCAATAAATAAATATAAAACATGTAAATTAAAAATAAATGCACATACATCTACATGCTATGCAATTAATATTTTTTTTCAGGGATAAAATTGACCCTTAATTTTCTATACAATAAATAAATGATCGGATCACCAAAATTTAGGTATCAATAATAGCATAGGTATAACTTGAATTGAAGTTATGAGATGAGACTTGTGACATCTCATTATATACTCCAATGCTATTGAAAAGTCATTTGAAAACGGGTTCTTCACCGATTCATGATAATAATAAAAAATTATCATACTCGACGAGTTAGGTTATGAGCTTAATGTCAACGTGGTATCCCTGCCAAAAATGTGCCAATATAAGATTCAAAATAGGGGTGGAAAAAGCCATTGCATGAAGCAGCTCTCCACTTTAGTCATGATTGCGGTTCCATCTACTGTGCGCCAAAACATAAGTTACCTTGCAATACGAGATGAACACATGTGTGTTAGGTGAATGTAGTTGATCAAAAGCTGTGAACTAAGGTTTATCATTCATCTCTACTCAATCGGAGACATGCATGATTTTTGAGCTGTAACTAGGATGGGGGCGAGCTTAGAGAGGAGAGGGCTTCACTTAGACCGCTCATTGTGCAGTGCATGGTGTTAAAATACATCTCGAATTTGAGCCCATCGTCAGAAACTTAATCCGAGTAAAGAATGCTGAAAAATACTGAAATTATTTGGCGTTGAAGCGACTATTAATAATGGATAAGTTGGCTTTGAATGGGACGCAAGTTTGTTGAAGCACATTCTGTATAAGAATAGGAGTCTGTGTTCTCAAATTGAAAAGTCCAACATGGACTTTGTGTTGGACTTGGGCTCGGTCAGCGTGCAGAGAAAGAACAGAAAGGAAATTAAATTCTACCATAAGTTGGCCACGTTGACCAACCTATATATTCATGCCGGGAGTCTTCATGCGGCAGAGAGTCTTTTTTGACAAGGGTGTGCACATTCTTGAAGCGCCCTATATCGAGTGCTTGAAAGTGGACTTTTTGTTCTTATTCGTGAAATTACATCCAATAAGATTTAATGTTCAAGCCAATTAAATCTTGTTTTTTTCCTTTTTTTTTTTTCTTATTCCTTGGCTTTCGCTGGTCCTCAATAGTGTTCAAGCCAATTAAATCTTGTGAGTTTAAGGCTCCATTCATCTTGCGAAAAATGTGACATTTTTGAAAATTGTTTTCCAAGAAGTCATTTTCCTGGAAAATAACCATATATTCTAGTGTTCGACTGAAATTTGAAGATAAATAGAGATTTCCTTCATAGACTCATTTTCAATTTTTTTTGTTATTTTATCTTTTTCATTTGATTTTTAAATTTTTAAATTTTTAAAATTATTTTTAAATTTTTTTCTTGTATTTTCTTTATTTTTTTTCTTCTTCCTTGGCCTTGGCCGATCGTTGACCAACCAAAGCCAAGCAAGAAGAAAAAAAAAAAAAAATAGGAAAAATAATTAAAAACTCAATTTTTAAAAAATATAAAAAGAAAAGAAAAAGAAAAATAAAAGGAAAATGTGTTTGATGAGAGAAAGCGAGGTGAAAGAAGATACGGAAAAATGAAAAACATTTTTCCCCATTTTAAAAGACTTTTTTTTTCCATTAATGAAAAATATTTTCCTTAAACAATTTATTTTCCATGAAACGAACACTAGAAAATTTGGAAAACATTTTCCTAGAAATTATTTTCCATGAAACAAATAGAGCCTAAGATCTATTTAATTTCTGCGAGATTGAAAGTTTTTGTCACGAGGAATTTCAAGGCAAAACACTAAGTAAGATATTAGGTGTAATTGGGGCTTCAGAAATACTGAGAATGTTTGAGTGGATCGAGTATGATTAAAATCTCCATTGTATCGTTTCATCCATAGTAGAATTCATTATTGCTCGCTTCGTGGACGTAGATCACTACGACCGAACCACATAAATCTAGTGTTTGATCTACTTTTTTTATTTTGTCTATTTTATTGTTCGATTCCACAACACATGGCTCACATGCTGCCAATAGATATTATTGCGTCCATACTAGAGATTTGGCATTCGGATATGCTGCATGCATCTCGCCATTGATTCTTCTTTGAAGGTTTTGCATTCATGGTTCAGTTTGAGAGAGAGAGAGACGGTTTTTCCATAGGTATATTCTTACATGAGGATAATGTTACCTTGTCTATGGAAAAAGAAAACACATTGACTTTCCTTTATCTACCTAGCAGAATACTATGTTAGGATGATTCTCTTGTTTCATTAAAAGAAAAAAATTTGTGCTGGTAGAAATTTGAAACATCTCATCCGTGTTAAAAAACTATTGATTAGATAAGTTACCGATCACCCTTTTGTCTGGTAACTTATTTGTTATGAAATTATTATAATTTTTTTTACAATTTACAAGTTATCAAGTTTTCTCACTAACTTTTACTTATCATCCTTACTACTGGCCTAAATTTACTTAACTCCCATATGAATTTGTTAGTCTTTCTTTTGATTATTTACCAACTTTTCTCCAATTATAATAACCAAGTTCTTTTGGGTTACTTCTCATTTAAATTCTTACTAACTTTTATTTGGTTTGTTTTTTTCTAATTTATCAACTCTTGTAATCATTTCCCCACTTTTTGAAAGGTGAGGGAGCTCTTAGCACAAATTAGTAAATTTTAGCAGATTTTTCAATCTAAGTCTATTTTTCATATCCGACTTCCCAAAAATAATGTCGTTTAAAAGACCCATCTATGGTGAATTTTCATGAGGAATCAAGTCATACATCGATCATCCAAATTGTTTACCAAATGTGTTTCCATGTTCGTAATTATTTAGAATATTGAACAGAAGCTAATGAAGGAAACATTGGTCGATATTTTTTATGACATGAAAACTAATTAGAGATTAACCATTATGATTTTTTTGAGACACGAAATTTAATTAAGGATAAATGTAGCACCGATTTTCTGGTATTAGACCAGTGACTAACTCAAATAACAATTAAGAATCCAAACTTAATTGATAACTCACTTGGAGAAAAGTTTGATAAATCACTTGATTAAAGTTAGTAATTTCATATAAGAATTAAAAAAAATTAAGATGTTGTGCGATGAGCTCGAGTTTGGAAATGAAGGGTTTAAGCTCCTTTTACTATGAAAGTTAAACTAGGGGTGAATGGCAACTATATTTTGGCTAAGTTCAAGAGAGAGATGGATGTGGATCGATGTCGTCACGTCACCGGCAAAATTGTTTTTGGTCATACTCGTCTTTTTTTTTTTTTTTTGAAAAAAATCTTTTCGATTTTCTCTTTTGAAGAGTTGCTCCATGGAAGGGGAAAAGTTGACCGTATGGAGTCTTCCCTCAGTCGGCAAGCACGCAAATCCTTTTCTCCTTTTTTTTTTTCCATCTTTTTCCTAATTGGACGGTTCATATTGATTTTGCCCGTGATTGCATATTGGAAATAGTCAAAAGTTTTAAAGGTGTTGGTGATAATGAAACCAATGAACTCTCCTTTGGATGGTAATTGGCAAACCTCTTTTTTTTTTGTATTATTATAGAAATCTTATCTAATTACTCACGGCGTCTGAAAGAACCATACCATGATTAGACAGCACCTTTGGACATTATCCCCTCTTTAATTGTTTTTCCTTTTTCTGTCATTTTCCTTTTGAATTTGTTTACCTTTGAATTTCTAGAGCTTTTTCCATCAAGATTTCTTATTCATCGGTTTTTCCTATGGGACAATGCTTTTGATTACTTTTTCTTCTATCACCTAACCATTTGTCTCACGGCATAAAATTTCAAGTGTGAAGAATTTAAACCTAAAAAGAACTACGTGATCTAGACGTCCAATTTTCCGTGGTCACGACTTCAATTGCAACCTTTGGACATTATCCCCTCTTTAACATGTTTCGATGCCCTTCCTCTCGTATTTTGACTCGGTTTTTCGAAAAAGGAAAAAAAAAAAAAACATAATTGGGTTAGGTCCACTCAAGCCCATATGGTGCGGATTCTTCACCAGCTTTTCTGGACCTTGGTCCAAAGTGTTCTTTTTCAAGTCTTCATATTCTTTCCTAGTGTTATTTTGGGATCAACAACTACTCTTGAAATGTAATGGCAATTCATCGCCCCACCTCCCCTCCTCCCCCCTCCAAAAAAAAAAAAAAAAAAAACCAATGACCATTCCATATGGCATATAAAATAGTGTTAAGGCCTTGAGATAATTGAGTAGGCGTTTAGCATACGATGCTAACAATGGTTAGTGAAGTTAGGGACTCGGTGCATATGATCTGTTGAATCACTTGTGACTTACTAATGATTTTATGCTTGTCATTCTTTTTATTCCATGTGATTTGTGTTGGTAGTTTGTTTGTAAAATAAACTAAGAGGTGTCTTGTCCCACGTCGAAAAAATGTGAGTGTGCACGTAGAAGAGATTTAACACTGATCAATGATCATTATTTTTTATTTATTGAAAATTAGGATTTGTTTTTATAAAAAATTAACCATCAGTCCTGTTGAAACTTTGCGACTGTTCACGAAGAAGTACAGTTATTTTTTTGTTTATTATTTATTTAATTTCGAATTTTTATTGTTTCCTCCAACGGTTACTCAAACGTCATATCTGTTCAAGCATAATTTCTTAATCCTTAGAAGGTTGTGTTTGCTTGGATATAACTTATTGTTCTTGCTATAAATTACTGAACGTGTATGTTCGATCATAATCTTCTTCTTTCATTTTTCGTTTTCTTCCGAAAGAATATACAGCCATTATTTCTAATTGTTTCATTTGAGAGACTCTAGAGAAATATTAGAATTGATAACTAGTATTTTTCATTTGAGAAATACTATAAATACTAGAATATAAATTTTCCAGAGACCATTAACAACATTGTGAGGCAAACAAATCCTTAAAGAAAGTGATATCACACTTCAAAGTCTGACTAGATTGTTCTATCCAACTCAATGATCCGACTTCATTGTTCTACCCAATTCAAAGCTATATTTTTCTTTACACTTTGGAAACCACATAAGGGTTGTTCAATCGCTTCATGCTTGCAACATATTGATATGAGAACTTGCTCAGTTTTCCTAAGATTTCCTCCTACTTTAGATGTGAATTGAGATGGTCATGTGTGAACTACCACGCTCCTAGAAGTTTTTGATTTGTGGAATTCTATGTAGCGGTTGATAGTCAAGGCAGAAGAGGTCATAAATAAATCTAAGGAATAAGTATATTGGAAGTTCTAAAATTTGTCACAAAATTATAATGGAGTCCTAAAATTTATCAAATTGGTCAAGTATAAATCCTTCCAATGATTACAATTCTTGAAAGTTTAAAGAGATAAGTTTTAGAACTTAATTACACTTTTTAAATGTTTTCGGACTCAATTTGGAGTTTCGTGATAAATTTTGAAGATTTCTGATACATTTATCCCTAAATTCAAGCCAAAAAACAAGAGGGTGCTTGATCGTTCGTTCATTCGGGTAGGCGGGCCAGATAAAGACTAGCTTGGACACCTCGTGGCCGCAACCATGGGACTAGAAAAGTCAAATGTACATGTATGAAAAATGCAGGGGGAATCTCATCTGAAACACGTGAGGCCAAATTTGATCATCTAAAGTCAAATTAAAGGTCTTTGCATAATTATGAACATGGATTGGCCCCGACTTGATACATGAGAGAACCTTCCAATGATGGACCTTATCTACCAAACCTAATCACGACCGTGCAAATATAAGATTCATGATACTTAGGGATAAACGATTTCAGATTTTGTACAGATTTTATATGGAACTTATTCGTTGAAATAGATTTCTTATTCTTTGGAACCTGGAACCTACATTGCATACTCTAGAACCTATACCGTCTCAGATTTCAGGATGAATTCCAGATTCTGCCTATATTATTAATTAAACAACTGTAGTGAACCTTCACTTTTAATTACCACAATGTATAGTTACAATTTACCGATTATAACTTATATTTGGATACATGAAGAATATGAAATATTAACAAAGTAAAAGTCGCAGTCATAAAATGAAAACTTAGACTAGTGATTTTAGATTATACAACAATCATCGAACACCTTGGAATACCGCATAATCACATGAAGGTATAAACCAAGAAAAATTTAAAAACTTATTCTAGGTTCTAAGTTTCCTATTCATCCAAATAGGTTCCCACTAATTTAGTTTTTGTTTTTTTGGTGATAATAATTTGTTACGAGTCACAAATTTTTAAAGAAATACACTTCAAAGCAATTTATAATAATTTACTTTACCAAAAAAACAATTTATAATAATTTATTATTTGATTTTTTGTAATCATTATTATTTTCAGAATAGATTAAAAATTATCATCTAATTATTTTAAAAAAAAAAAAACTACCGACATGGACGTCAACATCCGTCGCCCTCGTCGCTTCGGTCGTTGCAGATCTCTCTCCTTCGTCTAGACCACCCTCATTCCAAAATATTCTCGGACTCGAAAGGTCTCAGAACCCCATCATTCTCGCCGCGTCAAACACTGCATTCTACCAACGACCAAAAAAAAAAAAAAACACTGCATTCCACCCACTCACAGAGAGAGAGAGAGAGAGAGAGAGAGAGAGAGAGACATGTTATCGCCGTGGCATTTTTCAAAAACCCTGCTGTAGCATGAAGAAAGCAAGGGGTGATGTGAAAAACGAGACCCCAAAAGTCAAGCATCAGTCTGTCGCTCCGATTCCGCGTGGTGTGGCTGGGTTGAAGCTTTTTATGAGATCATCAGGTTGAAGCGGAGCTCCCATCGCGCTCTTGCTCAAATCTTTCCCTTTTCTTCTTCTTCTTTTCTCTTTGGAGAGAACTGAGAGAAGGAAAATTTGGTAACCGAGCATATCTCAAGCAAAGCCCATGAAGTCGAACGAAGCGAGCCCATCAATCGCCCTTCCTCTGCTCGCGCTCTCCTCGTTCTTCTTCTCTCTCGCCGTCTCTGATCCTCGAATCACCGAAGCGGGCCTCATCTGCGAGAACTCCACTCGGATTGTCACTGGAAATCTCGTCTCCATCGGCATCGCCATCATGAGCAAGGTCTCCGACAGCATCGCTGCCCAGGGCTGGGGCAAGTACTCCCTCGCCTCGCCGCTGCCAGCACTGTACGGCCTCGCCCAGTGCCATGGGGACTTGACTGAGACCGAGTGCCGCCTCTGCTTTATGGAGAGCTGGCCCCGGATCGCCCGCTGCCTCCCCAACTTTGGTCGGCTCTACCTTGACGGCTGCTTCCTCCGTTACGGCAGTTACGACTTCTACAACGAGACCGTCGATCCAACGCACTACATGCTCAAGTGTAGCTCCAATTCGACAGTCCTGGCGGAGATCGTGGCCGAGCTCTCCGATAGGGTGGACCGGGTCCTGAAGAATGTCTCGGCCAGTGCAGTGCTGAACAAGGGCTTCGCGGTGGCTGGGGAGGACGGAGTTGGAGGAGTCGCCGGGGTATATGCTTTGGCACAGTGTTGGAGCACGCTTGATGCCGGCGGTTGCAGAGTCTGTTTGGAGAATGCAACTTCGATGGCGAGAAGCTGTGCACCTGGAGAAGAAGCGCAGGCCATGAACGCGGGATGCTTCCTCCGTTACTCGACCACAAAGTTCTACAACGTCCCCAGTAGCAAGTTCTATATCGTCCCCGGTAGCGGAGGTAACAATTAGTCTCCTGATCTCTGGTTTTTTTTTTTTTTTTTTTTTTTTTGAACGAATCTCCTGATCTCTGGTTTACCGACTTAAAAGATGGCTTCCTCGCCATTAAAGAAAAACCGACGCTCTTCTATGTCTGCCGTCAGATTTCGATTTTTCCAATTGTGGTTTCCTCATGTTGGTCGATTAAGGCACTTCTTTTGATGATATTTTAAATTTTTTTTTTTCTCTTTTCATTTTTTAAATATTGAATTATTTTATTATTTTTATTTTACTTTCTTTTTCTCTTTCAACCAATCGCTGCCATGGTGACAATCGGTGACTGATCTCATGCAAGATCGAGCTCGAGTCTAGCTAGATCGGCTAGGCTCAAGCCAGGTCAGAGGTCAACAAGACCTCGGCATTTGCTAGAACAATGAGCTCATCCCTTGCCTGTGGTCAATCGCTGGCCGTCGCTGAGGTCGGTGATCAGCCGAGGTAGAAGCAAAAATTGAAAAAAAAAAGGAAAAAGGAAAGAAAATTCAATTTTTTAAAGTAATTTAAAATTTGATTTTTTTAGAAAGAAAAATAATTGAAATTATTTAAAAAAAATCTTATAAGAACGAAGTTTCATTAATTTAGGACCTAAGCCTAAGCGCTGGGGACTAAAGCTTGAGCGTCAAGGCCCAAGCCTGTCCTTTATGGATGCTGGCTCAAGTGCTGAGGCATAGGGGACAAGCACTAGGGTTTTGAGCTCGGCCTCGACCGACCTAGGTATAGGCACCGAGAGCTCGGCCTCAATTGACCTAGGTCTGGTCTCAATGGACTCGTGCCCAAGAGACTTGGCCCTAGCCTCAATGGATCCAAGGCCAACCTTGATGGATCTAGCCTAAGCATTAGAGACTCAGGAACTAGCGTTGGGATTCTCGTGTTCAAACGTAGAGTTTCAGATCCAAGCGCCAATACCTAATAATATTTTGGAAAATGTTTTCCAACTTTTTCGAAGATGAAATCATTTTCTTGATTATAAGCATAGATTTACGTTGACCAGAAAAATATTTTCCATCGACTCATTTTCCTAAGCGAATCGAAAGCCAGAAAATGAGGACAATGTTTTTTAGAAAAATATTATCCACGAAATGAATATAACCTAAGAGTGCATTTGTTTGACGAAAATTGTTTTCTCAAAATTAATTTCTGAACTTTCATCCGTTTAGTTCGCCAAAAATGATTGATCAATCGAAAACACTTTTCGATCAAGGAAAATACACACACATAAAATTAGAAAAGTGAATTCCTAAATCTAAGATGGTGAATACACTTTCAAAAATTGCTCACGTGGAATTTTTAACTATTTTATTTAAAAATCGATTTTTTAAATTTTCTTTTCTTTTTCTTATCTTTTTTCTTTTCCTTCTTCCTCCTCCGCCAATCGTCAGTGCAAGCCCACCTCGGGCAAGCTCAAGCCTCACCAGCCTCGTTGCAACAAACCCTAGGATCTAGCAAGCAAGGAGCCCGGTCAGGTTGGCCCTTGCTAAGCCTTGACGATGATGCTAGTGGCCTATCAAGGCTGGACTACTAGTAGAGGAGGAAGAAGGAAAGAGAAAGAAAATCAAATAAAAATTATTTAAAAAATGACTTTTTTTTGCATGAGATTGAAATCATTTTCCAAATGAGATTTAAACACTAGAAAACATTTTTAGTCATATATCACCAAATAAAGGAAAATTAATCATTTTCCAGCAAACATTTTCCTTTTTCTTGAAATTTTCCCCCAAACGAACGCACCCTAAGTTTAATTTGATTGATCCTATGATTCGATGCTTGCCAGATTTTTGGAATTATTAATGAACTCGCTCATCTCAACCTGATGTTGTCTTTATTTTTTCGCAGGTTCATCTAGGGTCCGCATCACCATAGCAATAACCTCATCGGCTACTGCAGCGACTTCACTTGTTCTCATTGGTGCATATATTGGATACAAAAAGTACTCCAAGAAGAAACAAAGTAAGCAATTCGGTTCAAATGCTTAAAATGATCTCTTGGTAATTCTTGATCACAAGCTTGATGACACGAATTTCGCATTCATCCTTATTCAGTGCAAAATAACCTCATGCAATTACGAGCGAGCAAGAGCAAGTTTAGCTTATATTTCAAGTACAAGACACTGGAGAAGGCCACCAACTTCTTTGATGACTCGAGGAAGCTGGGTCAAGGGGGCGGCGGTTCCGTGTACAAGGGGATTTTACCCGACGGGAAGGTCGTCGCGGTTAAGCGGTTGGTGTTCAACACATGCCAATGGGCGGATGACTTCTTCAATGAGGTGAACCTAATTAGTGGGATCCGACACAAGAACCTCATGAGGATTTTGGGATGCAGCATCGAAGGCCCAGAGAGCCTCCTCGTCTACGAATATCTTCCTAAAAGAAGTCTTGATCTAGTTCTTTTTGGTAAGTAGCTGGTTGTTGCATAACTGCATAACACACTTACACAGTCATCGTTTGATGCCAAGAAGAGATCCACCCTTCACGACGAGCATTGGTTCAGTTTGCATTCTTAGTAACTGGCTTCTTGTATTGCAAGCAATGCTTCCATCTTATGATTTTCAAGTAGAAGGTTTCAAAAATCTGCTCCATTAGTGTCTTGCCTTCTTCGGTTATGTCTGTCCCGCTCCGCTCTGCTTGTCTTTCTAAATAAGCGAATAGAATCTGTTGTTGCAGTCAATGATGCAACCCCCATCCTAACTTGGGAGGAGAGGCTGCACATCATCATAGGAACAGCTGAGGGCCTCGCATATCTTCATGGAGGTTGTGGAGTGAAAATCATCCATCGGGACATAAAAACCAGCAACATCCTCCTCGACGAAAATCTCACCGCGAAAATCTCAGATTTCGGGCTTGCCCGATGCATTGCTCTAGATAAGTCTCATCTTAGCACAGGAATCGCTGGCACACTGTAAGAATGCCTTTTCATTACCAGCCTGCTCGAAACCATAGTCGGCACTTTCTATTTCCTTAATCTGACAAGTTGGGCCCCTCAAAGGGGTTTTGCGTATCATTTTTCCCTTGCACTTCGCATCTTCTTTGGGCTAAGTATGGTTTATATCTAAAAGACGATTGACTATGCAGCGGTTACATGGCGCCTGAATATATTATGAGGGGACTACTAACGGAGAAAGCCGATGTTTATGCTTTTGGGGTGATGGTTCTTGAAATCTTGAGTGGTAGGAAGAATAGTGTATACACACGGGGGTCGAGCTCGGTATTACAGTCGGTAAGGTTGCTTGTCCCTACGATCATGAGAACTTAGACTGACATTTACTTTCCTGGCCACACTCCACTAGGATTATCTAATTTTTCTTTTGATTTTCCCAACAAACTCTATCGTTGGTTTCGACGTTAGTGCTAGTAGATTTATCTTCAATATAAGGGAGTCATGGAAATTCATGATTGCTTTGCAGGTATGGCAGCATTACAAGTCAAATAATTTAGCCGCGTGCATTGATCCGGCCTTACAAGGTAAATTCCCCATCCTGGAGGCTTCGAATGTGCTCCAAATCAGCCTTCTGTGCACTCAAGCCTGCATGGAATTGCGACCGCCCATGTCTGGAGTCGTCGAGATGCTCCACGACAAAAACCGTGTAGTCCCCCAACCGAGCCAACCCCCGTTCGTCAACGCTAGCGTGCTGTTCGACAAATCCAGCAGCAGAAGCTCTACATGAACACATGGCTGTTAAACAGCTCACGGCATCCGAGGTCTCTTCCAGCTTGACAGGAAGCCCTCTTCCAGCTTTGCTGCGTTGACCCTTTAGGATTGGGACCTTTCTTCTTCTTCTTCCAATGAATACGAACACTTTTTTTTTTGTCGGTCCTACTCTATTCCTACTCTAACTCTCACTCTCAGACTTTTGCCCTGCCTCCTTGCAGGGCGTGGGAGTCGAAACCCACTCCTGAAACTAAATCGTCCCCACCCCAACTCTCTGAGAAGGTGGGGATTCGAACTCCCCTCCTCCCCCTTCTATGTTGAAAGGGTGACCACTGGGGCAAACCGTAGTGGTTAAATACTGCAAACGACTAGGAGTGCAGATTTTAGTGACATCAGGGCATGAGTCGAATTATCCTTACTTGGTTAGCTGCATGTTCAGATGACGATGAGTCTAATCTTAAATCGATAAATCACGAATATCCCACGAATATATGAATATAAGTGAGATGCGATTGCTCTGTTCTTTCGTAGTTTTACGTCTTGATTGGAGGAGAATCATACCATGTTGGGATGTTTCAATTCCAGAGTCAGTCATAGGTTATGAAATAAAAGGAAAGAAAAAGAATACGAACACTTTGCAAACGACTAGGAGTGCAGATTTTAGTGACATCAGGGCATGAGTTGAATTATTCTTACTTGGTTAGCAGCATGTTCAGATGACGATGAGTCCAATCTTAAATCGATAGATCATGAATATCCCATGAATATATGAGCAATTGCTCTATTCTTTCGTAGTTTTACGTCTTGATTGGAGGAGAATCATACCATGTTGGGATGTTTCGATTCCAGAGTCAGCCATAGGTTATGTAATAAAAGGAAAGAAAATTCTGTTTTTTTTTTGTTAGTTTTATGTCATTTTTTCTTCTCTTTTTTGGTTGAAATAATTTTACGTTGCTTCAAAATCCGCGACTGTCTCGCTTACCCTTTGCTGCCCATTGCTTCGGCGCATTGTTGCACGTCCTCTTCTGCATTGATTTCACGGAAAAAGAAAAAAGATGATGACAAGAAGGAGAAATTCTGCATTCCCAAAGGTGATGATTGAGAGGGTCACAGACTCTGAAGAAAGCTCCTCCTCCGACAATGAAGGTGAAGATATCCCTGAACTAGAAACCTCGAAAGAAGAAGAAGAACTTGCAGAGAGAAGAGACTTTGATGGACGCTAAGAAGAAAAGCAAAGCACCCATCACCATTAGTCTTCAACAAATGCAAAAACATCAAATACTTTGGGCACGTACGCCGTCAATTCATAATCGTATATCGCAAATGCAATCTGAGCCTAAAATCCAACTTTTTTAGAGTTGAATCCCTTCATGAACAACATCACTCCCAGTATAGACTTTGACAAGAGTCCATGATATGACTTCAAAAGTCTATTATTCTTTAGAATAAGAATAAGAATAAGAACAAGAAAGTTTTATCAATTTCGAAACCTGGTAGGAGTTTTCTCAATACTCGAGTCTTATCTTGAGTCGTGTTTGCAATGATCAGTCGTTGACTTTAGTATCGGTGTCGTTCACGATGCAATTCAGTCCCGAGTCCAACGGGCGAAATTGTATCCGCTGATTGCTTTGAATTGTAGAATTGATGTGCAAATTTGATGCATGGGGGAGAGTATATATTAACTAAATTGGAAAGAATTGATTTTTGGGGGGCTGGGGGGACTAGCACTTTTTCAGTGGGTTTTTGAATTTTTGACCCAAAAAGAAAAGGGTTTTGAATTAGATGCTTGTGGCTGTGGATATTGCTATCATCTTGTGGTGCTGGTTGCTGAATTGATAATGCAAGTCATTAACCTTAAACTATCATGTGTAAGGAGAGAAGTGCTAGAAGTGCTAACAAGACTAGCACTTACAATGGGTTTTGAATTTTGAGGAAGAAAATGATTTTGAATTAGATTTTTGTGGCAGTGGATTTTGCTATGATTTCATGCCGGTTACTAAATTGATAATGCAAGTCACTAACGCTAATCTACCACGTGTAATGAGGAAATTCCTAGCGGATTGAAGAGATTACTGTCGCTGGTGTAGTATAGTTCTGTTAAAACTTGATTGTTGCAAACCCAAGGTGGCAGCGGCTCAAAATGAGAGTTTTGGAGATTGCTTAAATTGCTTTGACATTTAATTGCTCCAACCAAATCAATGATCTTTCTTCTGCCAATTTTGGTAGGCTTCAAGATCACAACGACATTGAGGCGAGCCACCTCCTTCAAGATCACAACGATCTAGGGTTTCCATCACCTCTTGCTCATCAAGGAGATATTGAATCTTTCAAAGCAAAATGTTATAGTTCTCGCCATCCAGTTTCTCATCCTTGTTCAAATCATCAAAAAAATTTCTAGTAGCCATTTTCAACTACATTCAAGAAATGCGCATGAGATATTAATAATTAGCACATATCACTCTTTTGCAGCATTAATCTAAATTACATAATAAAAATTTTATGCAAGTCACAAGATCAAAAATTTACCATGCTCTTGATCATCTCCCATGCCCAAGTACTCAATCGTTATATGTAATTTAATATGCGTAGAAATAAATTGTAGGGGAAACTAATAAGTCTCAACTTGACTAAAAACACACTCCCACTTAACTATTGCGTAGACTTTCTCGATTGATGTTAAGCATTAAATCAATAACATATATAAACAAAAGTACCATATGCTACTTACCAAACTCAAAATTAGTGATTCTAACATTCACAATGAATAGAGTCCATTACTCGCTGTGATACCAACATTGAAGAATGGGCAGCGGAAACATAGCACAATTATTTACTACATATCTCTTGCAGCCTCAACATCAATTCCTCTAGAATGACGGGACTATTTTACATTGTTAGTCAAATCCACAATCTTCATGTAATATTTCTTCGAACCCGTAAACAACTCATTGGCAAACTCATACTACTCGAGTAAGAGTTGGGTTTGTTGCAAAAAACTCCTATTAGTTTTGAAGCGACAAAACTTCTCTGGTTCTATTCTCATTTTCATTTTGAGGTATACCAGATTTCTGGTGAACTCTCTCAAAGTCTATTCTACATCGAAGTCCGCCCCACTCGACGAAGATCCGGACAAACGCAAGTGAAGAACGAAGATATAATCAGACTCAATATTATTTTCTTCCTTTAAGGCTTCGGTATGAACATGATTTTTATGGCTTTCTAGATGGAAATCTTACTTATCTTCTTTGGATATTATTATCGAAATCAATCAAGAAAGGTAACATCATTTTGGAAGGCAAGTTTATTTGGAAAGAATCCACTTATGGAAACCAAGATCTTAATTGTATGGGCGACCGGGATCATCGGGCTTTCATCTTAATCTTCAAACGGCTCAAGATCTCCTTGATTGATTCTGTCCAACGGGATGATTGGAAAAATTCCTCCGGAAAGTGCAAATGGTCGAAAAGGCATAGAGGAGTATTTAAGGAGGTTTTTCAAGTCATTCGAAGGTGTGCATGAAAGAAGAATTACAAAATCTGAAGCTTCCAATTTACTTATTCTTCCTCCTACAAGTGCTCAAATTTATATTCGAAGAAGAGAGAAAATCTAGAGAGTGACTTTGTGAGCAATAGAATCTCTCCACTGAGAACTTGAGATCATAAGGCCGTAACACTCTTTTCCGATTCTTAGTGAACACCAGCCAGAAGGCTGTCAGCGTGGAGAGTGGACATCGGCTTAATCTAAGCCGAACTACTATAAATCTAGTGTTCATTTTCTCTTCCCTGAACTCCTTTATTTTATCTTTTGTGATATCTTTCTGTCTTTTGAAATAGTTGTTAAAGTCTGAATTCTTTTTCAAAGTCTATTGTTCAACAAAGACTCAGCTTAAAAGTAAAAGTATTTTTACTGCAAAATCTGTTTTCACACTTATTCACCCCCTCTCTAGGTGTTTATCTAACTCTTTCAGGGTTCCTCTAGAATGACGGGACTATTTTTCAGTGTTTTATATGTCCTATGTTATTTGCTTGAGAGAAGCCCTACCTCTTCATAGAAGGTGAAAGAAGACCCTTAGTCTTCCTCTATAATTCTCCATTACTCTACTATTTTATCATATGATGGTGGAAGAATTATTACTTGTAACTCCCACATAATTAGAGGAGTTATTCTTTTGTAACCTTCACAAAGCAGCAACGGGCGTCTTTAATGGTTATTTACTAACACCTTGTCGGAATTCCAGCAAGGTGTAAAATGTGGCACTTGTAGTTCTTACCATCCAAAGAGAGAGACTTGTGTCACGGGCCGATCGATTGGGATCGTGACCGCGCGGCGACTCAGGCTATTTTGGATCACCTAAGCCAAGTCTTGCTCGATCAACTTGCACACTCGCTCGAGCACCCGGATCGTAGAGAGAGAAAGCTTCTAGAGAGAGGAGCTCTGGAAAGAAAGAAGCTTTTATAAAGTGAAAGGATTGGATGGATACAAATGAGGGGGATGGCACCCCTTCTTATACTCGAGGCTCTCTGATTATATCCGTTGATCTAGATCTGATCCGGCGGACGAGATCGCACCGCCTCAACTACCAACACTAATGGCGGCTACTAACCACCGACATAAATAGAGAGCTATCAACTACTGTCATAAATAGAGAGTGATCTAGAATCTAGGCGAAATGACGGTGTCGCCCGCCCTTGGAAACTTCGGGGAGAAGACTTGGTGGGAATCTGAGTGAAAGCAGGAGGTCCACGGGTTAGTCGCGATCGTCCTCCAGGAACCTCTGGGATTGGCTCACTTTCGGTCCATGACATTCTCCCCCACTCAATCGAGCGACGCCCTCATCGCTCATAGCTTGACGGGCAGCCTTTTTGGTACGTGCACGGGCTTTCTTGTTTCTGCTTCGTTTGGTGCGGACGCTCACAAACGAAGGACCACATCATTCTATGATCAGCTCGGACTTGGCATGCGGCTCCATCTTCGGCTTAGGAGGAGCACGCGGTGAGTACTTGACCTTAGGGAAGAGCACTTGAATTGGCATGGTATGTGTTGGAGTAGGATCCAACTCTACCTTCGGCTTCACCTTGGCCAGCGTGTTCAAGCACTTCACAGACTTCAAGCTCTTGTCGAGGCATCGGATCGTGGCGATGGTCTTGGTGTTGACCACCCCTTTCATCATGGGGATCATCGTCGGGCATTTTGGGTCGAGGATCATGATACACTTGGTCCTCATGTCGATCATGGATCTCACACTATTGAAGAATTCAATACCCAAAAGGAGATCATAATCGTCGAGAGGAACTACCTCGAATGACATTTTGCCCTTCCATCCACCAATTTGGACGTCCACGTCAGGAGTTGTTCCTACGCCATCGAGGCCATCCGAGTTGATGGGCTTGAAGGACTGTCTGGTTGGTTCCACGCGAAGTCCCAAGGCCTTCGCCACTTCAGTCGATATAAACATGTTCAACGCACCCGTGTCGACCAAGGCGTATAGCGTTCGGCCTCACACTTTAACCTCCACGAAGAACAACTCTGAGTTCGACGCGGCTTCTTTTTCTTTGGACGGTGATCGAGCTTGGACGGAGTTGATCATCTTCACGCCTCCAAGTCGGATTTGTCGCTTTTCTTCTTTAGGCTCCTCCTCCTCTTCTTCGATGGCAAGGAGGGCATTGATTCGACCCTTCTTTGGGCACTTTTAGGTCCAATGTGGACCTTTGCAGATAAAACAAGGAGAAGGCGGGGGTTGATCGAACTTACTCGTTGGGCAGTCCGTTGGCCGACCCCGTTGGAAGGCCCTTCTCCCCACGTCTTGACGCGGCCGCTTTGATCATGTGCGCCACGGGGAGTGTTCCTTCCTTCGTCCTCGAATAGATCCGACCTCCAATCTCTTGGCCTATTCCTTGGTTCGCCTTTGGTGAGGTTGACGAGCGACTCGGCCACGCTCAGTGCTCTCGCGAGACTCGTCACATCCCGACGCTTTAGCTCGAGTAGTGCCCACGGCTTCAATCCATCCATGAACGCTCCGAGAGCCTCCTCTTCGCTTAGGTTGCGAATTTGGAGTTTGAGCTCCGTGAACTCCTTCACGTACTCTCGAATCGCACCTCTTTGCTCGAGGCAATGGAGCTTGCTACGGGCTTCTTGTTGAGCAAACTCGGGCAAGAAATAGTCTCGGAACTCCCTTACGAAGTCATCCCACGTCTCCACGGGATTGGCCCCGCGCCTAGTTTCGTCACACCTATTACGCCACCAAAGCATTGCTGTATCAGAAAGGAACATCGAAGTGGTTCGTACCTTGATCGACTCGTCTTGGATGTTGACGGCGCCAAAGTATTGCTCCATGCTCCAAATGAAGTTGTCCACCTCCTTGGCGGATCGGTCGCCTTTGAACTCTTTTGGCTTCAGCACCTCAAGTTTGGGCACGCTTGAGTAGGCACTGCACCGTTGGTGATGCTAAGCTTGCATAGGGCGAGCTCGGTCTTGAGCTCTTGGATCTCCGCCTTCATGGCTTCAACCTCGTCCCTACAAGGACTCACTTCCTCAATCACTTGGACGCGCTCCTTCAATCCATCGATCGATGCTTCAAGGGCTTCGTCCTTGTTGTGCAGCGGGGCTGTAGCTTCGTTGAGGCCGGTCGTGAAGTCTTCACGGAGCGAGGTCTCAACCTCCATGATCCGGTCTCTCACATCATCAAGACCTTCCATGAGTTCAAGCACGGCACTCCGGACCTTCCCGATCTTCTCATCGAACGCAGCTACGGCATCCATGGAGGCATCTCTTTTCTTTTGTCGACCGCGGGTCTCCTTGACTTGCACGGTCTCTCCATCCATAGTAGCTTCTTGGCTCGACATTGTCTCGAACAGTTGGTGCTCCTCGATCTCTGGAAACGGATCTCTCCTTTGCTCTGGTACCACTTGTCATGAGCCGATTGATTGGGATCGTGATCGCACGGCGACTCAGGCTATTTTGGATCACCTAAGCCAAGCCTTGCTCGATCAACTCGCACACTCGCTCGCGCACCCAGATCGTAGAGAGAGAAAGCTTCTAGAGAGAAGAGCTCTGGAAAGAAAGGAGCTTTTATAAACTGAAAGGATTGGATGGATACAAATCAGGGGGAGGGCACCTCTTCTTATACTCGAGGCCCTCTGATTACATCCGTTGATCTAGATCTGATCCGGCAGACGAGATCGCACCACCTCAACTACCGACACTAATGGCGGCTACTAACCACCGACATAAATAGAGAGCTATCAACTACTGTCATAAATAGAGAGTCATCTAGAATCTAGGCGAAATGACGATGTCGCCCACCCTTGGAAACTTCGCGGAGAAGACTTGGTGGGAATCTGAGTGAAAGCAGGAGGGCCACAGGTTAGTCGCGATCGTCCTCCAGGAACCTCTGGGATCGGCTCACTTTCGGTTCGTGACACTTGTGTGATGGAAGTGGATGAACTAAGGTGTGACATCCATTGTGCACGTAAGTGAAATAATTGCTTTTGACCGCTCGCACGAATTTAAAGCGTGTGCTTTAAAATACCCTACTGGAAGAGTTGCTCCCATATCAGTTGACACTATTTCCTAATGAGAGCCCATCGTCAATAGTCGAGTATGGCGAGCTGGTCGTCACGTTACATAATACCACGTTAAGTAATACCGGTTGCGGCTAAAAATCCTTAATGCATGTGGAATGACTAAGATATTCTAAGATTTTAGACACTAGGAAACGTTTCAACAGTGTCCAGTAATAAAGTCTCATAGGACGCTGAACTAGACCTCCTTAAAGATCTGCAGTTCTATAATGTGGAAGTTTTATTGCCGAGATTGAGATTATTTCTTCTTATTTTGCATTTGATAACTTTTTAAGTTCTTTCCACAGAAAAGAAAAAAGTGGCCAGTTCTTTTGATCAATCCTAAGAAGGACCAAACACTTTAGCTCCCACCTCCGATCCGTTGGGATCGAGAGCCGCCTTTTCGACTCAATCAGAAACAAATCACCTCTAGAAAAAAGACAGGTTCGACACCCCTAGTAGGCCTGACCAAATGGGCGGGCTAGGCCAGATTCGGATCTAATATCGCCACACCTCAAAAGATGACAACTAAATCTCGGGCTGAGTCGAGTTGGGTCCCCAGGAGGGGCCCAAGGGGGGCCTTTTGATGCGGAACCCCCGTCCGACTCATGATATTTGCGTTTCAAGCCAACTGGCCATCCCACATCGCGAGAGGAGAATGGAAAAAAGCGCGCGGAATAAAGAAGAACAGGAGAAAGAGACAAGAGAAGGATGAGGCCGTTGAACGAGCTTGTCTCCATGCCACGACAAAAGAGCAGATCCTGGGCCATCAGACAAAACATGACCCTCGTCTAACGCTCAGTTGGGACAGAAGGTGCTCCGAATGTTTATGCTCTCTCGCTCGCTCGCTCTGTGTTGAACCTTCTTTTTCTCTCAGTCCTCTCGCTCATAAATCAAGAGACGCCCAAGAAGAGGAGATGAGGGATTCTTCATATTCTCCGCGAGACTAGGGCTTCCTTTCATCATGAAATCAACACGTGGAAATACCTCGGGAATCGATCGGTCAACTTCAGTCAACTCTGGTCAACTCTAGTCAACTATCAATGGTCAATTGATGATGTGGTAGTGATGTGGCGATGACATGGCATTGCAGCCGCCGAAGCAGCTATTGGGTTCGTTATTGTTTCGTCAGTTTATTGTAACAGAAAATCAACTCTTATCAATCAATCGAATTTGATGAATAAATGAATAAATAAGATATATTAATTAATTATATATTATTAATTATAGAAATTAGAAGATTCTAGTCAGATGACGTGGCAATGACGTGGCGTTGGCATGGCGGATGAGGCGGCAGGTGACATCAGAATGACGCAATGATCATGTTAGCAATACACCGCCGACTTAAGTCACGTGAGACGCACGTGGGCGTGCAGAGGCTTGGAGTGGCACGTGTGGGTGTGTGCGGCATCAGTTGGCGATGCGATTTGGCTGGTTGGATTCTTTGAGTGACGTAGAATCCGTTTGTGGTGTTGTGTTGAAATATAACCAGCTGAATAAGTCCGAAATAGACTTGCAATATATGGCTGTGATGGTTCCAAGTCGATAGCATGTGGCGGCTGGGTTGGTGACAAAACAAGTAGCAGAAGTTGTGGAGAAACGAGAGCGACGCGACACCTTCGTGGAGCAAACGTGACCTATTCAGCTGGCATTGCAAAAAATAAAAATCTTCAAGAAAGAGACTTTGATACCAAGTTAAGAATAGAGGAATAAAGAACTCCTGTATATTTTGATGATTTGTAATGAGGAATACAAGAGCCTATTTATAAGTTTTACAAGGAGACTATTTACAGTAATAACTATTATATAATCAATTATAATCAATCATAAAGATATCCAGAATATTAAATATATTAAAACATTATAGATACCGGGATATGGGAAGGATATTCAGAATATTAAAGATCTCTAGAATATCCAGAATATCGTGAAGACAATCTCGATATTACAGCTCTGCCGATTGACAGAAGCAATCTCAAAATCGCGAGAGCGTTGCTGAAGAGGCTGGACTCCAACACCCTCATGGTGGCTGACAAGTCCCAGCGTCACCAGCTTCACCGCCCGAACATTTGCGAGTATCAGGTTCCTCCCTTTCTCTCCCTCGCGTGATCTATACTGGGAGTGATGTTGTTCATGAAGGGATTCAACTCTGAAAAAGTTGGATTTTAGGCTCGATTGCATTTGCGATATACGATTATGAATTGACGGCGTACGTGCCCAAAGTATTTGATGTTTTTGCATTTGTTGAAGACTAATGGTGATGGGTGCTTTGCTTTTCTTCTTAGCGTCCATCAAAGTCTCTTCTCTCTGCAAGTTCTTCTTCTTCTTTCGAGGTTTCTAGTTCAGGGATATCTTCACCTTCATTGTCGGAGGAGGAGCTTTCTTCGAGTCCGTGACCCTCTCAATCATCACTTTTGGGAATGCAGAATTTCTCCTTCTTGTCATCATTTTTTAGGAGAGAACATGTGATGATGCGTCGAAGCGATGGATCGTCGCACGAAGCGATGGGCAGCAGTGTAAGCAAGACAGTCGCGGACTTTGAAGCTCAATAATCCATCCAATCCTTTCACTTTATAAAAGCTCCTTTCTTTCCAGAGCTCCTCTCTCTAGAAGCTTTCTCTCTCTACGATCCGGGTGCTCGAGCGAGTGTGCAAGTTGATCGAGCAAGACTTGGCTTAGGTGATCCAAAATAGCCTGAGTCGCCGCGCGGTCACGATCCTAATCGATCGGCCCGTGACACAAGTCTCTCTCTTTGGATGGTAAGAACTACAAGTGCCACATTTTACACCTTGCTGGAATTCCGACAAGGTGTTAGTAAATAACCATTAAAGACGCCCGTTGCTGTTGTGAAGGTTACAAAAGAATAACTCCTCTAATTATGTGGGAGTTACAAGTAATAATTCTTCCACCATCATATGATAAAATAGTAGAGTAATGGAGAATTATAGAGGAAGACTAAGGGTCTTCTTTCACCTTCTATGAAGAGGTAGGGCTTCTCTCAAGCAAATAACATAGGACATATAAAACACTGAAAAATAGTCCCGTCATTCTAGAGGAACCCTGAAAGAGTTAGATAAACACCTAGAGAGGGGGTGAATAAGTGTGAAAACAGATTTTGCAGTAAAAATACTTTTACTTTTAAGCTGAGTCTGTTGAACAATAGACTTTGAAAAAGAATTCAGACTTTAACAACTATTTCAAAAGACAGAAAGATATCACAAAAGATAAAATAAAGGAGTTCAGGGAAGAGAAAATGAACACTAGATTTATAGTAGTTCGGCTTAGATTAAGCCTATGTCCACTCTCCACGCCGATGCCTTCCGGCTGGTGTTCACTAAGAATCGGAAAAGAGTGTTACGGCCTTATGATCTCAAGTTCTCAGTGGAGAGATTCTATTGCTCACAAAGCCACTCTCTAGATTTTCTCTCTTCTTTGAATATAAATTTGAGCACTTGTAGGAGGAAGAATAAGTAAATTGGAAGCTTCAGATTTTGGAATTCTTCTTTCATGCACACCTTCGAATGACTTGAAAAACCTCCTTAAATACTCCTCTATGCCTTTTCGACCATTTGCACTTTCCGGAGGAATTTTTCCAATCATCCCATTGGACAGAATCAATCAAGGAGATCTTGAGCCGTTTGAAGATTAAGATGAAAGCCCGATGATCCCGGCCGCCCATACAATTAAGATCTTGGTTTCCATAAGTGGATTCTTTCCAAATAAACTTGCCTTCCAAAATGATGTTACCTTTCTTGATTGATTTCGATAATAATATCCAAAGAAGATAAGTAAGATTTCCATCCAGAAAGCCATAAAAATCATGTTCATACTAAAGCCTTAAAGGAAGAAAATAATATTGAGTCTGATTATATCTTCGTTCTTCACTTGCGTTTAGTCTGGATCTTCGTCAGAGTGGGGCAGACTTCTGATGTAGAATAGACTTTGAGAGAGTTCACCAGAAATCTAGTATACCTCAAAATGAAAATGAGAATAGAACCAGAGAAGTTTTGTCAGCTTCAAAACTAATAGGAGTTTTTTGCAACAAACCCAACTCTTACTCGAGTAGTATGAGTTTGCCAATGAGTTGTTTACTGATTCGAAGAAATATTACATGAAGATTGTGGATTTGACTAACAATGTAAAATAGTCCCGTCATTATAGAGGAATTGATGTTGAGGCTGCAAGAGATATGTAGTAAATAATTGTGCTATGTTTCCGCTGCCCATTCTTCAATGTTGGTATCACAGCGAGTAATGGACTCTATTCATTGTGAATGTTAGAATCACTAATTTTGAGTTTGGTAAGTAGCATATGGTACTTTTGTTTATATATGTTATTGATTTAATGCTTAACATCAATCGAGAAAGTCTACGCAATAGTTAAGTGGGAGTGTGTTTTTAGTCAAGTTGAGACTTATTAGTTTCCCCTACAATTTATTTCTACGCATATTAAATTACATATAACGATTGAGTACTTGGGCATGGGAGATGATCAAGAGCATGGTAAATTTTTGATCTTGTGACTTGCATAAAATTTTTATTATGTAATTTAGATTAATGCTGCAAAAGAGTGATATGTGCTAATTATTAATATCTCATGCGCATTTCTTGAATGTAGTTGAAAATGGCTGCAAGAAATTTTTTTGATGATTTGAACAAGGATGAGAAACTGGATGGCGAGAACTATAACATTTTGCTTTGAAAGATTCAATATCTCCTTGATGAGCAAGAGGTGGTGGAAACCCTAGATCGTTGTGATCTTGAAGGAGGTGGCTCGCCTCAATGTCGTTGTGATCTTGAAGCCTACCAAAATTGGCAGAAGAAAGATCATTGATTTGGTTGGAGCAATTAAATGTCAAAGCAATTTAAGCAATCTCCAAAACTCTCATTTTGAGCTGCTGCCACCTTGGGTTTGCAACAATCAAGTTTTAACAGAACTATACTACACCGGCGACAGTAATCTCTTCAATCCGCTAGGAATTTCCTCATTACACGTGGTAGATTAGCGTTAGTGACTTGCATTATCAATTTAGTAACCGGCATGAAATCATAGCAAAATCCACTGCCACAAAAATCTAATTCAAAATCATTTTCTTCCTCAAAATTCAAAACCCATTGTAAGTGCTAGTCTTGTTAGCACTTCTAGCACTTCTCTCCTTACACATGATAGTTTAAGGTTAATGACTTGCATTATCAATTCAGCAACCAGCACCACAAGATGATAGCAATATCCACAGCCACAAGCATCTAATTCAAAACCCTTTTCTTTTTGGGTCAAAAATTCAAAAACCCACTGAAAAAGTGCTAGTCCCCCAGCCCCCCACCCCAAAAATCAATTCTTTCCAATTCAGTTAATATATACTCTCCCCATGCATCAAATTTGCACATCAATTCTACAATTCAAAGCAATCAGCGGATACAATTTCGCCCGTTGGACTCGGGACTGAATTGCATCGTGAACGACACCGATACTAAAGTCAACGATCGATCATTGCAAACACGACTCAAGATAAGACTCGAGTATTGGGAAAACTCCTACCAGGTTTCGAAATTGATAAAACTTTCTTGTTCTTATTCTTATTCTTATTCTAAAGAATAATAGACTTTTGAAGTCATATCATGGACTCTTGTCAAAGTCTATTCATTCAAGAAGCCTTTCCCACTCTGACGTAATTCAGACTGAAACCAAGTCCTGAACGAAGATATAATTAGACTTAGGATTATTGATCTTATGATAAGGATTCAGTATGAACGTTATAGAGATTTATCTTTAATATTTGGCTTTCTGGCGAAGAATTTCACTTACCCTTTATAAATACATTGATGGAATCAATTACGAATTGATGAAATCAATCTTGAAGACAAGTTCCTTTTTAGAAAGCATCTACTTATGGAAACCTAGATTCTGATTGTATGGGCGACCAGAATTAACGGATTTTCATCTCAATCTTCAAACGGCTACAAGATTTCCTTAATCAATTCTGTCCAACGGATTGATTAGAAGAAATTCATCTGGAGAATGCCAACGGCTAGTAAGGCGTATAAGAGCATTTAAGGAGGTCATTCAGTTTATTTGAGATGGTGCGTGAAAATTAAAATTCCAAAGTTTGAAGCCTTTCCAACCACTTGCTCTTCAACGACAGTGCTTATAGATTATATTCAAGAGAGAAAATCACAAGAAGAGTAACTTAGTGAGGGAAAAAGAAATCTTCCAATGAGTGTTCGCGCTCGAAACATTGCACTTCTCTGTTGATATTTTAGTGAATTTCAACTAGAAAGCTATCAGCATGGGAGAGTGGACGTAGGCTTGATCTAAGCCGAATCACTATAAATCTCGTATGCAATTTTATCTTTCCTTAACTTTTTACAACTTTATCCGTTGCAATTTTCTTTTAAATTTCTCAAAATTCTAATCAATTTTTTATTTGAGTCTGAATTTCCTCTAAAAGTTTGGTGGCGCTTTTAGTCATACTCTAACTTATTCATAGACTTTGCTTGCAACATAATATATTTTCCTTTTAATTATTAATTTTTTTCTTAAACACTTATTCACCCCCCTCTAGGTGGTAATACTAGCATTTTCACTGAGTAATCGAAATTTGACCGTTTTGGAAGAGCAAATCGCTCGATCGATGAGTAGCGGGAGGGAGGAAGAAGGAAGGAGTGACCTGAAATGAGTCGATCTCCTTGGCCTTGTCCGCAGCGGTCACTGGCACCTCCTTGCTTGCATCGCTCGATGATGAGCTGAGGATCGAACCCATCTCTCCTCCAAATTTCTCTCTCTCTCTCTCTCTCTCTCTCTCGGAGAGAGAATGTATCTAATAGCATGGGGAAAATCCCAAATCAAATCCAAACATTAACTCTAAATATTTTAAGGTCTTGGGGAGAGAGAGAGAGAGAGAGAGGGTGAGAGAATCTTTACTTAATTGACTTCACTCTACACGTTATTAGAGGAGGGTTATCATACCCAAATGACATGCACATGAAATGATATGAATTGTTGAAGAGAATAATGTAATATCAAAAGACATCCTTGATACCTAGTAATATCTCCAGTAATATTTTCTAATTATCTTCATGAATATATTTCATTAAGCCCGTCTCGATCTCAAAAAACAGCTTGAGCCAACTTCATTTCCGTCTACAATCCAAATTAATTCTTCAATTTGAAACTGTAAACGCTAGTACGAGCACCTAGAGGGGGTGAATAGGTGCGAAAACAAATTTTTGCTAAGTAAACTAGAAATTATGTTTTTAACTCAAGTCTATTTGGCAATAGACTTTGAAATGGAAATTAGACTTTAACAATAAAATAGAGTTACGAACAAAGTAAATGAGTTTAGGGAAGAGAATAAGAACACAAGGTTTATAGTGGTTCGGCTTAATCCAAGCCTACGTTCACTCTCCCGCACTGACAGCCCATCGGCTGGATTCCACTATGAATCAAAAGAGTCGTTACAGTATTACTTCCTTGATTCCACAGTGTAGAGACTCTACTACACTTCCTCAAGCCTTCACAAAAGTATAAACTCTCTTTTGAGTACAAGTTTACGCTCAACAATTGAATCGACAAAGAACAAGAAGCTTCAGACTTTTGAATTTTTCTATCTCGCACACACTCAAATAACCAGAGCATCTTCTTTATATACTCCTCCATGCCTTCATAACAGTTGGCACCTTCCAAAGGAGTTCTTCCAATCTACCCGTTGGACAGAATCAAATTTGGGAGATCTCGAGTTACTTAAGGAATGTGAAGATAGCCCACCAATCCTATTCGCCCATACAATCAGGATCTAGGTTTCCATAAATAAAGCCTTCCAAGTATACTTCGTCAATCAATGGATCCGAATTATTCGAATTTAATTAAAAACGAATATTTGATCTTGAGATGCTATCTCCAGCCGTGAGATCTTCTTCAATCGCTCGAATCAAATCCTTAAATAAATACTCGAATCTGGATAAGTCTTCTTTGTCGGTCTAGAAACTGTCAATAAGGGCAGACTTTACATCTTGAGTCTGGCGGTCTGGCGATCTTCAGACTTTGACGAAAGAGTCTACAGGTCTTCAGACTTTGTCGAGAGAGTCTGCAAGTCTTCAGACTAGATTGATGAAAACGTTTTGTCGACATCAAAACAAATAAGGGAGTTTTCTCCAACAATCTCCCCCTTTTTGATGGTGACAAAACTTTCCTGTAGATTTGGACATTTTGACCTGCAAGACAATACTTAAGAAAACATGGATATCTCATAAATAGATAAAGATAGTATTGAATTTGCATCCACAGAAAATGAGTTAGTCCTGCAAAAACAACTATCTTTGCCAACATTTAAAGTACTGCAAGCAAGCATTAAACAGTTAATCCAAATCCAAGCATTAATCCAAATCAGTCACAACCAGACAAATGTAAAGTCGAACAAAAATAAAACAGGAGTCAAATTCGAATGAAGTCAGAATGAAGTCAAATCTGCACGCAGCTTCTCCCCCTTTTTGTCAACATTAAAAAGGAAGAAATGAAAAGAGAATGAAATTAGGATTGTCTTAGAATGCGAACAAGTTGGAAATCTCCCATTGACTGGACAGTGTCTTCCAACTTTTTCAAATCCTCCTTCAGCTGTTCTACTTCTTGACTCTTGGCAGTGGCTTGAACTTGAAGAGTAAGAGTCTGTATTTGATCATGCAAAGAAACCGAAGAGGCTTGACTGGCATTTTGCAGATTCTGAACTTCATATCCTAGGGCATAGATCTGACCTCGCATCTCCATAAGAATATCAAGCACTCGTCGAAAGTCTGCTGAGTTATCAGTCTGAGTGCTTGCTTCAGCATGATCAATTTGAGGAGTATTTGCAGATGATGGCATCTTAGCATGAGTATCCAGATTTGGAGATGAAGCCTCATGACCTTCCTCAGGAAATTGAGATGCATAGACATCTTCGGATCTGCAGTGAGCGGCTAACATCTTCACTAGCAAAAGCAATTGAAGAAGTACCTCTTTTCTCTACAACTCCCCCTGTTTCAGTGCCTTCAGGTGGAGAGAAGTATTCTTCGTGCTCTGTCTCCTCGTCAGTGACAAGATGCTACGGTTCTCCTTGCTCCTCTTCTTCTGAAGTTCTTTCTTCCTCTGCCTCTTTCCTCATTGATGCCCTCTCTTCATCCCTCTGCTCTTCCTCTTCTTTGTCTTGATCCTCTCTCTCCTCTGTCTCTGGAACATAATGCTGAAGATTGCTTAAAGCAAGAGCTGAAATAGTGACATCTTCCTCATCTTCTTCATCCTGCAAGATGAGGACTCTTCTTTTCTTGGATGGAGCTGTCATGGGCTCCTTTCCCTTTCTTTTTGCAGCCGAAGAGACTTAATGAGTCTTGACATGAGTTTTCTCTTTAAATCGCTCCAAAGCCTTGTTTAGCTCTTTCAGACGCATTTTGAAAACCATCTTCAGACCCACCACCATTTGATCACACGATCGAACACAAAGAATATTGGGAGGCTGAATGTTAAGATGTCTGAACAGCTTAGAAACAAATGCTGAGTAAGGAAGTTGGCCCTTGTCCTTCACCACCGATTTGTACATGGGAAACATTATAGTGTGTGGTAGAGAGAACTTTTTGCCAGCGTTGATGGCATACATCAGCTTTGCTTCTGAATTTGAAACGTTAGTCTTTGAAGTCGATTTGGGTCTAATACAGTTGATCACAATCTTGTGAAGCAAGACATTTGAGGCATTCAACCTCACGTACGAAATTCGACCTTCTGCCATCCCATCTCGAACAAGCTCCATCGTTGCACGGCCAATAGACACACCAATTGATTGAAACTCCCCTCTTTCTACTCCAATCACATCGGCCAGAGTGTCCATATCAACCACATAATCCTGATCTCTAACGCTGAAAGAGAATCTATTCGCATCCAAAAAGCTTAGATTTGAATAGAAATATGCAATAAGTTCTGGATGAGCCACTGTCATCTTAGAGCAAAAACGATCAAGTTGAAGTAAGGCGAATTTCTCCCGCAAATTTACATTCAGAGAGTCGAGAAAATCAAAGTCTACACTCCTTGGGTTCATCACCCCTCGCTTCAGCAACTTAGAGTAAAGTCGCTTGTGCTCCTCAGAACGAAACAAATCTGTCCTTTTGCTTCTAACATTCGCAGCAATACCCATTCTAGACTTAAAATTAGTGAACATCTTTTCATCATCATTTCCATCTGGTTGATTATGTCCACCAACACGTGGATCGCTTGGAATATTTGCGAAGGCTCTATCTGCTGAGCCCGCAGGAGCGATTCCCAAGCGTTCCATCGTGCACAAAAAGTGGGTTTCATTCCTGTACCCCTTTTCTACCAAAAATTCATCAATGAAACTCAAAGCGGAACCTCCTTCCTTTAAAGCAGAGTAGAGTTTGTAGGTAAAAGCAGGCTTTTGAGACCTTATAGGTTTAGCATCCACGACGATTTCTTTCTCCGCTTGTTGTTGTGGTCTAGCTTGAGAAGAGCGGCGCGGTTGAGAATGTTGTGGGCTCTGCTGTTGTCTCGGAGATTCTTCTTCCTCGGTGAGGTCAAAGTGCGTAGGACCCTCACGCAAAGGCGATGGTCCCCTGCTTGCAATTCTTGAGGACTTTCTTTGGGAAGCGATTATCACAGTTTTTAGGAGATTCCAAACTCGATTCGCGAGAAAGGTGAAGACTTTGAGATTAAACTAGAGAGTAAAAGTGAGAAAGTGATGTTCTGTGCTTCTAGGGTTTGTGAGGAAGACGATCAGTATATAAGGTGATCAAAACAGGGTATACGAATCGCCGTAAAAGGAAAATAAAAAATACCTTTTAAAAAATAACTGCCTTTTTGAAAAATATATAACTGTAAAAAAGATAACTTCTTTTTTGAAAAGGAAAGATTGCTATAATTACAAAAAATTTGGAAAGATAACATCAATCAATTACAGATTAATAGATGAACGTACCTTTTCGATATTTTGTCCGAAAGATAAATTTCCAAAACAGAAATAACTTACAGTAGTGGAACTTGATCTCCTGAGTCTGAGCATCTTTAAACTTTAGTCTCTAGGTCTGAACTTCTTCAGACTTTAAGATATTAAGTCTGGAACGAATAGACTCAAATTAGCTTTTCTCCAATGGCTTAGTAAAGATATCCGCCAGCTGATTCTTTGAGTCAATGAATTGAATCAATACTTCTCCGTTTTGAACATGATCTCTAATAAAATGATGTTGAATCTCTATATGCTTTGCTCTTGAATGAAGAATTGGATTTTTGGTGAGATTAATTGCGCTGGTATTGTCACATTTGATCTCAGTGCATGAGTCTTCGATTCCAAAGTCTCTTAGCTGTTGTTTTATCCATAAGATTTGAGAACAACAACTTCCAAGAGCCACATATTCTGCTTCTGCTGTTGAAAGAGCTACAGTGCTTTGCTTCCTCGAAAACCAAGATACTGTCCTGTTCCCAAGCAATTGACAAGTGCCTCGAGGTGCTCTTTCTATCAACTCGCATCCCGCTAGGTCTGCATCGAGTATCCAAGGAGAGTAAGATCTCCTTCTTTAGGATACCGAGACCAAACTTAGAGGTTGTTGCAACGTATTTGATGATGCGTTTTGCAGCACTTAGATGAGATTCTTTAGGATCAGATTGAAATCTGGCACAAATACATACACTAAACAAAATGTCGAGGTCTAGAAGCAAGTAAGATAAAAAAGTGAACCAATGATACTCCTATATAGCTTCGGTCAATTTTCTTTCCTCCTTCATCTTTGTCCGGTTTCGCCAAGAACTAGACATTGGTATATCGATCTTTTGCAATTCTCCAAACCGAACTTTTTAACAAGATCTTTAGCATATTTTTCTTGGTGAATGAAAGTCCCTTCCTTCAATTGTTTTACTTGTAGTCCAAGGAAGAAGGATAGTTCACCCATCATGCTCATCTCAAATTCATCCTGCATAGACTTAGAAAATTTCTTGCACAGATTTTCGTTAGGTGATCCAAAAATAATATCATCAACATAGATTTGTACAAGTAAAAAGTTTTTACTTTCTCTTTTAATAAACAAGGTAGTGTCTACCTTACCTTTAACAAAACCATTTTGGATTAAAAACTTACTTAACCTGTCGTACCAAGCTCGAGGTGCTTGCTTTAATCCATAAAGCGCCTTTTTCAATCTAAATACAGAGTCTGGCTTCCTTGGGTCTTCAAATCCGGGAGGTTGTTCCACATAGACTTCCTCTTGGATAAATCCATTTAAGAATGTGCTTTTGACGTCCATTTGGAATAACCTGAGATTCTTATAACAAGTAAAAGCAAGTAATAATCTAATTGCTTCTAACCTTGCTACTGGTGCATAAGTCTCATCATAGTCTATCCCTTCTTCTTGCGTATATCCTTTGGCCACGAGTCTTGCTTTGTTCCTTATAACTTTTCCTTTTTTGTCCATCTTGTTCCTGAAAACCCATTTAGCTCAAATAACAGATTTACCTTTTGGTTTAGGAGTCAATTCCCAGACATCGTTAATGCTGAATTGCCTGAGTTCTTCTTGCATAGCTTCAATCCAACTTTCATAAGTTAAAGCTTCTTATATGCTCTTGGGTTCTATTTCAGAAATAAGAGCCACAGCACTAGACTCTTCATGCCTTTTGGATCTTGTACGGATTCCTTCATTAATGTTACCAATTATGAGTTCTTTGAGATGACTAGACTTGTGCTTCCAGTTGCTGGTTGGTCTGACAGACTGATATTTCTCTTCATCTGATTTTTCAACGTTTGTTCTTTTGTTGGTCTTCTGAAGTCTGAGCTGCTTCTGGGGGTTTAGACTTTGTAGAGTCTGGAGCAGGTTCAGATTCTTCAGGTTGAGTCTGGATCGATTGAATTTGTATGAAGTCTTGAAATTTAACATTCATTGATTCCTCACCGATTGAGTCTTTTTGTTGTAAACTCGTAAGCTTTCTTTGGTGGTTGAATATCCAAGGAAAATACCTTCATCTGATTTTTCTTCAAACTTACCAATTCGATCATTTGCATTTTTCAATATAAAACATTTGCAACCAAACACATGAAAATAGGAAACAATTGGTTTCTTACCTTTGAACAATTCATAGGGAGTTTTCTCCAAAATAGGCCTTAAGAAAACTCTATTAATAATATAACATGCTTTGTAGAAAGCTGCTTCAGCCCAAAAACGAGAAGAAATGTTGCTTTTAATTAAAAGAGTTCTAGCCATTTCTTGCAGAGATCTATTCTTCCTTTCCACAACTCCATTCTGTTCTGGAGTGTATGGAGAGGAGAACACATGTTGAAAACCAGATTCATAACAGAATTTAGCAAAATCTTGATTTTCAAACTCACCTCCATGATCTATCCGTATAAAAGAAATTACATACCCTTTCTCATTCTGTATTTTCTTAGCAAACTTTATAAAATAAGAAAAAGTTTCAGATTTACTTGCCAAGAAATATACCCAAGTAAATCGAGAGTAATCATCTACTATTACAAGGCAATATTTCTTACCACCAATGCTCTGGGTTCTGGTTGGTCCAAAGAGATTCATATGCAAGAGTTGCAGCACACGATTAGTGGAAATTTGATTTATTGGTTTGAAAGAACTTCTGACCTGTTTTCCCAACACGCATGGTGTGCAAAGATCTTATTTTTGGTATGTCAGATTTGGTAGTCCACGAACAAGTTTCTTTGCAGATATCTTGGCTATTTGCTTCATGTTGATGTGGCCAAGTTTCCTATGCCAGAGATTAGCTTCCTCCTGAATTGAAATTAGACATTGGGATTTTTCTGGTTTGATGTCTAGAAGATAGATGTTTCCATGTCTTCGTCCTGTGAAAGTCTGAGAGGAGTCTTTGCTGGTTCCTGAACATATTCCTTCTTGAAAGTTAATTTTGAAACCTGTATCGCACAGTTGGTTGATACTCAGCAAGTTGTAGTTAAGTCCTTCTACTAAAGAAACGTTGCTGATGGGCTCCACGTGATGGGCTCCACGTGACCTGCGAAACAAAAATTTGTAAGCTCGGCAAGGGACTCGTCGGTGGACGGCGAATCTCGATCTCCCACTGTTGGTTTTGTGGAATTTGGTGACGCGAGGAAATCCACTAGCCTTCTGACAATCCCACTGATTGTCAAACTTTGACCTTTTAAAACCCACACTTAAATTTTCAACCTCCAAGGAAAGACTAATGTGCTTTGTGCAAGGCGTGTGTTGGAGAAAACTTCCTTACTTGTTTTGATGTCGACAAAACATTTTTCAGTCTAGTCTGAAGACTTGCAGACTCACTCAACAAAGTCTGAAGACTCGCAGACTCTTCCGTCAAAGTCTGAAGATCGTCAAAGTCTGAAGATCGTCAAAGTCTGAAGATCGCCAGACCACCAGACTCAAGATGTAAAGTCTGCCCTCATTGACAGTTTCTAGACCGACGAAGAAGATTTATCCAGATTCAAGTATTTCTTTAGGGATTTGATTCGAGCGGTCATAGAAGATCTCATGGCTGGAGATAGCACCTCAAAGATCGATTATTCGGTTTGATTCAAATTTGAATAAATTGGATTCGTTGATTGGCGAAATATACTTGGAAGGTTCTACTTATGGAAACCTAGATCCTGATTGTATGGGCGAGCAGGATTGGTGGGCTATCTTCACATTCCTTAAGTAACTCGAGATCTCCCTAATTGATTCTGTCCAACGAGTAGATTGGAAGAACTCCTTTGGAAGGTGCCAACGGTTATGAAGGCATGGAGGAGTATATAAGGAAGACGCTCTGGTTATTTGAGTGAGTGCGAGATAGATAAATTCCAAAGTCCGAAGCTTCTTGTTCTTTGTCAATTTAATTGTTGAGCGTAAACTTGTACTCAAAAGAGAGTTTATAATTCTGTGAAGCCTTGAGGAAGTGTAGTAGAGTCTCTACACTGTGGAATCAAGGAAGTGATACTGTAACGACTCTTTTGATTCATAGTGGAATCCAGCCGGTGGGCTGTCAGTGTAGGAGAGTGGACGTAGGCTTGGATTAAGCCGAACCACTATAAACCTTGTGTTTTTTATTCTCTTCCTTGAACCCTTTTACCTTGATCGTAACTCTATTTAATTGTTCGAGTCTAATTTCCATTTTAAAGTCTATTGCTAAACAGATTTGAAATTATAATTTCTGGTTTACTTGGCAAAAATTATTTTCGCACCTATTCACCCCCTCTAGGTGCTCGTACTAGCGTTTACAATTGGCATCAGAGCCCGTGTACTCATTTAAATTGAAGTGTTTTTACTTCAGAGTTAACGATCCCTAGCTAGTATGTTAGCTCCAGGTCTGGTTGAAGGGCAAAGCAACACAAGACCACCTTATTTTGATGGAAAGGATTACAGCATATGGAAAAACAAGATGAAGACATTCCTAAGATCTAAAGATCCTATGGAATGGGACGTGGTAGACAAAGGAATCACTCCTAAAACTACAACAGTCTCAGAAAGGGGAAAGGAAGCTATTGAGTCCAGCGGGATGACTCAAGAAGAGATAACCAAGAGACAAGCTCTCGATGCAAAAGCAATTTATTCCTTATATTGTGCATTATCTCCTACTGAATATAACAGAATATCTTCTTGTGAAACAGCTAAAGAAGTTTGGGATAGGTTGAACATCACCTATGAAGGAACGATCGAGTGAAAGAAACCAGAATCAATATTCTGCTCGGTCAATACGAAACCTTCAAGATGAAACCAGGAGAATCTATCACCGACATGTTTAGTCGTTTTACGTAAATCGTGAATGGTCTTGAGTATCAAGGTCAACCAATCTCTGGACCTATGAAGTTCAACAAACCGCTGCGTGGACTTTCCAAAGATTGGAATCACGTAAAAACCTCAATAAGGGAGACACAAAGAATCATGCCACTTTCAGTTGACGAATTGGTTGGCACTCTTCAGTCTTATGAAGTGGAGCAAAACAACGAAGATGAAGATCCCAAAGGTAAAAAATCTATTGCTTTAAAATCTAACGATGACTCTGATGTTACAGATTCTGAAGATGATATGGACGATGAAGAGCTTCCTCTCATGATAAGAAAGTTCAAAAAACTGAACAAAAAGGGAAGAAGATTCAATTGGAAGAAACAAAGCTCTCAAAAGTTTCAAAACAAATCAGCAGAGGATGATGAATCCAATAAAGATGTGATTTGTTTTGAATGCAAGAAAAAGGGACACATCGATCCAACCGTCCCTTACTAAAGAAAAAGAAAGGAAAAGCTGAGAAATACATAAAGGCTCTCAAAGCAGAAACTTGGAGTGATACCGAATGCGAAGAGAGTGATGATGACTATGCCAATATTTGTCTAATGGCACAATCGAATCGACTCGGACTCTGAGACAGACTCAGACTTAGACAGTGAAATCAAGGTAAGTAATTTTAAGATTCCTACTAAAGTTTCTAAATATATTGATGAACTGTGTCTTAGTCTCAAAACCTCTCTCAAGAGGATTTCCGAACTGAAAAAGGAAAATTCTGCATTGAAGCAACATGAGACTGTTTGGAAAGAAAAGGTCGAAAATTTAGATAAAAGTGTCATTACCTTGAAAGAAAATGCAGACTCTCTTTCTAAAGAAAATGAAGTTTTGAAAAATGATATTTCAAGCATCTCAAAAGGTTTTACGTAGGATCGAGAAATTGGAAAAGATTCTTTTAGCACAAAGACCTTACTTTAACAAATCAGGCTTAGGAATGACTGCTGAAACCATTCCTCTAATTGATTTTCCAAAAGTGAAGGAAAGAATCAAACAAAGACATACAAAAGACTTTTATAAAACTCACTTTCAAAAAGCCTTTGTAAAATCTGTAGGCCGCAATGCTCTTAAATGTTCTAAGTGTAATAGTTCAGAACATTTTGAGAAAGAATGTCCTATGGTTTGGAAACCTGTTAAGAAGGTTTGGGCAAAGACCGTATATTGTACTAACACCATTAGACCCAAGAAAATATGGGTACCAAAAAAGGCTTGAGTTTTCCTTTTAAATGCAGGTCACTATCAAGAAAAAAGTCAAATGGTACTTGGATAGTGGATGCTCAAGACATATGACAGGAGACTCAAGTTGTTTCATAAATCTTATGCAAGTTAATGGTGGACAAGTTTCATTTGGAGGAAATAGTAAAGGCAGAATTGTCGGACGCGGAACAAAAGAAAGATTGGAAGTCTCACAATCAGCAACGTTTCTTTAGTAGAAGGACTTAACTACAACTTGTTAAGTATCGGCCAACCGTGCGATACGGGTTTCAAAATTAACTTTCAAGAAGGAATATGTTCGGGAACCAGCAGAGATTCCTCTCGGACTTTCACGGGACGAAGACATGGGAATATCTATCTTACGGACATCAAACCAGAAAAATCCCAATGTCTAATCTCAATACAAGAGGAAGCTAATCTATGGCATAGGAAACTTGGCCACATCAACATGAGGCAAATAGCCAAGATCTCTGCAAAGAAACTTGTTCATGGACTACCAAATCGACATATGAAAATCCGATCTATGCACCCCATGCGTGTTGGGAAAACAGGTCGAAGTTCTTTCAAACCAATAAATCAAGTTTCCACTAATCGTGTGCTGCAACTCTTGCATATGGATCTCTTTGGACCAACCAAGAACCCCAGTATTGGTGGTAAGAAATATTGCCTAGTAATAGTAGATGATTACTCACGATTTACTTGGGTATATTTCTCGGCAAGTAAGTCTGAAACTTTTTCTTATTTTATAAAGTTTGGAAAGAAAGTACAGAATGAGAAGGGGTATGTTATTTCTTGTATACGAACAGATCATGGAGGTGAGTTTGAAAATCAAGATTTTGCTAAATTTTGTGATGAATTTGGTTTTCAGCATGTGTTCTCCTCTCCGTACACCTGAACGAATGGAGTTGTGGAAAGGAAGAATAGATCACTGCAAGAAATGGCTAGAACTCTTTTAATTGAAAGCAACATTTCTTCTCGCTTTTGGGCTGAAGCGGTTTCTGACTTGTTATATTATTAATAGAGTTTTCTTAAGACCTATTTTGGAGAAAACTCCCTATGAATTGTTCAAAGGTAAGAAACCAATTGTTTCCTATTTTCATGTGTTTGGTTGCAAATGTTTTATATTGAAAAATGCAAATGATCGAATTGGTAAGTTTGAAGAAAAATCAGATGAAGGTATTTTCCTTGGATATTCAACCACCAAAGCAAAGCTTACGAGTTTACAACAAAAAGACTCAAACAAAGTGGAGGAATCAATGAATGTTAAATTTCAAGATTTCATACAAATTCAATCGATCCAGACTCAACTTGAAGAATCTGAACCTGCTCCAGACTCTACAAAGTCTAAACCCCTAGAAGCAGCTCAGACTTCAGAAGATCAACAAAGAACAAACATTGAAGAACCAGATGAAGAGAAAGATCGGTCTGTCAAACCAACCAAGAATCGGAAGCACAAGTCTAGTCACCCCAAAGAACTCATAATTGGCAACATTGATGAAGGAATCCGTACGAGATCCAAAAGGCATGAAGAGTCTAGTCTTTGTGGCACTTATTTCTGAAATAGAACCCAAGAGCATAGAAGAAGCCTTAACTGATGAAAGTTGGATTGAAGCTATGCAAGAGGAACTCAAGCAATTCAGCATTAACGATGTTTGGGAATTGACTCCTAAACCAAAAGGTAAATCTGTTGTTAGAGCTAAATGGGTTTTCAGAAACAAGATGGATGAAAAAGGAAAAGTTATAAGGAACAAAGCAAGACTCGTGGCCAAAGGATATACGCAAGAAGAAGGGATAGACTATGATGAGACTTACGCACCAGTAGTAAGGTTAGAGGCAATTAGATTATTACTTGCCTTTGCTTGTTATAAGAATTTCAGGTTATTCCAAATGGACGTCAAAAGCGCATTCTTAAATGGATTTATCCAAGAGGAAGTCTATGTGGAACAACCTCCCAGATTTGAAGACCCAAGGAAGCCGACTCGTATTCGGACTGAAAAAGGCGCTATATGGATTAAAGCAAGCACCTCGAGCTTGGTACGACGATTAAGTAAGTTTTTAATCCAAAATGGTTTTGTTAAAGGTAAGGTAGACACCACCTTGTTTATTAAAAGAGAAAATAAAAACTTTTTACTTGTACAAATCTATGTTGATGATATAATCTTTGGATCACCTAACGAAAATCTGTGCAAGAAATTTTCTAAGTCTATGCAGGATGAATTTGAGATGAGCATGATGGGTGAACTTTCCTTCTTCCTTAGACTACAAGTAAAACAATTGAAGGAAGGGACTTTCATTCACCAAGAAAAATATGCTAAAGATCTTGTTAAAAAGTTCGGTTTGGAGAATTGCAAAAAGATCGATATACCAATGTCTAGTTCTTCGAAGTGGACAAAGATGAAGGAGGAAAGAAGATTGACCAGAAGCTATACGGGAGTATCATTGGTTCACTTCTTTATCTTACCGCATCTAGACCCGACATTTTGTTTAGTGTATGTATTTGTGCCGATTCCAATCGATCCAAAAGAATCTCATCTAAGTGCTGCAAAACGCATCATCAAATACGTTGCAACAACCTGAAAGTTTGGTCTCGGTATCCTAAAGAAGGAGATCTTACTCTCCTTGGTTACTCGACGCAGACCTAGCGGGATGCGAGTTGATAGGAAGAGCACTTTGCACTGTCAATTGCTTGGGAACGAAAAGTATTTTGGTTTTCTAGGAAACAAAGTACGTAGCTCTTTCAACAGCGAAGCGAGAATACGTGGCTCTTGGAAGTTGTTGTTTTCAAATCTTATGGATAAAACAACAGCTAAGAGACTTTGAAATCGAAGACTCATGCACTGAGATCAAATGTGACAATACCAGCAAAATTAATCTCACCAAGAATCCAATTCTTCATTCAAGAGCAAAGCATATAGAGATTCGACATCATTTTATTAGAGACCATGTTCAAAACGGAGAAGTATTGATTCATTTCATCGACTCAAAGAATCAGCTGGCGGACATCTTTACTAAGCCACTGGAGAAAAGCCAATTTGAGTCTATTCGCTCCAGACTTAATATCTTAAAGTCTGAAGAAGTTCAGACTTAGGGACTAAAGTCTAAGAAGGCTCAGACTCAAGAGATCAAGATCTACTACTGTAAGTTATTTCTACTTTGGAAATTTATCTTTTGGACAAAATCTCGAAAAGGTACGTTCATCTATTAATCTGTAATTGATTGATGTTATCTTTTTAAATTTTCGGAATTATAGCAATCATTCCTTTTCGAAAAAGAAGTTATCTTTTTGACAGTTATACATTTTTCAAAAAGGCAGTTATTTTTGAAAATGTATTTTCTAATTTCCTTTTTGCGACGATTCGTATAACCTGTTTTGATTGCTTTATATACCGATCGTCTTCTTCACAAACCCTAGAAGCACAGAACTTCACTTTTTCACCTTTTCTCTCTAGTTAAATCTTAAAGTCTTCACCTTTCTCGCGAATCGAGTTTGGAATTTCCTAAAAACTGTGATAATGGCCTCTCAAAGAAAATCCTCAAGAATCGCAAGCAGGGGACCACCGCCTTTGCGTGAGGGTCCTACGCATTTTGACCTCACCGAGGAAGAAGATTCTCCGAGACAACAGCAGAGCCCACAACATTCTCAACCGTGCCGCTCTTCTCAGGCTAGATCACAACAGCAAGCGCAGGAAGAAACCGTCGAGGATGCCGCACCTGTAAGGTCTCAAAAGCCCGCTTTTACCTACAAACTGTACACTGCTTTAAAAGAAGGAGGCTCCGCTTTGAGTTTCATTGACGAGTTTTTGGTAGAAAAGGGGTATAGGAATGAAACCCATTTTTTGTGCACAATGGAACGCTTGGGTATTGCTCCTGCGGGCTCAGCAGATAGAGCTTTTGCGAATATTCCAAGTGATCCACGTGTAAGTGGACATAATCAACCCGAAGGAAATGATGATGAGAAAATATTCACAAATTTTAAGTCTATAATGGGTATTGCTGCGAATGTTAGAAGCAACAGAACAGATTTGTTTCGTTCTGAGGAACACAAACGACATTATACTAAGTTGCTGAAGAGAGGGGTGATGAACCCAAGGAGTGTAGACTTTGATTTTCTAGACTCTTTGAAGGTGAACTTGCGGGAGAAATTCGCCTTACTTCAACTTGATAAATTCTGCTCTGAGACAACAGTAGCACATCCAGAACTTACTGCTTACTTCTATTCAAATCTAAGCTTTTTGGATGCGAATAGATTTTCATTCAGCGTTAGAGATCGGGATTATGTGGTTGACATGGACACCCGGCCGATGTGATTGGGGTTGAAAGAGGGGAATTTCAATCGATCAGCGTGTCTATTGGCCGAGCAACAGTGGAACTCGTTCAAGATGGGATGGCCGAAGGACGAATCTCGTACGTGAGGTTGAATGCCTCAAATGTTCTTCTTCACAAGATAGTGATCAACTGTCTGAGACCAAAATCGACTTCAAAGACTGATGTTTCAAATTCAGAAGCAATGCTGATGTATGCCATCAATGCTGGAAAGAAGTTCTCCCTACCACACACTATAATGTTTCACATGTACAGATCGGTGGTGAAGGACAAAGGCCAACTTCCGTACTCAGCACTTGTTTCCAAGCTGTTCAGACACTTTCACATTCAGCCTCCCAATACTCTTTGTGTTCGATCGTGTGATCAGATGGTGGTGGGACTGAAGATGGTCTCCAAGGTGCGTCTGAAAGAGCTAAACAAAGCTTTGGAGCGATTCAAGGAGAAGACTCCTACCAAGACTCATCAAGTCTCTTCTGCTGCAAAAAGAAAGGGAAAGGAGCCCATGACAGCTCCATCCAAGAAAAGAAGAGTACTCATCTTGGAGGATGAAGAGGATGAGGAAGATGTAACCTTATCAACTCTTGCTTTAAGCAATCTTCAGCATTCTATTCCACAGACAGAGGAGAAAGAGGATCAAGACAGAGAAGAAGAAGAACAGAGGGAAGAAGAGAGGGGATTGATAAGGAAAGAGGTAGAGGAAGAAAGAACTTCAGAAGACGAGGAGCAACAAGAACCGCAACATCATGACACTAACGAGGAGACAGAGCATGAAGAGTACTTCTCTCCACCCGAAGGCACTGAAACAGGGGGAGTTGCTGACAAAAGAGATACTTCTTCAATTGCTTTTGCTAGTGAAGATGTGAGCCGCTCACTGCAGATCCGTAAGATGTCTATGCCTCTCAATTTCCGAGAGGAAGGTCATGAGGCTTCTTCTCCAAATCTGGATACTCATGCTCGATGCCATCTTTTGCAAATACTCCTCAATCCGACCATGCCGAGGCAAGCACTCGACCGATAACTCAGCAGACCTTCGACGAGTGCTTGATATTCTTATGGAGATGCGAGGTCGATCTACGCTCTGGGATATGAAGTTCAGAATCTGCGGAATGCCAGTCAAGCCTCTTCAGTTTCGTTGAATGATCAAATCCAGACTCTTACTCTTCAAGTTCAAGCCACTGCCAAGAGTCATGAAATAGAAAAGCTGAAGGAGGATTTGAAAAAGTTGGAAGACACTGTCCAGTCGATTGGAGATTTCCAACTTGTTCGCATTCCAAGACAATCCTAATTTCATTCTCTTTTCATTTCTTCCTTTTTAATGATGACAAAAAGGGGGAGAAGCTGAGTGCAGCAGATTTGTTTTTAAATTTGACTTATTTCGACTTCTGTTTAAAACTTTACTTTTGTCTGGTTGTGATTGATTTGAATTTAGATTAATGTTTGGATTTGGATTGACTGTTTAAAATTGTTTAATGCTTGCTTGCAGTACTTTAAGTGTTGGCAAAGATGGTTGTTTATGCTGGACTAACACATTTTCTGTGGATGCAGATTCAATACTATCTTTATTTATTTATGAGATATCCATGTTTGCTTAAGTATTGTCTTGCAGGTTAAAAATATCCAAATCTGCAGAAAAGTTTTGTCACCATCAAAAAGGGGGAGATTGTTGGAGAAAACTTCCTTACTTGTTTTGATGTCGACAAAACATTTTTCAATCTAGTCTGAAGACTTGCGAGACTCACTCAACAAAGTCTCGAAGACTCGCGAGACTCTTCCGTCAAAGTCTCGAAGATCGTCAAAGTCCGAAGATCGCCGGACCACCAGACTCAAGATGTAAAGTCTGCCATCATTGACAGTTTCTAGACCGATGAAGAAGATTTATCCAGATTCAAGTATTTCTTTAGGGATTTGATTCGAGCGGTCATAGAAGATCTCACGGCTGGAGATAGCACCTCAAAGATCGATTATTCGGTTTGATTCAAATTTGAATAAATTGGATTCGTTGATTGGCGAAATATACTTGGAAGGTTCTACTTATGGAAACCTAGATCCTGATTGTATGGGCGAGCAGGATTGGTGGGCTATCTTCACATTCCTTAAGTAACTCGAGATCTCCCTAATTGATTCTGTCCAACGAGTAGATTGGAAGAACTCCTTTGGAAGGTGCCAACGGTTATGAAAGCATGGAGGAGTATATAAGGAAGACGCTCTGGTTATTTGGGTGAGTGCGAGATAGATAAATTCCAAAGTCTGAAGCTTCTTGTTCTTTGTCAATTCAATTGTTGAGCGTAAACTTGTACTCAAAAGAGAGTTTATAATTCTGTGAAGCCTTGAGGAAGTGTAGTAGAGTCTCTACACTGTGGAATCAATTAAGTGATACTGTAACGACTCTTTTGATTCATAGTGGAATCCAGCCGGTGGGCTGTCAGTGCAGGAGAGTGGACGTAGGCTTGGATTAAGCCGAACCACTATAAACCTTGTGTTTTTATTATCTTCCTTGAACCCTTTTACCTTGATCGTAACTCTATTTAATTGTTCGAGTCTAATTTCCATTTTAAAGTCTATTGCTAAACAGATTTGAAATTATAATTTCTGGTTTACTTGGCAAAAATTGTTTTCGCACCTATTCACCCCCTCTAGGTGCTCGTACTAGCGTTTACAGCGTGGCTGCTTCGTTGTTGATGCCGGACTTCTCGGCGGAACGACAACGAATGGTAACAACAATTCACGTAAAGGTCGTCACGGCAAGGAGTGAGTTCGGTGGGTGTTGCTTCGTTTCTCTCGCCAACGTGGGATCTGGATTGTGGCCACGGACGTGTTCTTGATTTGCAGATGTCATGCAACTGAGATCTTCAATTTCCACTTTCTTTATATCGTCTCTTTTTTGGAATTCTCTGCTCTAGATCACGTGGCCATGAATTTCTATTGATGCTCCTTATTTTGGCCGACAGGTTGTGATGATGGAACTAAATTCGCCTCTTGGACTCACGTGATGGCTCGAAGGTTTCTCGGTCAATAAGGATTCCCGACCAATGGATCAACGTCGTAGTGATCGACCAAGGAGAGACTTCGGTGGTGGCCCTGGTAGTGTGCCCAGAGTGACGGTCGGCTAGGTGAGCTTCTCGGAACAGCAAGAAATCACGGGAGACGTCGGGGATGTCAAGGATGGCTCGAGCACAGCGGATTGGCAACGCAGCGACTCGGGGTTTGTTTCGTCGGGACCGGATCGCGGTGGTGATATCTCGTCTTAACGTCAATGGCCGTGGAGGCTTACGTCAGCGTGGGCAAACCTGTTAGCCTTGCTCCCAAACCGCTGGTTCGTTCTCACCCTACGAATCGTGGATGTTGCAGCAACAAAAGTGGGTCTCTCCTCATCACTCCTTTTGCTTTTCTCCTTTTCTGGCGTCTTCTCTTCTGGCTTCTCTGTATGTGCAGAACATGAAAACCCTTTGCTTTCAATCTTACATCTCGTGTGTAGAGCCCTCCCCCAACGAAAGAAAGAAATTTTTCTCCCTTTTTTGTTTTTCAATTCTTGACCTAGAAACCGAGAAAAAACCCCAAAAAATAGAATCGCCCCTCTTGTGCGGCCGTATATTCAATGTGTGTCCTCTCTTGAAAACCCTACGCGTTTTTTTATATAGGCAATCAGTTAGGGTTTTTAATTTTTTCCAAATCGATATCCACGAAGATCCTTTTTTTTTCAAATGCAATATTCACTTTTCCAAACGCAATATTTGTTTACCCTTGCCTTATCCGAAAAAATTCCATCATATCTCGAAAAATTTTAGATTCTTATTTTCACGAGATAATTTCCGATTATCATAAAAACAGGCTTGGGCCAATTCGCTCTCTTCGTGGGCTTAGCCCGACTCATCAAATTAAAGTTTCTGAAGCATCAATTCGAACCCATCCGTCACAGGCCCAATGTAAATGTAAATTAAAAATAAATGCATCTGAAACTATATGCTATGCAATTAACTATTTTTCTAGGGATAAAATTAACCCCTTATTTTTTAATGCAATAAATGACTAAACGGGTCGCCAAAATTTAGGTGTCAACAGGAAGGAATCGAATTGTTTGCTGAATGGGGATAGCGTTGCTGGATCAATAGGCGAATCTTAAGAAGAGGTTTGGGATCATGTTTTCACCAAGGAGGACCCTCTGTTGGCTTGCAGAGATCAGGAGGAGCTTAGTAGGCGAAATAAAGTGTTGCCACAAGGGTGCAGTTGGCTAGGGGTGCCACACTTGTAAGGAAGCACAAGTAACTAGAGATTTGTGAATGGCTTTGATCGGAGGAAGCAAGCAATGGAGTGGAGTGACTTGTTCTGTTGGGCAAGCGTTGTCATCTATGTAAGTCCCAGGGAGTGGCATTGATGGTTAAGGAAATGCAGGGAAACGACAGAACAGCCCCCAACGAGGGTGTTGCGGAATAAAGTTGGGGAGTTTGTCATAGTCTGTGATTCTCCCCTACCCGTGAACCGTTAGGAGTGAAGCTTGGGGTTATCAAGTGAAGAGTGAAGACGTAGAGAGGATGAACACAACTGGTCAATGGGAGTGGCGTCAGGACAGTTGGTACTAGGAGTTTTAGGAGAGAATGATTATATTACTTAGGAGCTCTGAAGGCAAAGTTGGCCTTCCGTACACAAACTGGTTGGGAGCTGATGCCGCTCTCCTGATGAGGCCATAGTCGGCTGAAACCAGTTGTTAAGCCTAAAGAGGGCTACTGTCTCGCTCGATGAACTAGACGCTTGAGCAAAGTTGGGCGTGGTACGATCTCGTATAAAAGATCTATTCGCCGTATTGTTCATTGGAACAACTATAGAAGGAAGGCTGGCCTAGCAAATTCCGCTCGCTAGGTGTCACATGGGTTAATTCGTGGCCAAGGAACTATTGACCCGTGACAAACGCATGTGTGCTAGGTGAATGTAGTTGATCAACAGCTGTGAACTATTGCAATTGTGCCAATTCAGTCTATCTGGCCAAACTTTTTTTTGCCAATTTAGTCCTAAACCTTTTATAATTGTGTCAATTCAGTCCATTCGGTCAAAATTGGTCGGCCAAGTCCGACGTGAACGTCGTCAGAGACACGGCCGGTCGGCGAACCCACCGACGAACATTGATGTAACAATTTTTTAATATTTTTTAATATTTTATATTGATTTTTGTGATTTTTTAAATTCTTTAATTTTTTTTTTTTCTCACATTCTTCTTCCTCCGGCCGGCCGGCGTCGCGAGGCGAGGGCCGTGAGGCTCACCCCCATCGGCCGGAGGCGAGGGCCGGCGAGGGCGAGGCCCCGCGGATCGGGCGAGCTTTGGCGGGGCCGAGCCTCGCCAGATTCGGGGCAGGCGCGCCCTTCTTCATATCTTTGCAGCCGCTCCGCCGCCTCCTCCTCCTCCTCATCCTCTCCCTCCCCGCCTAGACTGCAACACTTGGCGACGGTAGCCTCGCCTAGCCTTGGCGAGGACCGAGCTCGCCGGATCTGGCGAAGCTTGGCGAGGACCAAGTTCACCGAATCTGGTGGGGCCTCGCCCTCGCCTAACCTTGGCGAGGGCAGAGCTCGCCGGATCTGACAATGCCTCGCCCTCGCCAGTGGCCGACGAGGCTCACCTCGCCAACCCTCGCCTCTGGCCGGTGCTAGCCAATCGGCGAAAGGAAGAAAAAGGTGAGAAAAAAAGAGAATTAAAAAATTCAAAAAATATATCAAAAAATTCAAAAAAAAAATTGTCACATCGGCGTTCACCGACCGGTTGTCCCCCGTCGACGTTCACATCAGCGCTGGTCGGCCAATTTTGGCCAGATGGACTGAATTGGCACAATTATAAAAGGTTTAAGACTAAATTGGCCAAAAAAAAGTTTATGACTAAATTGGCACAATTGTAATAGATTTAGGACTTTTTTGATAATTCTTCCGTCTATCATTCATCTCAACTCAATTAGAGACATGCATGAATTTTGAGCTGTAACTAGGATGGGGGCGAGCTTAGAGAGGAAAGAGCTTCACTTGGACCGCTCATTGTGCAGTGCATGGTGTTAAAATACATCTCAAATTTGAGCCCATCGTACGAAACTTGATCCGAGTAAAGAATGCTGAAAAATACAGAAATTATTTGGTGTTGAAGCAACGAATAATAATGGATAAGTTGGCTTTGAATGGGATGCAAGTTTGTTGAAGCACATTCTGTATAAGAATAGGAGTCTGTGTTCTCAAACTAAAAAGTCTAACATGGACTTTGTGTTGGACTTGGGCTCGGTCAGTGTGCAGAGAAAGAACAGAAAGGAAATTAAATTCTACTATAGGTTGGCCACGTTGACCAACCTTTATATTCATGCTGGGAGCCTTCATGCAGCGGAGAGTCGTTTTTGACAAGGGTGTGCACTTTCTTCAAGCGCCCTATATCGAGTGCTTGAAAGTGGACTTTTTGTTCTTATTCGTGAAATTACATCCAAGAAGATTTAATGTTCAAGCCAATTAAATTTTGTGATTTTAAGACTTTGTTTGTTTCATGAAAAAGATGGCGTTCTCGGAAATTATTTTCCAAGAAGCCATTTTTCAGGAAAATAACTATATTTTTTAGTGTTCTACTGAAATTTAAAAATAACCAGAAAATATTTTTCATTTTTCGGTAAAGTAATATTTTCCTCCATAAACTCATTTTCAATTTTGTATTATTTTTTTAAATCAATTTTTAAAATTTTAATTTATTTTTCATCTTCTATTTTTATTTTCTTTTATTTATTTTTTCTTCTTCTTCTTCCTTGGTTTTCACTGGCCGCCGATAGTGTTCAAGCCAATTAAATCTTGTGAGTTTAAGGTTCCATTCGTTTTGCGAAAAATGTGATGTTTTCGAAAATTGATTTCCAAGAAGCAATTTTCAGAAAAATAATCATATATTCTAGTGTTTGACTGAAATTCGAAGATAAATAGAGATTTCCTTCATAGACTCATTTTCAATATTTTTTATGATATATTTTTAAATTGATTTTTAAAATTTAATTTAATTTTTTACTTTTTACATTTTTCTTTTCTTTATTTTTTTCTTCTTCCTTGGCCTTGGCTGATCGCCAAACAGCCAAGGCCAAGGAAGAAAAAAAAATTAATTGAAAACCCAATTTTTTAGAAATATAAAAAATAAAAGAAAAATAAAAATAAAAGGAAAATGTGTTTGATGAGAGAAAGTGAGGTGAAAGAATATATGGAAAAATGAAAAACATTTTCCCCATTTTAAAAGAATTTTTTTCCATTGATGAAAAATATTTTCCCCAAACAATTCATTTTCCATAAAACGAACACTAGAAAATTTGAAAAACATTTTCTTGGAAGTTATTTTTAGTGAAACAAATAGAGCCTAAGATCTATTTAATTTCTGCGAGATTGAAAGTTTATGTCACGAGGAATTTTGGGGCAAAACACTAAGTAAGATATTAGGCGTAATTGGGGCTTCGGAAACACTAGGAATGTTTGAATGACTCGAGTATGATTATAATATCCATTGTATCATTTCATCCATAGTGGAATTTATTATTGTTCGCTCCGTGGACGTAAATCACTATGACTGAATCACATAAAGCCGATCTTCGATTTACTTTCTTTATTTTGTCTATTTTAATGTTAGATTATTTGCTTTCCACAACATATGGCTCACATGCTGTCAATAGACATTATTGCGTCCATACTAGAGATTTGGCATTCGGATATGCCGCATGCATCTCGCCATTGATTCTTCTTTGAAGGTTTTGCATTCATGGTTCCTTTTGAGAGAGAGAGATGGTTTTTCCGCAGGTATATTTTACAAGAGGAGGGAAAAGTACCAAAAAAGTCATAAACCTATTGCATTGGTACCAATTCAGTCCTAAAATTTTCAATTGAACCAATTCAGTCGTAAACCTTTTTACATCGGTACCAATTCAGTCCATCAGGCCAATTTTGGCCTGCCGGCGCTGACGTGGACATCGGCCAATGACCGAACGCCGACGTGGCAGTTTTTTTGATCTTTTTCTTCTTCTTTTCTTTTTCTTTCCTTTTCTTCCTTCTTCTTGGATTGTTTCGGCGAGCCTCCGGTGAGGCTCGCCGGCCACCGGGCGGGGACCACGACCCTCGTTGTGCCCTCGCCTGCCGCCGACGAGGGTCGCGGCCCTCGCCCGGCCTCTCCTAGGGCTGCCGGCGAAGAGGCTTCGCCGGACCTAGGCGAGGCCGCCCGCCCGCGCTAAGGCCAACCTCGCCGGCCGCGAGCGAGGCCGCCTTCCCCGCGGCAAGGCCAGGGTGAGGCTGGCCTCGCCTTGATCCGGCGAAGGCGGCCTCGCCCACGACCCTGGGCGAGGCCGAGCGAGGGCCGCGAAGCCCTCGCTCGGCTGAATCGCAAAGAGAAGGCTACCTCGGAGGAGCTCGTTCGCGCCCGCCGCCAAGGAGAGAGGGAGACAAGAGACGAAGCTAACTTCATGATTGACGGCTCCGCCACGGAGGAGGAGGCAGAGATTGATCCCGGGGAGGGGTACAGCGGCGGAGAGAGGACGGCGAGTGAGATTGATTGGTGGAGTTGGAGGGAAACAGAGGAACCGGCGAGAGGAGGAGGTCTTTGAGGCCCTCGCCCGGTGGCCGGCCACCAGCGAGGGCTTCGCGGCCCTCGCTCGGCCTCTCACAGGGCCGTCGGTGAGGCGACTTCGCCTGGATCTATGCGAGGCCGGCCTCACCCTGGCCTTGCCGGGGGAAGGCGGCCTCGCCCGCGGCCGGCGAGGCTGGCATCGCCCAGATCCGGGCAAAGCCGCCTTGCCAGCGGCCCTGGGAGAGGCCGGGCAAGGGCTGCGCCGGTGAGGGCTTCGAGGCCCTTGCCCAGTGGCCGGTGAGCCTCACCGGAGGCTTGCCGGAACAGTCCAAGAAGAAGGAAGAAAAGAAAAAGAAAAAGAAAAGCAAAAGAAAAAAGAAAAGGAAAAGGAAAAAATTCAAAAAAAATTGTCACGTCAGCGTCCGGTCACCGGCCGATGTCCACGTTAGCGCCGGCAGGCTAAAATTGGCCGGATGGACTGAATTGGTACCAATGTAATAGGTTTAGGACTTTTTTGGTACTTTTCCCACATGAGGATGATGATACCTTGTCCATAGAAAAAAAGAAAACACACTGACTTATGGTTTTTCGGTAGGTATATTCTTACATGAGGATGATGTTACATTGTCCATGGAAAAAAGAAAACACGCTCACTTTCCTTTATCTACCTATCAGAATACTGCGTTGGGATGATTCTTTTGTTTCATTAAAAGAAAAAAATTTGTGCTAGTAGAAATTTGAAACATCTCGTCCATGTTAAAAAACTATTGATTAGATAAGTTATCGATCACCCCGTTTTCCAGTAACTTATTTGTTATAAAATTATTAGAACTTTTTTACAATTTATAAGTTATCAAGTTTTCTTACTATCTTTTACTTATCATCCTTACTACTAGCCTAAATTTACTTAACTCCCACATGAATTTGTCAGTCTTTCTTTTGATTATTTACCAATTTTTCTCCAATTATAACAACCAACTTCTTTTGGGTTACTTCTCGTTTAAATTCTTGATAACTTTTTTTTTTTCTAATTTATCAACTCTTGTAATCATTTCCCCACTTTTTGAAAGGTGAGGGAGCTCTTAGCACAAATTATTACATTTTAGCAGATTTTTCAATTTAAGTTTATTATTTAGATCTGACTTCCCAAAAGCAATGTCATTTAAAAGACTCATCTATGGTGAATTTTCATGAGGAATCAAGTCATACATCAATCATCCAAATTGTTTACCGAATGTGTTTCCATGTTTGTAATTATTTAGAATATTGAACAGAAGCCGACGAAGGAAACATTGGTCGATATTTTTTGTGACATGAAAACTAATTAGAGATTAACCGTTATGATTTTTTTGAGACACGGAACTTAATTAAGGATAAATGTAGCACCGATTTTCCGGTATTAGCCTAGTGACTAACTCAAATAAGAGTTAAGAATCCAAAATTAATTGATAATTCACTTGGAGAAAAGTTTGATAAATCACTTGATTAAAGTTAGTAATTTCATATAAGAATTAAAAAAAAATTAAGATGTTGTGCGATGAGCTCGAGTTTAGAAATGAAGGGTTTAAGCTCCTTTTCCTATGAAGGTTAAACTAGGGATAAATGGCAACTATAGTTTGGCTAAGTTCAAGAGAGAGATGGATGTGGATCGATGTTGTTATGTCACCAGCAAACTTTTTAATTTTTCGTTATACTCGTCTTTTTTTTTTTTTAATAAAAAAATCTTTCTCTTTTCTCTTTTGAAGAGTTGCTCCATGGAAGGGGAAAAGTTGACCGTCTGGAGTCTTCCCTCAGTCGGCAAGCACGCAAATCATTTTCTCCTTTTTTTTTCCATCTTTTTTCCTAATTGGACGGTTCATATTGATTTTGTCCGTGATTACATATTGGAAATAGTCAAAAGTTTTAAAGGTGTCGGTGATAATGAAACCAATGAACTCTCCTTTGGATGGTAATTGTGCAAACCTCATTTTATTTGTATTATTATAGAAATCTTATCTAATTACTCACGACGTGTGAAAGAACCAAATCTTGATTAGACAGCATCTTTGGATATAATCCCCTCTTTAATTGTTTTTCCTTTTTTTTTTCATTTTCCTTTTGCATTTGTTTACCTTTGAATTTCTAGAGCTTTTGCCATCAAGATTTCTTATTCATCAGTTTTTCCTATGGGAAAATGCATTTGATTACTATTTCTTCTATCACCTAACCATTTGTCTCATGGCAAAAAATTTCAAGTGCAAAGAATTTAAACCTAAAAAGAAGTACGTAATCTAGACGTCCAATTTTCCGTGGTCACGACTTCAATTGCAACCTTTTTGGGATAGTAATAGGCAAACATTTTTTCTCATCCCTAGGTTTTGTGTGCCTTGTTTTATTTGTATTATTATAAAAATCTTATCTAATTACACACAACACGTGAAAAATCTTGGTTAATATTTAAAGACTTTTGTTATTTGGTTTCTTAATAAATGGTTAAATCGACACGTTTCAATATAATCCCCTTTTTAATTTTTTTTTTTCTTGTCATTTTCCTTTTGAATTTGTTTACCCCTGGGCTTCCGGAGTTTCACCATCAAGATTTCAAATTTATGGCTTTTTCCTATGGACAAATGATTTTGGTTACTTTTTTCTCCGTCATCTAACCATTTATATTATATCAAAAAATTCAAGCGCCACAAATTTTAACCTAAGTGTGGTGCCATAGTACTTCATTTTCTCTTTGATTGATCTTGATGTCCATTTTTCTGTGATTGTAACTTTAATCACTTTATTTTCGTTTTACCAGTTTTTTCGACATTTGACTCTATTAGTAAATATTATTGCTTTTACCTTGAAACATAATAACTTTTGGTGCTACATCAATATATTAACTTTTTTCTTTCGGTGCGTATATTACAACTTGGTAAAATCCAAATTTCGTGAAATAATTAAAAAAAAAAAAAAAGGATCTTCCCATTTTACTGACCTCTATCTACCGACCCAACCACGATAATCATGGCACCCTCCCTGAACGCAATGCGACAGAAAGATCGCTAAACAACAAAACAGCGACATCCGACACCCACCCTCGTCCCGGTCAGTCGTTGTAGATCTCTCTCTCTCTCTCTCTCAGACATTAGTCCATTTTCTCCAACCTCCGTCAACCCAAAGTCTTCTCTCTCTTCACCTGGAAAGAAGCCCCGGGGGGGGGGGGGAGGTGGGTAGGGAGAGATGTCGGAGAGAGTGGAGAGAGAGGGAGAGATGTCATTAAACATGTCATCAAGCATGTCATCACGGCAGTTCCTGGGACCTGGCATTACCATGGCACTTTCCAGAAAAGCTCTACTGTAGCATAAAGAAAGCAAGGGGGGATGTGTGAAACGAGACCCCAAAAGTCAAGCATCAGCCTGTCGCTTCCATTACGCGTCGTGTACCTGGGTTGAAGCTTTATGAGACCATCAGGTCGAATCGGAGGTCCCATCGCGCTCTTGCTCAAACCTTTCCCTTTTCTTCTTCTTCTTCTTCTTCTCTCTTCGAAGAGAACTGAGAATGAATATTGATAACCGAGCATTTCTCAAGCAGAGCCCATGAAGTCCATCGGAACGAGGCCATCAATCGCTCTTCCTCTGCTCGCGCTCTCCTCGCTCTTCTTCTCTTTGGCCGCCTCCGACCCTCGAATCGCCGAAGCGGGCCTCCTCTGCGGGAACTCCACTGCGACCGTGGACTTCAACTTCATCACCGTCATGAGGGAGATCTCCGACAGCATCGTTGACCGGCGCTGGGGCAAATACTCCATCCCCTCACCGCCGCCGCCAGTGTACGGCCTCGCCCAGTGCCTCGGCGACTTGACCGACACCGACTGCGTCCTCTGCTTTGCCAAGAGCCGGAACCGGCTCCCCCGATGCCTCCCCCACGTCGGCCGGCTCTACCTTGACGGCTGCTTCCTCCGTTACGACAATTACAACTTCTACAACGAGACCGTTGATCCAACGCACGACAAGCTCAAGTGTAGCTCCAATTCTACGGTCCCGGCGGAGAGAGTGGCCGAGTTCTCGCATAGGGTGGACAGGGTGCTGAGGAATGTCTTGGCAAGCGCGGTGCTGAGCAAGGGCTTCGCAGTGGCTGGGGAGGACGGAGCCGGAGGAGTCGCTGGGGCATATGCTTTGGCACAGTGTTGGAGCACGCTTGATGCCGGCGGTTGCAGAGTCTGTTTGGAGAGTGCAACTTCGATGGCGAGAAGCTGCGCACCTGGAGAAGAAGCGCGGGCCATGAACGCGGGATGCTTCCTCCGTTACTCAACCACAAAGTTCTACAACGTCCCCGTTAGCAGAGGTAACAACTAGTCTCCCGATCACTGGTTTACCGACTTAAGAGATGGCTTCCTCGCCATTAAAGAAAAACCAAGAAGGCTTTCTATATCTACTGTCGTATATTGATTTTTCCAATTGTGGTTTCCTCCATGTTGGTCAGTTAAGGCTTCGTTTCTTTCGTAGAAAATTCTGAAAAACGTTTTTGAAAAGCCACTTTATTAGAAAATGATAATATTTTTTTATGTTCGGTTGAAACTAGTAAATGAGATAGAAAATATATTCCGCCACCTTTGAGCACTTCTTTGAATGATATATTTTCAATTTTCAAAGGGAAAATTCCAAATAAGGACCCGAAATGTCTTTATTTTCTCAAATAAGGATATGAAGTGAATATTTTATTTTAAATAAATGCCTTAGAAATGGAGCAAGATCCGGAGGCGCTAGACGAGGGCGAGTGACCTTTACCTGGGAAAGGGTCGCCGCCCTCTCCTGCTTCTGGCGAGGGTGGCTAGCCCTCACCTAGGTTCCAACGACACTCGGCCTTTGCCGCCGCCTTACCGCCGATGGGGCAACAACCATAAGAAAGAGAGAGCCCTCCTGCCTATGTTTTTCTTTTTCTATTTATAAGTTTTATTTTTTAAAATTTTTTTAATCTAATTGAATTTAAATTTAACTTGTGTTTAGATGAAAATATCCTTGATCGACCGCAGGCTAAGGACAAAAATATCCCTAATTGGTCGGAGGCTAGGCCCTTATTTAAAATAACCATAACCACTTCTTCGCCCTTTATTTAAAATAAGGTCCATGTAGAGCCTTTATTTGGAATTTTCTCTTTTTAAAATATTGAATTTTTAATTATTTTTATTTTATTGTATTTTTTTTCTTCTTTTTAGCGAATTGCCTGCTACGATGATGACGAACGACGAACCTCAAGCAGGGTCAAGCTCGACTTTTGCTAGATCGGTGAGTGTCAAGCCTTGTCAAAGGTTGACAAGACCTTGGCATTGCTAGAACAACAAGCTTGTCTCTTGCCTATGGTTGATTGTTGGTCATCACTGTGGCCAGTGATCAGTTGAAGCAGAGAAAAAGAAAGAACCCCACCAAAAAAAAGGAAAGAAAAAATTAATTAAAAATTAAAATTTTAAAAACAATTTAGAATTCATTTTTTTTAAAAGTAAAAATATTTGAGAATTCAATTTTTTTAAAATTATTTTTATAAGAACAAAGTTTCATTAATCAAGGACTTGAGCCTAAGTGTTGAGGACTAGATCTCAAGTGTTGAGGCCCAAGCCTGACTTTTATGGATGTTGCCTCAAGTTCTGAGGCATAAGGCACAAGCACCAAGGGTTTGAGCTTGGCCTCGAACCCTGGGTTGGGAACGAGGTCCCAAGCCTAGCCTCAATTGACCTAGGTCCGATCTTGATGGACTTGTGCCAATGCGTTAAAGACCTGGTCTTGGCCTCAATGGAACTGGCCCAACCTTGATGGACCCAGCTTGAGCATTGGAGACTCAGGTACTAGCGTTGGGGATCCTGTATTCAAATGTACAATTTCGGGTCCAAGCGCCAATACTTAATATTATTTTGGAAAACGTTTTTTTGACTTTTTCAAAGAGGAAATCATTTTCTTGAATATCCGAATAGTTTTTTGTTAACTAGAAAAAAATTTCGTTGACTCATTTTCCTAAATGAGCTTGATGTCATAAAATGTGGAAAATGTTTTCTTAAAAAATTTCCGCAAAATGAATAGAACCTAAGAGTGTGTTTGTTTGAGGAACAGTGTTTTCCTGAAATTAGTTTTCGAACTTTCGCGCATTTGATTCAACACAAATAATTAATCAATCGAAAATACTTTCCGATCAGGGAAAATATTCATACATATAATTAGGAAAGTGAATTCTTAAATTTAAGAAGGCGAAAACACTTTCAAAAATCTATCATCTAGGATTTTTTAATATTTTTTTAAAAAATCGATTTTTCAATATTTTTTCTTTTCTTTTTTCTTTTCCTTCTTCCTCCTTCATCGGTTGTCAGGCTTCGGCAATTGGCCACAAGTGTGAGCCAGTGCAGGTTGACCTCAAGCAAGCTCAAGCCTTGCTAGCCTCGCTGCGACAACCTAGGATCTAGCAAGCTCAACCTTGCTTGAGGATGATCAAGTTGGCCCTCGCCAAGCCTCCACGATGGCACCAATGGCCTGTCGCGGCCATTGTCAAGGCCCGGCGACTAAAAGAGGAGGAAGAAGGAAAGAGAAAGAAATGAAAAGAAAAAAAAGATAAAACAAAATTATTTTTAAAAAAATGAGTTTTTATGAGGTTGAAATCATTTTTCAAATGAGATTTAAATACTAGAAAACATTTTCAGTCACATATCACCAAGCAAAGGAAAATTTACCATTTTCTTGAAAAATAATTTTCCAGGAAATATATTGCTTTTTCATGAAAAATTTTCCGAAATAAACACATCCCAAGTATGATTTGATTGATCTTTTGATTCAATGCTGCTAGATTTATAGAATTTCTGATGAACTTGCTCATCTCAACCTGATGTTGTCTTTATCATTTTGTAGGGTCATCTAGGATCCGCATCACCATAGCAATAGCCTCATCGGCTGCCGCAGTGACGTCGCTTGTTCTCATGGGTGCATACATTGGATGCAAAAAGTACTCCAAGGAGAAACGAGGTAAACAATCTGGTTCAAATACGTATAATGATCATCTTGGTAATTCTTAAACACAAGCTTGATGACGCGAATTTCACATTCATCCATTTTCAGTGCAAAATAGCCTCATGCAATTAGGGGCGAGAATCAGCAAGTTTAGCTTTTATCTCAAGTACAAGACGCTGGAGAAGGCCACCAACTTCTTTGATGACTCGAGGAAGCTGGGGCAAGGTGGGGGCGGTTCCGTGTACAAGGGGAATTTACCTGACGGGAGGGTCATCGCAGTTAAGCGGTTGGTGTTCAACACACTACAATGGGTGGACGACTTCTTCAACGAGGTGAACCTGATCAGTGGGATCCAACACAAGAACCTAGTTAGGCTTTTGGGATGCAGCATCGAAGGCCCAGAGAGCCTCCTCGTCTACGAATATCTTCCTAACGGAAGTCTTGATCAAGTTCTTTTTGGTAAGTAGCTGGTTGTCGCATAACTGCATAACACACTTACACAGTCATCGTTCAATGCCGAGAAGGGATCTACCCCTTATGACAAGCGTCGGTTCGGTTTGCATTCTCAGTAACTAGCTTCTTGTATTGCAAGCAATGCTTCCATCTTATGATTTTCAAGTCGTAGGTTTCAAAAATTTGCTCCATTGGTGTCTTGCCTTCTTCTGTTATGTCCGTCCCACTCCACTCTGCTTGTCTTTCTAGATAAGCTAATAGAATCCGTTGTTGCAGTCAACAATGCGACCCCCGTCCTAACTTGGGAGGAGAGGCTACACATCATCATAGGAACAGCTGAGGGCCTCGCATATCTTCATGGAGGCTATGGAGTGAAAATCATCCACCGGGACATAAAAACCAGCAACATCCTCCTCGACGAAAATCTCACGCCAAAAATATCAGATTTTGGGCTTGTCCGATGCATTGCTCTGGATAAGTCTCATCTTAGCACAGGAATCGCCGGCACACTGTAAGAATGCCTTTTCATTACTAGCTTGCTTGAAACCATAGTCAGCACTTTCTGTCTCCTTAATCTAACAAGTTTGGCATGTCAAAGTGGTTTTGCATATCATCCTTCTCTTCACTTCACATCTTCTCTGGGCTAAGTATGGTTTATATCTAAAAGAAAGTTAACTATGTAGCGGTTACATGGCGCCTGAATATCTTGTGAGAGGACAGCTAACAGAGAAAGCCGATGTTTATGCTTTTGGGGTGCTGGTTCTTGAAATCTTGACTGTTAGGAAGAACAGCGTATACACAGGGGGGTCAAGCTCGGTGTTACAGTTGGTAAGATTGCTTGTCCCTACCATCAGGAAGAACTTAGACTGACATTGACTTTCCTGGCCACGCCACACTGGGATCTAACTTTTCTTTTCATTTTCCCAACAGCCCTATTGTTGCTTTTTGGGTTAGTGTTAGCAATTTATCTTCAGATATAAGGGAGCCATGGAAATTTCATGATTGTTTTGCAGGTATGGAAGCACTACAAGTCAAATAATTTAGCTACGTGTATTGATCCGGCCTTACAAGGTAAATTCCCTGTCCTGGAGGCGTCGAATGTGCTCCAAATCAGTCTTCTGTGCACTCAAGCCTCCATGGAATTGCGACTGCCCATGCCTGGAGTCGTCGAGATGCTCCATGACAAAGACCGTATAGTCCCCCAACCGAACCAGCCCCCATTCCTCAACGCTAGCGTGCTATTTGACAAATCCAGTAGCAGAAGTTCTTCATGCACACGTAGCTGTTGAACCAGCTCACGTTCTCCGAGGTCTCTTCCAGCTTGACAGGAAGCCCTCTTCCAGCTTTGTTGCGTTGACCTTTTAGGATCGGGACATTTCTTCTTCTTCTTCCAACGAATACGAACACTTGCCAACGAGTGACGGAAAACACTTTGCAAACGACTGGCAATGCATATTTTAGTGACGTCAGGGCATGAGTCAAATTATCGTTACTTGGTTAGCAGCATGTTTAGATGACGAGGAGTCCAATCTTAATTCGATAAATTATGGATATCCCCCGAATATATGAATCCAAGTGAGATGCGATTGCTTAGTTTTTTTCGTAGTTTTACGTGCCAATTGAAGAATCACACCATGTTGAGATGTTTTGATTCCAGAGTTAGTTGTAGGAGGTTATGTGATAAAAGGAAAGAAAAAGAAAAAAGAAACAAATGTCATTCTGTTTTACATATTTTTATGTCATTTTTTCTTCTGTTTTTTGGTCCAAATAGTTTTATGTCGCTTCAAGATACGCGACTGTCCCGCCTACACTTGCTGCCCATTGCTTTGGCACATCGTCGCATGCCCTTTTCTGCGCTGATTTCACGAAAAAAAAATGATGATGAGGAGGAGTACATCTACATTTCCAAAGGTGATGATTGAGAGGGACATAGCCTCTGAAGAAAGCTCCTCCTACAATGATCAAGGTGAAGATGGCCCTGAACCAGAAACTTCCAAAGAAGAAGAAGAAGACCTCCCGGGGAGTGAAAATGTAATATTTGAATTTTTGACCAAGTCAAAGGTCAAAAGTCAATGAGATAAAAAAGGAAAAAGAAAAGGTGAACGGTGAACAGTGGATGCTCAGCTTAATAAAAAGGAATGGAGATGCACGAAATAGAGAAGAAAATAGAGAGAGAGAGAGAGAGAGAGAGAGAGAGAGAGAGAAGGGGGAGGAGGGAAAGGGAAAAGAGGAAGGTTTTGCACCACGGCCCTTGCTAAGCCATTTAACTTTGATTCGCAACGTTTATAAGTGATCGCGCCCTTCGTTCGTCTAATTGAAGTAATATTTGAAGCTAGGGCACAAATTCAAGGTTAAGTAAATTTTAAGCTTCATTGTTCAACTAAGGAGTCATTAAGCTGATTTTGTGTTTGTTTGTGTGCATGTGTGTGGGGTGTCGTGGAGTCATAGGATTTTACAAAACTTAATTTGAGTCTACGGTTTGCCCAAAACAAAAATTTTAGGTTTTCCACGCATGATGCATAGTGAGCATCCAATGATTTTGGGTCCGTATTTCGATGGCTTTCGGCTTGATTTTGGATCCCCCCACTTAGGGTTCTTATATTACGTTGAAAGAGCTTTTTATTGACTATAAGTACGATTGAAATGAGGTTCAGTGGAGAGAGTTAAAGCGTGAGTAAATTTTTCCCTTAAGCTCTACATTGCAAATGGCTTTGAATAATCGCTTTAGACAAACGATTTGTGGGTGCGTTTGAGTTGTTTTGTTAGTGTTTAAGCTTAGTTTAGTTGAGTCATAGTTGAGGTAATTTTTTACTTGATTTTAACTTGTTTCTCGCTTATTTGATGGGACCGCAAGTTTGACGATTCAAGTAACGTTTCTTATTTGGTCGTAGGCATTCCTAGGTAAGTGGTACTATCCCTTATTTAACCAAGTCTTAAAAATGATAGGATGATCTATATTATAAGTTAAAGAAGCATTACATGATTTGATACTCCTTTGAACAAAAATAAATAAATAAATGGTTCTTAGGGCATGGTGAATGTATAAAAAATAAATCGAGCATTTACCACACTTTTGTATATTGGAAATGGCCAATTATAATTTGAACGTAGCTTGAGTTGATTGTTATGAATGGTTTGCAAAACTACGTTTTGAGAAACTTTTTCTGAATGATGTTTCGAAAGGTTATACATATCAATTTGTGAATTTGGTTTATGAAGAATTGTGGAATGATATGAGAAATGTCTTGTGAAATGTGTTCATTTTGATGAACAAAGTTTAGAAAGATTATGCATTTTATTTTGTGAAATCAATTATTAGTATTGATCGTAGATTTGATTGTGGGTATTGGAGGATGTAGGTTTGGTGCTCAATATCACCATGAGCCCATTGAGGGGCTTGTAGGTATGCATATCGGGTTTAGGTTATTCCTCTAGGTCAAGCCACTGATTTTGTAGGTGGAAACCTTGCCAGGGAGGAATATTGATTGCCTTGTCACCAAACGTTGTATTGTGACTATAATTTGATATTAAGCAAAAGATTGGTCGATGGATGGATCATTGATGCATGTTTTAATATGAGATGAATCAATTAAATAGACCATTGGCATGTGATTTTGATAAGATTGATCAATGGATTTGACCATTGATATTTGTGATGATTTTAATGAGTATTTTCTGAATTATATAAAGCTTGTTGAAATAAAATGACACATAGATGATTTGATCTATATATTAGAGTATTGAATTATGAGTTTTTGGTATTGTTATATATAGTATATGCATGGTGGTTATTCGATCTACTTAGAAGAGATATATACTACTTACTGAGCTGTAATTGCTCACATCTCTTTTTTTCAATCTTTTTTTTATTCTCATTAATGATCTAGTGTGAGAGCGTTATTAACGAACACTTTTCAAAATTGGGCTTTTGGGTTTAGTTTGGAGCTACATCTTCTAAGTGAAAGGCAGCGTGTCATCCCCATTTTCTGCTAGCTTTTGAGGTGTGACAGAAAATGGAGACAAAGAGGAGGAAGAGACTCTGGTGGATGCTAAGAAGAAAAGCAAAGCCCCCATCACCATTAGTCTCAAGAAATGCAAAAACATCATATACTTTGGGCATGTACGCCGTTATTTCATAATCATATATTGCAAATGCAATCTAAGCCTAAGATCCAACTTTTTCGGAGTCGAATCCCTTCATGAAGAACATCACTCCCAGTATAGATCACGTGAGGGGAGGGAGAGGGAGTAACTTGGAACTCGTGAATGTTCAAGCGGCGGAGCTTGTGGTGTTGGGACTTGCCGGCCACCATGAGGGTGTTGGAGTCCAACCTCTTCAGCAATGCTCTCGCCATTTTTCGATTGCTTCTGTTGATTGGCATAGCGATGAAACCCTAGTCTTGTGGAGAAGATAAATATCCCTTCTCTTCTCTTCTTGGGCGTCTCTTGATTTGTGAGCGATGAAACATGCTTTTGGAAGCGAGCATCCGAACCTTCCAAATTTCCTCGAATGTTCACAAGAAGTTTATCGATAACTATTAATTTCTTAAAAATATATATAATAATAATAAAAGTTCAATTAAGCTCGTGAGCAATCTGGCTGAAGATTGATGAGCTTGACCTCAAATCAGATTTAAATAAGTGAATCTTGCATAATCATCCTATCTAGCCCGACTCAATCTAACAAATTAGCGTGAGTCAGCTTCATTTCCATCTACAACTGAAATTAACTTCATAAACCGTAAGATCCGACTAAATACACAACTCTAGCAGCACTCTTCAACTTGAAACCTAGTTTGTCGCCATGCTCTCCATCACTTTGCAGGTTGTTCAGAATTGGAGGTAATTCGAAAGTTAAACAATTTCATTTTTATAAGCTATCTACAATATTCCTCTTTGCTCTTCGAAAATAGTGAGCCAGTTATCATAGAATGTAAAGACATCTTAATTCTTTTTAACCAATCCTGAATTGACTCACTATACTCGAGAATCAAATCGATCAGCAGACTAGGTTATAAAGGCATCGAGATGTATCACGTTTTGATACTCCTTACTATTGATATCATCCAATCATTTATTAAAAAAAAAGAAAAGAAAATAGCGACATTGACGCGGACATCATCACCCTGGCGTCTCGATTAGTTGCTGCAGGTCTCTCTCTGGCGTCTCGACCGCTATCAACCCAAAATCTTTTCTGACTCGAAAGGTCTCGGAACCCATCATCCTCACCGTGTCAAACACTGCATTCCACCCTCTCTCTAGAGACGGGGAGAGTGTGGAGAGAGATGTCATTATCGTGGCACTTTCCAAAAACTCTAATGTAGCATAAAGACAGCAAGGAGGGACGTGAGAAACGAGACCCGAAAGTTAAGCCCCAGTTAGCCGCTTCGATTTCGCGTCGTGTAGCTAGGTTGAAGGTTTATGAGATCAACAGGTTGAATCGGATCTCCCCTCACGCTCTTGCTCAATCTGTCCCTTTTCTTCCTCTTCTTCTTCTCTCTTTGAAGAGAACAGAGAGAAGGAATAAACGAGCATATCTCAAGCAGAGCCCATGAAGTCGAACGGAGCGAGCCCATCAATCGCCCTTGCTCTTCTCGCGCTCTCCTCGTTCTTCTTCTCTCTCGCCGTCTCCGACCCTAGAACCACCGAAGCGGCCCTCTACTGCGAGAACTGCACTGGGATCGTCGTCCAAAACATCGTCCCCAACTTTGTGGCAGTCTTGAGGGAGATCTCTAAGAGCGTCGCCAACCAGCGCTGGGGCAACTACTCCCTCACCTCACCGCCGCCGGCAGTGTACGGCCTCGCCCAGTGCCATGGTGACTTGACTGAAACCGAGTGCCGCCACTGCTTTACCGAGAGCTGGATCCGGATCGCCCACTGCCTCCCAAACTTCGGTCGGCTCTACCTCGACGGCTGCTTCCTCCGTTACGGCAGTTACGACTTCTACAACGAGACCGTCGATCCAACGCACGACATGCTCAAGTGTAGCTCCAATTTGACAGTCCCGGCAGAGAGAGTGGCCGAGCTCTCGGATAGGGTGGACCGTGTCCTGAGGAATGTCTCGGCCAGTGCAGTGCGGAACAAGGGCTTCGCGGTGGCTGGGGAGGACGGAGTTGGAGTCGCCGGGGTATATGCTTTGGCACAGTGTTGGAGCACGCTTGATGCCGGCGGTTGCAGAGTCTGTTTGGAGAATGCAACTTCGATGGCGAGAAGCTGTGCACCTGGAGAAGAAGCACGGGCCATGAACGCGGGATGCTTCCTCCGTTACTCGACCACAAAGTTCTACAACATCCCTGATAGCGGAGGTAACAACAAGTCTCCTGATCTCTGGTTTACCGACTTAAAAGATGGCTTCCTCGCCATTAAAGAAAAACCGACGCTCTTCTATGTCTGCTGTCAGATTTCGATTTTTCCAATTGTGGTTTCCTCATGTTGGTCGATTAAGGCACTTCTTTTAATGATATTTTTAATTTTTTTTTCTCTTTTCATTTTGTAAATATCGAATTATTTCATTATTTTCTTTTTCTTTTTCTTTTTCTTTTTCAGCCAATCGCTGGCCACGGTGACAATCGGTGACTAACCTCATGCGAGATCGAGCTTGAGTCTAGCTAGATCGGCGAGGCTCAAACCTTGTCAAAGGTTAACAAGACCTCGGCATTGCTAGAACAACGAGCTCATCCCTTGCTTGTGGTCGATTGCTAGCCATCGCTGAGGCCGGTGATCAGCCAAGGCAAAAGCAAAAAATAATAAAATAATAAATAAATAAGGAAAGAAAAAATCAATTTTTTAAAATAATTTAAAATTTGATTTTTTTAGAAAGAAAAATAATTGAAATTCGATTTTTTTTTAAATATTCTTATAAGAACGAAGTTTCATTAATTTAGGACCTGAGCCTAAGTGCCGGGGACTAAAGCTTGAGTGATAGGGCCCAAGCTTGTCCTTTATGGATGCTGGCTCAAGTGCTGAGGCATAGGGCACAAGCACTAGGGGTTCGAGCTCGGCCTCAATAGACCGGGTATAGGCACCGAGAGCCCAACTTCAATTGACCCAGGTCTAGTCTCAATGGACTCGTGCCCAAGAGACCCGGTCCCAACCTCAATGGCTCCAAGGCCAACTTTGATGGATCCAGCTTGAGCATTAGAGACCCAAGAACTAGCATTGGGATTCTTGTGTTCAAACGTAGAGTTTCAGATCCAAGCGTCAATACCTAATAATATTTTGGAAAATGTTTTCCAACTTTTTCGAAGATGAAATCATTTTCTTGAGTATAAGCATAGATTTACGTTGACCAAAAAAATATTTTCTATTGACTTATTTTCCTAAGTGAATCGAACGCTAGAAAATGAGGACAATGTTATTTTAGAAAGATATTATTCACGAAACAAAGATAACCTCATAGTGCATTTGTTTGACGAAAACTGTTTTCTCGAAATTAATTTCCGAACTTTCATCTGCTTAGTTCACCAAAAATGATTGATCAATCGAAAACACTTTCTGATCAAGGAAAATATACACACATAAAATTAGAAAAGTGAATTCCTAAATCTAAGATGGTGAATACACTTCCAAAAATTGCTCATGTGGAATTTTTAAATATTTTATTTAGAAATCGATTTTTTAAAATTTTCTTTTCTTTTTCTTATAATTTTTCTTTTCCTTCTTCCTCCTCCGCCGATCGCTAGTGCACCCACCTCGAGCAAGCTCAAGCCTCGTCAGCCTCGTTGCAACAAACCCTAGGATCCAGCGAGCTCAAACTTGCCCAAGGCCGGTCAAGTTGGCCCTTGCTGGGCCTTGACGACGATGGTAGTGGCCTGTCAAGGCCCGATGACTAGTGGAGGAGGAAGAAGGAAAGAGAAAGAAAATCAAATAAAAATTATTTAAAAAATGACTTTTTTTTTCATGAGATTGAAATCATTTTCCAAACGAGATCTAAACACTACAAAACATTTTTAGTCATATATTAAGGAAAATTAATCAAAAATGATTTTCCAGAAATTTTTTTCCTTTTTTCTTGAAATTCTCCCCCAAATTAACACACCCTAAGTTTCATTTGATTGATCTTATGATTCAATGCTTGCCAGATTTTTGGAATTATTAATGAACTCGCTCATCTCAACCTGATGTTGTCTTTATCGTTTCGCAGGTTCATCTAGGGTCCGCATCACCATAGCAATAACCTCATCGGCTACTGCAGCGGCTTCACTTGTTCTCATTGGTGCATACATTGGATACAAAAAGTACTCCAAGAAGAAACACAGTAAGCAAATCGGTTCAAATGCGTAAAATGATCTCTTGGTAATTCTTGATCACAAGCTTGATGACACGAATTTTGCATTCATCCTTATTCAGTGCAAAATAACCTCATGCAATTACGAGCGAGCAAGAGCAAGTTTAGCTTATATTTCAAGTACAAGACACTGGAGAAGGCCACCAACTTCTTTGATGACTCGAGGAAGCTGGGTCAAGGGGGCGGTGGTTCCGTGTACAAGGGGATTTTACCCGACGGGAAGGTCGTCGCGGTTAAGCGGTTGGTGTTCAACACATGCCAATGGGCCGATGACTTCTTCAATGAGGTGAACCTGATCAGTGGGATCCAACACAAGAACCTCATGAGGCTTTTGGGATGCAGCATCGAAGGCCCAGAGAGCCTCCTCGTCTATGAATATCTTCCTAAAAGAAGTCTTGATCTAGTTCTTTTTGGTAAGTAGCTGGTTGTTGCATAACTGCATAACACACTTACACAGTCATCGTTTGATGCCAAGAAGAGATCCACCCTTCACGATGAGCATTGGTTCAGTTTGCATTCTTAGTAACTGGCTTCTTGTATTGCAAGCAATGCTTCCATCTTATGATTTTCAAGTTGAAGGTTTCAAAAATCTGCTCCATTAGTGTCTTGCCTTCTTCGGTTATGTTTGTCCCGCTCCGCTCTGCTTGTCTTTCTAAATAAGCAAATAGAATCTGTTGTTGCAGTCAATGATGCAACTCCCGTCCTAACTTGGGAGGAGAGGCTGCACATCATCATAGGAACAGCTGAGGGCCTCGCATATCTTCATGGAGGTTGCGGAGTGAAAATCATCCATCGGGACATAAAAACCAGCAACATCCTCCTCGACGAAAATCTCACAGCGAAAATCTCGGATTTCGGGCTTGCCCGATGCATTGCTCTGGATAAGTCTCATCTTAGCACAGGAATCGCTGGCACACTGTAAGAATGCCTTTTCATTACCAGCCCGCTCGAAACCATAGTCGGCGCTTTCTATTTCCTTAATTTGACAAGTTGGGCCCCTCAAAGGGGTTTCGCGTGTCATCCTTCCCTTGCACTTCACATCTTCTTTGGGCTAAGTATGGTTTATATCTAAAAGATGATTGACTATGCAGTGGTTACATGGCACCTGAATATATTATGAGGGGACTACTAACGGAGAAAGCCGATGTTTATGCTTTTGGGGTGATGGTTCTTGAAATCTTGGGTGGTAGGAAGAATAGTGTATACACACGGGGGTCGAGCTTCGTATTACAATCGGTAAGGTTGCTTGTCCCTACGATCATGAGAACTTAGACTGACATGTACTTTCCTGGCCACACTCCACTAGGATTATCTAATTTTTCTTTTGATTTTCCCAACAAACTCTATCGTTGGTTTCTACGTTAGTGCTAGTAGATTTATCTTCAGATATAAGGGAGCCATGGAAATTCATGATTGCTTTGCAGGTATGGAAGCATTACAAGTCAAATAATTTAGCCACGTGCATTGATCCGGCCTTACAAGGTAAATTCCCCATCCTGGAGGCGTCGAATGTGCTCCAAATCAGCCTTTTGTGCACTCAAGCCTGCATGGAATTGCGACCGCCCATGTCTGGAGTCGTCGAGATGCTCCACGACAAAAACCGTGTAGTCCCCCAACCGAGCCAGCCCCCGTTCGTCAACGCTAGCTTGCTGTTCGACAAATCCAGCAGCAGAAGCTCTACATGAACACATGGCTGTTGAACCAGCTCACGGCATCCGAGGTCTCTTCCAGCTTGATAGGAAGCCCTCTTCCAGCTTTGCTGCGTTGACCCTTTAGGATTGGGACCTTTCTTCTTCTTCTTCTTCCATTGAATATGAACACTTTTTTTTTTTGTCGTTCCTACTCTATTCCTATTATAACTCTCACTCTTAGACTTTTGTCCTGCTTTCTTGCAGGGCGTGGGAGTCGAAACCCACTTCTGAAACTAAATCGTCCCCACTCCAACCCCCTGAGAAGGTGGGGATTTGAACTCCCCTCCTCCCCCTTCCACATTGGAAGGGTGACTACTGGGGCAAACCACAGTGGTTAAATACTGCAAACGACTAGGAGTGCAAATTTTAGTGACATCAGGGCATGAGTCAAATTATTTTTACTTGGTTAGCACCATGTTCAGATGACAATGAGTCCAATCTTAAATCGATAAATCACGAATATCCCATGAATATATGAATATAAGTGAGATGCGATTGCTCTGTTCTTTCGTAGTTTTACGTCTTGATTGGAGGAGAATCATACCATGTTGGGATGTTTCGATTCCAGAGTCAGTCATAGGTTATGAAATAAAAGGAAAGAAAAAGAATACGAACACTTTGCAAACGACTAGGAGTACAGATTTTAGTGACATTAGGGCATGAGTTGAATTATCCTTACTTGGTTAGCAGCATGTTCAGATGACAATGAGTCCAATCTTAAATCGATAAATCATGAATATCCCATGAATATATGAGCGATTGCTTTGTTCTTTCGTAGTTTTACGTCTTGATTGGAGGAGAATCATACCATGTTGGGATGTTTCAATTCCAGAGTTAGTCATATGTAATAGAAGGAAAGAAAAAGAAATAAAGAAACAAACGTCATTCTGTTTTTTTGTTAGTTTTATGTCATTTTTCTTCTCTTTTTTGGTTGAAATAATTTTACGTTGCTTCAAAATCCGCGACTGTCTCGCTTACCCTTTGCTGCCCATCGCTTCGGCACATTGTCGCACGTCCTCTTCTGCATTGATTTCACGGAAAAAAAAAAAAAAAGATGATGACAAAAAGAGAAATTCTGCATTCCCAATGGTGATGATTGAGAGGGACAGACTCTGAAGAAAGCTCCTCCTCCGACGATGAAGGTGACGACGTCCCTGAACCAGAAACCTCGAAAGAAGAAGAAGAACTTGCAGAGAGAAGAGACTTTGATGGACACTAAGAAGAAAAGCAAAGCACCCATCGCCATTAGTCTTCAACATATGCAAAAACATCAAATACTTTGGGCACGTACGCCGTTAATTCATAATCGTATATCGCAGATGCAATCTGAGCCTAAAATCCAACTTTTTCAGAGTTGAATCCCTTCATGAACAACATCACTCCCAGTATAGATCACGCGAGGGGAGAGAAAGGGAGGAACCTGGTACTTGCAAATGTTCAGGTGGCGGAGCTGGTGACGCTGGGACTTGCCAGCCACCATGAGGGTGTTGGAGTTCAGCCTCTTCAGCAACGCTCTCGCGATTTTGAGATTGCTTCTGTCAATCGACAGAGCTGTAAGATATGTTGAGATTATCTTTACGATATTTTGGATATTTTGAAGATCTTTAATATTCTGAATATTCTTCCCATATCCTGGTATCTATAATATTCTCAATATATTTAATATTTTGGATATCTTTATGATTGATTATAATTGATTATATAATATTTTATTACTGTAAATAGTCTCCCTATAAAATTTATAAATAGGCTCTTGTATTCCTCATTACAAATCATCAAAATTCTTTATTCCTCTATTCTTAACTTGGTATCAAAGGAGGATTTTTATTTTTTGCAATGCCAGCTGAATAGGTCACATTTGCTCCACGAAGGTGTCGCGTCGCTGTCGTTTCTTCGCAACTTCCGTTGATTGTTTTGTCACCAACTCAACCGCCACATGCTATCGACTTGGAACCATCACAGCCATATATTGCAAGTCTATTTCAGACTTATTCAGCTGGTTATATTGACAATACAACACCACAAACAGATTCTACGTCACTCAAAGAATCCAACCAGCCAAATCGCATTGCCAACCGATGCCGCACATGCCCACACGCGCCACTCCAAGCCTCTGCACGTGGGCGTGCAGTCTCACGTGACTTAACTCGGCCTTGTATTGCTAACATGACCATTGCGTCATCCTGATGTCACCTGCCGCCTCATCAGCCACACCAATGCCATGTCATTGCCACGTCATCTGACTAGAATATTCTAATTTTTGTAATTAATAATATATAATTAATTAATACTATTTATTTGTTCATTTATTCGTCAAATTCGATTGATTGATATGAGTTGATTTTCTGTTACAATAAATCGATGAAACAATAGCTAACCCAATAGCTGCTTCGGCGGCTGCAGTGCCATGTCATCGCCACATCACTGCCACATCATCAATTGACCATTGACAGTTGACTAGAGTTGACCAGAGTTCTGAAGTTGACCGATCGATTCCCGAGGTATTCCGACGTGCTGATTTCATGATGAAAGCCCTAGTCTCGCGGAGAAGATGAAGAATGCCTCATCTCCTCTTCTTGGGCGTCTCTTGAGCAGAGAGGACTGAGAGAAAAAGAAGGGTCGACACAGAGTGAGCGAGCGAGAGAGCATAAACATTCGGAGCACCTTCTGTCCCAATCGAGCGTTAGACGAGGGTCATATTTTGTCCGATGGCCCGGGAACTACTCTTTTGTCGTGGCATGGAGACAAGCTCGGTCGACGGCCTCATCCTTATCCTGTCTCTTTCTCCTTCTCTTCTTTATTCCGCACGCCTGTTTCCGTTCTCCTCTCGCGATGTGGGATGGCCTGCTGGCTTGAAACGCAAATATCATGAATCGGACGGGGGTTCCGCATCAAAAGGCCCCCCCCTTGGGCCCCTCCTAGGGACTTTACTCGACTTAGCTCGAGATTTAGTTGTCGTCTTTTGAGGTGTGGCGATATTAGATCCGGATCTGGCCTAGCCCACCCATTTGGTCAGGCCTACTGGGGGTGTCGAACCTGTCTTTTTTCTAGAGGTGATTTGTTTCTGATTGAGTCGGAAAGGCGGTTCTCGATCCCAACGGATCGAAGGTGGGAGCTAAAGTGGTTGGTTCTTCTCAAGATTGATCAAAAGAACCGGCCACTTTTTTCTTTGCTGGGAAAGAACTTAAAAAGTTATAAAATGCAAAATAAGAAGAAATAATCTCAATCTCGGCAATAATTCTTCCGCATTATAGAACTGCAGATCTTTAAGGAGGTCTAGTTTAGTGTCCCATGAGACTTTATTACCGGACACCGTTGAATTGTTTCCTAGTGTCTTAGATCTCAGAATTTCTGAGTTATTCCACATGCATTAAGGATTTTCAGCCGCCACCGGTAGTACTTAACATGGTATTATGTAATGTGACGACTAGCTTGCCATACTCGACTATTGATGATGGGCTCTCATTAGGAAATATTATCAACTGATATGGGAGCAACTCTTCAAATTCGTGTGAGCAGTCGAAAGCAATTATTTCATTTACATGCATAGTGGATGTCACACCTCAGTTCATCCACTTCCATCACACAAGTCTCTCTCTTTGGATGGTAAGAATTACAAGCGCCGCATTTTACACCTTGCTGGAATTCCAGCAAGGTGTTAGTGAATAACCATTAAAGATGCTCGTTGCTGTTGTGAAGGTTACAAAAGAATAACTCCTCTAATTATGTGGGAGTTACAAGTAATAATTCTTCCACCATCATATGTGATAACTTTATAAAAATAGACTTGTTTTACCTATTGTTGATGCAGAATAATGATATATGGAGAAGATAAGGAAAAGAATGGCAAAAATCAGGAATTCAAATCAAAAAGTAGTGGAAGATGGATATCAAATTAGGGAATCCTTGATTTTGTTCCCTAATGTTATCTACAAACGTTGGGAGATAGATAACTTGGATATATCCTATAAATAGGAGAATATTGAGAGCTTGAGAGAGCAACTAAGTTTTTGTTAGATCGTTTTTTCATTATTTTGAAAGTTTTTCAAGTATTTTGAAGAGAAGACAAAAGTGGTGACACAATTCTTGTTCTTTGATTCAAGATGCTGAGTTTGATTTATATTTTTATTTTTTCTTCTATTATGTTCTAATTTTCTTTTGTTAGGGCTACGATGTAGCCTAACCATGATGATGCGAATTTCATGATTTTTATGTTTTACAATTGATTTCATTCATATGAGTTATATATTATTGTGCATAATGCTTTTGAGTAACTGGCCACCACTTGAATGATCTGATGTGCATGTTTGAGACTGAGAAGTGATAATATGCAATTGCTCATTATAATATATAACCATGAGTTAAACATGGATAGAGATATACCGCGTTATTTGTGTAGCTTTTGGTGATAAGGTGATCTAAAAGACTCATTGTAAACCGGGAATATTCATAATTTTTAATGCACTTATGTTTATTTTAATTCACATAGAGATATAGTGGATTAATAGACTGAGTAGGTTTGCTATACCTAGAGATGGGATAGTAAATAGATCAGGAAATTCCGCTATCACATGTTTAATATCGTTCTTGTATCTACAACAATTTGAAATTCATATATAGTGGTTATGGTGAAATTCGATGCTCTAACATATTTATCTGATTGATTTACTGCATTTAATCTACAAATTTTGTTTTTAATTTATTCTCAATTATATTTTGATTTGTTAGATAAATTTTAGAATTAATCTATTTTAGTATTTAATTAGTTTAATTAATCATCGATCTCCGTGGGACGATACTCTTTCTCATCATTATATTACTTGTTCGACACGTTTACTTGCGTTTAGAATTTTACGAACAAATTTTTGGCGCCGTTGCCAAGGATCGTTTGTTTAATACTAATTAATATCGATACAAGATTATTCTAAGTTTAATCTAGCTTTTGTTTTGTTTTATTTTTCAGGGTGTACATCGGTTTATGACACGTAGCCAACAAGGGAAACTTGCTGAGCTTGATCCAGAAATCTAGCGTACATTCAAAAGGCGACTGAGAGAACAGAGAAATCATGCTACGAAGATGGCAGACGGTGATAATGAAAATCCACGTAGACTCTTAAGAGATTATGCTGCACCAATAGTTTAAGGCTCCGCATCAAGTATCAGAAGACCTGCAATTCAAGCAAACAACTTTGAGATCAAGCCGTCACTCATTCAAATGCTTCAACAATCAGTGCAATTCAGTGGGCTACCAAGCGATGATCCAAACGCTCACATCGATGCTTTTCTTGAAATCTATGACACCATTAAATATAATGGAGTTACAGATGATGCTATTAGATTGAGATTATTTCCATTCTCTCTTAGAGACAAAGCTAAGAGTTGGCTTTCTTCTCTTCCAACAAAATCAATCACTACATGGAATGATATGGCTCAGAAATTTTTTGGTAAGTTCTTTCCACCTACAAAGTCTACGAAGATGCGTAATGATTATTACTAATTTTATGCAGATGGATAATAAATCATTATATGAAGCATGGGAAAGATTTAAAGAATTTTTTAGGAGATGCCCACATCACGGACTACCTGTATGGATGCAGGTACAAACTTTTTATAATGGCTCTAGTACAAATCTCCATTTTATGATTGATGCAGCTGCATGGGGAACTCTAAATAATAAAACGCCAGAAGAAGCCTACAATTTATTAGAGGAGATGGCGTCAAATAGTTATCAGTGGCCTACTAAGAGACTATCAATGCGAAAAGCTAGCGGAGTTCATGAAGTGGATGCTTTTGCTGCAATTGCTGCACAATTTGAAGCACTTAACAAAAAGTTAGATAATATGAGTGTTTCAACCATGAAAATTCAAAATTTGACATGTGATTTTTGTGGTGGAGGACATATTAGCATAGAGTGTTAGGTAGGTAATACTTTTAAAAATCTAGTGAAAATTCTAACTTTGTTGAGAATTTTAACAGGTCACAAAATAATCCCTACTCCAACACGTATAATCCAGGATGGCGCAATCATCCAAATTTTTCATGGAATAATCAGAATGTGATGAAACCACCGGGATTCAAACAATTAAAAGAGACAAAATCAAATTTGGAAGATATAATCACCAAACTTGCTAATACGACTCATGACTTCATCAAAAGCATGGATGTGAGATTTCAAAACCAAGAGGCTTTAATCAGAAATTTGGAGATGCAAGTGGGTCAGTTATCAAGCATAATGTCAGGGAAACAACAAGGTTCTTTGCCGAGCAACACAGAGAAAAATCCAATTGAAAACATGAAGGCTATTACTCTGAGAAGTGGTAAACAAATGAGAGAAGAAGATGTCGAACAGGAGATTTTCAGAGACAAGGAAGAGGTGATCAATAAACAATCAAAGGAGACAAGCAAGAGTAAACTTTTTCCAGATAATCCCAAGCCATATGTGTCGCCAATTCCATTCCCTCAGCAACTCCGACAGCACAAAATAGATAAGCAATTTTCTAAATTTCTTGATATATTTAAAAAAATTGCACATTAACATTCCTTTTGCAGACGTCTTAGCGCAAATGCCTAGTTATGCAAAATTTTGAATGAGATTTTGGCAAACAAAAGGAAACTAGAGGATTATGAAACTGTGAAGTTAAGTGAGGAGTGTTCAGCCATCCTACAAAACAAATTGCCTCCGAAATTAAAAGATCCAAGGAGTTTTACTATTCCTTGCACTATTGGAGATTCTTACTTTGAAAAAGCATTATGTGATTTAGGTGCAAGTATTAATCTGATGCCTTATTCAGTTTTCAGCAATTAGGATTGGGCGAGGTAAAAGCAACCACAGTGTCACTCCAACTGGCTAATCGATCAATCAAATATCCAAGAGGTATCGTGGAAGATGTTTTGGTAAAAGTTGACAAATTTATCTTTCCTGCAAATTTCATAGTTCTTGACATGGAGGAAGATTTTGAGGTACCACTTATCTTAGGTCGACCTTTTCTAGCAACAGGAAGAGCTCTTATCGATGTACAACGAGGAAAGTTAATTCTTAGAGTTCAACATGATCTTGTTTCATTTAATGTTTTTAAAGCAATGAAATATCCATCTGATGATAATTCTTGTTTTAGAGTTGACAGTTGACAAGTTGGTGAGTAAAGTTTTTCAAGAAAATATTTTTAAAGATCCACTTGAAGCATGTCTGATTCAACCAAGGGACAAAGATATTCAGAATGAGGAGATAAAGGAGTACGCAAATTTCATGAAGGCAATTCCACCATATTCAAGGCAAAAGACAATTAAATTTAAGGAGTTGGGACAACACATTACAAAGCCTAAACCATCAATTGAAGAGCCTCAAATTCTTGAACTCAAACCCTTACATTCTCATTTGAAATATGATTATTTAGATGGAGTTTCTTCTTTACTGGTAATTATATCTTTTTCTTTGACAAATTTGATGGAGGAGAAATTGCTCAAAGTATTAAGAAAGTATAAGGATGCAATTGGATTGAAAATAGCTTATATCAAGGGAATTAGTCCTTCAATTTGCATGCACAAAATTTTGATGGAGGAACAATATAAACCCACTATCCAACCTCAAAGGCGTTTGAACCTGAAAATGCAAGAAGTAGTGAAAGCTGAGATAATTAAGCTACTTGGAGCAGGTATTATCTATCTTATCTCTGATAGTTATTGGGTAAGTCCTATACAAGTTGTACCAAAGAAAGGCGATATGACTATTCAGAAAAATGACAACAATGAATTGATTCCAACTAGAAAAGTTACTGGGTGGCGTGTGTGTATGGATTACAGAAAATTGAATGATGCCACTAGAAAAGATCACTTTCCTTTACCATTAATTGATCAGATGTTAGAAAGACTTGTAGGGCATGAGTTTTATTGCTTTCTTGATGGATAATCGGGTTATAATCATCAGATTCCTATTACACCAGAAGATCAAGAGAAAACTACTTTCACTTGTCCCTATGGTACTTTTGCTTTTAGAATAATGCTCTTTGATCTTTGTAATGCACCAGTTACTTTTCAGAAATGCATTATGGCTATTTTTTCTGATATGGTTGAAAAATATATTGAGATTTTCATGGATGATTTTTCCATTTTTGGCTTATCATTTGATTCTTGTTTAAATAATTTGGCTTTAGTCTTACAAAGATGTGAGGAGATTGATATTGTTTTGAATTGGGAGAAGTGTCACTTTATGGTGCAGGAAGGAATAGTGCTTGGGCATAAAATTTCTCAAAATGGAATAGAAGTCGATCGAGCCAAAGTGGAGGTCATTACAAAATTGCCTCTTCCAACATCTGTGAAACTTGTCAGAGGATTTTTTGGGCATGCAAGATTTTACAGGCGATTTATAAAAGATTTTTCAAAAATTGCTAAACCTCTTTCTAATCTTTTGGAAAAAGATGCTCCTTTTAATTTTTCTGTTGTATGCATGCAGGCTTTTAACACTTTAAAGGAGAAGTTAATTTCAGCACCAATTATGGCAGCACCAAATTGGGATTTACCTTTTGAACTAATGTGTGATGCTAGCGATTCTACAGTAGGAGCTATTTTGGGATTAAGGAATAATAAAATTTTTCGAACCATTACTATGCCAATCGAACCTTGTCAGGTACACAATTGAATTATTCAACAACAGAAAAGGAACTTTTGGCGATAGTTTTTGCTTTTGATAAATTTCGTTCTTATTTAATTAGCTCAAAAGTTATAGTTTATTCTAACCACTCTGCTCTTAAGTATCTGCTTGAAAAGAAAGAATAAAAACCCTGGTTGATCAGGTAGATTCTACTACTGCAAGAATTTGATTTGGAAATCAAAGATGAGAAAGGGACTAAAAATCTAATTGCAGATCACTTATCAAGAATTCCAAATTCAAAGGAAGAGGTAAGACCAATTTTGGAAGAGTTCTCTTATGAGAAAATTTTTTCCATTAAGTCCACAAAAATTCCCTGGTACACCGACTTTGTAAATTATTTAGTAAGTAATATTTTTCCTCCTGAATTATCATATCAACAAAAGAAAAAATTATTTTCTGATGTTAAAAATTATTTTTGGGAAGAACATTTATTGTTTAAAGTATGTGCAGATTAGATCATAAAAAGATGTGTTCCAGACGAAGAGAAGGCAAACATTCTATGTCATTGTCATGATAGAGAGGCAGGTGGCCATTTTGGTGCTACCAAAACTACAGCTAGGATTTTACAATCTGGATTTTATTGGCCCACACTTTTTAAAGATGCATACTCCTATGTAGTTTCATGTGATAGGTGTCAAAGAATTGGAAATATTTCAAGAAAAAATGAGATGCCTTTAAACAACATCATTGTGTGTGAATTATTTGATGTTTGGGGTATTGATTTCATGGGACCCTTTACACCTTCCTATGGAAATTTATACATTTTAGTGGCTATGGAGTATGTGGCTAAGTGGGTGGAAGCTGTGGCATTGCCAACAAATAATGCTAAGGTTGTGGTTAAATTTTTGAAGAAAAATATTTTTACCCAATTCGGCATTTCTAAGGCAATCATAAGTGATAGGGGGACACATTTTTACAACAAACAATTTGAAGCACTTTTGAGTAAGTATGTAGTCACGCATAAGAATTGAACCCCTTATCATCCTCAGACTAGTAGTCAAGTAAAGGTTTTAAATAAGGAAATCAAGAGAATTTTAGAAAAAGCAGTGAATGCCACTAGGACAGATTGGTCAATAAAACTTGATGATGCACTTTGGGCCTATAGGACAACGTTCAAAACTCCAATTGGGATGTCTCCTTTTAGGCTAGTGTTTGGGAAGGCTTGTCACTTACCAGTGGAATTAGAGCATAAAGCATATTGGGGATTGAAATTTCTGAATTTTGACATGCAATCTACAGGTGAAGAAAGATTATTGCAACTTAATGAATTGGAGGAATTTCGCAATGAGGCCTATAAAAATTCTAAGTTGTACAAGGAGCGTACAAAAAGATGGCATGACAAGCACATATTCAGGAGAGAGTTTAAAATTGGTCAAAAAATCTTACTTTATAACTCTTGTCTTAAACTTTTTCCAGGAAAGTTGCGGTCTCGATGGTCTAGTCCTTTTACAGTTACACAAGTATTCCCATATGGAACAGTTGAAGTTGTGCATGACATTGAGGGTACATTCAAAGTGAACGGTCAACGTTTGAAGCCCTATTTTGAAGGTGGTTACAACAAGCAAAAGACTACCATTGAACTTCATCATCTAGAATAGTGACATTTGAGATAGTTTAGCTGAAAACTATAAAGCAAGCGCTTCTTGAGAGGCAACCCAAGCATTTTAATAATGTCTTATTTATTTATTTATTTATTTATTTATTTATTGTTAAGTTTATGCTTTGCAAAAAAAAAAGATTAACTTTTCTCTGTTTTATCCAGGTTAATTTTTTAGATATCACCTTTCAAGTTTAATCATGAATGTCATCTATGAACTCATCCTACAACCAGGGGAGTATTCTTCTTTCTATTTTTATTATTCGCATTGAGGACACTGCTTCATTCAAGTTTGGGGGGGAGGGGGGAGAGACAAAATTTTTGGTTAAAATATTTTTTTATCATGATTGCATTCCTGGTTGTGAATTTTTACGATTCTTAGGAAAATTTAAATTTTATTTAAACTTGCAATTGATGTGTGGGTTAATTTTAATTCTGATTATGTTGATCCACTTATTGAGCACTAAAAGTCCTTAATTTTTTAATTATGTGTAAATCTAGAGAACATTCATGTGAAGTATGTGATTTCTTAAATTTTACCCAAATCTTAGAATTTGTTTGATTTTCTCTTGAGGCGAAATCCTAAGCTAAATCTAACTAAGAAAATGATTTAGGCAATTTTTTGATCGATTGAGCCTTTCAAGCTAACCCTGTTTATTTAACCCTAGTCATCCCGTTGAGCCTTAATTATTACCCAATTTTTCATTGACACTCATATATATTTAGCCTAGCCGTTAACAAATTATATCATCGTCCCATGTCATATGAACACGTTGATTTTCTTTTTGGGATAAAAAATTATTTGAGTTTAATAGAAATTTGGGAGGAAGGATGGAGTATAAAAAAAAAAAAAGAAAAAAAAAAGTGATTGCTATGATTGTTTGGGGTGTATTATCAAAAAAAAAATTGCTTTTATGGTTCCCTATCGAACTTTCAATTGAGTGAGCCTTTTGGATACTCAATGGGTTGGAAATTTTCATGTTATATTAGGAGGGACTTTGGAAGAAACTCCACCATAAAGCAATTCAAAAGAGAGAGAGAGAGAGAGAGAGAAAAAAAAAAAAAAAAAAAAAGAATGAATGATGATATATGGTGGCAGAAAAATTATCTTGAAGGAGTGAAATTGGACAGTGACATTGGCTCTAATTAGATCCTAGAAATCAACATGTTGATGGGTGATTTGAGCTTAAAATTACCGTTATCTCACCTTTAGCCCAACTTTACATTACAAACCGAGAAAAATTCTATTGATTTTTGGTTAGATAATTAGCTTACATTTGTGGAGAGAGGAATGAAAAGAAAACCTATGAGATTTGGTCATAATTATTGAGATTTTTTGAGAGGTTGCATATCAATGTGAATTTATCTGGATTGCATATAATTCAAAAAAAAAAAAGATGATGACTCTCACATACACACTTGGATCACATAGTTAGAATTGGTTTTAACTTATAAATCAATTTCAATGTTTGGATGAAATTTGTGTTTTTTCTTTGAATTGTGAATTTGAGCAATTATGGAAAGATGTCATGGAGGAGGTTGTTAGCTTGAGTATGTGTTATGTCTCGATTTTGCTCAAGGACTAGCAAAATGTTAAGTTTGGGGGTTTGATAACTCTATAAAAATAGAGTTATTTTACCTATTTTAGGCAACAATTAATACAATATCTATGAAAAAATATTTGGATTTCCTTCTAATTATTTGAATTTTCCTTGTTTATGCAGAATAATGATATATGGAGAAGATAAGGAAAAGAATGGCAAAAATCAAGAATTCAAATAAAAAACCAGTGGAAGATGGATATCAAATTAGGGAATCCTTGAGGGAATCCTTGATTTTTATTTTTATTTTTGTTTAGGGGGAATCCTTGATTTTGTTCCCTAATGTTATCTACAAACGTTGGGAGATAGATAACTTGGATATATCCTATAAATAAGAGAACATAGCTTGAGAGAACAACTAGGTTTTTGTTAGATCGTTTTTTCATTGTTTTGAGAGTTTTTCAAATATTTTGAAGAAAAGACAAACGTGGTGACAGAATTCTTATTCTTTGATTCAAGATGCTGAGTTTGATTTATATTTATATTTTTTTTTCTTTTACTATGTTCTAATTTTCTTTTGTTAGGGCTACGATGTAGCCTAACCATGATGATGCGAATTTCATGATTTTTATGTTTTACAATTGATTTCATTCATGTGAGTTATATATTATTGTGCATAATGCCTTTAAGTGACTGGCCACCACTTGAATGATCTGTTGTGCATGTTTGAGACTGAGAAGTGATAATATGCAATTGCTCATTATAATATATAACCATGAGTTAAACGTGGATATGGATATACCGCGTTATTTGTGTAGCTTTCGGTGATAAGGTGATCCAAAATACTCATTGTAAACTAGGAATATTCATAGTTTTTAACGCACTTATGTTTATTTTAATTCACATAAAGATATAGTGGATTAATAAACTGAGTAGGTTTGCTATACCTAGAGATGGGATAGTAAATAGATTAGGAAATTCCGCTATCACATGTTTGATATCGTTCTTGTATCTACAACAATTTGAAATTCATATCTAGTGGTTATGGTGAAATCGGATGCTTTAACATATTTATTTGATTGATTTACTGCATTTAATCTCCAAATTTTGTTTTTAATATATTCTCAATTATATTTTGATCTGTTAGATAAATTTTAGAATTAATCTATTTTAGTATTTAATTAGTTTAATTAATCATCGATCTCCGTGGGACGATACTCTTTCTCATCATTATATTACTTGTTCGACACGTTCACTTGCGTTTTAGAATTTTACGAACAATATTATAAAACAGTTGAGTAATGGAGAATTATAGAGGAAGACTAAGGGTCTTCTTTCACCTTCTATGAAGAGGTAGGGCTTCTCTCAATAAAATAACATAGGACATATAAAACGCTGAAAAATAGTCCCATCATTCTAGAGGAACCCAACTCTTACTCGAGTTGTATGAATTTGCCAATGAGTTGTTTACAGGTTTGAAGAAATATTACATGAAGATTGTGGATTTGACTAACAATGTAAAGTAGTCCCGTCATTCTAGAGGAATTGATGTTGAGACTGCAAGAGATATGTAGTTAAATAATTGTGCTACGTTTCTGCTGCCCATTCTTCAATGTTGGTATCAAAGCGAGTAATGGACTCTATTCATTGTGAATGTTAGAATCACTAATTTAGAGTTTGGTAAGTAGCATATGATCCTTTTGTTAATATATGTTATTGATTTAATGCTTAACATCAATCAAGAAGGTCTATGCGATAATTGAGTGGAAGTGTGTTTTTAGTCAAGTTGAGACTTATTAGTTTCCTCCTACAATTTATTTCTACGCATATTAAATTACATATAACTATTGAGTACTTGGGCACAAGAGATGATCAAGAGCATAGCAAATTTTTGATCTTGTGATTTGCATAAATTTTTTTATCTAATTTAGATTAATGCTGCAAAATAGCGATATGTGCTAATTATTAATATCTCATGTGCATTTCTTGAATGTAGTTGAAAATGGCTGCAAGAAATTTTTTTGATGATTTGAACAAGGATGAGAAATCGGACGGCGAGAACTATAACATCTTGCTCTGAAAGATTCAATATCTCCTTGATGAGCAAGAGGTGATGGAAACCCTAGATCGTTGTGATCTTGAAGGAGGTGGCTCGCCTCAATGTCGTCGTGATCTTGAAGCCTACCAAAATTGGCAGAAGAAAGATCATTGATCTGGTTGGAGCAATTAAATGTCAAAGCAATTTAAGCAATCTCCAAAACTCTCATTTTGAGCTGCTGCCACTTTGGGTCTGCAACAATCGAATTTTAACAGAACTATACTATACCGGCGATAGTAATCTCTTCAATCCACTAAGAATTTCCTCATTACATGTGGTAGATTAGCGTTAGTGACTTGCATCATCAATTCAGTAACCGGCATGAAATCATAGCAAAATCCAATGCCACAAAAATCTAATTCAAAATCATTTTTTTCCTCAAAATTCAAAACCCATTGTAAGTGCTAGTCTTGTTAGCACTTCTCTCCTTACACATGATAGTTTAAGGTTAATGACTTGCATTATCAATTCAGAAACCAGCACCACGAGATGATAGCAATATCCACAGCCGCAAGCATCTAATTCAAACCCTTTTCTTTTTGGGTCAAAATTCAAAAACCCACTGAAAAAGTGCTAGTCTCCCCCCCCCCTCCCAAAAGAAAATCAACTCTCCCCAATTCAGTTAATATATACTCTTCCCCACGCATCAAATTTGCACATCAATTCTACAATTCAAAGCAATCAGCTGATACAATTTCGCCCGTGATTGGACTCGGGACTGAATTGCATCGCGAATGACACCGATACCGAAGTCAACGACTGATCATTGCAAACACGACTCGGGATGAGACTCGGGTATTGAGAAAACTCCTACAATGTTTTGAAGTTGACAAAACTTTCTTGTTCTTATTCTTATTCTTATTCTAAAGAATAATAGACTTCTGAAGTCATATCACGAACTCATGTCAAAGTCTATTCATTCCAGAAGTCTTTCCCACTCTGACGTAATCTAGTCTAAAACCAAGTTTAGAACGAAGATATAATCAGACTTAGGATTATTGATCTTATGATAAGGATTAAGTATGAACGTTATAGAGATTTATCTTTAATATCTGGCTTTCTGGCGAAGAATCTCACTTACCCTTTATAAATACATTGATGGAATCAATTATGAATTGATGAAATCAATCTTGAAGACAAGTTCCTTTTTTGGAAGCATCTACTTATGGAAACTTAGATTATGAATTTATGGGCGACCAGAATCAACGGATTTTCATCTCAATCTTCAAACGGCTACAAGATTTCCTTAATCAATTCTGTCCAACGAATTAATTGGAAGAAATTCCTCTAAAGAATGCCAACAGCTAGTAAGGCGTGGAGGAGTATTTAAGGAGGTCATTAAGTCTATTTGAGATAGTGCGTGAAAATTGAAATTCCAAAGTTTGAAGCCTTTCCAACCACTTGCTCTTCAACGACAGTGCTTTACAGATTATATTCAAGAGAGAAAATCACAAGAATAGTGACTTAGTAAGGGAAAAAGAAATCTTCCACTTAGTGTTCGCGCTCGAAACATTGTACTTCTCTGTTGATACTTTAGTGAATTTCAACCAGAAGGCTGTCAGCGTGGGAGAGTGGACGTAGGCTTGATCTAAACTAAACTACTATAAATCTTGTGTTTTAGTGAATTTCAACCAGAAGACTATCAGCGTGGGAGAGCGGACGTAGGCTTGATCTAAACTGAATCACTATAAATCTTGTGTGCAATTTTCTCTTCCCTTAACTCTTTTTCAACTTTATCCGTTGCAATCTTCTTTTTAATTTCTCAAAACTCTAATCAATTTCTTATTTGAGTCTGAATTTTCTTCAGAAATTTGATGGCGCTTTTAGTCAGACTCTAACTTATTCATAGACTTTGCTTGCAACATAATATATTTTGCTTTTAATTGTTAAATTTTTTCTTAAACACTTATTCACCCCCCCTCTAGGTGGTAATACTAGCATTTTTACCAAGTAATCGAAATTTGACCGTTCAGGAAGAGCAAATCGCTCGATCGATGAGCAGCAGGAGGGAGGAAGAGGGAAGGAGTGACCTGAATACGACGTTGGGAGCCAACAAGTCGATCTCCTTGGCCTTGTCCACAGCGGTCACTGGTGCCTCCTTACTTGCATCGCGTGATGATGAGTTGAGGATTGACCCCATCTCTCCTCCGAATTTCTCTCTCTCTCTCTCTCTCTCTCTCTCTCTCTCTCTCTCTCTCTCTCTCTCGAAGAGAGAATGTATCTAATAGCGTGGGGAAAATCCCAAATCAAATCCAAACAAGTCTTGTGTAATTAACTCTAAATATTCTAAGGTCTTGGAGAGAGAGAGAGAGAGGGGGGGGTGAGAGAATCTTTACTTAATTGACTTCACTTTACACGTTATTAGAGGAGGGTTATCATACCCAAATGACATGCACAGGAAAGGATATTAATTGTTGAAGAGAATAATGAAATATCAAAAGACATCCTTAATACCTAGTAGTATCTCCGGTAATATTTTCTAATTATCTTCATGAATATATTTCATTAAGCCCGTCTCGATCTTAAAAAATAGCTTGAGCCAACTTCATTCCCGTCTACAATCCAAATTAATTCTTCAATTTGAAACTGTAGATTACCTCCACATTCTCCGTCACTTTATAGGTCATTCTGAACTGAAGTTAGTTCGAGAGTAAGATAATTGTACTTTGGTAAGCTATTTGTAAGATTCCTCTCTCCGCTCTTGGGGGCGTTGAGCCACCTATCGCATAATGTAAAGACCTCTTGGCCCTTTTTATGAATCTTGCATTGGCCCACTGCACTCAAGAATCAAATAGACCGGCGGACTAAATTATAAAGGCATCAAGATGTAATGTGTTTTGATGCCCCTTTCTCTTGTATGTCGACTTGGTTTTATTGAAAAAGAGAAAGAGAACACAACCGGGCTGGGTCGACTCATACTTAAGCTCGTATGGTGCATATTCTTCACTAGCTTTTCTGGACCCTTGCTCCAAAGTGTTCCTTTTCAAATCTTCATATTCTTTCTGACCAAAAAAAAAAAAAAAAAACTACATATTCTTTCTTAGTTTCATTTTGGGATCAACAACTTCTACTCGTGAAAGGTAATATTTTCTAATTATCTTCATGAATATATTTCATTAAGCCCGTCTAGATCTCAAAAAACAGCTTGAGCCAACTTCATTCCCGTCTACAATCCAAATTAATTCTTCAATTTGAAACTGTAGATTACCTCCACATTCTCCGTCACTTTATAGGTCGTTCTGAACTGAAGTTAGTTCGAGAGTAAGATAATTGTACTTTGGTAAGATATTTGTAAGAAGTTAGTTCGAGAGTAAGATAATTGTACTTTGGTAAGCTATTTGTAAGATTCCTCTCTCCGTTCTTGGGGCGTTGAGCCACCTATCACATAATGTAAAGACCTCTTTGCCCTTTTTATGAATCTTGAATTGGCCCACTGCACTCAAGAATCAAATAGACCGGCGGACTAAATTATAAAGGCATCAAGATGTAATGTGTTTTGATGCCCCTTACTCTTGTATGTCGACTTGGTTTTATTGAAAAAGAGAAAGAGAACACAACCGGGTTGGGTCGACTCATACTTAAGCTCGTATGGTGCGGATTCTTCACTAGCTTTTCTGGACTCTTGCTCCAAAGTGTTTCTTTTCAAATCTTCATATTCTTTCTGACCAAAAAAGAAAAAAAAAACTACATATGCTTTCTTAGTTTCATTTTGGGATCAACAACTTCTACTCGTGAAAGGTAATGGCAATTCCACCCCTCCCCCCCCCCCCCCAAATGGCCACTCCATATGGCATACAACATAGTATCAGGGCCTTGAGATTATTGAGTAGCATTTAGTATACGGTGCCAACAATGGGTTAGTGAAGTAAATGCATAGCGTAGGTATAACTTGAATTGAAGTTATGAGATGAGACTGGCGACATCTCATAATATACTCGAATGTTATTGAAAAGTCATTTGAAAATGGGTTCTTCACCAATTCATGATAATAACAAAAAAATTATCATACTCGACAAGTTAGGTTACAAGCTTAATGTCAACGTGGTGTCCCTGCCAAAGATGTGCCAATATAAGATTCAAAATAGGGGTGGAAAAAGCCATTGCATGAAGCAGCTCTCCACTTTAGTCATGATTGCGGTTCCATCTATTGTGCGCCAAAACATCAGTTACCTTGCAATACGAGATGAACGCATGTGTGTTAGGTGAATGTAGTTGATCAAAAGCTGTGAACTTAAGGTTTATCATTCATCTCTACTCAATCGGAGACATGCATGATTTTGAACTGTAACTAGGATGGAGGCGAGCTTAGAGAGGAGAGGGCTTCACTTGAACCGCTCATTGTGCAGTGCATGGTGTTAAGATACATCTCGAATTTGAGCCCATCGTACGAAACTTGATCCGAGTAAAGAATGCTGAAAAATGCCGAAATTATTTGGCGTTGAAGCGATGATTAATAATGGATGAGTTGGCTTTGAATGGGACGCAAGTTTGTTAAAGCACGTTCTCTATAAGAATAGGAGTCTGTGTTCTCAAACTGAAAAGCCCAACATGGACTTTGTGTTGGACTTGGGCTCGGTCAGCATGCAGAGAAAGAACAGAAAGGAAATTAAATTCTACTATAAGTTGGCCACATTGACCAACCTATATATTCATGCTGGGAGTCTTCATGCAACGGAGAGTCGTTTTTGACAAGGGTGTGCACTTTCTTGAAGCGCCCTATATCGAGTGCTTGAAAATGGACTTTTTGTTCTTATTCGTGAAATCACATCCAAGAAGATTTAATGTTCAAGCCAATTAAATCTTGTTTTTTCTCTTTTCTTTTCTTTATTTTTTTCTTCTTCTTTCTTGGTTTTCGCTGGTCCTCGATAGTGTTCAAGCCAATTAAATTTTGTGATTTTAAGGCTCCATTTGTCTTGAAATTATTTTCCATGAAACAAATGGAGCCTAAGATCTATTTAATTTCTACAAGATTGAAAGTTTATATCACAAGGAATTTCAAGGCAAAACACTAAGTAAGGTATTAGGTGTAATTGGGGCTTTGAAAATACTGAGAATATTTGAGTGACTCGAGTGTGATTATAATCTCCATTGTATCATTCCATCCATAGTACAATTCATTATTGCTCGCTTCATGGATGTAGATCACTACGATCGAACCACATAAATATGGTGTTCGATCTACTTTATTTATTTTTTTCGCGACCTAAATTTTCAGGTGCGCCACATAAAATTAGGCTAATTGATTACTAAGCCTAAACTTAGCTCGGGCTCTCCCAAACCCATACCAATTCGCGACTTAGATTCAAATTTCTTAACATGCAAATGGATTTTATCTAGGAGTCGCCACTAATCAGTTTATGGTAGGTCGATTAGACACCTAAGTAAAATAATGGGATGATTATTTTACTCCTACGAACCAAAGACTTTGGGTACGGGGACTTGGTTACACTAGACTTCTCTAATGCCCTTTCGGTGCCATTTCTTTTTATTTTCAAAAATATTTTTGAATGCAACTTGGATTGATTTTAAATCGATTTCCCTAACATGTGAGGTGATCATGCGGGTTCGTAAACCACCAATTTAACACCCAGATAAAAACAATGAATAAATTGCAGGACTTACCTCATGGCATCGAAAGCATCTATAGTGTTATATTAGAATTCACATCAATAGTCCTAGATATGATTTCTAATTAACACGCAATCACCTTGTTTAATAAAAATCTAATCTATATACAATGCAATCTAACCAAATAACCTAATTCTAATGACGGGCAATTTCTAATTAAATGGACCTAGCAACAATTACTAAATGACATGCATTTCATGAACCTAATTCTATATGACATGCGCATGATATTTTTGTATTTTTTATAAAAATTTGTGATTAAAATTGCTAAAATAAAAAAAAATCTAACTAAAGTGAGATATTATCTATTTTAAGTTAGGAAATAGACTAATTTGATTCCTATCTTAACCTAGACATTTATCTCGACATGCAATTTAATCCCAAAATACCATCTAACCTAGATACCATCTAAACATGAATTCTAAAAAAAACTAACTATTCTATCATGCAATTCAATTTAAAAAATCAATTCTAATGTACATGATATGCAAATGCAATTTTTTTTTTTTTGTATTTTTAGGATAAATAAAGCGATTAAAAGATATAGCACCAAATCATCCACAATCATCAAAGATATTGTCCATCGTTCGAATTTGGAAACGATATCCAATCAAGCTTGATTATTTCGCTAATAAAATCGATAAATTGATCTTAAGCTTTAAAGATCAAGATATCAATTTTATTCTCGCGTAATTAATTATTCCATCTAAAGCCTTATAGATGGAATAAAAAATTTGTGTGCGGTTGCGAATTAGGTGGTGCGTCGGGATTTCAAACACAAATCAAGAACTCTTTTGAATAAAGAAACAAAATATAAAAAATAAGATAAGATAAAATAAATCTACCTAATTTGAATAGTTTTTCCAAATCCGGCTTAACGAATGGCGATTGTGGATCACAATGATAGATTGGCGTGGCGCGAGAACGGGTTGCCGTGGCGGTGGGTTACCAAGGTGCCCGTGGGCTCCGCGACAGGGAGCAGTTCGGCTCGTACGACGGCACCAGGGAGTTGCCTCCGTTCAGTTCTATTGCTCGTGGTGCATGGTCAAGGGGAACCTGGAAAAATTTGTCCGAGTTTGCTGCAGATTGCGAGTGTTGAAGTGCAAGGAAATTGACTGGTGGGATTTTTGCTATGGTTTAGAAATATATATGTTTTTTCTCCCTCATTCCTCGTTGATCTATAAGTGCCGCCAAGTGGATCCTTGTAAGAGCCACGAAATCTGATTGTCGTGGGCTTTCTTTTGAAGTAATCCACTGACGTCTTCTCGATCGTCGTTGGCGCAGGAGGCTACTTGGCGAGTGATCGTTTTATGTGGGCTCGATGGAAATCGTTGGGATCACCTGGAACAAAGACACTGCTTGCGGTTGGATCGTCAGTAGAAATTCACTAAAGCTCGTGTGCTTGGCTGAGCGCCGCCTGAAACTCGCTATTCTGCGTTGGACAACTACTGGAACGTCACTTGGAAGAATTGTGGGTGCAGGGACAGGGACGAGCAACGGTGGCTGCGCAAGTATCGGACTTGAACAGCGCCGACGCTACAAGATGCCTCGTCGGACTGAGTCGCTTGATCTGAATGTCACCACTGTAGGGAATCTGCTGAAGATTGATGAGGCGGCAGGCACCACGGGACACCGAGCAGCAGCCAAGTCGTGAAGCCGTTCACTTTAGCACAAAGAAAAAGCGACGGCCACCACATGAAAGGAATCAACACTCTTTTTGTAATCGTGTATGTGTTCTCTCAGGCTATGGACGTCTGTCCCTCCTCTCTCGGAATTCTTATATCTCTCCTTCGGCTGTGTATATCAATTGTGTCCCCGCAGATGACTGAATATCGCGGAGAGAGAGAGAGCTCCCTCACGAGCGTGCCCTCTCTCAATGGTGGCCCTGCATCCTAAAACGGGGGCCCCAGCAAAATAAAACCAGAATGGTGGGGCTTCGCCTTTCCTAATGAGCAAACTTCTCCTATCACGCAATTCACGATTTCTCTTCTCTCTGGACGGGTGTGCCGTGTATTCAATATATTGTGGCCTCCCCCACTCACATTTTTCTCTCAATGGCCGTATGTTCAATGTGTGGCCCCCCAAAACCCTACACGAACAACCTATTTATAGGCCACCGATTAGGGTTTCAATTTTTCCAAATCGATATCCACGAAGATTCTTTTTCCAAACGCAATATTCATTTTGCCGAACGCAATATTTGCTTTTCCGCTTGCCCTATCCAAAAAAAATTTAATCATATCCCGGAAAATTTCAAATTCTTATTTTCACGAAATAATCTTTGATCATTAAAAAACGGGCTTGGGCCAATTTGCTCCCTTTGTGAGCTTAGTCCGGCCTGCCAAGTTAAAGCTCAGAACCACTAATTCGAACACATCCATCACCGGTCCAATAAAAATGTAAATTAAAAATAAATAAATGCATCTAAAATTATATGCTATGCAATTAATTATTTTTTCAGGGATAAAATTAACCCCTAATTTCTAATGCCATAAATGAATAAATGGGTCATCAAAATTTAGGTGTCAACAATTTTGTCTATTCTATTGTTCGATTACTTGCTTTCCACAACACATGGCTCACATGCTGCCAATAGATATTATTGCGTCCACACTAGAGATATGGTTTTTAGTAGGTATATTCTTACATGAGGATAATGTTACCTCGTCTATGGAAAAAAGAAAACACATCGACTTTCCTTTATCTACCTAGCAGAATACTATGTTGGGATGATTCTCTTGTTTCATTAAAAGAAAAAAAAATGTGCTGGTAGAAATTTGAAACATCTCATCCGTGTTAAAAAACTATAGATTACTTTTTCTTTTATCACCTAACCATTTGTCTCATGGCAAAAAATTTCAAGTGCGGAGAATTTAAATCTAAAAAGAACTACATGATCTAGACGTCCAATTTTCCTTGGTGATGACTTCAATTGCAACCTTTTTGGGATAGTAATAGGCAAACCTTTTTTTCTCATCCCTAGTTTTGTGTGCCTTGTTTTATATGTATTATTATAAAAATCTTATCTAATTATACACAACATGTGAAAAATCATGGTTAAAAATTAAAGACTTTCGTTAATTGGTTTCTTAATAAATGATTAAATCGACACTTTTCAACATAATCCCCTTTTTTTTTTTTTTCTTGTCATTTTCCTTTTGGATTTGTTTACCTTTGGGCTTATGGAGTTTCACCATCAAGATCTCAAATTTATGCCTTTTTCCTATGGAAAATGATTTTGGTTACTTTTTTTCTCTATAAACTAACCATTTATATTATGGCAAAAATTCAAGCGCCACGGATTTTAACATAAGTGTGGTGCCATAGTACTTCATTTTTCTCTTTGATGTAGAATTACTTGATATTGATGTCCATATTTTTGTGGTTGCAACTTTAATCGCATTCTTTTCATTTTACCGGTTTTTTCGACATTTGAATCTATTGGTAAATTTATTGCTTTTACCTTGAAACATAATAACTTTTGGTGCTACATCAATATCGGTTTGAATTGGAAGTTTATTAGCTTTTTCTTTTGGTGCGTATATTACAACTTGGTAAAATCCAAAATTTCGTTAAATAAAATCTTCAAAAAAAAAAAAAAGGATCTTCCCGTGCGACTGACCTCTATCTACCGATCCAACCACGATACTCACGGCACCTTCCCTGAACCCAATGCGACAAAAATATCGCTAAACAACAAAACAGCGACATCCGACACCCACGCTCGTCTCGGTCGGTCCGTTGCAGATCTCTCTCTGTCCCTCCTCCTCTCTCAGACATTACTCCATTTTCTCCAAGTCAACCCAAAGTCCTCTCTCTCTCTCCCGGCCGCGGCGCCGGGGGGTTGGAATTGGGGTTTGGGGTTGGGAAGTGGGGAGAGATGTCAGAGAGAGTGGAGAGAGAGAGAGAGATGTCATTAAACATGTCATCATGGCAGTTCCTGGGACCAGGCATCACATCACCATAGTACTTTCCAGAAAGCTCTACTGTAGTATAAAGAAAGCGAGGGGTGATGTGAGAAACGAGACCCCAAAAGTCAAGCATCGGTCTGTCGCTTCCATTACGCGTCGTGTAGCTGGGTTGAAGCTTTATGAGATCATCAGGTCGAATCAGAGCTCCCATCGCGCTCTTGCTCAAATCTTTCCCTTTTCTTCTTCTTCTTCTCTCTTCGAAAGAACTGAGAAGGAATATTGATAACCGAGCATTTCTCAACCAGAGCCCATGAAGTCCAACGGAGCGAGGCCATCAATCGCTCTTCCTCTGCTCGCGCTCTCCTCGCTCTTCTTCTCTTTGGCCGCCTCCGACCCTCGAATCGCCGAAGCGGGCCTCCTCTGCGGGAACGCCACTGCGACCGTGGACTTCAACTTCATCACCGTCATGAGGGAGATCTCCGACAGCATCGTTGACCGGCGCTGGGGCAAATGCTCCATCCTCTCACCACGGCCGCCAGTGTACGGCCTCGCCCAGTGCCTCGGCGACTTGACCGACACCGACTGCGTCCTCTGCTTCGCCGAGAGCGGGAACCGGATCCCCGCTGCCTCCCCTACGTCGGCCGGCTCTACCTCGACGGCTGCTTCCTCCGTTACGACAATTACGACTTCTACAACGAGACCGTTGATCCAACGCACGACATACTCAAGTGTAGCTCCAATTCTACGGTCCCGGCAGAGAGAGTGGCCGAGTTCTCGGATAGGGTGGACCGGGTGCTGAGGAATGTCTTGGCAAGCGCGGTGCTGAGCAAGGGCTTCGCAGTGGCTGGGGAGGACGGAGCCGGAGGAGTCGCTGGGGCATATGCTTTGGCACAGTGTTGGAGCACGCTTGATGCCGGCGGTTGCAGAGTCTGTTTGGAGAATGCAACTTCGAGGGCGAGAAGCTGTGCACCTGGAGAAGAAGCGCGGGCCATGAACGCGGGATGCTTCCTCCGTTACTCAACCACAAAGTTCTACAACGTCCCCGTTAGCAGAGGTAACAACTAGTCTCCCGATCACTGGTTTACCGACTTAAGAGATGGCTTCCTCGCCATTAAAGAAAAACCAAGAAGGCTTTCTATATCTACTGTCGTATATTGATTTTCCCAATTGTGGTTTCCTCCATGTTGTTCAGTTAAGGCTTCGCTTCTTTCGAAGAAAATTCTGAAAAACGTTTTTCAAAAAGCCACTTTATTAGAAAATGATTATATTTTTTTTATGTTCGGTTAAAACTAGAAAATGTGATAGAAAATATACTCCTACACCTTTGAGCACTTCTTTGAATGATATCTTTTCATTTTTTAAAGGAAAAATTCCAAATAAAGACCAAAAATGTTATTATTTTCTCAAATAAGAATATGAAGTGAATATTACTTTAAATAAAGGCCTCAGACTTGGAGCAAGGTCCGGAGGCGCTCGACGAGGGCGAGTGACCTTCACCCGGGAAAGGGTTTCCCGCTTCTGGCGAGGGTCGCTGGCCCTCACCTAGGTTCCAATAACACTACTGGCCTTTGTTGTTGCCCCACCGTTGATGGGCCAGCAACCATAAGCAGGAGAGAGCCCTCCTGCCTATGTTTTTTTTCTTTTTCTTTTTATAAGTTTTAGTTTTTTAAATAATCTAATTTAATTTAAATTTAACTTGTGTTTAGATGAAAATATCCTTGATTGGTCGGAGGCTAGGGACGAAAATATCCCTAATTGGCTGGAGGCTAGGCCCTTATTTAAAATAACCATAACCGCTTCTACCCTTTATTTAAAATAAGGTCCATTTAGAGCCTTTATTCGGAATTTTCTCTTTTTTAGAATATTGAATTTTTAATTATTTTTATTTTATTGTATTTTTCTTCTTTCTCAGCTAATCGCCGGCTATGATGATGACCAACGACTAACCTCAAGCAGGGTCAAGCTTGACTTTTTCTAGATTGGTGAGTCTCAAGCCTTGTCAGAGGTTGACAAGACCTTGGCATTGCTTGAACAGCAAGCTTGTCCCTTGCCTATGGTTGATTGTTGGTCGTCACTGTGGCTAGTGATCAGTTGAAGCATAAGCAAAAAGGAAAAAGAAAGTAACCCCCCCCAAAAAAAAAAAAGGAAAGAAAAGATTAATTAGAAATCAAAAATTTTTAAATAATTTAAAATTCTTTTTTAAAGTAAAAATAATTGAGAATTCAATTTTTATAAAATTTATTTTTATAAGAACAAAGTTTCATTAATCAATGACTTGAGCCTGAGTGTTGAGGACCAATGCATTAAAGACCTAGTCCTGGCCTCAATGGATCTAGCCGAACCTTGATGGACCTAGCTTGAGCATTGGAGACTTAGGATCTAGCGTCTCGAGTTCCCGTATTCAAATGTACAATTTGGGGTCCAAGCACCAATACTTAATATTATTTTGGAAAACGTTTTTTGACTTTTTCAAAGAGGAAATCATTTTCTTGAATATAAGCATAGTTTTCTATTGACTAGAAAAAGTTTTCGTTGACTCATTTTCCTAAACGAGCTAAACGTCATAAAATGTAGAAAATGTTTTCTTAAAAAATATCTTCCACAATTTGAATACAACCTAAGAGTGTGTTTGTTTGAGGAAAAGTGTTTTCCTGAAATTAGTTTCCGAACGTTCACCCATTTGATTCAACAAAAATAATTAATCAATGGAAAATACTTTCCGATTAGGGAAAATATTCATACATAAAATTAGGAAAGTGAATTATTAAATTTAAGAAGGTGAAAACACTTTCAAAAATCTCTCATTTAGGATTTTTTAATATTTTATCTAAAAAATCGATTTTTCAATATTTTTTTCTTTTCCTTCTTCCTCCTTCATCGGTTGTCAGGCTTCGGCAATTGGCCACAAGTGTGAGCCAGCACAGGCTGACCTCAAGCAAGCTCAAGCCTTGCTAGCCTCGTTGCGACAACCTAGGATCTAGCAAGCTCAACCTTGCCTAAGGTTGGTCAAGTTGGCCCTCGCCGAGCCTCCATGATGGCACCAATGGCCTATCACGGCCATTGTCAAGGCCCAGCGACTTAAGGAGGAGGAAGAAGGAAAGAGAAAGAAATGAAAAGAAAAAAGATAAAGCAAAATTATTTTAAAAAATGATTTTTTATGAGATTGAAATCATTTTTCAAATGAGATTCAAATACTAGAAAACATGTTTAGTCACATATTACCAAACAAAGGAAAATTTACCATTTTCTTGAAAAATAATTTTCCAAGAAATATATTGCTTTTTCACGGAATGTTTTCCCAAATAAACACATCCTAAGTATGATTTGATTGATCTTATGATTCAATGTTGTTAGATTTTTAGAATTTCTAATGAACTTGCTCATCTCAACCTGATGTTGTCTTTATCATTTTGCAGGGTCATCTAGGATTCGCATCACCATAGCAATAGCCTCATCGGCTGCCGCAGTGACGTCGCTTGTTCTCATGGGTGCATACATTGGATGCAAAAAGTACTCCAAGGAGAAACGAGGTAATCAATCTGGTTCAAATACGTATAATGATCATCTTGGTAATTCTTAAACACAAGCTTGATGACGCGAATTTCGCATTCATCCATTTTCAGTGCATAATAGCCTCATGCAATTAGGGGCGAGCATGAGCAAGTTTAGCTTATATTTCAAGTACGAGACGCTGGAGAAGGCCACCAACTTCTTTGATGACTCGAGGAAGCTGGGGCAAGGTGGGGGCGGTTCCGTGTACAAGGGGAATTTACCCGACGGGAAGGTCATCGCAGTTAAGCGGTTGGTGTTCAACACACTACAATGGGTGGACGACTTCTTCAATGAGGTGAACCTGATCAGTGGGATCCAACACAAGAACCTCATTAGGCTTTTGGGATGCAGCATCGAAGGCCCAGAGAGCCTCCTCGTCTACGAATATCTTCCTAATGGAAGTCTTGATCAAGTTCTTTTTGGTAAGTAACTGGTTGTCGCATAATTGCATAACACGCTTACACAGTCATCGTTCAATGCCGAGAAGGGGTCTACCCCTTATGACAAGCGTCGGTTCGGTTTGCATTCTTAGTAATTGGCTTCTTGTCTTGCGAGCAATGCTTCCATTTTATGATTTTCAAGTCGTAGGCTTCAAAAATATGCTCCATTGGTGTCTTGCCTTCTTCTGTTATGTCTATCCCACTCCACTCTGCTTGTCTTTCTAGATAAGCTAATAGAATCCGTTGTTGCAGTCAACAATGCGACCCCCGTCCTAACTTGGGAGGAGAGGCTGCACGTCATCATAGGAATAGCTGAGGGCCTCGCATATCTTCATGGAGGCTGTGGAGTGAAAATCATCCACCGGGACATAAAAACTAGCAACATCCTCCTCGACGAAAATCTCACACCAAAAATATCAGATTTCGGGCTTGCCCGATGCATTGCTCTGGATAAGTCTCATCTTAGCACAGGAATCGCCGGCACACTGTAAGAATGCCTTTTCATTACTAGCTTGCTTGAAACCATAGTCAGCACTTTCTATTTCCTTAATCTGACAAGTTTGGCATGTCAAAGTGGTTTCGCATATCATCCTTCTCTTCACTTCACATCTTCTCTGGGCTAAGTATGGTTTATATCTAAAAGACGGTTAACTATGTAGCGGTTACATGGCACCTGAATATCTTGTGAGAGGACAGCTAACAGAGAAAGCCGATGTTTATGCTTTTGGGGTGCTGGTTCTTGAAATCTTGACTGGTAGGAAGAACAGCGTATACACACGGGGGTCAAGCTCGGTATTACAGTCGGTAAGATTGCTTGTCCTTACCATCAGGAAGAACTTAGACTGACATTGATTTTCCTGGCCACGCCACACTAGGATCTAACTTTTCTTTTGATTTTCCCAACAAGCCCTATCGTTGCTTTTTGCGTTACTGTTAGCAATTTAATTTCAGATATAAGAGAGCCATGGATATTTCATGATTGTTTTGCAGGTATGGAAGCACTACAAGTCAAATAATTTAGCTGCGTGTATTGATCCGGCCTTACAAGGTAAATTCCCTGTCCTGGAGGCGTCGAATGTGCTCCAAATCAGTCTTATGTGCACTCAAACCTCCATGGAATTGCGACCGCCCATGCCTGGAGTCGTCGAGATGCTCCACGACAAAGACCGCGTAGTCCCCCAACCGAACCAACCCCCATTCCTCAACGCTAGCGTGCTATTCGACAAATCCAGTAGCAGAAGTTCTTCATGCACACGTAGCTGTTGAACCAGCTCGCGGCCTCCGAGGTCTCTTCCAGCTTGACAGGAAGCCCTCTTCCAACTTTGTTGCGTTGACCTTTTAGGATTGGGACCTTTCTTCTTCTTCTTCCAACAAATATGAACACTTGCCAACGAGTTATGGAAAACACTTTGCAAACGACTGCAGTGCATATTTTAGTGACATCAGGGCATGAGTCAAATTATCATTACTTGGTCAGCAGCATGTTTAGATGACGAGGAGTCCAATCTTAATTTGATAAATCATGGATATCCCCTGAATATATGAATCCAAGTGAGATGCGATTGTTCTATTTCTTTCGTAGTTTTACGTCCCAATTGGAGAATCACACCATGTTGAGATGTTTTGATTCCAGAGTTAGTTGTAGGTTATGTGATAAAAGGAAAGAAATAGAAAAAAGAAACAAATTTCATTCTGTTTTTTCATATTTTTATGTCATTATTTCTTCTGGGTTTTGGTCCAAATAGTTTTATGTCGCTTCAAGATACGCGACTGTCTCGCCTACACTTGCTGCCCATTGCTTTGGCACATCGTCACATGCCCTTTTCTGCACTGATTTCACGAAAAAAAAAAATGATGATGAGGAGTACATCTGCATTTCCAAAGGTGATGATTGAGAGGGACATAGCCTCTGAAGAAAAGCTCTTCCTCCAACGATCAAGGTGAAGATGGCCTTGAACCAGAAACCTCAAAAGAAGTAGAAGAAGAACTCCCGGAGAGTGAAAATGTAATATTTTAATCTTTGACCAAGTCAAAGGTCAAAAGTCAATGAGATAAAAAGGGCAAAAGAAAAGGTGAACAGTGAACAGTGGAGCTCAGCTTAATAAAAAGGGATTGAGATGCACGAAATAGCACAAAATAGAGAAGAAAATAGAGAGAGAGAGAGAGAGAGAGAGAGAAAAGAGGAGGGGGTGGGGAAAGGGAAAAGAGGAAGGTTTTGCACCATGGCCCTTGCTAAGCCATTTAACTCCAATCGCAATGTTCATAAGTGATCGTGCCCTTTGTTCGTTTAATTGAAGTAATATTCGAAGTTAGGGCACAAATTCAAGGTTAAGCAAATTTTAAGCTTCGAGGTTCAACTAAGGAGTCATTAAACTGCTTTTGTGTTTGTTTGCGTGCATGTGTGTGTGGGGTGTCTTGGAGTCATAGGATTTTACAGAACTTAATTTGAGTCTACAATTTGCCCAAAACAAAAATTTTAGGTTTTCCACACATGATGCATAGTGAGCATCCAGTGATTTTGGGTCCATATTTCAATGGCTTTTGGCTTGATTTTGGATCGCCCAACTTAGGGTTCTTATAGTATGTTAAAAGAGCTTTTTATTAACTATATGTACAATTGAAATGAGGTTCAGTGGACAGAATTAAAGCGTGAGTAAATTTTGCGCTTAAGCTCTGCATTGCAAATGGCTTTGAATAATTGCTTCAGACAAGCGATTTGTGGGTGCATTTGAGTTATTTTGTTAGTGTTTAAGCTTAGTTTAGTCGAGTCATAGTTGAGGTAATGTTTTACTTGATTTTAACTTGCTTCTCGCTTATTTGATGGAACCGCGAGTTTGACGATTCAAGTAACATTTCTTATTTGGTCGTAGGCGTTCCTACGTGAGTGGTACTATCCCTTCTTTACCCAAGTCTTAAAAATGATAGGATGATCTATATTATAAGTTAAAGAAGCATAACATGATTTGATACTCCTTTGAACAAAAAAAAAAAAAAAGTGGTGCTTAGGGCATAGTGAATGTGTAAAAATTAAATCGAGCATTTACTACCCTTTTGTCTATTGGAAATGGCTAAGTATATTTTGAACATAACTTGAGTTAATTGTTATGAATGGTTTGCGAAACTATGTTTTGAGAAACTTTTTATGAATGATGTTTCGAAAGGTTATACATATCAATTTGTGAATTGGTTTATGAAGAATTGTGAAATGATATGAGAAATGTCTTGTGAAATGTGTTCATTTTGATGAACAAAGTTTAGAAAGATTATGCATTTTGTTTTGTGAAATCAATTATTAGTATTGATCGTAGATTTGATTCTTGGTATTGGAGGATTCAGGTTTGGTGCTCAATATCACCATGAGCCCATTGGGGGGCTTGTAGGTATGCATATCGGGTTTAGGTTATTCTTCTAGGTCGAGCCACTGATTTTGTAGGTGGAGACCTTGCTAGGGAGAAAAATGATGATCGCCTTGTCACCAAACATTGTATTGTGACTATAATTTGATATTAAGCAAAAGATTAGTCGACGGATGGATCATCGACGCATGTTTTAATATGAGATGAATCAATTAAATAGACCATTAGCATGTGATTTTGATAATATTGATCAATGGATTTGACCATTGATATTTGTGATGATTTTAATGAGTATTTTCTGAATTCTGTAAAGCTTGTTGAAATAAAATGACACATAGATGATTTGATATTTATATTAAAGTATTGAATTATGAGTTTTTGGTATTGTTATATATAGTATATTTATGGTGGTTATTCGATTTGCTTAGAAGAGATATATACTACTTACTGAATTGTGATTGCTCACATTTCTTTTTTTTTTCAATCTTTTTCTGATTCTCATTAATGATCTAGTGTGAGAGTGTTATTAACTAACACTTTTCAAAATGGGGTTTTTGGGTATAGTTTGGAGCTACATCTTCTAAGTGAAAGGTGTTGTGACCTCATTTTCGGTGCCCTATTGCGCAAGTGCGTGCGGAGGCTAATGAGCGGCTAAGTCTATTAGGGCTTAGCTAGGACTCTCCCAAGCCCACAAATTCACGACTTATTGCATGAGTTTTTAATATGTAAGTTAATTTTAAATAGAAGTCGCCACTAATCAATTTGGGGTGGATTGATTAGAAACCCAAACGAAATACCGAGAGAATTATTTTACTCCTATGCAACCAAAAAAACTAAGATCAGGAACTTGATTACACTAGTTAATTATTAATGCCATTCGATACCTAATATTGTTTAAACCCTAAGTCTTTTTGGATTTTCAAGGATTTTTCCATGCATTTGTGGAGAAAAACATATTTTTGGTCTTTTACTACTTTTTGAACATAAAAAGTATTTTTGGATTTTTTTGATCTTTTTTGAAAATATAAATCATTTTTTGACCTTTTTTTTTAATTTTTTGGGAAAATTTAAAAATTGTTTTTTAATTTTTCTATTTTTTATAATTAAATTTTTTTATAGTATAATAATATAATATCAACGACCTGGGTCGGATTTCCGAGTTGGGTCCGACCCGGGTCGTTGAAGCCGCGGCCCAGTTGGGTCCTTCTAGGCGAGCCCAGTCTATGACAAAAAAAAAAAAAAAGGGAAAAATGAAAAGGAAAGGAAGCCCAACCTAAAACCCAGAGAAGTTAGACCCAAATCCTAAAAGGACAAACCCGACCCATGGTTTTATTTGAACTCGGCGCGAGAACCCAACCCTAGCCCGAATTGCGACCCACGCTCGACCCGGTTTTGCAGCCGCTACTGCCTCTTCGTGGTTCAGCAGCCACGATGAACGACGTCGCCCGCCCGCACCTAGCCGTCGGACTCCGCCAGCGCCACATCGACCTATTGACGACCCAACCTCCGCTGGGCCAGCCACCGCCGTCAGCCGAAACGCAGCTCGACCAGCTCTCTCTCTCTCTCTATTTTCGCAACATGGTCGGCCGAGACGGCAGCGTAGCTTGCCTTGGCCGGGCTATCCGCCCACTCAAGTGTCGCCTTGGCTAGCCCCAGTTTTAGGCTTGATCCTTGGCCGAGCTGTCATTCCACAGACTGTGTCCTCACCTTCGGCGTTTCTGACTGCATGAGTTACGGCGACGGCGGCAACCGGACACCCAGACTAAGAAAAAGAGAAGCCAAGTAAATTGTGAAAGGGGAGGAAGGAAGCGGTAGCCAGCGATGCCCCCCACCTGGTATGGCGGCGATGCAAGCACGGCAGGGATTGGCTTAGCACAGGGATGGGAAGATGCGACGATGAGGTGGGCAGCGAGCGTCGGGCCAGCGAGCTTAGTACGGCGGGGCTCGCGGATGGTCGTCGGGGCGACAGCAAGTGACGCCGCAGCGGCGACGGGTGGTTGGGATGAGTCTCAGCCCTGATTTCTCTCTCAAACTCGCTCGCAGATATCTCTCCAGATTTGAACCCCCTCCGCCCACGAGCTCTCTCTCTCAGATCTCGGCTTGCTTGCTCTCGGGCCTCCCCTGAAGTCTCTCAGGGGAAGTCCTGAGCTCGCGGCCTCCGATCTCTCTCTGCGTGTTTGTTGCCTTCCCCCTTGACGCCCTATTTATAGGCGAGGAGGTCGGTCGACGGAGGTGCTCGGACCGCCGGTCCTTCGCACTTCGAGCGGCCTCCCCCGGTCGAACCGACGTCCCACCTGTCGAGGTGTCTCTAGCTAAGTCGCCTCCTCTACCGCATTGAAGACGCGTCCCCTCCGTCTGCACCGCTCCACGTGCGTTGCCGTCTCCTCCTCCATCCGGCATCGCGCGCGTCCGGCTTTCTCTGCGTGTGTGTTGCAGAGGCAAAAGGAGGAAGAAGACAAGACGGAGGCGGCCGGGCCAAGAAGAAGAAAAAAGGGAGTGGGCCTGGGGCCCGTGCGGGGAAGAACAAGAAGAAGGGGATGGGCTTTCACGCCCAACCCCATATGAACCCTTTTATTTATTTATTTTTATTAAATAAATTATCCGAAAAAAGTGAAAAAATAAGGAAGATAAAAAAAAGAGGAAATAAATTTTAATGGATGCAAATAAAAATCAAGACCTAATTGATGCGAAAATCATTTTTGTTGGGGTTGAATTGGTCCCTAATTTTCTTATGCAATTTAATCATAAATACCTAGTCAAAATTTAGGTGTCAACAAAAGGCAGCATGTCATCCCCATTTTCTGCTTGCTTTGGGGAGCAGAAAATTGGGACAAAGAGGAGGAAGAGACTCTGGTGGATGCTAAGAAGAAAAGCAAAGTCCCTATCACCATTAGTCTCAAGAAATGCAAAAACATCATATACTTTGGGCATGTACGCCGTTAATTCATAATCATATATTGCAAATGCAATCTGAGCCTAAGATCCAACTTTTTCGGAGTCGAATCCCTTCATGAAGAACATCATTCCTAGTATAGATCACGTGAGGGGAGGGAGAGGGAGTAACTTGGAACTCGCGAATGTTCAAGCGGCGGAGCTTGTGGTGTTGGGACTTGCCGGCCACCATGAGGGTGTTGGAGTCCAGCCTCTTCAGCAATGCTCTCGCCATTTTTTCGATTGCTTCTGTTGATTGGCAGAGCGATGAAACCCTAGTCTTGTGGAGAAGATGAATAATCCCTTCTCTTCTCTCCTTGGGCGTCTCTTGATTTGTGAGCGATGAAACATGCTTTTGGAAGCGAGCATCTGAACCTTCCAAATTTCTTCGAATATTTACATGGAGTTTATCGATAACTATTTAATTTATTTTATATATATATATATATATATATATATATATATATATAATAGAAGTTCAGTTAAGGTCGTGAGCAATCTGGCTGAAGATTGATAAGCTCGACCTCAAATCGAATTTAAATGAGTGAATCTTGCATAATCATCCTAGCTAGCTGGACTTAATCTAAAAAATTAGCTTGAGTCAGCTTCATTTCTATCTACAACTAAAATTAACTTCATAAACCGTAGGATCCGACTAAATACACAACTCTAGCAGCACTCTTCAACTTGAAACCTACTTTGTCGCCATGCTCTCCATCACTTTGCAGGTTGTTCAGAATTGGAGTTAGTTCGAAAATTAAACAATTTCATTTGATAAGCTATCTACAAGATTCATCTCTGCTCTTGGAAAATAGTGAGCCAATTATCATAGAATGTAAAGACATCTTAATTCTTTTTAACGAATCTTGAATTGACTCACTATACTCGAGAATCAAATAGATCAGCAGACTAGGTTATAAAGGCATCCGGATGTATCATGTTTCGATACTCCTTACTCTTGCATTTTCGCTTGGCTTTAATGAAAGAGAGAAAAAAAACACAACCGGGCCTCGTCCACTCATGCTTAAGCCCATACGATGCTGATTCTCCACTAGCTTTTCTGGCCCCTCGCTGCAAAATGTTTCTTCTCAAATCTTCATGTTCTTTCTTAGTTTCATTTTGGGATAAAAAGCAATGGCAATTCATCTATTAGGGCCTTGAGATTATTAGGGCCATTCCATATGGCGTAGAACATACTATTAGGGCCTTGAGATTATTGAGTAGACATATAACATATGATGATAACAATAAGTTGGTGAAGAATTGCTTAACTAATGTGTGACTTGAATCGAAGCTATCACATTAGGCCAGCAACCTCTTATTGTATGCCCCAACACTATGAAAAGTCATTTGAAAATGGGTTCTTCACTTATTCGTGATAAAAAAAAAACATACATATACCCAATGAGTTAGGTCGCGGGTTTAATGTCAATGTGGAGTCCCCACAAAGACATTAGTTACCTGCAACATGAGATGAAGCATGTGTTAGGTAATTGAGTTGATCACAAGCTATGAACTAGGGTTTATCGTTCATCTCGGCTCGACCTATGATGTGCATGGACCATGAGTTGTAACTAGGATAGGGGCAACCTTAGAAAGGAGAGGACTTCACTTGGACCGCTCATTGTGCGGTGCATGACTCACATGCTACAAATAGATATTTCTACGTTCTCACTAGAGATTTCGCAAAAACAATGTCATTTGGGAGACCCATCTTTGGTGAATTTTCACGAGGAACTAAGTCATACAGCGATCTCCCAAATTGTTTCCAAGTGTGTTTCCATGTTCGTAATTATCCAGAATATTGGGCGAAAGCTGACGAAGGAAAGATTGATCACATGTCTACCAGTTTGCTATTTTTTATGACATGAAAATTAATTAGAGATGAGCCATTATGATTTTTTCAAGACACGAAACTTAATTAAGTATAAATGTAACACCAGTTTATTGACTTGAGAGATTTTCTAGTATTAACTTTGTGACTAACTCAAATAAGAATTAGGAATCCAAAACTAGCTTATTACTCATTCGGAGAAAAGTTTGATAAATCACACGATCAAAGCTAGTAATTTCATATAAAAATTAGTAAATTTGAGGTGATGTGCGACAAGCTCGAGTCTAGGGATGAAGGGTTTAAGCTCCTTTTGCTATGAAGATTAAACTAGGTGATGCGCCGGGAATTTTAACCTAAGTGTGGTGCCATAATAATTCATTTTCTCCTTGATGATAGAATTACTTGATCTTCGTGTCCATTTTTCCATGGTCACAACTTTAATTGCACTCTTTTTCGTTTTACCAGTTTTTTGACATTTGACTTTATCAGTAAACTTTATTGCTTTTACCTTGAAATATAATAACTTTTGGTGTTATATCAATTCATTGGAACTTTATTAACGTTTTCTTTTGGTGCGTGTAGTTTACCAGCTAAGCAAGTGAATTAGAATTTGGTAAAATACAATATTTCTTGAAATAAAATCTTTAAAAAAGAAATGTATGCTTTATTTTTTAAATATTAAATCTGGAATCATAGTTTTAGGCCTTTTTTTTTTTTTGTTGGGGGGGGTGCTAAAACTATTTTTTATGTGGTGTGGGCTTAGGCAATGAAAATTACCTTTTTCTATAATTGGTGCTGTGTATGCGTGGAGGTCGAATCTTGGCGACCGAAATAATTTCGCGGTCGACTCGGGCGTTGTAACGGCCAAACCCTGAACTTATATTGCGTCGTGTGCTTCTCAACCACTTAGACTGCACATGACAACACTTCTCGGCTGGGGAAGAGTTTTTTTTTTTCAGAAATAGTTCTTTTCTATTTCTATTCCATGGAACAATTTCTGAGTAAAAGAACGCGTTTGGTAATCACACGACATTTCTACTCTTGGAATAGAAAAGAATATAAATGCGTTTGGTTTGGAATAGAAAAGAATATAAATGCGTTTGGTAACGCAATAGTTTCTATTTTGTATTTATTCGTTTTTTTATTTTTGCTCATGGATTGCTGATCGCCAACCGTTGGCCGCCGCCGCCCGTCGGTGCCGCACGACCGCCGGCTGCCGACCATCATCGCCGACCGCCGCCGCACAGCCCATCGGCTGCTGCCGCCAACCGCAGCCGATGTCTTGTGCGGCGGCGGTCGGCGGTGACGGCTCGGTGGCCGGCGGTCAGGCGGCGGCGGCGGCGGCGGCCGGCAATCGACGGTGGCTCCGGGCGGTTGGAGGTGGCTGCGGCAAGAGAGAGGAACAAAAGAAAAATAAAAAAGAAAATTTGCTTATTTCTAGAAATTGTTCCCAGGAACAAGAAGCAACTTTTTTTTTTGTTTTTCATTTATGTTCCAAATCTATTCACCAGCTAACTTTCTATTCCGGGTAATAGAAAAACAACTTGGCGTTACCAAATGAATTTCTGTTCTTTTTTTGTTTCGGGGAACAAAAGAAAAAAATCCGGTGGAATAGAAACGTTGCCATGCTACCTTAGGGACTTAGTGCATATCATCTATTGAATCACGCGAGACTTAAAAATGATTTTATGCTAGTCATTCTTTTATTCCATGTGCTTTGGAAAGCACAGAAGAGTTGTTGAATCGCTTCACGCTTGCAACTTATTGATATGAGAACTTGCTCAGTTTTCCTAAGATTTCTTCCTATTTTAGATGTGAATTGAGACGGTCTTGTATGAACTACCACGTTCCTAGGTGTCTTTGATCTGTGGAACTCAATGTAGCGGTTGATAATCAAGGTAGAAGAGGTCATACATAAATTTAAGGAATAAGTGCATTGAAAGTTCTAAAATTTATCACAAAGGCACAATCAAGTTCTAAACTTATCAAATTGGTCCAATCTATGTCATTCTAGTGATTATAATTTTTGAAAATTTTAAGAGAATTGTTTTAAGACTTAATTACACTTTTTGAAAGTTTTGAGACTCAATTTGGATTTTCGTGATAAATGTTAAGATTTTCAATGCACTTATTCCTAAATTCAGGCTAGAAAAAAAGATGGTGCCCGATCGTTCGTTTGGTGACTCATTGGAGCAGGCGTGTTTATATAAACTAGCTCGGACACCTCATGGTGGCAATGACGGGACTAAAAGTCAAATTTACATGTATGAAAAATGAAAGGGGAATCTCATCTGAAACACTCGAGGCCAAATTTGATCATCTAAAGTAAAATTAAGGTCGACGAATTTTGCGTAATTATGTACATGGGTTAGCCCCAAGTTGATACAAAAGAGTATCTTCCAATGATGGACCTTATCTACCAGCCCCAACCACGACCATGCAAATATTGGATTCATAGTACCTACACGTTATAATAGGTTTTTCATTTTTTGGAATTCGGAACCTATCATGCATACCCATAAACTTGGAACCTACATTGTCTCAAGTTCCATATATATTATTGATTGAATGATTATAGTGAATCATCATTTTAATTACCCCAACTTATTGCTATAATTCACCAGCCATAACTTATATATAGACATATGAAGAATATGAAACATTAACAAATTAAAAGCCTCAATCATAAAATAAAAGCTTAGACTAGTGGTTCAAGATTAGACATTCATCATCAAATGCCATAGAATATTACAAAATCGTGCAAAGATATAAATAAATAAAAAAATACAAAAACTTGTTCCAAGTTTCATTTACCTAGAACTTGGGTAATACCTGTTAAAATAGATTCCTCAATTTTTGGAATCAAAGATCTACTCTGTATATCTTGGGACTTGAAACCAGTCCAGTTCTTCGATTTCATTTTTTTTTTTTTTTGGTCAGAAACGGTAATATTTCATTAAGTAATCAAAGATGAGAGGCTCGGTAAATGGGCATCATTACATAAAAGGTCCAACAAAGTTTGAGGAGGGGACAAGACCCAATTCGGAGATAAGTAATTTTTTTTGTGGGCTTTGGCTACCCAGTAGCAACAAGGTTGGCCTCTCTAGAGCAATGGACAATCTGAACATTTGAGAAGGCCCATTTTTTCCTTGCACTTACTGACAAGAGGTTGAGTCTCCCAACTCAACTGATTTGAATTGTTCATGGCTTTAACTAGTTGCAAGCTGTCTGACTCAATAATAAGCACTTTGTGTCTTTTAGAAAAGAAGTAGTTGAGGGCTTCCCATAGAGCTAGGGTTTCAGCCATCAAAGGGGAAGCGGCTCTAATCGATTCAGCCGCTCCTCCCACCATCCTCCCCCTCGAATCTTGGCAGATGCAAGCTATGGAGTTCCCTAACGAACCGGGTACGTACGTTCCATCTATGTTGATCTTCAAAGCTCCTTCCAACAGTGGAATCCATGTCTGAGATGGTTCGGCTTCACGATTTCCAGATCTACCGATTTCATGGGTCCCCGAGCTAGCAGCACGTCGATGGTCCAAAGATCGGTGCCAAGGTTGCAGCTCTCTACTTCCTGCTCTGCTTCCTAAACTGGCGTCTCCTTCAGCTTCTGGCACTCTGTTACCCTCTCCCGGCTCACCGCTCGGCTCAAGGCGCAGCTCTTCGTTCGACTCACCTGCGCTGCTTCCTGATCTGTTAGCTTCTCTAGTTCCTTGCGCTCGGGTACCAAATCGTTGCTCCCCGTTTGGCCCTCTGTTCTCAGATCCGCCTCCTCTGCACCCAAATCCACCAACAACTCGATGGTTTGAGGTTCTGAGCCGAGGTCGCTCCTCTCCGCTTCCTACTCTGCTGCAAGTTCCGGCGTCAACTTCTGCTATAGGCACTTTGTGACCCGGGCTCCGCTCACCGCTCAGCCCTAGTCGCAGCTCTCCACTCGACTCTCCTTCTCTTCTTCCCGATCCATCATCTATTCTGGCTCTCGGCACTCGATTACCAGGTCGCGGCTCACCGCCCGGTTTCTATTCTCCTATTGCAGCTCTTCATTTGGCTCGCTATTTCCTGTTCGAGCTACTCTACTTCCTGATCCGAAAACAACTCTATTACTAGATCCACTCATCCATGGATTCCATCGGTTGTAGCTTTTCAGTGCTGCTTGTGCTGAATCAATGATGGCCGACGCCTCTGGTTCTTTACCTCGAAAGATGGCCTGGTTTCGGGCCTTCCAAATATTCCACAACGTTGTAGCCACCAAGTGCATGTTTGGAGAGTTAGTTCCCTTCTCCTTGAGTTACAAAACCATTCTTCTATCCTTGTCAAGCCCTGACTTGATATCTTAATGTTCAGCACAGGGTCGTCCCATATTTGTCTTGTCCACGAACACAACAGGAAGAGATGTTCAACCGTTTCCCTCTCATAATTGCATAATGGACATATGGGGTCAGGTAATGTTTTCCTTCGAAATAGGTTATCCTTCGTTAGGAGAGTGTTTTGGCTTAGATTCAACATAAAAATTCTTATCTTGGGTGGAGTGTGTAAGTTCCAAATATCTTTCCAGGGTGAGAGGGGAGGTTGGAACGAAGTTGTGGCTTGGTTCACCTAACATTGCTCTGTATCCTCCTTGATGTAGTTATACCTTTTACTGTATATTTGCCTGCCTGAGTGCCAGTCCATACAAGCCGATCTATTTTTGTTTGAGGCTTAATTGGGATAGTTAGGATTTCTTTAGCTAAATGTTCATCAAAGTGTGCTACTATGGTCATTTCATCCCATCTGCCTTGCTCTTTATCTTACTAACATTTATTTGTTTTTTTCTAATTTATCAACTCTTGTAATCATTTCCTTAGTTCTCAGAAGTTGAGGGAGCTCTTAGGACAAATTAGTAAATTTTAGCAGATGTTTCAATTTAAGTTTATTTTTTGAGATCTGGCTTCCCAAAAACAATGTCGTTTTATTTGTACTATTATAAGGATCTTATCTAATTACTCATGATGTGTGAAAGAATCATGCGTTGAAAATTATAGACTTTCGTTATTTGGTTGCTTATGACTAGACAGCACTTTTCGACACAATCCCCCCTTTAATAGTTTTTCCTTTTTCTGTCATTTTGCTTTTGAATTTGTTTACCTTTGAATTTCTAGAGCTTTCACCATCAAGATTTCTTATTCATTGGTTTTTCAGTTTTTCCTATGGGAAAATGCTTTTGATTACTTTTTCTTCCGTCGCCTAACCATCTATCTCATAGCAAAAAAAATTCAAGTGCGAAGAATTTAAACCTGAGTATGGGGCCGAAGTAATTCATTTTCTCCTTGATTAAAGAACTACGTAAGGTTCGTGAGACCCCAAATCAGCATAAGTCGGCAAGGACAGGCTCCGACGGATCCTCGGTCACCAAAAAAAAAAAAAGAACTACATGAGGTCGACATTCAATTTTCCGTGGTCATGACGTCAATTGCAACCTTTTTTGGACAGTAATAGGCAAGCACTTTTTTTTCTCATCCCTGGGTTTTGTGTGCCTTGTTTTATTTGTATTATTAAAAAAGCTTATCAAGCATGTCATCGCGGCCGTTCCTGGGACCTGGCATCGCCATGGCTCTTTTGAAAAATCCTCTGGTAGCATAAAGAAAGCAAGGGGTGATGTGAGAAACGAGACCCGAAAGTCAAGCACCAGCCAGTCGCTTCGATTCCGCGTTGTGTTACTGGGTCAAAGCTTTATAAGATCATCAGGTTGAATCAGAGCTCCCATCGTGCTCTTGCTCAAATATTCCCCTTTTCTTCTTCTTCATCTTCTCTCTTTGAAGAGGACTGAGTGAGAAGGAAAGTTTGATAGCCGAGCATATCTCAAGCAGAGCCTATGAAGTCGAACGGAGCGAGCCCATCAATCGCCCTTCCTCTGCTCGCGCTCTCCTCGTTCTTTTCTCTCACTGTCTCCGATCCTCGAATCATCGAAGCGGGCTTCATCTGCGAGAACTCCACTGGGATTGTCGCTGGAAACGTCGCCTCCAACGGCATCGCCGCCATGAGCGAGGTCTCCGACAGCATCGCCGCCCAGCGCTGGGGCAAGTACTCCCTCACCTCGCCGCCGCCGGCAGTGTACGGCCTCACCCAGTGCCACGGTGACTTGATTGAGACCGAGTGCCTCCTCTGCTTTACCGAGAGCTGGACCCGGGTCGCCCGCTGCCTCCCCAACTTTGGTCGGCTCTACCTTGACGGCTGCTTCCTCCGTTACAGCAGTTACGACTTCTACAGCGAGACCGTCGATCCAACGCACGACATGCTCAAGTGTAGCTCCAATTTGACAGTCCCGGCAGAGAGAGTGGCCGAGCTCTCGGATAGGGTGGACCGGGTCCTGAGGAATGTCTCGGCCAGCACAGTGCAGAACAAGGGCTTCGCGGTGGCCGGGGAAGAAGGAGTTGGAGGAGTCGCCGGGGTATATGCTTTGGCACAGTGTTGGAGCACACTTGATGCCGGCGGTTGCAGAGTCTGTTTGGAGAATGCAACTTCGATGGCGAGAAGCTGTGCACCTGGAGAAGAAGCGCGGGCCATGAACGCGGGATGGTTCCTCCGTTACTCGACCACAAAGTTCTACGACGTCCCTGATAGCGGAGGTAACAACTAGTGTCCTGATCTCTGGTTTACCGACTTAAAAGATGGCTTCCTCGCCATCAAAGAAAAACCGACGCTCTTCTATGTCTGCTGTCAGATTTCGATTTTTCCAATTGTGGTTTCCTCATGTTGGTCGATTAAGGCACTTCTTTTAAAGATATTTTTAATTTTTTTTCTCTTTTCATTTTTAAAATATCGAGTTATTTTATTAATTTTCTTTTCTTTTCTTTTTCTTTTTCAGCCAATCGCTAGCCACGGTGACAATCGGTGACTAACCTCATGTGAGATCGAGCTCGAGTCTAGCTAGATCGGCGAGGCTCAAGCCTTGTCAAAGGTCAATAAGACCTCGGCATTGCTAGAACAACGAGCTCATCCCTTGCCTGTGGTCAATCACTAGCCATCGCTGAGGCCGGTGATCAGCCGAGGCAAAAGCAAAATATAAAAAGAAAGAAAAAATAGGAAAGAAAAAAATCAAAATTTTAAAGTAATTTAAAATTTGATTTTTTTAGAAAGAAAAATAATCGAAATTCTATTTTTTTTTAATATTCTTATGAGAACGAAGTTTCATTAATTCAGGACTTGAGCCTAAGTGGTAGGGACTAAAGCTTAAGTTTCAGGGCCCAAGCCTGTCCTTTATGGATGCTGGCTCAAGTGCTGATGCATAAGGCACAAGCACTAGGGGTTCGAGCTCGGCCTCGATGGACCCGAGTATAGGCATCGAGAGCTCGGCCTCAACTAACCCAAATCTGGTCTCAATGGTTTCGTGCCCAAGAGACCTGGTCCCAGCCTCAATGGATCCAAGGCCAACCTTAATGGATCCAGCCCGAGTGTTAAAGACTCAGGAACTAGCGTTGGGATTCTTGTGTTCAAACGTAGAGTTTTAGATCCAAGCGCCAATACCTAATAATATTTTGGAAAATGTTTTCCAACTTTTTCAAAGATGAAATCATAGTTTTACATTGACTAGAAAAATATTTTTCATTGACTCATTTTCCTAAGTGAATCGAATGCCAGGGAAAATGTTTTTTAGAAAAATATTATCCACGAAACGAACACAACCTAAGAGTGCATTTGTTTGATGAAAAGTGTTTTCTCAAAATTAATTTTCGAACTTTCATCCGTTTAGTTTGCCAAAAATGATTGATCAATCGAAAACACTTTCCGATCAAGGAAAATATACACACATAAAGTTAGAAAAGTGAATTCCTCAATCTAAGAAGGTGAATACACTTTAAAAGATTGCTCATGTGGAATTTTTAAATATTTTATTTTAAAAATCGATTTTTTAAATTTTCTTTTCTTTTCCTTATCTTTTTTCTTTTCCTTTTTCCTCCTTCGCCGATCACCAGTGCAAGCCCACCTCGGGCAAGCTTAAGCCTTGCCAGCCTCGTTGCAACAAACCCCAGGATCTAGCGAGCTCAAACTTGCCCAAGGCTGGTCAGGTTGGCCCTTGTTGGCCCTTGACAACGATGCTAGTGGCCTGTCAAGGCTCGACGACTAGTGGAGGAGGAAGAAGGAAAGAGAAAGAAAATCAAATAAAAATAATTTAAAAAATGACTTCTTCTTTTTTTTTCATGATATTGAAATCATTTTCCAAACGAGAAAAACATTAGAAAACATTTTTAGTCATATATCACCAAATAAAGTAAAATTAATCATTTTCTTAAAAAATGATTTTCCAGGAAACATTTTCCTTTTTCTTGAAATTTTCCCCCAAATGAACACACCCTAAGTTTAATTTGATTGATCTTATGATTCAATGCTCGCCAGATTTTTGGAATTATTAATGAACTCGCACATCTCAACCTGATGTTGTCTTTATTATTCCGCAGGGTCATCTAGGGTCCGCATCACCATAGCAATAACCTCATCGGCTGCTGCAGCGACTTCGCTTGTTCTCACCGGTGCATACATTGGATACAAAAAGTACTCCAAGAAGAAACAAGGTAAACAATTCGGTTCAAATGCGTAAAATGATCTCTTAGTAATTCTTGATCACAAGCTTGATGACACGAATTTCGCATTCATCCTTATTCAGTGCAAAATAAACTCATGCAATTACGAGCGAGCAAGAGCAAGTTTAGCTTATATTTCAAGTACAAGACACTGGAGAAGGCCACCAACTTCTTTGATGACTCGAGGAAGCTGGGCCAAGAGGGCGGCGGTTCCGTGTACAAGGGGATTTTACCCGACGGGAAGGTCGTCGCGGTTAAGCGGTTGGTGTTCAACACATGGCAATGGGCGGACGACTTCTTCAATGAGGTGAATCTGATCAGTGGGATCCGACACAAGAACCTCATGAGGCTTTTGGGATGCAGCATCGAAGGCCCAGAGAGCCTCCTCGTCTACGAATATCTTCCTAAAAGAAGTCTTGATCTAGTGCTTTTTGGTAAGTAGCTGGTTGTTGCATGATTGCATAACACACTTACACAGTCATCGTTTGATGCCAAGAAGAGATCCACCCTTCACGACGAGCATCGGTTCAGTTTGCCTTCTTAGTAACTGGCTTCTTGTATTGCAAGCAATGCTTCCATCTAATGATTTTCGAGTCGAAGGTTTCAAATATCTACTCCATTAGTGTCTTGCCTTCTTTGGTTATGTCTGTCCCACTCCGCTCTGCTTGTCTTTCTAAATAATCGAATAGAATCTATTGTTGCAGTCAACGATGCGACCCCGTCCTAACTTGGGAGGAGAGGCTGCACATCATCATAGGAACAGCTGAGGGCCTCGCATATCTTCATGGAGGTTGTGGAGTGAAAATCATCCATCGGGACATAAAAACCAGCAACATCCTCCTCGACGAAAATCTCACAGCGAAAATCTCAGATTTCGGGCTTGCCCGATGCATTGCTCTGGATAAGTCTCATCTTAGCACAGAAATTGCGGGCACACTGTAAGAATGCCTTTTCATTACCAGCCTGCTCGAAACCATAGTCGGCACTTTCTATGTCCTTAATTTGACAAGTTTGGCCCCTCAAAGGGGTTTTGCGAATCATCCTTTCCTTGCACTTCACATCTTCTTTGAGCTAAGTATGGTTTATGTCTAAAAGACGATTGACTATGCAGCTGTTACATGGCGCCTGAATATTTAATGAGGGGACAGCTAACGGAGAAAGCTGATGTTTATGCTTTTGGGGTGCTGGTTCTTGAAGTCTTGAGTGGTAGGAAGAATAGTGTATACACACGGGGGTCGAGCTCGGTATTACAGTCGGTAAGGTTGCTTGTCCCTACGATCATGAGAACTCAGACTGGCATTTACTTTCCTGGTCACACTCCACTAGGATTATCTAATTTTTCTTTTATTTTGATTTTCCCAACAAACTCTATCGTTGGTTTCTACGTTAGTGCTAGTAGATTTATCTTTAGATATAAGGGAGCCATGGAAATTCATGATTGCTTTGCAGGTATGGCAGCATTACAAGTCAAATAATGTAGCTGCGTGCATTGATCCGGCCTTACAAGGTAAATTCCCCATCCTGGAGGCGTCGAATGTGCTCCAAATCAGCCTTCTGTGCACTCAAGCCTGCATGGAATTGCGACCGCCCATGTCTGGCGTCGTCGAGATGCTCCACGACAAAAACCGTGTAGTCCCCCAACCGAGCCAACCCCCGTTCGTCAACGCTAGCGTGCTGTTCGACAAATCCAGCAGCAGAAGCTCTACATGAACACATGGCTGTTGAACCAGCTCACGGCATCCGAGGTCTCTTGCAGCTTGACAGGAAGCCCTCTTCCAGCTTTGCTGCGTTGACCCTTTAGGATTGAGACCTTTCTTCTTCATTCTTCTTCCAACGAATACGAACACTTTGCAAACGACTAGGAGTGCAGATTTTAGTGACATCAGGGCATGAGTCGAATTATCCTTACTTGGTTAGCAGCATGTTCAGATGATGATGAGTCCAATCTTGAATCGATAAATCACGAATATCCCACGAATATATGAATCTAAGTGAGATGCGATTGCTCTGTTTTTTCGTAGTTTTACGTCTTGATTGGAGGAGAATCATACCATGTTGGGATGTTTCGATTCCAGAGTCAGTCATAGGTTATGTAATAAAAGGAAAGAAAAAGAAAAAAAGAAACGAATTTTATGTCATTTTTCTTCTCTTTTTTGGTTGAAATAATTTGACGTTGCTTCAAAATCCGCGACTGTCTCGCTTACCCTTTGCTGCCCATCGCTTCGGCGCATTGTCACACGTCCTCTTCTGCATTGATTTCACGGAAAAAAAGAAGAAGATGATGACAGAAAGAGAAATTCTGCATTCCCAATGGTGACGATTGAGAGGGACAGACTCTGAAGAAAGCTCCTCCTCCGACGATGAAGGTGACGATGTCCCTGAACCCTCGAAAGTAGAAGAAGAACTTGCAGAGAGAAGAGACTTTGATGGACGCTAAGAAGAAAAGCAAAACACCCATCACCATTTTTTTTTTGGTGAAGAAAGCACCCATCACCATTAGTCTTCAACAAATGCAAAAACATCAAATACTTTGGGCACGTACGCTGTCAATTCATAATCGTATATCGCAAATGCAATCTGAGCCTAAAATCCAACTTTTTCAGAGTTGAATCCCTTCATGAACAACATCACTTCCATTATAGATCACGCGAGGGGAGAGAAAGGGAGGAACCTGGCACTCGCAAATGTTCAGGTGGCGGAGCTGGTGACGCTGGGACTTGCCAGCCACCACGAGGGTGTTGGAGTTCAGCCTCTTCAGCAACGCTCTCGCGATTTTGAGATTGCTTCTGTCAATCGGCAGAGCTGTAAGATATATTTAGATTCTCTTTACGATATTCCGGATATTCTAGAGATCTTTAATATTCTGAATATCCTGCTCATATCCTGGTATCTATAATATTCGTAATATATTTAATATAATAGATATCTTTATGATTGATTATAATTGATTATATAACATTTTATTACTGTAAATAGTCTCCCCGTAAAACTTATAAATAGGCTCTTGTATTCCTCATTACAAATCATGAAAATATACAGAAGTTCTTTATTCCTCTATTTTTAAATTGGTATCAAAGCCTCTTTATTGAGGATTTTTATTTTTTGCAATGCCAGCTGAATAGGTCACGTTTGCTCCACGAAGATGTCGCATCGCTCTCGTTTCTCCGCAACTTCTGCTGCTTGTTTTGTCACCAACCCAGCCACCACATGCTATCGACTTGGAACCATCACAGCCATATATTGCAAGTCTATTTCGGAGTTATTCAGCTGGTTATATTGACAACACAACACCACAAACAGATTGTACGTCACTCAAAGAATTCAACCAGCCAAATCGCACCACCAACCGATGCCGCACATACCCACACGTGCCACTCCAAGCCTCTGCACGCCCACGTGCGTCTCACGTGAGTTAAGTCGGCCATGTATTGCTAACATGATCATCGCGCCATCCTTATGTCACCTGCCGCCTCATCTGCCACGTCATTGCCACGTCATTTGACTCAATTATTCTAATTTCTATAATTAATAATATATAATTAATTAATACTACTTATTTATTCATTTATTCATCAAATTCTATTGATTGATACGAGTTGATTTTCTGTTACGATAAATCCACCAAACAATAGCTAACCCAATAGCTGCTTCGACGGCTGCAGTGCCATGTCATCGCCACATCACTACCACGTCATCAGTTGACCATTGACCGTTGATTAGAGTTGACCAGAGTTGATTGAAGTTGACCAATCGGTTCTAAGGTATTCTGACGTGCTGATTTCATGATGAAAGCCCTAGTCTCACGGAGAAGATGAAGAATTCCTCATCTCCTCTTCTTGGGCATCTCTTGATATATGAGCAGAGAGGACTGAGAGAAAAAGAAGGGTCGACACAGAGCGAGCGAGCGAGAGAGCATAAACATTCGGAGTACCTTCCGTCCTAATCGAGCGTTAGATGAGGGTCATGTTTTGTCCAATGGCCTGGGAACTGCTCTTTTTTTGTGGCATGGAGACAAGCTTGGTCAACGGCCTCATCCTTCTCTTGTCTCTTTCTCCTTCTCTTCTTTACTCCACACGCCTTTTTCCGTTCTCTTGCGATGTGGGATGGCCTGCTGGCTCGAAATGCAAATATCATGAATCGGACAGGGGTTCCACATTAAAAGGCCCCCCCTTGGGTCCCTCCTGGGGACTCGACTCGACTTAGCTCGAGATTTAGTTGTCATCTTTTGAGGTGTGGCGATATTAGATCCAGATCTGGCCTAGCCCGCCCATTTGGTCCGGCATACTAGGGTTGTCGAACTTGTCTTTTTTCTAGAGGTGATTTGTTTCTGATTGAGTCAAAGAGGCGGCTCTCGATCCCAACGGATTGGAGGTGGGAGCTAAAGTGGTTGGTTCTTCTCAGGATTGATCAAAAGAACCGGCTACTTTTTTCTTTTCTGGGGAAAGAACTTAAAAAGTTATAAAATGCAAAATAAGAAGAAATAATCTCAATCTCAGCAATAATTCTTCCGCATTATAGAACTGCAAATCTTTAAGGAGGTCTAGTTCAGTGTCCCATGAGACTTTATTACCGGACACCGTTGAATCGTTTCCTAGTCTCAGAATTTCTGAGTCATTCCACATGCATTAAGGATTTCTGCTGCCACCGGTATTACTTAACGTGGTATTATGTAACGTGATGACTAGCTTGCCATACTCGACTATTGATGATGGGCTCTCATTAGGAAATAGTATCAACTGATGTGGGAGCAACTCTTCTAGTAGGGTAGTTTAAAGCACATGCTTTAAATTCGTGTGAGTGGTCGAAAGCAATTATTTCATTTACATGCACAGTGAACGTTGAAAGGGCTAGTGCAAACACCTAGAGGGGGTGAATAGGTGTAAATAAAAATTTTCGCAAAGCTTACTAGAAGTAATTTGTTTTTAAAAGATGATAGACTAAGAACGTAATGAATATGCAAATATGAATTAGAACACAAGGTTTATAGTGGTTCAGCTTAGATCAAGCCTACGTCCACTCTCCTGCGCTAACAACCCACTGGCTGGATTCCACTATGAATCAAAAGAGATTTTACAACTTTTGATCTTCGATTTTCTTAGTGATGAGTCTACTGGTTTCTCACAAAGTCTCACTAGGTATCTCTCTCTTTTGTATACAACTTTGATCTCAATGAATGAAACAGTAAATAATTGGAGAACTTTAGACTTTGGAATTCTTCTTTCACGCACTCCTTCGAACAACTTGAGAGTCCGCCTTAAATACTCCTTCATGCCTTCATAACCGTTGGCACTTACTAAAGGAATTCTTCCAATCTACCTGTTTGACAGAATCAATCAAGGGGATCTTCAAGTCGTTTGATGGTTGTGATGAAAGCCCGTCAATTCTGCTCGCCCATACAATCAGGATCTTTGGTTTCCATAAGTAGAAGTTTCCAAGTTTACTCGCCTTTCAAATGATCTTCATATCGGAGTAAATTCCAATAAGAATAATTGATTAAGTAAATGCTAAATCTAGCCATAAGGTCTTCTAGAAATCATACGAATCGAATCCTTGAAGATAAATCCGCATATGGATAAATCTTCATTCTTCGGTCTGGAAACTGTTAGTGAGGGCAGACTTTTTAGACTAAAGTCTCGCGTCTTCAGATTTTGACAAAAGAGTCTAGAGTTTTTCAGATCATAACTTTTGAGTCTGCAAGTCTTCATACTAGACTTTTGGAAATGTTTTGTCAACTTCAAAATAGTAATGGAGTTTTCTCTAACAATCTCCCCCTTTTTGATAGTGACAAAACTTTCCTACAGATTTGAATAATTTTGACCTGCAAAACAACACTTAAGCAATTCGTGGTAAAAAAAAATTATTAAGACCTAGACAGCATTGATTCTGCAACCACAAAAAACATGTTAGTCCTGCAAGACAAAATGACTATCCAGCCGTAATCATTATCACAAACTAAGTTATTGCAAGCATCAAAAAGTTCAAATCCAAACAATCCAAAGTCAAAAAGTACTAGAGGTCCAAAATACCAAGCACGAAATAACAAAAATTCAAGTAAAAAAGATAGATTAGTCAAATTTGCAAACTCTCCCCCTTTTTGTCACATCAAAAAGTGAGGGATGACTATAGAAAGAATTGGGTAAAAATTATGGCTGTTTGGGGATAAGAACGCTCTGGAAATCCCCCATAGACTTGATAGTCTTCTCCAGCTTCTTCAGAGTCTCCTTCAGCTGCTCAATATCTTTGCCCTTTGCAATTCATTGCATTTGAAGCTTCAGGGCTTGTATCTGTTCATGTAGAGAGTTTGAAGTGGACTGGAAAGCAATTTTGAGGTGTTTGATCTCACACTCCATCCCATATTGTTGAGCCTTCACACCCAAAAGTATTTCCAACAACCTTTGAAAGTCTGCTGTAGTTTCTGTTGTAGCACTAGGTTCAGCAGTAATTCGATCATTAGGACTAAAGAGGATTCCTCAACATCTGCTTCAGGATATTAAGAGGCATGGATATCCTCTGGATCTGTTGGAGATCGACTTACATCACTAGTAAAGACGGGTGAAGAAGTACCTCTTTTTCTAGCAGCTCCCCCTATTTCTGTGCCTTCAAGTGGAGAAAAGAATTCTTCTTCTTGTCCTTGCTCTGCTTCAGCACCCGAGTGATGTTGTTCGACTCTTTTAGTCCCACTCCGAGTTTTTTCGAAATCCTTGAACAAGGTTATAGCATATGTTGGCGCAAAAGAGTCATTTTGACCCTCTTCTTCCTCTTCTTCTCTTCCTCTTCCTTCTTCCTCTGTTCTTTCTTCACCTCTCTTCTCTATTTCTGCTCTTTCTCTGTTCTCTCTGTCCTCTGGCTCTTTGAAGCTAACAAAACTTCATAAATTACGCAAGGCGGAGAGAGTGATATCGTCCTCATCTTCTTCATCCTACAAGATAATGGCTCTTCTCTTCTTGGTTGGTGCGGTCATGGGCTCCTTGCCTTTTCTCTTGGTTGCTGCAGAGTCTTGTTTTGCCTTGATAGGGTCTTCTCCTTCAAGCGCTCCAATTCCTTATTCAGCTCCTTCAGACGCATTTTTGAAACCATTTTCAGCCCAATCACCATTGGAGCAATGGTTCTAACATATAGAGAGGTAGGAATCTAAATTTGGAAATGTCTGAAGGGTCGAGTGACAAGTGCAGAGTAGGGTAGTTGTCCCTTGTCCTTCACAATTGTTCTATACATGTGCATTAAGATAGTGTGAGGCAATGAAAACTTATAGCCAATGTTGATGGCATACATCAACTTCTCAGAATGAGAGACATCGGTCTTCGAAGTGGATTTGGGTCTAATGCAGTTGATCACAATCTTGTGAAGTAAGATATTTGAGGCATTCATTCTAGTGCAAGAAATCTTGCCCTCAGCAAATCTGTCCTAAACAAGAGCCAAGGTAGTATGACCAACAGACACACTGATTGGTTGGAAATGTCCTCTTTCCACACCAATCATATCAGCCAACGTATCCACATCAACTACAAATTCCTTTTCCCTAACCGTAAAACAAAATCTATCTGCATCTAGAAAAGATAGATTTGAATAGAAGTAGGCAGTTAGTTCAGGGTAGCTTCAGAAGATTCTGAGCAAAAACGTTCAAGTTGAAGAAGTGCAAACTTCTCCCTCAGTTGCACTTTCAAAGAGTCGAGAAAATCAAAGTCCACACTTCTAGGGTTCATAACCCCTCTCTTTAGTAGATTCGAAAAAGTCCTCTTATGATCCTTAGAACGGAATAAACTCGTTCCCTCTACACAAATAGTTGCAGTAACATCCATTCTAGGCTAAAAACGGGTATACAATCTTTCATCATTGTCATTTCCTTTAGGTTGATTAAAGCCACCAACGTGCTGATCACTTGGAAGGTTGGCAAAAGTCATTGCAGCAAAACCTTCAGGCACAATGCCTAACCTTTCCATGGTATTCAAGAAGAAGGTTTCGTTCTTGTAACCATTTGATCGCAAAAACTCATCGATCAAAGTCATTGCAGAACCACCCATCTTTAAGTTCGAGTAGAGTCTAAACAAAAATTCGGGTTTTTGAGTTCTTATAGGTTCTACATCTTCAATGATCTCTTCTTCTGCTAGTGGAGGATCTTGTGTTGCTTTTTGTGAGGAGTGACGCTGTTGAGAATGTTGTTGTGGTTGTTGCTAAGTAGAATCTTCTTCTTTAGTTAAGTCGAAGTGGATAGGACCCTCAGGCATGTGCTGTGGTCCCTTGTTCGCAATCCTCGAAATTTCATCTAGAAAGACATTGTCAAAGTCTTGGAGAATTTCTTGATCTCGATTGATGAAAAAGGTGAAAGCTTTTTGGATCAAACACAAGAAAAACGAGAGAAAATAAGATCTTTGTATTTTAGGGTTTGAAAGGGTGTAAATGGAGAAGAAGAATTTCAACTGTATATAAAGCAAGTGAAACGGGGTATACGAAAAGTCAAAAGGAAAAAGTAAAAACTGCATTTTTCAAAAATAAAAACTATCTTTTTGAAAATGAAAAGCTACCATTAATTCAAGGATAATTCCTAAAATAAAATAGGCAAATAGCGATTCAAAAATCAATGTACCTTTTTGAAGCTTTATCCAATAATAAACTCATATTCATTTAGAAAGTATTAACTTACAGTCGTAACTTCTGGATACTCTAAGTCTGAACATTTTCCAGCTTTACCCGGTAGAAGATATGATGTTTAGTCTTGCATGAATAGACTCAAATAAAATTTTCTCCAATAGCTTTGTCAATATGTCTGCTATATGATTTTTTGAGTCTATGTATTGGATTATAACATCTCCGTTCTAAACATGATCTCGAATGAAGTGGTGTCGAATTTCTATATGCTTTGCTCTTAAATGAAGAATTGGATTCTTTGTGAGATTAATGGCACTGGTATTATTACATTTGATCTCGGTGCATGATTCTTCAATTCCAAAATCTCTAAGCTGTTGCCTTATCCACAAAGTTTGAGAACAATAACTTCCAAGAGCTACATATTCTACTTCAGCTGTTGATAGAGTTACGGTACTCTGTTTTCTTGAAAACCATGATACCAGCTTGTTGCTCAGCAATTGACATGTACTAGAAGTACTCTTTCTATCCACCCTGCAACCTGTTAAATCTGCGTCTGAATAACCAATGATAGTAAAGTCTCATTCTTTGGAATACCACAGACCTAACTTTGGAATCGTTGCTACGTATTTGATGATACGCTTTGCAGCACTTAATGTGATTCTTTGGGATTTGATTGGAATCTTGCACAAATACAAACACTAAACAAAATGTCAGGTCTAGATGCAGTAAGATAAAGAAGCGAACCAATAATGCTCATGTATAATTTCTAATCTACATTCTTTCCTTCTTCATCTTTATCTAGCTTGGAAGAACTTGACATAGGTGTCTCTGTCTTTTTGCAATTTTCTAATCCAAATTTTTTATGAGATATTTCGCATACTTTTCTTGGTGAATAAAAATACATTCATTTGATTGTTTAACTTGTAATCCCAAAAAGAAAGTTAACTCACCCATCATGCTCATCTCAAATTCATCCTGCATAAATCTAGAGAACTTCTTGCAAAGATTTTCATTAGTTGATCCAAAAATAATATCATCAATATAAATTTGAATAAGTAAAAAATCTTTTCCTTATCTTTTAATGAACAAAGTAGTAACTACCTTTTCTTTAACAAAACCATTTTGAATTATGAATTTACTTAACCTTTCATACTAGGCTCGAGGTGCTTGCTTCAATCCATATAGGGCTTTTTTCAGTCTATAGACTGAGTCTGGCTTTCTCGGATTTTCAAAACCGGGTGGCTGTTCCACATAGACTTTTTCTTGGATGAATCCATTTAGAAATGCACTTTTTACATCCATTTGGAATAACCTAAAAATTTTATAGCAAGCAAAATCAAGTAATAATCTAATTGCTTCTAACCTCGCTACTGGTGCATAGGTCTCGTCATAGTCTATCCATTCTTTTTGCGTATATCCTTTCGCCACGAGTCTTGTTTTGTTTCTGACCACTTTTCCTTTCTCGTCCACTTTGTTCCTGAAAATCCATTTAGTTCCAATAATGGACTTACCTTTAGGTTTAGGAATTGATTCCTAAACATCATTGATGCTGAACTGTTTGAGCTCTTCTTGCATGGCTTTAATCCAATTTTCATCAACTAATGCTTCTTCTATACTTTTAGGTTCAATCTTAGAAATAAGTGCCAAAGCACTAGACTCTTCTCGCCTTTTGGATCTTGTGTGAATTTCTTCATCAATGTTACCAATGATGAGTTCCTTGGGATGACCTGACTTATGCTTCCAGTTGCTGGTTGATTTTTGAGTCTCTTGATCCTCTACTTCAGTTGAGATTTCTGGTTCTTCTTGTTGTTGAACTTCAGAAGTCCGAACCACTTCAGAGAAGTAGACTTTATAATGTTTAGAGTATTCTTCAAGCATAGTGGTCCACTTGATTTTGCATAGTGTCTTGAAATTTGACGTTCATAGATTCTTCCACAGACTGAGTCTTTTTGTTGAATACTCTGTATGCTTTGCTTGTGGTTGAGTAGCCAAGAAAAATACATTTGTCTGATTTTTTTTTTTGAATTTACCAGTTCGATCATTTGCATTTTTCAAAATAAAACACTTACAACCAAACACATGAAAATAAGAGACATATAGCTTTTTCCCTTTAAATACTTCATAAGAAGTTTTCTCTAGAATATGCCCCAAGAATACTCTATTAATGATATAGCAAGCTGTGGAAACTGCTTAAGCTCAAAAAACGAGAGGAGATATTACTTTCAATTACGAGGGTTCTTGCCATCTCCTGTAAGGATATATTCTTTCTTTCTACAATCTCATTTTGCTCTGGAGTATATGGTGAAGAGAAAACGTGTTGTAAATCAAATTCATCACAAAAATTTGCAAAGTCTTGATTTTCAAACTCACCTCCATGATTTGTTTGTATGATTGAAATAGTATATCCTTTTTCATTCTGAACCTTTTTGGCAAATTTTGAAAAGTAAGAGAATGCTTCAGAGTTACTTGCCAAGAAGAATACCTAGGTAAAGCGAGAGTAATCATTCATGATTACTAGACAGTATCTCTTTCCACAAATACTTTGAGTTCTTGTTGGTCCAAAGAGGTCCATATGCAGAAGCTGCAAAACTTGATTAGTAGAAACATGATTTATAGGTTTAAAAGAACTTCTAACATGTTTTCCCAAAACACATGGCGTGCATAATTCAGACTTTTGATAAGTCAAGTTGGGTAGTCCACGAACAAGCTTCTTGGAAGAAATCTTGGCAATTTGCTTCATGTTAGCATGACCAAGCTTTCGATGCTAAAGATTTGCTTCATCTTGTATGGAAATTAGACACTGAGAGCTTTCTGGTTTTATATCCAGAAAGTAAATATTTCCATGTCTTCGTCCAGTGAAGAATTGAGATAAGTCTTTACTAGTTCCCGAGCAAATGCCTTCTTGAAAATTAATTTTGAAACCAGTGTCACACAGTTGACTTATGCTGAGTAAATTGTAGTTCAAACCTTCCACCAATGAGACATTGTTGATTGTGAGACTTTCGATCTTTACAGTTCCATATCCAACAATTTTTCCTTTGTTGTTTCCACCAAAAGATACTTTTCCACCATTTATTTGCGTAATCTTTATAAAACAACTTGAATCTCCTGTCATATGTCTCGAACAGCCACTATCCAAATACCATTTGATTTTTTTCTTGATAGTGACCTGCAATCATAAAAATAACTCAAGTTTTCTTTGGTACCCATATTTTCTTGGGTCCATTGGAGTTAGTACCAAAAACAGTCTTTGCCCAATCCCTCTTAACAGGTCGCCAAATCATGGGACATTTCTTATCGAAATGTTCTGAGCTATTACACTGTGGCACCCCGAAACACCTAAGGTCGCCACAGGTGCCTATCGCTATACCTAAAGAACACTATTTACATCTCTTAGTAGAAGCATCGCAGTTCATAGGCTTCTTTTTTTTTTTTTTTTTTTTTTTGAAAACGGTCCCAGCGCAACTTATTAGCGGAAGCATAATTGAACATCACCAACTCTCCCTCCAACAATCATGATACAATGCACACTACTAAGCATCATAGGAAGATAAAGCCGAGCCACTCTTTATTTACATATTTTTCAAGATGGATTTCACGGGTTGGTACAACCAAAAGGAAGGCCAAGACTCTTGGCTAAACTTGGCCACAACTCAAAAAGAGACAACTCGACCCTCTATGTCGATCGCGTATCATTCTCCATCTATCAGTGTCGGCTATGTCCAAAAAGTGTCAACTCCCACTCCTCACGTGGGCCATCACACCCATCCTGGTGCGTCGGGCGGTGGCAGCGGCAGCATCCCTACATTCACTCCATCACGGCGGACGTGAACAGACACAAATTCTTGTACGACAGGGCCCCCAGCCAGGCCTACATCATATATGATCAGCACACGAACTTGCAGAAATAACAATCCAGGAACACTAACGCAGACATGCTCCATACACTCGACCTCAGTGTCAACAGGTATACCATAGAAGGTACCCCGCGCCACCGGTAGTAGCGGCATCTTCTAATCTGAAATGTTGGTCCCCGAAGGGGTGAGTACAACCACTCAGCAGGTAAAAGATCCAATAAACCACTCAATGCATCACACAATACAATCATAACAATCATAGCATAATGTATGTCATTCATGCATCCAAGCATAACTTACCTTACGGCCATGCATATGTCATCATACCTCATGTGCATGCATCCTCATGTACTCATCACCATCATGTCATACATGCAACATCATGCCATAGGTGCACACACAACCATGCACTCATCATCATCATCATGTCATACATGTAACATCATGCCATAGGTGCACATACAACCATACACTCATCATCATCATGTCATATAGTCATGCATATGTCACCATATCATACGTGCATGATTTAATTTCCACTTTTATCTTTCAATTTGATCACCACATCTTTCTTTCCCGGGACCAGTAATTGCATCCCACATTTTTATCACTCGCACCCCAACCTGGCATCCCGAGAAACCTCCAGCACACATCACTGGGCATCCGGCACCCCTACATTCCGGGCATCTCGCATCCCAACTGGCATCACGAGGCATTCCCCGGGCACAAACCTCCGAGGCTTCCGGCACCCAACCATTCCGGGCATCTCGAAACTCCCGAAGACATCCGGGCATGTATCTCAATACAACCGGGCATCTAGCACCCCCCATCCCGGGCATCCTGACACTCCCAGGGCATTATCGACCCTCCTCCAACAGTTTTCTCATTCATCATAATTCATATTCACCAATTTGTGTCTCACAATCAACATGGCACATGATGTAATGGTAACAAAGTCAAATTCAGCATTTGATTCTATATGCAATGCCAAATATTATCACATACTCAGCAAGATTCAATCACCTCAACTAATATAATTAATAGGGCTCATCTAAAACAGAATAATCATAATTTCAGCATTTGAAATTCGCACAATCCAGCTTGCACAGTTTTAGAAAATATTTCCATTAAATACCCGAATGGTCTTTAAAAATTATAAAATTCGAACATGTGATAGTAAAGACATAATGGAAAATATTTCATGAAGGACACTGCACCAAAAGACCCTCACAAAATTTGATATAGATCACGCATCACAGCATTTCTATTCTATCAGTACAGCTTGCACAGTTTTTGAAAAATTTTTGGTTAAATAGGCAGTTGAACTTCAAAAATTATGAAATTTGAATATGTTTCAGAGAAGACATACAGAAAGATACTTTGTGAAGAAGACCTTGCCGAAAGAGCTTCATACAAAAAGATATGACCCATGCATTGAAACTGACTAAACCGAACGCGTCAGATTTCTCGGTTTTGAAATATTTCAGATTAAATATTCTAATGACCTTCAAAAATTATGAAATTTAAATATATGGTAGTCAAGACCCTAAATTATATTTTTCATGAAGAAACCGAAGTCATATTTGTCCTAGATAATTAATTATGAACGGTCGAAGCTCCTGTTCCTAGTACCGAACATTCCAGGTTTAGCCGTCTCCAAAAATCACGATTTCACCTACTTATCTTCCATATTTTCCTCTGAATTTTTGATATGTTTTGCCTCAAGAGTTCTACTACAACTTTCATTAAGGGATCAAGGTGATATTTTTAACGGAAAGTCACTTTATAGTCCACGAAGTCACTGGGGTTCAGTTCAACATTTCCAGATCTAACGTCTTCAAAAGAGAAATCGTTTCACTAGGCTATACTTGTTAGTTTTAAACTAAATTTGAGTATGTTAGTCTTCAAGATGTTCTCTACAACTTTCGTGAAGAAGTAGAAGTGAAATTCCTAGTAAAAAGTTACATGCAACACACCAAATCACCAAGAGGTCAACAAAACAGCTTCAGATCTAACATTTTCGTAGGGGGAGGGTTTCACCCCTCAAAACTCAACCATTTTGTCTCAAATTTTAGTATGTCATACTTTAAGATGTTATCTACAACTTTCATGAAGAAGTCGAAGCCAAAATCCGATTCAAACATCGCATGCAAGCCATCACAACATTCTGGGTTAAGCTGTTTACTCGAGAACAGATTACAACTTTCAAAACAACACTCTTAAAACTTCGGTTTTTCACCCTAGACATCCGAAATACATCACCCTTCAATAGCACATTCTAGACACAACATGCAAGAGCAGATCAAAGGATCCCAACTTGCCTCCAAACTGAGCAAGCACGAGCACACGGCGGCTGGACACGGCAACGACGAGCTACGGATGAGCGGCTTCTTCCTCGCACAGCCTTCTCCTCCTCTCTCTTGTTTCCCTCACTCTCTCGGTAGCTCTCTCTCTCTCTCCCTCTCACTTTGGACGACACTTCTCCTCATCATCAACCGGTTCCCTCAATTTTCCTCTCCTCAATGATGAACAATCATTGCTTTTGCATGAAGAACACTTGGACAAAGGAAATCAACACTTGGCAAATCTCATGCACATGATGGCCTTGAGGATGGGCCGGCTTCCCCCTCCTTGTGGTCGACGGCAGCCCTTCATGGGCTTCATGGGCCGGCCAACTTGGCCCATCTTAGGCCTATCCCCCTTGGGCCTAAGACCCAAACTTAAGTAGCCCATATTTACTTTTAATAATTCACCTTAATTCCCTCTTTTACAATTTCCAAGTTTACAATTTCATATAGCCGTAAAACTTGTAACGTTAAACTATAGGAATCAAATCTATGAGGTGCATAGCCAATAACAAATTCTTCTTATCAAATTATTCTATATTACTAATTTTAATAACCCATGAACACAAGATACATTTCCATCCACATAACACTCGGTCTTAAAAGAAAAAGAAAAAAAAAAATCAATGGCTAAAGCATAAACCAAAGGCAATTTCATTACCTAATCATAGTCTTTAATACATCTAGAGGTTGCCTTGAATTTTGGGATGCCACATACACTTTGAATATTTGAAAGCACTTCGGCCAATAGGTTTTGCAAAAACTTTTTGAAAATGATTTTTGTAAAATGCTTTAGTAGGTCTTTGTTTGATTCTTTCCTTTACTTTAGGAAAATCAATTAAAAGAATAGTTTTAGATGTCATTCCCAAACCATATTTGTTAAAATAAGGTCTTTGTACTGAAAGAATCCTTTCCAACTTTTCAGATCCTTTTGAAAATCTTTTTGTGATATTTGAAATGTCTTCTTTCAAAAAAGTATTTTCCTTCGTAAGTGAATCTGTATTTTCCTTTAAATCAACAAAGCTTTTGTCTAGATTTTCAAACTTTTCTTTCCAAGAAATTTCCCGTTGCTTTAGTTTAGTTCGGAAATCCGTTTAAGAGATGTTTTGAGATTGAGACAAAGTTCATCTATATACTTCGAGACTTTAACAGGAATCTTTGAGTTACTAACCTTGACTTCTTTGTCTAAATTTGAGTCTGAGTCTGATTCAAAGTCCGAGTTTGATTCTGAATTTGCCATTAAACATATATTGGTGTATTATTTATCACTTTCTTCGCATTTGGTATCGCTACATGTCTCTGCTTTGAGAGCTTTTTTAAATTTCTCTGTATTTCCCTTCTTTTTCTTCAACAAAGGGCAGTTGGGTCTGATGTGTTCCTTTTTCTTGCATTCTAAACAAATCACATCTTTGTTTGTCTCATTGTCTTCATTTGGTTTCTTCAAAAATCTTTGAGTGCTTTGCTTATTCCAATTGAACTTTCTTCCTTTCCTATTCAACTTCCTGAACTTCCTAATCATAAGTGCTAGCTCTTCATCGTCCAAGTCGTCTTCTGAATCTGTATCATCAGAGTCATCGTTAGATTTTAAGGCAATTAACTTCTTACCTTTTGGATCTTCTTCTTCATTGATTTGCTCCACTTCATATGATTGAAGTGTGCTAACCAATTCGTCTACTGAAAGAGGCATAACCCTCTGTGTTTCTCTTATTGAAGTCTTAATGTGATTCCAATCTTTGGAGAGTCCACACAGCAATTTATTGACTTTCATTTGTCCTGAGATTGCCTGTCCATGATATGCTAGACCGTTTACAATCTCTATGAAACGACTAAACATGTCAGTGATTGATTCTCCTGGCTTCATCTTGAAGGCTTCATACTGTCCGAGTAGTATATTGATTTTTGTTTCTTCGACTTGATCAGTTCCTTCATAGGTAACGTGCAACCTGTCCCAAACTTCTTTTGTCGTTTCATAAGATGAAATTCTGTTATACTCAGTAGGAGATAAAGCACAATATAAAGAGTAGATAGCTTTAGCATCAAGAGCTTGTCTCTTGGTTATTTCTGCTTGTGTCATTTTGCTAGCATCTACAACTTTCTTTCCTCTTTCTGAGGTTGATGTAGCTTTGGGAATGATTCATTTTTCTACCACATCCCATTCAAGAGGCTCTTTTGATCTTAGGAATGCCTTCATCTTGTTTTTCCATACATTGTACTCATTCCCATCAAAGTAAGGAGGTTTGGTGTTGCTTTGGCCTTCAACCAATCCTGGAGCCAAAATACTAGCCATAGATCTTTAGCTTAAGAAGTAAAACACTTCAATAAATAAGCACACAAGCTCTGATACCAATTGAAAGGGCTAGTGCAAACACCTAGAGGGGGTGAATAGGTGTAAATAAAAATTTTCGCAAAACTTATTAAAAGTAATTTGTTTTTAAAAGATGATAGACTAAGAACGTAATGAATATGCAAATATAAGTACAAAAGTAAGGAGTTCAAGGAAAGAGAATTAGAACACAAGGTTTATAGTAGTTTAGCTTAGATCAAGGCTAAATCCACTCTCCCGCGCTGATAGCCCACTGGCTGGATTCCACAATGAATCAAAAGAGATTTTACAACTTGTGATCTTCAATATTCTCAGTGATGAGTCTACTGATTTCTCACAAAGTCTCATTAGGTATCTCTCTCTTTTGTATACAACTTTGATCTCAATGAATGCAACAGTAAGTAACTGGAGAACTTCAGACTTTGGAATTCTTCTTTCACGCACTCCTTCGAACAACTTGAGAGTCCGCCTTAAATACTCCTTTATGCCTTCATAACCGTTGGCACTTACCAAAGGAATTCTTCCAATCTACCCATTGGACAGAATCAATCAAAGGGATCTTTGAGTTGTTAGATGATTGTGATGAAAGCCCGTTAATCCTGTTCGCCCATACAATTAGGGTCTTTGGTTTCCACAAGTAGAACTTTCCAAGTTTACTCGCATTTCAAATGATCTTCATATCGGAGTAAGTTCCAATAAGAATAATCGATTAAGTAAATGTTAAATCCAGCCATAAGGTCTTCTAGAAACTAGACGAATCGAATCCTTGAAGATAAATCCGCATCTAGATAAATCTTCATTCTTTGGTCTGGAAACTGTTAGCGAGGGCAGACTTTTTAGACTAAAGTCTCGCGTCTTCAGATTTTGACAAAAGAGTCTAGAGTTCTTCAAATCATAACTTTTGAGTCTGCAAGTCTTCAGACTAGACTTTTGAAAATGTTTTGTCAACTTCAAAACAGTAATGGAGTTTTCTCTAATAGACGTCACACCTCAGTTCATCCACTTCCATCACACAAGTCTCTCTCTTTGGATGGTAAGAACTACAAGCGCCACATTTTACTACTTGCTGGAATTCCAACAAGGTGTTAGTGAATAACTATTAAAGACGCCCGTTTCTATTGTGAAGGTTACAAAAGAATAACTTCTCTAATTATGTGGGAGTTACAAGTAATAATTCTTCCACCATCATATGATAAAACAGTGGAGTAATGGAGAATTATAGAGGAAGACTAAGGGTCTTCTTTCACCTTCTATGAAGAGATAGGGCTTCTCTCAAGTAAATAACATAGGACATATAAAACACTAAAAAATAGTCTCGTCATTCTAGAGGAACCCAACTCTTACTAGAGTAGTATGAGTTTGCCAATGAGTTGTTTACGGGTTTGAAGAAATATTACATGAAGATTGTGGATTTGACAAACAATGTAAAATAGTCCCGTCATTCTAGAGGAATTGCTGTTGAGATTGCAAGATATATGTAGTTAAATAATTGTGCTACATTTCCGCTGCCCATTCTTCAATGTTGGTATCAAAGCGAGTAATGGGCTCTATTCATTGTGAATGTTAGAATCACTAATTTAGAGTTTGGTAAGTAGCATATGATACTTTTGTTTATATATGTTATTGATTTAATGCTTAACATCAATCAAGAAAGTCTACGCGATAGTTAAGTGGGAATGTGTTTTTAGTCAAGTTGAGACTTATTAGTTTCCTCCTACAATTTATTTCTACGCATATTAAATTACATATAACGATTGAGTACTTGGGCAAAGGAGATGATCAAGAACATGGCAAATTTTTTATCTTGTGACATGCATAAAATTTTTATTATGTAATTTAGATTAATGCTGCAAAAGAGTGATATGTGCTAATTATTAATATCTCATGCGCATTTCTTGAATGTAGTTGAAAATGGCTGCAAGAAATTTTTTTGATGATTTGAACAAGGATGAGAACTTGGACGGCAAGAACTATAACATCTTGCACTGAAAGATTCAATATCTCCTTGATGAGCAAGAGGTGATGGAAACCCTAGATCGTTGTGATCTTGAAGAAGGTGGCTTGCCTCAATGTCATCATGATCTTGAAGCCTACCAAAATTGGCGGAAGAAAGATCATTGATCTGGTTGGAGCAATTTAAGCAATCTCCAAAACTCTCATTTTGAGGTTCTGCCACTTTGGGTCTGCAACAATCAAGTTTTAACAGAACTATACTATACCGTCGACAGTAATCTCTTCAATTCGCTAGGAATTTCCTCATTACATGTGGTAGATTAGCATTAGTGACTTGCATTATCAATTCAGTAACCTGCATGAAATCATAGCAAAATCCACTACCACAAAAATCTAAATCAAAATATTTTTTTCCTAAAAATTCAAAACCCATTGTAAGTGCTAGTCTTGTTAGCACTTCTCTCCTTACACATGATAGTTTAAGGTTAATGAGTTGCATTATCAATTCAGCAATCAGCACCACGAGATGATAGCAATATCCATAGCCACAAGCATCTAATTCAAAACCCTTTTCTTTTTGGGTCAAAATTCAAAAACCCATTGAAAAAGTGCTAGTCCCCCCCCTCCCACCCCCCCCAAAAAAATCAATTCTCCCCAATTCATTTAATATATACTCTCCCCCATGCATCAAATTTGCACATCAATTCTACAATTCAAAGCAATCAGCCGATGCAATTTCACCCGTGATCGGACTCAGGAGTGAATTGCATCGCGAACAACACCGATACCAAAGTCAATGACTTATCATTGCAAACACGACTCAAGATAAGACTTGAGTTTTGAGAAAACTCCTACCAAGTTTTGAAGTTGACAAAACTTTCTTGTTCTTATTCTAAAGAATGATAGACTTCTGAAGTCATATCACAGACTCTTGTCAAAGTCTATTCATTCCAGAAGTCTTTCCCACTCTGACGTAATCTAGACTGAAACCAAGTCCAAAACGAAGATATAATCATACTTAGAATTATTGATCTTATGATAAGGATTCACTATGAACGTTATAGAGATTTATCTTTAATATATGGCTTTCTGGCGAAGAATCTCACTTACCCTTTATAAATACATTGATGGAATCAATCACGAATTGATGAAATTAATCTTGATGACAAATTCCTTTTTGGGAAGTATCTACTTATGGAAACCTAGATTCTGATTATATGGACGACCGGAATCAACGGATTTTCATCTCAATCTTCAAACGGCTACAAGATTTCCTAAATTAATTCTATTCAACATATTGATTGGAAGAAATTCCTTTGGAGAATGCCAATGGCTAGTAAGGCGTAGAGGAGTATTTAAGGAGGTCATTGTCTATTTGAGATAGTGCGTGAAAATTGAAATTCCAAAGTTTGAAACCTTTCTAACCACTTGCTCTTCAACGACTTCTTACATATTATATTCAAGAGAGAAAATCACAAGAAGAGTGACTTAGTGAGGGAAAAAGAACTCTTTCACCGAGTGTTTGCCCACGAAACATTGTACTTCTCTATTGATACTTCAGTAAATTTCAACCAGAAGACTGTTAGCATGGGAGAGTGGATGTAGGCTTGATCTAAGCTGAACCACAATAAATCTTGTGTGCAATTTTCTCTTCCCTTAACTCTTTTCAACTTTATCCGTTGCAATTTTCTTTTAAATTTCTCAAAATTCTAATCAATTTCTTATTTGAGTCTGAATTTTCTTCAGAGGTTTGGTGGCGCTTTTAGTCAGACTCTAACTTATTCATAGACTTTGCTTGCAACATAATATATTTTTCTTTAATTGTTAAATTTTTTCTTAAACACTTATTCACCCCCTCTCTAGGTGGTAATACTAGCATTTTCACCGAGTAATTGAAGTTCGACTGTTTCGGAGGAGCAAATCGCTCGATCGACGAGCAGCGGGAGGGAGGAAGAGGGAAGGAGTGACCTGAATACGACGAAGGGAGCCAACGAGTCGATCTCCTTGGCCTTGTCCACAGCGGTCATTGGCACCTCCTTGCTTGCGTCGTGCGATGATGAGCTAAGGATTGACCCCATCTCTCTCTCTCTCTCTCTCTCTCTCTCTCTCTCTCTCTCAAGTCTTGTGTAATTCTCTCGAGGAGAGAGAATGTATCTAATAACGTGGGGAAAATCCCAAATCAAATCCAAACAAGTCTTGTGTAATTAACTCTAAATATTCTAAGGTCTTGGAGAGAGAGAGGGTGAGAGAATCTTCACTTAATTGACTTCACTTTACACATTATTAGAGGAGGGTTATCATACCCAAATGACATGCACAACTGGGCTGGGTCAACTCATACTTAAGCCTGTATGGTGCGGATTCTTCACAAACTTTTCTTGGAAAGGATATTTAATTGTTGAAGAGAATAATGAAATATCAAATGACATCCTTAATACCTAGTAATATCTCCGGTAATATTTTATAATTATTTTCATGAATATATTGATTGCGGTTCCATCATTTAGCCAAAACAGCTATGAACTAAGGTTTATCATTCATCTCTACTCAATCGGAAACATGCATGATTTTTGAGCTGTAACTAGGATGAGGCGAGCTTAGAGAGGAGAGGGCTTCACTTGGACTGCTCATTATGCAATGTATGGTGTTAAAATACGTCTCGAATTTGAGCCCATTGTACGAAACTTGATCCGAGTAAAGAATGCTTAAAAAATACCGAAATTATTTGGCGTTGAAGTGACGATTAATAATGGATAAGTTGGCTTTGAATGGGACGCAAGTTTGTTGAAGCACATTCTGTATAAGAATAGGAGTCTGTGTTCTCAAACTGAAAAGCTCAACATGGACTTTGTGTTGGCCTTGGGCTCGGTCAGCGTGCAGAGAAAGAACAGAAAGGAAATTAAATTCTACTATAAGTTGGCCACGTTGACAAACCTATATATTCATGATGGGAGTCTTCATGCGGCGGAGAGTCGTTTTTGACAAGGTGTGCACTTTCTTGAAGCGCCCAATATCGAGTGCTTGAAAGTGGACTTTTTGTTCTTATTCGTGAAATTACATCCAAGAAGATTTAATGTTCAAGTCAATTATATCTTATTTTTTCTCTTTTCTTTTCTTTATTTTTTTCTTTTTCTTCATTGGCTTTCGTTGGTGCTCGATAATGTTCAAGCCAATTAAATCTTGTGAGTTTAAGGCTACATTTGTCTTGCGAAAAATGTGACGTTTTTGAAAATTATTTTTCAAGAAGCCATTTTCTTGGAAAATAACCATATATTCTGGTGTTCGACTGAAATTTGAAGATAAATAGAGATTTCCTTCATAGACTCATTTTCAATTTTTTTGTTATTTTATCTTTTTCAATTGATTTTAAAATTTTAAAATTTATTTTCTCTTTTCTCTTTTCGCTTTTCTTTTCTTTATTTTTTCTTCTTCCTTGGCATTGGCCAATCGCCGACCCGCCAATGCCAAGCAAGAAGGGAAAAAAAAGGAAAAAAAAAAGGAAAAATAATTAAAAACTCAATTTTTTTAAATATAAAAAATAAAAGAATAAGTAAAAATAAAAGGAAAATGTGTTTGATGAGAGAAAGCGAGGTGAAAGAAGATATGTAAAAAATGAAAAACATTTTTTCCCATTTTAAAAGACTTTTTTCCATTAATGAAAAATATTTTCCTCAAACAATTTATTTTCCATAAAACGAACACTAGAAAATTCGGAAAACATTTTCCTGGAAATTATTTTCCATGAAACAAATGGAGCCTAAGATCTAATTAATTTCTGTGAGATTGAAAGTTTATGTCACGAGGAATTTTGAGGCAAAACACTAAGTAAGATATTAGGTGTAATTGGGGCTTTGGAAATACTGAGAATGTTTGAGTGACTCGAGTATGATTAAATCTCCATTGTATCATTTCATCCATAGTAGAATTCATTAATGCTCACTTCGTGGACATAGATCACTATGACCGAACCACATAAATCTGGTATTTTGTCTATTTTATTGTTCGACTACAACACGTGGCTCACATACTATCAATAGATATTATTGCGTCCATACTAGAGATTTGGCATTTGGAGATGCTGCATGCATCTCGCCATTGATTCTTCTTTGAAGGTTTTGCATTCATGGTTCAGTTTTCACGCGAGCGAGAGAGAGAGAGAGAGGGTTTTTCCGTAGGTATATTCTTCCATGAGGATAATGTTACCTTGTCTATGGAAAAAGACAACACACTGACTTTCCTTTATCTACCTAGCAGAATACTATGTTGGGATGATTCTCTAGTTTCATAAAAAGAAAAAAATTTGCGCTGGTAGAAATTTGAAAGATCTCATCCGTGTTAAAAAACTATTGATTAGATAAGTTACCGATCACCCTGTTGTCTGGTAACTTATTTGTTATGAAATTATTAGAATTTTTTTACAATTTACAAGTTATCAAGTTTTCTCACTAACTTTTACTTATCATCCTTACTACTTAGGGGTGTGCATGGTCTGGGTGGGCGGTTCCCGACCTAAAACCGGGAACCGCTCGCTAGTTGCATGGATCCACACGGGAACCGGACCGCCGGTCGGGTTCGGTTCCCAGGTGGATCCATAGAACCGGTCCAACCTTCGCGATAAAAATGGCATAAGTCGAAAGGGATAAATGTCTACTTGCACTATAATTTATTGTTCGTTGACCTTTTGCTTGCTTAAATAGTCTTGCGAAACCGTTTCTTGGAAAGGACCGGAAGAACCATGTCGGGCAATGTTATGTAGAGCCGAATGCTGCGAGAGGATTGTGTAGTGGCTGATTCCACCCAGTATGAAGCTTTTGCAATGTTGGTTATGTCTTACCATTAAAATTGACATGTTATGTTCGCTCAATCATTGGAAGATGGAAATGCCTAAAAGTTTCTTCAATCTGTTCAATAGCTATATGATCAAAGTTAAAGATTTGTTCACAGTATGTTATGGTTGTACGAGAGTAATGAAGACACAGCCTTGGAATTTCTTTTCTTTGCGCACGTATTGCTAGTCCTCCAACCTCCAACTATCTCTTTATCAACCTCGCTATCCTTAGGTACTCACATGCGCTTAGATACATGTTGGCATGTGCAGATGGACTCCGGTTCTATGGATCCATTGAACAATTTCCCTATCTAGAGTAATTACGATTTTTTAATATTAAAAATTAATATATTATTAAAAAATAACCGGTCTGTCCGAGGGTGGATGGATCTGCCCATGGAACTGGGAACCGGACCGGTACCCACTAGTTCCCATAAATTGAAACCGGGAACTGAACCGGTTTCCTTAAGAACCACCGGTTCTGGGAGGTACCGATCCGGTTCGGGCGGTCCGGGCGGGTCCCGGTTCTTTTGCACACCCTTATTACTCTTGGCCTAAATTTACTTAACTCCCATATGAATTTGTTAGTCTTTCTTTTGATTATTTACCAACTTTTCTCCAATTATAATAACCAACTTCTTTTGGGTTACTTATCATTTAAATTCTTACTAACTTTTATTTGTTTCTTTTTTTTTTTTCTAATTTATCAACTCTTGTAATCATTTCCCCACTTTTTGAAAGGCGAGGAGCTCTTAGCACAAATTAGTAAATTTTAGCAGATTTTTCAATCTAAGTTTATTTTTCAGATCGACTTCCCAAAAATAATGTTGTTTAAAAGACCCATCTATGGTGAATTTTCATGAGTAATCAAGTCATACATCGATCATCCAAATTGTTTACCAAATGTGTTTCCATGTTCGTAATTATTTAGAATATTGAATGGAAGCTGACGAAGGAAACATTGGTCTATATATTTTATGACATGAAAATTAATTAGAGATTAACCATTATGATTTTTTTGAGACACGAAATTAATTAAGGATAAATGTAGCACTGATTTTCTGGTATTAGACCGGTGACTAACTCAAATAACAGTTAAGAATCCAAACTTAATTGATAACTCACTTGGAGAAAAGTTTGATAAATCACTTGATTAAAGTTGGCAATTTCATATAAGAATTAAAAAAAATTAAGATGTTGTGTGATAAGCTCGAGTTTAGAAATGAAGGGTTTAAGCTCCTTTTACTATGAAAGTTAAACTACGGGTGAATGGCAACTATAATTTGGCCAAGTTCAAGAGAGAGATGGATGTGGATCGATGTCGTCATGTCACCGGCAAGCTTTTTTTTTTTTTGTCATACTCGTCTTTTTTTTTTTTTTTTGAAAAAATCTTTTCTCTTTTCTCTTTTGAAGAGTTGCTCCATGGAAGGGGAAAAGTTGACCGTCTGGAGTCTTCTTTAGTCGGCAAGCACGCAAATCCTTTTCTCTTTTTTTTTTTTTCCATTCCTAATTGGACGGTTCTTATTGATTTTGTCCGTGATTGCATATTGGAAATAGTCAAAAGTTTTAAAGGTGTCGGTGATAATGAAACCAATGAACTCTCCTTTGGATGGTAACTGTGCAAACCTCATTTTATTTGTATTATTATAGAAATCTTATCTAAATTACTCACGACGTGTGAAAGAACCATACCTTGATTAGACAGCACCTTTGGACATAATCCTCTCTTTAATTGTTTTTCCTTTTTCTGTCATTTTCCTTTTGGATTTGTTTACCTTTGAATTTCTAGAGCTTTTGCCATCAAGATTTCTTATATTAACCTAAGTGTGGTGCCATAATCGTCTTCGATCTCAAAAAACAACTTGAGCCAACTTCATTTAGCTCGTCACTTTTGGTGCTACATCAATATCAATTTGAATTGGAGGTTTATTAACTTTTTCTTTTGGTACATATATCACAACTTGGTAAAATCTAAAATTCATGAAATAAAATCTTAAAAAAATGAAAAATCTTCCCTGAACGGAAAGATTGCTAAACAACAAAACGGCGACATCCGACGCCCCCCCTCGTCCCGGTCAGTCGTTGTAGATCTCTCTCTCCCATTTTCTCCAACCTCCGTTATCCCAAAGTCTTCTCTCTCTCCCCACCTGGAAAGGGAGGAAGATGTGAAGGTGGGCTCCACCAAATATTTCCTTAGAGTTCGGTCAATAAATTGACGGAACAGTGGGACAAGACAAGACCGCAGGAGAGAACCCGACTTTTCGCCAAAATTTTACTATGCTTCTTTTTGAAAATAAAAGGGACGAGTTCAGACTCTAGCGTGGCTGCCGGGCGAAGACCGCAGGAAGAGACAGAAAACGAGTATTCGCCAATATTTTACTACGCTTCTTTTTGAAAATAAAAGGGACGAGTTTAGACTCCAGCGTGGCTGCCGGGCAACACGTGTCGCCCAGCAGCCACGCTGGAGTCCTAGAGTGGAGAGAGAGAGACATGTCATCAAACATGTCATCAAGCATGTCATCGTGGACGCGGCAGTTCCTGGGACCTGGCATCACATGGCACTTTCTAGAAAGCTCTACTGTAGCATAAAGAAAGCAAGGGGTGATATGAGAAACGAGACCCCAAAAGTCAAGCATCAGTCTGTAGCTTCGAGTGCGCGTGGTGTGGCTGGGTTGAAGCTTTTTATGAGATCATCAGGTTGAATCGGAGCTCCCATCGCGCTCTTGCTCAAATCTTTCCCTTTTCTTCTTCTTCTTCTTCTCTCTTTGAAGAGAACTGAGAGAAAAGGAAAATTTGATAACCGAGCGTATCTCAAGCAGAGCCCATGAAGTCGAACGGAGCGAGCCCATCAATCGCCCTTCCTCTGCTCGCGCTCTCCTCGTTCTTCTTCTCTCTCACTGTCTCCGATCCTCGAATCATCGAAGCGGGCCTCATCTGCGAGAAATCCACTTGGATTGTCGCTGGGAACGTTGTCTCCAATGGCATCACCACCATGAAGGCGATCTCCGATAGCATCGCTGCCCAGCGCTGGGGCAAGTACTCCCTCGCCTCGCCGCCGCAAGCAGTGTACGGCCTCATCCAGTGCCATGGTGACTTGACTGAAACCGAGTGCCGCCTCTGCTTTACCGAGAGCTGGATCCGGATCGCCCGCTGCCTCCCAAACTTCGGTCGGCTCTACCTCGACGGCTGCTTCCTCCGTTACGGCAGTTACGACTTCTACAACGAGACCGTCGATCCAACGCCCGACATGTTCAAGTGTAGCTCCAATTTGACAGTCCCGGCAGAGAGAGTGGCCGAGCTCTCGGATAGGGTGGACCGGGTCCTGAGGAATGTCTCGATCAGCGCAGTGCGGAACAAGGGCTTCGCGGTGGCTGGGGAGGACGGAGTTGGAGGAGTTGCCGGGGTATATGCTTTGGCACAGTGTTGGAGCACGCTTGATGCCGGCGGTTGCAGAGTCTGTTTGGAGAATGCAACTTCGATGGCGAGAAGCTGTGCACCTGGAGAAGAAGCGCGGGCCATGAACGCAGGATGCTTCCTCCGTTACTCGACCACGAAGTTCTACAACATCCCTGATAGCGGAGGTAACAACTAGTGTCCTGATCTCTGGTTTACCGACTTAAAAGATGGCTTCCTCGCCATTAAAGAAAAACCGACGCTCTTCTATGTCTGCTGTCAGATTTCGATTTTTCCAATTGTGGTTTCCTCGTGTTGGTCGATTAAGGCACTTCTTTTAATGATATTTTTAATTTTTTTTTTCTCTTTTCTTTTTTTAAATATTGAATTATTGAATTATTTTCTTTTTTCTTTTTCAGCCAATCGCTGGCCATGGTGACAATCGGTGACTAACCTCATGCGAGATCGAGCTTGAGTCTAGCTAGATCGGCGAGGCTCAAACCTTGTCAAAGGTTAACAAGACCTCGGCATTGCTAGAACAACGAGCTCATCCCTTGCTTGTGGTCGATGGCTAGCCGTCGCCGAGTAGGTGATCGCCCAAGGCAAAAACAAAAAATAATAAAATAATAAATAAATAAGGAAAGAAAAAATCAATTTTTAAAATAATTTAAAATTTGATTTTTTTAGAAAGAAAAATAATTGAAGTTTGATTTTTTTTTAAATATTCTTATAAGAACGAAGTTTCATTAATTTAGGACTGAGCCTAAATGCCGGGGACTAAAGCTTGAGTGATAGGGCCCAAGCTTGTCCTTTATGGATGCTGGCTCAAGTGCTGAGGCATAGGGCACAAGCACTAGGGGTTCGAGCTCGGCCTCGATAGACCGGGTATAGGCACCGAGAGCCAAGCCTCAATTGACCCAGGTCTAGTCTCAATGGACTCGTGCCCAAGAGACCCGGTCCCAACCTCAATGGCTCCGAGGCCAACCTTGATGGATCCAGCTTGAGCATTAGAGACTCAAGAACTAGCGTTGGGATTCTCGTGTTCAAACGTAGAGTTTCAGATCCAAGCGTCAATACCTAATAATATTTTGGAAAATGTTTTCCAACTTTTTCAAAGATGAAATCATTTTCTTGAGTATAAGCATAGATTTACGTTGACCAGAAAAATATTTTCTATTGACTTATTTTCCTAAGTGAATCGAACGCCAGAAAATGAGGACAATGTTATTTTAGAAAGATATTATCCATGAAACAAACATAACCTCATAGTGCATTTGTTTGACGAAAACTGTTTTCTCAAAATTAATTTGCGAACTTTCATATGCTTAGTTCACCAAAAATGATTGATCAATCGAAAACACTTTCTAATCAAGGAAAATATACACACATAAAATTATAAAAGTGAATTCCTAAATCTAAGATGGTGAATACACTTCCAAAAATTGCTCATGTGGAATTTTTAAATATTTTATTTAGAAATCGATTTTTTTAAATTTTCTTTTCTTTTTCTTATAATTTTTCTTTTCCTTCTTCCTCCTCCGCCGATCGCTAGTGCAAGCCCACCTCGAGCAAGCTCAAGCCTCGTCAGCCTTGTTGCAACAAACCCTAGGATCCAGCGAGCTCAAACTTGCCCAAGGCCGGTCAAGTTGGCCCTTGCTGGGCCTTGACGACGGTGGTAGTGGCCTGTCAAGGCCCAATGACTAGTGGAGGAGGAAGAAGGAAAGAGAAAGAAAATCAAATAAAAATTATTTAAAAAATGAATTTTTTTTTTTTTATGAGATTGAAATCATTTTCCAAACGAGATTTAAACACTACAAAACATTTTTAGTCATATATTATCAAATAAAGGAAAATTAATCAAAAATGATTTTCCAGAAATTTTTTTTTTTTTCTTGAAATTCTCCCCAAATTAACACACCCTAAGTTTAATTTGATTGATCTTATGATTCAATGCTTGCCAGATTTTTGGAATTATTAATGAACTCGCTCATCTCAACCTGATGTTGTCTTTATCATTTCGCAGGTTCATCTAGGGTCCGCATCACCATAGCAATAACCTCATCGGCTACTGCAGCGACTTCGCTTGTTCTCATTGGTGCATACATTGGATACAAAAAGTACTCCAAGAAGAAACAAAGTAAGCAATTCGGTTCAAATGCGTATAATGATCTCTTGGTAATTCTTGATCACAAGCTTGATGACACGAATTTCGCATTCATCCTTATTCAGTGCAAAATAATCTCATGCAATTACGAGCGAGCAAGAGCAAGTTTAGCTTATATTTCAAGTACGAGACACTAGAGAAGGCCACCAACTTCTTTGATGACTCGAGGAAGCTGGGCCAAGGGGGCGGCGGTTCCGTGTACAAGGGGACTTTACCCGACGGGAAGGTCGTCGCGGTTAAGCGGTTGGTGTTCAACACATGCCATTGGGCGGATGACTTCTTCAATGAGGTGAACCTGATCAGTGGGATCCGACACAAGAACCTCATGAGGCTTTTGGGATGCAGCATCGAAGGCCCAGAGAGCCTCCTCGTCTACCAATATCTTCCTAAAAGAAGTCTTGATCTAGTGCTTTTTGGTACGTAGCTGGTTGTTGCATAACTACATAACACAATTAGACAGTCATCGTTTGATGCCAAGAAGAGATCCACCCTTCACGACGAGCATCGGTTCAGTTTGCGTTCTTAGTAACTGGCTTCTTGTATTGCAAGCAATGATTCCATCTTATGATTTTCGAGTCGAAGGTTTCAAAAATCTGCTCCATTAGTGTCGTGCCTTCTTCAGTTATGTCTGTCCCACTCTGCTCTGCTTGTCTTTCTAAGTAAGCGAATAGAATCTGTTGTTGCAGTCAACGATGCGACCCCCGTCCTAACTTGGGAGGAGAGGCTGCACATCATCATAGGAACAGCTGAGGGCCTCGCATATCTTCATGGAGGTTGTGGAGTGAAAGTCATCCATCGGGACATAAAAACCAGCAACATCCTCCTCGACGAAAATCTCACAGCAAAAATCTCAGATTTCGGGCTTGCCCGATGCATTGCTCTAGATAAGTCTCATCTTAGCACAGGAATCGCCGGCACACTGTAAGAATGCCTTTTCATTACCAGCCTACTCGAAACCATAGCCGGCACTTTCTGTTTCCTTAATCTGACGAGTTTGGCCCCTCAGAGGGCTTTCGTGTATCATCCTTCCCTTGCACTTCACATCTTCTTTGGGCTAAGTATGGTTTATATCTAAAAGACGATTGACTATGCAGCGGTTACATGGCGCCTGAATATTTGTTGAGGGGACAGCTAACGGAGAAAGCCGATGTTTATGCTTTTGGGGTGCTGGTTCTTGAAATCTTGAGTGGTAGGAAGAATAGTGTATACACACGGGGGTCGAGCTCGGTATTACAGTCGGTAAGGTTGCTTGTCCCTACGATCATGAGAACTTAGACTGACATTTACTTTCCTGGCCACACCCCACTAGGATTATCTAATATTTCTTTTGATTTTCCCAACAAACTCTATCGTTGGTTTCTACGTTAGTGCTAGTAGATTTTTCTCCAGATATAAGGGAGTCATGGAAATTCATGATCGCTTTGCAGGTATGGAAGCATTACAAGTCAAATAATTTAGCCGCGTGCATTGATCCGGCCTTACAAGGTAAATTCCCCATCCTGGAGGCGTCGAATGTGCTCCAAATCAGCCTTCTGTGCACTCAAGCCTGCATGGAATTGCGACTGCCCATGTCTGGAGTCGTCGAGATGCTCCACGACAAAAACCGTGTAGTCCCCCAACCGAGCCAACCCCCGTTCGTCAACGCTAGCGTGCTATTCGACAAATCCAGCAGCAGAAGCTCTACATGAACACATGGCTGTTGAACCAGCTCACGGCATCCGAGGTCTCTTCCAGCTTGACAGGAAGCCCTCTTCCAGCTTTGCTGCGTTGACCCTTTAGGATTGGGACCTTTCTTCTTCTTCTTCCAACGAATACAAACACTTTGCAAACGACTAGAAAGTGCAGATTTTAGTGACATCAGGGCATGAGTCGAATTATCCTTACTTGGTTAGCAGCATGTTCAGATGACGATGAGTCCAATCTCAAATCGATAAATCACGAATATCCCACGAATATATGGATATAAGTGAGATGCGATTGCTCTGTTTTTTCGTAGTTTTACGTCTTGATTGGAGAATCATACCATGTTGGGATGTTTCGATTCCAGAGTCAGTCATAGGTTATGTAATAAAAGGAAAGAAAAAGAAATAAAGAAACAAACGTCGTTCTGTTTTTTTCTTAGTTTTATGTCATTTTTTCTTCTCTTTTTTGGTTGAAATAATTTCACGTTGCTTCAAAATCTGCGACTGTCTCGCTTACCCTTTGCTGCCCATCGCTTCTGCGCATTGTCGCACGTCCTCTTCTGCATTGATTTCACGGATAAAAAAAGAGATGATGACAAAAAGAGAAATTCTGCATTCCCAATGGTGATGATTGAGAAGGACAGACTCTGAAGAAAGCTCCTCCTCCGACGATGAAGGTGACGATGTCCCTGAACCAGAAACCTCGAAAGAAGAACTTGCAGAGAGAAGAGACTTTGATGGACGCTAAGAAGAAAAGCAAAGCACCCATCACCATTAGTCTTCAACAAATGCAAAAACATCAAATACTTTGGGCACATGCGTCGTCAATTCATAATCGTATATCGCAAATGCAATCTGAGCCTAAAATCCAACTTTTTCAGAGTTGAATCCCTTCATGAACAACATCACTCCCAGTATAGATCACGCGAGGGGAGAAAAAGGGAGGAACCTGGTACTCGCAAATGTTTAGGCGGCGGAGCTGGTGACGCTGGGACTTGCCAGCCACCATAAGGGTGTTGGAGTCCAGCCTCTTCAGCAACGCTCTCGCAATTTTGAGATTGCTTCTGTCAATTGGCAGAGCTGTAAGATATTGATTATCTTTACGATATTCTGGAGATCTTTAATATTATGAATATCCCTGCCGGGGACCCGACTCGACTTAGCCCGAGAATTAATTGTCATCTTTTGAGGTGTGGCGATATTAGATCCGGATCTGGCCTAGCCCGCCCATTTGGTCAAGCCTACTGGGGGTGTCGAACCTATCTTTTCTCTAGAGGTAATCTGTTTCTGATTGAGTCAAAAAGGCGGCTCTCGATCCCAACGGATTAGAAGTGGGAGCTAAATTGGTTCGTTCTTCTCAAGATTGATCAAAAGAACCGGCCACTTTTTTTCTTTTCTGGGGAAAGAACTTAAAAAGTTATAAAATGCAAAATAAGAAGAGATAATCTCAATCTTGGCAATAATTCTTCCGCATTATAGAACCACAGATCTTTAAGGAGGTCTAGTTCAATGTTTCATGAGACTTTATTATCGGACACCGTTGAATCGTTTCCTAGTGTCTTAGATCTCAGAATTTCTGAGTCATTCCACATGCATTAAGGATTTTCAGCCGCCACTGGTATTACTTAACATGGTATTATGTAACGTGACGACCAGCTTGCCATACTCGACTATTGACGATGGGCTCTCATTAGGAGAGAGTATCAACTGATGTGGGAGCAACTCTTCCAGCAGGGTAGTTTAAAGCACACGCTTTAAATTCGTGCAAACAGTCGAAAGCAATTATTTCATTTACATGCACAGTGGATGGCACACTTAAGTTCATCCACTTCCATCACACAAGTCTCTCTCTTTGGATCTAAGGTAAGAACTACAAGTGCCACGTTTTACACCTTGCTGGAATTCCAGCAAGGTGTTAGTGAATAACCATTAAAGACGCCCGTTACTGTTGTGAAGGTTACAAAAGAATAACTCCTCTAATTATGTGGGAGTTACAAGTAATAATTCTTCCACCATCACATGATAAAACCGTGGAGTAATGGAGAATTATAGAGGAAGACTAAGGGTCTTCTTTCACCTTCTATGAAGAGGCAGGGCTTCTCATAAGCAAATAACATAGGACATATAAAACACTGAAAAATAGTCTCGTCATTCTAGAGAAACCCAACTCTTACTCAAGTAGTATGAGTTTGCCAATGAGTTGTTTACGGCTTCGAAGAAATATTACATGAAGATTGTGGATTTGACTAGCAATGTAAAATAGTCCCGTCATTGTAGAGCAATTGATGTTGAGATTGCAAAAGACGTGTAGTTAAATAATTGTGCTACGTTTCCGCTACCCATTCTTCAATGTTGGTATCAAAGCGAGTAATGGACTCTATTCATTGTGAATGTTAGAATCACTAATTTAGAATTTGGTAAGTAGCATATGATACTTTTGTTTATATATGTTATTGATTTAATGCTTAACATCAATCAAGAAAGTCTACGTGATAGTTAAGTGGGAGTGTGCTTTTAGTCAAGTTGAGACTTATTAGTTTCCTCCTACAATTTATTTCTATGCATATTAAATTACATATAAGGATTGAGTACTTGGGCGCAAGAGATGATCAAGAGCATGGCAAATTTTTGATCTTGTGGCTTGCATAAAAATTTTATCATGTAATTTAGATTAATGCTGCAAAATAGTGATATGTGCTAATTATTAATATCTCATGCGCATTTGTTGAATGTATTTGAAAATGTTTGCAAGAAAATTTTTTGATGATTTGAACAAGGATGAGAATTGGACAGCGAGAACTATAACATCTTGCTTTGAAAGATTCAATATCTTCTTGATGAGCAAGAGGTGATGGAAACCCTAGATCGTTGTGATCTTGAAGGAGGTGGCTCGCCTCAATGTCGCCATGATCTTGAAGCCTACCAAAATTGGCGGAAGAAAGATCATTGATCCGGTTGGAGCAATTATATGTCAAAGCAATTTAAGCAATCTCTGAAACTCTCATTTTGAGGTGCTGCCACTTTGGGTCTGCAACAATCGAGTTTTAACAAAACTATACTATACCGGCAACAGTAATCTCTTCAATCCACTAGCAATTTCCTCATTACACGTGGTAGATTAGCGTTAGTGACTTGCATTATCAATTCAGTAAACGGCATGAAATCATCAGAAAATCCACTTTCACAAAAATCTAATTCAAAATCATTTTTTTCCTCAAAATTCAAAACCCATTGTAAGTGCTAGTCTTGTTAGCACTTCTCTCCTTACACATGCTAGTTTAAGGTTAATGACTTGCATTATCAATTCAGCAACCAGCACCACGGGATGATAGCAATATCCACAGCCGCAAGCATCTATGCAAAACCCTTTTCTTTTTGGGTCAAAATTCAAAAGCCCACTGAAAAAGTGCTAGTTCCCCCCCCCCAAAAAAAAATTCTCCCCAATCCAGTTAATATATACTCTCCCCCATGCATCAAATTTTCACATCAATTCTAAAATTCAAAGCGATCGGCCGATACAATTTCGCCCGCGATCGGACTTGGGAGCGAATCGCATCGTGAACGACACCGATACCGAAGTCAACGACCAATCATTACAAATACGACTCGGGATGAGACCCAGGTAATCAAAATTCGACCGTTCCGAAGGAGCAAATCGCTTGATCAATGAGCAGCGGGAGGGAGGAGGAGGGAAGGAGCGACCTGAATACAACAACAGTCGCCGACGAGGCAATCTCCTTGGCCTTGTCCGCGGCGGTCGCCAGCACCTCCTTGCTCGTGCCGCGCGATGATGAGCTGAGGATGAACTCCATCTCTCCTCCGATTTTCTCTCTCTCGAGGAGAGAGAATGTATCTAATAGCGTGGGGAAAATCCCAAATCAAATCCAAACAAGTCTTGTGTAATTAACTCTAAATATTCTAAGGTCTTGGAGAGAGGGGGTGAGAGAATCTTTGCTTAGTTGCCTTCACTGTACACATTATTGGAGGAGGATTATCATACCCAAATGACTTCACTATACACGTTATTAGAGGAGGGTTATCATACCCAAATGACATGCACAGGACAGGATATTAATTATTGAAGAGACTAATGAAATATCAAAAGACATCCTTAATACCTAATAATATCTCCAGTAATATTTTCTAATTATCTTCATGAATATATTTCATTAAGCCCATCTCGATCTCAAAAAGCAGCTTGAGCCAACTTCATTCCCGTCTACAATCCAAATTAATTATTCAATTTGAAACCGTAGCTTACCTCCACATTCTCTGTCACTTTACAGGTCGTTCTGAATTGAAGTTAGTTTGAGAGTAAGATTACTGTACTTCGATAAACTATTTGTAAGATTCCTCTATCCGCTCTTGGGGCGTTGAGCCACCTATCACAAAATGAAAAGACCTCTTGGCCCTTTTTATGAATCTTGAATTGGCCCACTACACTTAAGAATCCTATAGACCGGCGGACTAGATTATAAAGGCATCAAGATGTAATGTGTTTTGATACCCCTTACTCTTGTATGTTGACTTGGTTTTAGTGAAAAAGAGAAAGAGAACACAACCGGGCTGGGTCGACTCATACTTAAGCTCATATGGTGCAAATTCTTCACCAGCTTTTCAGGACCCTTGCTCCAAAGTGTTCCTTTTCAAATCTTCATATTCTTTCTAACCAAAAAAAAAAAAAAAAAAAAAAAACAAACTACATATGCTTTCTTAGTTTCATTTTGGGATCAACAACTTCTACTCATGAAAGGTAATGGCAATTCATCCTCCCCCCAAATGGCCACTCCATATGGCATACAACATAGTATTAGGGCCTTGAGATAATTGAGTAGGCGTTTAGCATACGGTGCCAACAATGGGTTAGTGAAGTAAATCCATAGCATTGGTATAACTTGAATTGAAGTTATGAGATGAGACTGGTGACATCTCATTACATGCTCCAATGTTATTGAAAATTCATTTGAAAACTGGTTCTTCACCAATTCATGATAAAAAAAAATTATCATACTTGACGAGTTATGTTACAAGATTAATGTCAACGTGGTGTCCCTGCCAAAGATGTACCAATGTAAGATTCGAAATAAGGGTGAAAAAAGCCATTGCATGAAGCAGCTTTCCACTTTAGTCATGATTGTCGTTCCATCTATTGTGCACCAAAACATCAGTTACCTTGCAATACGAGATGAACGTGTCACGGTCCGTGATTCTTTCGTACCCGTGAACCCTTGGGAGTGAAGCTTGGGGTTATTGAGTGAAGAGTGAGGACATAGAGAGGATGAACACAATTGGTCCGTGGGAGTGACGTTAAGGACAGTTGGTGCTAAGAGTTCTAGGATAGAAGGATTATATTATATAGGAGCTCTAAAGGCGAGGTTGGCCTCCCCTGCATAAACTGGTCGAGAGCTGATGCCATTCTACCGATGAGGCCATGGTAGGCCGATACCAGTTGTTAAGCCTAAAAAGGGCTGCTGTCTCGCTCGATGGACTGGACGCCTGAGCAAAGTTGGGCATGGTACAATCTCGTATAAAAGAGCTATTCGACATATTGTTCACTGGAACAACTATAGAAGGAAGGCTGGCCTGGCGAATTCCACTCGCCAGGCGCCACATGGGTTAATTTGCGGCCAAGGAACTATCGACTTGTGACAAATGGTATCAGAGCCGAGATCTCTCCAGTAGGTGGGTGATTCGGGGAAACTCAGTCCTATGAGGGCGGAGAGTGATCATTGGGGCCAAAGGGGTTCGGACAACGTGCGGCTCTCGTCTAGCTTTACGATGGCAATGGGGGCATAGGAAGGAATCGAATTGTTTGCTGAATGGGGATAGTGTTCCTAGATCATGGGCGAATCTTAAGAAGAGATCTGTGATCATGTTTTCACCAAGGGGAACCCTCTGTTGGCTTGCAGAGATCAAGAGGAGCTTAGTAGGCAAAAGAAGGTGCTGCCACAGGGGTGCAGTTGGCTAGGGGTGCCACACTTGTCAGGAAGCACAAGTGACTAGAGATTTGCGAACGGCTTTGATCGGGGGAATCAAGCAATGGAGTGGAGTGACTTGTTCTGTTGGGCGAGCGTTGTCATCTATGTAAGTCCCAGGGAGTGGCATTGATGGTTAAGGAAATGCAGGGAAGTGACAGAATAGCTCGCAACGAGGGCGTTGCGGAATTGAGTGGGGGAGTTTGTCATGGTCTGTGATTCTCCTATACCCGTAAACCCTGAGGAGTGAAGCTTGGGGTTATCGCGTGAAGAGTAAGGACGCAGAGAGGATGAACACAACTGGTCCGTGGGAGTGGCGTCAGGACAGTTGGTGCTATGAATTTTAGGATAGAAGGATTATATTCCTTAGGAGCTTTGAAGGCAATGTTGGCCTCCCATACAAAACTGGTCGGGAGCTTATGCCGCTCTCTTGATGAGGTCATAGTAGGCTGAAACTAGTTGTTAAGCCTAAAGAGGGCTGATATCTCGTTTGATGGACTAGACGCCCGAGCAAAACTGGGCGTGGTACGATCTCGTATAAAAGACATATTCGCCGTATTGTTCAATGGGAACAACTATAGAAGGAAAGCTGGTCTTGCGAATTTCGCTCGCCAGGCGTCACATGGGTTAATCCGCGGCCAAGGAACTGTTGACCCGTGACAAACGCATGTGTGCTAGGTGAATGTAGTTGATCAACAGCTGTGAACTATTGCAATTGTACCAATTCAGTCTATCCGGCCAAAATTTTTTTTGGCCAATTTAGTCATAAATATTTTATAATTGTGCCAATTCAGTCCATCCGGCCAAAATTGGCCGGCCAGCGTTGACGTGGACGGTGGCGGGGGAGCCGGCGGCCAACGAACGCTAATGTGTCAATTTTTTAATTTTTTTTTCGATTTTCTAAATATTTTTAATATTTTTAATTCTTTTTTTTCTTTTTCTCACCTTCTTTTTCCTCTGGCTGGCGAGGCTCGCCCCCTTTAGTCGGAGGCGAGGGCCTACGAGGTCAGCCTCGCTAGATCCGGCGAGCTCGGCCCTCGCCAAGGCTGCGCGAGGCCGAGCCTCGCCAGATCCGGCGAGCTCGGTCCTCACCAAGGCTAGGCGAGGCTAAGCCTCGTTAGATCCGGCGGGCGGCGCCCCTCTTCGCATCTCCGCAACCGCTCCGCCTCCTCCTCCTCCTCCTCCTCCTCATCCTCTCCCTCCCCGCCTTCGCCGCAGCCCTTGACGACGGCAGCCTCGCCCAGCCTTGGCGAGGGCCGAGCTCGCCAGATCGGGCGGGGCCTCACCCTTGCCGGTGGCCGGTGAGGTTGACCTCGCCCTAGATCCGGCGGGGCCTCGCCCTCACCGGTGGTCGACGAGGCTGACCTCCTAGCCCTCATCTCTCGGTTGGCGGGGCGAGCCTCGCCAGCCATAGGAAGAAGAAGGTGAGAAAAAAAAAGATAATTAAAAAATTTTAAAAAATATTTAAAAATTCGAAAAAATATTAAAAAATCGTCACATCAGCATTCGCCGACCGGCTGTCCCCCGCTAGCATCCACGTTAGTGCTAGTCGACCAATTTTGGTCAAATGGACTGAATTGGCACAATTATAAAAGGTTTAGGACTAAATTGGCCAAAAAAGAAATTTATGACTGAATTGGCACAATTGTAATAGGTTAGAACTTTTTTGGTAATTCTCCCATCTGTCATTCATCTCAACTCAATTGGAGACATGCATGATTTTTAAGCTGTAACTAGGATGGGGGCGAGCTTAAAGAGGAAAGGGCTTCACTTGGACCGCTCATTGTGTAGTGCATGGTGTTAAAATACGTCTCGAATTTGAGCCCATCGTACAAAACTTGATCGAGTAAAGAATGCTGAAAAATACAAAAATTATCTGGCGTTGAAGCGACGATTAATAATGGATAAGTTGGCTTTGAATGTGATGCAAGTTTGTTGAAGCACATTCTGTATAAGAATAGGAGTCTGTGTTCTCAAACTGAAAAGTCTAACATGGACTTTGTGTTGGACTTGGGCTCGGTCAGCGTGCAAAGAAAGAACATAAAGGAAATTAAATTCTACTATAAGTTGGCCACGTGGTCTTCAGCGGAGAGTCGTTTTTGATAAGGGTGTGCACTTTCTTGAAGTGCCCTATATCGAGTACTTGAAAGTGGACTTTTTGTTCTTATTCATAAAATTACATCCAAGAAGATTTACTGTTCAAGCTAATTAAATTTTGCGGTTTTAAGACTTCATTGTTTCGTGAAAAATATGGCGTTCTCGGAAATTATTTTCAAGAAGCCATTTTTCAGAAAAATAACTATATTTTTAGTGTTCTACTGAAATTTAAAAATAACCAGAAAATATTTTTCATTTTTCAGTAAAGAAATATTTTCCTCCATAAACTCATTTTCAATTTGGTATTATTTTTTTAAAAATCAAATTTTAAAGTTTTAAACTTATTTTTCATTTTCTATTTTTCTTTTCTTTTCTCTATTTTTTTTCTTCTTCTTCCTTGGCTTTCGCTAGCCACCGATAGTGTTCAAGCCAATTAAATCCTATGAGTTTAAGGTTCCACTCGTTTTGCGAAAAATGTGACATTTTCGAAAATTATTTTCCAAGAAGCAATCTTCAGAAAAATAATCATATATTCTGGTGTTTGACTGAAATTCGAAGATAAATAGAAATTTCCTTCATAGACTCATTTTCAATATTTTTTTACTATTATATATTTTTAAAATTATTTTTAAAATTTAATTTAATTTTTACTTTTTACTTTTTTATTTTCTTTATTTTTTCTTCTTCCTTGGCCTTGGCTGATCGCCGACCAGCCAAGGCCAAGGAAGAAAAAAAGAAAAAAATTGAAAACTCAATTTTTTAGAAATATAAAAAAGAAAAGAAAAAATAAAAATAAAAGGAAAATGTGTTTGATGAGAAAAAGTGAGGTGAAAGAATATATGGAAAAATGGAAAACATTTTCCCCCATTTTAAAAGACTTTTTCCATTGATGAAAAATATTTTCCCTAAACAATTCATTTTCCATAAAACGAGCACTAGAAAATTTGGAAAACATTTTCTTGAAAGTTATTTTCTGTGAGACAAATAGAGCCTAAGATCTATTTAATTTCTACGAGATTGAAAGTTTATGTCACGAGGAATTTTGGGGCAAAACACTAAGTAAGATATCAAGTGTAATTGGGGCTTCGGAAACACTAGGAATGTTTGAATGACTCGAGTATGATTATAATCTCCATTGTATCGTTTCATCCATAGTGGAATTTGTTATTGCTCGCTCCGTGGACGTAAATCACTATGACTGAATCATATAAATCCAATGTTCAATTTACTTTCTTTATTTTGTCTATTTTAATGTTAGATTATTTGCTTTCCACAACATATGGCTCACATGCTGCCAATAGACATTATTGCGTCCATACTAGAGATTTGGCATTCGGATATGCCACATGCATATCGCCATTGATTCTTCTTTGAAGGTTTTGCATTCATGGTTCCGTTTGAGAGAGAGAGAGAGAGATTGTTTTTCCGTAGTTATATTCTTACATGAGGATGATGTTACCCTGTCCATAGAAAAAAGGAAAACACACTGACTTATGGTTTTTCCGTAGGTATATTCTTCCATGAGGATGATGTTACCTTGTCCATGGAAAAAAGAAAACACACTGACTTTCCTTTATCTACCTAGCAGAATACTGCGTTGGGATGATTCTTTTGTTTCATTAAAGGAAAAAAATTTGTGCTGGTAGAAATTTGAAACATCTCGTCCATGTTAAAAAACTATTGATTAGATAAGTTACCGATCACCCCGTTTTCCAGTAACTTATTTGTTATAAAATTATTAGAACTTTTTTACAATTTACAAGTCATCGACTTTTCTTACTACCTTTTACTTATCATCCTTACTACTGGCCTAAATTTACTTAACTCCCACATGAATTTGTCAGTCTTTCTTTTGATTATTTACCAATTTTTCTCCAATTATAACAACCAACTTCTTTTGGGTTACTTCTCGTTTAAATTCTTAATAACTTTTATTTGGTTTTTTTTTTCTAATTTATCAACTCTTGTAATCATTTCCCCACTTTTTGAAAGGTGAGGGAGCTCTTAGCACAAATTAGTAAATTTTAGCAGATTTTTCAATTTAAGTTTATTTTTTAGATCTGACTTCCCAAAAGCAATGTCATTTAAAAGACTCATCTATGGTGAATTTTCGTGAGGAATCAAGTCATACATCAATCATCCAAATTGTTAACCAAATGTGTTTCCATGTTTGTAATTATTTAGAATATTGAACGGAAGCCGACGAAGGAAACATTGGTCGATATTTTTTGTGACATGAAAACTAATTAGAAATTAACCGTTATGATTTTTTTGAGACATGAAACTTAATTAAGGATAAATGTAGCACCGATTTTCTAGTATTAGCCTGGTGACTAACTCAAATAAGAGTTAAGAATCCAAAATTAATTGATAACTCACTTGGAGAAAAGTTTGATATATCACTTTATTAAAGTTAGTAATATCATATAAGAATTAAAAAAAAAATTAAGATGTTGTGCGATGAGCTCGAGTTTAGAAATGAAGAGTTTAAGCTCCTTTTTCTATGAAGGTTAAACTAGGGATAAATGGCAACTATATTTTGGCTAAGTTCAAGAGAGAGATGGATGTGGATCGATGTCATCATCTCACCAGCAAACTTTTTTTTTTTGGTCATACTCGTCTTTTTTTTTTTTTTAATAAAAAAATCTTTTCTCTTTTCTCTTTTGAAGAGTTGCTCCATGGAAGGGGAAAAGTTGACCGTGTGGAGTCTTCCCTCAGTCGGCAAGCACGCAAATCCTTTTCTCCTTTTTTTTCCATCTTTTTCCTAATTGGACGGTTCATATTGATTTTGTCCGTGATTGCATATTGGAAATAGTCAAAAGTTTTAAAGGTGTCGGTGATAATGAAACCAATGAACTCTCCTTTGGATGGTAATTGTGCAAACCTCATTTTATATGTATTATTATAGAAATCTTATCTAATTACTCACGACGTGTGAAAGAACCAAATCTTGATTAGACAGCATCTTTGGACATAATCCCCTCTTTAACTGTTTTTCCTTTCTCTTCATTATCCTTTTGCATTTGTTTACCTTAGAGCTTTTGCCATCGGGATTTCTTATTCATCAGTTTTTCCTATGGGAAAATGCATTTGATTACTTTTTCTTCTATCACCTAACCATTAGTCTCATGGCAAAAAATTTCAAGTGCGAAGAATTTAAACCTAAAAAGAAGTACGTGATCTAGACATCCAATTTTCCGTGGTCATGATTTCAATTGCAACCTTTTTGGGATAGTAATAGGCAAACATTTTTTTCTCATCCCTAGGTTTTGTGTGCATTGTTTTATTTGTATTATTATAAAAATCTTATCTAATTACACACAACATGTGAAAAATCAAGACTTTTGTTATTTGGTGGCTTAATAAATGGTTAAATCGACACGTTTCAACATAATCCCCTTTTTAATTTTTTTTCTTGTCATTTTCCTTTTGAATTTGTTTACCTTTGGGCTTCTGGAGTTTCACCATCAAGATTTCAAATTTATGGCTTTTTCCTATGGACAAATGATTTTGGTTACTTTTTTCTCCGTCACCTAACCATTTATATTATATCAAAAAATTCAAGCACCACAAATTTTAACCTAAGTGTGGTGCCATAGTACTTCATTTTCTCTTTGATATTAGAATTACTTGATCTTGATGTCCATTTTTCTGTGATTGTAACTTTAATTACATTCTTTTCGTTTTACCTCTATTAGTAAATATTATTGCTTTTACCTTGAAACATAATAACTTTTGATGCTACATCAATATATTAACTTTTTCTTTCGGTGCGTATATTACAACTTGGTAAAATCCAAATTTCGTGAAATAATTTTTTTTTTTTAAAAAGGATCTTCCCATGCGACTGACTTCTATCTACCGACCCAAGCACGATACTCATGGCACCCTCCCTGAACGCAATGCGACAGAAAGATCGCTAAACAACAAAACAGCGACATCCGACACCCACCCTCGTCCCGGTCAGCCGTTGTAGATCTCTCTCTCTCTCTCTCTCTCAGACATTAGTCCATTTTCTCCAACCTACGTCAACCCAAAGTCTTCTCTCTCTCCACTGGGGGTTGGGAAGGTGGGAAGAGAGAGATGTCAGCGAGAGTGGAGAGAGAGAGATGTCATCAAGCATGTCATCGCGGCAGTTCCTGGGACCTGGCATCACCATGGCACTTTGCAGAAAGCTCTACTGTAGCATAAAGAAAGCAAGAGGTGATGTGTGAAACGAGACCCCAAAAGTCAAGCATCAGTCTGTCGTTTCCATTACTTGTCGTGTAGCTGGGTTGAAGCTTTATGAGGCCATCAGGTCGAATCGGAGCTCCCATCGCGCTCTTGCTCAAACCTTTCCCTTTTCTTGTTCTTCTTCTTCTCTCTTCGAAGAGAACTGAGATGGAATATTGATAACCGAGCATTTCTCAAGCAGAGCCCATGAAGTCCAACGGAGCGAGGCCCTCAATCGCTCTTCCTCTGCTCGCGCTCTCCTCGCTCTTCTTCTCTTTGGCCGCCTCCGACCCTCGAATCGCCGAAGCGGGCCTCCTCTGCGGGAACTCCACTGCGACCGTGGACTTCAACTTCATCACCGTCATGAGGGAGATCTCCGACAGCATCGTTGACCAGCGCTGGGGCAAATACTCCATCCCCTCACCGCCGCCGCCAGTGTACGGCCTCGCCCAGTGCCTCGGCGACTTGACCGACACCGACTGCGTCCTCTGCTTTGCCAAGAGCCGGAACCGGATCCCCCCGCTGCCTCCCCAACGTCGGCCGGCTCTACCTTGACGGCTGCTTCCTCCGTTACGACAATTACAACTTCTACAACGAGACCGTTGATCCAACGCACGACAAGCTCAAGTGTAGCTCCAATACTACGGTCCCGGCAGAGAGAGTGGCCGAGTTCAAGCATAGGGTGGACAGGGTGCTGAGGAATGTCTTGGCAAGCGCGGTGCTGAGCAAGGGCTTCGCAGTGGCTGGGGAGGACGGAGCCGGAGGAGTCGCTGGGGCATATGCTTTGGCACAGTGTTGGAGCACGCTTGATGCCGGCGGTTGCAGAGTCTGTTTGGAGAGTGCAACTTCGATGGCGAGAAGCTGCGCACCTGGAGAAGAAGCGCGGGCCATGAACGCGGGATGCTTCCTCCGTTACTCAACCACAAAGTTCTACAACGTCCCCGTTTGCAGAGGTAACAACTAGTCTCCCGATCACTGGTTTACCGACTTAAGAGATGGCTTCCTCGCCATTAAAGAAAAACCAAGGAGGCTTTCTATATCTACCGTCGTATATTGATTTTTCCAATTGTGGTTTCCTCCATGTTGGTCAGTTAAGGCTTCGCTTCTTTCGTAGAAAATTCTGAAAAAAGTTTTTGAAAAGCCACTTTATTAGAAAATGATAATATTTTTTGATGTTCAATTGAAACTAGAAAATCGGATAGAAAATATATTCCGCCACCTTTGAGCACTTCTTTGAATGATATATTTTCAATTTTTAAAGGGATCATTCCAAATAAGGACCCGAAATGTCTTTATTTTCTCAAATAAGGATATGAAGTGAATATTATTTTAAATAAAGGCCTCAGACTTGGAGCAAGATCCGGAGGCGCTAGACGAGGGCGAGTGACCTTTACCTGGGAAAGGGTCGCCGCCCTCTCCTGCTTCTAGCAAGGGTGGCTAGCCCTCACCTAGGTTCCAACGACTCTACTAGCCTTTGCCGCCGCCCTACCGCTGATGGGGTAGCAACCATAAGCAAGAGAGAGCCCTCCTGCCTATGTTTTTCTTTTTCTATTTATAAGTTTTATTTTTTAAAATTTTTTAATCTAATTGAATTTAAATTTAACTTGTGCTTAGATTAAAATATCCTTGATTGACCAGAGGCTAGGGACGAAAATATCCCTAATTGGCTAGAGGCTAGGCTTTTATTCAAAATAACTATAACCACTTCTTATGCCCTTTATTTAAAATAAGATCCATTTAGAGCCTTTATTCGGAATTTTCTCTTTTTTAAAATATTGAATTTTTAATTATTTTTATTTTATTTTATTTTTATTTTTTCTTCTTTTTCAGCCAATCGCTGGCTACAATGATGACCGACGACTAACCTCAAGCAGGGTCAAGCTCGACTTTTGCTAGATCGGTGAGTGTCAATTCTTGTCAAAGGTTCACAAGACCTTGGCATTGCTAGAACAACAAGCTTGTCTCTTGCCTATGATTAATTGTTGGTCATCACTGTGGCCAGTGATATGTTGATGCAGAGAAAAAGAAAGAAACCCCCCAAAGGAAAGAAAAAATTAATTAAAAATTAAATTTAAAAAAAGTAAAATTCATTTTTTAAAAAGTAAAAATAATTGAGAATTCAATTTAAAAAAAAGTATTTTTATAAGAACAAAGTTTCATTAATCAAGGATTTGAGCCTGAGTGTTGAGGACTAGAGCTCAAGTGTTGAGGCCCGAGCTTGACTTTTATGGATGTTGAGGCATAAGGCACAAACACCAAGGGTTTGAGCTTGGCCTCGAACCTTGGGTTGGGAACGAGGTCCCAAGCCTAGCCTCAATTGACCTAGGTCCGATCTTGATGGACTCGTGCCAATGCGTTAAAGACTTGGTCCTGGCCTCAATGGAACTGGCCCAACCTTGATGGACCCAGCTTGGGCATTGAAGACTTAGGAACTAGCATTGGGGATCCTATATTCAAATGTACAATTTCGGGTCCAAGCGCCAATACTTAATATTATTTCGGAAAACGTTTTTTGACTTTTCAAAGAGGAAATCATTTTCTTGAATATAAGCATAGTTTTCTGTTGACTAGAAAAAAATTTCGTTGACTCATTTTCCTAAATGAGCTCAACGTCATAAAATGTGGAAAATGTTTTCTTAAAAAAAATTTCCGCAAAACGAATAGAACCTAAGAGTGCGTTTGTTTGAGGAAAAATGTTTTCCTGAAATTAGTTTTCAAAATTCGCACATTTGATTCAACACAAATAATTAATCAATCAAAAATACTTTCCGATCATCGAAAATATTCATACATATAATTAGGAAAGTGAATTTTTAGATTTAAGAAGGTGAAAACACTTTAAAAAATCTCTCATCTAGAATTTTTTAATATTTTATTCAAAAAACGATTTTTCAATATTTTTTCTTTCTTTTTCTTTTCCTTCTTCCTCCTTCATCGGTTGTCAGGCTTCAACAATTGGCCACAAGTGTGAGCTAGTGCAGGCTGACCTCAAGCAAGCTGAAGCCTTGCTAGCCTCGCTGCGACAACCTAGGATCTAGCAAGCTCAACCTTGCCTGAGGATGATCAAGTTGGCCCTCGCCAAGCCTCCACGATGGTAGCAATGGCTTGTCGTGGCCATTGTCAAGGCCCGGCGACTAAAGAGGAGGAAGAATGAAAGATAAAGAAATGAAAAGACAAAAAGATAAAACAAAATTATTTTTAAAAAATGATTTTTATGAGATTGAAATCATTTTTCAAACGAGATTTAAATACTAGAAAACATTTTCAGTCACATATCACCAAACACAAGAAAATTTACCATTTTCTTGAAAAATAATTTTCCAGGAAATATATTGCTTTTTCATGAAATTTTTTCCCAAATAAACACATCCTAAGTATCATTTGATTGATCTTATGATTCAATGCTGCTAGATTTATAGAATTTCTAATGAACTTGCTCATCTCAACCTGATGTTGTCTTTATCATTTTGCAGAGTCATCTAGGATCCGCATCACCATAGCAATAGCCTCATCGGCTGCCGCAGTGACGTCGCTTGTTCTCATGGGTGCATACATTGGATGCAAAAAGTACTCCAAGGAGAAACGAGGTAAACAATCTGGTTCAAATACGTATAATGATCATCTTGGTAATTCTTAAACACAAGCTTGATGATGCGAATTTCGCATTCATCCATTTTCAGTGCAAAATAGCCTCATGCAATTAGGGGCGAGCATGAGCAAGTTTAGCTTATATTTCAAGTACGAGACGCTGGAGAAGGCCACCAACTTCTTTGATGACTCGAGGAAGCTGGGGCAAGGTGGGGGCGGTTCCGTGTACAAGGGGAATTTACCCGACGGGAGGGTCATCGCAGTTAAGCGGTTGGTGTTCAACACACTACAATGGGTGGACGACTTCTTCAACGAGGTGAACATGATCAGCGGGATCCAACACAAGAACCTCATTAGGCTTTTGGGATGCAGCATCGAAGGCCCAGAGAGCCTCCTCGTCTACGAATATCTTCCTAACGGAAGTCTTGATCAAGTTCTTTTTGGTAAGTAGCTGGTTGTCGCATAATTGCATAACATGCTTACACAGTTATCGTTCAATGCCGAGAAGGGATCTACCCCTTATGACAAGCGTCGGTTTGGTTTGCATTCTCAGTAACTAGCTTCTTGTATTGCGAGCAATGCTTCCATCTTATGATTTTCAAGTCATAGGTTTCAAAAATTTGCTCCATTGGTGTCTTGCCTTCTTCTATTATGTCTGTCCCACTCCACTTTGCTTGTCTTTCTAGATAAGCTAATAGAATCCGTTGTTGCAGTCAACAATGCGACCCCTATCCTAACTTGGGAGGAGAGGCTGCATATCATCATAGGAACAGCTGAGGGCCTCGCATATCTTCATGGAGGCTGTGGAGTGAAAATCATCCACCGGGACATAAAAACCAGCAACATCCTCCTTGACGAAAATCTCACGCCGAAAATATCAGATTTTGGGCTTGCCCGATGCATTGCTCTGGATAAGTCTCATCTTAGCACAGGAATCGCCGGCACACTGTAAGAATGCCTTTTCATTACTAGCTTGCTTGAAATCATATTCAGCACTTTCTGTTTCCTTAATCTGACAAGTTTGGCATGTCAAAGTGGTTTCGCATATCATCCTTCTTTTCACTTCACATCTTATCCGGGCTAAGTATGGTTTATATCTAAAAGACGGTTAACTATGTAGCGGTTACATGGCGCCTGAATATCTTGTGAGAGGACAGCTAACAGAGAAAGCCGATGTTTATGCTTTTGGGGTGCTGGTTCTTGAAATCTTGACTGGTAGGAAGAACAGCGTGTACACACGGGGGTCAAGCTCGGTATTACAGTTGGTAAGATTGCTTGTGCCTACCATCAGGAAGAACTTAGACCGACATTGACTTTCCTGGCCATGCCACACTGGGATCTAACTTTTCTTTTGATTTTCCCAACAAGCCCTATCGTTGCTTTTTGCGTTAGTGTTAGCAATTTATCTTCAAATATAAGGGAGCTATGGAAATTTCATGATTGTTTTGCAGGTATGGAAGCACTACAAGTCAAATAATTTAGCTGCGTGTATTGATCCGGCCTTACAAGGTAAATTCCCTGTCGTGGAGGCGTCGAATTTGCTCCAAATCAGTCTTCTGTGCACACAAGCCTCCATGGAATTGCGACCGCCCATGCCTGGAGTCGTCGAGATGCTCCACGACAAAGACCGTATAGTCCCCCAACCGAACCAACCCCCATTCCTCAACGCTAGCGTGCTATTCAACAAATCCAGTAGCAGAAGTTCTTCATGCACAAGTAGCTGTTGAACCAGCTCACGGCCTCCGAGGTCTCTTCCAGCTTGACAGGAAGCCCTCTTCCAGCTTTGTTGCGTTGACCTTTTAGGATTGAGACCTTTCTTCTTCTTCTTCCAACGAATACGAACACTTGCCAACGAGTGACGGAAAACACTTTGCAAACGATTGGCAATGCATATTTTAGTGACGTCAGGGCATGAGTCAAATTATCGTTACTTGGTCAGCAGCATGTTTAGATGACAAGGAGTCCAATCTTAATTCGATAAATCGTGGATAATATATTAATCCAAGTGAGATGCGATTGCTCTGTATTTTTCATAGTTTTACGTGCTAATTGGAGAATCACACCATGTTGAGATGTTTTGATTCCAAAGTTAGTTGTAAGTTATGTGATAAAAGGAAAGAAAAAGAAAAAAGAAACAAATGTCATTCTGTTTTTTCATATTTTTATGTCATTTTTTCTTCCGTTTTTTGGTCCAAATAGTTTTATGTCGCTTCAAGATACGCGACTGTCTCGCCTCGACTTGCTGCCCATTGCTTTGGCACGTCGTCGCATGCCCTTTTCTGCACTGATTTCACGAAAAAAATGATGATGAGAAGGAGTACACCTGCATTTCCAAAGGTGATGATTGAGAGGGACATAGCCTCTGAAGAAAGCTCCTCCTACAACGATCAAGGTGAAGATGGCCCTACACCAGAAACCTCAAAAGAAGAAGAAGAACTCCCGGAGAGTGAAAATGTAATATTTGAATTTTTGACCAAGTCAAAGGTCAAAAGTCAATGAGATAAAAAAGGAAAAAGAAAAGGTGAACGGTGAACAGTGGATGCTCAGCTTAATAAAAAAGGATGGAGATGCACGAAATAGCACGAAATAGAGAAGAAAAGAGAGAGAGTGTGTGAGAAAAGGGGGGGGGGAGCAGCAAGGTTTTGCACCACGGCCCTTGCTAAGCCATTTAACTCTGATTTGCAACGTTCATAAGTGATCGCACCCTTCGTTCGTCTAATTGAAGTAATATTTGAAGTTAGAGCACAAATTCAAGGTTAAGTAAATTTTAAGCTTCGATGTTCAACTAAGGAGTCATTAAGCTGCTTTTGTGTTTGTTTGTGTGTGCATGTGTGTGGGGTGTTGTGGAGTCATAGGATTTTACAGAACTTAATTTGAGTCTACGGTTTGCCCAAAACAAAAATTTTAGGTTTTCCACACATGATGCATAGTGAGCATCTAGCGATTTTGGGTCCGTATTTTGATGGCTTTCGGCTTGATTGTGGATCGCCCAACTTAGGGTTCTTATATTACATTGAAAGAGCTTTTTATTGACTATAAGTACAATTGAAATGAGGTTTAGTAGAGAGAGAGTTAAAGCGTGAGTAAATTTTGCGCTTAAGCTATGCATTGCAAATGGCTTTGAATAATCGCTTCAGACAAGCGATTTGTGGGTGTGTTTGAGTTGTTTTGTTAGTGTTTAAGCTTAGTTTAGTTGAGTCATAGTTGAGGTAATGTTTTACTTGATTTTAACTTATATCTTGCTTATTTGATGGGACCGCAAGTTTGACGAATCAAGTAACGTTTCTTATTTGGTCGTAGGCATTCCTAGGTGAGTGGTACTATCCCTTCTTTACGCAAGTCTTAAAAATGATAGGATGATCTATAGTATAAGTTAAAGAAGCATTACATGATTTGATACTCCTTTGAACATAAAAAAAAAAAAAAAAAAAAAAAAAAAAAACAAAGGTGGTGCTTTGGGCATAGTGAATGTATAAAAATTAAATCGAGCATTCACCACCCTTTTGTCTATTGGAAATGGCCAATTATAATTTGAACATAGCTTGAGTTGATTGTTATGAATGGTTTGCGAAACTACGTTTTGAGAAACTTTTTATGAATGATGTTTCGAAAGGTTATACATATCAATTTGTGAATTTGGTTTATGAGGAATTGTGGAATGATATGAGAAATGTCTTGTGAAATGTGTTCATTTTGATGAACAAAGTTTAGAAAGATTATGCATTTTGTTTTGTGAAATCAATTATTAGTATTGATTGTAGATTTGATTGTTGGTATTGGAGGATGCAGGTTTGGTGCTCTATATCACCATGAGCCCATTGAGGGGCTTGTAGGTATGCATATCGGGTTTAGGTTATTCCTCTAGGTCAAGCCACTGATTTTGTAGGTGGAGACCTTGTCAAGGAGGAATGTTGATCGCCTTGTCACCAAACGTTGTATTGTGACTATAATTTGATATTAAGCAAAAGATTGGTTGATGGATGGATCATGGACGCGTGTTTTAATATGAGATGAATCAATTAAATAGACCATTGGCATGTGATTTGATAAGATTAATCAATGGATTTGACCATTGATATTTGTGATGATTTTAACGAGTATTTTCTGAATTATATAAAGCTTGTTGAAATAAAATGACACATAGATGATTTGATATTTATATTAGAGTATTGAATTATGAGTTTTTGGTATTGTTATATATAATATATGCATGGTGGTTGTTCGATCTACTTAGAAGAGATATACACTACTTACTGAGCTGTAATTGCTCACATCTCTTTTTTTTCAATCTTTTTCTGATTCTCATTAATGATCTAGTGTGAGAGCGTTATTAACGAACACTTTTCAAAATTGAGCTTTTAGGTTTAGTTTGGAGCTACATCTTCTAAGTGAAAGGCAGCGTGTCATCCCCATTTTTTGCTAGCTTTTGGGGTGTGACAGAAAATGGAGACAAAGAGGAGGAAGAGACTCTAGTGGATGCTAAGAAGAAAAGCAAAGCCCCCATCACCATTAGTCTCAAGAAATGCAAAAACATCATATACTTTGGGCATGTACGCCGTTAATTAATAATCATATATTGCAAATGCAATCTGTGTAGGAAAAAAGCTGATGAGAATAAATAAATTTGTATGAGGCGTGCAAGCGTAAGCACTATCCTTAAGGATAATTCCGCCCCTTGGAGTGCGAAACTCGGTGCGATAGGCTTCTGACGGCTATCCTCCCAAGATACAATAGACATTCTTCTATATTCCGCACTGAATATTAGAAGGAACAGAAACAACGTTGTGTATAACCCAGCAAGGAAAAGGAAAGGAAAGATTTTTGAAAGAAAGAATAGTCTCTGCTTTCTTAGTGTATATATTTTTTAAGATTGTCTTATGAGATTTTATATTCAGACAAAATAGAGCCGTTAAAACAGCCGTTGTAAAATAATGAAAGATTTATTTGAGAAATAAATTAAATGTTACAAAACGATTGAAAAGCCATTATATGACCATTAAGAAACCGTTATGTGACCGTTAAAAATAATGATGGTCTTCAATGCAGTCATAACTTTTATCGAAGCTATTATTGTAAATATTTCAAAATATGATTGAAATATCCAACAATCCCCCACATATTTCAAAAGATTTTGAAAATAAAAAATTAATACGATGCTGGGTTATTGGAGTGTAATGCATCGGAACTGGTGCTTGTTAGGCTATGAACCAGCCCTAGAAAAAATGAAATATAATTCACAAAATTATTGGTGAAGTTTGAAACTTCTATGAACCAAAAATTTCTTTTGTGAATTATAATTTTCATCAATCACATTGCACTCCCACAAACTTTGTTGTTCAACGCAGTTTTGCGCTAATAGGCCATGCAGATGCTTGGTTTATTCATAAGTGCTTTAGAAATTTTCGCCAAAAATTCTCATAGGAGCAGCCCCACTCCACACTTATATAGGTGATTCCATCAAATGTATTATGCAGTTTAATACACTACCAATAATGGCTATGGAATTTCATTAAGAGCTTGGCTCAACCTCTTTTTTCCTTGCAGTTTTGCACCATTCTCATCTTAGGATGGACAACAATTTTTTTAATAGTGCATCACTAGAACAACAAGTGACTTGTTATTACCCATATAAACCTAATTCATGGGATCGCCAATCACATAGATTGGGTTACCATCACTGTTGCTTTTCCTCAATTGGCTTAAGTCCCATTCTTCTCGATGTGTCATAAATTAATTTTCTTCCCACAGGTTTAGTCAAAGTGTTGACACCTAAATTTTGGCGACCCATTTAGTCATTTATTGCATTAAAAAATTAGGGATTAATTTTAACCCCTAAAAATTATTAATAATTAATTAATTAATTAATTGCATAGCATATAGTTTTAGGAGCATTTTTATTTTTATTGCATTTGCATGGGACCGGCGACGGATGGACTTAAATGGATGACTTCGAACTTAATGAAATTGGACTGAGCTCACGAAGTGAGCAAATTAGCCCAAGTTCGTGATGGAGATTTGAAGGTGGATTTTTCAGTATTTTCGAGGAGATAATGCGAGCTCATTTTTGTGAGATTCAGAATCTGGAAAAATTCAATTACAATCAAGGAAGTTTGGCAATGTTCGATCAATCTTTGGTGAGTTATTAAAAAAATAATAAAATCAATGGACGATCTAATGGGAAAAAGGATTTCTTGTTGATCGTGTGAATGTAAACTTGCGGACAAAGACATTAGAAAAAAGGCAAGAAAGGATTAGCTGATGGGAAGGTTTTAAAAAAATATTCTTCAATGAGGACACATGGATCCGCAATGCATACAAGGGAAAGAAAAAGAATAAAACCTCACAAAAGAAGGAAGTCAATAGGTGGCTTTCTTTGGTATATTCATATTTCCTGTTTTGAAGTGCAGAGTCGGACGCTATAAAAGCAAGCTCACGATAGACAAAAGTGGGGGGCCGCACATATCGACACAAAAAGGCCACGTCGAGAGGGCTACACGATTCCATACACAGCCACATTGAGAACGCATTGAGAGACACACGTGAGAGGGGAAGAGAGAGTTCCTTTGCTTTTTTATTGCAGGCCAACACCGAGCTGCCGTGCCCCACGTTTGTTTTTGCAATTATCAATGCCCGACCATCGTCGGCAATTTTAGGGAGAACACATTAAAAGAAACGTCCCTGCTGCACCGCAAGCCCTTGGTGATTCGCTGCTACCTTCTTGCGCGGTTGCCAAGCTTTCAGTGACGACCAGTTGCTGCTGGACCTACCACCGAGAGCTCAGCCAAGACGACCCGCGAATCCAGCAAACCTTAAAGGAGTCCCGCGCACTCCTGCATCTCCGACGTGTCTGTTTTAGACGATCCTAGCAAGAAGCCGACACCTTTCCGAGAGCTATTCTTCAATTTCTAGCGATCCCACGATCACCTTTCAGTCCTTCCCATTGAGATTTGATTCAGTTTTTGCAGGTTTGTTGAAGATCCCTCTTACGGCCAGCAAGCTCTGTCTTCTCCGGTGAACATCAAAGCATCCATCCCACGAGTGGCACCATCAAATGGTCGAGAGTTGGTAGAAGAGAAAAAGACAAAAGTCAAGTGGTGGATTGAAGATTAAAATAAAGAAGTCCAAGAGCATTCCATCGCCAGTAGATAAGCTGAAGTTCTCGGATAGAATTCCAAAGTACTCGGTCTTGTGGAACACGTCCGACGATTACCGAGCAACCGTGCATGCTACTGATCACCGGCCTTCCTCACCGTGATTTCCATGACCCATCATCCATCCGAATTTGGAGACGTCACCCGCGTGACATCGTGAATTAGGTAAGACTCTCGATCAATTTGATTTTCATATATCTCGCTGCCTAATTCGTAATATCGCAATCTTCTTTGAATGTTTGATCGATATTGCCATATCCAAAAGATCTCTTGATCCCTCACGAATTAGGAAATCTTCCTAATTTCGCAACGTACATATGATTGACGGTCCGATTTCATGCTCGAAATACAACCCGCAATCGTACGGAAAAATCACCAATCCGATCTCAAGCTGGAGATACGATTCGTGATTTAATTAAAAATTGGCCAATCCGATCTCATGCATGAGATACGATTCGTCAATTTATTTCCTGAAATTAAATGGACATGGATGATATCTTGCTTGATATTTGGTGCCGTGCTATTCTTGATGCCTTTATTTGATTGCTCCCGTAAAGGAAAAACCCAAAAATATTTGAGTCAGATTAGGTTCATGTTAGATTACTTGTTTTAGGTTTATTTTGCATGTTTAGAATAGGAAATTTATTTATTTCGAATTTCTTAAAAAATACCAAAAACATTAATTTAGGATGTTAGATTTTCCTTCATTAATCTGAATTGCATGTTTAATTATTCGGCAATTTTAATTTCGAATTTTTAAAAAAATGAAAACCAACAAAAACTCATCATGCATATGTCATGTAGAGTTAGGGCATATTTTGCACGTCATGGCATATTAGAATAAATTGCATGTTTATTTTAAGTTTAGATTGATTTTTGCATCTTAGGTTAAAGCTTGCTAGGTTAAGATAGTATCTTAGTTTAAATTAGGATTTAGTCTGACCTGATCCTTAATATAAACTTGATAGAATCTTAATCTAGGTAGTTATGTTTCGCATTTTCCTTAATTTCGAATTTCATGAAAAAATAAAATTTGTCTTAGGATAAACTAGTTGCAATTTCTAGGATAGATCACATTTTTTAGAATAGAAAAATCTTGTGCACGTCATATAGAATTAGACCCATGAAATGCATGTCATTTTAGTAATTGTTATTAGGTTCATTTAATTAGAAATTGCACGTCATTAGAATTAGTTCATCTTGGTTAATTTAGATTACATGTTTAATTATTGCATGTTCATTAAGAAATCATTAGTTTTTTTCATATAGTTTAGGACATGTTGGCATACCATATCATTTCATATTAGATTAGAAGCATTGCATTGCATATGGACTATGTTCTCGTTTAAAAAAGTGAAAACAAAAATTGAGTGATGGCGTGTTAATTAGAAATCACATCTAGGATTGCTGATGTGAATTCTGATTTAACATTGCAGATGCTTTCGTTGCTATGAGGTAAGTTCTGCGATTTATTTACTGCTTTACTTGAGTGTTAAATTGGTGGTTTGCGCACCCGCATGATCGCCTCACATGTTAGAGAAATAGATTTAAAATCAATCCAAGCTGCCTGCAAAAGCATTTCTGAAAATAAAAGAATGGTACCGAAAGGGCATTAGAGAGATCTAGTGTAACCAAGTCCCCGTACCCATAATCTCTGGTTCGTAGGAGTAAAGTAAACCTCCCGTTGCTTTACTTGGGTGTCTAATCGACCTACCGAAAATAGATTAGTGGCGACTCCTAATTGAAAAATCAATTGCATGTTAAGAACTTGAACCTAAGTCACGAATTGGTATGGGCGTGGGAGAGCCCGAGTTAAGTCTAGGCTTAACAATCCATTAGCCAAACCCTAGGTGGTTCACACCGGAAAAAATTGGTCGCGACACAAAGGATCAGCCAAACTCACTTCCGACTTTACAAAATCGATGGATATAATTCAATCTTTAAGCAGCCGCTTTACTACATCATGTCTTAATCGGATGTGTCTATTTTTACCATTAAAAGTTCTATTCTTTGCAATGGCTATTGCCGCTTGGCAACCACAGTGCATAGACACAGAAGGTGTCGGTTTCATTCCCAAAGGAATTATCCGCTAAGAGGTTCCTTAACCACTCAGCCTCATTGCTAGCCAATTCTAAAGCCACAAACTCTGACTCCATGGTGGATTTAGCAATTATTGTTTGCTTGACTGACTTCCAAGTTACAGCACCTGCACCAAAGGTGAACACATATCCACTAGTGGATTTTGTCTCATCTGAATCCGAAATCTAATTAGCATCATTGTATCCTTCTAATACAACGAGAAATCCACTATATAAAATACCATAATTCATGGTTCTTCTCAGATATTTCATTAATCTGCTCAAAGCAGTCCAATGATCATCATTGGGATTTTGTGTATATCTGCTCGGTCTACATACAGCATAAGCTATATCAGGTCGAGTATAATTTATCAAATGCATCAAACTCCCAATAATTTGAGCATACTTAGACTGAGCCACACCATCTCCTTTATTTTCCACTAATTGGATATTAGAATCATAAGGAGTATTCACAGGTTTGACATCAAATGATCATATATTTTAAGTAGCCTCTCCACATAATGTACTTGAGTAAGCATTAGGCCACTATCACTCTTTATGATTATAACACCCAAAATAATATTAGCTTGCCCCATGTCCTTCATATCAAATTTAGAAGTCAAAAAACATTTTGTTTCATTCACTACATCAATACATGTACCAAAAATAAGCATGTCATCAACATATAAGCTAAAAATTATAGATTCACCTTCAACAATTTTTGTGTATACACATTTATATACTCCAATAGAGAAAAAACCATTATTAACTAGAACATCATCAAATTTCTCAAACCATTGCTTTGGTGCTTGCTTTAAGCCGTATAAGGATTTAACAAGTTTACAAACTTTGTTTTCTTGGCCAGGAAAAATACAGCCCTTAGGTTGCACCATGTAAATTTCCTCTTCCAAATCACCATTGAAAAAAGTTGTTTTAACATCCATTTGGTGAACAATAAGTTTGTAAATAGAAGCCAAAGAAATTAAAACGCGAATTGATGAAATTCTTGTAACTGGAGCAAAAGTGTCAAAATAATCAACATTTTGTTTTTGAGTAAAACCTTTTGCAACTAATCTTGCTTTATATTTATCAATAGAACCATCAAGATTATATTTTCTTTTAAAAATCCATTTACAACCGATCGGTTTTGCACCGGGTGGTAAATCAACTAATTTCCAAGTTTGATTTTGTAAGATATAATCAATCTCGATTTTTATAGCTTCTTTCCAAAAATTGCTTTCTGAGGAAGATATTGCTTCAGAATAAGTCAAATGATCATTATCAATAAGATAAGTATAAAAATCATTCCCAAAAGAAGTTTCTTTCCTTATTCTTTTGTTCCTTCTCAATTCATCATTTGAATTTTTGAAAACGTTTTTATGAAGAGGTGCAAGAGAAATAGTATCAACACTTAATGGAAAAATATGCTCAAAAAATTCTGCAAATTTTTTTTCTCAATTATAGTATGATTATCAAGCACATCACTTTTTAATACAAGAAATCTATATGCAGCACTATGTTCAGCATAACCAATAAACATGCAGTCATATGATTTAGAGCATATTTTCATTTTCTTTGAATTAGGAAGCATAACCTTAGCAAGACACCCCCACACTTTCAAATATTTTAAATTAGGACGATAACCTTTCCAAAATTCATAGGGAGTTTTACTTGTTTTCTTATGAGGTATTCTATTTTGGATGTGACACGCAGATAAAATAGCTTCATCCCATAAATTATTTGGAGCATTAGAACTAACAAGCATAGAATTCATCATCTCTTTCAAAGTCCTATTTTTCCTTTCAGCTATGCCATTAGATTCAGGGGAATAAGGAGGCATAGTTTCATGAATTATTCCTTCCTATTCACAAAATTCGTTAAGCAATACATAGTCTCCACCTCTCTTCGATCTAATTCTTTTTATCCTTTTATTCAATTGCTTTTCTACCTCAGCTTTATACAAAAAGGAAAATATCAAAAGCTTCATCTTTATGCCTAAGCAAATAAACTTTAGTAAATCTAGAATATTCATCAATGAAGGTCACGTAATATTTTTTACCTCTTCTAGTCATAGTTTGTTTTAAATCTCCTAGATCAGTATGAATTAAACTCAACAAATCAGATTCTCTATTTACAGAAATACAAGGCTTTTTTGTTAATTTTGTTTCTGCACATATTATACATTTATTAAAACATGGGTTTTTAATTCTAGAACTTAAACCTTGTTTTTGCATTTTCTTAATATAAGAAATACTAACATGACCTAATCTACCATGCCATAAATCAACAGATTCAGCCAAGTAAGCGAAAGTAGTAGCATTTTCATTGATAATATTGGAGACGTTAAGAACAAAAAGTCCTTGATTACAATAACCCTTTCCCACAAAGATGTTATTTTTTGTCATTACAATCTTATTAGATTCGAATGACACCTTCACCCCAACCTTTCCAAAAAGCACTACTGAGACCAGGTTTGCCCTTATATTAAGGACATGTAATACATCATTCAGGGCCAAAGTCTTGCTAGATGTGAGCTTGAGAAGAATGTTTCATTTCCCAAGAACTTGAGCTGTTCTTGAATCACCAAGATAAATAATTTATTCTCCTTCCCCTACTAGCGTGTAGGAGGAAAAAGCATTCTTATTTGCACAAATATGCCCGGTAGCACCTGAGTCTACCACCCACTCTTTCACATTAGCCACAATGTTGGCTTGGGAAATAACTGCAACAATTATATCATTAGAGTCATCTGCTTTAACCAAATTGACTTTTGGTTTAGCAAGATTGTCATTTCCCATTATTCTCTTTCTGCACTGGGCTACATGATGACCTGGTTTTCCACAAACAAAGCAAGAGCCTTTCTTTTTGAAGGTGGGGTGAGCAACCTTGGGTTTGTAATCAGATTTTTTGTTATAATACTTGTTTTGGCGATGCTGAGATTTGCCTTGCACCAAATTTGCCCTGGTAGCAATTTCCTTAGCTTTGGCAGCTTTGATCTCCTTGCGAGTTGTATCCTCAATGATAATATGCACGATCAGATCGGCTAGTGACAATTGCTTGTCCTTGTGCTTGAGTTGTTGCTTGTAGTTATTCCAAGACTTAGGCAACTTTTCAATCAGCAGGCCCGCAATAAATTCTTCTTGTAAATTGATGTTTTTTGCCTTCAAGTCCTCCACTAGCTTGTGATATTCATTGATTTGTATCTTGATCTCCTTATCATCGGACATTTCCCATCAATAATAATTTCCAATTACAAATTTTTGTCTGCCCACATCTTCAACAGTGTACTTTGCAGTCATGGAGTCCTATATTTGTTTCGCTTCCTTGTACGGACAGTAGACGTCAAACAATTCATTAGAAAGAGTACTAATAATTGTGTGCCTACATACCTTATTAGCGTGTATCCATTGATCTCGAAGCTTGTTATCAGTTGGTTCGGCCTCCGTAAGTGCGAAAACCACGCCGTGCACATCTAGGATGGAGAAAAACCTTTATTGCCACCTTCTGAAATTGTTGCCATTAAAAACTTCAATCTTCAATATGTCGGGGAATGGTTTGGCATAGGACATATGTGGTAGTAGTGGTAGTGCAACTGGACTGGTGGAGATTGAGGCATCAGCAGCAGTATCAACTTGATGCTCCATGACACTTATCCTTAAGATTGTAGGAAAAAAGCTAATGAGAATAAATATTTGTATGAGGCGTGCAAGCGTAAGCACTGTTCTTAAGGATAATTCTGCCCCTTGGAGTGCGAAACTCGGTTCGATAGGCTTCTGACGGCTATCCTCCCAAGATATAATAGAGCTTCTTTTATATTCCGCACTGAATATTAGAAGGAACAGAAACAACGTTGTGTATAACCCAGCAAGGAAAAGGAAGGAAAGATTTTTGAAAGAAAGAATATTCTCTGTTTTCTTTGTGTATATATTTTTTAAGATTGTCTTATGAGATTTTATATTCAGACAAAATAGAGCCGTTAAAACAGCCGTTGTAAAATAATGAAGGATTCATTTGAGAAATAAATTAAACATTACAAAATGATTGAAAAGCCGTTATATGACCATTACGAAACCGTTATGTGACCATTAAAAATAATGATGGTCTTCAATGCGGTCATAACTTCTATCGAAGCTATTATTGTAAATATTTCAAAATATTATTGAAATATCCAACAATCTGAGCCTAAGATCCAACTTTTTCGGAGTCGAATCCCTTCATGAAGAACATCACTCCCAGTATAGATCACGTGAGGGGAGGGAGAGGGAATAACTTGGAACTCGTGATTGTTCAAGCGCCGGAGCATGTGGTGTTGGGACTTGCCGGCCACCGTGAGGGTGTTGGAGTCCAACCTCTTCAGCAATGCTCTCGCCATTTTTCGATTGCTTCTGTTGATTGGCAAAGCGATGAAACCCTAGTCTTGTGGAGAAGAAAATAATCCCTTCTCTTCTCTTCTCTTCTCTTCTTGGGCATCTCTTGATTTGTGAGCAATGAAACATGCTTTTGGAAGTGAGCATCTGAACCTTCCAAATATCCTCGAATGTTTATATGAAGTTTATCGATAACTATTAATTTCTTAAAATATATATATTAGAAGTTCAATTAAGCTCGAGAGCAATCTGGCTGAAGATTGATGAGCTTGACCTCAAATCAAATTTAAATAAGTGAATCTTGCATAATCATCCTATCTAGCCCAACTCAATCTAAAAAATTAGCTTGAGTCAGCTTCATTTCCATCCACAATTGAAATTAACTTCATAAACCGAAGGATCCGACTAAAAACACAACTCTAGCAGCACTCTCCAGCTTGAAACCTAGCTTGTCGCCATGCTCTCCATCACTTTGCAGGTTGTTCAGAATTGGAGTTAGTTTGAAAGTTAAACAATTTCATTTTGATAAGCTATCTACAAGATTTCTCTCTATTCTTGGAAATTTGTGAGCCAGTTATCATAGAATGTAAAGGCATCTTAATTCTTTTTAACGAATCCTGAATTGACTCACTATACTTGAGAATCAAATAGATCAGCAGACTAGGTTATAAAGGCATCGAGATGTATCATATTTTGATACTCCTTACTCTTGCATTTTGGCTTGGCTTTAATGAAAGAGAGAAAGAAAACACAACCGGACCTAGTCCACTCATACTTAAGCCCATACAATGCTGATTCTCCACTAACTATTCCGGCCCCTCGCTTTAAAATGTTTCTTCTCAAATCTTCATGTTCTTTCTTAGTTTCATTTTGGGATAAAAAACAATGGCAATTCATCTATTAGGGCCTTGAGATTATTAGGGCCATTCCATATGGCGTAGAATATACTATTAGGGCCTTGAGATTATTGAGTAGACATATTGTCACGCCCCGAACCCTGAGCGCGTGCCCATCCCTCTCTAGTCGATAAAAATTTGCGACTTCCCAGGACTAGTCGCCGACCCTTTCATTTTATTGCACATGCGCAAGCGAAAAATAAACCCCCTGACAGTAATCATCTCGGGATAGAAAAACAGGACAACAAATTCATAACAAACACGCCTTCATATATACACTGAGTCATGTACAACAGTCTATGGCTAAAAAACTACAAAAGACTAGCCCTTCAAAAAGAAGCGGTCCTAATTGACCTACACTTCCGATCACCTCCTCTCGGCTCCGGGTCCTCTACTCGATGACCCTGAAAATGGTCATACAATAACCAGTGAGACAATGTCTCAACAAGTCCATGCTCTAAACCTCGATTAGGAGGGAAATACGCTAAGAAGCATCCTAATCACACAATCATACAATCACAAAGGCTTACCTTGGCCTCAGATCCACCCTGCAGGTCAATACAGTTTATAACTCAAACAGCATGAAAGCATGAGCAACAACTAAGCTCAATTAACTAGAACGCTATATTGAAATTCTCAAATAAGCACAGGAGTCTTGATTATAGGACCAAATTGTTATGACACGTCCCATACCGTGCCACACAATTTTATCCCATAATCCAGTGCATTCAACTCAATTAAACATGCATTCCTAGTTTTGATATCGGCATATAGCACGGCCTACTCTCTGTTCGGTGGTCTTCTAGCATTGCCAGGTATCGTCTCACCTCATTGAGCATGGCACGTCTCTTTATCAGACGGCTTTCCCAAAGGAGCATAGGATCCAGAATCTACTGCGACCGGCTTCCCTTTGTCTAGGGGCATCCCATATAGGGGTAACGTCCAGCTTAACAGCCCGGGACGATTTCTCTTAGCCAACACACAATCACTCAATTATGGCCCAGGGCATTGTGCATTACACTCAAATGTCTTAATTAAAATGGTGAACCTAACCTTTTTCTTCTTATTAGAAATATCCAGTAAAATAGTTGTGTGTGGGTACACGATCAATTCGATCCAGAAAAGGTGATATCCTCCAATTTAAAATCTCACTGTTCTATATAATATATAAAATCATTTTCGGTGTTAAAATCCAACATTCTGGATTTTCTGAATAAATATTGAAATTCACCACTTTTTGGAATAAAATACCAAAAATCCAATCATCACTCAAGTTGCATAATTTAACACTCAATTGCAGAAATTAACCACACCATTGCAATCAGTACAAAATTCCGGTCACCGGCTATCCCGACATAATTTCCGGAAAAATAATTAATAATTAATTAATTTCGAAAATTAATTAAATAATTCAATTTAATTTCTAAAAATATTAACTTAGGCTAAAATCACTAAATTAAATACCAATATGGGCCCGGAAAATTCCCGAACCCTTCTAGATAAATAGCACATCCTATTTAGGCCTCACTTAATCTAATTTAACCACCTAACATGTATAATTGAATATTTAAATCGCTAATTTAATCTAACTAACCACCTAAGTCCTAATTAAAATAAACTAAACACCCCTTAGACGTCATTAGCCTACTAAGAAGATTTTAGTGCATAAACTCACCGGTGTAAAATAAAGACCGGTTCATCGCGACGACGACCGAAATCCAAATTTTCGGCAACGTCGACGAACATTTGGGCCGGGCCCAAAGCCTTGCAAGCCCACAGCAAAAGCTGGGCTTGACTTCGGGCTTGGGCTTGGTTGCGGGCTGGGCCTGCTTCGCTGGCCCAAGAACTCAGGTGATGGGCTGCTTCTTGGGCTGAGTGAGCTGGAAATGGGCTGAATTTACGGGCCTCAAGAACTGGACTCGACGGGCTGAAGGTTGCTGGATTGGGCTTGCAGCAGGAGAATTTAAGTGGACTGGTCTTAGGCCGAAATGTTGCAGATTTCACTGGGCTGCTGGACCAAAAGATTTCGTTGGGCTTCGGTCGAATTGATGCTGGACAAGGGAGCAGCGAAGGAGAGGAGCTCGGTGGCGCTGGCAGTCAACGTGAGAGGCAGAAGCTGGGACGTTGCTGGCGCGAAATGGGGAAGAATGCTCGGGCAGCTTGCTGGCATTGAAGGAGGAAGCAGCTGGGTCAGCTACTGGCTTCGGTGGGTGGAAGTGTTGACCAAATGGAGACAAACTATGGTGGCTTGCAGGCGGCGATGGACTGAATGAAGACACGGTGCAGGGAGCAGCTTCGAAGATGCAAAATAAAAAGGAAATGAAACAAAACAGAAAGGGAAAACGTGGAGAAGGGGCGCGACTTCGGTGGCATTTTGGGGTGGTCGAAGATGGGGCTCCTTCTGGTTTTGGTTGACCCAAACGTGGCAGCAGCTTGGTGGAGAGAAATCGGTTGAGTGGAGATGGACGCAAGCTTCGTTTTTGAGAGACAATTGAAAGAAAACAAAGGAAATGAAAGTCAATCAAAAACAGAAAGTGAGGTGGGTCGGGGGGAGAGGAAGACTCGCCAAGATGGGGGAATGGATGAGGATTAAGTGTCCAAAAGTCCACAAGCCTTAGCCACTTCATTAAACACTTGTCCCCTAATACTTTCCAACCAATTTTCCATCAAAATAGTCTAAATTGAAGCCAAAAAATTGAAGCCCTCACCTAATTTCGAATTTCCCAATTTTAGGATCAATTTCTTCACTCAATTTCCCAAATTGAGGTCCAATTTCGATGAAGAAAAATCCTGAACAATTTTATGTAAGTCCCCAATACTCAAAGGCTTGGCTTGGAAGTCCAAATCCCCTTAAATTCGACCCGTACGAATTTCCATTAATTTTCCGCAACGTCGGAATCGATTTTCCATAAAAATCTCAAAATCTCCGAAAAATTTTCGGAGGATGAGTCGACGTTCCTAAAATATATTGTGACACTACAGAACTTTCAATTTCTGAAATCGGGTTCAAATTCACGATTAATTTCACTCCGGCGCGCTTTCAGCATGATCTGGCCTACTTGGTAGTTTTTAGGAATTTTCAGTGCAATTGACCCATGATCGATTTATCTCGAGTCACAATGTACATTTTCGACACATTAGTGACTCTCGGTTGTCGTGAAAATCTCAAGATTTCAAATGCGGACACATGGTACCCAAAACGACAGAAAATCAATTTAGTGCCGATCGATGAAAATTTTGCAATCAGGTGAAATCAGCCAAACTTTGATCACATATCTCAGTTGAGCCGACCTATCTCTGATCTCTGATTGATTTTGACAATGTCGTAATGACCCTTGCAGATCGACACAGTCGAATAGTCGATTCCTGGTCGAATTCTTAAGTCTATTGCATTAAAATCCCTTAATATTTTCCCCAGATAGTCTAGTTATCTCATGAGTGATCAGCTCAGAGAATAACACTATCGGCACATCGTCGAAAGGCCCGATTTATTTAATCGAAAACAAATTCTGAAAATTCGGGCCTGGTCCACTCATACTTAAGCCCATACGATGCTGATTCTCCACTAGCTTTTTCGGCCCCTCGCTTTAAATGTTTCTTCTCAAATCTTCATGTTCTTTCTTAGTTTCATTTTGGGATAAAAAACAATGGCAATTCATCTATTAGGGCCTTGAGATTATTAGGGCCATTCCATATGGCGTAGAACATACTATTAGGACCTTGAGATTATTGAGTAGACATATAACATATGATGATGACAATAAGTTAGTGAAGAATTGCTTAATTAGGTATGACTTGAATCGAAGCTATCACATTAGGCCAGCGACCTCTTATTGTATGCCCCAACACTATAAAAAGTCATTTCAAAATAGGTTCTTCACTTATTCGTGATAAAAAAAACATGCATATACCCAACGAGTTAGGGCGCGAGTTTAATGTCAATGCGGAGTCCCCACAAAAACATTAGTTACCTGCAACACGAGATGAAGCATGTGTTAGGTAACTGAGTTGATCACAAGCTATGAACTAGGTTTTATCGTTCATCTCGGCTCGACCTAAGATGTGCATGGATAATGAGTTGTAACTAAGATAGGGGCAACCTTAGAAAGGAAAGGACTTCACTTGGACCGCTCATTGTGCGGTGCATGGCTCACATGCTACAAATAGATATTTCTGCGTTCTCACCAGAGATTTCGCAAAAACAATGTCATTTGGGAGACCCATCTTTGGTGAATTTTCATGAGGAGCTAAGTCAAACAGCGATCATCCAAATTGTTTTCCAAGTGTGTTTCCATGTTCGTAATTATCCAGAATGTTGGACGAAAGCTAACAAAGGAAAGATTGATCACATGTCTACCAGTTTGCTATTTTTTATGACATGAAAATAATTAGAAATGAGCCATTATGATTTTTTCAAGACACGAAACTTAATTAATATTAAAAAATGTAACCCCAGTTTATCGACTTGAGATATTTTCTAGTATTAATTTTGTGATTAACTCAAATAAGAGTTAGGAGTCCAAAACTAGTTGATTACTCATTCGGAGAAAAGTTTGATAAATCACATGATCAAAGCTAGTAATTTCATATAAAAATTAGTAAATTTGAGGTGATGTGCGACAAGCTCGAGTCTAGGGATGAAGGGTTTAAGCTCCTTTTGCTACGAAGGTTAAACTAGGTGATGCGCCGGGAATTTTAACCTAAGTGTGGCGCCATAATAATTCATTTTCTCCTTGATGATAGAATTACTCGATCTTCATGTTCATTTTTCCGTGGTCACAACTTTAATTGCACTCTTTTCGTTTTACCAGTTTTTTGACATTTGACTTTGTCGGTAAACTTTATTACTTTTACCTTGAAATATAATAACTTTTGGTGTTATATCAATTCATTGGAAGTTTATTAACGTTTTCTTTTGGTGCGTGTAGTTTACCAGCTAAGCAAGTCAATTAGAATTTGGTAAAATACAATATTTCTTGAAATAAAATCTTTAAAAAAGAAATGTATGCTACATTTTTTATATATTAAATCTGGAATCATAGTTTTAGGCTCTTTTTTTTTTTTTTTTTTTTGGTTGGGGGGGGCTAAAACTATTTTTTATGTGGTGTGGGCTTCGGCAATGAAAATTGGGGCATCTATCTTTTTCTATAATTGGTGCTGTGTAATGTGTATGCGTGGAGGTCGAATCTTGGCGACCGAAATAATTTTGCGGTCGACTTGGGCGTTGTAACGGCCAAACCCCGAACTTATATTGCGTCGTTTGCTTCTCAACCACTTAGGGACTCGGTGCATATGATCTGTTGAATCACGCGAGACTTAAAAATGATTTTATGCTTGTCATTCTTTTATTCCATGTGCTTTGGAAAGCACAGAAGAGTTGTTGAATCGCTTCACGCTTGCAACTTATTGATATGAGAACTTGCTCAGTTTTCCTCAGATTTCCTCCTATTTTAGATGTGAATTGAGACGGTCTTGTATGAACTACCACGTTCCAAGGTGTCTTTGATTTGTGGAACTCTATGTAGCGGTTGATAATCAAGGCAGAAGTAGTCATACATAAATCTAAGGAATAAGTACATTGAAAGTTCTAAAATTTATCATAAATGCACAATCAAATTCTAAAACTTATCAAATTGGTCCAATCTATATCCTTCTAGTGATTACAATTTTTGAAAATTTTAAGAGATAAGTTTTAGGATGTAATTACACTTTGTAAAAGTTTTAAGACTCAATTTGAACTTTCTTAATAAATTTTAAGATTTTCAATGCACTTATCCCTAAATTCATGCTAGAAAAAAGGATGGTGCCCAATCGTTCATTTGGTGACTCATTCGAGCAGGCGCGTGCATATAAACTAGCTCGGACACCTCATGGGGGTAGTGACAGGACTAAAAGTCAAGTTTACATGTATGAAAAATGAAGGGGGAATCTCATCTGAAACACTCAAGGCCAAATTTGATCATATAAAGTCAAATTAAGGTCGATGAATTTTGCGTAATTATGTACATGGGTTAGCCCCAAGTCGATACAAAAGAGAATCTTCCAATGATGGACCTTATCTACCAGCCCCAACCATGACCATGCAAATATAGGATTCACAGTACCTACACATTGTAATAGGTTTATCATTTTTTGGAATTCGAAACCTACCATGCATACCCTTAAACTTGGAAGCTCCGTTGTCTCAAGTTCCATATATATTATTGATTGAATAATTATAATGAATCATCATTTATAATTACCACAACTTATTGCTATAATTCACCGACCATAACTTATATTTAGACACATGAAGAATATGAAACATTAATAAATTAAAAGTCTCAATCACAAAATAAAAGCTTAGACTAGTGGTTCTAAATTAGACATTAATCATCAAATGATATAAAGTATTACAAAATCATGCGAAGATATAAATTAAGAAAAATACAAAAACTTGTTTCAGGTTTCATTTACCTAGAACTTGGGTAATACCCATTAAAATAGATTCCTCAATTTTTGGAATCAGAGACCTACTCTGTATATCTTTGGACATGGAACCAGTCCGGTTCTTCGGTTTCAAGTTCGAACTTTGCTAACATGACAATTTTTAGGCTACTATAAGAATAACAACTTGTTATAAGGCACAAATTTTTGAATAAATGAACCTTTTAATGATTTTCTGCTTGTCCAAGACATATTGTTATTTTCATAATAGATGAAATAATATCGTCCAATCATTTATAAAAAAATTAGCGACATTGACGCGGACATCCCTGGCGTCTCGATCAGTCGCTGCAGGTCTCTCTTTGGCGTCTCGACCGCTCTCAACCCAAAATCTTCTCTGACTCGAAAGCTCTCGGAACCCCATCATTCTCGCCGTGTCAAATACTGCATTCCACCCTCTCTCTAGAGACAGGGGGAGAGTGTGGAGAGAGATGTCATTACCGTGGCACTTTCCAAAAACTCTATTGTAGCATAAAGACAGCGAGGAGGGACTTGAGAAACGAGACCCGAAAGTTAAGCCCCAGTTAGCCGCTTCGATTTCGCGTCGTGTAGCTAGGTTGAAGGTTTATGAGATCAACAGGTTGAATCGGATCTCCCCTCACGCTCTTGCTCAATCTGTCCCTTTTCTTCCTCTTCTTCTTCTCTCTTTGAAGAGAACAGAGAGAAGGAATAAACGAGCATATCTCAAGCAGAGCCCATGAAGTCGAACGGAGCGAGCCCATCAATCGCCCTTGCTCTTCTCGCGCTCTCCTCGTTCTTCTTCTCTCGCCGTCTCCGACCCTAGAACCACCGAAGCGGGCATCTACTGCGAGAACTGCACTGGGATCGTCCCCCAAAACATCATCCCCAACTTTGTGGCAGTCATGAGGGAGATCTCTAAGAGCGTCGCCAACCAGCGCTGGGGCAACTACTCCCTCACCTCACCGCCGCCGGCAGTGTACGGCCTCGCCCAGTGCCACGGCGACTTGACTGAGTCTGACTGCCTCCGCTGCTTTATCAAGAGCCGGAGCTGCCTCCCCAACTTCGGTCGGCTCTACCTCGATGGCTGCTTCCTCCGTTACGGCAGTTACGACTTCTACAACGAGACCGTCGATCCGACGCATGGCATGCTCAAGTGTAGCTCCAATTTGACAGTCCCAGCGGAGAGAGTGGCTGAGCTCTCGGATAGGGTGGACCGTGTCCTGAGGAATGTCTTGGCGAGCGCAGTGCAGAACAAGGGCTTCGCGGTGGCTGGGGAGGACGGAGTTGAAGGAGTCGCCGGCGTATATGCTTTGGCTCAGTGTTGGAGCGCGCTTGATGCCGGCGGTTGCAGATTCTGTTTGGAGAAAGCAACTTCGATGGCCAGAAGCTGCGCACCTGGAGAAGAAGCGTGGGCCATGAACGCGGGATGCTTCCTCCGTTACTCGACCACAAAGTTCTACAGATGGCTTCCTCGCCATTAGAGAAAAACCGACGCTCTTCTATGTCTGTTGTCAGATTTCGATTTTTCCAATTGTGGTTTCCTCATGTTGGTCAATTAAGGCACTTCTTTTAATGATATTTTTTAAACTTTCCTTTTCTTTTCATTTTTTAAAACATCAATGTTTTTATTATTTTTATTTTATTTTCTTTTTCCTTTTTAGCCGATTGTTGGCCATGTTGACAATCGGCAACAGACCTCATGCAAGGTCGACCTCGAGTCTAGTTAGATCGGCAAGGCTCGAGCCTCGTCAAAGGTCGATAAGATCTTGGAATCGCTCAAACAATGAGCTCTTCCCTTGCATATGGTCAATTGCTAGCCATCCCGGAGGCCAGTGATCAGCCGAGGCAAAAGTAAAAAAATAAAATAAAAATAAAAATAAAAATAAAAATTTTAATTAAAATTCAATTATTTAAAGTAATTAAAGTTTTGAATGTTTAAAAGAAATAATTGAAATTTTTATTTAAAAAATATATATTCTTATAAGAACAAAGTTTCATTAATTCGGGACCTAAGCCCGAGTGCTTTGGGGACTAGAGCTCAAGTGTCGAGGCCTAAGCCTCGCCTTTATGGATGCTAGCTCAAATGTTGAGGCATTAGGGCAGAAGCACCAAGGGTTCGAGCCCAACCATGATGGATTCAAGCATAGGCGCCGAGAGCCCGACCTCAATTGACCCGGATCTCGGTCTTGATGGACTCATGCCCAAGAGACTTGGTCCCAACCTTAATGGATCCGAGCCCAACCGTGATGGACCCATCCTAAGCGTTAGAGACTTAGGAACCAGCGGAACCAGCGTTGGGGTTTTTGTGTTCAAATGTAGAGTTTCGGATCCAAGCATCAATATTTAATAATATTTTAGACAATATTTTCCAACTTTTTCAAAGCGGAAATCATTTTCTTGAATATAAGCATAGTTTTCCGTTGACCAAAAAAATATTTTCCTTTAATTCATTTTCCTAAGCGAACCGAATGCTGAAAAATGAGAAAGATGTTTTCTAGGAAAATATTATCCACAAAACAAGCATAACGCAAGAGTGCGTTTGTTTTACAAAAAGTGTTTTCTCGAAATTAGATTCTAAACTTTCGCCCGTTTAGTTCACCAAAAATGATTAATTGATCAAAAACACCTTCGATCAAGGAAAATATTCATTCATAAAATTAGAAAAGTGAATTCCTAAATCTAAGAAGGTAAAAACACTTTCAAAAATTGCCCATATGGAATTTTTAAATATTTTATTTGAAAGATCAATTTTTTCAATAGTTTTCCTTTTCTTTTCTTTTTTCTTTTCCTTCTTCCTCCTTTGCTGGTCCTAGGGGCAAGCCGACTTATGGCAAGCTCAAGCCTCGCCAACCTTATTGCAACAAATGCCAAAATCTAACAAGCTCGACCTTGCTTGAGGCTGGTCAGGTTGGCCCTCGCCAAGCCTTGACGACGGTGGCAATGTCTTGTCAAGGCTTGGTGTCTCCTGGTGGAGGAGGAAGAAGGAAAGAGAAAGAAAATAAGATAAAAATTATTTTAAAAATGGCTTTTTCTTCATGAAATTGAAATCATTTTCCAAACGAAATTTAAACACTAGAAAACATTTTCAATCATATATCATAAAACAAAAGAAAATTAATTATTTTCTTGAAAAATGATTTTCTAAAAATATTTTCCTTTTTCATGAAATTTTCCCCCAAACGAATGCACCCTAAGTTTAATTGGAATGATCATATGATTCGATGTTTGCCAGATTTTTAGAATGATTAATGAACTCGCTCAACTCAACCTGATGTTGTCTTTATCATTTCGCAGGGTCATCTAGGGTCCACATCCCCATAGCAATAACCTCATCGGTTGCTGCAGCGACTTCGCTTGTTCTCATTAGTGCATACATTGGATACAAGAAGTACTCCAAGAAGAAACAAGGTAAACAATTCGATTCAAATGCGTAAAACGATCTCTTGGTAATTCTTGAACACAAGCTTGATGACATGAATTTCGCATTCATTCTTATTCAGTGCAAAATAACATCATGCAATTACGGGCGAGCAAGAGCAAGTTTAGCTTATATTTCAAGTACGAGACGCTGGAGAAGGCCACCAACTTCTTTGATGACTCGAGGAAACTGGGGCAAGGGGGCGGCGGTTCCGTGTACAAGGGGAATTTACCCGACGGGAAGGTCATCGCGGTTAAGAGGTTGGTGTTCAACGCGCGACAATGGGCGGATGACTTCTTCAACGAGGTGAACCTGATTAGTGGGATCCAACACAAGAACCTCCTCGGGCTTTTGGGATGCAGCATTGAAGGCCCAGAGAGCCTCCTTGTCTACGAATATCTTCCTAATGGAAGTCTTGATCAAGTTCTTTTTGGTAAGTAGCTGGTTTTTCGTATAACTACACAACACACTTACAGTCATCGTTCAATGCCAAGAAGAGATCTACCCTTTACGACAAGCGTCGGTTCAATTTGCATTCTTAGCAACTGGCTTCTTTTATTGCAAGCAATGCTTCCATCTTATGATTTTCAAGTCGTAGGTTTCAAAAATCTCTTGCCTTCCCCGGTTCTGTCTGTTGCACTCCGCTCTGCTTGTCTTTCAAAATAAGCAAATAGAATCTGTTGTTGCAGTCAACAATGCGACCCCTGTCCTAACTTGGGAGGAGAGGCTGCACATCATGACAGGAACAGCTGAGGGCCTCGCATATCTTCATGGGGGCTGTGGAGTGAAAATCATCCACTGGGACATATAAACCAGCAACATCCTCCTCAACAAAAATCTCACGGCAAAAATCTCAGATTTCGGGCTTGCCCGATGCATTGCTGTGGAGAAGTCTCATCTTAGCACAGGAATTGCTGGCACACTGTAAGAATGTGTTTTCATTAGTAGCCTGCTTGAAACCATAGTCGGCACTTTCTATTTCCTCAATCTGAGCCTGTCAAAGTGCTTTTGCGTATCATCCTTCTCTTCACTTCACATCTTCTCTGGGCTAAGTATGGTTTATATCTAAAAGACGGTTAACCATGTAGCGGTTACATGGCACCTGAATATCTTGTGAGGGGATAGCTAACGGAGAAAGCTGATGTTTATGCTTTTGGGGTGCTGGTTCTTGAAGTCTTGAGTGGTAGGAAGAATAGCATATACACACGGGGGTCAAGCACAGTATTACAATCAGTAAAATTGCTTGTCCCTACGATTAGGAAGAACTTAGACCGACATTTACTTTCCTGGCCACGGCACACCGGGATTATCTAATCTTTTGATTTTCCCAACAATACAATTCTTCATTGGTGTTAGCAGATTTATCTTCAGATATAAGGGAGTCATGGAAATTTCATGATTGCTTTGCAGGTATGGAAGCACTACAAGTCGAATAATTTAGCTGCATGCATTGATCCGGTCTTACGAGGTAAATTCCCTATCCTGGAGGTGTCAAATGTGCTCCAAATCAGCCTTCTATGCACTCAAGCCTCCATGGAATTGCGACCTCCCATGTCTGGAGTCGTCGAGATGCTCCGCGACAAAGACTGTGTAGTCCCCCAACCGAACCAACCCCCATTCCTCAATGCTAGCCTGCTGTTCGACAAATCCAGTAGCATAAGCTCTTCATGCACACATGGCTATTGAACAAGCTCACGGCCTTCGAGGTCTCTTCCAGCTTGACAGGAAGCCCTCTTCCAGCTTTGCTGCGTTGACCTTTTAGGATTGCCACCTTTCTTCTTCTTCTTCCAACGAATGCGAACACTGCACTTTGCAAACGACTGGCAGTGCAGATTTTAGTGACATCAGGGCATGAGTCGAATTATCCTTACTTGGTTAGCAGCATGTTCAGATGAGGAGGAGTCCAATCTTAAATCGATAAATCATGGATATCCGTCGAATATATGAATCTAAGTGAGATACAAATGCTCTGTTTTTTTTTTGCAGTTTTACATCTCGATTGGAGAATCACACCATCTTGGTATGTTTCGATTCCAGAGTCAGTTGTGGGTTATGTGATAAAAGGAAAGAAAAAGAAAAAAAGAAAAAAATGTCATTCTTTTTTTTTTTTTCATAGTTTTTGTTGTTTTTTCTTCTTTTTTCTTGGTCCAAATATATTATTTGGCTTCAAAATCCGCAACTGTCTCACTTACACTTGCTGGCCATCGCTTCGGTGCATTGTCACACGTCCTCTTCTACATTGATTTCACGGAAAAAAACGATGACGAGAAGGAGCAGATCTGCATTTCCAAAGGTGATGATTGAGAGGGACACAGACCCTGAAGAAAGCTTCTCCTACGACGATGAAGGTGAATTTGAAGAAGAAGAAGATGATGATGATGATGAATAAATATTTGAATTTTTGAACAAGTCAAAGGTCAAAAGTCAATGAGATAAAAAAGGAAAAAAAAAAAAAAAGGTGAACAGTGAACAGTGGATGCTCAGCTTAATAAAAAGGGACCGAGACGCACAAAATAGAGAAGCAAAGAGAGAGAGAAGGAAAGGGAAAAGAGGAAGGTTTTACACCACGGCCCTTGCTAAGCCAGTTTAACTCCGATTCTCAAGTGATCACGCCCTTCATTCCTTTAGTTGAAGTAACATCTGAAGTTAGGCCACAAATTCGAGGTTATATAGATTTTAAGCTTCGAGGTTCGATTAAGGAGTAGTTGAGTTACTTTTGTGTGTGCAAGCACTACAATTCGAATAATTTAGCTGCGTGCATTGATGCGGCCTTACGAGGTAAATTCTCTGTCCTGGAGGCGTCAATTGTGCTCCAAATCAGCCTTCTGTGCACTCGAGCCTCCATGGAATTGCGACCGCCCATGTCTGGAGTCGTCGAGATGCTCCACGACAAAGACTGTGTAATCCCCCAATCGAACAAACCCCCGTTCCTCAACGCTAGCGTGCTGTTTGACAAATCCAACAGCAGAAGCTCTACACGCACACATGGCTGTTCAACCAGCTCACGGCATCCGAGGTCTCTTCCAGCTTGACAAGAAGCCCTCTTCCAGCTTTGCTGCGTTGACATTTTAGGATTGGGACCTTTCTTCTTCTTCCAACGAATACGAACACTTGCCAACGACTGATAGAGAACACTTTGCAAACGACTGGTGATCCTTACTTGTTAGCAGCATATTCAGATGACGGGCAGTCCAATCTTAAATCAATAAATCATGGATATTCCCTGAATAAATGAATCTAAGTGAGATGTGATTGCTATGTATTTTTGTAGTTTTACGTCCCGATTGGAGAATCACACCATGTTAGAATGCTTCAATTTCGGAGTCAATCGTAGGTTATCTGATATAAGGAAAGAAAAAAGAAAAAGAGAAACAACTGTCCTGTTTTTTCATAGTTTTATTTCGTTTTTTTTTTTTTCTCTTTTTTGGTCGAAATAGTTTTACGCGGCTCCAAATTCCACGACTGTCTCGCTTACACTTTGCTGCCCATCGCTTTGGCGCATTAATTTCACAGAAAAAAGAAAAAAAAAATGATGACGAGAAGCAGAAATCCTGCTTTTCCAAAGGTGATGAAAAGGACGCTCAGCTTAATAAAAAGGGACCTAGACGCACGAATACGAAAGAAAAGGGAGAAAAAGAGAGAAAAGGAAAGGAAAAAAGGAAGGTTTTGTGCCACGCCCCCGCCAAACAAATTTAACTCCGATTCGCAACGTTCATGAGTGATCGTGCCCTTCGTTCATCTAATTGAAGTAACATTTGAAGTCAGGGCATAAATTCAAGGTTAAGTTGATTTTAAGTTTCAAAGTTTGATTAAGGAGTCGTTGAGCCGTAGGATTTTACGTAGCTTGATTTAAGTTTGTAGTTTTCTCAAAACAAAATTTTGAGGTTTTCTACGCGTGATGAACAGTGTGCATCCAGTGACTTTGGAGCCAAATTTCAATGGTTTTCAGCTTGATTTTGGATCAATCAAGTTATGGTTTTTGTAGTACATTGAAAGGGCTTTCTATTAACTAGGTACGATTAAAAAGAGGTTCAATGGAGAGAATTGTAGCATAAATTTCGAGCTCTACATTGCAAACAGCTTTAAATAATCCCTTGGGACAAGCGATTTGTGGGCGTGTTTAAATTTTTTTGTTATCATTTAAACTTAGTTTAGCTTAATCATAGTGGTGGTAACGTTTTACTCAATTTTAACTCGTTTCTCTCTTATTTGATAGGATTGCGAGTTCAATAATAAGAGTAATATTTATTGTTTGGTCGTTGGCGTCCCAGTTGAGTGGTGTTATCTCTTCTTTACTCATGTCTTGAAAATGATAGGATGACATATATTATGAGTTAAAGAAACAATACATAATTTTGATACTCCTTTGCAAATAAATAAAAGTTGTGCTTAGGGCATTTTGGGTGCATAAAATTGAATCGAGCATTTACTACCCTTTTATCTATTGAAAATGGCAAAGTATATTTTGAACATAGCTTGAGTTGAGTGTCATGAATGGTTTGTGAAATGTATTATGAAAGACATTTTTAGAAACATTTTTTGAAAGACGTTTCAAAATGTTATACATATCAATTTGTGAATTTGGTTTATGAAAAATTCTAGAATGATATGAGAAATATCTTGTGAAATGTGTTCATTTTCATTAATAGAGTTTAGAAATATTATACGTTTTGTTTTGTGAAATCAATTGTTAATATTGATTGTGGATTTGATTGTTGGTATTGAAAGATGAGGGTTTGGTGGTCAATACTATTATGAGCCTATTGAGAGGCTTGTGGGTATGCATATTGGGTTTAGGATATTCTTCTAGGCTAATCCATCGGCTTATTAGGTGAAGATCTTGCCAGGGGGAATCTTGTTTGCCTTGTCACCAAACGTTGTATCGTGACCATGATTTGATATTAGGTAAAAGATTGGTCGATGGATTGACCATTAACTCATGTTTTGATAGAAATAAATCAATGCAATAGATCATTGTTGTGTGATTTTGATAAAATTGATTAGTGGACTTGACCATTGATGTTTGTGATGATTTAAATAAGTATTTTCTTAATTGTATAAAGCTTATTGAAATGAAAAGACACATACATGATTTGAGAATTATATTGAAGTGTTGGATTATGAGTTATGGCATTGCTTTATACATACATACATATATACTCATTAAACTGTGATTCCCAATCTTTTTCAGGTTCTCGGTTAGTAGTCTATTGTAAGAGCGTCATTAATGAAGACTTTTCAAAGTTGGACTTTTGGATTTAGTTTGAGGCTCATCCTACGAGTGAAAGGGCGGCGGTGTCATCCCCATTTTCTGTTAGGATTTGGGGTGTGATAGAAAATGAAGACGGAAAGAAGAAACATTTATTGATACTAAGAAGAAAAGAGAAGCACCCATCGCCATGTGTCTCAATAAATGCAAAAACATCAGATACTTTGGGCTTGTACCCTGTTAATTGAAAATCATATATCGCAAATGCAATCTGAGCCTAAGATCGAACTTTTTCGGAGTTGAATCCCTTCATGAACTACATCACTCCCAATATAGATCACTCGAGGGGAGAGAAAGGGAGGAACCTAGTACTCACGAATGTTACCGTGAGGGTGTTGGAGTCCAGCCTCTTTAGCACCGCTATCGCCATTTTTAGATTGACAGATCGCAGAGCGATGAAAACCTTAGTCTCGCAGAGAAGATGAAGAATCCCTCCTCTCCTCTTCTTGGGCGTCTCTTGATTTATGAGAAGAGAGGACTGAGACAAAAAGAAGGAAGGGTTGACAGAGAGTGAGCGAGTGAGAGAGCTTCTCTCACCTTCTATGAATAGGCAAGGCTTCTCACAACCTAATAACATAGGACATACAAAACACCGAAATATTATTATTAGCTATCAGAATTATCTCTTCTATATTGATCCCAAGAGCTCTTGTGCTGTGGAACCCAACTCTTGCTCGAGTAGCACGAGTTTGCCGATGAGCTATCTATGAGTCCGATGACATATTACATAAAGACAGTGGATTTGACTAGCAATGTAAAATAGTCCGCTTGTTCTAGAGGAATTGATATTGAGACTGCAAGTGATATGTAGCTAAATAATTGTACTACATCTCCGCTGCCCATTCTTAAACATTGGCATTTTGAGTGAGTTATGGGATATTTTTGTTGTGAATGTTAGAATCACTACTTTAGAGTTTGGTCAGTAGCATATAATACCTTTGTGTTTATATATGTTATTGATTTAATGCTTAACATCAATCAAGAATGTGTATGCGATAGTTAAGTGGGAGTACATTTTTAGTTAAGGTAAGACTTATTAGTTTCCTCCAACAATTTATTTTTACGCATATTAAATTACATATAATGGTTGAGTACTTGGGGGCAAGAGATGATAAAGAGCACAGCAAATTTTCGATCCTGCGACTTGTATAAAATTTTTATTATACGATTTAGATTAATGCCAAAAAATAGTGATATGTGCTAATTATTAATATCTCATGCGCATTTCTTGAATGTAGTTGAAAATGGCTGCAAAGAAAAATTGTTGTTGATTTGAACAAGGGTGAAAAAGTCCGAGAGATTCAATATCTCCTGGATCAGCAAGAGGTGATGGGGTCGTTGTGATCATGAAGGACGTGGCTCGCCTCGACATCGCCGTGATCTTGAAGCCTATCAAAATTGGCGCAAGAAAGATGGTTAATTTGGTTGGAGCAATTGAACGTCGATGCGATTTAAACTTAGGGTCCGTTCGTTTCGCAGAAAATATCATGTTTTCGGAAAACATTTTCCTAGAAGTCATTTTCCAGAAAAATGACTCTATTTTTCGGTGTTACGAAACCTAAATTTTGAGTGGAAAATATTTTCCACCGTTCGTTAGCTAATTTAATTGTTTGGGAAAAATTATCAAAAATTGAATTTTAATATTTTTAGTTGACCAGAAAATTATTTTATATTTTTTATATTTTTTTTTAAAAAAAGAATTTTTAATTATTTGTATTTTTAAAAATCGAAATTTTTATTATTTATTATTTTTTGTTTCTTTTTCTTTTTCTTTTTCCCTTTTTTTTTTTCCTTCCTCCTTCCTCCTCCTTCCCCCGCCGCCGCATGCCTCGATGATGGCCGGCCGCCCGGCGGCCGACCAAGACTCGGTCGCCTAATCCGCCGAGCTCGAGGCTCGGCCGATCTCGCCCGAGCTCGCTAGAGTTTCACCGGGCTCTGGCGAGCCGCGAGCTCGTCGGATCTGGCGACGGAGCTCGAGCTCACTTGGATCAAGAGCCCGAGCTCCGCCGCGAGATCCAGCGAACCTCCGGCGAGCTTGTTCAAGGCCTAAGCCCCGCCGCCTTGCCGGATCGGCGACGCTAAGGACCTCGCACGGTCCCGCCAGATCTGCTCGCCGCATCGCGCTTCTCCGACTTCGACTTATGAGCAGGCATTTCTCGTGGGGTGGCCTCCAGAAACCCCAGAAATTGCTCCGGCGAGTCCAGAATCGGCGCAACATCCGCCGCCGCCCTCCATTCTCGGTCCCCCACCCCCTCGGTCGCGAAGGAGCGCACCGCCACTTCGAGCGGGACGGCGGACGAAACGGGGAAACCTCGGCGGAGAGGATGGAGGTAGAGATAGAGAGAGAAAGAGAGCACAACAAAGAGAAAAAAGAAAAAAAGAAAAAGAAAGCATAAAAATAAAACGAAAATGTATTGGTAAAAAGAAGCAAGATAGAAGAAGTTATGGAAAATGTTTTCCACTTCTCGCGAAGAGGAGAAGTGGAAAACATTTTCCTCACTTTTAAAGGTTGTATTTTCCAATGATGGAAAACATTTTCCTTGAATAGTTTATTTTCCGTGAAACGAACGCTGGAAAATCCGAAAAACTTTTTTCGGAAGTCATTTTCCACGAAACGAACGGACTCTTAGAGGAAGTTTTGGGCCTAGATTCCAATGGAATTGATAGCGAACGCGCATGCGGTGGAATGATCGGACTCCTGTTTGCATCTGCAATTCCCGACCTCCTTTCTCGATTGGAATTTGCTGTAAAAAAAAAAAAAAAAAAAAAAATTCGAACCCTAGCTCTTTCTTCTTCCCCCAATATCTTTCTTTGCTTTTGCATTGCTTAAAAGGGAGATGATTTTTTGGGACAAAAATGCCCTCACCCAATTGTAAAAAATACGCACGTGACTGTCACCAGGGTCATTGGAAGCGCTTTTTACAGCCAGCAATGAGGTGTGGGTCATTTAGAATATGATGGTACATTTTGAGCAATTTTATTTTTCTTTAGAAAGTCCCACTCCTTAAGGGTCTTTTGAAAAATATGTACAATCTGGGGATCTCTGGAAACTTTCCTAGAATGTTTGGGTGAAGTTTATCAGTAACATATATTCTTTGAAAAATACAGTAAGCTCAACTAAGTTCACGAGCGTTTTAGCTTAAAATCACCGAGCTCGACCTAAAATCAAATTTAAAAAGCGAATCTCGCATAATCAACCTGTCAAGCATGAGTCAATCTCGAGAAATAGCTTGAGCCAGCTTCATTCCCACTTGCAACCGGAATTAATTTCAGAAGGCAAGCTCTTCAACCGGAAACCCTAGCTTGCCTCCATGCTGTACATCACTTTACAGGTTGTTTTGAACTGAAGTTAATTCTAGAGTTGGACAATTTCACTTTGATAAGCTATCTACAAGAAAATATTAGTCACGTGTGTATCGGTTTGCTATTTTTTATGGCATTAAAATTAATTAGAGATTAACCATTATGATTTTTTCAAGACATGAAACTTAATTAAGGATAAATGCTACACCAATTTATCGACTTGAGATATTTTCTGGTATTAACTCTGTGACTAACTCAATTAACAGTTACCAATCTACAACTAATTGCTTACTCACTTGAAGAAAAGTTCGATAAATCACATGATTAAAGCTAGTAATTTTATATAAAAATTAGTAAATTTAAGATGATGTGCGACGAGCTCGAGTCTAGGGATGAAGGGTTTAAGCTCCTTTTGCTATGAAGGCTAAACTAGGGGTGAATGGCAACTGTAGTTTGGCTAAATTCAAGAGAGATGGATTTGGATTGATGTTGTCATGTCACCAGCAAACTTTTCTTTGTTTTTCTTTTTTGGTCATAGTCTTTTCTTATTTTATCTTCTCTTTTGAACAGTTGCACAATGGAATGGGAAAAGTTGACCGTATGGAGTCTTTTCTTAATCGGCCAGCACATTCAAAGTCAACGCAGACCCTTTTCTCTTATTCTTTTTTTTTGTCCTTCTTTTTCCTAATTGGAGGGTTCATATTGATTTTGTCTGTGATTGCACATTGGAAATAGTCAAACCTCGTTTTATTTGTGTTATTATAAAAATCCTCTCTGATTACATATGACGCGTGAAAGAATCATGCCTTGAAAATAATAGACTTTCATTATTTAGTTGCTTAATAAATGATTCGACAACACTTTTTGACATAATCCCCTCTTTAATTATTGTCCTTTTTCTATCATTTTCCTTTGGAATTTGTTTACCTTTGAATTTCCGGAGTTTTCATCATCGAGATTTCTTATTCATCAATTTTTCCTAAGGGAAATGCTTTTGATTACTTTTTCTTCCATCCTAACCATCTATCGCATGGCAAAAAATTCAAGTGCAGAGAATTTAAACCTACGTATGGTGCTATAGTAATTAATTTTCTCCTTGATAAAAAAATTACGTGATCTCGACATCCAATTTGCAGTGGTCACAACTTTAATTGCAACTTTTTTTGGATGGTAATAGGCAAACCATTTTTTCCTTGTCCCCAAGTTCCGTCGCCTCGTTTTATTTGTGTTATTATAAAAATCTTATCTAGTATACACACAACACTTGAAAAATCATGCGTTAAAAATTATAGATTTTCGTTATTTGACTGCTTAATAAATGGTTAAATCGACGCTTGTCAACGTAATTCCCTTTTATTTTATTTTTTCATTTTAGTTTTGATTTTTTTTTTTGAGCTTCTAGAGTTTTCACCATCAAGATTTCAAATTCATCTGTTATTTCTACGGGAAAATGCTTTTGGTTACTTTTTCTTCATTACCTAACCATCTGTATTATCGCAAAAAATTTGAGCGCCACAAATTTTAACTTAAGTGTGATAACATAGTAATTCATTTTCTCCTTGATAATAGAATTACTTGATCTTGACATCCATTTTCCTAGGGTCGCAAATTTAATTGTATTCTTTTCATTTTACTGGTTTTTTTTTACATTTGACTCTAACCATAAATTTTATTGATATAATTACTATTGGTGTCATATCAAATATAGTTTGAATTGGAAGTTTATTAACTTTTTCCTTTTGGTGCTTGTAGTTTACCCACCAAGCAAGTGAATTAGAACTTGGTAAAATACAAAATTGCGTGAAATAAGATCTTTAGAAAAGAGAATCTTCCCATACGACCGACCTCTATATACCAACCCAGGCTCGACCGTGCAAATATAGGATTCAAGGTATTTTCCCTGAACTTAATGCGACAGAATAATCGCTAAAAAAACAAAACAGCAACAGCAACATCGACATCAACATCTGACTCCCGTGACCCTCGTCCCGGTCAGTCGTTGCAGATCTCTCTCTCTTTCTCTCTCTCTCTCTCTCTCTCTCTCTCTCAGACATCGGTCCATTTTCTTCGACCTCCGTCAACCCAAAATCTTCTCGGGCTCAAAAGGGTCTCGGAACCTCATCAATCGCGCCATGCCAAACACTGCATTCCATCAACAGGAGAAAGAGAGATGTCATCAAACATATCATCAAGGATGTCACGCGGCTGTTCCTGGGACCTGGCATCGCCATGGCACTTTCCAAAAAGCTCTACTGTAGCATAAAGAAAGCAAGGGGTGATGTGAGAAACGAGACCCCAAAAGTCAAGCATCAGTCTGTAGCTTCGACTCCGCGTGGTGTAGCTGGGTTGAAGCTTTTTATAAGATCATCAGGTTGAATCGGAGCTCCCATCGCGCTCTTGCTCAAATCTTTCCCTTTTCTTCTTCTTCTCTCTTCGAAGAGAACCGAGAAGGAATATTGATAACCGAGCATTTCTCAAGCAGAGCCCATGAAGTCGAATGGAGGGAGCCCATCAATGCGATCTCCGACTACGATTTCCACTTACTTTGCTCTCCCTCTGCTCGCGCTCTCCTCCTTCTTTTCTCTCGCCGCCTCCGACCCTCGAATCGCCGAAGCGGGCTTCCTCTGTGGGAACTCCAATGGGCTCCTCACCGAAAAAGTCATCCCCAACTACATCGCCATCATGAGGGAGATCTCCGAGAGCGTCGCCGACCAGCGCTGGGGCAAATACTCCCTCGCCTCACAGCCGCCGGCGTTGTATGGCCTCGCCCAGTGCTACGGCGACCTATTTGAGAACGACTGCCTCCTCTGCCATGCCCTGAGCCGGAGCCGGCTCTACCTCTACGGCTGCGTCCCCAACTTCGGCCGGCTCTACCTCGACGGCTGCTTCCTCCGTTACGATGGCTACGACTTCTACAATGAGACCGTCGATCCAACGCACGACATGCTCAAGTGTAGCTCCAATTCCACAGTCCCGGCGGACCAGAGGGAGAGAGTGGCCGAGTTCTAGGACAGGGTGGACCGGGTGCTGAGGAATGTCTCGGCAAGCGCGGTACAGAACGAGGGCTTCGCGGTGGCTGGGGAGGACGGAGTCGGAGGAGTCGCCGGGGTATATGCTTTGGCGCAGTGTTGGAGCACGCTCGATGCCGGCGGCTGCAGAGTCTGTCTGGAGAACGCAACTTCGAAGGCGCGAAGCTGCGCACCCGGAGAAGAAGCGCGGGCCATGAACGCGGGATGCTTCCTCCGTTACTCCACCACGAAGTTCTACAACATCCCAGTTAGTAAAGGTAACAACATAGTCTCCTGATCACTGGTTTACCAACTTAAAAAATGGCTTCTTCACCATTAAATATATTTTGCGGTTCAGTATAGATTTTACATCGCCCATGCGTCAGAGACCTGGTCCAAGCCACAATGGACCCGGGCCTTAATGGACCCAGCCCGATCATTAGAGACTTGAGAACCAGCATTAAGGTTCCGTGTTCGAACCTAGAGTTTTAGGTCCAAGCCCCAATATTTAATGATATTTCGCAAAATGTTTTCCAACTTTCTCAAGAAAATTCATTTTTCTGATTTTAAGCATATTTTTCCGTTGATTAGAAAAAAATTTTACATTGACTCATTTTCCTTAACAAACTGAAAGCCGGAAAATATTTTCTGCAAAACGAACAAAGCCTAAGGGTGTGTTTGTTTGAGGAAGAGTGTTTTTCTGAAATTGGTTTCCAAACTTTCACCCGTTTGGTTTGCTAAAAATGATAAGTCATCAAAAACACTTTCCGATTAAAGAAAATATTCATGCATATTATTATGAAAGTGAATTCCTATATTTAAGAAAGTGAAAAAATTTCTAAAATTGCTCATCTTGAATTTTTTGATATCTTTACTTAAAATATCGATTTATTTGGATTTTTCTTTTTTTTTCTTTCTTCCTCCATCATCGGTCGCCCAGCCTCAGTGACTAGCCTGCAAGCTGGGCTCAAGCAAGCTCACCCAAGGTTGAGCTTACTGGGATTTGGCAAGCTTGACCTCGCCCAAGGTTTGTTAGGTCGACCCTCACCAAGCCTCAGCAACAACACTAATGGCCTATCGCAACCATTACCGAGGCCTAGCGACTGGCTAAGGAGGAAGAAGGAAAGACAACGAAAAGAAAAAAAAAGAATGAACTTTTTTTATTTTTTGCATGAGATTGAAATCATTTTCCAAATGAGATTAAAATACCAATTTCTTAAAAAATGATTTCCCAGAAAATATTTTATTTTCATGAAATTTTCCCCCAAACAAATTCATCATAAGTTTGATTTGATTGATCTTATGATTTGGTGCCGCCAGATTTTTGGAATTTCTAATGAACTCGCTCATCTCAACCTGCTGTTGTTTATCATTTCACAGGTTCATCTAGAGTCATCACCATAGCGATAGCCTCATCGGCTGCTGCAGTGACTTCGCTTGTTCTCATTGGTGCATACATTGGATTCAAAAGGTACTCCAAGAAGCAACGAGGTAAACAATTCAGTTCAAATGCGTAAAATGATCATCTTGATAATTCTTAAACAGAACCTTGATGACACAAATCACGAATTTTGCATTCATCCATTTTCAGTAAATAATAGCCTCACACAATTACAAACAACCGTGAGCAAGTTTAGCTTATATTTCAAGTATGAGAGGTTGGAGAAGGCCACCAACTTCTTTGATGACTCGAAGAAGCTAGGGCAAGGGGGCGGCGGTTCCGTGTACAAGGGGAATTTACCTGACGGGAAGGTTGTCGCAGTTAAGCGGTTGGTGTTCAATACACGACAATGGGTGGACAACTTCTTCAACGAGGTGAACCTTATCAACGGGATCCGACACAAGAACCTTGTCAGGCTTTTGGGATGCAGCATTGAAGGCCCGGAGAGCCTCCTCATCTATGAGTATCTTCCTAATGGAAGTCTCGATCAAGTTCTTTTCGGTAAGTAGCTGGTCGTTGCATTGCCGCACAATGCTTACACAACCATCAATTGATGACAAGAACAAATCTACCCCTTATGATGAGCACCGGTTCAGTTTGCAATCTTACTTACTGGTTTCTTGTGATGCAAGCAATGTTTCAGTCTTATAATTATCTAAGTCGTAGATTTCAAAATTTTGCTTTGTTAGTGTCTAGCCATTCCACTTCTTCTATTATGTCTGTCGCACTCTACTTTGCTTGTCTTTCTAAAGCGCGATTGTATAAGCGAATACAATCTTTTGTTGCAGGTGACAATGAGACCCGCGTCCTAACGTGGGAGGCGAGGCTGCACATCATCACAGGATCAGCTGAGGGCCTCGCGCATCTTCATGGAGGCTGTGGAGTGAAAATCATTCACCGGGACATAAAAGCCAGCAACGTTCTCCTCGACGAGAATCTCACAGCGAAAATCGCAGATTTCGGGCTTGCCCGATGCATTGCTCCTAATGAGTCTCATCTTAGCACGGGAATTGCTGGCACACTGTAAGAATACCTTTTCATTACTAGCCTGCTTGAAACCGTAGTCGGCACTTTCTATTTCCTTAATCTGACAAGTTTGGCCTGTCAAAGTGCTTTTGTATATCATTCCTTCTCTTCACTTGACATCCTCTCTAGGTTAAGTATGGGTTTATATCTAAAAGACGGTTAACTATGCAGCGGTTACATGGCACCCGAATATCTCATGAGGGGACTGTTAACGGAGAAAGCTGATGTTTATGCTTTTGGGGTGCTGGTTCTTGAAATCTTGAGTGGTAAAAAGAATAGCACATACACACAGGGGTCGAGCTCGGTATTAAACTCGGTGAGATTTCTTGTCCCTACGATGAGGAAGAACTTAGACCAGCATTTACTTTCCTGGCCATGCCACACCAGGATTATCTAATTTTTCCCTTGATTTTCCTAACAAACTCTATTGTTGCTTTCTGCGTTAGTGTTAGCAAATTTATCTTCAGATGTAAGGGAGCCATGGGAATTTCATGATTGCTTTTCAGGTATGGAAGCATTACAAGTCAAATAATTTAGCTGCGTGCATTGATCCGGCCTTACGAGGTAAATTCCCAGTCCTGGAGGCGTCGAAATTGCTCCAAATCAGCCTTCTGTGCACTCAAGCCTGCATGGAATTGCGACCGCCCATGTCTGAAGTCATCGAGATGCTCCACGACAAAGACCGTGCAGTCCCCCAACCGAACCAACCCCCATTCGTCAACGCTAGCGTGCTGTTCGACAAATCCAGCAGCAGAAGCTCTACATGCGCACATGGCTGTTGAACCAGCTCAGCATACGAGGTCTCTTCCAGCTTTGCTGCGTTGACCTTTTGGGATTGGGACCTTTCTTCTTCTTCTTCCAACGAATACGAACACTTTGCAAACGACTGGCAGTGCAGATTTTGGTGACATCAGGGCATGAGTCGAATTATCCTTACTTGGTTAGCAGCATGTCCAGATGACGAATAGTCCAATCTTAAATCAATAAATCATGGATATCCACTAAGTATATGAATCTAAGTGAGATGCGATTGCTCTGTTTTTTCGTAGTTTTACCTCCCTATTGGAGAATCACACTATGTTAGGATGTTTCGATTCCAGAGTCAGTTGTAGGTTATACGTTATGTGATAAAATGAAAGAAAAAGAAAAAAAGAAACAAATGTCGTTCTTTTTTTCATAGTTTTATGTCGTTTTTCTTCTCTTATTTGGCCCATATAGTTTTACGTCGCGTACACTCTACTGCCCATCGCTTCAGTGCATCATCACACGTCCTCTTCTGCATTGATTTCACGAAACAAATGATGACGGGATGGAGAAATTCTGCATTTTTAAAGGTGATGATTGAGAGGGACAGAGACTCCAAAGAAAGCTCCTCCTCCGACGATGAAGGTGAAGACGTCCCTAAACCAGAAACCTCCGAAGAAGAAGAACTTGCAGAGAGATAATATTTTGATGGATGCTAAGAAGAAAAGCAAAGCACCCATCACCGTTAAATCATAATCATATATTGCACATGCAAAAACCTCAGATACTTTAGGCACGTACGCCATTAATTCATAATCATATATCGCAAATGCAATCTGAGCTTAAGATCCAATCTTTTTCAGAGTCGAATCCGTTTATGAACAACATCACTCCCAGTATAGATCACACAGGGAGGGAAAGGGAGGAACCTGGTACTCGCGAATGTTCAAGTGGCGGAGCTGGTGGCGCTGGGACTTGCCAGCCACCGTGAGGGTGTTGGAGTCTAGCCTCTTCAGCAACGCTCTCGCCATTTTGCGATTGCTTCTATGGATCGGCAGAGCTGTTAGATCTATTAAAATTTTCTTTAAGATATTCTGAATATTCTTGATATCTTTAATATTTTGAATATCCCTATATATCCTGGATATCTATAATATTCTTGATATCTTTAATATTCTGAATATTTTTATGATTAATTGTAATCGATCGTATAATATTTTATCATCGTAAATTGTCTCCCCATAAAACCTATAAATAGGCTCTTCTATTCCTCATCACAAATCATCGAAATATACCAAAGTTCTTTATTCCTTTATTTTTAACTTGGTATTTGAGCCTCTTTCTTAAGGATTTTTAGTTTTTCACCCCCAACCAAATAGGCCGCGTTTGCTCCACGAAAGTGCATAACGCTAGTCGAATAGGCCGCGTCGCTCTTGTTTGTCCGCACATGTTTCTCTGCAACTTGCACTGCTTGTTTCGTCACCAACCTGGCCGCCACACTCCGTCGTCTTGGAATCATCAGAGCCGTATATTGTAAGTCTATTTCAGACTTATTCAGCTCGTTATATTGACAATACAACACCATAAACAGATTCTACTTCACTCAAGGAATCCATTCAGCCAAACCGTGCCCCCAACCGATGCCGCATGCGCCCACACATGACTGAAGTCGGCCGTGTATTGCCACCTGCTGCCTCGTCCACCACGCCAACGCCACATCGCTGCCATGTCATCAGTTGACCGTTGACCGTTTACTAGAGTTGACCAAAGTTGACTGAACCCGATGTATTCCGACGAGCTGATTCCATGATCTAGTCTTGCGGAGAAGACGAAGAATCCCTCCTCTCCTCTTCTTGGGCGTCTCTTGATTATGAGCAGAGAGGACCGAGAGAAAAAAGAAGGGTCGACACAGAGCGAGCGAGCGAGAGAGCATCAACATTTGGAGCACCTTCCGTCCCAACCGAGTGTTAGACGAGGGTCATGTTTTGTCGGATAGCCCGGGAACTGCTCTTTTGTCGCGGCATGGGGACAAGCTCGGTCAACGGCCTCCTCCTTTTCTTTTGTTTCCTTATCTTCTTCATTCCGCGTGCTTTTTCCCATTCTCCTCTCGCGACGTGGGATGGCCTGCTGGCTGGAAACGTGAATATCATGGGTCGGACGGGGTTCCGCATCAAAAGGCTCCCCGAACCCAACTCGACTCGGCTCGAGAATTAGTTACCATCTTTTGAGGTGTGGCGATATTAGATCTAGATCCGGCCTAGCCCACTGGTTTGGTAAGGCATACTAGGGGTGTCGAACCTGTCTTTTTTCTAGAGGTGATCTATTTTCGATTGAGTCGAAAAGGTGCCTCGGATTGGAGGTGGCAGCTAAATTGGTTGGTTCTTCTCAGGATCGATCAAAAGAGCCAGCCACTTTTTTCTTTTATGGGGAAAGAACTGAAAAAGTTATAAAATGCAAAATTCGTATCTTCCGTACACGAAAGTCTTGGTCTAGTTCAAGATAAGAAGAAATTATCCCAATCTTGACAATAATTCTTCCGCATTATAGAATTGCAGATCTTTAAGGAGGTCTAGTTTAATGTCCCATGAGACTTTATTACTGGACACCATTGAATCGTTTCCTAGAGTCCTAGATCTTATAAATTCCTAGGACATTCCACATGCATTAAGGATTTTCAGCCGCCACCGGTATTACCTAACGTGGCATTACGTAACATGATGACCAGCCTGCCATACTCGACTATTGATGATGGCCTCTCATTAGGAGAGAGTATCAACTGATATGGGAGCAACTCTTCCAACAAGGTAGTTTAAAGCACACGCTTCAAATTTGTGCAAGCGGTCGAAAGCAATTCTTTCATTTACATGCACAGTGGATATCACACCTCAGTTTATCCACTTCCATCACGCCAGTCTCTCTCTTTGGATCTAAGGTAAGAACTACAAGCGCCACGTTTTACATCTAGCTGGAATTCCAGCAAGGCGTTGGTGAATAACCATTAAAGACGCCCGTTAGTGTCGTGAAGGTTACAAAAGAATAACTCCTTTAGTTATGTGGGACTTACAAGTAATAATTCTTTCACCGTTATATGATAAAACAGTGGAATAATGGAGAATTATAGAGGAAGACTAAGGATCTTCTCTCACCTTCTATGAATTGGCAGGGCTTCTCACAAGCAAATAACATAGGACATATAAAACACTAAAAAATAATTATTAGCTATCAGAATTCTTTTTTTCTATATTGATCCCAAGGGCTCTTGTACTATGGAACCTAACTCTTACTCTAGTAGTACAAGTTTACCGATGAGTTGTTTACTGGTTCGAAGAAAAATTACATAAAGATTGTGGATTTGATAAGAAATGTAAAATAGTCCCGTCATTCTAGAGGAATTGAAGTTGAGACTACAAGAGATATGTAGTTAAATAATTGCGTTACGTTTCCGCTGCCCATTCTTCAATATTGGTATCAAAGCGAGTAATGGACTCTATTCGTTGTGAATGTTAGAATCACTAATCTAGAGTTTGGTAAGTAGAATATAATACTTTGTGTTTATATATGTTATTGATTTAATGCTTAACATCAATCAAGAAAGTGTATGCGATAGTTAAGTGGGTGTGTGTTTTTAGTTAAGTTGAGACTTAATAGTTTCCTCCTACAATTTATTTTTACACATATTAAATTACATATAACGATTGAGTACTTGGGCTCAAGAGATGATTAAGAACATAGCAATTTTTTATCTTGTGACTTGCATAAAATTTTTATTATGTAATTTAGATTAATGCTGCAAAATAGTGATATGCGCTAATTATTAATATCTCATGAGCATTTCTTAAATGCAGTTGAAAATGGCTGCAAGAAATTTTTTTGATGATTTGAACAAGTGTGAGAAAGTGGACGACAAGAACTATAACATCTTGCTCTGAAAGATTCAATATCTCCTTGATGAGCAAGAGGTGATGGAACCCTAGATCGTTGTGATCTAGAAGGAGATGGCTTGCCTTAACATCGTCGTGATCTTGAAGCCTATCAAAATTGGCACAAGAAAGATCGTTAATCCGGTTGAAGCAATTAAACGTCAAAGCAATTTATACTTGAGCAAGTTCTGGGGCTAGGTTCCAATAGAATCGACAGCAAGCACACATGCGGTGGAATGATCGGATATCCGTTCGCATCTACAATTCCCGACCTCCGCTCTCGATTGGAATTTGCCGTAAATCTTTCTTCGAACCCTAGCTCTCCCCTTTTCCCCCAACATCTTTCTCAACTTTTGCATGGCTTAAAAGGGAGATGATCTTTTGGGACAAAAATGCCCTCACCCACTTGTAAGAAATACGCATATGTCTTTTACCGGGGTCTTCAGAAGTTGCTTTTTACAACCGGCGATGAGGTGTGGGTCGTTTAGAATATGGTGCTACACTTTGAGAGATGTTTTTTTTTCTTTAGAAAAGTCCCACTCCTTAAGGTTCTTTTGAAAATTCGTACAATCTAGGGGTCTTTGGAAAATTCCCCATAATGTTTAGGTGAAATTTATCTCTAACAAATTTTTTTTGAAAAAAATATAATAATAGAAGCTTAATTAAGCTGGCAATTTTAGCTTAATATCAGTGAAATCGACCTCAAATCAAATTTAAACAAGTGAATCTCACATAATCATCCCGCCAAGCCCGAGTTAGTCTCGAAAAATAGCTTGAGCCAGCTTCATTCCTATCTACAACCCAAATCAAATTTATAAACTGTAGGATCCAACTAAAAACACAATCCTAGCAACGAGCTCTTCAACCTGAAACCCTAACTTGCCTCCACACTCTCCTTCACTTTACAGGTCATTCCGAACTGAAGTTAGTTTGAGAGTTCGAAAATTGTACTTTGATAAGCTACCTATAAAGTTCTTCTCTCTGCTCTTAGGACATTGAGCCACTTGTCATAGGATGTGAAGACCCCTTGGCCCTTTTTACAAATCCTGAATTGGCCCACTACACTCGAGAATCACATAGACCAACAGACTAAGTTATAAAGGTATCGAGATGTAACGTGTTTTGATGCCCCTTACTCTTGTATTTGGGTTCGGTTTTAATGAAGTGAAAGTCTCTTTTTTTTTTTTACAAGAAAAATAAAATAAAACCACAACTGGGCTGGGTCCACTCATACTTAAGCCCATATGGTGTGGATTCTTCACCAGCTTTTTTGGACCCTCGCTTCAAAGCCTTCTATTTCAAATCTTCATATTCTTTCTTGGTCTAATCTTGAGATTGACAGCTTCTCCTCAGGAAAGGTAATGGCAATTCATCCCCCCATGGCCATTCCATATGGCATATAACATATTATTAGGGCCTTGAGATTATTGAGTGGACGTATAACATATGATGAGAATAATAGGTTAGTGAAGTAAATGCATAATGTAGGTATAACTCGAATCGAAGTTATGAGATGAGACCGACGACATCTTATTATATACTCCAATGCTATCGAAAAGTCATTTGAAAACGGGTTCTTCACCTTTTCATGATATATATATACTCGACGAGTTAGTCTCGAGCTTAATGTCAACGCGGTTTCCTTGCCAAACATGTGCCAACATAAGATTAAAAAGGGTTGGAAAAAGCCATTGGATGAGGCAGCTCTCCACTAAAGTCATGACCATGGTTCCATCTAATGTGTGCCAAAACATCGGTTGCCCTGCAATATGAGATGAATGCATCTGTGTTAGGGGACTGCAATTGATCAATGGCTATGAACTAAGGTTTATCATTCATCTCAACTCGAGCGGAGACATGCATGAATTTTGAGCTGTAACTAGGATGGGAGTGAGCTTAGAGAAGAGAGGACTTCACTTGGATTGCTCATTGTGTAGTACATGCTGTTAAAATACGTCTCGAATTTGAGCCCTTCGTATGAAACCCGATCTGAATAAAGAGTGCTAAAAAATACAGAAATTATTGGGCGTTGAAGCGACAATTAATAATGGATAAGTCGGCTTTGAATGGATGCAAATTTGTTGAAGCACATTCCGTACGAGAATTGGAGTCTCTGTTCTCAAACTGAAAAGCCCAACATGGACTGTGTTGGACTTGGGCTCAGTCAGCGTGGGTCAGAGAAAGAATAGAAAGGAAATTAAATTCTACTAAAAGTTGGCCACGTTGACCTATCTATATATTCACGTTGGGCATCTTCATGCAGCAGAGAGTCGTTGACGAGAGTGTGCATGTTCTTGAAGTACCGTATATGGAGTTTTGAAAGTGGGCTTGTTATTTTTGTTCGTGAAATTACATCCAAGAAGATTTAGTGTTCAAGCCAATTAAATCTTATAAATTTAAAGCTTCATTCGTTTCAAAAAAAATATGATGTTTTTTAAAATTGTTTTCCCATAAGCCATTTTTTTCAGAAAAGTAATCATATTTTCTAGTGTTCGATTAAAATTTGAAAATAAATAAATAAAAATATTTTTCTCCTTTTGGTAAGGAACTCTTTTCCTCCATAGACTCATTTTCAATTTTTTATTATTTTATTTTTAAAATCGATTTTTAAAATTTTAAATTTTTTTCCTTTTCTTTTTTCTCTTTTCTTTTCTTTAATTTTTTTCTTCTTCTTCCTTGGGCTTGGCTGGTCGGCGGTAGTATTGAAGCCAATTAAATCTTGTGAGTTTAAGTCTTCGTTCATTTTCAGAAAAATATGGTGTTTTCGGAAATTGTTTTCCAAGAAGTCATTTTCTAGGAAATAGCCATATTTTCTGATGTTCGGCCAAAATTTGAAAATAACTAGAAAATTTTTCTGCCTTTAGTAAGGAAATATTTTCCTCCATAGACTCATTTTTCAATTTTTTTTATTATTTTAAGTCGTTTTTAAAATTTTTAAACTTATTTTTTCCTTTTCTTTTTCTTTTTTTTTTTTTTCTTTTTTTCTTGTTTTTCCTTGGCCTTGGCTGGCCGCCGCCATGGCCGGTGACCAGCCAAGGCCACGCAAGAAGAAGAAAAAAAGAAAAAATAATTAAAACCTCGATTTAAACAAAATAAAAATAAAAGGAAAATGTGTCTGATGAAAGAAAGTGAGGTGAAAAAAGATATGGAAAATATTTTCCCCTATCTAAAAAATGGAAAACGTTTTTGCCCATTTTAGAAGAATTGTTTTCCATTGATGGAAAATGTTTTCTCCAAACAATTCATTTTCCATAAGACGAATAGTTGAAAACTTGGAAAACGTTTTTTAGAAGTTATTTTCTGTGAAACAAATGAAGCCTACGATTTGTTTAATTTCTCGACGAGATTGAAAAATTATTTAGCAAGGAATTTCAAGGAAAAACATTGCGTGAGATATTGGGTGTAATTGAGCCTTGAGAAATATTGAGAGTGTTTGAATGACTCGAGTGTGATTGTAATCTTCGTCATATCACTTCATCTATAGTAGAATTCGTTATTGCTCGCCCCGTGAACATAGATCACTACGATCAAATCATATAAATCTGGTGTTCGATCTATTTTCTTTCTTCTGTTTATTTTATAATTCAATCGCTTGCTTTCCGCAACACATGGCTCACATTCTGCCAATAGATTTTACTGCGTTCATATTAGAGATTTCGCATTCGGATATGCCGCATGCATCTCGGCATTGATTCTTCTTTCAAGGTTTTGCATTCATGGTTTAGTTTTCAGAGAGAGAGAGGTATATTCTTACATGAGGATGATGGTACCTTGTCAGTGGAAAAAAGAAGACACACTGACTTTCCTTTATCTACCTAGCGAAATACTAATGTTGCGATGATTCTCCTACTTCAATAAAAGAAACAAATTTGTGCTGGTAGAATTTTGAAACATCTCATCCGTGTTAAAAAAATTGTTGATTAGATAAGTTACCGATCACCTGATTTTCCGATAACTTATTCGTTATGAAATTATTAGATCTTTTTAACAATTTATAAGTTATCAAGTTTTCTCACTAACTTTTACTAATCATCCTTACTACTAGCCTAAATTTACTTAACTCCCATATGAATTTGTCAATCTTTCTTTTGATGATTTACCAACTTTTCTCCAATTATAATTACCAACTTCTTTTGGGTTACTTCTCGTTTAAATTCTTACTAACTTTTTTTTGGTTTTTTTTTTTTCTAATTTGTCAACTCTTGTAATCATTTCCCCACTTTTTAAAAGTTGAGGGAGCTCTTAGGACAAATTAGTAAATTTTAGCAGATTTTTCAATTTAAGTTTATTATTTGAGATCCGGCTTCCCAAAAACAATGTCGTTTAGGAGACCCATCTATGGTGAATTTTCATGAGGAATCAAGTCATATATCAATCATCCAAATTATTTGCCAAGTATGTTTCCATGTTTGTAATTATTTAGAATATTGAACAAAAGCCGACGAAGAAAAGATTGGTCGATATTTTTTATGGCACAAAAACTAATTAGAGATGAGCCGCTATGATTTTTTCGAGACATGAAATTTAATTAAGGATAAATGTAGCACCGTTTTTCTTGTATTAGTTTGGTGACTAACTCAAATAAGAGTTAGGAATCCAAAACTAGTTGGTAACTCGCTCAGGGAAAAGTTTGATAATAAAGTTAGTAATTTCTTATAAGAATTAAAAAAAAAATGAAGGCATTGTGCGATTAGCTCAAGGTTAGGAATGAAGGGTTTAAGCTCCTTTCGCTATGAAGGTTAAACTAGGGGTGGATGGCAACTATATTTTAGCTAAGTTCAAGAGAGAGATGGATGTGGATTGATGCTGTCATGTCACCGGTAAACTTTTCTTTGTTTTTTATTTTTTGGTCATACTCGTCTTTTTTTTTTTTTTTTTTTATAACCTTTTCTCTTTTCTCTGTTGAAGAGTTGCATCATGGAATGGGAAAAGTTGACCGTACGGAGTCTCCCCTTAGTCGGCAACCCTTAGTCGGCAAGCAGGCAAATCCTTTCCTCCTTTTTTTCCGTCTTTTTCCTAATTGGAGGGTTCATATTGATTTTGTCCGTGATTGCATATTGGAAATAGTCAAAAGTTTTAAAGGTGTTGTGAACTCTCCTTTGGACAGTAATTGGCAAACCTCGTTTTATTTGTATTATTATAGAGATCTTATCTAATTACTCATGATGTGTGAAAGAACTATGAGTTGAAAATTATAGACTTTGTTATTCGGTTGCTTATGACTAGACAGCACTTTTCGACACGATCCCCTCTTTAATTGTTTTTACTTTTTCTGTCATTTTCCTTTTGAATTTGTTTACCTTTGAATTTCTAGAGCTTTCACCATCAAGATTTATCATTCATCAGTTTTTCCAATAAGAAAATGCTTTTGATTACTTTTTCTTCCATCGCCTAACCAGCAATCTCATTACAAAAAAAATTCAAGTGCGGAGAATTTAAACCTAAGTATGGGGCCGAAGTAATTCATTTTCTCCTTGATAAAAGAACTACATGATGTCGACGTTCAATTTTCTGTGGTCATGACGTCAATTGCAACCTTTTTTGGACCGTAATAGGCGAACACATTTTTTCTCATCCCTGGCTTTTGTGTGCCTCGTTTTATTTGTGTTATTATCAAAAGCTTATCAAGCATGTCATCGCGGCCATTCCTGGGACCTGGCATCGCCATGGCACTTTCCAAAAACCCTACTGTAGCATAAAGAAAGCAAGGGGTGATGTGAGAAACGAGACCGGAAAGTCAAGCACCAGCTAGTCGCTTCGATTCCGCGTTGTGTAGCTGGGTTGAAGCTTTATAAGATCATCAGGTTGAATCGGAGCTCCCATCGCGTTCTTGCTCAAATCTTCCCGTTTTCTTCTTCTTCTTCTCTCTTTGAAGAGGACTGAGTGAGAAGGAAAATTTGATAACCGAGCATATCTCAAGCAGAGCCTATGAAGTCGAACGGAGCGAGCCCATCAATCGCCTTCCTCTGCTCGCACTCTCCTCGTTCTTCTTCTCTCTCACTGTCTTCGATCCTCTGAATATCCTATATATCCTGGATATCTATAATATTCTTGAAATCTTTAATAATCTAAATATCTTTATAATTAATCGTAATCGATCATATAAATAGTCTCCTTGTAAAACCTATAAATAGGCTCTTGTATTCCTCATCACAAATCATCGAAATATACAAAAGTTCTTTATTCCTTTCTTTTTAACTTGGTATCTGAGCCTCTTTCTTAAGGACTTTTATTTTTTCAACGCCAGCCAAATAGGCTGATTTTGCTCCACGAAAGTGCACAATGCTAGTCGAATAGGTCACGTCGCTCTTGTTTGTCCGCACTTGTTTCTCCACAACTTGCGCTGCTTGTTTCGTCACCAACCTGGCCACCACACTCCGTTGTCTCGGAACCATCACAGCCGTATATTGTAAGTCTATTTCAGACTTATTCAGCTCGTTATATTGACAATACAACACCATAAACAGATTCTACTTCACTCAAGGAATCCAATCAGCCAAACCGCACCCCCAACCGATGCCACATGCGCCCACACATGACTGAAGTCGGCCATGTATTGCTAACGTCATCATTGCGTCATCCTAACGTCACCGCCACCTCATCCACCACGCCAACGCCACATAACTGCCATGTCATCAGTTGACCGTTGACTGTTTACTAGAGTTGACCATAGTTGACTGAAGTTGACCGACCAGTTCCCTAGGTATTCTGACGCGATTCCATGATGAAAGCCCTAGTCTTGTGGAGAAGACGAAGAATCCCTCTTCTCTTCTTGGGCGTCTCTTGATTTATGAGCAGAGAGGACTGAGTGAAAAAGAAGGGTCAGCACAGAGCGAACGAAGAGCGAGAGAGCATAAACATTCGGAGCACCTTCCGTCCTAGCTGAGCGTTAGACGAGGGCCGTCTTTTGTCCGATGGCCCAGGAACTGCTCTTTTGTCGTGGCATGGAGAGAAGCTCGGTCAACGGCCTCATTCTTTTCTTTTGTCTCTTTCTCCTTCTCTTCTTTATCCCGCGCGCTTTTTTCCGTTCTCCTTACGCGATGTGGCAAGGCCTGCTAGCTGGAAACGTAACTATCATGAGTCGGACGGGGGTTCCGCATCAAGATAAAGATAGTGGCTTTGACTAGCAATGTAAAATAGTCTTGTCATTTCAGAGGAATTGATGTTGAGACTGCAAGAGATACGTAGTTAAATAATAGTGTTACGTTTCTGCTGCCCATTCTTCAATATTGGTATTAAAGCGAGCAATGGACTCTCTTTGTTGTGAATGTTAGAATCCCTAATTTAGGGTTTGGTAAGTAGCATATAATACTCTGTGTTTATATATGTTATTGATTTAATGCTTAACATCAATCAAGAAAGTGTATGCGATGGTTAAGTGGGAGTGTGTTTTTAGTTAAGTTGAGACATATTAGTTTCCTCCTACAATTTATTTTTACGCATATTAAATTACATATACCAATGCGTACTTGAGTGCAAGAGATGATTAAGAGCATAGCAAATTTTTGATCTTCTGACTTGCATAAAATTCTTATTATGTAATTTAGATTAATGCTGCAAAATAGTGACATGTGCTAATTATTAATATCTCATGCGCATATCTTGAATGTAGTTGAAAATGGCTGCAAGAAAATGTTTTGATGATTTGAACAAGGGTGAGAAACCGGATGGCGAAAACTATAACATCTTGCTCTAGAAGATTTAATATCTCCTTGATGAGCAAGAGGTGATGGAAAACATAGATCATTGTGATCTTGAAGGAGGTGGCTCGCCTCAACATCATCGTGATCTTGAAGCCTACCAAAATTGGCGCAAGACAGATCAGTAATCCAGTTGGGGCAATTAAACGTCAAAGCAATTTAAGCTTAGAGCAAGTTCTGGGGCTAGGTTCCAATGGAATCGACAGCGAGCGCCCATGTGGTGAAATGATCGGATCCGTGTTCGCATCTGCAATTCCCGACCTCCGCTCTTGATTGGAATTTTCCGTAAATCTTTTTTCAAACCCAAGCTCTCTCTTCTTCCCCCAATATCTTTCTCAACTTTTTCATGGCTTAAAAGAGAGATGATTTTTTGGGACAAAAATGCCCTTGCCCAATTGTAAGAAATACACGTGACTGTCACTACGGTTGTCGGAAGTTGCTTTTTATAACCGGCGATGAGGTGTAAGTCGTTTAGAATATGGTGGTACACTTTGAGGGATGTTCTTTTTTTTTTTTTTTTTAAAGAAAAGTCCCACTTCTTAAGGGTCTTTTGAAAAATATGTACAATCTAGGGGTCTTTGGAAAATTTCTCAAAATGTTCGGGTGAAGTTGACGACCCCAGTACGTCACGACTATTGTAAAACTATTAGCGCCATTATCTTTCTCGTTTTACTTTTCTTAAGCATACGGAAGCATAAGGGACTAAAGAAAATCCTCGGGTACATGTGATTTTCTATAAATATGGCAACTTCATTTCTTATTTATTTATGTATGTACATTAGACAATAAGTGGGCTGCTCTGGGGAATTCAAAAGGTTAGTACTATTGACTGCACCAGACTGTACGTCCATCACCTATCCCTACCTAGCTATACACGTGTCACCTAACCTTAGCCCCCGACACCATCAAAATCTTCCCAGCTCCAAAAATCTCACTTCCCACGTGAAGTCTACTAGCACCCCGTAACAAACCATTGGGGAGGTAGGTGGGATCGACATTTTATTGGCCTGAAAAGATGAAATCAACAACCAGTGAGTCACAAACCGGCAAGCAGAAGGTCTACCGGCTTGTACTACACAAAGCAATCATTGTATCAACAAAGAAAGCCTCAATAGAAAGTTCAGTAAATCACATGTACAACAAATTACCTGAGAACCTTTTCAAAATACATGATCAATCAATACATGTAATAACTTTTCCCAACAGATAACCAGTAGTTGAATTCAGAATTACCAAAGTCATAATCAATATAATTTCATGTTGTCGTCATCATCTAGGGAATTCTGTTACCCTCTAAGCATCCCGCACCCATCTGGCATTGCGAAGCATTTGGGGGAATTGCATTACACCTCCCAAGCTTGCACCCCCCAAGCATTTGAAGAAACCCAGTTACCCCTCCAAGCATTGCTACTACAATTCAAGGCATTGTCGTCCCAAGGAACGACGACATTTACAGTCACACATTCACACCATGATGTAATAATTCCATAATTCAGTTAAAAATACGTTAACGCCATTACCATTTAGGGATTCAAGCATGCATCTAATGAATCATCAATCGTTTTCATCCCTTAGACTAATATAAACTCATTTGTATAGATATTAAGTGAACTGTAAGGAAGATCCCACATCCTAAGCCTCAACTAGCCTTATAAGGCATCCCACGTGCCTTTAGAAACGATAGTTTTTGTATTAGAAAAACGGTTTTCAAAAATTATGAAACTTTAATATGAGGTAGCCAAGACCAGAGAACATTTTTCATGAATGACTCAAAGTCAAAATTTCCAAAACAAAATTGAGTAGGAAAATAAATATTTTGCCTGCCAAATGAGACCGAAAAATTATGAAAATTTAATATGTGGTAGCCTAGAATTTACTCGACAATTTTCATAAAGGAAAATTTTAGAATTCTAGAAGAAATTTGTAGAAAATAAAAAATAGAAAGAAGTCGGTCTAGCGAACCCAAAAGCATATTTGAATCCTGAAGTTTTTCAAATATATTTTTGTCACACGAAATCCAAAAATTCGGAAATTAAAATATGTGTAGAACAACTAATAAGGGACGATAAGAATGCCCCATGAAACTTGCACCATATAAGTCGGTACAAAATTAGCAAACTTCAGGGTCAAGCTAGAACTGAACCTACCCTCATTCCAACCACGACTTTTCCTTAAGAGTTTCTACCATTCTAGCCCTCGCACGTGTCAAATATCGACCGTCATGCCTCTATGACCTAACCACGAGCTCAACTACTTCGAGCTCGACAACATAACTAGGTAACGTAGTCAAAACTTCCAATTAAACAAAAATTTAAACAACGTTCTTGGATTTCTAGGAAACTATTCCCATCACATGAGAAATTATCAATGTGAGATAGAACGGAGGATATCCATTTGTCTCAAATCCGCGTGAATGAGGTCACAACTCGGTGGAAGAAGACGAGCTGGTGGAGACGATGCAAGTGTTGAATTGAGAGAAAAATGACCAATCTTCCCATCGTTGCCGACTCCTACAGTCCATTGGTTGCAACGGATGATGAAGTGAAGGACTGAAAGTGGGCACGACAAAGGTGATGTTGGTTTGTTTCGATAAACAAGCATACATGCATAAGTGAATTAAGATCAAAAGTCAGATCGCAGCAAAAGTAAAAATACTTATACACGTGTTTTCAAAGTATTTTCGTGCATTTTAGCAAAAACGCATAGAAGAGCTAAAGCGGCTAATCATATTAACCTTGTACCGTGCTCCAAATTTGGTTCAGAAATTTCTTCGGGTTCTAAACACGAACGTCCGATGTCCTCACAGTAGTAACATCAATTCTGACGTTCTTGGATTCTTGACCACAAACATCTTATGCCTTCCAATAATACTGGTTCTGACGTTCTTCAGATGCAGAATGTCTGATCTCTCCGCAGACTCTGACGTTCTTCAGATCTAGCCCCACAAGTGTCGAGCCTCTAGTTCAGACACACCACTAATTCTCAAGTTAAACAAAAGAGAGAAATTGAGAGATCTCACAACTACAATTGTGTTAGCAATTGCTCTCGTGTGAGTGATTTTGTTGATCAGTATCAACACTCTCAATTATCGATTGTCGATTATCGATCATATGGTGATCTGCTCCCTGTATTACCTTTTATAGCTAGTGCATATCACATTTAAATCAGCGCATTAACTCTAAACCGTTTTAGAATTAATTCGGCCATAACTCCCGACGGACGTAAGTTATAATACTTTCAGATATTAATTCGGGCATTAACTCTCTAACTGTTACAAAGCATCATTTCAAACATTTATTTGTAACTGTTACAGGTCTTTATTCTAGGTATTAACTTTGTAACTGTCACAAATATTTAATTTTGACCGTTACTTCTAAAACTGTTTCAGAGCATTAATTGGTCATTTAAATCTGAAACCATTTTAGATCATTAAACTGCCCATTTGTTCTGTTTCAGATCATTAATGTGACCGTTAAGTTCTGAAACTGTTTCAGAACTCAATGTGACCGTTAAATCTGAAGCCGTTTCAGACCTTTAATTTAGCCATTAAGTCCGAAACTGTTTCAGATCATTAATTTGGCTATTGATTATAAACTCACTTCAGATCATTAATGATACAATTAATTATGAACTCACTTCAGATCATTAATGTAGCTATTAATTCTGAACTCACTTTAGATTATTAATTCAGTCATTGAATCTAAACACGCTTAAGATCTTTAATTCAGCCGTAGAGTCTGAAACATGCTTCAAACGTTGTAAACTCTGGAGCCTCTTCATCAGAACTTTTATTTCTAGTCCGACTCAATCCGATTGACTCAATTGCAAACACATTTGCAATATTCTCTCTCCCGTTCAAACATCATTCTAATTGTTTATGGTGTGTGACATCCCTAAGTTCATCACTGAGCTAGCAGCAGGACTTCTACTAACACATTAACACAACCAAGAGAACTGATTGTCCAGATCAATCTCCTGTTCCTACAAACTATGAGTGACATCTAGCAATATATCATTACTATCCAAACAGTGTGAAATGTTTTAAGAACATAATGAACCTATCAGCTTTGGAGATCGTGTAATTCGATCATTCTATCTCACCATGTCCCGATCAAACAAAGGCCATGGAATTATTGGTCAAGCCACCAATTCGATCATATGCACAAATTTAATTGACATGTATTCTTCGAGAAATGAACCATTCATTCTTGGTTATAATCCCGGTCGAGGATTTCAATACAATGCCACGATTAGTTCGCATAGGATATCAATCTTGTATATCTATATATAACAAAAAGACAGATTCCATATTGCACACGCATGTGCCTTCGTATGTGAACAAACTATGACCATCAAGTACAAAAACAGTTCGACGAAGCGTCAATATGCGCACTTGTGAACCATAGCCATCCAACATACAAGTTAACATCGTGCCTCAAGTCTAAGGATCTTACACCTAACCAAAGCATGGACGATCAGACATTGACCCCACTAAAGCTTCCATGTGGCCAATCATTCTATGTATGTCACGTTCAATAAATTTGTCCAAGACAAGCACCTATGTTCTAGTTGGGATATCACAATACCCAATGACTTGTGACTTATCATCCCTCAAGTATCCAATACTAAATAGTGAAACTTGATAACACACCAGTCTCAACAGGATCATCAATATCCTCTCAATGATTCATCAACCGAGAACTATTTAAAGATTCAGCATAACTATAAACCTGTCACACATATTCTTAACACCTTAAAAATAGGTTTTGTCGTAACTGATCTTATGGACTCCATTCATATAAATTGGACGATGAATAAAAAAACTTATTTGTCTTTAAATAATCCATATCATGTAACTATTATATAGTTATTTTAGGGCATATAACTAATAGGTGAGCGGTCAAGAAAGACAGTTGTAGTGGCGTCTCTCTTTCCCTCTTATTTTTTTATTCATCCACCGCCACACTAGTCTTTAATTTGGGCAGCATTTGTTGACTTTGCCGCCTCAATTAATGCCAGCTGGATCGTGGAGCATCATTTAGAAGATTGACGAGTCTTCATATGTGATGGAGGAAAATTCAAGACTTTTGGTAATTCTTTTTTATAGTTATTTCTTTAAAGGCCAACGCCTTGAAAATTCCAAATGTTGTTAGGATATTTGGATCGAAACGGTTTATTGACGACAAGGTAGTGGCGGCAACTTAGTCATTTCGCGGTGAAGATGCGAACGGCTTAGTCCAATGACAAGCTTGCTAACGTAACATGGACCGTCAAACATTCGGAGCTCGTTATTTTGTTGAGCGAAAAATCCAAATATCACAAGTTTATCTATAACAAATTTTTTAGAAAAATAATGTGATAATAAAAGCTCAATTAATCTCACGCATTTTAGCTTGTGTCAGTGAGATCGACCTCAAATCAAATTTAAACAAATGAATCTCGCATAATCATCCTACCAAGCCCAAGCTAGTCTCACAAAATAGCTCTAGCCAGCTTCATTCCCATCCGCAACCGAAATTAAATTCATAAATGGTAGGATCCGACTAAAAACACAACCCTAACAACGAGCTCTTCAACCCGAAACCTTAGCTTGCCTCCATGCACTCCTCACTTTACAAGTCATTCCAAACTGAAGTTAGTACGGGAGTCCAAAAATTGTATTTTGGATAAGCTACTTACAAGGTTCTTCTCTATGCCCTTAGGACATTGAGCCACTTATCATAGAATGTAAAGACCTCTTGGCCCTTTTTACAAACCTTGAATTGGCCCATTGCACTCGAAAATCAAATAGACCTACGGACTAGATTATAAAGGCATCGAGATGTAACGTGTTTTGATGCCCCTTACTCTTGTATTTGGGTTCGGTTTTAACAAAGTAAAAGTCTCTTTGGAAAAAAAAACTAAAGACTAAAAACACAACCGGACTGGGTCCACTCATACTTAAGCCCATATGGTGGGGATTCTTTACTCGCTCCTTTGGACCCTCGCTCCAAAGCATTCTACTTTAAATCTTCATGTTCTTTCTTAGTTTGATTTTGGGATCGACAGCTTCTCCTCGGGAAAGGTAAGGGCAATTCATCCCCCCATGGCCATTCCATATCGCATATAACATATTATTAGGGCCTTGAGATTACTGTGTGTACGTATAACATATGATGATAACAATGGGTTAGTGAAGTAAACGCATGATGTAGGCATAACTCGAATCGAAGTTATAAGATGAGACTGGTGACACCTTATTATTTACTCCAACACTATCGAAAAGCCATTTCAAAACGGGTTCTTCACCTATTTGAGATGCTCTTTTCCTTCAAAATCGAAATAATCACTCCCGTAGCTTATTGCGCTCGATCTATATATACATACATATGTACGTGCGTATGTACATACATGCATACATACTAGACAATTTAGGTCATGAGCTTAATGTCAACATGGTGTTCCTGCCAAATATGTCCCAACATAATATTAATGGCGCATTTGGTTCAATATTTTGAAATCTCATTGGGGAAATATAAAGCAATTTAACCTAAAAGGTTTTGGGCAAATGCAAATACCGTTTAGTAAACTACGCTTTAAGAAACAATTTTGAGAAAAATATTGTTTGGTAAAATATACATTTGAAAAGCCCTTTGAGTGCTTAATATTAGTATTTTTAATTTTTATTTGTTTAAAATTGGAAAAAAAATGTATGCAACTTTTTAAATATAAATGTTGACAATAATGCTAAAAAAAAATCAAATGTATATAATTTAAGGAAAAAAAAAAAAGACCAAATACTTCACCGGTCCAACTAAGGGCTACGGCCGTCAACGAACCAGATCTAGCTCTGACAGTCGTCAATCGAGGTCGTCAAGGTCAGGCAACCTCTAGCGAGGGTCGAGCAACCCTCAGCGAAGGTCGCGTGGTTGAGGCGATAGTCACCTAGGTTGCGTGCTTCCTGGGTCGGCCAACCTCGGGAGAGCTTAACCGATGGCCGCCGCCACCAAATCTGGCTCACCAGCAGCCGTAGCCCTTCACTGGACCGACGAAGGGTTTGGTCCCTTTTTAATTGAAAAAATAACGAGGGACAAAATCGAAAATTTGAAGAATTGGTGAGGATAGTTTTGGAAAAAAAAAAAAAAAGAGTTTCAAGCCCAATGCTAATCTCTACTAGCATTGGGCTTTCAACCTTCCCAATACTGACTTTCACTTGAAAACCCTTTCAAAATAATTACCAAATGGTCCAGTATTTCCTCAAGAGGCTAGCATTTCTTCAAAGGACTTTGGAGACCGAAAGCTTCTTGGAAATGCTACACCAAATGCACCCTAAAAAGGCGTGGAAAAGGCCATTGGATGAAGCAACTCTCCACTTAAGTCATGACTGCGGTTCCACTACTATGTGCCAAAACATCGATTGACTTGCAATATGAGATGAATGCATGTGTGTTAGGGGACCATAGTTAATCAACGGCTATGAACTAAGGTTTATCGTTCATCTGGACTCGACCGAAGACATACACAAATTTTGAGGGAGAGAGAGAGAGTTGGTCCGCAAGCATATTCTTACACGAGGATGACGCTACCTTGTCTGTGGAAAAAGGAAAATACACTGACTTTCCGTTATCTACCTAGCGAAAATACTAATGTTGGGATGATTGTACCGTTTCATTAAAAAAAAAAAAAAATTGTGCTGGTAGAAATCTGAATTATCTCGTCATCATTAAATAAATTGTTGATTATAAGTTACCAATCACCTGATTTTCCAGCAACTTATTCATTATGAAATTATTAGATCTTTTTTACTATTTACAAGTTATCAAGTTTTCTCACTAACTTTTACTTATCATCCTTACTACCAGCTAAAATTTACTAACGACCATATGAGTTTGACTTTTTTTTTTTTTTTTTTTTTATTTACCAACTTTTCTCCAATTATAATTACTAACTTCTTTTGGGTTGCTTCTCATTTAAACTACTTACTAACTTTTGTTTTTTTTTTTTTTAATTTATCAACTTTTGTAAACTTTTTCAAATGTGAGGAGCTCCTAGGACAAATTAGTAAATTTTAGCAGATTTTTCAATCTCAGTTTATTTTTTTTAGATCCAGCTTCCCAAAAATAATGTCATTTGGGAGACCCATCTATCGTAAATTTTCATGAGGAGCCAAGTCATACATCAATCATCCAAAATGTTTGCCAAGTGTGTTTCCATGTTCGTAATTACAAGAATATTGAATAGAAACTAACGGAGGAAAGATGGGTTGATTTTTTTTTTATGACGCGAAAACTAATATAATTTTTTCGAGACACAAAACTTAATTAAGGATAAACGTAACACCAGTTTTTTGGTATTAGCCCAGTAACTAACTCAAATAAAAGTTACAAATCCAAAACTAGTTGATAACGCACTTAGAGAAAAATTTAATATATCACTTGATCAAAGTTAGAAATGTCATATAAGAATTAAAAAATTCACAGTGTTATACGATGAGCTCGAGTTTAGGAATGAAGGGTTAAGCTCCTTTTGCTATGGAGGTTAAACATGGGGTGAATGGTAATTATATTTTGGCTTAGTTCAAGAGAGATGGATGTGGATTGATGTTATGTCACCAGCAAACTTTTCTTTGTTTTTCATTTTTTGGTCATACGCGTTTTCTCTCTTTTTTATCTTTTCTCTTTTGATGAGTTGCACCTTAGAGGGGGAAAAGTTGACCGTGTCATCTGTTAATCGGCAAGCAAAGTCAAAGTCGACGCAAACACTTTTCTCCTTTTTTTCCTTCTTTTTCTTGATTGGAGGTTTCACATTGATATTGTCCGTGATTGCGTCCTGGTAAGAGTCAAAAGTTTTAAAAAGGTGTCGGTGATGATGAAATCACTGAACTCTCCTTTGGAGGGTAATTGGCAAAACTCGTTTCATTTATATAATTATAGAAATCTTATTTAATTACACACGATATAACGTACATTGAAAATTATAGATTTTCATCATTTGATTGCTTAATAAATGATTAAACAACACTTTTTGACGTAATCCAATTATTTTTCCTTTTCCTGTCAATTTCCTTTTGAATTAGTTTACCCTTGAATTTCTAGAGCTTTTGCCATTGAGATTTCTTATTCATCGGTTTTTCCTACCAGGAAAATGCTTTTGATTACTTTTTCTTCCGTCGCCTAACAATCTATCTCATGGCAAAAAATTCAAGTGCGGAGAATTTAAACCTAAGTGTGGGGCCAAAGTAATTCATTTTCTCCTTCATAAGAGAATCAAGTCTCAACATCCAATTTTCCATGTCATGACTTCAATTGCAACCTTTTTTGGACAGTGATAGGCAAACCTTTTCCTTTTCCATCCTTGGGTTTCACGTGCCTTGTTTTGTTTGTAATCTTATAAAAATATTATCTTATTACACATGACACATGACACATGAAATTTGTCTGTTAAAACGCGCTGGCCACCGGGTTCTTTCGAACCCCGCCAACTTCATTTCCTGCGCTGCGCGCCCGTGTGTTTCAACGGGGAAGCCCGCTTGGATCTAGGGTGCTAGCCGTACCCATTCTCCTGTAAGGGAGGTGGGTATGTGGCGGTCTAGCAGTGGGAGGAGCTTATTTTTCAAGCCCTCCTCCGAGCTTTACCCAGTGCGTCAGGGACTCCCACCCGAGGGAGGTTATCCCTCCGGTAACACAGGACCCGTCTTTCTGTCAAGGCCTTTTAAGGTCCTGCCTTAGATTTTTGTTATTTGATTGCTTAATAAATGATCAAATCGACACTTTTCAATGTAATCCCCTTTTTAATAATCTTTTCTTGTCATTTTCCTTTTGAATTTGTTTACGTTCGAGCTTCTAGAGTTTGCACCTTCAAGATTTCAAATTCATGAGTTTTTCCTACGGAGAAATGCTTTTGGCAACTTTTTTTCTCCGTCACCTAATTATCTATATTATGACAAAAAATTCAAGCGTCGCAAATTTTAACCTAAGTGTGATGCCAGAGTAATTCATTTTCTCCTTGATAATTGACGTCCATTTTTCCCATGGGTCGTGACTTTAATTGCATTCTTTTCGTTTTACCAATTTTTGTACGTTTGACTCTATCAGTAAATTTTATTGCTTTTACCTTGAAATATAATAACTTTTGGTTTTATATCAATTTTAGTTTCAATTGGAAGTTTATTAACTTTTTCTCTTTTGGTGAGTGAAGTTTACCCACTGAGCGAGTTAGACTTTTTAAAATCCAAAATTTCGTGAAATAATTTATTAAAAAAAATAAAGAGAGAGAATCTTCCCATACGACTGACCTCTATCCACCGACCCAGCCACGACCGTGCAAATAATGGATTCATGGTTCTTTCCTTGAACTTAATGCCGTAGAATAATTGCTAAAAAACAAAACAGAAACAGCGAAACCGGTCGCCCTCGTCCCGGTCAGTCGTTGCAGATCTCTCTCTCTCTCGCCTCGACCGCCATCAACCCAAAATATTCTTGGACTCGAAAGGTCTCGGAACACCATCATTCTCGCCGTGTCAAACACTGCTTTCCTCCCTCACGCTCTAGCTCAAATCTTCCCAAAAACTCTAGTGTAGCATAAAGAAAGCGAAGGGTGATGTGAGAAACGAGACCCCAAAGGTCAAGCACCAGTTTGTCGCCTCGATTCCGCGTTGTGTAGCTTACGAGATCATCAGGTTGAATGGGAGTTCCCCCTCAGGCTCTTGCTTAAACCTTTCCCTTTTCTTCTTCTTCTTATTCTCTCTTTGAAGAGAACTGAGAAGGAAAAAATTTGATAACCGAGCGTTTCTCAAGCAGAGAGCCTATGGAGTCGAACGGAGCTAGCCCGTCAATCGCTCTTCCTCTGCTCGCGCTCTCCTCATTCTTCTTCGCTCTCGCAGTCTCTGACCCTCGAATCACTGAAGCGGGCCTCTACTGCAACGACTCCACTGAGATCGTCACCAGAAACGTCCGCCCCAACTTCAGGGCGGTCATGAGGGAGATCTCCGAGAGTGTCGCCGACCAGCGCAGGGGCATCTACTCCGTCACCTCGCCGCCACCAGGGGTTTACGGCCTTGCCCAGTGCCACGGCGACCTGATCGAGACCGACTGCCTCCTCTGTTTCGTCAAGAGCCGGCCCCGGATCTCCCGCTGCCTCCCCGACTTCGGCCGGCTCTACCTCGACGGCTGCTTCCTCCGTTACGACGGCTATGACTTCTACAATGAGACCGTGGATCGAACGCACGACATGCTCAACTGTAGCTCCAACTCGACGGTCCCGGCGGAGAGAGCGGCTGAGTTCTCGGATAGGGTGGACCGGGTGCTGAGGAATGTCTTGGCCAGCGCGGTGCAGAACGGGGCTTCGCGGTGGCCGGCGAGGACGGAGCCGAAGGAGCCGCCGGGGTCTATGCTTTGGCACAGTGTTGGAGCACGCTCGATGCCGGCGGCTGCAGAGTCTGTCTGGAGAATGCGGCATCGAAGGCGAGAAACTGCAAGCCCGGAGAAGAAGCGCGGGCCATGAATGCGGGATGCTTCCTCCGTTACTCCACCACGAAGTTCTACAGCGTCCCCGTCAGCGGAGGTAACGACTAGTCTCCTGATCACTGGTTTTTCGGACATTAAGAGATGGCCTCCTCGCCATTACAGGGCAACCGAGGCTCTTCCGTGTCTGTTGTCAGATTTCGATTTTTCCAATTGTGGTTTCCTCCACGTTGGTCCATTAAGGTTACACCCATTTCGCAAAAAATTGAAAAACGTTTTCCAAAAAGCCCCTTTCCCGGAAAGTAATAATATTTTCTATTATTCGGCTAAAACTTGAAAATGAGCTACAAAATAATTTCGGCCATTTGATATAAGATTTTCCTTTGAACACTTCTTTTAATGATAATTTTTATATTTTCTTTTCATTTTTTTAAATATTTAATTTTTAATTATTTTCTTTTTTTTTTTTTTTTTTCTTCTTTTTCGGCCAATCGCCGACCACGGTGACGACCAACGACTGACCTCAGGCGAGGTCGGGCTCAAGTCTCGCTAGATTGGTGAGGCTCGAGTCTTGTAAGAGGTCAACAAAACCTTAGCATTGCTAGAACAGCAAGCTCACCCCTTGCCTATTAGGGGTGTGCAAAAGAACTGAGAACTGCCCAAACCAAACCGGAGTTGGCGGTTCCTATGAGGGCCATTCCGATTCCCGATTCCAATTTAGTGGAACCGGTGAGTACCAGTCCGGTTCCCGATTCTAAGTGTGGAACCGTCCATCCATCCACCCCGGACCGGATCGGTACATATATATATATATATATATATATATATATATATAAATTACATCTCAATTAATTAATGATTTTGCAATTTTTCAATCAAATATATATATGTACACATACAAATATTTGTAGTTATTGGATATTATTGACTAATTTTGTCTATTGGGTGTGTAATAGGATTAACTCCCTAGTTTTCTTTTTCATTGTAATAATCCATTAACTTGTTCTCTCAACCAAAACAAAATAAACAAAGAGAAAGGAGAGAACCGGTTGGAGGTGTTCATAAATGTTGCGGCACTTTGTCGTCATGATACGAAATTAACAGTCAAACTACTTGTTTTATAAGTATAATTAGGTCTCTCTTTAACCATTATAATGATTACATAAGGTTGACGTTGAAAAAAATGGATCAACCAATTAATGTTTTAACTTCTGTAGAGATTAGGACTTTTAAGGTGAAATCTAATTCTTCTTCATATGTTTTCGATGTCAGGAAATCCTAAGAGGACCACACCATAACTTTCAAAGAAATTAAATTTTTAGCTAACAACTATAGTATATTCATTCCATCTTATAGTTTTTAATCCTTAATTAAATTCAATGACCTATAATTCAACCCAAATATAAGGCCGAATGAGCTTTGGTGCTCTAAATAAAAACTAAGTTGATCATGATATTAATTGATGAATGCAATTTTATAGGGATTGGGAACCGGTCCCATGGATCCACTCGGGAACTAAACCGGCCAGGCGGTCCGATTCCCGAGAGGATCTATGGAACCAAAGGGTGGGTACCGATTCCAATTTTTCATAATTGGTCTTTAGTGGGCGATTACCGCCCACCCGGACCATGCTTACCCATATTGCCTATGATTGATCATTGGTCATCACCATGGCTAGCGATCAGCCGGCAAAAGCAAAAAAGAAAAAGAAAGAAACAAAAAAAATAAGAAAGAGAAAATCAATTAAAAATTCAATTTTTTGGAAATTTTAAAATTAAATTTTTGAAAAAAAAAGTAAAAATAGTTGAGAATTCTTTTTTTTTTAAAAATATTTATATAAGAACGAAGATTCATTAATCAAGGGCATGAGCCTGAGTGCTGAGGACTAGAGCTCGAGCATCAGGCCTATAGCCTGACCTTTATAGATGCTAGCTCAAGTGCTAAAGCATAGGGCACAAGTACAAAGGGTTCGAGCTTGACCTCGATGGACCTAAGCATAGGTGTTGGGAGCCCGAGTCTGGGAACGGGGTCCTAAGCCCAACTCAATTGATTTAGGTCTTGTCCTGATGTACTCATGCCTATGTGTTAGGGACTTGATCCTGGCCAATGGATCCAAGCCCAACTTGATGGACCCAGCCCATGCATTGGAGAATCAACAACTATCGTTGGGGTTCCCATGTTCAAACATAGAGTTTCGGGTCCAAACGCCAATACCTAATATCATTTAGGAAAATGTTATTCGACTTTTTCAAAGAGGAAATCATTTTCTTGAATATATGCACATTTTTACGTTGACCAAAAAACTATTTTTGTTGACTCATTTTCTAAACAAACTGAATGCCGATGAGAAAGAAAACATTTTCCACAAAACAATTAGAACCTAAGAGTGCATTTGTTTGAGGAAAGGTGTTTTCCTGAAATTAGTTTCCAAACTTTCACCCATTTGGTTAGGCAAAAATTGATTAATCAATGGAAAATGCTTTCCAATCAGGGAAAATATTCATGCATAAAATTAGGAAAGTGAATTCCTAAATTTAAGAACGTGAGAATACTTTCAAAAATTGCTCACATGGAATTTTTTAATATTTTATTTAAAAAAACCAGCCATAGACACGAGCCTAGGATCTGGCAAGCTCGACCTTGCCCAAGGCTAGTCAAGTTGGCCCTTGTCAAGCCTCGGTTACGGTATCAATGGCCTGTCGTGACCATCGCCGAGGCCCGGCGATCGCGAGATGAGGAAGAAGGAAAGAGAAAGAAAAAAAAAGAAAAAAAAAGAAAAAAATTATTAAAAAATTGATTTTTATGAGATTGAAATCATTTTTCAAATGAGATTTTCTTGACATATTACCAGAAAACATTTTTCCGTGACATATCACCAAGACAAAGGAAAATTAAGCATTTTCTTGAAAAATAATTTTCTAAAAAATATTTTCCTTATTCATGAAATTTTTCCCAAACAAGCACATCCTAAAATGATTCGATTGATCTTATGGTCCGATGCCGCTGGATTTTGGAATTTCTAATGAAGTCGCTCATCTCAACCTGATTTGTCGTTATCATTTCACAGGATCATCTAAGGTCCCCATCACCGTAGCAGTAGCCCTATCGGCAGCTATAGCAATTTCGCTTGTTCTTATCGGGGCATCCATTGCATACAAAAAGTACTCCAAGAAGAAACGAGGTAAACAATTCGGTTCAAATGCGTAGAATCATCACTTGGTAATTCTTGAACACAAGCTTGATGACACGAATTTCGCATTCATCCATTTTCAGTGCGAAATAGCCTCATGCAAGTACGGGCGAGCATGAGCAAGTTTAGATTATATTTCAAGTACGAGACGCTGGAGAAGGCCACCAACTTCTTCCATGACTCAAGGAAGCTGGGGCAAGGGGGGGGCGGTTCTGTGTACAAGGGGATTTTACCCGACAAGAAGGTCGTCGCGATTAAGCGGTTGGTGTTCAACACGCAACAATGGGCGGATGACCTCTTCAACGAGGTGAACCTGATCAGTGGGATCCAACACAAGAACCTCATCAGGCTTTTGGGATGCAGCATCGAAGGCCCGGAGAGCCTCCTTGTCTACGAATATCTTTCTAACAGAAGTCTTGATCAAGTTCTTTTAGGCAAGTTGCTGGTTGTTGTATAACTGCGTGACAATAACAAAGTCATCGCTCGATGCCGATAAGAGAACTACCCTTCACAACAAGCATCGGTTCAATTTGCATTCTTAGTAACTGGTTTCTTATATTGCAAGCAACGTACCGGCCTTATGGTTTTTGAGTCATAGGTTTCAAAAATCTGCTCCGTTAGTGTCTTGCCATCCACTTCTTCTGTTATGTCAATCGCACTCTGCTCTGCTTGTCTTTCTAAAGTACGAGGCAATCCCTATAAGCAAATAGAATCTTTTGTTGCAGTCAACAATGCGACCCGCGTCCTCACTTGGGAGGAGAGGCTGCACATCATCATAGGAACAGCTGAGGGCCTCTCATATCTTCATGGAGGCTGTGGAGTGAAAATCATTCATCGGGACATAAAAGCCAGCAACATTCTCCTCGATGAGAATCTCACGGCGAAAATCGCGGATTTCGGGCTTGCCCGATGCATTGCTCCAGATAAGTCTCATCTTAGCACAGGAATCGCTGGCACAATGTAAGAATGCATGTCCAGTCACTAGCCTGCTTGAAACCATAGTCGACACTTTCTATTTCCTTAATCTGACAAGTTTGGCCTATCAAAGTGGTTTCGCTTATCATCATTCTCTTCACTTCTTCTTAGGGCTAAGTTTGGTTTATATCTAAAAGATGGTTAACTATGCAGTGGTTACATGGCACCTGAATATCTTGTGAGGGGACTGCTAACGGAGAAAGCCGATGTTTATGCTTTTGAAATCTTGACTGGTAGAAAGAATAGCGTATACACACGGGGGTCGAGCTCGGTTTTACAGTCGGTAAGATTGCTTGTCCCTACGATCAGGAAGAACTTAGTCCGACATTTACTTTCTTGGCCACGCCACACCAGGATTATCTAATTTTTTTTTTGATTTTCCCAATAAACTCTATCGTTGCTTTCTGCGTTAGTGTTAGCAGATTTATCTTAAGATATGAGGGAGCCATGGAAACTTCATGATTGCTTTGCAGGTATGGAAGCATTACAAGTCGAATAATTTAGCTGCGTGCATTGATCCGGCCTTACAAGGTAAATTCCCTGTCCTGGAGGCGTCGAATGTGCTCCAAATCGGCCTTTTGTGCACTCAAGCCTCCATGGAATTGCGATCACCCATGTCTGGAGTTGTCGAGATGCTCCACGACAAAGACCGGGTAGTCCCCCAACCTAACCAACCCCCTTTCCTCAACGCTAGCGTGCTGTTTGACAAATCCAGCAGCAGAAGCTCTACATGCACACATGGCTGTTGAACCAACTCAAGGCATACGAGGTCTCTTCCAGCTTGACAGGAAGCCCTCTTCCAGCTTTGCTGCATTGACCTTCTAGGATTGGGACCTTTCTTCTTCTTCTTGTTTTTACAACAAATACGAACACTTGCCAACGAGTGACGGAGAACACTTCGCAAAATACTGGCAGTGCAGATTTTAGTGACATGAGATCCCCCGAATATATGAATCTAAGTGAGATGCAATTGCTCTATCTTTTCGTAGTTTTACCTCCCAATTGGAGAATCACACCATGTTGGGATGCTTCATTCCAGAGTCAGTCATTGGTTATGCGATAAAAGGAAAGAAAGAGGGAAAAAAAACAAACGTCGTTCTTTTTTTTGTACTTTTATGTCGTTTTTTCTTCTTTTTTTGGTGAAAATAGTTTTATGTCGCTTCAAAGTCCGCGACTGTCTTGCTTACACTTGCTGCCCATTGCTTCGTGCGACGATCCATCGCTTCGACGCATCGTCACATGTTCTCGTCTAAAAAATGATGACAAGAAGGAGAAATTCTGCATTCCCAAAGGTGATGATTGAGAGGGTCACAGACTCTGAAGAAAGCTCCTTCTCTGACAATGAAGGTGAAGATATCCCTAAACCAGAAACCTCGAAAGAAGAAGAACTCAGACAGAAGAGACTTTGATGGATGCTAAGAAGAAAAGCAAAGCACCCATCACCATTTTTTTTTGGGTAAAGAAAGCACCCATCACCATTAGTCTTTAAGAAATGCAAAAACATCATGTACTTTGAGCATGTACGCCGTTAATTCATAATCACACATCGCAAATGCAACCTGAGCCTAAGATCCGACTTCTCCGGATACAAGTCCCTCCATGAACAACATCAATCCAAGTATAGATCACGCGAGGGGAGGGAAAGGGAGGAACCCGGCACTCGCGAATGGTCAGGCGGCGGAGCTGGTGGCGCTACTCTTTTGTCGTGGCACGGAGACAAGCCCGGTCAACGGCCTCATCCTTTTCGTTTGTCTCTTTCTCCTTCTCTTCTTTATTCCGCGCGCTTCTTTCCGTTCTCCTCTCGCGATGTGGGATGGCCTGCCAGCGGGAAACGTGAATATCATGAGTCGGACAGGGTTCCGCATGAAAAGGCTCTCCCGACCCACCTCAACTCGGCCCAAGAATCAATTACCATCTTTTGAGGCGTGCCGATATTAGATCCGGATCCGGCCTAGCCCGCCTGTTTGGTCAAGCCTGCGAGGGGTGTCGAACCTATCTTTTTCTAGAGGTGATCTGTTTCGGATTGAGTCGAAAAGACGGCTCTTGATCCCGACGGATTGGAGGTGGGAGCTAAATTGGTTGATTCTTCTAGGATCGATCAAAAGAGCCAGCCACTTTATTCTTTTCTGGGGAAAGAACTTAAAAGGTTATAAAATGCAAAATTTGTATCTTCTTAGCACGAAAGTCTTGGTCTAGTTCAAGATAAGAAGAAATAATCCCAATCTCGAGAATAATTCTTTGGGAATAATTCTTCCGCATTATAGAACTGCAGATCTTTAAGAAGGTCTAGTTCAATGTCCTGTGAGACTTTATTACCGGACACCATTGAATCGTTTCCTAGTGTCCTAAATCTCAAAATTTCTGAGTCATTCCACATGCATTAAGGATTTTCAGCCACCATCGGTATTACTTAATGTGGTATTATGTAACGTGACGACCAGCTTGCCATAATCGACTATTGACGATGGGCTCTCATGAGAAAAGAGTATCAACTGATATGGGAGGCGGAGCAACTCTTCCAGCACGGTAGTTTAAAGTGCACGCTCCAAATTCGTGCAAGCAGTTGAAAGCAATTATTTCATTTACTTGCACAGTGGATGTCACACCTCAATTTATCCACTTCCATCACACAAGTCTCTCTCTTTGGATCTAAAGTAAGAACTACAAGCGCCACGTTTTACACGTTGCTGGAATTGCAAGGTGTTAGTGAATAACCATTAAAGATGCCTGTTAGTGTTGTGAAGGTTACAAGAGAATAACTCCTCTAATTATGTGGGAGTCCCAAGTAATAACTCTTCCACCGTCATATGATAAAACAGTGGAGTAATGGAGAATTATAGAGGAAGACTAAGGGTCTTATCTCACCTTCTATGAATAGGTACGGCTTCTCAAAAGCAAATAACATGGGACATATAAAACACGAAAAATAATTAGTAGCTATCCGAATTCTTTTTTCTATATTGATCCCAAGGGCTCTTGTGCTATGGAACCCAACTCTTACTCGAGTAGTATGAGTTTGCCAGTGAGTTGTTTACAGGAACGAAGAAATATTACATAAAGATTATGGATTTGACCAGCAACATAAATTAATCCAGTCATTCTAGAGGAATTGATATAGAAACTGCAAGAGATATGTATTTTTTTTTTTTGGTCGGTGAGATATGTAGTTAAATAATTGTGTTACGTCTGCACCACCCATTCTTCAACATTGGTATCAAAGCAAGTTATGGACTATTTTCGTTATGAATGTTAGAATCACTACTTTAGAGTTTGGTCAGTATTATATAATACTTTGTGTTTATATATGTTATTGATTTAATAATTAACATCAATCAAGAAAGTGTATGCGATGGTTAAGTGGGAGCAGGTTTTTAGTTAAGTTGAGACTTATTAGTTTCCTCCTCTCATTTATTCTTACACGCATTCAATTCCATATAATGATTGAGTACTTGGGCGCAAGAGATGATTAAGAGCACAGTAAATTTTCGATCCTGTGACTTTTACAAAATTTTTAATATTAATGCTGCAAAAAAGTGATCCGTGCTAATTATTAATATCTCATGTGCACTTCTTGAATGTAGTTGTAAGTGGCTACAAAAAAAATTATTGTTGATTTGAACAAGGGTGAGAAACTGGATGGCGAGAACTATTGTACCTGGCTTCGAAAGATTAAGTATCTCCTCGATGAGGAAGAGGTGACGGAAACCCTACGTTGTTTTGATCTTGAAGGAGGTGGCTCTCCTCAACATCACCATGATCTTGAAGCCTATCAAAATTGGCGCAAGAAAGATCGTTAATCCCGTTGGAGCAATTGAATGTCAGAGCAATATAAACTTAGAGCAAGTTCTAGGGCTAAGTTCCGATGGAATCGACAGCAAACACGCCTGCGGTGGAATGATCAGATCCCCGTTCGCATCTGCAATTCCCGACCTCCGCACTCAATTGAATCTGGCGTAAATCTTTTTTTGAACCCTATCTCTCTTTTCTTCCCCCAATATCTTTCTCAAATTTTGCATGGCTTAAAAGGTAGATGATTTTTTGGGACAAAAACGCCCTCACCCAATTGTAAGAAATGCGCATATGATTGTCGCCATGGTCGTCGGAAGTTGCTTGTTTTTTACAACCGGCAATGACGTGTGGGTCGTTTAGAAAATGGTGGTATACTTTGACAGAAAAAATTACCAAAATAGTCTCAAACCTATTATAATTTTTTTAATTCAATCATAAATATTTTTTTTTATCAATTCAGTTATAAACATTTTGTATTTATACCAATTTAATCCATCTGGCCAATTTTGGCTTGCCGGCACTAACATGGACGTCGGCCGTCCGACCAACGCTGACACGACCATTTTTTCAAAAAAAAATCGATTTTTTATTTTTTTATTTTTTCTTTCTTTTTTTTTTTTTAAATCTCTTTTCTTCTTCCTCTAGCCGATCCCGATTGACCAAAGGCTAGAGCTGGCAAGATCGACCTCACCAACCACTGTTCTCACCGGCCATTTGGAGGCTTACCCTCCCCGACACTGGCGAGGGCGAACCTCAACCACCCCTAGCAAGGACTCATTGTCGCACTGGGCGAGGTTGACCTCAACCAACGCCACTCACCCTCACCATTGTGGCTCTAATTTGGCGAGGGCGAGGGCAAAGGCGAGCCTCACCCGACCCTCACCATCATTGTCACGACATTTGGCAAGCTTGACCTCGGCTAGTGACCCTCACCTTCGACGGCAAGTCCTCGCCAGGGATGGTAGAGGCTCGCCCTCGCCAGATCTAGTTTAGGGCGAGCCTCGCCATGGCTGGCGAGCGAGCTTGACCTCACCCAGCCATGGCAAAGCTCACGGACGACAAAGCTCACCCTCACCCAATGCCACTTGCCCTCGCCATCGCGGCACTGGATGAGCTAAACCTTACCTATGACAGCAAGTCCTCGCCAAGGGTGGCCAAGGCTCGCCCTCACCAGCCCTCGCCAGTGTCAATGAGGGAGAGCCTCTCCATTGGCCAGCGAGGTCGACGTCGCCGACCCTAGCCCCGGTCGATCATCGGACTAGCCGAGAAAGAAGAAAAGAGAATATATATATATATATATATATATATATATATATATATATATAAGAAAAGAGAAAAAAATCAACTATCAAAAATATATTTAAAAATTGACATGTTAACGTCGGCCGAACGGCCGGCACCAAGTAACGTCCACATCAACACTGGCCAACCAAAATTTGTCGAATGAACTGAATTTGCACAAATACAAAAAGTTTAGGAGTGAATTAGCCAAAACAAGGGTTTAGAATTGAACTAGAAAAATTACAATTAGGATTATTTTGGTAATTTTCCTCACTTTGAGGGATATTCTTTTTTCTTTTGGAAAGTCCCACTCTTTAAGGGTCTTTTGAAAGAATACATACATACAAACTAGGGGTCTCTGGAAAATTTCCTAGAATGTTTAGATGAAGTTTATCTGTAACAATTAATTTCTAAAAAAACATAATAGTAGAAGCTCAATTAAGCTCACGAGCAATCTAGTTGAAGATCGGCAAGCTCAACTCAAATCAAATTTAAACAAGTGAATCTCGTGTAATCATCCTATCTAGCCTGAGTCAATCTAAAAAAATAGCTTAAGTCAGCTTCATTCCCATCTGTAATCGACATTAACTCATAAACAGTAATATTTAACTAAAAACACAACGCTACCAGCGCTCTTTAACTTGAAACCTACCTTGCCTCCACGCTCTCCATCACTTTGCTGGTCGTTCTATACTGGAGTTAGTTCGAAAGTTAAACAATTTCATTTTGATAACCTATCTACAAGATTCCTCTCTTTGCTCTTGGGATGGTGAGCTAATTATCGTAGAATGTAAAGACATCTTGGTTCTTTTTAACGAATCTCGAATTAACCCACTGTACTTGAGAATCAAATAGACAAGCGGACTGAAGTATAAAGGCATCGAGATGTACCGTGTTTTGATACCGCTTACTCTTGTATTTGGGCTTGGTTTTAATGAAAAAAGAAAAAGAAAACACAACCAGGCTTGGTCCACTCATACTTAAGCCCATATGGTGCAGATTCTTCACCAGCTTTTCTGGCCCTCACTCCAAAGTGTTCCCTTTTAAATCTTCATATTCTTTCCTAGTTTCATTTTGGGATCAACAACAATGGCAATTCATCCCTCCTTTACATAGTATTAAGGCCTTGAGATTATTGATTAGACGTATAACATATGATGCTAACAACGGGGTAGGGAAGAAATGCATAACGTAGATATGACTCAAATCAAAGTTATTAGATGAGAATAAAGTCATCTTATTATATGCCCAATGCTATGAAAAGTCATTTGAAAACAGGTTCTTCACCTGTTCATGATAAAAAATATATATATACACGCTCGACGAGAAAGGTCGCCAGCTTAATGTCAACGCGGTGTCCCGGCTAAACATGTGCCAACAAAAGATTAAAAAGGATTGGAAAAAGCCATTGGATGAAGCAGCTTAATCTGTGCTGAAACATCAGTTGCCCTGCAATACAAGATGAACGCGTGCGTTAGGTGACTGTAATGATTGCAGCTGATCACAGGCTGTGAATTAGGGTTTATCATTCATCTCAACTCGACCAGAGACGCACATGGATCGGGAGCTTGTGACTGGGATAGGGGCGTGCCGAGAGAGGAGAGTACTTACTCCAGCCACTTAGGATCGCGCGGTGCATGACTGACATGCTGCAAATAGATATTGCATTACATGCCAGAAATTTCGCATTCGGAAAGGCCGCATGCATCTCGCCATTGATTCTTCTTTCCAGGTTTCACATTCATAGTTCAGTGTTCAGAGAGAGAGAGAGAGAGGGTTTTTGGGCAGGTATATTCGGCCATAAACAAGTCATAAGCACGATAATTAACGCTGTGGAGTCCCTTTAGATTCCCCTGGTGGCGTGTACTAGGACGAAGCGACAAGCGTGCATGTTTGTCGGAAGACGGGGCTAGTATTGCTCTCTTACCAAGGCCTTTATTATCTCTAATATGCTCTTTACACGAGGCTAGTGGGAAGGTATAGATAGTTTTTTAAGATCATACTCACATATCGAGAGCCATTTGTTGGCATCCTTCTTGTTTCTGCAGAGTGGTCCTGGCAGTAAGTCCTTGAGAGGGTGTTAGACCGTTGGTTTAGCTCTATAACAATTCTGAAGAATAAACAGTTCCGATCTTAAGTATGAGCTTACTTAGAATATCTGCATCTTCCTCTAGTTCTCTATCACAAATGGACTCAGATCCAAGTCCTATACATAGAGAAGAAGTAAGGATAGAAGATTGCAACAAATCTATAGAAAATTGGGAAATTCCTAAAGTTCAGCTTAAGGAAATATACAAACAATCAAAATTAAAATTTTAAAAAAAATCAGATTATGTCATATCCACTGAAGAAAGAGATATTCCTCTTTCTAATTCTTATGAAAAAATAAATCTTTTGAATCAGGAGTCTATCAAAAAACATAAACAAAAATACAATTATATTCATATAGGACTAGTCCAAGTAGGAATCAAACCTCTTACAAAGGAAGGTCTTAATACATCCATTCTCTTAGTTTTACGAGATTCACGTCTCTTAAATTATGATGAATCAATTCTCGGTATTGTAGAGACAAGTCTCTACAAAGGACCCATACATTTTGACTATTATCCCAATTTCTCAGTATCCCTTAAGGATAAAAATATTCTTAAAGCCCTCACACTTCAAATAAAAATGCATAATTACAAAGTAGCAGATGGATCTATTCCCTTAGCTCTAGTCTATAGAATACATTACAAAGCTATGGCCTCTGCCTTTGGAGAAAATGCTTTTAAACATAATCCAAGAGGAGAAACACTTCTTCTCCAAACTGACATTTCTAGAGCAAATACCACGATCCCGAGATCTATTAGCTGGAATCAAGTCACTTTACCAGAACAATGGGAATTAGAAAACCAAATTCCCCAACAAGTTGTTGAAAATACAACCCCGACCAATGTTATTCAACATCCGGAAGGAAGAGTCACTATTAGGTTTCCTAGAAGATCTTTCAATTCAAGATCTAGTCCTTCATTTCATACATCTTATTCAAGGTCGATAGATCTTAATCCCAATCTTCCACCTATAATCACCATTCCTCCAAGTACTCATAGAGATCCTTCCATACGAGATACAACACATTTACCTCCTAATACCAATAGAAATAATCATGAGATACCACCTGAACCAGAAATTACTGGTATAGACAATAGATCAGGGATTTCCAGGCCTTTTTACCAACAAAACCAGCCTGAGCCTGTCTTAGAAAATACAAATTCTCCTCATCACTCTCCTACAAACTCACAAATGATAGATGCGAAGCTTAATGTTTTAGAAAAACAATTTAAACCAAACAGAGCATTCCTTAACAAAGAATTCAATTCTGAAGACAACAAACAAATTAGAGAATGGTTCTTCAAAACCTTTGCTGATAAAGAAAAAGATATCAAGCAAAAATATTACAACTATATATATGAATATGAAGTCCATATATTTTTCTTTGATTGGTTAGAAGAACAATTCCTTGAACCAAAAGAAATAGTTGTTTTAGATCATCATTATAAGTGGAAACTTGATAATGGTGAAACCATAGAATCCAATGATCCACCTCTTAGGAGAATAAAAATACAACATGGAGAAAGCGAAGTAACAGCTACTCCTTTTAGGGTTCCAAAGGAGATTCCCTTTATACTTACAAGGTTATTGAACAAAACAATTATACTAATCAACATCTAGTAACCATAGGAAAACAATTAAATAGGATAGAATCCACCATACAAAATCCTACCCATGTAACTAAACCATCAGTCGAAACACTCAAAAAACCTATTTTTAAGGCTTTTGAATTCCCAAAAAACCTTAGCCTAGAATTTGCTAAAGCCATAGAACAAAAGAAAAAACTTCTAGGGAAATCAAAGCTAGAGCCTACTCCTATACTAGACACTCCTAAATTCCAAGGACTAATTATTAGGGACACTCTAGATCAACCCACCATTAGTACTTTGACAAAACCTTCTAGTGACTCTAATAATGAATCAGTCGCTGAGGTAAACATACTTAATTGGAGACAACCCCAAAAAATTTATTATAGTAGAGCTACCCCACCAGACATCGCCAAAGAAGAATCACTGAAAAAAATACAAAATAAAGACTCTCCAAACGCCATTTATGAATGGAATATAGATGGTGTAGCCAAAAACAATATCATGAATATTTTAAATAACATGGTAATGCTTGCTAATGCCTACAAAACATAACAAGATGTTTCCGATCATGTTGTTGCTAATCTTTTAGTAGCCGGATTTACTGGACAACTAAAAGGTTGGTGGGATAATTATTTAACTGATAAACAAAGAATACAAATTTTGACTGCTTATCAAATAGATGACTTTGGACAACGCATGGATGATGATCAAGGACATCTAATCCAAGATGGGGTGAATACTCTTATTTACTCCATTTCACAACACTTCATAGGAGACCCTTCACACATTAGAGATAGGAACCAAGATCTTTTATCCAATATGCGATGCAAATCCTTAAGAAGATTTAGAGAAATACAAAGAACTTTTCCTTCAAAGGGTTCTAGTTAGACTAGATTGCAACCAACCCTTTTGGAAAGAAAAATTCTTAGTAGGTTTACCCCAAATATTAGGTGACCAAGTTAGGGACAAAATTAGTGAAGAATACAGTGGCCAAATACCTTATGATCTTCTTTCATACGGAGAAATAGTCTCCTATGTTTACAGACAAGGAACACAAATGTGTAACACAATCAAGTTACAAAGACAACTCAAAGAAGAACAATCTCTCACTAACAAACCTATTCCTGTAGAATTAACAAAAGAAATAAATATGTTAAACAGTTAAATAAAAGAAGAAGAATTCCTTCTTAGAAACCTCTTCTAATTAAGAATATGAAGATGCCTCTCTAGACAAACATATTCCTGAAATAAAAAATAACTGATAAAATAACGACCCTGAAGCCAAAAAAGAATACTTAGATAGATTACACTCTTCTATGAATATTACTACTAAGCCCAATACTTCCTACAATCTTAAAGACATTCTGAATAGAAACAAAAAAACCCAGTCCAGACCTACAAATATTAATGATCTCCAAAACGAAATAAAACAACAAAAATTATAAATACAAGCCTTGAAAGCAACCCAATTAGAAACGAAACAAGAAATCTCTAATATAAAATCTCTTGTCATAAAAGGAAAGACAAAATTATAAGACCAAAATGAAATCACCAATACTTCTAATACTTCCAATCCGGCCTTCCTTATGTTATTAACAAAAATAACATCTAGGAAATGGATAATAAATATAATGATAAAAGTCAATAATTAGTATATTATTGAAACAACAACACTCTTTAATACGGGGCTGATCTCAATTGTATCAAAGAATGCCTTGTTCCAACAAGATAGTTCGATAAATTTCCAAATCTCTAAAATCGGCCTTAGGAGACAAATTAAATATCCAATACAAATTACCATAAGCCTTAATAGTAAAAGACCAAATGTCTTACAAAACATCTTTTCTTTTAGTTAAAAATATGAGGCAACAAGTAATTCTTGGAACACCCTTCATACAATTAATCCAACCTTTTACAGTTACTAATGAAGGTATCAAAGCTCATACTCTAAATAGAAAAAATCACCTTTAACTTCATAACAAAACCACGGAAGAGAAGCTTAAATATTTTACAAGAACACTCTATTTCAGAAATAAATTGCCTAATAAAAGACAAAGAAAACCAGCTTGAATTCTTAAAAGAAGATTCAGAATTCAAAAGAATAGAAGAAAATATTATAAAACCAAAAATCGTAGAAAAAATAGCTTCCCTACAAAAACACATAGAAAATACTATATGCTCTACTTTACCCAATGCTTTTTGGGAAAGAAAGAAGCATATTGTTGATTTACCCTATGAACAAGATTTTTTCGAAAACAAAATACTTACAAAAGCTCGTCCTACACAAATGAATCAAGAAGTTCTAAAATTTTGCCAAATAGAAATACAAGATCTTTTGAATAAAAAACTCATAAGAACAAGCCAATCACCATGGAGCTGTTCTGCTTTCTATGTTAATAAAAATGTTGAACTAGAAAGAGGAGCTCCCAGATTAGTTATTAATTATAAACCTCTAAATACAACCCTTAGATGGATAAGATATCCAATACCCAATAAAAAAAGATTTGCTAAACAGACTATGTAGATCAAAAATATTTTCAAATTTTGACATGAAGTCAGGATTTTGGCAAATACAAATCAGTGAAAAAGATAAATACAAGATAGCTTTTACTGTCCCTTTTGGCCAATACGAATGGAATGTTATGCCATTCGGTCTCAAAAATGCTCCTTCAGAATTCCAAAGAATCATGAATGAAATCTTTAATCCTTATTTAGAATACATTATAGTCTACATAGATGATGTTCTAGATTTCTCCTCTAATATAGAACAGTATTTCAAACATCTTTATACTTTCATAAAAATAATCTTACAAAATGGTTTAGTAGTTTCTCCTACTAAAATTGCACTCTTCCAGACAAAAATTAGATTCCTAGGTCATTATATCCATTTAGGCACTATAATTCCCATAGAAAGATCTATCTCATTTACTGACAAATTCCCAAATGAGATTAAAGACAAATCTCAATTACAAAGGTTCTTAGGTAGTCTCAATTATATTATAGACTTCTTTCCCAATATAAACATCATTTGCAAACCCCTACACCAAAGGCTACAAAAGGATCCTCCGCCATGGACTTCAGTCCATACAAACATTGTCAAACAAATAAAGACTCATGTTAAAGAAATACCATGCTTACATCTAGCTTACCCATCCACTTTCAAAATAGTTGAAACGATGCCTCATAGATAGGATATGGTGGTATTCTTAAACAAGTCAAAAATAACAAAGAACAAGTTGTTCAGTTTATCTCAAAACATTGGAATTCCACCCAAAAAAACTATTCAACAATCAAAAAAGAAATACTTGCTATAGTTTTGTCCATATCAAAATTCCAAGGAGATTTATTAAACCAAAAATTTCTCTTGAGAATTGATTGCAAATCAGCCAAAGACATTTTACAAAAAGACATATCAAACATTGCATCAAAACAATTTTTTGCCAAATGGCAAGCCATACTTTCAATATTTGATTTTGACATTGAATTTATAAATGGTTCTTCAAACTCATTACCTGGTTTTCTCACAAGAGAATTTTTATAGGGGATACCATTACCATGCCAAGATCCAAAAAAGACAAAAGGCAAAGCTATTGCTAAAACCTCCAATACACCACCAAAGTCAAAAAGCTTGACACGAGTCAAGTCATGGCCCAGATAGTAGAAAACTAATCATTCCTACAACAACATCCCATACCAAATACACCCCGAAAGAGGAATCCATACCAGCCTTAGCTCAACTGGCTGCCATACTACTCAAGGAAATACTGGAAATTCACTCTTTACAAAAAAAAAAAGTAAAAAAGAGCCATCTAGTGCCATTGAAGGAAGCGGCAATCCTTCTCCGCTTGCCACACAAAGACAAGCATAATACAAAAGAATTTCGAATGAGGTGGTCATTAGGCCACATGCAACCCCTCATTACCAAAAATCAATTTTTTTCCCAAAAACATCATTCCAAAAAATACTAACTGTAGAAGATGGATTCTTTGATGAAGATCCAATCAAATTTGCAAAGAACATTTTCCCAAAAAATTGCTTTTTCAAACCACACAATATAAATAAAACCATTGCTTATTATAAGAAAATTTTAGTGGAAACAGAATCAGCAAGGTTCACCCACTTTGCTGATAAAAATAATACATAAAACATCTTATACTCCATTATATCCATCAGCAAAGTAATACACCCCTCACATTGGGGAGCCTCACCTCATACATCTAGAAAATTCCAAGCCAGAATTACCCAAAACCTACCATACTCCTCCTCATATACATATTGGGACTACCAACAAGCTTGGTGGAATGTCTTCTTCAGACAAAATACAAGCTTCCAACACACTTGGCTGGTATTCTTCAAAGACAACTTCCCAAGGCAAAATCTACCAAATTGGTTTGACTCCTTGTGGGATCTTTTTGGTCCTTTAGATGTAATACTACACCCTACAGTCAAACAAGGATACCAAATATTCCGTCAATACTTCATACCAACACCTCATGATATAAAGTTCTCATGTCTTATGCACTTTTTCATAATATTCAAAATCTCATGGGTCACAGCATGGGAATTTGAATATAATACATCTACCAAACCTGGTGTACCCATACTGGTCTGAAAATACAAAACAAAATGGTGGGATGGATTCAAATACCATAAACAAGAATCCGAAGCTGCGGTCAGAACCTGGCTAAATAGCCAAAAAACCTAGATAACTACAGTTTCATCAAATACATCATTTTTACAGGGGGAAAAAGCCACAAAAACCCCAAACTTTGCCTCGAGTGACAGATTTACCCCAAACTTTGTTTTGTGACGTGAAAAACCCGAACTTTGCTAAGCGTGACACATTTACCCCAAACTTTTATTTGTGACACAAAAAACCCTGAACTTTCATTTGTGTGACACATTTACCCTAAATCATATGGGCATTTTGGTCTTTTTACTTTTAAAAAAAAATTTCTTTTTTTTTTTTTTTTTTTCTTCTTCTTCATTCTTCCCTCCGCCATGGCCGGCGAGAGGGAAGCCTCGCCGGTGTCGGACGAGGGCCTTCGCCGACGAGGGCCCCTCGCCGGATCCAGTGAGGGCACCCTCGCCGACGCCGGCGAGGGCACACCTCACTAGGCCCTCGCCGGCGTCGGGCACCCCTCGCCGGATCGGGCGAGGGCACCCCCCTCCCGACGCCGGCGAGGGCAGCCCTCGCCGGACGCGGCTTCCCTCCGCCATGGCCGGCGGAGGGAAGGGAAGAAGAAAAAAAAAATAAAAAGAAAAAGAAAAAATAAAGAATAAGACAAAATGCCCTTAATGGGGTAAATGTGTCACGGTTTGCAAAGTTCGGGGTTTTCACGTCACAAAACAAAGTTTGGGGTAAATCTGTCACTCGAGGCAAAGTTTGGGGTTTTTTATGGCTTTTTCCCTTTTACAGGAGAAATCTATGGCAAACGCAGCACTTGCTGCAGTCTAGAGCAGGGAGGAATATTGCAATATCCTCAGAACAATGCTCTCAGAAGCGAAAGAATCACAATGTGAATCTTCCAAATCACAAGACAGTCAAGACGGATCCTTAAAGTCACATCACAGTGGAAACACCAATGAAGACGACTGCTATGGGATCAGTCTGGCCCAAAATTAAGACAAGATATCACATGCCAACACTGTTGCAATGGCGCAAAGGCTATACATTGTAACAAGATAAGCATACACTATTCATACATTGTTCACTCAATACTATTCACTCAACACTATTCACCCAGTACTGTTCAATTTACATGTTCAGCACTGTAGCACTTTCACTGTAGCACATCCTATAAATACACTCTCTCGACACAGAAGATGGGGACTCGAATTTTCAGATCTCATTCTCTCTTCTTCTTCCTCACTCCCTCTTATATACCCTCATCCCTTCAAGCCTCAAGCTTTCTTACCTTGTACCCTGGTTACAAAGTAAGTTTATTTTCAAATACACTTAGCATAGTTTATACAAGATTACCAACTTACATGATAGTTGGTTAACCATTTCTTGTAATACAAATATCAATACTCCTTGGAGTACGGATTACCGCCCTAGCGGATGACTTGATATTCTAGTTTTTACACTTTTCAATACATATAATTTCCATTTCATATAATACAAGTTCATACCACCTTCATGGTTGGTTTTTGTTTGTGCATACTCTTACTTTACATCTTATATGTTGCTTTCACTCTTTATATTATCTTTAATTCTCAAGATTTTATTTAGTCTTTTACATGTTTAGCATTATATACTTTTTCTTAATCTTAGTCTTAGCCATACAATTATTTTCTGATATTATACATACATTCTCAGAAACCCTTAGGTTGCGAATGATTTCATACCATTGGAATCAAACTAGGAAGACATAGAACCTATTGATTTCCTACTTCTCATATATGGAACAGCTCGATATTTAAGAATTAGATACAATCCAAACAACAACAAACGTAGACGTTTGGATTAATTTCTTATTTTCTCTTAGTTTGTTAATCTCATATACTTCCTTGTTCTCTCATATAGTACTCCGATCCTAACCCCTTTCTAATATATATATATATATATATATATATATATATATATATATATATTCTTGCTAGTAGATATTTGAAACATTTCATTAAGTGTTAAAAAATCGTTGGTAAAACAAGTTCCCGATTGCCTGATTTCCCTTTAATTTATTCATCATGAAATTACTAGATCTTTTTGACAATTTACAATTTATCAAGTTTTCTAACCGTTTTTACTTATTGTTGTTATTAACAATTCAAATTTACTGACTCTGTATGAGTTTCTCAATCTTTCTTTAGATGGCTTACTAATTTTTCTCCAATTACCAACTTCTTTTGGGTTACAACTTCTCGTTTGAATTACTTACCAACTTTTTTTTTTTTTTGTTAATTTATCAACTCTTGTAATCATTTCTAAAAATTGTGGAACGTGAGGGAGCTCTTAGGACAAATTAGTAAGTTTTAGCTGATTTCTTAATCTCAGTTTATATTCTTCACATCCAACTATCCCAAAAATGACGTTGTTTAGGAGACCCATCTATGGTGAATTTTCAAGAAGATTCATGTCATACACCAATCAACAGAGTTGTTTACTAAGTGTGTTTCCACGTCGGCGATTATCTAGGATAAGAGGGAAGATTTGTCATGTGTGTACCAATTTACTATTTTTTATGGCACGAAAATTAGGTGTAGATAAACAATTATGATTTTTTTTTTGTATCAACCTAGTGATTAACTCAAATAACAGTTAGTAGTCCAAAACTAATCGATAACTCACTTGAAAAAAAGTTGATGAATCAATTTATTAAAACTAGAAATTTCACATAAGAATTGGTAAATTTAAAGTGTTGTGCCCCAATGACTATCATTCTCACTTGAGAAAGGGGAGGTGAAGAGTTTGATTCCCCACCTTCTCGTGAGGCTGGAGTGAGAACACGCGAATAATGGAATAGGATTTCGCAACCTGCGCACGATACTTAACACACACAATGGCTTGTAAAATAGATATAAGATAAGACTAGACAAATTAAGAAAAAAAAAATGTTGTCCGATGAGCTCGAGTTCAGGGTTGAAGGGTTTAAGCTCCTTTTGCTATGAAGGTTCAACTAGGGGTGAATGCCAACTACATTTTGGCTAAGTTAAAAAAACATTAGGGATAAGCTAATCTAATGCCAAACCTAATCCATCTTTACTAAATTCTCCATTCACTTTCATGAGAGAGATGGATGTGGATTGACGTTGCCATGTGGCCAGCATTACTTTTTTTCTTTTCTTTTTATCTTTCGGTCATATCTTATCTTTTTGATCTTTTGAAGAGTTGCACGATGGAATGGGAGAAGTTGACCGTATGGAGTACCCTCCCAATAGGCACGCATGGTCGTAGCCAATGCAAACCAAAACCGGCCCCCCACCCCGCCGGGGGGCCCCCCGGGGCGCCTGTCTCTCTCTCCTTCCCCTTCTTCTTCTTTTTTAATTGCATAATAATCAAAATGTTTTGAAAGGTGTTGGTGATAATTAAATCAGTGAACTCTCCTCTCACTCTCCTTCCCCTTCTTCTTCTTTTTTAATTGCATAATAATCAAAAAGTTTTAAAAGGTGTTGGTGATAATGAAATCAGTGAACTCTCTTTTGGACGGTAATAACTAATAGGCAAACCTTTTCTCCCCACCAGGGTTCTCGTGCGCCTCGTTTTATTTGTACTATTACAAAAAATCTTATCTTGTTACACACCGCACATGAAAAACTGTGCTTTGAAAATTATAAATTTTCATTATTTAATTGCTCAATAAATAACTAGACGGCAGTTGTCAATGTAATCCCCTTTTTAACTGTTTTTCCTTTGGAATTTGTTCCCCTTTGAGCTTCCAGAGCCACCATCAAGATTTTAAATTCATCGGTTTTTTATACGGGAAAAAAATGCTTTTGGTTACTTTTCCATTGGTCACCAAACAATTGTATTATGCCAAAAAATTCAAGTGCCGTGAATTTCAACCTAAGTATGGTGCTGTAGCAATTCATCTTCTCCTTGATAAGAGGATTACGTGATCTCGACGTCCAATTTTACGTGGTCTTGACTCCAATTGCAACATTTCGTTTTTCTTTTTTTTCCGACATTTGACTCTATCGGAATATTTTATCGTTTTTACCTTGAAATAATAAACATTTGGTGTTATATTAATTTTACTTTGAATTGGAAGTTTATTAACTTTTTCTTTTGATGCGTGAACTTTACCCACTAAGCAAGTGAATTAAAACTTGGTAAAAGACCAAAAGTTAAATAGTTATATAAATTATCTCCACACAAGGCCAAAAGCACCCAAAAAAAAAGGGAAAATCTCAAATAAGGACCCAAAGTGAGTCTATTTTCTCAAATAAGGACCCGAAATGGCCGTTGTCCCAAATATGAACCCGAAGTGGCTAACAAGCCTCAAATAAGGACCTTAACTTGCCGGCCGGCCAAAATGTTCACCAACCGGCGAGCGTTTGACATTTCCGGTGGTCGGAATATGGCCAATTTTGTCAAAAAAAATATAGATAAAAATTAACAAACCCTAAAAACAAACCCCTCAACTCTTCACTCTATGTTCTCACGTTTTTCTTCTTATGCTCTTCATCTTCTCCGTTCTTTGTCCTCTCTCGCTTGGAGCACAGAAATTTTCTATTAATGGAACACAAATTGTAATACAACAAGAAACCCCTACCTTCATTTCTTCACATATTTTTCTTTTGTTTTCGGTCTTCGTTTCTTGAGTAAAGCCACTTAGCTATTGCCTCATCCATAAGATTTGAGAATAACAACTCCCAAGTGCCACATATTCCGCTTCAAACTTTTCGTCTGAATATCCAAGGAGAGTAAAGTCTTTATTGAGACACTCGTGTGTAACACGAGGCCTCGATTATTCATTATCTTTTCCTAGGTTCGCCATACACTTTGATTCACACTCTCGTTCAACCAAGGTCGATTTCGTTCAAATTGAGAGGGAGGGAGAGAAGGAGGGCACGTACCTTTGGAACTCAGGGAGCCAGGGATCTTGCTCAACCAATAGATAATTTGGGTTCTCCAAATGAGAGGGGACAAAGAACTTAAAAGATGAAGAGATGCTGAAGAGTTCTTCTTGCATAACTTCAATCCAGAACCAAGAAGTGAACGCCAATGATGAAGAGTTTGGGGGTTTTGTTTTTAGGGTTTGTTAATTTCGGGGAAAGAGAATATGAACACAGAGTTTATAGCTTAGACCAAGCCTATGTCCACTCTCCTTACCGATAGCCTATTGGCTAGATTCCACTAAGGATCAAAAGAAATGTTACGGCTCATGATCTCGATGAGTCTTTCTTGAACTCTCACACAGTCTCACTAAGAGTTTTCTCTTTGTATACAATGTTTAGCTCGATGAATGAAGAAGCAAGAGACTAGAAAGCTTCAAACTTTGAAATTCTTTCTCAAGCATCGTATCAAACAACCAAAGAGTCAATCCTTAAATACTCCTTCATGCCTTCTCGACCGTTGGCACTTTCCAAATGAATTCTTCCAATCTACCCGTTGGACGTAATCAATTAAAGTGATCTCGAGTCGTTAGATAATTTGTGTTGATAGCCCGTCAATCCCGTTCGCCCGGATAAATCGGGATCTTGAGTTTCCATAAGTAGTCAACTTCAAAATAATAAAGGAGTTTTCAATAACCATAACACCACCCGCGGATCTTGCTCAATCAACAAAGAATTTGGGTTCTTTAAACGAGAGGGGACAAAGAACTTAAAAGATGAAGAGCGGAAGAAGAAGAACATGAAGAGTTTGGGGGTTTTGTTTTTAGGGTTTGTTAATTTCTATCTATAATTTTTGGGACAAAATTGCCCATATTCCGGCCACATGAAATGTCACAAGCTCGCCGACCGGTGAACATTTTGGCCGGTCGGCAGGTTCGGGTCCTTATTTGAGACTTGTTAGCCACTTTGGGTTCTTATTTGGAACAACGGTCACTTCGGATCCTTATTTGAAAAAGTAGACTCACTTTGGGTCCTTATTTGAGATTTTCCCAAAAAAAATGCCATTCAATTAAAAGAAATGATGATTTTCGTGTTATTTATATGCAACGGTAGCCAGCTGCGGGTTTCCCTAAAATCTAGAGCCAAAAGAAAATTTCTGCCTGTCAACTTTGGTCGTATTCGTCGAAATAAAAAATGAAACAAAGAGTTTTGAGCAGAAATCCTATTAGTTAGTAAAAAAAAAAAATCATTTCTTTTTTCAATATGGATAATGGGTGTAACAAAATCTCGTGAAATAAAATATTCAAAAACGAGATGTATTTTTTTATTAAAATATTAGTTATTGAATCATAGTGTTAGGCCTTCTTCTTTCTTTTTTTTTTTTTTGGATTATATTTGGACATATTTTTTCTTGAGATAAAACTATTGTTTATGTGCGGTTAAACTTTAAAAATGGGTTTTGCTACCATAATAGTCATTAGGCTACTATGAGAATAATAGTTTGTTGTGAGATACAAATTATTAAAGTAATGGGTTCCACAACAATTTATAATTATCTGTTATTTGATTTTGAGAAATGATTTGGTGAGAGTTTTAAATCTACTGTGAAAATAACCGTCTGTTTGGAACCACAAAACATTATATAACAAATAATTTTAAATTATAAAAAAATAAATAACTGTAAAATAATTTTAAATCCTTTGGTTTTTTATAAAGTGTCATTCATGGTAGATTAGAGACTTTCGCGCAATCATTTCTCTTTTGAAAATTGGGGCATATACTTTTTTTCCATAATCGGTGCTATGTATGCGTGTGTGGTCGAATCTTTTTTTTTTTTTGGGGGGGGGGGGGGGGGACCGTTCAAGAAAATTGGGGAGAGGGGGACCGATCTGGCTATGTACGAATGATCAGAGAAAATCGAGGAGAATAACGTTTTGATAACGAAAACCCATAGTATTTCGAAGCTGAACGATGTTCCAATGTTGCCATATCAATAATTTCTTATTTGGTCGAAGGTTGAAACCAAATTTTCTTTTCTTTTTTTTGAAGGTCGAAACCTAGTTAAGATTGAGACATCTACCATCAAACACTTGCAATTTTATTTTGAGAGAAAAACACTAAAAGTGTCATAAGTTGTGTACGACGCTTAATGTCAAAAATTTTCACCAACTCACTTAAGTGCCAAAATAGGAGAAAAACGATTACCTAAGTACCTCTGGCGAGAAATTCCAACTAAAGAAATTACGTGGCATTTATAATTAAAAATTTTATCTAAGGGGACATTTTTTAGCACAATCACTTTTTTATTAAAAGTGCACTGAAGTGGCCACTTTTTAACAACGATTGGCACTGAAATAATCATTTTTTTACAATAACTTACACAAAAGCGATCATTTTTTAACCTACTACAAGACATTATTTAGGGGTTATATGCTGTTTGAGCACACCGGCGAGTCATGTAATATTAACAAATAAATAAAATATGGCTACATCGGATTTCTGGTGATTTAGATCAGAGTTGGCTCTTAGGTGATCGTTTTTTTCAAAAAAGTGTCACTTAAGTAATTAAAAAAAAATTATCAATAAAGTGAAAACTATACATAACTTAGAGTATTTCTAGTATCCTTCTCCCAATTTATTCTTCCTCCTAGTAATTTTGCTCATGGCGATCGAACAGAATTGGAGGTCAGACTCAGGCACGGGCCGAACCCCGAATTTTAATTGCGTTGCGTGCTTCTCGACCACTCAAGGACTCGGTGCATATGATTCGCCGAATCATGTCATGCAAGACTTACTAATGATCCGATGCTTGTCATTCTTTTATTCCACGTGCTTTGTAAAGCACGGAAGAGTGGCCCGATCGCTTCGCGCTTGTAACTTGATGATATGAGAATTTGCTCAATTTCCTTTAGATTGCCTCCTACTTTGGCTATTTATTGAGACAATCTTGGACAAACTACCACGCTCCTACAAGTATTTTATTTGCGGAACTCTATGTGGTGGTTCATAGTCAGGGTAGAAGAGAGTCATATGTAAATCTAAGGAATAAGTGCACTGGAAGATCTAAAACATTTTAAAAAGTGCAATCGAGTTCTAAATATTTATCAAATTGATCAAATCTAAGTCCTTTCAATGATTACAATTTTGAAAGTCTTAGGATTCGAATGCCCTTCTTTGATAAGTTTTAAAACTCGATTGTACTTTTAAAAAATTTCAAGGTTTAATGGAATTTTCATGATAATTTTTAGAATTTATAATACATTTATCTCTAAATTCAAATATGATAGTAACTCATATAGACATCTCAAATTCTAAATTCAAGCCAAAAAAAAAAACAAAAACAATAGGGTGGCCAATCATCTTCTCATATACACGAAGCACCATAAGTTAAGCTCAAATTGTCGATCTAGCGACCCATTCGAGGAGGCGCAGCACTTCTCATAGAATATATAAATAATAAGCCATCATCTAAGAGTTTAAGCTTTTATAATAGTTCGTAGTAGTCTCACAAAATTCTCATATGATATCGAAACTGAAAGTTTTGAGGTCGAATCTTTTTAGACTTCATTTGTTTCGAATCTTTCCAAATCTAATTTACCTCCCTAATTAAATTTTCACGCTTAGTACTAAATAACCAAATCAGATCAATTGATAGTGATCCTACAAAATCTCACTACTTCCAAATTAGCCCAGACATCTCGCGACGAGAGCTATGGGGCCGAAAAAAGTCAAACGTACATGAAAGGAAAATGAAGGGGGGGAATCTCATCCGAAACACTCAAGGCCAAATTTGATCATCTAAAGTCAAAACTAGACGCCGAATGAATTTTAGTGGTACATGATTTGATGTCAAATTTTTGCAAACTCCATTTACTTCTCTAATTAAATTTCCACTAAAGGTTTTGAGTTTGAATTTTTTTCATATTTTATTTGTCTTCCTAATTAAATTTCCATGCTTAGTATTAAGTAATCAAATCAGATTAATTGATAGTGATACTACAAAATTTCACCGCCTCTAAATTAGCCCGCACATCTCGCGACAAGAGTGATGGGATCGAAAAAAGTCAAACGCATGTATAAGGAAAAATGAAGCGGGGAATCTCATCCGAAATCGCTCGATGCCAAATTTGATCATCTAAAGTCGAAACTAGATGACGAATGAATTTTAGCTGTACATGGTTTGGCCCCAAATTTGGCAGAAAAGAGAATCTTCTACCGATCCAAACCACGACCGTGATTCATGGTACATTCCCTGAATTTAATGCCGCAGAATAATCGCTAGAGAAGAAAACATCGACGTCGACGTCGACATCGACTCGACAACTGTCACCCTCGTCCGGTCAGTCGTTGCAGCTCTCTCTCTCTCTGTGTCAGACATCGGTCCGTTCTCTCCAACCTCCGGATCGACTCTCGTCTCCACCGCCGTCAACCCAAAGTCTTTCTCGGGCTCCAGAGGGGCTGCGGAGGGTCCCCGAACCCACCCTCACCAATCGCGCCATGCCAAACAGTGCATTCCACCTACCACCCGGGGAGAGAGAGAGAGAGAGAGAGAGAGAGCTGTCATCAAACATGTCATCAAGTATGTCATCCGCGGCAGCTCCTGGGACCTGGCATCGCCCATGGCACCTTCCGAAAACCCTACTGTAGCATAAAAAGGCAGAGGGTGATGATGAGATCCGATGCCCCAAAGGTCAAGCACCAGTCTGTCGCTTCGAGCCTCGCCTTTTCAATTCCATCATTCTCCCTCCCCCACCCTCTCTCTATCTGATAAGCAAAGATTTCAACCCGGTTGGATCAGTCATCATGACTCAGCACATCCCTTTTCAAAAGCACGCCGCAGGCTCCTGGGACTAATGAATCGAGCTGCAACACCTTTTCTCTCTCCTAACAGTAGAATCCACCAAGGCAAATAGTCGCTCCACTGAAGAAAAAAAGAAGAAAGAAGAAGACGGAAGAAGAAAGGAGGACAGAATTGCGTTGCGTAGCTGGTTTGCGGCTTATGAGATCTTTTCATTTTCTTCTTCTTCTCTTTGAAGAGAACTGAGAAGGGAAAGATTTCATAACCGAGCGTTTCTCAAGCAGAGAGCCCATGGAGTCGAACGGAGCGAGCCCATCAATGCGTTCTCCGATGGTGGTCTCCGCTTACTTCGCTCTTCCTCTGCTCGCGCTCTCCTCGCTCTTCTTCCCCCTCGCCGCCTCCGACCCTCGGATCGCCGTAGTGGGCCTCTTCTGCTGGAACGCCAATGGGACTGTCGCCGGGAACGTCGTCCCTGACTTCATCGCCGTCATGAGGGAGATCTCCGGCGGCGTCGCCCACCGGCGCTGGGGCAAGGGCAACCACTCCCTCGCCTCGCCACCGACGGCGGTGTACGGCCTCGCCCAGTGCCACGGCGACCTGATCGAGACCGACTGCCTCCTCTGCTTCGCCGAGAGCCGGACCCGGATCCCCCGTTGCCTCCCCAACTTCGGCCGGCTCTACCTCGACGGCTGCTTCCTCCGTTACGACGGCTACGACTTCTACAACGAGACCGTGGATCCGACTCACGACATGCTCAACTGTAGCTCCAATTCCAGGGTCCCGGCGGAGAGAGCGTCCGAGTTCTCGGATAGGGCAGACCGAGTGCTGAGGAATGTCTCAGCCAGCGCGGTGCAGAACGGGGGCTTCGCGGTGGCCGGGGAGGACGGAGCCGAAGGAGCCGCCGGGGTCTATGCTTTGGCACAGTGTTGGAGCACGCTCGATGCCGGCGGCTGCAGAGTCTGTCTGGAGAATGCGGCATTGAAGGCGAGAAACTGCACGCCCGGAGAAGAAGCGCGGGCCATGAATGCGGGATGCTTCCTCCGTTACTCCACCACAAAGTTCTACAGCGTCCCCGTCAGCGGAGGTAACAACTTAGCCTCTTGATCACTGGTTTTTCGGACATTAAAAGATGGCCTCCTCGCCATTACAGGGCAACCGAGGCTCTTCCATGTCTGTTGTCAGATTTCAGTATTTCCAACCGTAGTTTCCTCCACGTTCGCTGATTAAGTTCGATTTGATTGATCTCGTGATTCGACGTGGCCGGGTTTTCGGAATTTCTAATGAACTCTGCTAATCTCGACCTGAATATTAGGCTGAACATGTTATCTTTCATTCGAGAGCTAAGGCTGCCAAATCTGAATTTTTGTGAGGCGCCTGCCAAATCTGAATTTTTGAACGGAAGCGATGCTGTCTTTGTCATTTCGCAGGGCCGTCCAGGGTCCGCATCACTGTAGTGATAGCCTCATCGGCTGCTGCGGCAATTTCTCTCGTTCTCATCGGCACATACATTGGATACAAAAAGTACTCCAAGGCGAAATTAGGTAAACAATTCGAATCCAATGCGTACAAGGGTATCCCGGTGATTCTTAACTATGAGCTTGACAGTTTGAATTTCGCATTCATCCATTTTCAGTGCAGCATAGCCTCACGAGACTACCGGCAAGCGTCAGCAAGTCTAGCTTGTATTTCAAGTACGAGACGCTGGAGAAGGCCACCAACTTCTTCCATGACTCGAGGAAGCTAGGGCAAGGGGGGGCCGGTTCTGTGTACAAGGGGATACTACCCGACGGGAAGGTGGTCGCAGTGAAGCGGCTGGTGTTCAACACGCACCAGTGGGTGGACGACTTCTTCAACGAGGTGAACCTGATCAATGGGATCCAACACAAAAACCTGGTCCGGCTTTTGGGATGCAGCATCGAGGGCCCGGAGAGCCTCCTTGTCTATGAATATATTCCTAACAGGAGTCTGGATCAAGTTCTTTTCGGTAAGTAGCTAGCTGTTGCTTGACTGCATAATAGTTACAGAGTCATCGATTGATGCCGAGAAGAGATCTAACCCTTTAGGACAAGCATCGGTTCAGTTTGCAATCTTAATAACTTGTTTTCTTGTGCTGCAATCAATGTTTCCGTCTTATGATTTCCGAGTCATTAGGCTTCAAAAGTCTGCTCCATAAGTGTTGCCATTCCACTTCTTCTGTTACGTCAGCCACACTCCGTTTCTGCTGTTCTTTCTAAAGTACGAGGCGGCCCCAATAAGCGAATAGAATCTTCTGCTGCAGTCAACGATGCGACCCATGTCCTGACTTGGGAGGAGAGGCTGCGCATCATCACAGGAACAGCCGAGGGCCTTGCGTATCTTCACGGAGGCTGCAGAGTGAAGATCATCCACCGTGACATAAAATCCAGCAACATCCTCCTCGACGAGAATCTCATAGCGAAAATCGCAGATTTTGGGCTGGCCCGATGCATTGCTCCCGATAAGTCTCACCTCAGCACAGGAATCGCCGGTACACTGTAAGAATGCATGTTCAATCACTAGCGTGCTCGAAAACATAGTCGGCACTTTCTTTTTCCTTAATCTGACAAGTTTTGGCCAGTCAAAGTGTTTTCACATATCACATCTTCTATGGGCTAAGTTTGGTTCATTTCTAAAAGACGGTAAACTATACAGCGGTTACATGGCGCCCGAATATCTTGTGAGGGGACAGCTAACCGAAAAAGCTGATGTTTATGCTTTCGGGGTGCTGGTTCTTGAAATCTTGAGCGGTAGGAAGAGCAGCATATTCGCACAGGGATCGGGCTCGGTATTACAGTCGGTAAGATTGCTTAGTGTGTTTAGTATTAGCAGATTAAAATGTTCAGATGTGTGATGGAGCCATGGTACTTTCATGATTTGCTTTTCAGGTATGGAAGCATTACAAGTCGAACAATTTAGCCGCATGCGTTGATCCAGCCCTACGAGGTAAATTCCCCGTCCAGGAGGCGTCAGACGTGCTCCAGATCAGCCTCCTGTGCACGCAAGCCTCCATGGAACTGCGACCGACCATGTCCGTGGTCGTCGAGATGCTCCGCAACAGGGACCATGCCGTCCCAGAGCCAAAGCAGCCCCCGTTCCTCAACGCCAGTGTGCTGTCCGACGAGTCCAGCACCAGAAGCTCATACACGCACACATGGCTGTCTAACCAGCTCACGGTGTCCGAGGTCTCTTCCAGCATGACGGGGAGCCCGCGGACGACTGAGCCTAGATAGAATCGGGTTTAGCTCTTTGTACAGGCACATGGTGAAAATCCATTCTTCATTCTACAACCACCCAACGTTGTCGCATTCGATTCATTGTTTTTGGAAGCACTTTAAATTGTCAAGAATGTCTTCTGCTTTCTCCGGTCGTGAATGTCTTCTGCTTTCTCCGGTCGTAGTGGCAGACCACCTTTTCGCGCATAGAAAAAGCACGTTGTCGTTTCAAACTTTGCTGCGTTGACCCTTTTCCGAATTGGGATCTTTCTTCCCCGTAAGTCCAAACGCTTGCAGACGATGGGCCCCGTAGAAAATGGTTCGACCAGCGATCTTTCCAGAACAGTACAGAGATGGGATCAGATCAGATAAGGTGGTTCTTTTCCAAAGAATGTCCTAACGTGGGGCCCAGCATTCTTGGCAGATTGTACGGCGTAAATTCGAGGTGCGACAGTCGAACTACAGTAGATTTAGGGAGGAGCCATGTGGCGCGAATCATTTGCGGTAACCAAATTAGGAGTGAAGCTCTCGTCAAAAAAAAATATTTTAGGAGTGAAGCTAGTCACCCTTTTCGGCTTCTTTACCGTCGGCCTAACCTTACCAATATACTCTTTTAACTCTACTTGAAATTTCAATATAATCTCTTCAATCAATTTTTGTCAAAAAATCACTAGCTAGCCGTTTTATAAATTTCAATATAATCTTTTCGATCGATTTTTGATGGGAAATCACTTACTAACTATCTTATGAATTGATCAAAAGGATCGTATTTGAATTTCTTATAAAAATTTAGAATTAAATTAATAACTGAAATATGTATGGCTAAATTAACATACATATCAGTAAATTTATGAGTAATTGGGTAATTTTCTCGAAGTTATCTCTCTCATAAGGTTGAAATTATGGAGAAATTGATTCCATGTGGTTTTACTCTTAGAAATTGTATGACATGTCAAATATTTTGAAACGTTTCGGAGTCATTCTTGAAAGTGCTAGTACGAACACCTAGAGGGGGGTCAAATCCTTTCTAGAAGCTGTTGGTTTCTATGAACACCAGTACCGAGAACTCCAAAGGGTTTTGTGCCAGAAAATAAAACCATTCCTAAATATGCATGGAACTATAATATACCTACTGCATGGGATCATTAAGGAAGTACTTGAGGAATTCAGACAAGTTGCATCATCATAGGAGCATGAAATGACAGACACAAATTACCTAGCACAATCCTCTCAAGACCCCTATGCACGATGGGGAAGTCTTTTTTCCTAAGATCCCTACGATCAAGGACCTTTGTCCTTATCTCTAGGCATGGACACATTCTACTATGCTCAGCCATCCAATTGGCCTCAGCCAAACATTCATGCCGACACTACAGGCTCCTCCCAAAATCAAGAAGCATCCTCGTCAAACCAAGTTCTCTTATCAGATTCACTTGCAAGACTTGAGCAAAAATATGAAGAACACCTTCTGGCAATACATAGTTTAGACAACTCAGATTATGACTACAATGCTCGCGACGGATGAGACTATTGATTGTACAAGTCACTGTAGCAAGTCACTGTAGCACTAGGTTAGGGAAGTCACTGTTCACTGTCACTGTTCATACCGTACAAATAATTCCCGATCGAAAGTTTCCGGTGCCTCTATTTGTTTTAGGACCCGTGAGCATGGTCCTTGTTTGTGTGTGACCTCCTAGTGTCTATAAAAGGCAAGGAGGATGTAATGTATTGGGCAGAGTCCCTTGAAGTAAAGTGAGTGTTTTGTGAAAACTCTTTATGGCTTTCTAAACTTCTCTTCTTCTTCAGCCTGGTAGGATCCTTTGAGAAATGTAGCTCGGATAGTTAGAAACGTTACCATCCTAGCATCTCTGAGTGTCTCTAGGCTCTAAACTAAAGGACATAGTGATTTTCTACTAAAAGGCTGTCCCTGAAGGGCTTGAACGGGAGTTATTCACCCATTGTGGGATGGCATACATGCAGGAAACTGACTCAGTCTTCCCTGGTTCTAAGTCTAGGTCCATTCATGGTATCAGAGCCATGGTTTCATTTGTAATAATATCCGTTCCATGTGCTCAGTAGGTGAATCCAGTGCTGAGAAGATCTCCTCACATCATGACAGATCCAGAAATACTAGAAGCACATGTTTCTCTTGCTGCATCTCCATCTTCTTCAACCCCTTCAGATTTCCGAGTTTCCAATGCTTCTAAGATAAACTATCTCTATGAAGTCTCTCTTAGCAATGAAACCAAGATCTCTGAAGCTCAACTTCCTCCTATGAACCCTTATTTCGCTTTTGCTAAACCCACCTCATCATTTTCTCCCATCCGCTCCATTCGCCAAACTCCAAATGAAGTAAAGGAGTACATTCAGTCCTCCAAGTTCAACCAACATCCCATTCCTGCCACTGAAAAGGAGTACTTTGTTACTCTTCAGATTCTTCCAGAGTTTCCCAAGCAGTGGATTCAACAAGGATATTATCATGTCCATTATGGGATTATTCGTCTTGCCCTTACCTTTCATGATCGCAAGGGCTTGCCAATCGTGGCAAGAATAGCATTACTGGATACTCGATTCCTAGAATACCAGCATGCTTATATTGGTACTGTCCAAACCACTTTGAATGCTGGAACAATCTCTGTGACTCTGTATCCAAAACTTCAATATAACTCTTTTGGACCCTCAGCTGCTTTCTTCTCTAAAAGTGCAGGTTCAGATCACTGGAGCTCCTCAAACTGTTGACTCTGTTGCTGCAACACTGCACTACTAGACGGTTTATCAAGTGCAGAACCATGCTCTTGATTTGAATTTCCATAATGGAAATGAAGATGCTTTATTCATTTCCATGCAGGATGATCAAGCATCCTGCATTCATGTTCCCAGACAAATCCTAAAAGAAAAGTTGGCCAAGCTCCTTCTAGAGACTTGAATCACTAACTATGAAAAATTGCATCAGAATAACAAGCATTTCCAGTCATTGGACTCTGAGTTCGTCAGAAAAAAAGATGGAACTGTTTCCATCAAATTTGGTAAGGAAAATGAAGAAAGTCCTTCTATCTTCCAGACCCTTTTCATGATTAAACCATGTGTTCCCGAATCAATTTGCAAGCCAGATCTAAAAAAGCTTGTTCAATATTTCAAAAGTGATGGACACCCTATCCATTACTACAAAGACCGGTATGGTCACTATTTCTAGGATCCCTTTTGTCAATGTTCTTATTGCACAAACTCTCCCAACGAGGTTGATCTAAATGCAAAACCTCGAAGAAAACACAAGAAGCCAAAAGATGCTATATACCAAAAGTACCTGAACGAAGATCCCTCTGTTGATACTCTTGGTGAGTGCGACAAATTCCAGTTTATGGTTTCTTATGCACCAACTCCACCACCAGAATTCATTACTCCACCCCCAGTCTCACCAACTCCACCACCATCACCTCCTACATCTCCTCCTCAGAAAAAAACCAGCTCTTTCTCTGTTTTATAAGCCAATCCTAAAGTGGGTGAATAAGCATTCCTACCCACGTGAGACTCCAGCAGAAACACCACCAAGTTCTTCCATCGCCATGTTTCATGAGACAGACTTTCCTCCTCTTGTCCGAGAAAGTTCCAAACTCTTGTTTCCTGCTCCAGAAGAATTCATTGATCCACAAGGCAGATATCGGCATGCTCCTAAGATACCTACCCCCACTGATGTGGATGAATATGGAAGACAAAAAATGACCCCTGTTGCTGAAGCCGTCCTAAATTGACAATCGGAGACCTTTTTAGCACATAACAATGCGTTCAAAGCAATTGATTCCAAGATTGTGAATGTGCAACAAGATTTTCCAAGATATGATGAAACCACCAAGAATATGCTTTTTGATTTCCAAAAAAGACTTCATGCCTTGAAATCCGGATAACATTTAGGGTATCATCATCTCAAAAGTCCTAAGGCGGAAATAAAGAAGCTCAAAAGGCAAATCCAGCTCCTTGAAGAAGGAAGGTTCAATCCTTTTAATCTATTTCGGACCACGGTATGGACAAAGCATTCGCCTCCACCACCTTAGACGTCTATCTTTGCTACCCTCACAGACGTTCCTATCAGACAGGACAAGACAAATGTGGTAGAGATGAGAAATCGCCTTAAAGAATTGGATCAAATAAGGAAGGAAAAGGGAAAAGAAAAAATGCCCGAAGAATCCTCGCTTGTTATAAATGAAAAGCCAAATTAGATGATGTTGTCCAATCCATTGGAATCTTTCCTAAAAGATTTGGGCAATCAGGAAGAACAGCCTGATCTTGTCACTCAACAGCCTGATCCTGCCATTCCTAAAGATCAGATCTTATTTCCAGCAGAACAAGCTTTTCGAAACATCTTTGATACTGAATCAGATTCAGTATCTCTCTCATCCTCTTCATCCTTCTCAATCTCTACCATTGATTCATTTCCTATTGTACCAGTAACTTCATCAATATTCATGGACGATCCTCCAGACCAGGATATGGAATCAAACCCTTCTAAACCAGAGGTTATTCGGCCAAATAATCCCTCTCAGCATGTGTCTACTACATCAAAAAAGTTTTTTACTGTTGATGATATTCCCTATCACAAATGCTAGAAAGATTTGAAGAATTTCATACTTTGTTAAATGCCCAAGCTCTTACCAATCAGAATAATTATGATGTCCTTTTTGGTTTTGTCACAAGGTTTATAGGCAGTCTCAAGCATTGGTGGCAATCGGTGACGGAATAAGACCAGCTTCAATTTTTACTCTCACCTTACTTAAGTCATGCCATTACCCTTCTATATCATTTCTTCATTGGAAAACCTTCTGACCTCCAAGAGCTTAAAAGGATAGAATTTTTGAAAGAAAATGATGTTCTCTCTAGAAAAAACATCTTGATAAACATTATCGAGAAATGCTTAAGCTCTTCTATGGTATTGGAGCTTATCCAAATCTGAAGCATGTCTTCCTGACTTCCATCCCCAAAGAATTATCTCAACAAGTTGAGAGAGCTTTTCTCAGTAGACAAAAGAGAATCTAGGATATTCCGTTGGGAGAAATACAACAAGAAATCCATTTGTGCCTTGTTGATTTGTGTATAAAGCATCAAATGATCCAGACTTATCTCACAGACAACAAAGAACTTGATACAGCCTATTCTCGCAAGAAGTTAAAGATCAAATGCTTCAAGAAGCTCTAGATAAAGAAATCTAGACATGACTCTAAGCACTTCCGAAGAAAGAAGAATGGCGTTATCTACACAAAAGGAAAGATCGCTCGGGCCACAAGAAATCAAATCGATGTTTCATTTGCAATCAGAAAGGACATTTTCCCAAAAATTGTCCCCAAACAAGAAAATGTCATAATCATCTAATACATCATATAGAGAATGAAACTGATATTTTTCTTGAAAATGATGATATCGAATCTTTATTCTCTGCGGATGAAAAACCATCTGAACAAACTCTTTGTATCATACATTGTTACCAAACTCCTAGTGATACTGATTCGGATTCAGATTATGAAGATATTTTTCACATATCTCTTACATCTTTAGAACAAAACACTGACATATTTTCAAGCCAAATTCATTGTCCTCATTTTCCTGTAAAAATCTTCACCTCAAAGTTTGCCAAGCCTATCACTGTCATTGCTCTCATAGATACTGGAACAAGTTCTTCAATCTTAGATACTAAAGTTCTTCCTGAAGAATATTGGACTTCCTGTGTTCGATATTTCAACTATACCTCAGGAGATACTTTTTCCACAAATGTGAGAACTACCCTAGTAACTATTCAGTTTTTTCTCCAGTGTTCGATAACCACAAAAATCTTTGGATCCAATCTCCCCAATAAAGATTTGATTATTGGTTAGAACATCATGACTCAGATTTCTCAACTTCGTACCATCCCTGGAAAAGGTCTTAAGTATAAGGATCAATTCTCTGAATTCGTCAATTTTCAAAGACTTTTTCTCCATTCAAATGAGTTTGTTAGATCTGATCATGCAAAAGATGTTGGAATCCTGTTCGGAATCTCATTCTGAATTCGCTCAAAAGTGTTCCCATCCTTTATAGGAAAATCCGGAGTTCTTTGTTCGCCTTCCTTTAAAAAAGAATGAAGATATCAATCCGAGTCACATGGGAATGAAGCCAGAACACCTAATTTTAGCTCAAAGGGAGTTCTGAATGCCTTATTGAAATCTCCAATTCTCAATGGGCTTGTGAAGCCTTCTATGTCAATAAGCGTGCTAAGCAAAATAGAGGAAGAACAAGACTGGTAATTAACTATCAGCCTCTTAACATTTTTCTCCAAGATGACAAATTCCTTTTACCCTCCAGAAATTCACTTTTTACTAGATTATCCAAGGGCCACATCTACTCCAAATTTGATCTCAAAGTCGGATTTTGGTAATTGGGCATCCATCCTGAAGACAGACCCAAAACAGGGTTCTGTATTCCGAACCAACACTTCTAATGGAAAATTCTTCATTTTGGCCTAAAGGTAGCACCATCCCTTTTTTCAGAAAGCCATGTGTCGAATTTTCCAACCAATCATGTCAAGTGCAGTAGTATACATCAATGATATCTTGCTCTACAATCCTGATGAGCAGTCGACCGCCTAACTTCTTGAACAATTAGCAGAAATTGTGAAAGGGCATGGCATTATACTTTCTCAAAGAAAGATGAATATTGCCCAGATAGAAATTGAATTTCTTAGTATGCCCCTTAACAAATGTATATATTACCTAAGGCCACATATTGCTCAGGAACTGTTAAAGTTCCTAGAAGAAAATTTCACGACAAAGTAAGTTCAGCAATTTCTTAGGATAATTAATTATCTCAGAGATTTTGTTCCAAACATTGCTAAATTGCTGATTCCACTACAATCAATGCTGAAGAAGAATCCCCCACCTTGGGGAAAATCTTAAACCAAAAAGTTGCTGAGCTTAAGGAGGTCATGCAGACTCTTCCTCCATTATAAATCCCATCAACAGGAAAGAGAATTCTCCATACGAACGCCAGTGATGAATACTGGGCAGCCATCCTGTTTGAAGAAATTAATGAATCAGATAAGGCATCCTTTCCTCAGATGACCAAGTTCAAGCAGAAGCAAGTTCCAAATTCTCAATTGCTTCGATGTGCTGAATGGTTTTCAAAATACTCTTTTGAAACCAAACATATTGCCGGGAAGAAGAATGTGCTTGCTGACTTCTTGCCAAGACCAAAAGCACCAACAGAAATCAACATGTACATCATACGGCATGTTTTTCATATCTTCATCACAATGAAAAGTATAAAATTGATAAGATGAAAGATTGGCCAAGTTGGCGATACCCCCAAGAGATTGTTGAGCAAATCCAGAATGATAGCCTCATTGAAAATCTAGAAGACCTCATGTGGCAATGCCACACGGATTTGTTCAGACTCAATGGAGGTTCGATTCTTTATCCTTTTAGATTAAATTCAGACTATCCATTCATACATCCTCTAATATGAAAGAAAGATGATTTCCATGATCAACTCATATGGTTATTATGGTACTTAACTAATAAGTACTTAATAGCTATTGAAATTCCAACCAGAAGACTCATTGCCAACCTCACCAGGATATTTGGACTCGGTAGAGGAAACATTGAAAAAGAAAGTGACAAAAATCTCTTGGCCTTCCTCAATTGATTTTATCCTCCTACTCACTTGAGACATCTCTTGCAACAAGAACTGAGAACTACCCAACCAAACCCTGAGATCCATACTATTTTGTTTTTCCAACGTCCATGGGCTTTTGTCACAAATAATGGCAGCATTACCAATGCCCCACAAATTATAGGAACCACATCCGATAAACCTCAACCAACGGAAGCTCGGATTTACAAATTCTTTCCAGGACCCTTTGGTTGTTGTGAACACCAGTATTAAGAACTCCAAAGGGTTTTGTGCCAGGAAAATAAAACCATTCCTGAAGATGCATGGAACTATAATGTACCCATTGAATAAAATAAGTTGCGAGCAAAGTTTAAATAAGGATCAGAGTCTGACAAACGAGCCACCGGATTTTTGGTAGATGTTAGAAGATGTTATGCGATAGAACAAACTTTTGAAATAACATATAAGTATGCAACATACTTAAATATGAAGAGTTAAGGAAAAAGAATGTTGCACGCGAAATTTATAGTGGTTCGGCTTAGATCAAGCCTATGTCTACTCTCCCACGCTAACAGCCTTTTGGCTGGATTCCACTATATGATTAACAAGAGATTACAACTTTGAGTGCAAACACTCAGTGGTAGATCACATTATCTCACTAAGTCACTGTTTTGGTATTTCTCTCACAATCACAAATATTTAAGCTCACAAAAGACAAGTGTATGATCGAAGTTCACTCAGATTTTGGAATTATAAATTCTACGCTCCGTCTCTTACTTACTCTCCGATCCTTGGTCTTATTAAATACTCCTTCACTTCCAAACTAGCCGTTGGACAGTATCTAGAGGATCGTCTTCTAATCTATCCATTGACAGATTTGTATCAAGAAAATTTAGTAGCCGTTGAATGACAAAAGTAGAATCCCAAATTGATTCTGATCGCCCATACAAACAAGATCTTGGTTTCCATAAGTAGAGCTTCTCCATTTAGAAAATTCTTGTCTTCATGATCCAATTGTCAATCAATTAGATTGAGTCAATCAAATCTATCTTGATGTAGAATTCAAGCCAAATCACTAGCCATTATATGTTGGGGCTTGTGTTACGTTCTGTTGAGTTATCTCGTTCTGAATTTGTTACGTTTCGAACTTGTGTCTCATTCTGAATATAAAGTCTGAGAATGTTATGTCTGAAGTAAAGTCTGAGAGTGTCTTTTATCTGAAGTAGAGTCTGAGTGTCTTCTGTCTTAAATAGACTTTACAATATGGACGTAAGTCTGTACATATTCTTCTTCCGAACATATTTAACCTTAAGGTTTGGACACAGTCTGAATAAATTCAGCTTCAGCATAGAGTCTATCTTCTAGTTCTTTCAAGTATAGACTTCAACAATATCCTTTACATGTTCTATCATCTGCATAGTCTATTATTCAACCATTAAACACGTTAGTAACCTTTGATTTATTTTTTCATCTTCAAAACATCATAAGAGATTTTCCTAACAATCTCCTCCTTTTTTATGATGACAAAACAATCTCTGAATATGGAGATGTGTAATCATGCTTTTAAAGATACTAATTAATCAAGGCAATCTTAAAGAAAAATTTAATTCAAAATAAAAGATAGTAGAAGATAGCAAATAGATTGAGCATAATTATATATGGAAAGATAATCGCATCTCAATAACTAATATCAACACATATGCATATTTATATTCTCTCTCCCTTTTGTCATAATCTAAAGTCGATAACAATGGAAATAGTATCACATAGAGAATATAAAACGATAACAAATATATATTGCATGAAACACAATTTCCAAAAAATCAGCTTTTACAAAGTAAATCGAATATTAAAGATATGTAATATAGCTCACTTTGATTATATATATAAGCAAATATCCAATAAAAATCATTGATGCATTATAAAATTCACTTACCATTTTTGTCATAATAAAATGATAATATCAATAAGAGATTTGTTAATAACAAAAGGTAATAAAAGATGCACTTACCGGATTTTGTAGAATTTAACAAGTTCTAACACATTTACCTTTTCCTTCCTTCCATAATAAGATCACGATCAATTTAAAAAGATTTTTTCATAATTGATCAATGCTCCCCCTCAATTTGTTGCCTTTTTGAGGTGATCGTGATTCTTTCCTTTTCTTTTGAAATCACGTTCTCCCCCTGTCATCATGACAATATTTGCAAATAGCACTAATTGTGGCTTATGCACATTGAACAGAATATTTTGTCATTATTTCCTTTGTAATAACAACATCCGCAACGATCATTTGCTTTTTGAAATTTGAGGCAGAAATTTGTTTTCTTCAATCAAGCTCGTCTCGAATTCAACCTACATAAACTTAACAAACTTTTTGCACAAATAAGCTAAAATAATATCCATGTAATATATAATGCTCTTTCTTAAAATAAATTAAATAGCATATATAAGATTATCAAATATTTAATTTCAGAACTACTCAACCTTTCATACGACACAATAAGGACTTGTTAATAATTTGCAAAAACTTTGCGCAAGGAAGAGAATTTTTTTAGCCTCCAAAAAAGAGTACAGAATCTCCACAATTTTCGAATCAAGCTTTCCAAAATTTATATAGAAGATTCTTTTGCCACCTGCAAATTCTTGTATGACAGATAACAATCTTTGCAAAAATATCACATAGTATCTTCATTTGATTTGCGGATCAAACTTGCTAGATATAAGATATCTTCTAAAAATATAGCAAGATTATCCGTTGTCGCAACCTAACCTCGAGTGAATCACCTAGGATTTGGCTAATGGATTGCTAACCCTAAACTTAGCTCGGGCTCTCCCAAGCCCATACCAATTCACAACTTGGGTTCAAGTTCTTAACATGCAAATGATTTTTTAATTAGGAGTCGCCAATAATCTATTTTTAGTGAGTCGATTAGAAACCCCAAGTAAAGTGATGGGAGATTTACTTTACTCCTGCGAACCAGAGATTGTGAGTTCAGGAACTTAATTACGCTAGATTTCTCTAACGCCATTTCGGTACCTTTCTCTTTTATTTTGAAAAAATATTTTGCAGGCAACTTGAATCGATTTTAATTTATTTTCCTAATATGTGAGGTGATCATGCGGGTGCGCAAACCACCAATTTAACACCTAGATAAATCAGTGAATAAATTGCGGGACTTACCTCATTACATCGAAAGCATCTGCAATATTAGATCGGAATTCACATCAACAATCTTAAATATGATTTCTAATTAACACACAATCACTCAATTTTTATTTTTATTTGTTTAATGAGAATCATGTTTTATGCAATGCTACTAATATAACATGACACGACATGACATAGCAATATAACCTAAGCTATATGACATAAGTATAGTATTTTTTGTGTTTTCTTAAATAAGCATGCAACCTATCCTAGTATGCAATAACCAGATGACGTGCAAAGAATGCTCTAATTCTATTTTTTTCTTTTTATTTTTTTATGAAATTCGAAATTAAATTTGTCACATAATTAAACGCGTAACTTAAATTAAAAAAAAAAAAAAACTAACATCCTAAATTAATGTTTCTTTTTTATTTTTTTTTATAAAAATTTGAAATAAATAAATTTTCTAATCTTAATATGCAAAATAACCCTAAACAAGAAATATTCTAACATGAACCTAATCTTAACTCAAACATATTTTTTTGGGTTTTCTTTTACGGAAATAAAATCGATTCAAACAACATGATAGCAAATCAGGCAAGATAAGATTGATATTCATAAATTGACGAATCATATATCGCACATGAGATCGGGTTGGCCATTTTTCCGTGCGATTGCAAGTCAGATTTCAAGCGCGAAAATCGGATTGTCAATCGTATGCACGTTGTGAAATTAGGAAGATTAATCCCTGACTTTTTTAAAAAAACTAATCGATCTTTTGTGGCTATGATAGCATCATTCAAATATTCACACGAGGTAAAGATTCCACAAATTAGGCAATAAAGATATATGAAAACCAAATTAAGCAAGATCTTACCTAATTTTCGATATCGCACGAATAATGCTTTCGAATTCAGGAGGACGACAAAACGTGGGATGGCCAGCGAGGCACTAGCGTTTGAAGTTCCGGCAAGGGGCAACAGGGCGCATGGCGAGGGGGCAGCCGGCTGCTGGCACAGCGGTTTGCTGTAGGTGCTACAGCTGTGTGCGGAGGGCAGCCTGTTTCAGAGCTCTGGCGAGGCGGCAGCAGGCAAGGGAAGCTGGAGTCGCAGGGGCTGCAGCGGGGCGCGGAGGGATGGCAACCGGCACAGCGAGAGGCGAGCTCGAGCTACTGGCGGTTGTTGCGACGGCGAGTAATGGTGCCGGCGAGGGGCAGCAAGCGCGCAGCGACAGGGGCGATGGTGAATGAGGCAAGCTGCTCTAGCGGTTGGCAGCGAGGGCAAGCAGTGGCACTGCTGTGGTGCGACGATGGCAGACGGGGGGACAAGCGAGCGGGCAGAGCGAGAGCAGTGGTGACCAACGTGGAGGGTAGCAGGCGGAGGGGGCTCGAGATCTGTTGCAGGGCGGCGGTGGCACGGCGAGGGGGAGCCGAGTGCTAGCGGAGGCAGGGGCGTTCGGCGCGGAGGACAGTAGGGTGGCCGATGTGGAGGACAACAGGCGGCTGTTGCAGGCGCTGGGCAGCAGTAGACGCCAACGGAGGAGTCCACGAAGAAGAAGAACAATTCTTCTTCTCTCTCTTTTTTTTTTTTTCAGACGTCCTCTCACATCTCTCTCACTATGCCCACTCTCTGCTGTCCTTTCAGCAAAAGCAAAAGAAAAAACCCTTTTATTGACTTTTGATTTCCTCCCCAAAAAAACGAAAAGAAACTTTTTTTTCCCTTTTGTGTTGTTTTCTTTAACCCCAAAAGAAACGAAGAAAGGCCACCCCCTTTTCGTTTGTATGCGAGCCAATTTATAGGCGAGGGAATGAAGCTTCTATCAACATACATGAAGATCTCCTCCTGAATATTCTCCACCGATTTTATCAGATATTGCCAAAGATTCAAGATTGTAATAGGATTTTTCTCAAATTTCAAATTTTGCAAAGATGCTCATAATATCTCCTCGAGGATATTCAAAAATCCACCATCATATTACCGAAAATATCAAATCTCTACTTCTCACAAGATAGTTTTCGGTCATTAAAAAAAAAAAAAAAAAAAAAAAAGAACTCGGGCTAATTTACTCTCTTCGTGGGCTTAGTCCAACTCGTCAAATTAAAGCTCGTAACTACCAATTCAAACACATCTGTCACTAGTCTGATACAAATGCAATAAAAAAAAATGCTCCTAAAATTATATGCTATGTAATTTAATTCTAATTTTTTTAAAAATTAATCCCTAATTTTTATTCAATAAATAAATGACTGGGTCGCCAAAATTTAGGTGTCAACATCCATGAATATGCAATAATATCTTTCAAGATCAAAGGGATTTTTTTAGCACAAATCTCAAAAATATATTATTGATGCATATCGCAAAAAGAAAGCTGATATTTCTATCACGTGCCAAATCAAACAATAAAAATAAAATGCAATGCCTTATATTTATGACCAGAGATATTTACAGTATAAATTATATATAATTCATAGGCGAACATCTAAAATCATGAAAAATGCATGTAGAAATTTATAAGGCAGGATGATAAAAAAAAATTATTTTCTTACCCCAGATATAATATACCATTAAGCATAAGATAATTTTCTGATTGCACCTGCGTAGATTCGCAATCATTCTTCCCTTATAGAATTTCTTGCAATGAACTCATTTTCTCTTTGGTATCCATGAATTTGGATCCTTCCATTTCGTTAGAACAAAATATAAAATCTCCATAGATAATCAAATATTCTTTCTTAACTCATCATAACATATTATTTAAGGAAAGAACATTATGCACAACAATATCTTGAAAAAGAAATTATCACTTAGTCAAAGCACGATAAAATCATAGGGAATTCTCTTTCTTCTTTTCATTTATTTCCTACAAAAACAATTCATCTTTTCTTTGGTACTCATATTTTCTTGGGTCCATGAGAGTTAGTAGAGTATGTTGTTTTTACCCAATCTTTCTTGCCAAGTCTCCAAACTTTACGACATTCTTTCTCTAAGTGTTCTGAGTCTCCACAATTTGAACATTTGAGGGCATTTCAACCAACAGGTTTTGTAAATATCCTTTGAAAATGCTTCTTGTACGCAAGTCTAGGAGGTCTTTGTCTAAGTCTCTCCTTAACTTTAGGAAAGTCTATTAGAGAATCACTTTCCTTATTGAAACCAAGTCCTGACTTGTTATAGTAAGGTACTTGTATACAAATGATATACTCTAATGTTGTACCCTTTGAAATTTTTGGCGAAATATTTGAAAATTCTTTTTTTAAAGAATCATTTTCTTTGACAAGTAAATCACGACTTTCTTTTGTTTATAGAAAACCTTTTTGAAAAATTTCAAATTTTCTTTTTGAGAAAGATCCTGTTGCCTAAGCCATGAATTCTCCTTTTTTAGTTGGAAGATCCTTTTAAGAGAAGATTTGAGATTTAAACAAAGCTCATTTATATACTTTGAAACTTTCATAGGAAATCCTGAATGTCTTACCTCGATTTCTTTGTCAGATTCTGAGTCTGTGTTTGAGTCAGACTCTGATTCTGATTCCGAATTTGAGTCTAAGTTTGAATGTGCCATCAAGCATATATTTCATTGCTCATCATATTCTTTCAAGGTTCTTTTCTGCCAATTCTACTTGTATTATCTTCTTCCACTGAATTTCCTTCCATTTCTACTCAGCTTTTTGAATTTCTTGATCATAAAAGCAAGTTCTCCGTCGTCTATGTCATTTTCTGAGTCTGTATCATCAGAATCAACGTTAGATTTTAAAATGATGGACTTCTTACCTTCGAGATCTTCGTCATTGATTTGTTCCACTTTGTAAGATTGATGAGCGCCAATCAATTCATCAATGGATAGTGGCATAATCCTCTGAGTCTCCCGGATTGAAGTCTTAACATGGTTCCAATCTTTTGAGAGACCTCGCAAAAGTTTGTTGACCTTCATTGGGGCAGAAATTGGATGATCTTGAGACACCAAACCGTTCACAATTTTTGTAAAACGACTGAACATATCTCCAATCGACTCTCCCGGCTTCATCTTGAATGATTCATATTGCCCAAGCAGGATACTTATCTTTGTCCCCTTCACACTGTCAGTCCCTTCATAGGTGACGTGAAGCCTGTCCCAAACTTCCTTAGTTGTTTCACATGAAGAAATTAGGTTTTATTCAGCAAGAGACAATGCGCAATATAAAGAATAAATGGCTTTTGCATCAAGCACTTCTCTTTTGGACATCTATGTCCGAGGCATAGGAGCAGGGGGTTTGGTTTCTTTATCTTTGACATTCTTATTTGATGTAGACGCAGCAGTGGGATTGATTCATTTTTCCACAACATCCCATTGAAAGGATTCTCTAAATCTTAGGAATGCCTTCATGTTGTTTTTCCAAACATTGTACTCTTTTCATTGAAATAAGATGGTCCGGTGTTGCTCTGTCCTTCAACCAATCCTACAGCCAAGATACTAGCCATAGAAGATCTTTGGCTTAGAAGTAATAACACTTCAATAAGATAAGCATCGCGGCTCTTATACCAATTGAAAGTGCTAGTACGAACACCTAGAGGTGGGTGAATAGGTGTTTAAATTAAACTTTGGCAAATAAATGCTGAATAAACAAGTTGCGAGCAAAGTCTGAATAAGGATCATAGTCTAATAAACAAGCCACCAGATTTCTAGTAGATGTTCAGAATCTGTTATGCGATGGAACAGACTTATGAAATAACATGTAAGTATGCAACATACTTAAATATAAAGAATTAAGGAAAGAGAATGTTGCACGCGAAATTTATAGTGGTTCGGCTTAAATGAAGCCTACATCCACTCTCCCACGCTAACAGCCTTTTGGCTAGATTCCACCATGTGATTAACAAGAGATTACAACTTTGAGTGCAAACACTCAGTGGTAGATCACATTATCTCACTAAGTCACTCTTATGGTATTTCTCTTACGATCACAAACGTTTAAGCTCACGAAAGACAAGTGTATGATCGAAGTTCGCTCAGACTTTGGAATTATAAATTATATGCTCCGTCTCTTACTTGCTCTCCGGTCCTTGGTCTTCTTAAATACTCCTCCACTTCCAAACTAGCTGTTGGATAATATCTAGAGGATCGTATTCCAATCTACCCATTGGACAGATCTGTATCAAGAAGATTTAGTAGCCGTTGAGTGACAAAAGTAGAATCCCAAATTAATTCTGATCGCCCATACAAACAGGATCTTGGTTTCCATAAGTAGAGCTTCTTCCGTTTAGAAAGTTCTTGTCTTCATAATCCAATTGTCAATCAATTAGATTGAATCAATCAAATCTATCTTGATGTAGAATTCAAGCCAAATCACTAGCTGTTATATGTTAGGGCTTATGTTATATTTGTCAAGTTATCTCGTTCTGAATCTGCTACATTCTAAACTTGTGTCCCGTTCTGGATATAAAGTTTGGGAGTGTTCTGTCTGAAGTAAAGTCTGAATATGTCTTATGTCTGAAGTAAAGTCTGAGTGTCTTCCATCTGAAATAGACTTTACAATTTGGACATAAGTCTGAACATATTCTGCTTCTAAACATATTTAACCTTAAAGTCTGGACACGATCTAAATAAGTTCAGCTTCAATATAGAGTCTATCTTCTGGTTTTTTCAAGTATAGACTTTGACAATATCATTTACATGTTCTATCATCTGCATAGTCTATTACTCAACCATTAAACGTGTTAGTAGCCTTTGATTTATTTTGTCATCTTCAAAACATCATAAGGGATTTCCCTAACAATTCTGTCGTTTGACCCATCTGTTAGGTTCAACAAGCATGACATTAACATTACAACAGATACCTTAGAGCCACTCTTATATCACAATTTGCCACCCATCGCTCACTTGTATTGATCAAAAGATACTTTGCAGCTAATTGAGGTTCCGATTATTTCAGGAAAAATGTATTGAAAAATATTTTTCTAAAATTAATCATTTATATTGCTTGTAATAATTGGTCAACAAAAAAGGATTTCATCATTGACAACAATTTGGAGATTATTTTTCATTTATTTCTTTTTGTAAGCGATATAAATAATCATTTATAGAAAATATGAATTTCAAATTATTTATTTTCCATAAAATAAATGCACCATCAAATAGATTGCCACTCTATTTTCTCTGTCAACATATCATCCGGCAAGTGGCATAAAATGCTCGTGAGATGCACAGAGTTTTCGAATTGTCCTATAAAATACATTTCTTAATGAACCGGAACTTGGAGTTGAAGTGACTTGATTACGTAGGATTAAGGGCTTAATGTTACAAAATTTAAATCCAAAGACTCAAATCAAAGAATCATGCGCGAATTTACATACGAGAAGTCTGATCAAAGGGTGATGAATAAGTCCTAGGAGTCGCAAGACGAAAAATGCAAAGTTCTCTAGCTTATTAGGCTCTATTTGTTTTCGCATAAAATGAACAATATGAAAATTATTTTTTTAAAAATAATTATTTATATCGCTTACAATAATCAACTAATAAAAAATATCTTCATTATAAATGGTAATTTATTTTTCGAACATATTTTTTCGTTCGATTATTTTTGTAAGTGATGGAAGCGATTATTTTTAGGAAGAATATTCTTCCAAATGTGGATTCTTTGCAAAATAGGCGGACCCTCTAAATTAGTTTAAGGGAAAATCTCAAATAAGGACTTGAAGTGGAGCCATTTTCTCAAAAAAGGACCCAAAGTGGACACTGTCTCAAATAAGGACCCGGAGTGGTTAACTTACTCTCAATTAAGGACCTGAACTTCTAATTTTATTCACAACCAGGGGTACTTTTGTCCTAGAACATTGTTGTTTATTTTTTGTCTCTCTCTTTCTTATTTTTTCTTTCTTCATCTTTCTCACTCTTTACATCACCTCCATTATCAGCCCCATGGCTCTTTGTGTCATCTCGTTGTATGACCAAGATTGGGTTTTCTTTAACACGAGCCATTATAACGTAGTCTAACTCGTTGAAAATTTTAAATTTCGCTCCTCAAAATGGTTTGTAGACTATTCCATGAAGCCGAAATGAGCTTTAAAAAATAAGTTCTTTTATTCCAACATTCATTGCAAATTTTGATCTCAAAGCCATAATATGAATATGCTTTTGCTGAGACTCAACTTCTTGTCCAACTCCCAAGCTATGCAACTAATCCCTTTGGCGACGTATTTCTCTCACCTCGAGAGTGCATCAAACTCCACTTATTCTGGGCCTTCCGCTAACCCAGCAACTACAATTTTTTGTGTTGTTTTCGGTCTTGCTTGCCAACAACAGAGTAGCAATATCCAAGCATCACTAGATCGTCTTGTTTGACTAACTTATGTCTCTATTCAATTAACACTTGGTGATCAACAATTTCACGCCAAAGAACAATTTTGTTGCAGCTGGCAACTATTTCAACCTCGGCAAGAGTTTGCTTCATCAATTTCAAATTTGGGTTTGCCTCTCTTGCGTAAATTCAATCTTTCAAATATCCCCCTTCCCCTTTGCAATGTCAATGGCTCCTTTCAATAATCCCTAGTCTGGAGACACCCACTCACATTCTTGCCATTCTCATCGACACAGCTCTTCTCCTCAATCGATACCCCATCTTAAGATTGATCATTAGTCGTATTTGACATCATTAACTGTAGAAACTGTTGTACTTCGTTGCCCCATTGCCGCCATTGACAAGTCCTATTTGAGCTCTTGACCTCATTGACCACTGCCCTTGATAGAAAATCCAACATCATCGTCATCAAATTGAGGTCAATCTGTACTTTAGGTTGAGCACAAGCGAGCCGAGATTTGATGAATCTTGAGGAGCTGAGGATTTTAGCATCCGAGAAGGTGACCAGTAGCAAATAACTCCAATCCGACTTCTTGTCACTAGGACCAACTATGTGATGACATGAAGCTCACGAGGTCGCTGGTAGGGGCCCTGATTACGGTGTTGAAGAAGGAGGCAATGTAGAGCGAAGGAGGAGGTGTGAGGAAGATGAATAAAAAAAAAGAAAAAAAGAAAAAAATGTTCTTGGACAAAACTACCCCAAGCTGTAAATAAGATTAAAAGTTGGGGTCCTTATTTGAGACAAAATTAGCCACTTTGGGTTCTTATTTGATACAATGTCCACTTTGGGTCCTTTTTTGAGAAAATAAACCCACTTCAGGCCTCTATTTGAGATTTTCCCTTAGTTTAATCATGCAACAACTTTTTTTTTTCGACGAGATAGGATCCACTAGCAAAAAATTTCCATTTTTTTTTTATTTTTGCTGTTTTTTCAAAACTAAAAAAAATAAAAAAGGGAAATTAATAATGGGCTTAGAGTCATCAGAGAAAAAGAAAAAGAAAATCAACAGCCCAAGCCCAGAACATGCCGAAGCTCCTTTGGCGCCTTCTCTCGTACGGACTTCCTCTCTCTTCCCTGATATCCGAACGCTACAGCGATCGGATAAGAGCGATGAGTCGTCGTCCCCGTCACCGTCGTCGTCATCGTCGTATCCCTACGCGTGAGCGACCATGACGCCGGCCGCCATCGGCTCTGGCGCGCTGCCTCTCGAGTGGAAGCTCTCTCAGGTTCTCGGCGAGCCGTCTCCCGAAGAGGAACCTCGCGACGGTGAGCCCGCTTGCCTGCTCAATAGGTCGTTTCTCTTTCAGACTCGGGCAAGAGCCATCCGAGGATGACGCTCCGTCTTGGAGAGCGATCGCGTGTGGTTTTGCTTGTTTCGTAGCTCGCGTGAGTAAGCTGGTCGCGGTAGCGACGGCTGCGTTGGGGATTCGGAAGTTTTTTGGAATCGAAAGCCTCTGACTCGTGCTTTTCATGATTCGTATCACTGGCGATGCGATGAGATTTTTCTTACGCTGTCGATGCGTGGCGTTCTTTCAGATGACGCCGTATCCGTGATCGAGCTTGATAAGACAAGGGATCACCTCGCCGTCGGCAACCGTGGCGGCCGTGTCATCATCTTCAAGAGAAAGGACGGCGGCAAAGACGTAAGCGACATGTCCTCTCTTTGAATTGTCGCAATTTTTGAAACGCGAGGAAGCTCTTAGGACAAACTAGAAGTTTTGGCAGATTTCTTGATCTCAATTTATGTTCTTCACATCCGACTTCCCAAAAACCAAGTTGTTTGCCAAGTGTGTTTCTATGTCAGCAATTATTTAGGATCAGAGCGAAAATTCACGTGTGTATCATTTTACTATTTTTATGGCACGAAAATTAGGTATAGATAAACAATTATGATTTTTTTTTGTATCAACCCGATGATTAACTCAAAATAAAAATTAGTAATCCAAAACTAATGGATAACTGACTTGGATGAAAGTTGATAAATCAATTTATTAAAGCTAGAAATTTCACATAAGAATTGCTAAGTGTTGTGCGGAAAAGGGGAGGTGAAAAGTTTGATTTCCCATTTTCGAGAGGATGGAGCGAGAACAAGTGAATGATAGAGTAGGATTTCACAACCAAAATACAATACTTAGCACACACAATTATTTGTAAAATAAATATAGGATAATACAAGACAAATAAATAAAAAAAATGTTGTGCGATGAGCTCAAGTTCAAGGTTGAAGGGTTTATGAAGGTTAAACTAGGGGTGAATGCGAACAATATTTTCACTAAGTTAAAAAAAATTAGGGATAAGCTAATCTAATGTCAAACCTAATCCATCTTTACTAAATTCTCCATTCACTTTCCCGAGAGAGATGGATGTGGATTGACGTTGCCATGTGACCAGCATTACTTTTTTTCTTTCTCTTTTGGTCATATCCCATCTTTTCTATCTTTTGAAGAGTTGCACGATGGAATGAGAAAAGTTGACCGTGTGGAGTACCCTGTCACTAGGCACGCATGGTCACAGTCAACGCAAACCCAACCCCTCCCCGGGGCGGCGCCTCTCTGTGTCTCTCTCTCCTTCCCCTTCTTCTTTTTTAATTGCATAATAATCATAAAGTTTTAAAAGGTGTTGATGATGATGAAATCAGTAAACTTCTCCTTTGGACGTTAATACCAAATAGGCGAACCTTTTTTCCCCTGCCAGGGTTCTCGTGCGCCTCGTTTTATTTGTAGTATTACAAAAAATCTTATCTTATTATACACCACACATGAAAAACTGGGCATTGAAAATTATAAATTTTCATTATTTGATGGGAACATATCACAAACAGTCCATAAACTTTTACTCAATATGCAATCTCGTCCCTAAACTTTTAATTTGTTCAATTTGGTCATTGAATTATCAATAAATGTCCGATCTAGTCTCTAACTATTTGAAAATTAATCAATTTCATCATTTCGTTAGTTAAAATTAACAGAATTGGCTTACATGGCTTTTCGTCTCTTAAATATAAAATAAAAAATGATATATGGAATATCCACATGGAAATTACCTTTAAAACAGGTCAAATTGTGGACACCGTCCAAAAAAGAGATACATACCACTTCTTCTCTTTACTTTTGTGATCCGTGCTTTCATCTCTAGCCGATCCCTAATTTGTTTTCTTTTTTTAAGATATATATTGATTCATAATTCTAGTAATCCAACTTAGTTCCACATCATCAATTAATGCTCTACGTCATTACTTAAGGGTTTGAACAAACGGAATGACTAGATGGAATATTTGTTACTAGTTCAGGGACCAAATTGAGTAAATTGAAAGCTCAGGGATGAAATTTAACATTAGATGAAAGTTCAATGACCATTTGTGACATTTTTCCCTTATTTGATTGCTCAATAAATGGCTAGACGGCAATTGTCAATGTAATACCCTTTTTAACTGTTTTTCCTTTGAAATTTGTTTACCTTTGAGCTTCTAGAGCCACCATCAAGATTTCAAATTCATCGGTTCTTTTCTACGGGAAAAAGTGCTTTTGGCTACTTTTCCCTTGGTCACCAAACAATCGTATTATGCTGAAAAATTCAAGTGCCGTGAATTTCAACCTAAGTATGATGCCGCAGCAATTCATTTTCTCCTTGACAAAAGAATTACGTGATCTCGACGTCCAATTTTGCGTGATCGTGACTCCAGTTACAACCATTTCATTTAACCAGTTTTTTGGGCATTTGACTCTATCAAAATGTTTTATCGTTTTTACCTTGAAATAATAAATTTTTGGTGTTGTATTAATTTTACTTTGAATTGGAAGTTTGTTAACTTTTTCTTTTGGTGCGTGAAGTTTACCCACTAAGCAAGTGAATTAAAACTTGGTAAAAGACCAAAAGTTAAATATTGTCTATAAATTATCTTCACTTAAGGCCAAAAGCACACGAAAAAAAAAAATGCCCTTCAATTAAAAGAAATGATGATTCTCGTGTTATATATATGCAACGGTAGCCACCTGCGGGTTTCCCTAAATCCAGAGCTAAAAGAAAATATCTGGCTGTCAACTTTGATTGTATTCGTCAAAATAAAAAATGAACAAAGAGTTTTGAGCAGAAATCCTATTAGTTAGTCAAAAAAAAAAAACATTTCTTTTTTCAATATGGATGATGGGTCTAACAAAATCTCGTGAAATAAACTATTCAAAAAAGAGATGCATTTTTTTATTAAAATATTAGATATTGAATCATAGTGTTAGGCCTTCTTTTCTTTTTTCTTTTTTTTGGGATTATATTTGGACATATTTTTTCTTGAGATAAATTTATTTTTTATGTGCTGTTAAGCTTTTGAAAATGGATTTTTCTAACATAATAGTCATTGGACTACTATGAGAATAATAGTTTGTTATGAGACACAAATTTTATTAAAGTAGTGGGTCTACAACAATTTAAAATTATCTATTAAATGATTTGGTAAGAGTCTTAAATCTACTACGAGATAACTATCTGTTTGGAACCATAAAAAGCTAAATAATAAATAATTTTAAATTATCGTAGGGTCTATACCTTCAAGAATTTGCAGCTCACAAAAAGTTGTTATTCTTAGACTAGCTTAAAGACTATTATACTAAAAAAGCCTTTGATTTTTTGTAGTAAAAAATAGATCATTATTTTCGCAATAGATTAGAGACTGTCACTCAATCATTTTTCTTTTGAAAATTGAGGCATATACTTTTTTTCCATAATCGGTGCTATGTAAGCGCGTGTGGTCGAATCGTTTTTTTTGGGGGTGGAGCTGGCTATGTATGAATGATCAGAGAAAATCAGGGAAAGGGGGAACCGATCTGGCTATGTGTGAATGATTAGAGAAAATTGGGGAGAACAACGTTTTGATAACGAAAACCCATAGTATTTCGAAGCTGACCGATGTTCCGATGTTGCCGTATCGATAATTTATTTTTTGGTTGAAGGTCAAAACCAAATTTTCTTTTTTTTTTTAAGGTCGAAACCTAGTTAAGATTGAGACATCCACCATCAAACACTTGCAATTTATTTCGAGAGAAGAACACTAGAAGTGTCATAAGTTGTACACAACAGTTAATGTCAAATGTTTTCACCGGCTCACTTAAGAGCCAAAATCAAAGAAAAATGATCACTTAAGTGTCTTCGGTGAGAAATTCCTACTAAAGATATTACGTGGCATTTATAATTAAAATTTTTATCTAAGGTGACATTTTTTTAGCACAATCACTTTTTCATTAAGATTGCATTGAAGTGATCACTTTTTAACCTACTACAAAACGTTGTTTAGAGATTATATGCTATATGGGTACACCGGCAAGTCATGTAAGATTAACAAATTAATAAAATATGGGTACGTTGTATTTCCAGTAATTTAGATCGGAGTTGGTGTTTAAGTGATCGTTTTTTCAAAAAAGTAGACTTAAGTGATTTGAAAAAAAAAATTGACATTAAAATGAGCAATGTATATAACTTATAGCACTTCTAGTATCATTCTCCAATTTATTCCTCCTCATAATAATTTTGCTTTTGGGGACCAGACAGATTTCGAGGTCAGACTCTAGCGTGGGCCGAACCCCGAATTTTAATTGCGTTGCGTGCTTCCCGACCACTCAAGGACTCGGTGCATATGATCCGCCGAATCATGTCATGCAAGACTTACTAATGAATCGATGCTTGTCATTCTTTATTCCACGTGCTTTGGAAAGCACGGAAGAGCATAGCCTGATCGCTTCGCGCTTATAACTTATTGATATGAGAATTTGCTCAATTTTCCTTAGATTTCCTCCTACTTTAGCTATGAATTGAGACGATCTTGTCACGCTCCTACAAGTTTTTTATTTGTGGAACTCTATGTAGTGGTTCATAGCGAGGGTAGGAGAGGTCATATATTCATCAAAGGGAAAAGTATATTGGAAAATTTAAAACTTTCAAAAATACAATCGAGTTCTGAAACTTATCAAATTAGTCTAATCTAAGTCTTTCCGGTGATTACAATTTTTGAAAATTTTAAGATTTAACTGCACTTTCATGACAAGTTTGAATGGCTTGATTATACTTTTCAAAAAGTTTTGAGACTTAATTGAACCTTTATGACAATTTTTGGAATTTTCAATGCGTTTATCTCTAAATTCAAAAATGATAATGTCTCATATAAGCGTCTCGAATACTAAATTTGGGCCAAAAAAAAAACAACAACAACAGGGTGCCCCAATCGTCTTCTCATACACGCGAAGCACCATCCATTTGAAAACGCCAGAGGCCAAATTCGATCATCTAAAGTCAAAACTATACACCGAATCAATTTTAGCGGTACATGGTTTGGTACCCAATTTGATACAAAAGAGAATCTTCTACCGACCCAACCACGACCGTGCGCTGTAGGAGATTCATGGTACCTTCCCCGAATTTAATGCCAGAGAACAATCGACATCGATTTCGACAACCGTCAACCTCGTCCGGTCAGTCGTTGCAGATCTCTCTCTCACATCAGTCCGTTCTCTTCAACCTCCGGATCGAGATGTCATCTGCGGCAGCTCCTGGGACCTGGCGTCGCCCATGGCACCTTCCGAAAGCATAGAGAAAGCAGAGGGGTTGACGATGATGAGATGCGAGGCCCCAAAAGTCAAGCACCAGTCTGTCGCTTCGGGTCTCGCCTTTCCATCTCCATCATTCTCTCTCTCTCTCTCTCTCTCTCTCTCTCTCTCTGATGAGCAGAGATTTCAACCCAGTTGGATCCTTCATCACGACGCAGCACACCTCTTTCAAAAGCACACCGCAGGCTTGTAGGACTAAAGAATCGAGCTGCAACGCCTTCTCTCTCCAAACAGTAGAACCCACCAAGCCAAATTGTCGCTCCACTGAAGAAAAAAAGAAGAAAGGAAGACAGAATTGCGTTGTGTAGCTGGTTTGCGGCTTACGAGATCTTCCCCTTTTTTTGTTCTTCTTCTTCTCTTTGAAGAGAACTGAGAAGGGAAAGATTTCATAGCCGAGCCTTTCTCAAGCAGAGAGCCCATGGAGTCGAACGGAGCGAGCCCATCAATGCGTTCTCCGGTGGCGGTCTCCGCTTACTTCGCTCTCCCTCTGCTCGCGCTCTCCTCGCTCTTCTTCCCTCTCGCCGCCTCCGACCCTCGGATCGCCGTAGCGGGCCTCCTCTGCGGGAAGTCCAATGGGACCGTCATCCCCATCTTCACCGCCGTCATGAGGGAGATCTTTGATAGCGTCGCAGACCGGCGCTGGGGCAACTACTCCCTCGCCTCGCCGCCGACGGCGGTATACGGCCTCGCCCAGTGCCACGGCGACCTGATCGAGACCGACTGCCTCCTCTGCTTCGCCGAGAGCCGGACCCGGATCCCCGCTGCCTCCCCAGCTTCGGCCGGCTCTACCTCGACGGCTGCTTCCTCCGTTACGACGGCTACGACTTCTACAACGAGACCGTGGATCCGACGCACGACATGCTCAACTGTAGCTCCAATTCGACGGTCCCGGCGGAGAGAGCGGCCGAGTTCTTAGATAGAGTGGACCGTGTGCTGAAGAATGTCTCGGCCAACGCAGTGCAGAACGGGGGCTTCGCGGTGGCCGGGGAGGACGGAGCCAAAGGAGCCGCCGGGGTATATGCTTTGGCACAGTGTTGGAGCACGCTCGATGCCGGCGGCTGCAGAGTCTGTCTGGAGAATGCGGCATCGAAGGCGAGAAACTGCACGCCCGCAGGAGAAGCGCGGGCCATGAATGCGGGATGCTTCCTCCGTTACTCCACCACGAAGTTCTACAGCGTCCCCGTCAGCGGAGGTAACAACTTAGCCTCTTGATCACTGGTTTTTCGGACACTAAGAGATGGCCTCCTCGCCATTACAGGGCAACCGAGGCTCTTCCGTGTCTGTTGTCAGATTTCAGTATTTCCAACCGTAGTTTCCTCCACGTTCGCTGATTAAGTTCGATTTGATTGATCTCGTGATTCGACGTGGCCGGGTTTTCAGAATTTCTAATGTACTCTGCTAATCTCGACCTGAATATTGGTTTGAACATGTTGACCTTTCATTCGAGTGCTAAGGCTGCCAAATCTGAATTTTTGTGAGGCGCCTGACATTTGACTTGTAGTTGTCATAGAATCACTTGAACGGAGGCGATTCTGTCTGTCATTTCGCAGGGCCGTCCAGGGTCCGCATCACTGTAGAGGTAGCCTCATCGGCTGCTGCAGCGATTTCTCTCGTTCTCATCGGCGCATACATTGGATACAAAAAGTACTCCAAGGAGAAACTAGGTAAACAATTCGAATCCAACGCGTACAACGGAATCTCAGTGATTCTTAAATATGAGCTTGACAGTGCGAATTTCACATTCATCCATATTCAGTGCAGCATAGCCTAATGAGACTACCAGCGAGCGTCAGCAAGTCTAGCTTGTATTTCAAGTACGAGACGCTGGAGAAGGCCACCGACTTCTTCCATGACTCGAGGAAGCTAGGGCAAGGGGGGGCCGGTTCCGTGTACAAGGGGATACTACCCGACGGGAAGGTGGTCGCAGTGAAGCGGCTGGTGTTCAACACGCACCAGTGGGTGGACGACTTCTTCAACGAGGTGAACCTGATCAACGGGATCCAACACAAAAACCTCGTCCGGCTTTTGGGATGCAGCATCGAGGGCCCAGAGAGCCTCCTTGTCTACGAATATATTCCTAACAGGAGTCTGGATCAAGTTCTTTTCGGTAAGTAGCTGACTGTTGCTTGACTGCATAATAGTTACACAGTCATCGATCGATGCCGAGAAGAGATCTAACCCTATAGGACAAGCATCAGTTCAGTTTGCAATCTTAATAACTTGTTTTCTTGTACTGCAAGCAATGTTTCCGTCTTATGATTCCCGAGTCATTAGGCTTCAAAAGTCTGCTCCATAAGTGTCTTGCCATTCCACTTCTTCTGTTACGTCGGCCACACTCCGTTTCTGCTGTTCTTTCTAAAGTATGAGGGGGCCCTAATAAGTGAATAGAATCTTATGCTGCAGTCAACGATGCGACCCACGTCCTGACTTGGGAGGAGAGGCTGCGCATCATCACAGGAACAGCCGAGGGCCTTGCGTATCTTCACAGAGGCTGCAGAGTGAAGATCATCCACCGTGACATAAAATCCAGCAACATCCTCCTCGACGAGAATCTCATGGCGAAAATTGCGGATTTTGGGCTCGCCCGATGCATTGCTCCGGATAAGTCTCACCTCAGCACAGGAATCGCCGGCACACTGTAAGAATGCATGTTCAATCACTAGCGTGCTCAAAACCATAGCCGCCACTTTCTTTTCCCTTAATCTGACAAGTTTTGGCCAGTCAAAGTGTTTTCACATATCACATCTTCTCTGGGCTAAGTTTGGTTCATTTCTAAAAGACGGTAAACTATGCAGTGGTTACATGGCGCCTGAATATCTTGTGAGAGGACAGCTAACGGAGAAAGCCGATGTTTATGCTTTCGGGGTGCTGGTTCTTGAAATCTTGAGCGGTAGGAAGAGCAGCCTATTTGCACAGGGGTCGGGCTCGGTATTACAGTCGGTAAGATTGCTTACTGTGTTTAGTATTAGCAGATTAAAATGTTAAGATGTGTGATGAAGCCATGGAACTTTCATGATTTGCTTTTCAGGTATGGAAGCATTACAAGTCGAACAATTTAGCTGCATGCGTCGATCCGGCCCTACGAGGCAAATTCCCCGTCCTGGAGGCGTCAGACGTGCTCCAGATCAGCCTCCTGTGCACGCAAGCCTCCATGGAACTGCGACCGACCATGTCCGGGGTTGTCGAGATGCTCCGCAAAAGGGACCATGCCGTCCCAGAGCCAAAGCAGCCCCCGTTCCTCAACGCCAGCGTGCTGTCCGACGAGTCCAGCACCAGAAGCTCATACACGCACACATGGCTGTCGAAACAGCTCATGGTGTCCGAGGTCTCTTCCAGCATGACGGGGAGCCCGCGGACGACTGAGCCTAGATAGAATCGGGTTTAGTTCTTTGTACAGGCACATGGTGAAAATCCATTCTTCATTCTTCAACCACCCAACGTTGTCGCATTCGATTCATTGTTGTTGGAAGCACTTTTTTTTTTCTAATTGCCAAGAATGTCATCTGCTTTCTCCGGTCGTAGTTGCCGACCACCTTTTTGCGCATAGAAAAAGCACGTTGCAGAATTCTTCGTTTCAAACTTTGCTGCGTTGACCCTTTTTCGAATTGGAATCTTTCTTCCTTCCCCGTGAGTCCAAACGCTTGCAGACGATCGGCCCCTTGGAAAAAGGTTCGATCAGCAATCTTCAGACCAGTACAGAGATGGGATCAGATCAGATGAGGTTGTCCTTTTCCAAAGAATGTCCTAACGTGGGGCCCAGCATTCTCGAATTCTCGGCAAATTGCACGGCGTGGATTCGAGGTGTGACAGTCGACCCGCAGTAGATTTAGGGAGGAGCAATGTGGCACGAATCATCTGTGGTAACCAAATCAGGAGAGAAGCTAGTGAACTTTTGTCGCGACCAATTTTTCGGGTGTGAACCACCTAGGGTTTGGCTAATGGATTATTAAGCCTAAACTTAACTCGCTCTCCTGCCCCATACCTGGTCGCGACTTAAGTTCAAGTTCTTAACGTGCAATTGATTTTTAACTAGGAGTCGCCACTAATCTATTTTCGGTAGGTCGATTAGACACCAAGTAAAATAATGGGAGGATTATTTTACTCCTACGAACAGAGAGACTTTGGGTACGGGGACTTGATTACACTAGACTTCTCTAATGCCCTTTCGGTACCATTTCTTTTTATTTTCAAAAAAAATGTTTTGCGGGCAGCTTAAATTGATTTTAATTCACTTTCCTAACATGTGAGGCGATCATGCGGGTGCGCATACCATTAATTTAACACTCGGGAAAGCAATCAAATAATGCGTAACTTACCTCAAAGCAACGAAAGCATTGCGGCGTTAGATTAGAATTCACATCAGCAATCCTAGATATGATTTCTAATTAACAAGCAATCACTCAATTTTTGCTTTCACTTTTTAACGAGAATATAGTCCATATGCAATGTAATGCAGTGCTTCTAACCTATCATGAAATAATATGACATGGCAAAATGTCTTAAACTACATGAATGAGTAAAAAAATTTTGTGATTTTTTAATAAACATGCAATGATTAAATATGCAATCTAAATTAACAAAAATGACCTAATTCTAATGACGAGCAATTTCTAATTAAATGATCTCTGGCAATAATCCCTAGATGACGTGCATTTCATGAACCTAATTCTATATGACGTGCATATGATTTTTTATTTGACGAAAATTCGTAATTAAAATCACTAAAAATGAAAATCAAACTAAAGTGAAATACTATCTATTCTAAATGCTTTCTAAACATGCATTTTAAAAAAACTAACCTATCATGCATTTCATCTAAAGATCTATCTAGACCTAAAATTAAACATGCAATTTTATCTAATATGCAATGACGTGCGGGGAATGCCCTAATTCTAATTTGCTTTTGAAATTCGAAATTAAAATTGACACATAATTAAACATGCAAACTAACATCCTAAATAAACACATTTTTTTTGGATTTTTGTTTAAAAATTCGAAATAAAATCCCTATTCTAAATATGCAAGATAACAAGAAATATTCTAAAACAAACCTAATCCTAATTCAAATATTTTTGGATTTTTTTCTTTTACGAAAATAAAACCGACTCAACCAACACGACGGCAAATCGACAAGATAGGATTGATATCCGTAAATTGGCGAATCATATCTCGCGCATGAGATCGGGCTGACCAATTTTAAAATTAAATCGCGAATCGAATCTCGGGCTTGAGATTGGATTGTCGATTTTTGCAAGGGATTGCGAGTCGGATTTCAGGCGTGAAAATCGGACTGTCAATCATATGCACGTTGACTACTCAAGATCACGGATATCTCAGCATATCGGGAATTTCAATCACGTGCTTCAACGAATATTTCAAATAAGGAAACGGAATTTTCGGAAATCAAAATAGATCAGATTTTCACCTCTTCCGAATTCCGATCCTCGAGCGCCTACTCGCGATGCAATCCGGTGGTGCTCGGCTGCTTGACGATAGTAACTCGGCAAGGATTACCGACACAACTCGATGATGTTTGCGGTTTAGTGCTTCGTTGGGATTTAAGTCTATTGGAGTAATTCACCAGCGATGGCCAGAACAACGGCTTAGGAATCTTGGGTGGCCTATCGTGAAGAAAGATCGGTCAGCAATAGAGCGGCAAAAGACTGGTCTAGGTGGCCCTTCGTCGATGTAGCGGCTCACGGCAAACAACGCTCGTCGGTATGTTCCAAACCTGCAGAACAATAAACCACGGACCGTGAAAGGAACGACCTCGGTGATGGATTGGGCTGCGACGGAGGTTGCGATCAACGTTGGTGGCGTCATGGAGCTCTCGGTCCGGACTCGGTGAATGTGTCGGCTAGGAGCTCGCTTTTTAACATCCTGCGTTTCTCTTTCGAGATGTTATGTATGATGGGGACGTGAATATCCTCCAGGTGTTGCTGTGAATGGAAGGGATTTCTACATAGACTCCCCACGTGTGTGCATCCTCCGGAATAAAATAAGGAGATCTAGACGTGAGACATTGATGAAGAATTGGAGGCGTGTGATTTTTGTCTATGTTGCTCTCCAACCCCTCCTTTTGCCGACTCAATGTGGCCGTCTGTTCGTTCGTCTTGAGGCCCCTCAACGTGTATCAATTGTGTGACCTCAGCTGGTGAGGTGCGGTGGATCGATGCTTCCGCTTCACGATGCGATGCACGGAGGTGTTGACTATCAAGCAAAGTCGTTGATGGATATCATCAAAAAAAGGCAGCACCGGCGCAATGGTAGGCGTCACGATCGACGGACGGCAAAGGGGATCAATGGATTGTGGGGAGGCTCCGCCAACCTTCTCTCTCACGTGTGTATCCCTTGATGTGTTTTTATCAATGGCCGTGTATTCTATTGAGTGGCCCCCTCCTCTCATACGCGTATGGCCTTTTATAGGGGAAGGAATTGGATTTTTAAATTCTTCCTCAAATCAACATCCGCAAAATTTTTCACAAAATTCATCCCCTATTGATAAGGATTCGAGATTAAGATGAAATTTTTCTAAATCCAAATCTTTCAAAGGACAAATCGCAATATTTTTTTACCCATATGCCCTATCTAAAAAAAAACAATCATTATATCTCGGAAAAATTTTGAATTTCAAATTTCTCACAAGATAATTTTCAATCATTAAAAAACATGGGCTTAGGCCAACCGCTCGCTTCGTGGACCCGATCCATCTAATTCGAACTCATCCGCCACCGGTCCGATAAAATGCAAAAAATGCAAATAACAAAATAAATGCAACATAAATCTATATGCTATGCAATTAATATTTTTTCAGGGATAAAATTAATCCCTAATTTTCCATGCAATAAATAAATAAATGGGCCGCCAAAATTTAGGTGTCAACAACTTTACTTGAAATTTCAATATAATCTTTTTAATCGATTTTTATTAAGAAATCATTTGCCAACCATCTTATGAGTTTTAATATAATCTTTTTGATCGATTTTTGTTAGGAAACCATCTTATGAATTGACTAGAAAGACCATATTAGAATTTCTTATAAAAATTTAAGATGAAATTGATAAAATTTAAAAATCTAGGACTAAATTAGCATATGTATCAGTATATTTATGAATGATTGGGTAATTTTCTCGAATTTATCTCTCTCATAAGGTAGAAATTATGGAAAAATTGATTCCATGTGGTTTTACTTAGAAATTGCGAGGATTTAACATGTCAAACGTTTTGAAATGTTTTAGAGTCATTTTGTCATTTGACCCATGTGTTAGTTTCAACATGCACGATATTAACATTACAGTAGATACCTTAGAGCCACTCTTATATCACAATTTGCCACCCATCGCCAACTCGTATTGATCAAAAGATACTTTGTAGCGAATTGAGGTTTCGATTATTTCAACGAAAATGTATTGAAAAATATTTTTCTAAAATTGATCATTTATATTGTTTGAAATAATTGAGCAACAAAAAATGATTTCATCATTGACAATAGTTTGGAAATTATTTTTCATTTATTCCTTTTTTAATTGATATAAACTAGGGGTGAGCGCGGTTCCTCGATAGAATCGGGAACCGGAGGTTCCGGTTCGGTTCCCGGTTCTTAAAGGACCGGTTCCAATTCCCGGTTCCTTTTTTTCTGAGAACTGAAATCGGAACCGGAATCGGAACTAGAACCAGTTACAAAACCGGTTAGGGCTCCAAAAGGAGCCCCAAATACAATTTCCCTTCACATTATTACAAAGATATGATTTTAGTTGGATCAATCTAATTTGCTTAGCTACACCAAATTATGCTTTAGTTCTTATATTGCTTAATCATGCGGTTCCTAATTTAAGAAGAGAGAACGGACTAGCTAAGCAAATTGCGTTCTGCATATATGGATTCCTCGTCAATAGCCAACATTCACATCCAGCAATTTGACCCGTAATGGCTGTTGCACTCACACAGTGTGGCATGTGCTTGTGTTCATTTCATCGTAGGATAGATACTTGGGGTGAAAAATCATGCTCTCGTGGTAGATTCAGCCAATGATATCTTGCTCCTTAGGTGGCCTTGACTGAGACCTTTGCTTAAAGAGCTATACATTTATTAAAATAGCGTATCTTATTAATTACGTGCAAATTAAGGTGAGATGTGGAGCATTTAGACCTTATAGAAGACTTGATACAGATTTTGGCGCAAGGGTCTAAAAGAATTCATATAGCTAGACCTGGCTAGTGGCATGAGGCTTAATTTATTGTTGTGTATATTGTTTTGAACCTTCCATGTCTAATTCATTGTTGAGAAGTTGATTGAGTCTAATGCAATGCTCAAGCACTTGCACAACTTCAACACTTTGTGTTAGGTCATCAAAAAGCCTAATAATTTACATTTGCCATTGAATACTGGACCAGTCATATCTTTTGTTGATCTACAGTTTGTATCATGATGAAATCTTGCAAACCTAGACTGTTCTTTATGTGATTTAACCCGAGTTATGAAAGGACAATGAAATCAAGTGAGTCAACACTTGTCTCAATTAGTCATTTTATCATATGTTTATTCTGTTTGAATGACAGTGTCCGGATGTTCAGTAATGAGGACGTCACAATTGGTGCATGGATGCTCGCAATGAATGTTCACCATGAGAATAACAAAGAGCTATGTCAACCAAAGTGTACGTCCTCATCCATAGCTGTGTGGGATATACCAAAATGTTTAGGTTGGTCTCAGTACTCAAAAAAGATCTATTTTTGATAGACAAGACTCTATAAAGACCCAATCATCATTACACACAAAAAATTGGTAATGGCATGATTGAATTTTCCAGTGGTTTGGCATAGTTATTTGTCAAAAGTAGTTGATCTTTCTGTTTGGTGCTCATCAAAGTATCTGGTCGGTTCAGAACGACATTCTAAAGCTTCATCAAACTTCTTATTGGTTTTGATTATGTATGTCAAGATTCTTGGCACTGGTATGTTTGCTAAGATGTGGGAAGTTACTATAGAGTATGTGCGTACGTCATAGTTCAAATCTGAAAATGAAAAAAAAAAAACAAAAAGAACCTGTTGGAACCTAGAACCGATCTCGAAACCTATGACAGAGTAGGTTCCAGGTTCCAGGTTCTTGGTTCTAATGAGTAGGTTCTAGGTTCCAAAAAATGAGGAACCTATACCCGATGGTAGGTTCCAGGTTCCAGACGGAATCGAACCGAACCTGGAACCACTCACCCCTAATATAAACGATCATTTATAGAAAAATTAATTTCAAATCATTTATTTTTCATAAAATAAATGCACCATCAAATAGACTGCCACTCTATCTTCTCGGACGACATATCATGCAACAAGCGGCATAAAATGCTTGTGAGATGCACAGAGTTTTCTAAATGTCCTGTAAAAGACATTTCTTAATGAACCGGAACTTGGAGTCGAAGTGACTTGATTATTTAGGATAAAGGGCTTAATCTTACCAAATTAAAATCCAAAGACTTGAATTGAAAAATAATGCGCGAATTTAGAAATAAGAAGTCTGATGAAAGGTAGGAGTCGCAAGAGGAAAAATGTGAAGTTCTTTAGCTTATTAGGATCTATTTGTTTTCGCAATAAATGAACGATATGGAATTTTTTTTTCTCAAAAATAATTATTTATATCACTTGTAATAATTAACTAATAAAAATATCTTCATTATAAATAGCAATTTATTTCTGAACATACTTTTCGTTCGACCATTTTTGTAAATGATAGGAGCGATTATTTTCAGGGAGAGTATTCTTCAAAATGTGAATTCTTTGCAAAATAGATAGAACCTCTAATGACGTGTTTGGTAACGTTTTTGTTCCGAAAAACAATTTTTTGGATAGAAATAGTTTTTTATATTTTTGTTTCCCGGAACAATTTCTGAGTATAAGAACGCGCTTGGTAATTGTAAAAATTTATATTCTAGGAATAGAAATGCATTTTGTAAACTTATATAATTTTATTGTTTCTTTTATTTTTTGAATATTTTTGAATATTTTTTTAATTTTTTCTTCTTTCTTTTTTCTTTTTTTTTCCTTCTTTCTCCTTTATGGCCGGTCGTCTGCCACGACGGCGGCTGGCTGGGCAAGCTCGCTGGACCCTCACTGGCCACCGCAAGGCTCGACCTTACTAAATTTGGGCATTGTTCCCAGAAAAAAGAAGAAGAAGGAAAGAAAAAAGAAGAGAGAGAAAAATTATTTATCGGGATTGTTCCCAGAACAAGAAGCAATTTTTTTCTACTTCTTATTTCTGTTTCAAATCTGTTATCGGAAACAAAAAATTAGATTTTTTATTCCCAAGAACAAAAATTTTACCAAACATGTTTCTATTCATTTTACATGTTAGAACAAAAGAACATAAATTTTTATTCCAGGGAACATAAACACTTTTTTTCCAAACGGGCCTAAATTAGTTTAATCACGCAATGACTTTTTTTTTTTCGATGAAATGGGATTCACTAGCAAAAAATTTCCAGTTGTCTTTTATTTTTGCTGTTTTTTCAAAACTAAAAAAAAGGGGGAAAATTAATAATGGGCTTAGAGTCATCAGAGAAAAAAGAAAAAAGAAAATCAACAGCCCAAGCCCAGAACATGCCGAAGCTCCTTTGGCGCCTTCTCTCGTACGGACTTCCTCTCTCTTCCCTGATATCCGAACGCTACAGCGATCGGATAAGAGCGATGAGTCGTCGTCGTCGTCATCGTTGTATCCCCGCGAGCGAGCGATCATGAATCCGACGGCCGTCGGCTCCGGCGCGCCGCCTCTCGAGTGGAAGCTCTCTCAAGTCCTCGGCGAGCCGTCTCCCGGAGAGGAAGCTCGCGACGGTGAGCCCGCTTGCTTGCTCAGTAGGTCGTTTCTCCTTTTGGACACTCGGGCGAGCGTCGTCCGAGGATGACGCTCCGTCTCGGATAGCGATCGCGTGTGGTTTTGCTTGTTTCGTAGCTCGCGTGAGTGAGCCGGTCGCGGTAGCGGCGGCTGCGTCGGGGATTCGGAAGTTTTTTGGAATCGAAAGGCTCTGACTCGTGGTGATGCGATGAGATTTTTCTCATGCTGTCGGTGCGTGGCGTTCTTTTCAGATGACGTCGTATCTGCGATCGAGTTCGATAAGACGGGGGATCACCTCGCCGTCGGCGACCGCGGCGGCCGTGTCATCATCTTCAAGAGAAAGGACGGCGGCAAAGATGTGAGCGACGCGTCCTCTCTTTGGAATTTTCGCGATCTTTCTGACCTTTTTGGAAATGCTTGGTTAAAATCGATTGCTTGTGCTTTGAATCAGCACCGTTTTCGGAGTCAGTTGGAGCGGTCGGATTCTGACTTGGCATGGCATCCCGAGTATCGGTATATGACTGAATTTCAGAGTCACGAACCCGAGGTGGGCCTGACTCTTCGTTCTCGAGCGTAGGCTAATTCTTAATTGTGCAATGTTCAAAGATTTACTGTAGTTATGTTGTCTTTGTTTTATCTCTAGTTCGATTACTTGAAGAGTCTGGAAATTGAAGAGAAAATCAATAAAGTTAAATGGTGTCCAATGCGCAATGGATCACTTTTCATGCTTTCGACCAATGACAGGACAATTAAACTCTGGAAGGTATGGTTATATCTTGTCAGCAAGGCCTTCCATGTTCCATTCGTCAAATTCCCGAGATATGTTGTTAGAATCTTGAAATTCACATGACTGTTAAATCTGATACTTAGAGTATGTGCTCATTCATTTACTATGTTTGGATGGGATGAATTCAAAAGCGGGGAAATGATTTTGTTAATCTCTAGGGAGAATGGAGAAGTAAAGAAAAGAAATAGATCAACTCATGCATCGTGTTTGGTAGGGGTGATTAGGAGAAAAGGGAAATGATTTATCATCTCATTTTTTGGAGGACTTCAGTGGTGGAAGGGAATCTCCAGATCCTTTCTTTTCCCTTCACTAAAAGAAACCAAACTGGATTATCTATGGATAAGCTGCTTAGATCCCTTCTCTTCTCTCCAAACATATTGTGTTGATTCTTTGCTAAGGTGAAGAACTGCTCGTGGTTAGTGGGAAAATTTGCTTCGAAAGAAGTGTAGAATCCCTCCGGGCATATTTCTATATTGTGATAACATGTATAGTTTGGATGTTTCATAATTTATCAGATGAACAGAGAATCATTCTTTCCATTCTTCTGCACAAGGTTTTTGGAACTCAGCAGTGAATATCAGATGCTTTTCCTCTCCTTATATTGTTATGATTTTTTCAAAGATCCAAGTGTTTCATCTATATGTTTGAAGATAATGTTGAGGGTAAATGTACTGTAACTCCATGAGCGTGTTTGTCAAATTATAGTTTATCAATAAGGAAAGATGTGAGGAAATAGGCAGTGGCTAGACAGATGCTTGATATTTGTTGCTTGTGGGTATCTGTATTTGCATGAATGAGGGTAATCTTTTAGGCCTTTGTGACTACCTTTTCTTACCCCCATTTTGCAGTTTCATTTGATTGTTCTCCTACTCGAGCTTAGATGTGCTTTTAGCTGTCCAATGTGTTCTGTTTTGTTATTTTTTAAGCCAGGTAAAGGAGCGTAGGATGAAGAAAGTGAGAGAAAAGGATCTCAATCCTTATATTTCTCCAGAGAATGCACTACTCGCAGAAAGAAGTTACTTGAGTGATCATGAGAATTTTCATTTTGATGATGGCTATCATGCGGAGGGGACAGAGAAAATAGCTCAGCAAGAGTTGCCTTCGCATGAACTTCCAGGGGTATGTACCAGTGTAGATTTAGTGCCTTTCCCAACCTTATTCTTTAAGTGACAGGATAATAATATATGTTGATGCAAAACTAGATTGCTGATAGTAGTGATGATGCCCTTGCACGATGTCGAAAGATTTATGCACATGCTCATGATTTCAACATAAACTCAGTTTCGAATAACAGGTAATGATGGTTATTTTGTTCAGTCGGTTGAATAACTATTTTAGGTTATGTTAGAACTTGCTGCATAATATTTAGTTGCACTAGTATAGCATGGCTTACCAACTGGCTGTTTCTTAAAGGATTTAACAATGAAAAAATATCCTTTGTGCCTAATGATAGGTGTCTAGTGCTTTTTCAACACATGCCAAGTCCCTAAGCAGGTGCATCTCTAGTCATTTAACACCAATTTATCACTAGGGCATTCTATAGGGGAAGGTGAAGGTCGGGTTGCTCAAAATTTCCTTAAAACTTGCTTTTCTTGTTAGAATTGTGGAAGGCAAGCAATAAAAATGACACTTAACAGTTTCTTGTTTTATAATCTCTCTGCAGTGATGGTGAGACCTTTGTTTCTGCCGATGACCTTAGAATTAATTTGTGGAACATGGAGATCAGTGGTCAATGTTTCAATATAATTGACATAAAACCAGCGAATATGGAGGATTTGACTGGTAATTTCAGTGCTTTGCTCGCCGACAATTCTTTACTTCTGCCAGTAGCTAACTGAATGCTTGACTTAGCAATCACCCTTAATGTACTGTGATGCTGCCCCACTTTCTTTTTTTCGTTATTTTGTAAGCGCTTCCATCTCTTGTGCAGAGGTCATAACTTCAGCTCAGTTCCATCCGGTTCACTGTAATCTGCTTGCTTACAGCAGTTCAAGAGGTTTTATCCGTCTAGTTGATATGCGGCAATCAGCCTTATGCGATCATAGTGCAAGGATGTGAGTGTCGGCCAACTATGTTGTTTGATTTTTAAGGTCCATTGTGCATTTATATCGGAAGTTTTCTTGTCATCTGCACGTGTTCTTGTTCCGATACCTGGCATCAAAACCTTAGATATACAGCTTACAGGATGGAGAACAGCGAGGTTCTAAATCATTTTTCACAGAGATCATTGCGTCAATCTCTGACATAAAATTTGCAGCTGATGGCCGATACCTTATGAGTCGTGATTACTTAAACTTAAAGGTAAGCTAATTTTCATGGTTTATTTTGTTCAAGAATTGGCAACATCCCTGAACAGCTAAAAAAAGATGATAAGAAAAAAGAATCAATGCAAGCAAGGAGATGGGACACTGCAGGGTTGGTTTCTGTTCCTCTATTCAATGATAAGAGAGAAATAAAATAATCAAGTCTGTCTTAGTCAATTATATCTTTGTCCTTTTGGGATTTAAATAATTCATTATCTCAGTAAATGTTTTGGGATTTAGATCATTCATTATCTCAGTAAATGGCACTTCTCTTAAATAATTTTCTCCCCTTAGTTGAAGTGTTGCTGACAATAAAAGGTCTCTATAGATTATTGAATGATTCTATCTTATCCATCATTGTTATTTGATCTCTTTAAAGCAGAACAAAGTGCTTTTTATATGGTTTTCTCGCCTTATTATTGCAAGTAGTGCACATTGCAGAAGCAAAATGTCCATTGAGGGAATGCTAAAAAGTAGGGTTAGAGTTAAGAAAAGAATACTTTCTTGGCTTGCAGTATGAACATGCTCCATTGACTGTTTTCTCAGAAAACCATCAGATAAAACTCTCCAGTTTTCCTTGACATAGTGGTGGAAATGTTGGGCAGTGTTAGAACTTAAAACAGGGCCATAAGCGTCTATTGAAATTCAGTGAAAGAAAGATAATTTCCTTGAGTATTTAACTTATTCATTATGCTGTATTTGAAGAAAAGATGAATCTATTTAGGAACATTGACTGCTGAAACCTTACGGCTGAGGCCACTTTCTGTTTGTGTCACTATCTTGCTTTTCTTCTGTGGTATTTTAACCTTGAAATGTTATTGATTTGAGTATTGTTTTTCTCTCTCTATTGCTTTCTGAACGTGTTCAAATAGCTTTGGGATCTGCATATGGGTTCTAAACCAGTTGCAACATTCAAAGTTCATGATCATCTTTGCCCAAGGGTAAGCACATATCGCATGATGGTCAATCTAGTAAGATTTTTTCATCGCCATACGTTTGGTAGCTACCTTTATATGTATCAGTTATGTTTACATTCCTTTAGTTTACAACAAGCGAATTTCAATATAAGGAGGATATTTCATCAGTCCATTATTGTTATCACTTATCAGTAACAGAGTGAGGAGAGTAATTTTCCTTTTTATTTTCATTTGTAGCTTCCTTAGTTAAAGTCATAAAGATCTCCAATTGTACCCATATGCACTTTTACATATTTTGATTTACAAGAAATCGTGCTCTAGTCAAATTTGATACTATGGCTTTGCTAATAATATGGACAATAAGTTCAGCATGAGTGAATAGATCATTGGAGGCATATCACATGGTTGATGCTGTACTACAATCGTAATATATGTGTAAGCTGAAGCTCTCTTAGTAACAGTCAGTCCAGCTCAGCTATCTCTATAAATCTATGTTCTCTATCGGCGGCAACTCTGGCAGAGCATGATTATTTCCCTGCATCTTTCCAACCGCTAAATTTGAGCAATACTTGTCTGTTTCAACACCAGTCTCATACTTTCCATTTAGAAGACATTAAATATCATATATGATCTGAGTATTATTGACTATGTCATCTCTAAAAATAGGGGCTTATTTATCTTAACAGAAGGTACAGGCTGGCTATCGAGTCAATTGAGAATTCTTGCCTTTAAGTTGCTATCATACGTTCCGGTATCAATCTTTATGTTATAAGTACCATTGCTGCTTTTCCTTGTCTTCCCCACTTTGATGGTTAAAATTTCCAATGTGATCGACCTCCTTATCTATATATATGAGGAGACCTCTTTGTAGATACGGCGGATAAAAAGTCTAGTTGTAACTTCTTTGTGTCATTTCTACATTAGGGTAAGATTGCTAACCATTGAATATATTTGCAACAGCTGTCTGATTTGTATGACAATGACTCCATATTTGATAAATTTGACTGCTGCCTAAGTGGAGATGGACTTCATTTTGCCACTGGTTCATATAGGTATGCCCTGTTACTAAGCACTTGCATTTGCAGTCCCGTAGATACTAATTTGCAGTCGTAGGTTTTTTCCTTCCGCTTTAATTTGACGATACATAATCTTAAATTTCCAGCCATCTTCTACGCATTTTTTCTAGTGGTTTTGGGAGTGCAGAAGGGGTCACGGTTGGTTCTCGTAAAAATCCGAGCAGGTTGGTGGTTTGTTGTTTCCCCTCATTATTATATCATATCTGTGTAGTTATTAGGATTAGAAATTTATCTACTCCCCTGCAACTGTAAGACCCTGCTAGAGTTATTCTTCACTAAACGAGGCTTTATCCTGGGGTTAACTATTCTGGTTGATTGTTGTCAAACATTGTTAACAACAGTAGATTTTATGGATGGCCAACCGAGAGATCTTGAATATTTCTCACATGCACTGGCCGACCCTTACCGTCACATCTCTTAAGGGCTAGTGCTGTCATTCCGATAATGGCCTGAATAAGATATGCCTTAACGCTTGGGAGGTGAAAATCTGGGGTGGGTTGTGGAAAGGGGGGTTTTGAAATTTTTGGGAGAGAGAAATGAGAGGGAAAATTCAAATTTTGGTTTTTTTCCCTCACCAACTCACATTCCATATATTCCCAAACATAGCTGTTAAACGAGGTCTACTCTCTAATATCTTCTAAGGATAGTGATAGCAGAAGACGATGCTGAATTAGGGAAAAGCAGATTTGAAACTTGGCAAATGCCAGTTCATCGCCCTTGAGACAGATTTTGTGCACATCTGAGTTTGCGTCTCTAAATTAGCATATACTACTTGTAAATTTCCAATCTTACTGACAGGGCGTCTCTGCCTTCCGCTAGAAGGGCGAGGAGGTCATCAATAAGCAGCTTGGCGCGTGGATTTTACCGGCTAGGTCCGACTCTGGGCTTTGTAAATTCTTTTTTTTCGGACATGTCAAATACTCTTAGGCTCTCTATCCCCTTATCGTCTCAATCTGTCTCGATATATTATTTTTGCAGCGCACGAAAATTCGAGCTCAGTTGCCAATGATACTCCTTGCGACTTGAAGCAGAAGTTGCTGCGTTTAGCATGGCACCCAACTGATAATCTGATTGCTTGCGCCGCTGGCAGCAGCCTGTTCATGTACCATGCATGAAATGCTCCTTTGACAAACCCATCAGGAAGCAGTAGAGGAGAAAAAACCTTGTATCAATAGAGCTCAAGAGGCTGGTTCTTCCGTTCCGGCCCCATGTGCAACGTCAACTTCCCCTTTTATTCGGCAGCGTCCCCGGTCCGGTGGACCTGCACGGGGTCGCGAGTCTGAGCGTCTGTTGTAATTAGCCGCACGAATCGGGGGCGCAAGTATAGGAAAGAGGTAGGACTAGAACCGTCTACAACCGGCACGAGAGCTACGGCTTGCGTAATTTGCCGTCTCAGTTGTGAAATCCCTTTCACAGAAGAGAGGACCCAAAAAGTGGCACTTTTCTGACCGTAATGGGGCATGCTTAGGGACGAAGGGTTTCCCTAATATGTAAAAGTTCTCTTCCTTCAGGACATCAGGATCGCCATCTATAATCAGAAAATCGTGATGCGGTTTCGTGCCGCGTCCTGTCGTACAAACACGTACTCAACAGCACATATTCTTTTTGCAAGAGGCACCCCTAAAATTCTAATCTCCACCCCAATCTCTCTTCCCCACCTGCAACCACAGCTGGCAGGCAGCACTGCTTCACGCGCCCTCGTCTGCGTCACGTTGCATCTTGAGCCATCGACCATCGCGATGCGACGCGTACCCTACAAGTAGACGTCTCTGTCCCTCTCCGTTCTCTCGGGCTGTGCCCATCGGGACAGCTGAGAATGGCGCCCTCGGCCTTGATCGGCATCGGATCTCGGTCACCCAAGACCGGCGACGTCGGATCTGGACTTGACAAGCGTCTGGTCTGGTTAGACATTCTGAATGCAAATCCGACTCTAGAAAATCGAGTCGAGAATTTTATCCGGTGAGCCGGTATACTTTGCAAATACATGCGGCCATTCTTTACACTAAATAATTTGTTAAAAAGCGGATCCTTCGTTCGACTTTGTGGGGTTTACGGTCTGCGTGACAGTGTCGGAAGTTGCTGCACATGACACCTGTCTCCACTAGAAAGACCCCCAGCCGTCGGATGGAGTGACTTTTTCACGGATATGCAACCGACAAAAGATTAGCTACGTCAAATTATAAAAAGAGTTCGGTGGATAGAAAACTCTTAAGGAAAACAATTTTCGCTTCATATACAACATCATATAAGCACTCTCAAAGTGTAGAGATTAAGTTAAATATATACTAAAAATTTAGAAATTATATTGAACAAACTAAAATTTTAAAAATGAGATATATATTAAACTAAAATTTTGAGATTATATCAAACTAAACAAAAGTTCATGTATAACATTGTATTGATATTGGGACAAAGTTATGAATTAGTTTTGTAATTATCCCCAACTCCAAAATGCATTGAGGGTAGTGATTTCACCCTAACTTAAAATTGTGGAGACACCTTAAAAACTTAAAGACTTCATACAAAAACTCCGTTTGTCTAGTGAAAAAATTAGATAATTTAAAAAAATAATTTCCTAAAAGGATTGTTTGTATTACTTAAAATAATTAGTTAGTTAAGAATGTTTTAATTATCGTCAATAAATTATGTCCAAATATCTCTTCATTCGTGAAGCGATTATTTTTTGAGAAAATACGTTTTAAATTATTTATTTTTCGCAATATACATAGTGGGGCAGAGTTTTCATACCAAACTTTCATTTAAAGCGCAAGAAGGCAAAGTTCACATATTTTAATGAAAGCGTGACAACCAAATCGTATATAAAAATAAAACCACTGTCCGATGTCCCCACCTTGCATGTCGCAGCAGACGATCACATAGATAGTAAGCACGAACGCAGGCCAGCCACGCCGTGCGCCGGAGGCAGCGCCTACCTCCCCGGCCGAGCCGCCGCCGCCGGCTTCCGCCTCCTCCCGACCCTCTCGCCGCGATCCTCGCTCCGGCCGTCGGAAACCCGGGATTCCTCCCCCCGGAACGCGCGAGGGTTCCGGCGAGGGAGCGAGCTAGAAAGCGCGCGCGGGGCGGGGGGCGGCCGGCGCGAATTCCGGGTCCCCGGAGCTCGTCGAGGCGTCGCGAGCTCACGCGTCGTGCCCCGTGGTGGGTCTTTTTCAGCCGTCGGAGGAGGTGACGACCCTTCGCCGTCTTACGTTTTGTTGTGCCCGCTTCCAGAGCATCCGCGTCGCGCGTTTGAACGCACGTTGGGTCGCCCGTCTGTTGTTGCCTCATTGTTTGCTCATGCGCCGGGAATGTGCTCCGCGTGATTGCTTGCGCTGTTCGGACGTTCTTGACACTTCCCAGAACCCGCCATTGTTCGTCTTCGCTTCGGCTACGTGCCGGTGGCGTGTCCGATGTACCGTGATTGTTCCGTCGAATTCTTGCTTTTCTGTTTCTTTTTCTTTTTTGGGTTTTTTTTTTTTAGGGGTCGTCCGGAATGAGAGTTCGGTAGTTTAAGACTCGAGTCGTCGTATGTTGGCCGCGCTTTAACATTCAAGAAATATGGAAAACGTCGTATTGTGTTCTGTTTATGATGTGTGAGGAAATTCTGAAGAGAACTTATGGGCGCATTCAAATTCAGGTTGGCCTGCAAACCGGAGATGTGAACATTGTATAGATAGTTGGTAGTCAATTTAACTGGAAACATGTCATAACCAATGTAGTCTGCCCCTTTGTATGAACGGACTCTGGTTCATTTAGTAACCAAAAGAGTTGGATTCTACTGGTTGCCGAATGAAAAGATTTGCAAGGCATCCCTTTGAACCCTGGTTCATATACTAAATTTGAACTTCATACTGTCTTTGTGTTTCTCTGAGCAATTTGTTTATTGGCTTTCTTTAACTTGTTATGCAGTGCTAATTACAGGCATTGCACATTGCTTGGACTAGCATAAAGCTGAAATTGTGAAGGTGTATATGACAGCTTGAGACTAGACATTGCGGTGGCTTTGAGCATGGTGCCTCGTGGAGTGTTTCAAAAAGTCCAGCTTCAGATGCCCAAATCACTTCTTGAAAAACAAGAATCTGGAGAAGAGAGAAGCTCGAATGCTTTAAGTACTGGTAAAAGTGGAACCAGTGTGTTGGATCAGGCGCAATCTGCTCTGGACGACACAGGCCTTTCCTCAATGTCCACCATCTGTCCACCACCACTTCACCGGCAGTTTTGGAAATCTGGAAGCTACCATAATGGGCATAGTGCCAAAACCTCAATTCAAAGTATTAGGCTCCTAAGTCCTACTTGTGTATTTTGAGTCTTCATTACAATCTCAATTGGACACAGCTGCTGACTAGACATTAGTGTCCCAGTGATTATTGAGACTTAATAAGTTGACCTTGTAAATTGAAATTAGCTGATCCTCCTGTCCACATGCGCTGTAAATTGTAGATTCTTGTTATTTTAACTGCATTTCTATCCTTTCTTTTACTACTTGTTTCACTCAACAGATGGAAGAAATTATCTCCATGTCCACCCTATGTTCCTTCATTCAAATGCCACTTCACATAAGTGGGTCTTTGGTGGTAGGTTGAACTTGATGGTTGTGAATTTTCTATCACAGGGATTCTATTTCTTGACAGAAACCACATCAAGCCCTTTTTTTTCCAGTTTGGATTTACCAGCTTTTTTCTTTTGCAGCCATAGCTGAGTTGCTTGACAATGCAGTTGATGAGGTGATCTTCTGGCCAAAAGTTTTTTAAGTATTGTACTATTTTGTTTCAGGTGCTCCTCTGACGGTGATTGCTGATTATGAAACTATTATCGACCAAAATATAATATTTCTTTTCCTCCGCAAGTGTTGACTATCCTAGAATAGTTGTAGGCTTGTTCTGAAATACATTAAGAAAAATTTTAAAGCGAGGATGATGTGCCACAGGAAGACTTGAATAGTTTTACCCATTTCAATTTGAATATCAACGAAAAGTTGATGCAATAGTAGCTCTCGGACAGTGAATTCCATCTCATTTTCTTATTTATCAATTAACATTTAATAGTCTACTGGCTGGGTTCCACATATTTGAAGCAATGTGATATAATGTTCTTATTCATTGTTTTCCTGCAAGGACAGATCCAAAATGGGGCCAAACTTGTTATCGTAGACAAAACCTTAAATCCAAGGGATGGTAGCCCAGCATTGCTAATACAAGGTCTTTACCACCTTCAACTTCTTTAATATGCATATTTAATTGGATGTTATTTTGGAATCTCTGTCATTATATTTTTTAAATAGGAAACACACTTAGATTCATGTCTTCCTAAAATCTGACTCATTGCAATTAGATGATGGTGGTGGGATGGACCCTGAAGCACTGAGGCAGTGTATGAGTTTTGGATTTTCAGATAAAAAAGAGAAATCAGCCATTGGACAATGTACACCTTCTCTGCTCACTTTGTGAGTGCACTCAAGTTTTATTGGCGCTCTTTCTATGTTCACACGCAAAACTCATCTTTCAGATGGAAATGGCTTCAAAACCAGCACCATGAGACTTGGTACAGATGTCATTGTCTTCAGCCGTCATGTGGAAGATAGGTTGGCTTCCCTAACATTATCGCTTGGAAGTTTAGGCTTGATCTCTAGTTTCAGCAGATGTTATATAATGTTGTTGGCTTCAGCGAAACTTGTACTTCTTTAATTAGATTTTATGTGAGATGAAATAAGTTTAGAAGAATGGAAAGATTGGGAGCTTATTTGACTGGATGCTCTTTTACTCTCCTGGTATGATCTTTAAGGCTGAAAGCTAGTGATGATTGCACTTCTATGAGTAGATGTTTAATCAATTTTTTGCTTATTTGAAATATTGCTCCCCTCCTTCCTTATGAAGTTCAGTTTGATCATGTTCAGGCATTTTTCTTAGAAAAAAGCTTGACTTAAAAAATTGATGTCTTCCTAAAGATTCTGTCTAATCACCAGCAACATATATAATCATTTCAGAGTATGCGTTAGACTATTATGTAACTAACTTGTGTCACCATCAGGGTTTTGACTCAGAGCATCGGCCTGTTGTCATATACATTCTTGATGCAAACAGGGCAGGACAGGATTGTGGTTCCAATGGTAATCTTGGATGCTTCAATTTATTCCATTGTTGCTTTACATACTCTTTTTATGAAGAACTACTGTTGAGAAAGCAATATCTCTTTTATGTTGTTATCTCTATGATTTAATGCTAATGACACATTGGCTGTCTGACCGGTTAAATTTGACATACACAGTTATGGGTTTCGTTTGAGTAGTTTGTAATGCGAACATGCACATTTGCAGGCCAACTTGTTGTTTTAGGATTTTACCCTAGTGAAAGTGGTCTGATATTGGCATTAGGTAAAGTAATCTACTAAAGTCTATGTAAAGAGACAGGCATGTCTCCTGGTGTTTGAGTAAATGGAGTGAGGTCAGATTGGACCTCACTTCCTTGCAACTTAAATTTATGGTTGGATATTCCTTTAATGAGATATCAAAGCGTTTGCTTTTCTAGTTTTTGTGTTTGCGTGTTATCTTTTGAAAGCCTTTTATACTAGCTTTCATGTTTTTGCATTCTATTGGTCTTCTCTTACCTGGTGAAAGTTTTTCTTTCCATAGGTTTTATCGCAGATGATATTGCTCTCTTATTTTTCGCACGCTCTTTTTCCCTTATAGCTTCTCTGTCTTGTTCTTGGGGCATTTTTTGAGATTTTCATTTTTTTGGTTTTTCTTTTTCTTTTTTTTTTTGTTGTTGGGGGGTGGGGGTGGTCATATCAACCATCACTATATGTTCTTGATTTTGATATTACTGAACTGCCCCTTTCCTGAATGCTTGATTAGCACGTCTTTGTTTAACATTCACTTCTAGATCCTGTTGCTTTCAGGTTGACTATGAGTTAAATGGAAGCACTGGGACTCTAGAGATGTCTCGTCGCTTTGATAGAGAACATTTCATGGCAAATCTTTCCTTATTGTTGCAGTGGTCTCCATACTCAAATGAGGCAGATCTTGTCCAGCAAGCATGTTCCTTCTCGGTTTTTTCTTCCCATCTCTTGTAGTCAATTAATTTTTCTTGACAAGTCCTCCATCTGTTATATGCAAATCTATTGCAAGTACAAGTCTTGCATCTTTTATTTTATTTTCTCTTTCTGATTATATTGCTTTATCATCTTCACAGATTTGATTTATCAAGTCTTTATTGTCACACTTGTTGGATTGAGCATGCTCATAAATCCATGCTGTGAGTTTTGTGATGGGGGCCTAGTGTACATGGGCATAACGTGAAAGTGACAAATTCTGTTGGCTTTGTGGAAGATCAAGAGTATGATTATGCTTGCTGTGTTTATGGATGAGGAATTTTTTTTTCCCTTCTTTTAGTGCAATCCTGGTTATTTTACTAATGAGCATCTGCAGTTTGTTCATGTGATACTTTGGCAGTTAAGTTTTTCTGGTCTGGTTCATTAGCTTTCTGATTTGAACAATCATCATGGCTATGTGACAATGAGTGCAATTCTGGAAAAGTTTACCTGCTAGTTGTCAAGCAGTCTGCTGACCTGGCTATCTTGGGATTGGTATAGTCCATCTAAGAGAGAAGTTGCTGTAGACATTCTCTTTCTTCATAATTCATTGTAGTTCTTAAGTAACATTGTACTGTTGCTGGCATCTTAGTGTGTTCAAAGTCTTGAATAAATGATTCCATCATTCTTATGGCAGTTTGATGACATCGGATCCCATGGTACCAAAATTATCATTTATAATTTGTGGTTCAATGATGATGGTGAAATGGAGTTAGACTTTGATGCCGATCCGCAGGTTTTAAGCTTCCTCTCCGTTTTTCTTCCTCATGCTATTCTTTCTCATCTTATCCTCCATAAATTGACTTTTGAATTTCTAATTGAAGGACATCTGTATTAGTGGAGATATTAGAAAAGTCGAAACACTTCCTGCCTGGAAATCAGTGAACGAGCAGCATATAGCTAATCGACTCCACTATTCTCTTCGTGTAAGTTGTATTATTATAGTCAGAGAAATGATTAAGTTTCAATTTTTCTATTTTGACGAGTCTTATCTTTGTGGTGCAACAGGTGTATTTGTCCATTTTGTACTTGCAAATGCCTGAAAGTTTTAAAATAGTGCTCTGTGGTCAGAATGTGGAGCATCATAATATTGCAGATGATCTCAAGTATATTGAATATATATTATACAGACCTCAAACTGCTGGATTCGTGGAGGTTATATTGAGTATTGCATTTCTTTCTTACCTACTGTCTCCATTGTTAGCAACTGTTATTTAGTTTGACATAGCACGATTATGTTCTCGATCTTGTCTTGTCTAATTGAATTTTTAAGGCATTATTGGTGTGGTGGTGTTTTATTTATTTATTTTATAAATAAGGATAACTAATAGCTTCATTAACTAATATCAACTCTAAAGCAATGAATCAGGCCTGGTAGCAATGGTGTTAGGATTATGAATACTTTATATTTATGGATGTTAATAGCTGTCTCATCCTGGATTAAATGTAATAAATCCCTGAAGGTGTATTGGAGTTCTATGATTTTAGAATTTGTGTTAATGGGTTGGTGTTTTCTGTTGGGTGTTGGGGGGCCACTGACATTGTGGAATATTCATCAGTCGAAACTTTCATTTTGCATTGCGAATCTCTCTCTCTGGCATGCGTGATCTGCGAGGCGCATCTAATATGGAAGCATGCATTTTTATGCTTGGATTGTTAGAAAATAGACATGCTTGTCTGATTGACATCTCTATATATATTCCACCTCTGTTAAAGAAAAATTGTGCTGCAAATACTAAATGCTGTTCATGGGGTACTCATGCAGGGTGAGGTTGTGACTACCGTAGGGTTTCTAAAGGAAGCTCCGAATTTGAACATCCACGGGTTTAATGTGTATTACAAGAATCGACTGATACTGGTAACAAAATCTTCTCTGGTACCTTCAGTGTTGGGTCTATTATTATCTTTTAATGCTTTATTGTCTAGATAGGCATCTCTGTTGGTTTCTATAGCTTGTGCCATAAGTGGCTAGATGATTCCATCTTTTCTTAGGGTTTCAAGCAGTTTTTGAAATGTTATTAGCTTCAAGCAGTTGTTGGAATGATATTAATTTAATAGGGAGGCAACTGTGGGAAGCCACTGTAAAAGTTAAAAAATAGAAAGTGAAACAAACGACAAAGATTGACAAAATGAATAATATCAATATTCTTTCTTCTGACTTCATGAATTTGTATTCTCTTTTCAGCCATTTTGGAGGGTCGTGAACTATTCAACGAATCTCAGGGGTAGAGGTGTTGTTGGTGAGAAGTATCTTCGATCTTTATTCACTGCATGTCTTGTGATAAAGTACCGTCACCTCATCCTAATCCACATTGTTTTTGAAGGTGTTCTGGAAGCAAATTTTATTGAACCAACTCATAACAAGCAAGATTTTGAGAGAACTTCCCTTTTTCAGAAGCTGGAAGTTCGGTTGAAAGAAATGACGTTGGAATACTGGTAGGCTACTTGTTATCCTGGTGGAATTTGTTGTGATATAGAATTGGGACTTTTCAGTTTATATAAGCAACATTTTTGTTGGTTCTGCTTTGTTTCTTCTCATCTTTCTCCATTTGTCATTCAGTTTTGTGGTTCTTGCGGGCTGTATATGGCCCTCTGCTACTTTATGCTATGATTGGAGAATTGCTTATAATTTGCCTTCCATGAGGAGCTGCCCCCTAATAGTCTCAAGTAGTCTTTTTTGCTCTTTACATCTTGAGTTGCCAGCTGTAGCAGTTTTGGTGCCCCCTGTCCTAACCTTTTAATTTTATGTCCGTCTAAGTAGCTTTATATGCACTCTTCACTACTTTGATTCCGTTGTGTATCTATTACCTCTACTTAGTTGAGTGGTCCCTAAATGAATGTTTCTGAGCTTCACACCTATACATAAACTAAAGGTGCTATGGTTCAACGAAGCTTCCACAATGACAATTCTGCTGGATAGGAATTATCATTTAACTGAGTCCTCATCCCTTCATCGGCTCATTTGTGTTTTCGCGAAAATTTGGCTGGATCTTCTTGACTTAACCATACATGGCTATACCATCATGGCAATTCCCGACTCTTTAGAGATTTTGTTTGTCACATTTGATGACTTTCCTCAGACCCAGCCGTTGCGACACTATTGCACCATGAAATCTTTTTGTCATCCCTTCTCCAATTTACCATTTAAAGGTAAAGGCTCATGGATGTTGTGTGTGTCTGATTCACACTTATCTGATCTTCTTGTGCATATCTAACTTCAGGGACTATCATTGTGGACTGATTGGGTATCAGGTCAGTAAGAAGGTTCGAGCATCGGTATATGCAGAGAAGTCATCTCATTCCGTTCCTCATGGTGGTCATGAAAAGCCCATTCTATTGGGACAGACTTTACCTCTTACAACATCTGAAGCATTTGGTGTAGCATTCAGAGATGAGTCTAAGCAAGGTGAACTTTTGAAGATGAGCTACTGGTGACTTGTACTTGTAATTTTCTAAAGCAGAGACTCAATGACTACAGGGTCTGGTAGGAAGCGAAAGGCAGTCAAGCTAACAGAAACTGAAAGGGCAAATATGCAGACAACAGGGGAAGGTGGCTTTAACGGCAATTGGGAAATCGAAGAGATACAGGTCTATCTACAAGTTGTATTTCAAATTGTGGTTGGCTTTGTGCACTGACTTCTTCAATACATGTGTTACAGCCTGTTAATATTCCTGACAACCAGTTAAAAGATGAGGAGGCTGCAAAGATAGTGCAAGAACACAAGAAGCTACTAGCAAAGTGAGTGGCTGCCTCACAGTTTTGATTTTCAAGTGATTGAATTGTGTAGCTATGAAGCACCTGGACACAGTGAAGCATTGTGAGTTGGTTTATGGTGTCCGTGAGTTCCATTGTTTCCTTACTAGGTCTCAGCATCATCTATCTACTTCTTTGCACCAATATACTGTTTGCTCTTCCTTTTTCCTCTGATGGAGGGTGATGATCACCCTTACCTTATTATGCAAGAAGATAATTCGTGAAACGCTAAACTTGACATTTTGTGCGTCTTTATTTGATCATATACAATCAATAAGCTTCATCTCAAATGGTATTTACCCACTAAGTTGGGTCAGGTACATTACTCCTTTTATGTCAATGCTCTGTGTTTTGTACGTGGACCATGCGCTAGAACATTTGTAAGCTTCTTGTGATTACTTTCAGATGCGTGGAATATGAGAAGAGCGAGAAGGAGCTTAGCGACAAGGTTTTTCAACTATTCTTGATTCCAGTCTCTTCTCATCTCAGTTGATGATAGAATGCCCTTCTGAAAAAATTCGCTGTTTTCGGTGGTGCAGTTGGCTTGGCTCACAAGTGAACTAGGAGAAGCGCAGCGCGAGTATTCTCGACTCCTGGGTGAAGCTCTATCTCTGGGCCCAATCAAGAATGAAAACAATGTGAATATCTCGTCTCGGTAAAAAAGCTTTTAGGATTTATTCAATTGAGTTTTTGGTGGTATTTGTTGCTCATTCAGGCTATCCAGAATTCTCAAGCACCACGGGCCTGATTGCGGAGAGAGAAACCTTAGCACCCTCTCAGATCTCTTAGGATACATCATCAGTTTCTATCCGATTCTTGGCTAAATGTGACCGAGAAGATCATACTTGTGAACTAGTATAGTTTAGCAAATAGTCGACACTTCAATGATAGAGGAAAGAATATTCGACCACAGTGGATTTGCAGAAGCGTTCTGCAAGCTTCCGCCGCAATGAATGTAGCAGGTAGATTTAAATCTAGTTAAAATTGTCTATATCTATAACTAGATACTCATAACTTTCAGGTTGTGTGTTGACGGGGGAATTTTGGTTAATTAACTCAGTTGACTAGCCCTTTTACATTTGACAAGCTGTGTTCTAATGATTCCTAGAAAACCCAAGTTGAAGTTGGATTTGACGACACATCATTGGAAAGATGTCTGTCCAGGCTGCTATTTGTGAGTTGAAGAGTATGCTATGATTTACCTGCAGTTGACTTGGGTAGCAATGGGGAAATTTTGACACCAAGGCGCAGTTTGGTGGTGCAGTAAATAACTATATCATACATGGATCCCATTATTCTAAAGCTCTATTTGTTTAAAATAAACTATTTGGGAAAAAAGTTCCTAAAAATGATGATTTGTATCACTTATAAGTATGAATGAGTGAAAAATATCATTGTCATTTATAAAAATATTTAGACACAAATTATTATTAGTAATGAAAAAAAAATTAATTGATTAATTATTTCAAATGATATAAACGATCATTTAAAAAAAAAAATATTTCTCAAATCATTCATTTTTCCAGTAACAAAGGTCACCTAACTATCTTATCAAATTTTATTTGTCCCTTCTATAAATGCACACAAAACTCATGGTTTACGGGTTTAGTCCTAAATTTATTGTATTGGTGTCACTTTAATTTTAAATGTTTTAATTATGTCAATTTAGTCCTAAACTTTTTTATTTAGTGTCAATTCAATTATTCTAGCTAATTTTAACCAGATATTGCGTGGATGCTGATCGTGCCACATAGGTCTATCGGCGCTAACATGAATAATTTTTAATAATATTTTAATGTTTTTTCTCTTCTTTTCTCTCTTTTCTCTATTTGTTTTTCCTTCCCCTCCAGTTGGACCTCGACTACCACTACCAGCTAGAGGCAAGCGTCGCAAGGGACCTCGTCGGCCATTAGTGAGGCTCACCTAACCTCTCGTGAACTCATTAGGCGTCGTGAGAGTAAGGTTGAGCGGTTTTAGGTTCCATACAGGTTCCACTTGGAACTTGTAACCTATCAGTTAGAATAGGTTCCTCATTTTTTGGAATCTAAACCTACCTTGCATAGAATCTTAAAACCTAGAACCTACTCTATTATAGGTTCTAGGGTCGATTCTAATGTCTATTAAGGTTTCATCTATATTATTAATTAAATGATTGCAATAAATTAAAACATTTAATGACTATCACTTGTTGTTATAATTCACTGAGCATAAAGATGAGGATAAAGACATACAAAAAATATAAATATTAATAAAATAAAAGTCTCGATCATAAAATGAAAGCCAAAACTAGTACTTTTAGATTATATACTCATCATGAAACGGTGTGGAATATTGCGAGATCGCGCGAAGATATGAACAAAAAATACATATATTAAAACTTGTTTTAGATTCTAAGTTTCAGATTTCTTCAATAAAGAACTTGGAATCTATCCTTCAAAATAGGTTATTCATTTTTTGGAATCTGGAATCTACCCTATAGAATCTATAAGGTTCTCATCAGTTCGATTATCAGATTTCAGGTTTTACTCTGGAATCATGCTTAACCCCAAGTGAGGGTAGTCTTGCGCGGGTTGGCAAGCCCTCACCTCACTAGATTTGGTGAGGCTTGACCCTTGCCAACCTAGCGTGAGGCTACACTTGTGGCCTATGGCAAGGGTTCGAGCCTTGTTGAGGGCTAGGTGAGGCACAACCTCATTAGTGACCAACGACGCTCGCCAAAGGTTGGTGAGGTTGACCTTGTTGGCCATTGCCTTTAGCCGATCGCCGATCAGCGACCAACTAGAGGAAGAAGAAAGGGAAGGAGGAAAAAAAAAAGGAAAGAGAAAAAAAAGGAAAAAGGAAAAAAATGAAACTAAAAAAATCAAAAACGATATTAGAGCATTATTAAAAGTTGTCAACTGATTGTGGCATGTAAGCCGATAGCATGTAAACCTATCGGCATTCACATCAACAAAATCCAGCCAAAATTAGTATGAATGATTGAATTGGCACCAAATTGAAATGTTTAAGACTAAATTAGTACCATTAAAGATTTATGACTAAATTTGCACTAATACAATAAGTTTAAGACTTTTCTAATACTTTTTCAAGTGGCTATCTTTAATTGACAAAACTTGTGGTTATAAGAGAGGAGAAAAAGAATGTGTTTGAAACATGTGACATATATCAATGACCATGTGAAAAACATATAGGACTTATTTACAAATTCATTTAAGTTTGTGCCTTCTAAAGGCATTTTGGATATTTTCTTATATGGTTACTCTGGGCACTATCATAATATTCCATTAATCTAGTGGCACTTTTGTAATTATAATAAATGCTCACGGAATATATGTAATTCAATTTGTGATAGATCTAATATCGAAATTATAAATTGGTAATCATGCCTTATGCATTGTACTATATGTAGCGCATAAGACCTATATTTGAGATGTTTTACTTTAATTTTAGCATGAAATTTTAATTTCATATAACACAATAATTACAAACATAACAAATAGAAGGAAAATTTGGAATGTCACTTGATACCGAAGTTTTTCTCTAAAACTCCACATAACTAAGAAAACTGACATTGTCATAATAATATTTCCTTGGAAAAGTGAATTAAAAAAAAATCAAAATCAAATGACCTAGTAACATATGATTCCACAAGTATGTTTAGAGCCGCTTTTACTTTCCCTTTTCAAATCCTATAACTTACATAATACGGATATTTTTCTCTCTTTTTAGGGCTAGAACTATTACCTAGAGGGGTTGAATAGATTGAATATACATAATTTAAAGAAAATTGGAACTGATATTACAATAAGACAGCATTTGGTGATAAGGCATGTGATGCTCAAATCATATTGGTGTGCAATAATTTATCATAAGAAATAAATAAGAGTTTAAATGATAGACAAATGCACGCAACAAGTTTATAATGATTCGGCTTTGATAAGGTCATGTCCACTCTCCTATGTTGATAGCCTGTTAACTGGATTCATTTAGATGAATCTATCAGATGTTATAAGAACTGAGTAATCTTGATTCAACTAAATGTGACCTCATCTTCTAATCTCACGCTCTAACAACTTCTAAGAGATTATAGCTTTGAGCTCACAAAGATGAATTTGCAAGTACAAGAATTTATCTTAACTTTGGAATTAAAAGCTTTGGAAAATTCTCTTGAACTCCTCACTATCCAAACTAACCGTTGGACATAGTCTCAAAGGATCGTGCATCCAATCAACCCGTTGGACTTAAATGTTGCTAAAAGATTTGATTGCTTCAAGACTTGCTGAGAATGAAGTCTCCCTTTGATTCTGTCACCTACATAGCAAATCCAGTTTCCATAATTTGTGTCCTTTGTATAGAAAGAAAATTTCATGTTCCAATTGATTTATCCAAAGATTGCAATACTCCATGTTGAAGAGATTATGATGGTCAAATTTCCTTTCAAGTCAATATATAAGGCAAGGAATTTGTGCCAATCCATTAGCCGTGTTGCACGAAGGTTCTATGTCTGAAAGATATCCTTATATCGTTGATTATAAATATTAAGGATATGATCTTCACATTCAGAGATCCATGAAGGAGAATGTGGTCCTCATGTGAATAGACACCTCCTAGCTAGAAAGATCATGAGGCTAGGTTAACCATGGAAGCCGACTATATTCGACACGTGCGTTGTCGTCACTAATGTTAAGTTTATGGAGATAAGATCAATGCTCCTCTTAATGGATCACATCGAATGTCTATGGCACTTCTCAATATGGGGGATTGACATCATCGGGCCAATTAATCCGAATGCATCAAATGGACATCGCTACCATAAACTACTTTGGTCATGCAAATAACTTCGAGATTATGCAAAATGTTATGTACAGGAGCATCAGTAGGTGTGTCACTCTTAGAGATTATCGGGCCTATAAGATCAAAAATGGCGCCGATTTGTCTTCAAACAGTTCGGCTATGTACATCCAAAATTCAACGGCTTGAAAGCCCACTGCATCATCTGGGACCTGATAAAGTAATATTTGATTATATATCTCAGAAGTTCCATATGAAAAAACTAAAACTTATTATTAGAAATAAAAGTCAATTGAGAAAAGCCTAGAAGTTTTTCCGAAACATTTTAAGGTACAATACTCGAAATATTTCAAGATATGTATATGGATGTATAAATTCACATATAATTTTTTTTTACAGTTTTAAAATTCAACAAGAATTTTTTTTTTTCCTCATGTCCATACAAAGAACAGCGGTAACTAACAACGGACTGTAGGATAGAAACGTGCTGTCCAATAACCACGCACCAGAGTCCCGACAGTCGAGTAGTAAACAATAAACATGCTGGTGGTCTGGTGAGCGGAGGAGCGATCCACCTCAACTCTGTCACCGACTCGGCTTTCGCTTCTTCCATCGCCGCCGCAATTCTCCGCCGAATTCTCCGCTCCGGTCGCCGTCGAAACCGAATTTTCCAGGATTCGCTCCCGGACGGTACTAGGGTTCCGGCGAGGAAGAGTACTGGAAAGTGTGCGGGCGGACGACCCACAAGAGGTCGGGTTCCGAATTCACTGAAGTTTCGTGAATTCTCGCCTTCTGAGTGTTCACTGAATCGTGGGTAGGCCTTGCATTTTCTTTTTGAGGGCGCCGTGCATCTGAACCGAGAGCCCGTGGGGGGTTTCTTCCGTCGGAGGAGGTGACGACCCTTCGTCAACTTTCGTGCTTTTCTCTGCGTAATTGCTTGTGCTGTTGGGATGTTCTGGACTTCCTACTCCTGCCATTGTTTGCTTTTCACTTCGAATATGTGCTTCGCGTGATTGCTTGCGCTGCTTTGAGTGTCCTTGACTTCCTAGTCCTGCCATTGTCTGTCTTTGGTCCAAAGGGTATTTGTGGTTTCCAGCGACATGCAGGTGGCGTGTCTTATGTACTTCAATGGTTCCATCAAATTCTTGCTGTTTTTGTTCTCTTTTGGGGGGTTGTCCAGAAATTTTTTGTTTTTTTTAGTCTAAGTCGAGAAAGAGTTTGGTAGTTTAAGACTTTTGGGTTGTCTCATGTTAGTCAAGCTTTAGCATTGGAAGAATACCGGAAACACTTTTGAATATCTATGGCTGGATTGTGTTCTGTTAATGATGCATGAGGACTGAAAGAAGTCAAGGGGGCAGAGGGGTCGACCTTTTCAAATTCAGTTTACCTGCACACCAGAGATGTGAACATTCCAGATAGTCAGTAGTCGATTAAAAGGAAAGATATCCTGACCAATGTCCTAACAATTTGTATGGAAAAAATCTAGTTGCCGAACAATTGCTAGGCATCCCTTTAATTGAGCATGCTACCAAAATGTCAGGCAGATGTGATAGCTCAAATTGCAAAATCAACAGAGCACTTAAATGAACAAGATTAGTGAAAAAGGAAGAGTCACATCATGAGCATGGTTTCTGTGGACATGAATTTTGCTATCCACAAATTCTGGAACATTTTGAGTAGGGACTGTACAAGTAAAGATATTGTTACCAGTATTACTTCCTAGAGGATGACAAGCAGCATTTTGTTTTGTGACACACTTGCTTCATCACCTCGGTCCTATCTGATTTGTAATCTTTACTAAATTTGAACTTTGTATTGTCTTCCTGTTTCTCTGAGCAATTTGTTTGTTGATTCTCTGTAACTTCTGTTACAGTGCTAAATACAGGCATCGCAGACTTGCATGTAGCTGAACTGGTAAAGGTGGATATGACACTTTTAGACTAGACATTGGGGTGGGTTCGAGCATGAAGCCTTCTGAAGTGTTTCAAAAAGTCCAGCTTCAGAAGCCCAATTCACTTCTTGAAAAACAAGAATCTGGAGAAGAGAGAAGCTCAAATGCTTTGAGTACTGGTCATAGTGAAAGCAGCGTGTTAGATCAGGTGCAGTCTACTCTGGAAGATTCAGGCCTTTCTTCAACGTCCACCATCTGTCCAGCACCACTGTGCCGGCAGTTTTGGAAATCTGGGAGCTATGACAATGGGCATAGTACCAAAATCTCAATTCAAAGTATTATGCTTCTAAATCCTATTTGTAATTTTTAATTCCTCATTACAATCTAAATTGGACATGGCTGGTGACTAGACATAAGAGTTCCAGTGATTATTGGGACTTATACCAGCCTTCTCAATTGTGCAATCAGCTGATCCTTCTGTTAACTGTGTGCTGTAAACTGTGGATGCTATGTATATCAACTGCATTTCTGACCTTTTCTTTTGCTGCTTGTTTTGCATAACAGGTGGAAGAAACTATCTCCATGTCCACCCTATGTTCCTCCATTCAAATGCCACTTCACATAAGTGGGCCTTTGGTGGTATGTTTACCTGGATGGTTGTGAATTTTATATTATAGGGATTATATTTCTTGACAGAAACCACTTTTAAGTCCTTTTGTTCTAGTTTGGATTTACCCGCTCCTTTTTTTTGCAGCCATAGCAGAGTTGCTTGACAATGCAGTTGATGAGGTGATCTTCTGGCCCGAAAGTTTTTAAGTATTCTAGTATTTTGTTTCAGGTGCTCCTCTGTTGGTGATTGTTGATTTTGAAGATAACATTAGTATTACCAATTAAATAATAGTACTTTTCCTCTGCAAGTTCTGGCTATCCTACAATAGTTGTAGGCTTATTTTGAAATACTGTAAGAAAATTTTTAATGTGAGGATGATGTATAACAAGAAGACTTGAGTAGTTAGACCTATTTGGATTGGAATATGATAGAAAAAAATTGATGCAACAGTAACTCGCGAACAGTGAATTTTATCTCATATTCTTATTTCCTGATTCTGGCTTTGTATTTTAACATTTAGTAGTCTACTCTCTGTTCCACATATTTAGAGTTGTGTGATCTGTTTTTCACATTCACTGTTTGCCCGCAAGGACAGATCCAAAATGGGGCCACATATGTTATTATAGACAAAACCTTAAATCCAAGGGATGGAAGCCCAGCATTGCTAATCCAAGGTCATTTCCACCTTCAACTTTTTAATATGGAAATCTAGTTTTATGTTATTTCGGGGTCTCTCTCATCGAATTGTTTAAATAGGAATACACCTGATTCATGTCTTCCTAAATCCTGACTTCTTGCAACTAGATGATGGTGGTGGAATGGACCCTGAAGCACTGAGGCGGTGTATGAGTTTTGGATTTTCAGATAAAAATGAGAAATCAGCTATTGGACAATGTACACCTTCTCTGCTCACTTTGTGAAGTACTGTCAAGTTTCTTTTGGTGCTCTTTTGTGTTGACATGCAAAACTCATCTTTCAGATGGAAATGGCTTCAAAACGAGCACCATGAGACTTGGTGCAGACGTCATTGTCTTCAGCCGCCACATGAAGGATAGGTTGGCTTCCCTAAAATTGTTGTTTGGAAATTTAGGCTTGATCTCTTGTTTTGGCAGATATTGTAAGATGTTGGTGGCTTCAATAAAAGTTGTGCTTCTTTAATTAGGTTTTATGTGAGATGGAGTAAGTGTAGAATAATAAAAGGATTGTTAGCTAATTTGATTGGATCTTCTCTTTTACTCTCCTGGTTTTATTTTTTATACTGAAAGTAGTCATGTCTGCACATGTACAAGTAGATGCTTGATGAATATTGTGCTTATTTGAAAGACAGCTTCCTCCTTCCTTACGAAGTTCTGTTCGAAAATGTTCAGGAAGTTTTATTAGAATAAAGCTCCACTTACAAAATCGATGCCTTCCTAAAGATTCAGTCTAATCACCAGCAACATATATAATCATTTCAGAGTATCCTATTACACTTTTGGACTGTTCGCTGACTAATTTGTCTTGCCATCAGGGTGTCAACTCTGAGCATCGGCCTTTTGTCATATACATTCTTGATGCAAACAGGGCACGACAGGATTGTGGTTCCAATGGTAATTTTGGATGCTTCAATCTATCCCATTTGTTGATTTACATGCATTTTTTATGAAAAACAACTGTTGCGAAAGAAATATGTTTTTTATGTTGATATCTCTGGGATTTAATGCTTATGACATATAGGCTGTCTGACTGGTTAAATGTGACTTACACAAATTGCTGGTTTTGTCTGAGTAGTTTTTGCTGCAAACATGCACATTTGTCAGCCAACTTGTTGTTTTAGAATTTCACCCTGGTAACAGTGGTCTAACATTTGAACTGCTGGCATTAGGTAAAGCAATCTTCTAAGCCTATATATAGGCATGGACAGGTATCATGGTGTTTGAGTAAATGGACTGACATACCTCACTTCAGTACAACTTAACTTTATGGTTGGCTAATCCTTTAATTAGATATCAGAGCATTGCTTTTGGCGTTTTTGTGTTGGGATGTTATCTTTCAAAAGCCTCTAGCTTTTGTGCGTTCACATTTTGTATTCCTTCTCTTGTCTGATGAAAGTTTTCCTTTCCGTTGGTTTTAATGCAGATGATAGTGCTTCTCTTATTTCTTGGTGCTCTTTTTCCCTTCTAACTTCTGTCATTCAGCTGTTTCAGTTGTTTTTGGGATACTTTTACTTTCTTGGGATTTTGGTTGTTGTTTGTGGTGGTGGGGGGGGTTAATGTCATTTTTCCCAACCAAGCATCATTATGTGTTCTTGATTTTGACACTGCTGAACTGCCCCTCTCCTGAATGCTTGATTAGCACATCTCTGTTTAGCATTCACTTCTAAATTCCTGTTGCTTTCAGGTTGACTATGAGTTTAATGCAAGCAGTGGGACTCTGGAGATGTCTCGTCGGTATGATAAAGAACATTTCAAGGCAAACCTTTCCTTGTTGCTGCGGTGGTCTCCATACTCAAATCAAGCAGATCTTGTCAAGCAAGCAAGTTCCTTCTCATTTTACGCCCCCCCCCAACAACCCGAATCTGTTATTGTTATTTCTTTTTTTCTTGACAAATCCCCATTTATCTATTGTAAGTACAAGTCTTGCATCTTTTATTTTATTTTTTCTCTCTTATTATTTTGCATTATCATCTTCATAGATTTGATTTATCAAAGTCTTGATTGTCACACTTGTTGGCTTGAATATTTTGATATAGGGATCAGGATAGCACAAGTGCCATAATTTTCGTATGGCCCTCACTTGAGTGCCATGACTTGTAAAATATGTTTACTTGAATGCTTTACCTTTTAATCGATTATTTGAGTACCATAACTTTTAAAAATCGTTCATCAAAGTGTCGGAAGTTCGATGTGGCATAGCATATGTGGTGAACATTTTTAAAAAGTTATGGCACTCAAGTGATAGATTGAAAAGTTATATGGCACTCAAGTGATTTGAAAAAAAAAAATGTTATGACACTCAATTGAGCATTGTACGAAAAGTATGGCAATTGTGGTGTCCTTTTCCCTTTGATAATATCCTGTAAATTGGTGTTGGGGGCTGGTCTACGTGACACAATGTGAAACCAATGAATGCCGTTGGCTTTGTGGAAGATCAATATTATGATTATGCTTGCTGTGCTTATGGATTGGCAACTTTCATATCCTTCCTTTTGTGCCATCCTTATTATTTTACTAATTAGCCTCTGCAGCTTTTTCATATGATATTTTGACGGTTAAGCATTTCTGGTCCGGTTCAGTAGCTTTCTGATTTGAACAATTCGTCAGGGCTATTATGACAATTGCAATTTTAGAAAAGGCGATAAGTATACTATAAGTGTCATAACTTTTGTACGGCGCTCACTTGAGTATCATAACTTCTTTTTTTTACCACTTGACTGTCATAATCTCTAAAAAATGTTCATTTGAGTGTCATAATTTTTCAAAAATGTTCATCCTAGTGTCGAAAATCTGATGTAGCATGGTGTGAAAATTGAAAAGTTATATGACACTCAAGTGATTGGAAAAATGTTAATGACACTCAAGTGAATGTTGTAAAGTTATGACCAAGTGATCAAAAAAAGTTCCGGTACATCGAGTGAGCACTGTACGAAAGTTTGGTACTTGTGGTGTCCTTTTCCCTTGAAAAAGATTAGCTGCTACTTGTCAAATAGTCTGCTGATGTGGCTCTTGGGATTTAAGAGAAAAAGTTGCTGGAGACAATTCTTTTCCATGATAATTCATGGGTAGCTCTGAAGTGACACTGTACAGTTGCTGGTATCGTATTTTGTTCAAGTCTTAAATAAGTCATCCCGTTCTTTTTATGGCAGTTTGATGACATTGGATCCCATGGAACAAAAATTATCATTTATAATTTGTGGTACAATGATGATGGGAAAATGGAGTTAGACTTTGATGCTGATCCCCAGGTTTTAAGCTTCCTATCCGTTGTTCTTCCTCATGCTATTTGTTTTCATCTTATTCTCCATGAATTGACTTCTTTTGAACTTCTAATTGAAGGACATCCGTATTAGTGGAGATATTAAGAAAGTTGAAACAACTCTTGCCTGGAAACGAGTAAATGAGCAGCACATCGCTAATCAACTCCATTATTCTCTTCGTGTAAGTTGTATTATTATAGTCGAAGATATAAAATAAGTTTCAATTTATCTGTTTTGACAAGTCTTATCTTTGTGGTGCATCAGGTATACGTATCCATTTTATACTTGCGAATACCTGAAAGTTTTAAAATAGTGCTCCGTGGTCAGAATGTGGAGCATCATAATATTGCAGATGATCTCAAATATATCCAATATATATTATACAGGCCTCAAACCGCTGGATTTGTGGAGGTTAGTTCGAATATTGATATTTCTTATCTACTGTATCAGTTGTTAGTGATGATTAATTTAGTTTGACCCAACGCAATGATATATTCGATTTTCTCTTGTCAACTTGATTTTTTGATGTCTTTATTGTTGTGGTTGTGTTTATCTTTTAATGACAGCTAAGGGCTTCATTAAAGTGACAAATCAGGCTTGGTGGTGATGGTGTTAGAATTATGTTAACTCTATATTTCTGGATGTTCGTAGCTGTCTTTTCCTGGATAAAATGTAATATGTCCTTGAAGTTGTGTCTGAGTTTTATGGTTTTACCCCCATGATATAAGCTTAACTCAGAGAATTAGTTGTTCTCAGTATGATTTTCCTTGTCCATATGGGGAATCATAATACCGAAAAAAATAATTGGGAGTAAGTTGAACATTTCATAAATCAGAAACATTTTTTTGGCATTGAGAATTTATGTGGGTGGGTGGGTGTTGTTTTGCGGGGTGTTTCAGGTGGGGCGCATGAAACGATGTGGTAGAACATTTATTGGTCGAATTTTTGTTTTTTTGTTGAGAATTCCCCCTCCCTAAAAAAAAAAAAAAAAAAAAAAAAAAGAAATAAACCCAACCCCTCCCTACCTCCCTCCCTCCCTCTCTCCCTCCCTCTCTCCCTCCCCTCTCTCTCTTTCTCTCTCAATGGAATAAAGTTTGTCAGATTGGTGTCTCTATATATGTGCTGTCTCTGTTGAAGTAAAAATTGCGCTTTGAGGACTTAATTGCTGTTCATGGGTACTCATGCAGGGTCAGGTTGTAACTACCATAGGATTTTTAAAGGAAGCTCCGCAGGTGAACTTGCACGGGTTTAATGTGTATTACAAGAATCGACTGATACTGGTAACGAAAACTTTGTTGAACAAGAAGTTATTGAAATGTCAATAGTTTATAAGGAAGCAAATGTGGGAAGCCACTATAAATGGGAAAAGATAGAAAGTGAAACAAATGATCAACTGTTGGTGAAATGACTACTATCAACATTCTTTCTTCTAACTTTGTGAGTTTGTATTCCCTTTCCAGCCATTTTGGAGGGTTGTGACCTACACAGATAGCAGGGGTAGAGGTGTTGTTGGTGAGAAGCATCTTCGATCTTTTTTCAACTTGTGTTTTGTGAAAAAGTGCTGTTGCTTCATCCTGATCCACATTGTTTTTGAAGGTGTTCTGGAAGCAAATTTTATTGAACCAACTCATAACAAGCAAGATTTTGAGAGAACTTCTCTTTTTCAGAAGCTGGAAGTTCGGTTGAAAGAAATGACGTCGGAATACTGGTAAGCTACCTGTTATCCTGGTCAATTGCGCTGATGGAATTTGTTGTGCTGTAGAATTCGAACTTTCCAGTTTATTTATGCAACATTTTTGTCTGTCCCGCTTTGTTTTTTCTCATCTTTCTCCATTGACATTCAGTGTTGTAATTCCTGTGAGTGATATATGGCCCTTTGCTATTTTATGCTACCGTTGGAGAATTGCTTGAATAATGCCTTTTGTGACAACTTACCTCCCAAATAGTCTCGAGTAGTCCTTCTTTCTCTTTACATCTTAAACTGCCAGCTGTAGCTGTTTTGGTGCCCCTTTCCTAACCCTTTATCTTTATGTCCATCTAAGTGGCTCTGCATGCGCTATTCAATACTTTGATTCTGATGTATATCTATTGACTGCATTTCGTTGAGTGGTCCTTAAATGAATGTTTCTGAGCTTCACGCCCGCACATAAACTAAAGATGCCATAGTTCAAAAAAGTTCAACAAAGTTTCCATCGTGACAAGTTCTGCTGCATAGGACTTATCATTTAACTGTGTGCTCATCCCCCCATGTGCTCATTTATGTTTTCACGAAACTTTGGCTTGATCTTCTTCACTAAACCCTATTTAGATCAGCTTATCAATGCCTATCATCATGATAATTCCAGACTCTGTGGAGATTTTGTTAGTCACATTTGTGACCTTCCTTGGACTCAGCTGTTAGCGAGCCTCTTGCACCATGACATCTTTTTGTCATCCCTTCTTCAGCAAAAGAGGGAACCTCAAAATCAATTATGCTTTAAGGATGGTAGATGTTGTGTGGGTCATCTTTTTGCCATACCTTCTCCAATTGACCATATTTAGGTGAAGGCTTGTAGATGTTGTGTGGTCTGATTGACACTTGTCTGATCTTCTTGTGCATATCTACCTTCTTCAGGGACTATCATTGTGTACTGATTGGGTATCAGCCTAAGAAGAAGGTTCGAGCATCGGTATTTGCAGAGAATACATCTCATTCTGTTCCTCATGGTGGTGTTGAGAAGCCCATTCTATTGGGACAGAGTTCACCTTCTATGACTAGCATATCTGAAGCATTTGGTGAGGTACTCAGAGATACTCTTAGCAAGGTGAACTTTTGAAGATGATCTACTGTTAACTTGTCATTAATTTCTAAAGCACAGGACTCAATGAATGAAGGGTCTGGTATGAAGCGCAAGGCGGTTGAGCTAACAGAAACTAAAAGGGCAAATACGCAGACGGCGGGAGGGGCTGGCATTAATGATGACTGGGAGGTCGAAGAGATACAGGTCTAACTACAATTTGTAGTTACAAATGGTGATTGTCTCTGTGACTAACTTCTTTAATACATGTGTGACAGCCTATCAATATCCCTGGAAACCAGTCAAATGATGTGGAGGCTGCAAACATGGTGCAAGAACACAAGAAGCTACTTGCAAAGTGAGTGGCTGCCTTACAGTTTTGATTTTCAAGTTATTGTTGTGTGTAACAAATAATTTAGCCGTGAGAACACCTGGATACACTAAAGCATCGTGAGTTGGTTTGTAGTGTCCATGAGTTCCATGCTTTCCATGCCAGGTTTCAAAATCATTCATCATACTTCGCTGTGCCAATATACTGATTGCTCTTCCTTTTTCCTCTGATAGAGGGTGATGATTATTCTTCCCTTATTGCACAAAAAGATATTTTCCTGAAATGCTAAACTCGACATTATGTCTGTCTTTACTTGGATCAAACATGATAAAGCAGCTTCATCTTGGACAGTATTTACCCACTAAATAGGGCTCACTACATTAATCCTTTTATGTCAATGTGCTCTGTTCTGTAAGTGGACCATGAGCTAGTCATTTATAAGCCTCTTGTGATTGCTTTCAGATGTTTGGAATATGAGAACAGCGTGAAGGAACTAAGCGACAAGGTTTTGTAACTTTATTTGATGCTAATTTCTTCTCATCTCCATTGATGATATAGTGCCCTTCTGAAAAGATTCGCTGTTTTCGGTAATGCAGTTGGCTCGTCTTAGAAATGAACTAGGAGAAGCTCAGCGCGAGCATTCTCGACTCTTGGCCGAAGCACTCTCTCTTGGCTCAATCAAGAAGGAAGACAATGCAAGTATGCCGTCTCGGTGAAAGGGTCTTCAGTTTATTCATGTGTAAAAATTTTTGTTGTACTTGTAGTTCGGTCAGGCCATCCAGAATTCGCAAGTGCCACAGGCCTGATCGCGGGGAGAGAAACCTCAGCGCCCTCACAGTTCCTAACAGAGGCTTTCATCCGGAGAAGTCATCTTCTTGGCTAAATGCGACCGAGAAGATCATCGTCGTGACAGGGAATGAACTTTACCTGAAGTTGACATGTACCATCTATAACAGTAGGGTTTATCTTATGATGCATCCAATTCTAACTCCGGTCCTTTTTCATTTGTAATCACTTTGTTTTCCTAATTTCCATTTTTTCATTTAAGTTTATTCAACCTTAACACATAAGTAAGTCTTAACATATAAACGTTTCACATGAGTCTCAATCAATTTGTATGTGATGTCTACAATTTTAGTTTACACTTTTTATTATTCCTTTGAATTTAACATATGGAAGTAAAATAAATGCCATGAGTGGCCGCAATGCTTATTGTGTTGGCGAGTCAAATAAGACCATCCGATCATACCTTAAATTTAGTTTAAGGTTGTATTTGTTTAGTAAAAAATATCATTATGAAAAATATTTTTCTAAAATTGATTATTTATATTTTTACATAAGTAAATAAATGAAAAATATTTTTACATCTACAAGCATATTTATTATTGTTGGTAATGAAAGTATTTTTCATTGATTAATTATTTTAAACAATACAAATTACCGTTTTTACTTTTAAAATCATTTATTTTTAGTGAAATAAACGGAATCTAGATTAAAGAATGATTCTATATATATATATATATATATATATATATATATGTTTTTTTTTTTTTTTTAGTCGATCATATTCTTTAACTCTCACTTTCAAACTTTTTCATATCTCTTTGCAAGGCGTGGAAGTTAAAACTCATACTTGAAACTAAATCATCCCTATCCTAACTTTATGAAAATGAGAATTTAAACCCCCATCTCCCCTTTCTATATTGGAAGAATCGCCACGTGCTTACCTATATATATGTTCATCCATTAGTGTATCAATATGCAAATCCAGTCTTTTCACTTTGCCATTTAAAATTTTTCACTTTTTCCTCTAAGCGTGACAAGCATAGTTGAGCAAATGTAAATGATTGATGAACGTGTCCCTTTTTGTCCCTTTTGGGGACACCAAATATAACAGTTTTGGAAGCACATTTAAAAGAATATTAGTTTATTGTAAGTCACAAGCTCTTGAAAAGTGGGTCCTATAATAATTTACAATTATATGTGATTTAATCTTTTATGAACCAAAATAGACTATTATTTTCACAATACATTAAAAACTGGCATGCAATCATATTTGCTTTCTTTAAAAATAAATAAATATATTTTCTATGTAGGCACTTTCAAGAAATGTCTTGGTTCATTTCAGTTCTCAAGTTAAACAATATTGCATTGGGTGCTTTAATCATCACATTTATGGTACAGCTTAAAAATAAGTATAATCAAAATATGTTCAAAGTAATTATTATGCGCAGCGAAATGCATTTCATGCTCTCACCTGTTTCATTACCTAATCCATCTCATTTTTATCTTCTTTTCTTAATTTTTTTTTCCTTCTTTTTCCCCTTCTCAATCACTAACGCATACTTTGTGAACAGAGAAAAATGGAAATACGTCTATTTATCTATTTGATACACTAAAATAAATATTTTAAAAGGACATATCACGTATGTCACTTCCTTCCTCATTTCTTCTTCTTTTGCTCTTTATATATATTATCTTTCCCTTTTAACCTTCGTTTCACTAAATTCATATTGACTTTCGCATTTGCCATTTGTTTCTCCTCCTTTCTGTCACTCCTTTCCATCAGGTTTGATTTACTTAACTTTTTGAGCTATATTATATAATTCGTTTTCTTTCATAAATTTTACTATTATAACTTCACATAACTTAAAATACAGATTAGACATTGATAGATTTTAAGTGTCAAAATGTTTACTTTGAGTTCCTAAATAGAATAAGTTCACAGTATTGATATGCAACTTTAAAATATTATTAATAATGACGGCCTGTGTCATATACATGATCATGAATTTACTATTTTCAAAGGAGACACATAACTCATCAATTGTCAGGTTTTCGACCAATCAAGTCATCAAAACATTAGAGTTAATGTGAAATTCATTTAAAAAAAATTCACTTTGGTTTTATCGTGAAAATGTCTCCAACTCTAGATTTGACGCATCTTCCTACATGTAAAGGCAATTTTGAAGTTACTTTTTCATTGGTTGATAGAAAAATCCTCAAATATTACCTATGTAAGACTGTCTAAACTTTCTTTGAAGGAGTATGTAGATAAATTCAGATATATAAAGGGTACCATAAATATTGCAAAATTATTATTTTTTTTTTAAAAAGCAATCAATCAAGCTAAGATGCTTAATCTATAGTGTGACGAAAAGATTAATAATGCACTGTAAAAGAAGCCATTTACAGCAATCAATTAAGCTAAGATGCTTAATTAGATATAACATTTTTTTAAAATGTTTTCCAGGAAGTCATTTTCTAAGAAAATATAATCATTTTATGGTGTTCGGCCAAAAACTGAAAAGAAGCGGAAAGTATTTTTCATTGTTCGATAAGGAAAATCTTTTCTTTCGTGTACTCTTTTTCAATAATTTTTAATTATTTCATTTTTTAAAATATAATTTTTAATTATTTTTTTACATTTTAAAAAATCCATTTTAAAATTATTTTATATTTTTATTTTTCTTTTCTTTTTTCTTTTTTTTTTCTTTGTTTTTGTCTACTTCTTCGGCTGATCATCGGCCATGGTGACGATTGGTGACTGGCCGAAAGCGAGCTTGAGCTGGCTCAACACCGACAAGTGAGCTCGATCTTGCTACTCGCCGATCTGGTGAGGCCCTAGCTTGAAGCTTCGCCAGATCGCCAAGCCTGGCGAGCGGCAAGCCAAATTGGTGAGCTTGGAGCCCTAGCTAGCTATCGATCAGGTGAGCGACAAGCTCAAGATCGAGCGAGCGGCAAGCTAGAGAGATCACTGCTCTCTTGGCTTGCCACCAATTGGGTGAGTGCCAATCGCTAGCAATTGTCATAGCCAGCAACCTAAGTAGCACTGGCACAAGATACACAACATAACACAACATGACACGATACAACATGCTGACACGTCCTTTCTCAAGAAATAAAGAATTTTGGGACACTTTATATATTAAATGTTGTTAGGATTAGATGAATCACTTAGAGGGGGTGAATAGGTGATGGTGTGGAATAAAAGGAATTTAAAATGCTATTATAACGGAACAATTACTGATCACAACTCGAATAACTATCAAATTGTAACCGGTGTGCAAATAAACCTTAAGATAAATAAAATAAAGAGAGTAAGGGATAAATAAGTGCACATAAAGAGTTATAGTGGTTCGGCTTTTACAAGTCTATGTCTACTCTCCTGCGCTAACAACCGATTGATTGGATTTCACTAAATCAATCTATTAAATGTTACAAGATCTTAGTATCAAATACTCAAGTTCATATAAATAATTCCTCACACACTCTCAACTTCTAAAAGATTACATAATATAGCTCTTAGAGACAAATTTGGATAAATGAAGAACACTTAGAATTTAGGAATTATAGACTTCATAATTTCTTCTCTCTACATCAATCCCTTTGAGATTCTCAACTTTCTTATAGAAACCTCTATACCGAAGTTGACCATTGGACATTTCCTTAGAGGTTTGCTCGGCCAATCTTTTCATTGGTCTTGAATGTTGTCAAAAGATCTTATAGCTTCAAAGTTGCCGAAATTAAAATCTCTCTTTGATTTTGCCGCCCATACAACAAGTGGAGTTTCCTTGAGTGCTTCACTTGGAAAGAGTATTTCGCCCTTTGTAAATTGATTCATCCAAGATTTGCTAAAATCCATCTTAAATATTGGATTTAATATTCCTTCATTCTTACATAAGTCTCTTAATTATAGAAAGAAATCCACCAATTTTCTGCTGTTGCACAAGTATTTTCTTCCTGATCAATATCTTGATAATCAAATATCAAAGATATGAATTATTTCAGTTTTTAGAGGCTGATTCTCTGAATGTGCTCATCAAGGTTTCCACTCAAAAAAACTTTTAATCTAAATCAAAGAAAGTTCTGTTAATCATCAAAAGTAGTTAGGGAATTTTCCCCAACAAATGTATATTTTTATATATACATAATAAATTATCATTTTTTATGATTATTTCAATCAAATTAATTTGATTCAAATTTACAAATAAATAAGTAATAGAAAAGGGCCTAGAATGAATTTACACAAAAAATATTAATCTACCATTTATTGATATAATTCATTATTTCAATTTGGTAAATTCAATTATATTATAATAATCCATAAACTTGAAGAAAAAAATAAACAATTCACATTCTAAACTCATGTGCCATACATGTTGGAAGAGAAGAGAAAAAAAACTCATGGGGTGAATTGTGTATTATGGAAAGCGAGAATCGAAGAGAAGATAAAACTAGATTTTTCTTCTTTCCTCATTTAGTGTTTTTATTATTGTTTTTATTTTCACATATATACATTTTGACTTCTCATTTATTGAAAATTTTTAAATTTGACATTGTGTGTTAGAATTAGGTGTCAAAATTCCGACTCAAGTGTGGGAAAGTGTCAAGAAAGTTGACCAAGTATTGGATTTCCCGACACATGTTGACCAAGTATTTGAGTGTTAAATGGGTGTTGAAAAGTCCAATGTGGCACGAAAACTCTCGGAAAGTGTCAATGCTTCCTAGCCAACAACTAGCCAAGACAATTTTTTTTTTAAAAGAGAAAGAAAAGAAAAAGAATTAAAATTTTGGATTTTTTAATGAAAATAAAAGAAAAATAAAGATGATACGGTTAACAAGAGTATGAGATGAGAGAAAGTGAGTGAGGAAAATGTTTTCTTATTTATCAAAAGTAGAAAATATTTTTCCTTATCTTAGAAGACTGTTTTCCATCATGGAAAATGTTTTTCCCAATTAATTTATTTTCCGTGAAATGAATATTGAAAAATTCGGAAAACATTTTCCTAAAATTTATTTTAAATGAAACAAATGGAGCCTAAGGTCCAACTTTTTTTTTTTTTAAGAAGACAGAGGTCATCCATCTTTTATCGTTTGTGTTTCTATGGTTTTGATTTTAGAAAGCCAAGATAAGGTCGAGTGCAGACTTTTCCACAATCCCCTTGTCGCTATTGAAAATGTAACAAGGCCGGCCATAGTCTAAATTTCGGGAAAATAACCTGCATATGTTTCACTACATGTGAATCCTTGGAAAAATTGTAGTGGTTAGGAGTTGATACATAACAAAGCAAGTCAATTATAAAATTATTGCATGGATAGGCTCCAAAGGCGATTAATGGAGAGGCAGGTAAAGAGAAGGCAAACGAAAGCATAATATATATGCTTGACATTATATGCTTAGATGCCAGAAAAGAAGATAAGCTCGACCGCCAACTTGCAATATTCAATCAAAGCGGGCAGCAGGACAAGAACTGCCCGCCCCACCCACGAGTACGATCCTTCTTGAAATGATCTTCATGCAGCCCCTCTGCCCGCTGCCCGAAGCTATCCTACCGCCCCTCGCTCTTGCCCTAGAACACGCTTGAAGCCTCTATAAAAGCACCCTTAAAACAACATCTTTGTTTCTGGTGTTAGCCTCCATTGGTGTTTTCTCTTCTCAGGCTGTTTTCTTGGCAGTTTTTTCCTCTTCTTTGCTTTTGTCTAGAATCTCTTCTTGACCTCAAGAAAGATCTGAGCATGTCGTGCATTTGATCTGCTGTTCGTAGTTCCGCGCATTCATTTCTTGTAGGGGAGCTGAGAACTGTGCAGAAGAGGTTCGAAACATCTTTCGAGAGTCGGAAGAGGTTGCTGTCTTCTTCATTTCGTGTCTGTCGTTTCTTTTGCTGCTTTTTCCAACATGCGTGTGGTCACGTCCCGAGTCCGAAACCCAAAGAACGAGTCTTGCACGTGCAAAGAACTTCCATCCGCATGCCCTGAGTTTGGTGGGCAGAACGGCCATACATTTGCACAGATGAAATCTTCTCGGAGAACGAAAGCTAATCCGTTAGCTTTCATTGCTGATGGTTTTAAAGACTTTATGTTTCTCTCTCACGAAAACATAAAGCTCTGAGGCCCTTTTCCAGCATACATATGAAATGCATCTGATGCGCTATGCATCATGTATTATCAACTCTTTTTACAGTCCGACTGGGTTTCCTCCTCTTTTCAGGAATGAACAATTGGCAAAATTAATTTCCTTTTTTATTCTATGATACTTTTTTTTTTTTTTTGAGCAAGTATTCTATGATACTTTAAGAACATGCTTATGTATGCGTGATCTACACCTAGAGACAAACGTTTCTTTCTTTAACCAAGGTCCAATTTTATTTTATTTTGCAGAGGCCAAAGATCATGCATCTTCTATCGTTTAGATTTCTATGATTTTGATTTTGGAAAGTCAAGATAAGGGCAATTTCGGACTTTTCCACTATCCCCTAGTCGCTAATGAAAGAGTAACAAGGCCGGCCATTACCTAAATATCAGAAAAATAACATGCATATGTTACACGTGAATCCTTAGATCAGGCACAAGTCAAATCAACTTAAATTACCTTGTGTGAAAAATTCAACAAATCTGGAAATATTAGGCGGTGGCCCGAAACAATCAAGAAGAGGGCATCCCTATTTTGGGAATAGGGAACTTACATTTGAGGGATAAAGGACACTTAGAATAAGATGTTTCAATAAAATTTGATTTAAATAAGTCTTGTGGAAATGGTTTTTTAATCAGTGAGGTTAACTGAAGGCAACGAGTTTCTATATTTAGCTTTCTTTGGCTTACCTAACAGTCTTGTTCCCGTTTACCTACACTCATCATCCAACTTACAAACATTCAAGTGGAGCGAGGCATTTGACGGACATTACCGTGACATGGACTTCAATTCAATTCCGGCCTGAATGGATCAAATACTAGTCCTAATCAATATAAGAATTGGTATCTCAATGCAGAAATATTCACAATTATTTACTGGCTATACATTTTTCTGAGTTCAAGCACGCGCATAATTTCTGCAATCCTTTCACTTTAACATTCAAAACAAAGTGAGGATAACAACTTCCAGTCAAATATTTCTTATATCCCCACAGGTAGATATCCAATACATGTACATAATCAGTTATCAGACTACCAATTACTCCTCATAGTATAACTTCATAACCAACATGCCTTTTCTTGGAGGTGAAATCATGCATCCTATAAAACCAAATGCAGGATCAACACCAAAGTGACTCACTACTGGGAATGATCCCGGCAAAATTTTGAGGGATACTGCCTTCATAACTCAAAAATTTTGTAGAAAATCTCGGAATCAAGTAGGAAATAAACAAAAAACTTCGAGAAGAAAAGGTTCTCAAAAAGTCATTTTCCCACTGCATATAAATTTTCTAGTATCTTAGCACAGGGTCAACCCACCTGAAATATCTAAAGCATCAGTGCAGATACATTCAGAGATTCAAACATCACAACATCATCATGTTGCGTGAAGAAAACAATGAAACAACAAAAGAATAGATCAAAAATAGAACCAAATGCTCTGCTTGGCAGTTCAGAATAGACAGTCATTTCTGCTTCTCTCAATCAAATAACAGATGCAACCACATAAAATGATTTATGAGGATCTCATACATGAATTAAAATGTCGCCCCCAAAAAACTATATATATCCCTGACTGCTTGCTGTCAACTCAACTTGATCAAGATCTAACCGAGAGCTCCAGGGCAAAATGGGGCTCTCAAACCATATCATGAATTCAAAAAACCTTCTAAACAATCTTGACACTTAGCCCCACCTTCTCAAATCAAGTTGTGCAACTCAAATGAAATTGGCCCTCTTTAAGAATCTAATTGTTCTACAGTAATATGGCCATATTGACTCAATAAAATCCAAATACCACTCCAGCAACCACTCTTGCAATTCTTTGAGTTTCCTTCTAGAAAGCTCCTTGTAGTCCAAGTTCTTTACATCCACCACAGGTTGCCAGACACGAGAACGTACGTCTTCTTTTAGCTTCCCGTTTGCGACATACTGATAAGCAGTGAGGTAGTACACAGGCAAGTTCTTAACTACTTTAACTGTCTGCTTGAAAGTGAACAAATAAAGTGCCCACAATCCTCGGAACAGCTTGACATAGAGGGCAACGAGGAGTGGCCCCAGGATCCACAAAGGGGTCAGCTCCTTTGAAACTTCACTCCCATAGGTCACATTAATAGCCAGGTACAAAGGAACACTGCCAATACGACATAATTGAAAGTATGAAGATAAATCTCTGTAATGGCTCATCAGACACTATCGAGCATGAGTCCACTTGCCATAAGCAATTTTAAGTCATAGAATTAATATGGTTTACAGAATTTATATGATTTACAAACAAAATCAAGGGAAAGAACAGTTCTAGTTCTAACAATTCCAAAATCAAGCATGAGTCCCACCAGTTTCTTATTGTTATCATTTCTGTTTTTCTCGGGGGTTGTTTCAAAATTCATCTCAAATTATGATAAATCTTAGCTCAGTATAACATCTCTTTCTATTATATCTACAATATATATCAAATAATTTTAGTTGAAATATTATCCATGACTGCTATGTTTCACAGATTGTCCTATTAAGCAAAAACAGATTTCTGATATCAACAGTCCGTTGACCTTCAGCAGAAAGAAAAAAGGTGCCCATCCCTCGTCTTTTTACTTTCTCCTTTATTTATGTTAACCTGAACTATATCTCTATTATAAAATATTGCAGCATCAGTAATAAAGCCTGAGAGCATATGCGATAAGCAGGGAATGATGGCACAGATGGCACAGATGGCAGATCAGAGAACAGATGCCAGGAAAGGACCATGCTACTTACAATATTAGAAAGGGAATTTTTATTGCTGCATCCAGACCCCAAAAATGGCACCACAATACTTTTATAAGCTGATTCCTTTCCTTTACGGGTGTCCCAGTTTCACTTACCCCCCTTGGAGGCAAGGCTTCTCCTGAAATTTCATCAACTAGCTGACCAGGTGATCTTGTGCGCAACATTGTCAGCCATTTCCTGAATAATCTTTGGATAGCAGGTGAGCCACCAATACTTTCATCTGCTTCAGATGTATAAGAAACTGGCACATTCTGTGCCTTTGGTGATTCCACTATGTTCTCATCGCTCTCATTTGGTAAGTAAGAGAGTTTAACAGAACTTTTGGAGGTTGTCCCATTGGCTCTGCCTGATGATTCATCATTTTGGGCACTGCCTTTAAAGGATGAAATCCTCAGACATTTGACCCTTGATGCAGAAAAACGAGGAGAGGTTACTCTGCAAAACAAGCTATCTAGTCTCAATTCCAGTGAGCTAAAGAAACTTTACTTGACAAAATAAAGTGCAATTCAGATCTAAAAGAGAGAGCATTTCAAAGCAATCATAGAGCCAAGATGAACAAGGACTTTACCATGACCCAGAGGAACTTGTCTGAACTAAAAGAGAAGTCACTAAAGTAAATGCAAAAGGACCGAATTAAACTAAAAGAAATCAGAAAGAAGAAACCATGTATGTGAGGCCCGTCCATAAGTTTCAAGGTAATAATTTACTGAGCTGTTTTGCCACAAAAAGGGCCAGATCATGTAGTGACAGAGGCTAAGCAGAGAATTAAGATAAAGACTCTAAGCAAGCAGGAGGGACATAAGACATCCACACTTAGTAGTCAAGCAAATTATAATTCCACAATTTATTGAATGATCGCAACATGTAGGCTTTTCTCAGTTTGGAGGAAGAAAACTTGGTAATAATATTTTCCTGATTTGGTGATATTCCAAGCTTCTCCTGACCAATACAATGAACAAAAAAAGAAGACAATGTTTTGTTGACATAATCTAACAGAAGATTAAGAGATTTTATATATATCAACAGTGACATAAGTTTGACAATATGATAAGAAACAGCCTCTAGGTTTCAGGCATTCAATTTGCACAAACATATGGACAAGGCGCATCCATTATTACACACCAAAGGATAGCTAATCGTCCACTCTGTCTCTTCTCAGACATAAATAACTCTTGATATGAATTATTAAGATTCTCCTATTTTTACACAACCCAAGATTTTTAATTGTGAACTTACCATCCATTTGTTATTTCCCCCACTCAGATTGTAAATTTTTCCCAGCACCATGCTCATATGGACAGATTAGAAGCAGTTCTGAATTTAATATAAGATGTACTCATCAGAACTTGAACTGCAACATTCAAATTTTAAATGCATCCTAAGTTCCAATTCCAACTTTTGCTTGGAACAAAGTTGAGAAGGATAAATTTCACCATTAGAACAACCTCAATATGAATAATTGCATTCTAAAGAATGTTTTCAGTCTTATCAAAGTGCCTCCACAGCTACTTTATTGAGATTGTGCTGCTTATGCTGCTTAGGTACCGTACACAAGTATAGAAATTGATCTAGTCAAGCTCCTCATTCTCAAGTCCTAACCATCATAATAATCATCTCCTTCCATTATCTTCTTTATAAGTATATTTATAAATGATAGTCAGTAAATAGTAGTTGGTCACATATATTGAAACTAGGGTATTGTTAGTGTCTCTCATGCTCTAAACATAGAACCATTATACTTTTTCATTAAGTTATTAATTATAAAGATAGCTTTTCAAGTATTTTCTCTCTTCTTCTCTCTTTAAGATCCTAGAATGTTTACATGGTACGAAAAGCCACCAAGAGAGAAGGACCAAAATTAAAACCCTAACTCATATCTTTCTTTTTGCCATCAGCCTTAAAAATCAAAGAATACTTGTTTCCGCCATCATTGTCTCTACTCAGACACTCAGCCCACCACTGTTTGTTGTTCCAAATCCTTTGTGTTTTGTCCACAGGTCTTCAACCTCGAGAGCAGCCACAACCAGTCATCCTCAAGAGCAGCATCATCATCCTCTGCTTATTGCAATTTCAGATCTCTTCCAGTTTTCTCTGAGAGCAACTCTATCTCGTGAACTGCTGGCATCTCCATCATCATCATGGGAGTTGTTGTTCGCTGTGGACTCATTAGTCTTTTCACTAGAATATGCTAGAGAAGTCCACCACAAGTCAAGCGTCTCTATTCTCTAGCTTCATTCTACCTGCATCTTTCTCAATAGTGATCATTTGTTCTGTTTCTCCATCAAAATAGCTGTGGCACCCTAATAAGCCCTTTTTCGTTGATTATGCCTTCATTGAGGAGCTAAAGTTGAGCACCATGGGACGGTGCAGTTTAGTTCACCACAATTCGAGTTGGGTTTCCACAAGGTTTTATCAATGTTGGGTGAGAAAGAAGTGTCAACTTTCATGATTCATGTGTTTCTTCAGCGCTTGTCAAGTCCGGTTATGGTGCAGATTACATTCAAATTTTCTTATAAGGTCCAGCTTACACAATTGCCATTATCTTAAATCTGATTTGATGTAACCAAATTCCTTGGCTAGTGTAAGGTCTGGCTTATGACGCTTTAGTCACGGACTTTGAAAGAAAGTCGCACCTGTCTTATGCAAGCTGGATACTCCAGCTTGAGGGGTAGTGTAGAATTATATTTCTGGATATTAGTCAAGAGTTAGTAGGTAGTCATGGATAAGGAAGTTAGGATTTAGTCAGTGTCTCATGCTCTGTAAATGTAGCCATCTTTTGTACCCTTTCATTAATTTATTGAATGAAGATTTACTTTTCAGTATTCTCTCTCCCTCTCTTAAAGATCCCACAATATTTACAGCTGCATTCATTGTATTAGGAGTATCTAAGCCCAAATCTAGCACTTGCTTTTTCTTCATCCCTCCATCCTGCCTGTTTACTCCAAACAAGTTCGGTTTTCCCTATTATTTAATAGATACTCTTTTTCCACATGTATCATTGTGACGTCATCATCTCCACTCCAGCAAAAGTCTTTGCAACATCATTGACATCAAGATGGATCATCATGTTTCCCTTTGAGTCAAACTTATATAACTTCAGGAGTTCCCTTCATAGCTCACACTAAGCGCCAACTAAAATTCTCGTTGACATAAAAGTGACTTTGCCCCCAATGGCACTAATTGTCAAGGCCTTTTCTCTGAAAAAGGGAGACAAATAGCTACGGGCACTTATTATCAGGGCCTTTTCTCTGGAAAGGCAGACAAATAGCTATGCCCCATGTGCGCACGTGCGCACGCAGAGCCCAACTCTAGTACTGCTACCTAGTGCCTGCAAACTTTAACAATTTATGTTTGACAAAACCATCCACTACATGTCCATTTATACTGACAAAACTAAACTTAACACAAAAATACAAGACCTTACCGATATAAAAACTCTGAACTTTCAGATTTTCATCAGTCATATGATTTTCTAATCACACAGGCAGAGATACATAATTTAAAACCTGTTCCCCCATGACAAAGTAGATACTCTATACAACAAACATGTACGGTGGCAACAAATTGAGTAGAATCCAGACCTTAAAAGAACATGATGCTTTAGGGACAAAGGTCTATCTGTTTTCCCAACCACATAACATCGCCTTAGTGTCAGCACTTTGCTCAAGGAGGAATGTCTCGAGGGAAATGCCACATGAGAACCCTGCATTCAATAACGAGAACAATGCTGTTAACTCATAGAAGAGCTGTCAAAGATCATGCGAACCTAATGGCATAAGGACTCACATGAACTGAAGACTAAACAGGGTATGTCTGGTACCTTGTACCAATATATTCTTATGGTAAATGGAAAGAGAATTGAACCATAAGCACAGGATGTGATGTGATTTAGTTCATGTATCTTCAGCTATAGCATTTTATCAATTTTTATATGTTTAAATATTAAACATTGTTATACAGAAAAGTCAAAACCCAAAATGCAGTTGCACTTAATTGTAAAATCCTTTTTAGTTACTTTGCTATATGCATGAAACTCCGTAAGCATATATTTGTGCGAAAGATATCTTTTATCACCACCAATGTACACAATCCTACCACAGACTTATATGTACCAGAAGTCCTTTATCATTCAAGTGTCATCTAAAAACAAATTAAGATAGTACGAAGTATGAGTCCTGTTCAGTTTAGAGAAAATACGCAACTTCTAACACACCCATGAGAGGATAAATGACAGAAGTGAATGCACATCATGAATGGCTCATCGCCGATATTGCGAGATAAAGTGGTACTTTAACGTGTACGCAGACCCGACAATATCCTAAAGTTCATTCCAAGACCACACAAATGCCACTAACCAGAAGCATCATCTCTCTAGAACAAAATTAAATAAAGCACAAACAAGTGAACAGCTGTCCAGTTCTCCACAGAACCTGAAATTGATGGGTTACCAATGCCATCTCCTCCAATTTAAGAGCCCAACCATTTACTCGAGCAATCCTTATCTGAAGACACAGCCAAATAAGAAACACAGTTTAGCTAAAACTTCAAGTTACAGTCAAGAGAAACTAAAGCAAAAAAATCACAAAGCCCCACTCTTTATTCCAGCAGATCGATTGATAAAAAAGATAGCTTTCGGCTGTTACCATCCCAGCAAGAGGCAGGCGGTGGCTCAGTGGACAAAAGCAAGCCAACTCAAGCTATCTTTTCCTAAATGTATTTTTTTCCCAGCAAATTGATTGAAAAAAAAAAAAAAAAAAAAAAGATACCTTTCGGCCGTTACCATCGGAGCGCGAAGACAGCCACGGCTCGGCGGACAAAATTAAGCCGACCCAAGTTACCTTTCCCTAAAATGTACAGTCCCCCCGACCGAAATTCCCCAATCCCAGCGACAACAGAAGACCCACCATCAAGAAAACGGTCGCCAAACAGGGCAAGACCAGGAACATCCACCCCAAGAAACCCCAGAAACCAATTTGCGCCCCCACCCGAGAACCCAACGCCCTCAAAACCCCCGGAATTCCACACAAGACGAGGAGGAACGAAAAAGGGGTGAAAAGAGGCGTAATTCGAGCGGCTTGCCTGAAGAGACGAGCTTCCGGGGCCTCCTTACCGTACGAGCTCGCCTGAGAGACCGAGGACGGTGGAAGAAGAGGATAAGGACATGGGAAAAAAACCCTTTCCTTCCTGGGGTTCGGGTCTGCGGAAGGGTGTAATCCCGGGGCAATCTCCGTACGCAGTGGAATGGAGAGAAACGGGGAAGATGAAATGGAGGAGGAGGAAGGAGGGTCTGCAAAAAGGTAAAACCTTTTCGGATTGCTTTTTTGGGTAGACTAAGTCGGTTGATTGATTCTATTCGTCGCCGCGGCGGATTTTTGAGGATAACCAATACACAGAGCTTAATAAACTACTGGGAGGTAAGGTTAAAGATAGGCTTCGAACAAAAACCCAAAAAAAAAAAGAGAGAGAGTGTAAAGATAGGCGGTTGAATATATTATATATATATATATATATATATAATGACATAAATGATTTATGAATTTTGATTCAATATATAATTTTTTTTTGGTAAGGATTCAATATATAATTTGATCACCAAACTTTTCATTTATTCAATATTACTCTTAAACTTTAGCCACGTGTGCAGTATAATGTAATTTAGTTCCTAAATTATATGAAAAATATTTAATGTGATTGTTTTGTTAATTCGAATTTTGCATAACAAAAGTAATTTATAAGTTGAACAATAATATTGCACTTTGAACTAAAATTTAAGAATTATATGAATAAATTAAAAATTCGAGTATTATATTACATATTAAATTAAAGTTTAAAAATAATATAAGTCATTTTTGCATAAAGAAATTGAAATTAGCGGCTTTTAAGGAACCACATGGGTTAAAATATGTTATTGGCCTAGGTTTGAGATTCCTTCGATTTGGGGTATTAATGGGCTTATTTCAGCCGAATGCAAGTCTCATTTCTCGTCTCTTTTTCGGTTTTGATTTTGGATTTTCTCCCTTTGATTTCGATTTTCGTTTATGTTGGTCGCATCATCGTGCTATTGGTTTTTGCTGGGTCCAAGATGGGGAATTTTTGTTTTGTCGCGGTTGGTATCATCCGAGTCGGGCCTTGCTTATGTCCGTCTATATTTCTTCAGCTTCCTTTCTAATGACCTTGTTTCACATTTCGCTCCATATTCAAGTCACATTCAATGAGACCCGATCTTGTTTAGAACACGTCGAGATAGGTCATAAGTGTCAAGATCACACGTGTTAGCCGACTTGGACCAGCAACCGTACCATTCCTAACGTGGGCACCAAGTTCAGTGCAAACAGAGACGCCATAAGTATTTCCCTGATCTTATGCAAATCACATGAAAGATATAACTGCTATGTCACTCCATGTCAGCTGCATTGCATTCGCGACGCCAAAGTTATTATAGTAGTAGTAATCAAAAAGTGACCTGAATGACAACTCGGCACTTTCACAAATCGAAAGAAGCGATGTCCACACAAACGGCGTCGATGTTTAGCAATCCCAGCTTTTTTAAGTGGCTTCTGATTCCAGGAATTTACCAGGGCGCGTTCAAAAATCGAAGTGACTCCCCAAAACTACATTAGAAAAGACTATGGTAGAATATCTCATGGTTCATAGACATGCCCAGACACCGCATATAATCCGGAGAAATGAATAATCGAGCCCAATATATTTGCCACCAGCTGAAACTGACATGACCTAGCATCCAGCAACACGGATGTTCATCGGCTCCAAAGTCATCAACAAACAAGCTATAAACCAGAATCAACACCAATTACGGGGCAGATGGTGTCATATAAGTTCACTTATCACCTAAAAAGGAAGTTGATCTAAGTTAACGGCTGCCTACTGTTAAAGAGCAGCGAAGCTATCGGCTAATCAAGTAAAAAAGCCAAGGAAGCATGTGAAAAGATCCATCGAAGATAAGCCCATGACCAAATTAAAATGTTCAGAACAATACATTTGTAAAAATAAGGTAAAAGGCAAGAAGCCCACGACATATTGTCAAAACCAACCCATATGAACTGAATATTTCCAAGACGCATCTGCTATGCTCTCACCTGGACAACCATTGACATGACAACCTGTCTTTTGAGATGGTACAGCAGCACCCCTTCTTCATCCACAGTAATCAGCAAATATCAAGACCTGAAGGCACAAGGGTATTACCAATCAAGACCAGAGGAACTGTCTACAACAGAACACGTCTTGGGCTCTACTCTCTACTAATTACAGTCAGCATCGACTTGACCAGTGCCAACTTGCCGGTCCGTACAGTTCCCTCCACCACGCGCGGAAGTGCCTTGACCACTCTTCTCCTTAAACTTGAAGCCTGTACTTTGAGAACCATCTTTTGATCCTTCGACATGGTTTGATCTGTTATCGCTGTATGTCCCCACAGGCTGATATCTTAAGTGTGAATTCGGCCGCTGTCTTTCACGATGTCGAATATTTTCCTGCCCATTTGAGTTCCAATCTCCATGAGATCCATTGCCTCTTGCATTTCGACCACCCTGGTTCTTGTGGAACCCTGAAGGAAATTGGGACTCATGACGCACATCACCAGTTGACCTAACTGGACCATGCGTTGAAGAATGGGTACGAACTCCAACTGCAAGAGCCTTCTTTTCTATCTTACCCTCTACATGTCCTGCTTCATTCACATTATCTTTTCGGGAATTATATTTACGATTGTCATTGGTGGACAAAGCTTCGTGATGTTCCATTTCATGCTGTGCTAATGCGGGTGGACCACCATGAGGGAGCTCTGCATCAATTCCACCACCGTCAGCCTGGATATTTTGACCTCCAGTCACCCTACTTCCTCGAGAAATATAAGCAGAAGATGAATGGGATTTGGGTTGCCAATGAGAAGTTGAACGTTCGGAGACAGCATGGTTTTCCTTGGGAACAACTGAACTTCTTTGGATCACCTCAGGTGGCGAAGATTGGTTCCGACTTTCATCCATTTCCTCAATGCCCTTCTTCTGATCATGATTTACAGTAACCCCGGTGGCTTTATGTGCCCGGAGAGTATGACGCTTTCCTCTTCCTGCAACTCCTTGATCCCTGGCAGGATGAATTGTAACCTCTGCAGCAGAGTTGGAATTACTTGGAAGGTTTGAACCATCACCAGAACCTAGCTCATCAGATCGTTTTGGCTTCTCGTCCACAGCTCTTAGTTCAAGTTCCTCAGCTTGGTGATGCCCGCTCAACTTTTGAACGTCTTTACCTATGTCCGAGGTGTAAGATTGTCCATCCGCCAAATCATGCAAAGTTGATTCCTTTGGCCCACGTTGGCGCCATGATCCATGGACTTTTCCTGGCTTATTTAACCTACTGTCTCCACTCCTAGATGATGGTTTGGCAGGTTGAGCATTTTCGATGCTTTTAGACCTGAACCTCCTCCCGCCTCAACACTAGCATCTCCAGAATTTATACTGCTTGAAGCAACCACATGTTGATGAAGACTTCCTTGCTGAGCCATTTCTTTGGCAGCAGGCTTGGGAACATACCTCTCAATCTCTGCCCTCTTATTTTTTGGATTATTCTGAACAGGATTGTCGATCTTGACAGTTGAATTAACACCCTCAACTAGTGCCTTGTCACTAGCTTCATCAAAAGCCTCAGTTTTGTTCTGTGATCGAACAGGCGCCCATACAACAGATTCACCACTGTGGAGCTTATCTGCAAACCGGTTGGCTTGCTGATTTCTTGGTATCCTGCGAGAATGCTGTGACTTCCACTGATAATTTACTCTAGTATGGACTTCTTCACCTGCAATAGCTGGATGCCGCTCTGAAGACTGTTTGGCATCTCCAGGATCAGGAGGTGACTCAACCTGTGTAGAATTCAATTTGGACTCAGGAGACTTTCGCTGACTGCTTTCTTCTATAGTGTTCGCTACAGTAATTTCTTTAGGTGCAAGTACAGGTAAAGCAGATAAGGTGGATGCCTCATCCACCTTGTGTTTGTTCCTACTAGTCTTGCTGCCTTTTCTTCTTGGCTGAACCATAGACTCAACCATACCATGTGGATTCACAGGAGTCCTATCCTCACAGCTTGGAGTGCTCTCATAGGGAACATCAGCAGATTTTGTGACACCGTCGGCCCCATCAGCAAGGACTTTGGACGGCTCAAAAGTGCCCTTCTCATTGAAGTTTTTCTCTGATGAAATGTGTGATTTATGTTTGGGTCCCACACGCTTCTGCTTAAACGTACAACCATCTTCAAGAGGGTCAGGAGCACAACCAACACCAGTTTTGGTGTCCTGCTTCAAAGGCCCAGACTGGTTGCCAACCAATGCATGTTCCTCACAAGCACCATCAGGTGGTTGTTGTGAAAGATTGGATGGAGCAGTGGATCTTCCAATAACAGCACTAACTCCAGAAACTGTGATGGTATTAGAAACAGACTCAGAGCTTAGCACTACAGACCTAGTAGAAGCTTTGGCCATTTCAACAACGGGCTGCAAGTCATGTTGCTTATTCAAAGTAGCACTGGTTGACACATTTTCCCCTTTTCCAATTGAACTATCCATAGCTTGTGTGCGTCTGTTCAGTTCTTCCAATTTCATGCGTGCTTTTGCCTTCTGATCTCTAGCTCGTTCATCCTCCTCGATCTGCCGCTGTTTCATCCGTTGCTTTGCCAACTCTCTCATCTTAGCATGCTGAGAAAACATTCAAATTGTATGTCATAGTTATTCAGGTGGAGTAGAAGACAAATTTTTCAGAAGAAAATATGTTACCTCTGCCCCACTCTCACTGGCATCGTAAGCAATGGACACAGTTCCTCCCTCATCCTTTCCTTGGTATAGTGGTGCACCGACATCATTAGCTTTCCCAGACATAGGATGGGGCACATGAATGTTAGAAATATCTGGAGATGCATCTGTTACAACCAATTGGTCAGGCTCCTTAGATCTCTTCCACCGCTCGTCAGCATCTTGAGTACTCGACCTTCCTTTACCACGATGATGAGATTTTCCTTGCACTCCATGAGGATGCCGCCTGTGAAATCGCAAAATATCTTATTAACATTCTAAGCAACCGGAGCCAAGGGGGTGAAAAATCTGAACTAGTATTAATTGAAGTCCAAGAGAAAAGTAGCAAACCTAGGAATGGTTGCCTCACTGGCATCAGCTTGCTCGAGGCTCTTACCCCCACTAGAAGCATCCATTTCAGATAGGTTAGGTTTGGTCACCTTACCAGCATGAATTCTTTCAACATGAAGAGCATTAGAGCCAATTTCTTTTGCAGAATGGCTAGACATGGTGTCAGGTCCTTGAAGGTTATTATCTTCCTCTGACCTATTGGAAACAAATGTATACTCACAGCAATCATCAGAAACCCGAGCTTTAGCATTTAATCCCTCAATTTTCTGGATTAAACTTGAATCCTTTGGGGCAGCGACAGAAGATTTTGGAGCCTCTGGGACGACAGACTTGTTATACGGTCTTCTCATGTCAGCATCATCAGCCCTTTGCACATTTTCAAGTTCCTTTACCCTGGTTGGACCAGGACCACCACCTCTGTGATCAAACTTCTGAGAAGCCTCCTCAGCTGGCTCTGCATTTTTTAGATCTTTTTCTTCATTGTTGGGATCCGATCTCCACTGGTTCTTCCACAATGCTTTCTTGCCAGGTTCGTCCTTGTCCAGAGATGACTCGTCCTTTGTAACAGTTCCCTCCCGTTTATGTCCTTCACCCTTTCCATCCCAACTCTCTTGTTGCTTCAAGAGAACTTTGTACTGCCCCCTAGTATCACGAGGATGACCCAAATCCACTTCCTCACCATCTGATGCTTTATTAGTGGAACCATAGCCACCAGATCTATGTGGTATTTCAGGAGCATTTTGGCCAGAATAGTGGGGAGGGCCAGCTGCCATCCCCGTATATGCAATATCTCGTTCATTTGAATTGTGATAGTTCATTGGAGGACCAAAATAACCATCGTAGGGCATAGGACCAGAGTAATACCCAGGCCTAAGAGGCATACCTGGGCGAATAAAACCATCGGGCATTTGAGGTCTATACATATCTCCACTAGTTGAGTGGTGTCCCCTAGGTCCAGCACCTGGAGGAGGATGCATGGTGGGAAGAGCAGGAGGCGGAATTTGAGGACGGTAATAAGGAAATGGTTCCACAGGAAAGCCACCAGGTGCAACAGGAGCTCCATAAGGGGGGCCCCCAGGAGGCCGTCTGAACCAAACACCACCACCTGGAGGATTGTTAACTAGGGGACCATGCCAAGCACTAAACTGCTGAGGGAGGATGCCGGCGTTTTGGTGAGGAGGATGATCCCCATGCCACTTGTCCGCACCAGGTCCACCATCTTCACCACAGGGAGAATCGTCTCTTCTCCACGAGTCGTCAACTCTATTCCTGGGATCAGCATTTATAGAGCTATCACCTGCAACATGAGAGAAATGGGCAGATTTGACCTTCAACTCACTATGGACAAGATCTAAGAAGCAATAGATCTCAGAACACATGTAACAACTGCACAAAGGAAAGGTACCTTCTTTCACCAATACCGCTGAATCAGAAGATACCTCTGAACCTTGAGGAGCATGCTCTGCAGAAAGGTAGTCAGGTCATCAATCAAATGAATTGCCTATAATATAATCAGAAACTTTATGGAATCAAGCAAGAAAACCCATATTTTCCAATTAAAGTGACTCATTAGAAGAAGCTGACAACAGGGTTAATGTGAAACACGATCTATACATTCTCCATATAGTAAATTGACAAGAAAAATTATGGGTACTCATTCGATTCAGAAAGACCAAAAAATTATCATTTAAACATGCAAGGAATAGCGACAAATCGTGGACAAGAAAAAGACAAAAATCAAATTAAGCACATGATCATCCCGGACCACTGTTATGACAGCCATGTTGCCCATCTATTTAGGATTCAACCTTATTTAGAAATATCAGGACATTTCACCTTGGGAGCCCGCACTTTTCCCACAACCATTTTTCTCCGAACCAAGAACAGGGAAGTCACCAGAACTTAAAGAAAACCTGTCATTCTTAGAGGATTTCGGTCCCTACACATATAACAGCAAATGAGCTGAATTAGCCTGTGCCTTTGCATGCACGTGGAATAGAAAAGTTAGGCACAAGCAAAAGATTAAATATTAGCTGTCAGCTAGCTAAAGCAAACTTTAGAGGTCGAGACTGTTAACAATGATTGGAAAAGGTTGCACAAGCATCAATCACTACATATATCATCAGATCCTGCCATAAAACCAATCTACACATTCTCTTAGACATTAGCTTGCGCTGAAAACAATGAGAGGTGAAATATTGGTAACATAATTCGGCAAACAGCCATAGTCTTAGTTGACATTATAAAAGGCAGAATATTTGATGGAACAACTGAACACACTTTTTTTCTGAAGTTCTCAATTTAGATGATCACTTCCCACTTAAAATATACAATCATTACGTAGATAAGATTGCCCTAAGATTGCCCTCGTTTTTATTTATCAATAGACATCTCTCAAAGCACAAATTCTCCACATGAAAAAAGGAATTATATATTTCTGTTTGTATATTTGATTAATGCAAAAGATTGAGCCTATCTCCCCATAATTTCAACTCTATGCATAAAAGCTCCCATCATTACAAATTATGGCACCAGGCTCTTACCAGTCTTTCCATACCCCCAGTCACTGAATTATCAAGCATAGATTCTGCAAAACGAGATAACTGTGAGCTACCAGGCCTTGTTTCTGCACTGCGAGGACGTAATGATGCTAGTGATGTCTGACTGGATGACAATGCTCCAGAAGCTGAAGATGGCCGAGAATTTGGGCCCCATGCATTAGTAGAATCAAGAGCCCTGTCGCTTCCTGCAGTCGATGGTCGGGTGCCACTTTCACCCGATGAAGGCCGAGCACTGAGGTGGCTCGGGAATTGCTACCGTCAGCACTGGGGGAGAGCAAAGATGAACCCCATGCATTGGGTGTAGAGGAAGAGGACCTGCTGCCCCAACTAAGGGTACCCCTGAAATATATGGTGGCAAAATAGAGGGAGAAAAATCTTTAACAAATGCTGAGAACCCTCTGCTGTTTGAACATACTGGGACAAAGCACATACGGAGAGATTAAAAACCCCAATGTCAGAGATGTATACTTACTTTGGAACAATTTCCACATTTGGGTCCAAACCATGATTCTCAAGCCTTTAATAGCAGAAAGAAGTGAAAAGGTTCAGCAGCAAAGAAAGTGTCAAGGAGATATGGATTAAACATACGGATGAGACCCCGTACCTCTGGCTGGGCAGGTTTATAGGTTTGGGAACGGCGACTTTCCCCAATACAGTCATGCCACTTCTTCTTCCAGAATTCCCCCACCTGAAGCAATATAACAATTTAGCCAACCTATATACATCCTTGTGAATTCATAATCCCTCATTACGTTGACCTAGGGATGCAGAAGCATAAAAAAATATTTTGATTTTAAGGTCTTTACTAATGTTTTAAGAATCCTAGTAGTATTAGATTTAATTCTTTGGGTAGGAGTCCTATGTATAATGGGTTTTATGCCTATCTATCACACACCAGGGTTGTTTTCAAATTGGAGTACTTTCTTATTTTGATAAAATTTATTTCGCAAAATTGTCCTTTCTTTTCCCTGGCTTTGATGTCCAGAAGACAATTTTTTTGATTTGGCAATTCCTTGTGAATTGCTCGTATTAGTTTCTTCAATTCTGTTCTTGGTGTTGAGCAACTTGTTACGGTTATCTTCCCTACATCACATAGGTATCCCACAAAACTAACAAGGGACATTCCTTCATCAGATACGAAAACATGACCAAATAAAAGTAAAACCATGGTGAAATCGCTACGAAGATCAAAAAGAACCTAATATTGGAGGATATTCTCAGTGATTATTCATACGCACCCGACAGTGAAAAAAGAACAAAGCTTAACTCGAATAAAATCAGATGATAAGCAGGTTATCTCACGGTCATGTATACTCAATCAATGGTACTGTTAACCAACCCCTTTTGCTTTACATTCAAACATCTTTCCAACAATTAAAATTCAAAATCAGTTACATTGACAAAAAATGCCACATCAACTTTTTCTCTTAATATTATATTCCAACCTCTTGGCACCACCATCCCCAGAAAAAGAAAGCAGCCTCAATAAGATAACATGTCATAAGACGTATATCCAAATTTACAGTCAAAGTTTGCTGAAAAGGGCACAAAAACACCTGGGAACCCAAATTTCCATGTGGAATGATGTCTGTTAGCCTCATTTAATTGACACTCTGTTTTTTTTTTTTTTTTATGCTGGAAGACACATGTCATGTACCAAAGAATCTGTCACAAATGTGTCATCTACAGAGGAAAGAATCCCACACACATCAACAAATGAAAAGGATGATGATTGGCAGAGACTAGGAAGTTTTCCAAGAGCCCCCTCAACTTCCAAAACTCTAGTCATGAAACTTGGAATGTACTTAAAATGCCACTAAAGTTACTAAAGACTAACGAGATTCAAATGGACACTGTTGCAGGCAATTTGATTAGCTTAGAATTGCTTTTGAAGTACTTATCTATCTCAATCGATTATCATAATTTTGAAAGACTGCCAGGAGGTAACGGGATTGAAAATATCATACCTCCGTTCTCCAGTTGTACCTGATGCCATGGTTTTGAAGTTGCCCCAAGGTCATCCAAACAAATTGGACAACACCTGATAAAAGCAAAGGAACATTACTCTCATCAGGCCATCACCCTTAACAAACCAAGAACAAAAATGAGAGTATCAGCTACAAAAGACGAGAAAACGGAGTAAAGTGGAAAATGGACACCAAAACAAAATCCATAAGAAAGCATTTCCAAAAAGCAATGCTAGACTTACTAAGATTGGTCTAGAAGATTAGTTTACTACGTAATATGTCAAACTGTGAGTACTAAACAAGTTGGTGCATTCAACAATCAATATCTACAGACATTAGCAAATTAATTAATTGTGTACACCAGTTATTGTAAGTCTAGCATTTCTTGCAAAAAACGTGTCTGAAACAACTTTATGCAAATGAATTAGAATACATGACATCAAGAAGTTCACCAAGATAAGTATATGCAGTCACAGTTTCAAAATGCTACAATTATTCTTACCGCAATAAATACAATACAGACACCAACCTACTGACGTCAAATGACATGGCAACAAGTGAGTGCTCAAAATTCATATCTAGCATCTCCATTGAAACCGTGTTATCATTGGAACTAGACTTCCCAAATCAAAATGCTTCCACGTACGCTATAGAATAAAAGTTGGTGGATGTTTACCAACCTCAAAAAACAACTGTGTGAGTTCATAACTGGCTAACCATGTTAATCATAGAATAAACAACTTAAGAACGCCTTAAAGACATTACTGTAATCATAAAGTTGCTACTATTCATCCCAAGATATAACTAACGTGCTATGTCGCAAGATCATTCCATAAATTCGTTAAAGACAATAGGAGAAGTAAGCTGCCATGTCTTGAGAAGACATTCTCAAATTTCATTCTACTCTAACGAGCATTCTTCACCCACATCTATTAAAGAAACTAACTGATCTAACAACTCCATGCGTCTTTATGCACGCTAAGGAAGGTTTCAATTCTTTTGTGAAAAAGCTTCAATATCCAACACTGCTCAAGGGCCAAAAAGTTAACAGAACTCGAGATGCAGCCATGAACCACGATCTACTCCGCCACAATCAACCATCACAGCTATTTCAGGAAACTATCCTAGGAATTCTGGCGGCAGGAATCCCCCCCCTCACGCATAAGGGCTCCATATTTCCTAGCGGCGAACGGCTCCCAAGAAACCTCCCAAAATCACGTCTTGATCACCTACCACAATCCGTCCACACAAATCCAGCACTCCCTACCTCCACGAAACCGGCCAATCTAGAACGACCGGCCCAGCTTCCCTCGCCAAAAAATGCCCGTGGACAAACGCGGGCGAGCCCCGGAACTAAGCACTCCCCAGTAATCACAGTAACTCCGAAAGCCAAAACTCAAGGAAAATTTTTTTAAAAATATACAAAATCAACAGCTGATCTCCATTGGCAGCGGCATCCGCTCGCCTCGGCGGACGCAGCCGCGAGACGGACGGCCGGAACCGCCCCGGAGCGAGAGGGGAGGGGGAATCACTTGCCTCGATGGCGCCGGCCGCGAAACCCTAGCCGCGGCGCGAGGAGACGGGATCGACGGAGTCAGCCGCTCCCCTCGGGCGGAGGAGAGAGAGAGAGAGGACGAGAGAGAAAGTGGGGGCGCCGCGCGCGGCGGAGCGATCGAGCGTGGTGATCGCCGGAAGGTGGTGGGGAGCGGCGGAGAGGATTCGGTATTTACAGGTTTTAGAGAGAGAAAGCGACGGCCCCTCGGATCGGGACGCGAACCAGAAGAGAGAGAAGCGAGAAAGGAGGGAGGAGGGCGGAGGTGAACGAGAAGAAGAAGAAAAAGAGTGAAAAAAAAAAAAAAAAAAGGAAAAACCCGAAAATGATTTCGATTTTCCCTTCATCTTTATAACCTAAAAAAGCTTTTGTTCCTTTTTTAGGTTTTTCTTCCCCTTAATGTATATACTTAGGTATTGAGAGTTTTTTAGATTAGACTGGATTGGACCATCCGATCGGGTCGGCACGTTCATCTTCGCCGTTGAATGGCTGGCAAGATATCGAGGGAAAAAAAGTTATTTTTTAGGATATTGTTTACCATTTTTCGAGATTCGGCTCGTCCTTCTATTTTCTTGTGAGAATTCCTTATGGAGAAATCTATCCTGAAATGGTCTAAATGGTTATCTGATATTATGAGCTGAGCTTCCGTTTTGGGCTTGCTCGTTTGTGGCAACCGAGGATTATTATTGTTAGGACAAGGTTTGGCCACGAGAGCCTGATTTTGAGGATATCAAATATGTTTCGGTTTGCTTATAATTATGGAGCAAAAGTGCACATGCCTTGTTTATGTGCATAAAAAAAATACTCAATATTTAAAAGATTGCAATAGTTTTTTTTATTGCACATTATTTGAATTGTTAATTAAAGAAATTATTGACGCAATGTGAAGAAAATGCACACAAATAGTATTTCGTTATTTGAACTATTTTTAGTAACGTTTTGTATGAAATATTAAAGATTTAAATTTGAAAATGTAAGAGGTCAAATGGAATTATTGATTTAGGCATTTGCCCATTGATATATTATGTATAAAATAACCGATTGAGGGAATTTCCTGAAAAGGAAAACATTGATTGCGATTATTGAAAAGTATGGGTTCCTATTTACTTAATTTATAATTTTTCGACGTCCGCACGCATGCTCTCCGACATTTTATATTCCAGTATATTAAAAGACACGGCTCGATTCCTTGTAGGTTAATTTTAGCAATAAAAAAATCATCTTTGTCATCTCTAGTATCTTCCATTGGGCGTGCTCATTTTACGAAAAATCAAATTATTTGAAATTTTTTTCCACATTTATATCACTTATAAAAATAAATTAACAAGAAATATGTTTATCATTTGTGGAAATATTTAGATATAAAATATCATCAATAATCAAAATATTTTTCATGAGTTAATTATTCTAAGAGATTTTTTTTTCAAAAATTATTTTTAAAATTATTTTTTTTGTAAGAAACAAATGGGGCCTTAATGAAAAATTCAACTCTCCAATCAATCGTTTGAAGGCATTGATTAGGTTAAAGTCTCTAATCTATCCCAAGTAAGATTTGAAGGCTTGCAGTCTACCTCAAGTGAGATATGGAGGAGGGCCAACGAAATTCATGGTGCAGTAGTCATTTGGGGATGTGTGACCTTTAGAGTTTTTTGCCCGAGGAAGCATGACACCTTGATTGCGATGCCACCTTATAAGCCAATGGTCATCGCCCAAGTTGCCTCGGTTGATTAAGACATCCTCATCTTTCTTCTTTCAACTAAAGTCCTTTTTAAGTGTTTTGCAAATATAGCCTTTGCATTTCATGAAACCGGTCTTCCTTTTTCTTTTTTTAATGATCCAGGACCCACCATCACGGCGTCACACTTAAGACCTTAAAGGGCATATGCTCGGTTTCGAACCCTTCCGTTCTGGGCAAACTTCACGAAAGCTCTTATCCAGCGCAACCACCACATGCGGTGGTATTAAACCGGTCTTTTTTTCTTTTTGTTTCATTGGAGAAAACCGATTCACTCGGCATGACACGTGCTGTATCTAATAATTAGGCTAACTTTTACTCATTTTTATTTCTCTGCAATTTTTGAAATTGATTTCCTTTTTTTTTCCGGCTTCGACCGCATAACATTTCTAAACAACATGATTTGTTTGGGGTCAATTTTTAAACAATGTGATGAGTAGTTTGGTTTGAAATAGCTTTTATAATAGGTTGACAATTGAGATATAAGGTTTTTTTTTTTTTTTTCGGGGGGTCGGAATATAAAGTTCTTTTCACCGACCGGCCGGACGCTTCCCGTCTTCTTCCTCCGCGTTCCCTCCGATCTCTCTCGCCGGAGAGGAGGAGGAGGAGGGAATGAAATCCTCCGGTGCCGGCGCTCGCACAGGTAAACCGCCATCCCATTCCTTCTCCAATTATCTCGTTTCGGCGCTCCGAGATCGGGTCGCCAGCTCGATCTCCTCGTTTGTCGCGTGATCCGAGGTTGCCCATTAGTTTTCTTTGCCTCATGGGTACAGTCGATTTTGTTTCCACGTTGATTCAGTATGTCTAGAGCTGCTGCGGTTGAGTTCATCGATGTTGTCGTGTTGAAATCGGGCTACCCATTTCGCGTCCTGTGTAGTTTGACCTCGACTGCGGTTTGTCTGAGCGAAAGGAGTAGTTTTTAACTTGTTATGTGGGCTGTGGATGGATCCGAAGTCGCCTTCGAAAGTCAAGACCTCTATTGCGGGATTTGCGCCTTATAGGGTGGCGCTGAAGATTGGTGTCGTGATTGTTCTTGCTGGGTTGTTGTTGTTGTTGTTATTGAGTGGTTGGCATTTGGGCTGGAAAAGTGTTGTGTCTCGTGATCCTGGACGGTCCTACTTTACGGTTGTCGTGGACTGTGGAAGCACTGGCACGCGCGTGAACGTGTATGAGTGGATGCTGAGAGGTGCAAATGAATGGGAGCTGCCGGTTCTGGTGAATTCTTACGCTGATAATTTGATCAAGAACCAGACTTCCAACGGCTCCTGTCAGTATCACTGTCTGCAAACTGAGCCCGGTATAGATAGGTTCGTTGGCAACGCTAGCGGAGTGAGGGCTGCTCTGGAACCGTTGATAAACTGGGCAAAACAGTGGGTGCCCGAAGAAAGACATCCGGAGACTCCAATTGTTGTTCTTGCGACTGCTGGACTCAGGAGGTTGGCAGTTAAGGATGCAATGAGGGTCCTGGACGATGTCGAAGCTGTTGTCAGGGAACATGCATTTGTTTATAAGAGAAGCTGGATAAGGGTATTGCACGGAAAAGAGGAGGCATTCTATGGTTGGGTAGCTTTGAATTACAAAATGGGGAGACTTGGAAATCAATCTAGGTTGAGCACTTTGGGGCTTCTTGACTTGGGAGGTTCCTCGTTGCAGGTAGCAATGGAAGTACATGATTCAGTGAACCATGAGCAGTTAATAAGACTGAAGGTTGGTTCTATCGAACATCGGGTATTAGCCTACTCGTTTCCAGCATTTGGATTGCAAGCGGCATTTGAACGGACCCTTGTCATGTTAACACAAAATGAAACAGTAAGAGGGAGGGATGGTAACTATATCCTTAGCCACCCTTGTCTGAACCCAAACTATATGCAGAAATATACCTGCTATAATTGCCACGCGATGAATACCACTGATGAAATATTTTTGGGCAGTACAAAGCAAAAGGCGGAGTTTAGTATTATGAATGTCATTGGAGATCCAAACTGGGAAGAGTGCAGAATGCTTGCAAGGGCTGCTGCTGCCAATTCAAGTTACTTAAAGCACTCGTCTGCAGTAGTTGGTAAAAACAGGAAAGAGGACGTCTTTTACCACAATGGTGAGCCGGCAACATCCCACTAGCACTTCCATATCAAGTTTTTCTCTTCTAGCCAAAAATATTTCAGTTCATCCTTGTTGAGCATTGATTTCCACGTGCTGTATGCTTTACTGAAATAGTTAAGATTTAGCGGTGAAATTCATGCTCCTTTCGTCCTTGCAGGTGGTGACTGGCAAAACATCACCGGGGTTGCCCTGCCTGACATGGCTTTTCATGCTTTATCAGGATTTTTTGCTGTTTACAGTAAGTTAAGATTAAGCGGTAGAGCTAATTTCACACGATTGCTGGAGAAAGGTCATCGACTATGTTCAGAATCATGGATCAATTCAAGCCACATCACTGAACATGGAAACTATGGAGGACAATTTTGCTTTCAGGTGCCTTATTTGGCGTCGCTTATCGACGAGGCGCTCCATGTCGGTGACAGGGATATCATAATCGGTCCAGGGGATATATCTTGGACTTTGGGAGCTTCTTTGGTCGAGGGCAAATTTATACAATTGCATCCCTTCAAAGCCGAGACGGCACTGTCGTCTTTTAGGATTGGAACAGTGGGCTCCATCCCATCCCCTGTTTTCCTCTTTGTTTTACTTATATGCTTGGGAGCTTTCGTTTACCGTCGGCAGATCAAGCTGCCCATGCCCCAAAAGAAGGGTGCTGCTGGGGTTTCACTGCCATTATGTAATCCTAGACGCCAAAGAAGCCTATAATTTTGACCATGGTTACCTCGGTCTTTGTAGATACTAGATACTCCATACGTCATGTACCTTCCCTCGACAGTCGAGTTTTTGGCATCCTTCTAGGTTAAGAAAAGATTCATTCCATTGTAGTACAGAATTTTAGTATTTCCATTTCTATTGCAAGTTCCCTTTTTCTTTATGGCAATGTGCCGGTACTTTCGGCATTTGCTGAGTGGAATAGCTGAATATCAAATAGGAGTGGAGTCAACTGCAGGGCATGGTTTTTCTACTATGCGCCAGATTGTGAATAACCATGAAAAGAGCAAGAGTTGAGCAATGCCTTTATCGCCTTGTCATACTTATAACGTTTCTCAGTGTAACAACTTGCAAATGATCTGGCCGCCCTTTTTGTTTGAGAGGAGGTTTCCAGTTAGATTGTTAATAGCCATTTCCACCCAAGAGCTCAAACTCTCACACTCCAGCATCCAAAAAGAGCATCAGGAACTGCTGTATCTTTTCATTGGTCGATCGCATTTTCGCCTCTACCATTCAGTCGAAAGGTTCGACATTGCTCACTCATTTCTTAGAAGGGAACTTGACAAATTCATGAAACAAATCAGTCGTAATGGAGGGGTGAACAGTCATGTGGAACTGGATGGTATAATTCACATATAAGAGCTTTTACACAAGCATCCAAGTATACAAGGAGATGTTTCAGACACCCATGAATATTTACACATAAGGGTCACAAAAAGACCCAGACTTCAAGTTCTAGACCTTAGTTAGCAGGACCAGGAATCCATACTTATCTAAACAAGTCAATCCCCATGCATCAATGCATCAATATGTAGCAACTCCACTGAACTCACAGCCATTTGATCCAGGCGCGTCGACATCGACCCAGACTTCATTAACGCGACCGATCACACGGAAAGGAGAATTATACTGCGCGATCGAGTAGGCGTAGCTACTCTCGGAGGAGGTCATGTTAGCCCACGGCGACCTGCTCAAGCTAGACGCGAGCTTCTCCGCCTCCCGGACGATGTTCTCGTCCTTCGCGAACCCGGAGAACCTCCTGACCGCGACGCAGTGGCTCTCCCACACGTGCGGCTCCAGGTCGAGCTCCGGGAGAGGGGTCGGGGGGTCGGCCTGGAACTTGGGCGGCAGGTAGAACCGGACGGAGTAGGCCCACGAGTGGAGCGGCCCGGCTTCCGGGACGATGCTCGTCACGACCGGGAACGTCATGGGGATCCTGGAGAAGTTCAAGTTGGCGCCTTGAATGAACTGGAACAACCTGCGAGTCAGCCAGAATTTGCTCAGCTCAGCAGAGAAAAAACACAAACAAAAAGCAACATGGATGACCCAGAAAAGGGGTGGTCAAAAGACTCAAAACCCAGCTCGCCGTTATCAAATTCCCAACAAGAATCCACCGGAATCGCGACCAGACTCGAGCAAGAACACGATCATCTCCAAAAAATCAAGACTTGCGGACAAGAACAGCATCAGGCCGACAAACGAAAACATGGGTTTCGAAAACAAGAGCCTCGAACGTTGTACGGACGGATCGATCGAGGTGGGGGGAGAGCTAAGCAGGGGCGAGTCAGAACCTGTGGAAGCCGTTGAGGGTGGCCTTCTCGAAGGAGATGTCGCGGACGGGGGCGGACATCCACGTGGACTCCCGGTAGAGGCGGACCTCGAAGTCCGACTCCTGGTGGACCACCGCGTACGGCGGCGACTCGGCGGCGCTGCAGAGGAGCGCGGCGCCGAGCAGGAGGAGGAGGGTGACGGCGCAGGCGGCGATCGCGGGCGACCTCGGGGAGACCACCGCCATTTTCTCTCTCTCTCTCTCTCCGAGCTGGGGAGGAGTTGCTTCCGCCGGATGAAAAGATAGGAAGAGGGCGTTTGTGCGATTTTACCGTTCTGCCCCCCGGTCGTGCTCCCTGCGGTGGGTCGAGTGGAGGGGTAAACTCGCCAGTCTGGTTTCTTCGGCTGAAACGGATTTTTTGTGTGATTCGTTGACTTTTAACCTGTCGCTCTCCTTCTAGGAAGGCCAAGTGACAAATGCTACGTAAACTTTGATTCCAAGTGCAACGTAATTCTTGAATTTTAAGTTTGTTCAATACGATGATAAAATTTAATTTAATATATAATATCATTTTTAAATTTTTAATTTAATTGGTATAATCCTTAACTTTTGGTACACACGTATCTAGAATAATGTTGAGTCATGGCGATGTAAATTGTTGCTTCTGATTCGTAATGAAAGATGTTGCTTTATCCTCTCGTGAAAGCATGGGCGTTCTGTTAAGTCTGTCCCTTGTCAAATCATAAAAAGCGATTTTTCAGCACTACTTGATCTTAAGTGGGTGACATTCTTGAATATGGAAAGATACATAATTTCCGGGACTTCCTAGAAAAAATAGTGATATAAATAATCCATGAATATTTGCCTGATATAAAATGTAGTCTACAAACTTTAAATTTATTTGATGTGATCTCTGACCTTTATTTGAATGTGCATTGCAATTCCTGAATTTTTAATTTTTCAACGTGAATCCGAACTTTTGGTACATATTCAATTTAATCCATGAACTGTATGAAGATTTTCAATCATTTCTAAACTTGAATTAATAGAAGGAAGGACAACATCAAACATATTCGTACAAGTTCGAAGACTAAATTGTGACTCGATACAGTCAATGGCCACCCGCTTCAGAAGCTTTCTTGGGCAGTAATTTCTCAGCTCAGAGATGCTAAATAGGAAACCAGATAGAGCAAAAAAAAATTGAGAGGTCCAGTCACATGAGCAAAAAAAAATTGAGAGGTCCATTCACATTCTTTATGCGCTTCTCTTCAGGATCTCGATTGCTTGGTCGCCCAAGCGCATGCCGCAGGAAACAAGAGTCAGTGTAGAAGTCAGGAACTCAATAATCTTCGATGGCTTATCGGGCATGAAAGAAAGAGATTGTCCGTCTACAACTGCCAGCCACAGAGAGATAGAAAACATAAAGCAAGACAACTCATTTCCCTGCTAAAAGTAAAAGAATGACGGTCCAACCGTGACAAAATTGCTCAAGAATTCTACCAGTACTTTTTGTACAATGTCTATTGAGATATGACTTTGATACCTGAGGGAGATGCACATTAGAAAATCGATGATGCCTCACTCCTTGAAGTTAGCTGGCAGTGTTTCTACTGTGAAATATTCACTCCTGACAGTCTCCGCAGAGCAAAATCTCACCTTGTGAAAGATCAGTAGGAATAATCATGAAGTCCACAATGAGTAAAGGTCCAAGATGACTAATTGCATACCGACTTCATATGAGATTTTGTGGGACTATTTCCAATAGTTCTAAAAGTTTAAGCTATTAGATAAAGATGTGGTTTATTATTTAAATATTATAACCCTTCCCATCATGTTTAGTCTATTCTTTTGCCTAGTACTAAATGTGGAAATTTAAATGGGAAGGCCAATGGAGCCTAGAAAGATTCGAACTCGGGACCTCTAGCTTTGATACCATGTGAAATTTTGTGGACCACTACAATTGTTCTAAAAATTTAAGTTATTAGATGAAGGCGTGTCTTATTATTTAAATATTGGAACACTTCAAGCTTCCTATCTCATAGCATAGGTATATTACTGTCCAGTAAAACCTAAATACATTTGGTAAAGAAAAGAAGTGCATCTAACTGAAAATGTTCTGACCAGACGGCCTTCTTTTGCTTCATTTGACTCACCAGACTATAATCCGAAAGTATTACCAGCAAAAGCAGCCTATGCTTGATAGGAAAGACATAAATGAGTTGCTGGAACATACCAGAGAAGCATATGATTTCAGTATAGGCTTTGCTAGTTGCCATATTGGCTTGAAGACAAATGGGGCTTCCACAAAGAGGACCTGTCCTAATCGCTTGGGATAGTAATAGTAAAACACATCAAACTGCACAAAACAATGATAAATCAGCTCAACAGGCCAAACAGAATCCTCAAGTATGTTACTAATGATTCCTCAAGTAACCGTGCTACTGTCTCTACTTCTTTAAATGGACAGAAGCATATGAAGAATACTAACTTTTCCCATCTTCTAAGAGTACTTAGGCGTCATGCTCCTTGCTTACAACAATAGTTAAAAGCAAATGGAGATCTTTCGGATCATATCAGAACGAAGTTTCTGGCAATATTAAACCAGAAAGGGATCACCTCAACTATAATTTATTGCCAGCAGCAATGACTATGCTGATACAACGAATGCAATAGAGCTCCTGCATCATACCAGAAATGCAAATGATTGCACAAGAAAGGTAACACTGTCTTGCCTTTCATGAACAGACATCTGCCACAACAGCAACTGATGCATATGCCAAATGAGCTAAAATGTATGAGCTAACATGTACCACTCTAAGAGACCAATTAAGTTCTACGTCGGCACTTGATTTGACGTGGAATTCCGGATTAGCATCAATAGCAATTTCAACCTTATCATTCTGCCAATCTTAGAGGTGCATTTACTCATTTGTAGTTCTTTTCCCTCTTTTATATTGACAACACGTAACAGCACGCCTGAATTCCAAGTATTCATGATAGAACCAGTGCAGGAATTACCACAAAAGCCAAGAACTTAAGATCTGCGTTCTCAGTACCAAATCCTCGAAGGTCAAATATCCCAAGAATCTCTTCTTTTCCATCTGGAAGCTTGCTCAGTGCCTTTTCAATCAAAAACACGCACAGTTTCTCATTTTCAATAGGTTCCTGAGCCTGGCCATGAGAAATGCAACCCTTAGAATGTTCTCTTAAAAGCAGATAAACAATTAAAAAGATCATTGTCCATAACTGACAGAAGCAGCAGTCGTTCCAGAAAGGGTTACTCACAATATATTTTAAGGAAGAATAGATTAAATGAGAAAACAATATCTACAATCAATCTCGAATACCCCAATAAAGGAATTGGATCGTTAAGATTTTATGTGAGTAATTGAAGCCATCGACTTAGTTACTAAGATACAACTGCACTCATATTTCTTCCAAATGAGGAACACAATTTAACATACGTCAAACTCTTTTGCACAGATATTATCGATATTTAAGACACTTAGATTAATAATGAATCAGAGGAAGATATAAACTCCAAATTCAACAGTTTTCATTTATCTACCAGTGACTGAGAGGCCCTGGAGGACGAGAAAAAGAAAGACAACAAAGATTGAGGACTAAGTTTGTGCAAAGTTTCAATACTTACAGCAGGAAAGTGCTTCGACACCACCACTACAAGCACAGGGTGGTCATTGACATCAAGAAAGTCATGCACATATGCCCTTCCAGTTTCCGCTATGCTTTTCACAGATTCTTCAGTCAACTCGGACACTTTGAACTCTTGACGCCATTTCTACATAAGCATACGGATAACTTATAGAACATCTATCCATCATGTGATCATAATGACATCAGCTGAAGGCACTGGCCACATGAGAGAATGAGAAACCCAAATGCATCACATCATCCATCCAATCAAGCGCAAGCATAACATCACTTGATGGTGGTACTGGTGACATGTGAAAATGAGAAACCGAAATGCATCACACCATACATCTTATAGTCATAAAGCGTGGTCATAACAGCATTCACATTTCCACTACTAAAATTAATCGTCGCCAGAACAAGTGAACTACACATCGCAGTTTCATAAACTTGGAAAGCACAGGATTCAAGAGGATACAATGGCTTTAGTCAGCTTAGCGACCGCATCTTCGACGACAAACTTCCTGTCCTTCAAGAACCAGTAAATCATGTCTTCATCATCTCTTCCATTCTTACCCACGGGAAGGCTACTGTAATCTCTTTCAAGCTTCTGCTTCACTTCCAAAACCAACTGCAGATTCGAAATTGCCATATCATAAGGACCAGACCGAGAGCTATCTTGCCCATAATGTCAAATCTAATTTAGCAACCAAATTATACTACCAATGGAACCCAGGCAACCCAGCACTGAAATTGACTTATAGCTACAAAGCCAAACCGACAAAGGCAAAGTTTTTGCTTTGACGAGGTAAACCCAACAACGGAATACCCGCCAACCTCATCCCTCCGACTAAGCCGCGAACCCAAAACCCAGATGAAGGCCCTTCTTTGAGCTTCACCCGTTTACCCCAGCTACATTACAGGACAGGAAAAAGAAGAAGACGAAGAAAAAGCAGAGGGAGTGGCAAGAACCTTGCCAGCCTCGTGGGGGGAGCCGAAACTAGAACAGCGGACCGAGAACGCGCCGGTCCGGACGGCGGGCTTGCTCGGAACGAGCGGCGACGGGAACGGACGGCGGAGCGCGTGGCTCGCACGGAGAGCCATTCGCGCGTCGAGAGAATTGGCTTCGAGTCAAGGGAAAACGAGCGTCGGCGGTAGGATTCCGAAGCTGATGCGATAACTCCGGTCGGCTCTGTCCTGTCGCGGCTCGATTCCGAGGTAAAACGCAAGACCGTCGGCCGCCGTCCGACGACCGAGGAGCCGCTTCCTACGTCGATCGAAACGGCGGGTCGTGTCGTGTCGGACTTTCGCTAAGGCATTGGGCCCCGGGCTTTTGCATCAGCAGTGGATGCTATATCGTGTAGTTTTGGGTTGCTCTGATTATTAGACCATTGGAGCCCATTTATCATTACCCGTTCCGATATCCACGGGCCAAAGAGCAATGTCGGGCGGGCTTGATTGGCAAGAAAACCCGTCCCCACTTGGTTGAGCTAGAGCTAGAGTCAGAGCTGGAGCCAGAGCCGAGTTTGATCAGGCGTAAAGAAAACTATGCAAAATCTTTAAGATGCATAGTCTTGATTGGCTAGAAAACCTGTCCCTACTTAGTTGAGCTAGAGCCAGAGCCAGAGCCAAAGCCGAGTTTGATCAGGCGTAAAGAAAACTACGCAAAATCTTTAAGATGCATTGGCTTGGGCAATAGTATAGGTCTAATCTTAAGATCTGGGTTGACTTGGATATCTTTGATGATCAACTATGTTTGTGACACGGCCCGATAGACGAGCATGATCCAAGATGCCCAAGCGATGGGTTGTGATCCATACAAGAACAAGCCCACGACCCATGGGAGGACTAGCCCATGACCCTTGGGTTCCCATGTCAAATATGGGCAGGTGACCCTTTAGATCCTCTTGACACAATACCCTTGGGCTTCCTTAAGCCTAGGGGTCTCTTGAGCTAAGAAATACCACTCTCTTAAAGCTTTTGTGTCATATAGGATATTTCGACATATGTCTAATATTTTCCGAAATCTGACACTTGATTAACTCTCTCAACACTCTTGACATGTTAGTTCGGAATTTCGACATGCGAGTTCGAAATTCCAACATATGATTCCGACATGTACGTTGTTAACTTTAAAAGTTTTCAATAAATGAGGGATCAAAATATATATATTAAAAGATAAATATAATAAATTGGGAAAGAAGGAAAAATCTAGTCTTCTATTTTCTTTTGACTCTCACTTCCTATAACACAAAATTCATTTTCAAGTTTGTTTTTTTTTTCTCTACCGACATGCTCTGACATGCTAGTCCAGAATGTGGATTATTTTTTTTTTCTTTCTAAATTTTATGTATTATTAAAATGGACTTGAATTTGTTAAATTAAAATAATGAACGATATTAATAAATTGTGGATTAATTTTTTACCGTGAATTCATTCTAGGCTCTTTTTTATTATTTATCTATTTATGAATTTGAATTAAATTAATTTGATTAAAAAATCATAAAAATGATAATTTATCATGTATATATCAAAATATGAATTTAATATACAACGTGCTCCAATTTGTTGGGTGTCCGTATAGTGTTGTGTTGTGTCGCTTGTCGGTATCGGTGTTATGCAGCTCTTGAGTATCCTATTGTACAGGTTATGTAATGATTATGGGATTCAAACCCCACGTTTGGATCAAGGAATGGATCCAAAGTTTAGATTAGTCCCACACTTGTATAACTATGGGCCTTTCCCCCTCAATCCAGTTCAATATATACATTCATGCTTCATTCTCTATACACTTCTTGCGAGTTGAATGTGCGTGTGCATAAGGCTGACTTGGGAAAAATCCTAAAACTGCACGGGTTGAGAGCATGAGATTGATCGATTCATGACATTCGCACATGAATTGTGTTTTCCTCCGGTTTATACATCCTATCAACGGGCTACGAGCATATTCATCAACCACGTTTAATTTCGGGCAATTGGATCCTCCGATTAAGGACGAAAGAACGTATAGCCCTAAACAGATGTAATGAGAGTGTCGTTTTAGGGTCTTCAAGCATGTAAATGGATTGTCCCTAATGAACTTATGAGAGTCATTTGTCCTCGTCGTCCTCTTCTTGTTGCTTTTTTTTTTTTTTTGGCCCTTTTTATCTGAGGGAAAAGATAGCTTTTGCGTCGAAGTCGTCGTCATGATCGCGTCTATCTTTTCACGAGAACTTTCTCAGATCACAATCTGTGCTCCCTCATGGGGCAAAATCATGGAATTTGGATATGGATGTCGACTTTGGGGCTCAAAATTTGCGCTCCCTTTTTTGACAATCGGGGCCGCCGATGGCACATATCAATCAACTATACATTCTTTTGAAAGTCGAGAGATTCAATTAGACCATATCATTCGTTTCGTTGACTGGCGTGTCTAATGCGATTCTTTCGCAAGTCATGTCACCATTGCTTTCTATTCTTAACAAGCGAGAGTGAATCCTACGTCTCGCATTGAATTTGGAACCACAAATTGATATTTCCCATGTGGCATCAAAGTTAATTGCAAAATTTTCCCAAAAAAAAAAATCATGAACCCATTGTATCGCGATCAATTTAGTTATAAATATATTCATGAGTTGCTACTATAGTATTTTCAATCAATTTTTTGGTCGAAAATGGTCTAGTGAGCACGACCATCCTCATTAGTGTTAACTGGTTGTTAGACCTCGATGATGGGCGATGAAGGAAAATAGGAGGAAAAGAAAAATAAAAGGTAAACTTCAAAAAATGTGAATAATAAAATTTGTTAATCTGACATGTCAAGGTCTATGGTGCTTAGATCCATCAAAATAGATGATAAACTCATTTCTTGACCCATATTTGATAGGCTAGATTGTTACATGGGTAATTATATTCAATAAATGGGTCATAAATATGTTTGTAATTGTAATATCTATATCTCTCTCTTCATTTTCTTTTGCCCTCACTCGATCTCGATTTGCTTTGTACTCTTACCTTAGTTCAAGTATGAATTTTTCCTTAAATTGAGTTTAAATATAAAAGTATTTTAGTATATGAGTTAAGTCGGATATGAGTCACTATATTTCTATTGTATGGAAATTGGTCAAAATGGTTTAAATTGGTCGATTTGGATGAGACCATTTTCGGTTCGACCAAACCCACCCATTTAACAAGTCTAATTGTGCCATGTAGTACGATTGGTGTCTACCGATTTTTTGTCAAAATTGGTCGGAAGTACTACATTAAGTTTATGAATAAATTGGCTAAGTTGAAAGTCTTGAACTGAATTAATCAATGATTATGCCCTCACATATAAGACGAGACTGTTGGAGATGAGATTTTCAAAAATTTTCAAACGATAATGATTTTAAAAGATTTTCCATTCTTAAAGTCGCAGATTTTTAAAGATTTTTTGTTCAAAGATGTAAAATCCTATCTTAGGTTGTATAAACATATAATGAAATATTTCTACAACGATAGTTGGAGCTTTTCAATACTCCTTTATCCTATCCTATCCTAATATGATTCTGGACGACCAAACGCAGTCTAGGTTTAGGGCTCTATGGATGATCATCTCCAGCAAAATCAGTTGCTAAAGCGTGTTAACATATTTATTGGTGGCCGGTGGTTATGATGTGTTTGTCACTGGCTTTCATGATTAGGGAGACCAACAATTCTGGTGAACTGCTGAAAATTTGCCATTGGAATCGGATAATCATGCACTAATCGACCCTTTCGCAATCAATCCGCTAAAGCCAAGTATGATTCTGTCTTCTTTTGCTTTTCATCTATTTTACATGGAGCGATGCTAAATTCAAAGTCCTTTATTGACTCCGTCTCCTTTTTCGAAATCATTTCATTGAAAAACAAGAGACACGGACATGCGACAATCCTAGCTATTGCATCACAAGTTAGATCAAATCCCGACATCAAATCTGGCATGAGAATATAGAGGCCTTGGCGTAATTGGACCAGTCCTTTAACTTTTAATGACGATAATCAGTTTTCTAAGAGTGTATAGGAAATTCCAAGTGAATCATTACCAATCCCAAGATTTCTAATACAATATATAATACCGACAAATTAACGATCTTGCAAATTTTCATAACTTTGAATGATATATTACGAATAGTTCTATTAAAATCCCAATAATGGGTAGATTTCATATATATTATATAAATTTCTTTTTGAATGAGCAATACTCACGATCCACAAAAATTTGAAAGCGAGCCAAATTTGAAAGCGAGTCATATAAAAATAGCTGTGTACGTCATTTAGTAATATCAAAATAATTGATGAGATTCCAATATGTTCGACATCGAATCCCTTCGACTCCTCCTAATGGATTGGATTCATGCTCATAAGGACTCTCCATACCTAGCTCCTTGAAACAAACCTCAACAAGAATGCATGAGGATTCATGGTCGGCCTTCCACCTTTGTGCAACCTTCAAAATGGGGTCTTTTCATCTACCTTTTCTCCTTCCTTTCCAAAAGCCATCCCGCTCTCTGCAATTTCTCCAGAGAGAGAGAGAGAGAGAGAGAGCGTGTGTGTGGGGGAAAGAGACGGCACTTGACGCGGACCCGTACTCAACGCATTAACTGCACCATCTCGACACGTCGTATTCACATCATACGCATCGACTTCAGTGCCAGAAGTCTCTCTCCCCCACGATGCTTCGCCATCGAACCTAAAGCCCTGACTAGGGCTCGAACTCGCATGATGCGTTTCCATAATACGTGCGCATAGCTGGAGAACTTTCAACCTGCTTGCCGCATGCTATTCGTAGCTAGAGCTGCCACGGTGTATGTGTCGGTTCGTGGTGGAGATAATCCATGTGAATTCAAAATAATGGTGACATAATTTGATGAAGCAAAACAATGGGTTAGGGCACTAGATGAGAACTTCATACGTCCCATCATCATTATCCTGCTCGTAGATGGAGTTAGAACCCTGCATGCATGATTTTATTCACAGAAAGCGTAGAACTATACGATGCGCCCCGTGATTTCTTCTCTCCTGCTTTGATATAACAAAAAATTCAATCTCCTTGTTTTCTAAAGATTAAGACATAATTTCATTAAAATTTATATAGGAAAAAATATAAAAGAAATTCTAAACCTTCTATATTTGTATTAGTTTAGTTATAAACATTTCAATTGATTCAATTTAGTCATTTTTTTTTGCATTTGTGCTAATTGAGTCAATTTGATTAATTTTGGCTGGGAATCGTTAATGCGAATGTCAGTCGTCTTACGTGATATGGTTGCACTAACATAGATAAATTTTTTATTTATTTATTTTTGTTTATCCCTTTTCCTTTTTTTTTTTTTTTTCCCTTCCTTTTTACTTTTACAATTGTGGGTCGACCATTATCAGCCTCAAGAGAGGGCCAGCGACTCTCACCTGGTTTGGACAAAGGGGTTATAGCCCTCATCGACCACAGACGAGGACCTTCACACCCTCAAGAAGATCCATGTGAAGGCGTCCATACCAAGTGAGGGCCGCGATACCCTCGCTAGCCCTCACCCAAACTAGGTGAGGATGTTGTGGCCCTCGCTTATTGGCTGGCAAGGGGCTATGATGCTCTCGCCTGGTTTGGGCAAGGGCCATGACACCCTCGTCTATGGCCGGTGACGGTTGGTCAACAAAATGAAGGAAAGAAAAGAAGAAAAGGACAAGAAAAAGGAAATAAACAAAAAAAAAAGTAATAAAAATTGAAAAAAAAATTAAAAATTAAATTTTTTCCACATCAAAGTCAGCTATGAGTGTAGGATAGCTGGCGTCCATATTAGCAATTTTCAATCAAAATTGATATGATATATTCAATTGGCACAAATATAAAAGATTTAGAAGTAAGGGTGCATTTGGTTTAGGGTGCGAATGATAACGCTTCTTGACTGGGGAAGAGTTTTTTCGAAATAGTTATTTTCTATTTCTATTAGGAAACAATTTCGAGTAAAAGAACCCATTTGGTAACTACACAAAATTTCTACTCTTGAAATAGAAAAGGAATAGAAATGTGTTTGGTAACGCAACAATTCTTTTCTCGTATATATTCGTTTTTTATTCTTGCTCATGGATCATCGACCGCCAACCGCCGCCCGCCGGACGCCGCCGCCGCCGCCACCGCACAGCCCATCGGCCGCCACCTCCCGCGGCCAGGCGGCGGCCGCGGCGGGCGGTTGAGGGTGGCCGCGACAAGAGAGGAATAAAAGAAAAATAAAAAAGAAAATTGGCTTATTTCTAGAAGTTGTTCAGGGAACAATAAGCAACTTTTTTGTTTCTCGTTTACTCGCTCCAAATCTATTCCCGAGGATCAAAAAAGTAGAGAAATTGTTAGGAACAAATGTTTTACCAAACGGGTTTCCGTTTTTTTTTTTTTTTCTTTTTTTGTTAGGGAACAAAAGAAAAAGTGGGAGAAACAGAAACGTTACCATGTAGACCCTTAGTATTGTCAAGCCCTTTTGGGGCTCAAAAGTTCCTTGGCGAAGCAAATGACATTTGGCCAAATTTCTAAGAGAGTTTTGGAAAAATGCAATTACATTTCTAAAGGCCTCTAAATGTTTTATAAGTCCGGAGGTGCTTTAAAATGTTGCGTTTCCAAAATGCAAATAGACTGTTTTGCTTTAAATTTACCCTCACTATTTTTTCTTAATTACATAAATATCCTTGAAAATCCTAACATTACCAGTGAAGGCCTCAACCACTGGCTAGCAAGGCCTCAACCATTGGCTAGCGGCCACAAGCCTCACTTGAAGTCGCATGACCTCAGTCAACAGCTGAATTTTGCCGAAAAGGTTTGGGAATTTTTTTTTTATAAAAAAGAGCAAAAATCTTTTATAAAGTATAGTATTTTCTAAATGGCATTTAAGTCAATGATGTTTCAAAAAAATTTAAAATTACACTTAATCAAGTACTATTTGCATTTCGAAAAATCCCTTTAGGCTAATTTTTTTTTTTTCATTCTCTAAAGATTTTCCTCTAAAGTCAAAATAAACACACCCTAAATTGGTCAAATTAAAAAATTTATGATTTTTTTTGGTATTTTTTCTAATGTGCATGATTGGATACTTGTGTTCCTATATATAGTAGATTATCATTTGCCTGTGAACGTTGTTGTTGCAAGAGCAAGGGAGGAAGTTTCTCTAAATTGGTTTAATTGAAAAATTTATAACTTTTTTTGATATTTTTCTCAACGTATACGAGACGTCGGATGGTTGGTCCCTATACATAGTGGATTATCATTTGTCCGTGAACGTTGTCGTTGCAAGAGCAAGGAAGGAAGTTTCCCATTCCAACGTACCGTGGGAAAGCATGATGTCTTTGTCAGCTTTTTCTTCAAGTCCAAGACATATGGGCAACTTTTATACATTTAAAGCCATAACCCTGCAACTCACTTTGGTCACTCGGCTCAAATTTTCATGTGTCAAGAGTCAGTCTTGCCCCACGAGGACTCCCGTCGCATGAGGTGAACAAGGATCAAAAGCAACGGTCCCATCTCAGACTGTTAAACGAGATGACCAGGGATTTATTTATAATCAAGATTGATCTAAGACACTGATTTTGAAATACCAAGTTGGGAGAGAAGTGCTGGAAGCAAATAACATCAAGTTCTATTCTGAGATGCTTTCGAAAGAAGAAGCTGTCATAAAGAAATCCAGAATTTTGGTGGGGCTGCGGAGATGGAATCTGTTCTCTCTTTCTGAAGGACCCGCTTTACGTCAAAGGTGGGCATGGCTCCACTTCTGCTGTCTGAGATGGGACGGGAGTGACTCCCAGTTGGATTAATAACATTCATTTTTTCTTCTCTCTGCAGAGAGAGAGAGAGAGAGAGAGAGAGTTAGTGGGGTTCTTGTGAAAAGGAGAGAACTGCAGACCAGACCATAAAGAGGGCTTTTTCGAAGGGGCAGAAAGCAACCATTATTCATATAAGCACTAGAGCCCTAAAAGCATGGGCAAGGTTATCAGCCCCATAACCTTCTGCTCCCAGGCATGAACAATCTAAAGAAAATTCTAAATGCTCTCTGTAATTGTTTGGTTTATATGTACTAGTTCCTTTGCTTGTGTTGTACGTATGCCCAATTCGGGAAAGACTCGAATTTTTTTAGCGAAGGAATATTGATATGAATATGAAAAATGAGGAGATCTGTTAGGTAAGTATCCAGAGATCTAAAATTCTGGTTATTAATGGCATATAACATTCTCCTTACTTAATCTCTATTGAGATGAGATAATAGTGTTTATCATATGAAAAGTGGATATCAAATATGAAAGTTGGCTTCAATATATGTATATTTTAAGTTTTGAGAAAATGACTTAAATGATCTCTAAACTATATGAATATGTACAATATCATTTGCACTCTTAACCTGTTCAATATGATCTATGAATTATCGGTAGATTTTCAATCTAAACCTTAGACAATATGAAATGTTCAATGTTGGTCTTTCGTTAAGTCAAGTTAAACGAATCTATTTATATGGCTCACATTGTATTAAGTTTGAATGGTGGACAACAAAAACAAGTTACATGCAAAATATTTAAGTAAGATATTCATCTAAAATGAAAATATAACAATCCATGTTATTAAGTTAATGGCCTAATTTTATTGTTCCCTTTCAAGATCAAATGGATGAAAAAGATGGACATATTGACTTGTCATCTTTAAAGATCCAACTCAACATATAATAATCTACGTAATCAAATAACGTTTGATTTGTCATTTAATAAACGAAAAGACTAAAATTAAACATTTATCAAAATTTTAGCGATCATACTAAAAAAATTAAAATTTTAGAGATTATATTCTATATTGAGTCTAAATTTAAAGATCATTTGAGTCATTTTTCTTTAAATTTGTTGTTTTGCATGAGGCAATTGTTATTCCACGCTTGGAGAACCAACTAGAGAAGTAAGAGTAGGAAAAAAACAACTAGGAATTAATGATGTCTTGCCCATTATTTATCGGTCGAAGGATGGGCACACTCTTTACCGCAGGTAAGAATTTCATTGGACAATCGACTGTCAAATTATGACATAAGACTTTTTGGCTTGGTGGACCATGGCGCCTCATTTAAGTGTTTGTGCCTTCTTTTGGAGACATCCGAGACAGGTACTTCGTCAGCCCCAAACGAAGTTATGAAAATCTAACGAACTCCAAGTAGGAATGAGCAATTGGATCAGTTGAATTAGGGAATCGACTTGAACCTACCTATTAACAAGATAACTAGTTCAGTTCTCGATATCAGAAACTTAAAATCTGTCTTAACCGATTTGATTCTTGGTTCTATATCTTCAATCAATCAATTTTACTTGTGAACTTGAAATCTCAAACTTGCAAGGCTGATTTCAGGATAAAACCTTAAATCGAATCAATTTAATTCTAACTTTGAATGAGTTCTTTTACTTTTTTTTTTTGGTTGAATTTGAATATGTTTGACATATTATTCTCAAGTAGAAATAATTGTATACATGTTTGACATACATTGTATATATTTAAATAAATAAATAAAAAGAGCGTTGGCCTATTCTTAAGTTGGCTCTGGAATCAACCGGTTCGGTTTTAGTTTGGTTCCCGATTCCAAAAAAAAGAATTGATATTGAGAAACTTGAAACTTATCCACCTTGAAATTGATCACATCTAACTCTAATAGGGTAAAGTGAAAAGAATAATCTACACTCTAGGTATGGAGTACAACTTTTTCTAGCATGAAATAACAAAGCTTACACCACATGATTATGACATTCTAGCAGTCTACATATGTTTTCCCATCAATTAACATTCTAATATTCAAAAACCCATACGCCTCAAGGATTCTAGGCTAGAATAATGTCCCTTTTCTTGTTAATTTAATCTAACATCACTGATTCTCCACATCATAGACACAATAAGTAGATTTTTGGTCAACTAGGGCGTATCTTGCATCCTTAAACAAAGGATTATTAGGCATAGTTGCCCATCTAATCTGTGCCACTTAAACTAGCATATGCAGCATGAATCTTCTAGGGCATGCTGGCATGGAAGAAGGTGTGGCCTATGCTTGGCCTTTGAACACCTAATAAAAGGACAAGAGATAGTGACTTTCACTTTCAGGCCTCCCAATGCAAAATTTCTTAGGTAGTAAATAAAACCAGAGGCACATGATGCGCAATTACAGTACAAACCCCTTTTTGATTAAACAAAGTAGAAATAAAGTTGAGACAAATTGGGCGTGGGAGCTAGTATTTGAAAGAGATAATGCGTGTGGAAGTATCATTTGATACACAAACTTCCAAGCGAGTTTTATAGTCACTTCAGTTCTATTCACTTTGAAGCAAAAGAAGGGGAAAAAGCAGACGCAAATGAAGACAATGAATATGTAGCTTCATCTCATATAATCTCTTGTTATCATGGCATTGAACATATCTAAAAGGAAAAGAAGAGAAAGGGGAAATGACGTAGAAATTTGAAGAAGAATATAATGTGAAAGAAAGACCGAGAAATGAGAACTAAATCAGCCACTTGCCAGTTTCAACTTTAACTTGAAGGGCAATCATAAACTTCTTTATCTGTAAAACAGAAAAGCTGCCGTGCTGGGTGGCTATTTTATATAGTTTTCAAGACGAAAACTTTGAAATGCCCCATTAGTGACTTTCCTGGGCAAGATTATCTGCACTCATTTAGTGTGAGAAACAATATATAATCAATTTCGTGGGTCGCGTCCAAGTTAACGAGAAGATGAAAGATAAGATAAGGTATGTCATTTGGAATAATTTCTATAGTAGAAACTTTTCTTCTTTTGACCCCAACCCGTATGTGGGGTAAGACTCCCTAAAAGTACAGTTTAGCCCATCCCGGTCTATTTTAATACGCTCGTGCTTTGAAGTTTCTCATGTGTCAGAAACCAAGCAAGGCAAAGCAGAGCAAAGACCCAAGAATCTCTCTCTGTCTCCGGGGAGAGTTTTTGAGTTGTTTATATGTTGGAAACGATGAGGCAGAGGCAGTGAAACTGCCCATAACTCCCCACAACTTGGTTTTTTCTCCTGTTTGCTGCTGCTCTCGATTGGGGCTTCTGTTTTGTATGGATCTGAAAACAGATTCACTTCCGTTTGCAAAACGCACAACCGGCCAGCCCTGCCTTTCTTACCAAAACACAACAGGACAACCTCAATGCATACAAACGCAAGGCAACCCAACACAACAAACGACATCAAGGAGGAAACATTCCTCACATATGGCCTCTTCCTCTTCTTGCTCTTCTTCTTCTGCTGCGATTTCCACGTTTGTTGTTTTCCTCACCCTCGCCTCTGTCCTTAGCCCTTCCTTCTCTGCACACGCCCCGACAGGCTCGGCACATGACCTCCCGGTCAACCAAACATTTCAGCCGAGCAGACATTCGCAGGGGCTGAAGGGAGGCATCAATGCGTATCTCAGAAAGATCAACAAACCAGCTGTCAAGACTATTCAGGCACTTCCAGTTCTCTCTGCTTTTGGCTTTGGACCGTTTCTCATTTGTTCTTGTGGAGGCTTTTGGTGATCTGGGTTTGTTCTCTCTCTTTTTTCTTTTTTTTTGGGACAGAGTCCTGATGGTGACTTGATAGACTGCGTTCTCACCCACCTTCAACCAGCTTTTGACCACCCTGAGCTCAAAGGGCAGAAGCCATTGGTAACTATTTCTTATGCTTTTCTCATGGGGGAGAAAAATTTGAAGAGTCCCCCCCCCCAAAAAAAAAAAAAAAACGACCCTTCAGATTCAGCTTCGGGGTTACTATCAAATTTGTAGTACTGAAAATTTCGAATCCCCAGGATGCACCAGAGAGGCCTAGAGGAAATGAATCAGTAGAAGCAGCCGCACATGCCTTTCAGCTATGGACAGACAGTGGCGAGTCATGTCCAGAAGGGACCATTCCAATCAGAAGGACCACAGAGAAGGACATTTTAAGAGCCAGTTCGTTCGAAAGATTTGGAAGGAAGATAAGAAGAAATGTGAGGAGAGACTCGACAGGCGCTGGCCATGAGGTTAGTATTTGGACATGCAAGAGAGAGCCAGGAGTAAATAGTTCTTTACCGTTCTCTCGACCTTACTATTGGGTTCAGCAGTAAAAGGGTATATCTGCTAGAATTCGAATAGCAAACAACTAATCATGTTCTTATTACAGCATGCAGTTGTTTTTGTGAACGGTCAACAATATTTTGGGGCAAAGGCCAGCATAAATGTGTGGTCGCCTAGCGTTACGGACATGTACGAGTTCAGTTTGTCGCAAGTCTGGGTCATCTCTGGTTCTTTTGGCAACGACCTTAATACCATTGAAGCCGGATGGCAGGTTAGTTTCTGAGGGCTATCCTGTCACGGTTCAATTCATGGTAGATGTTAGCATCGAGTTCTTGGCAATTGCATCGGAACTCGGCTTCATAATATGTTGTAACTTGATAAAGCTGAGTGTGCAACATAATTTACATATTGAAAATAGAACAAAATGCAGCACTGCAAAATTTCCGGTAGCGAACCTTTCAACCCGGTTTTGGTTACCTTAATTAGGCAGTTTCTTAGGCGTTTTGGTTGCTGAGTTTGTGGCATGTCTCTCTGTTCAGGTCAGTCCATTATTATATGGAGACAAGTATCCGAGGTTTTTCACTTACTGGACAGTAAGTAATATGTATTTATTTCATACCACTGGAAAGCTCTTATGTTAGCTCCACCGTATGGAGGAGAAACCAATGAGATATATGAAAATAAGTATCGACTAATGCATATTGCAGACTGATGCATACCAAGCAACTGGATGTTACAACTTGCTCTGCTCGGGCTTCGTCCAGACCAACAACAAGATTGCTATCGGTGCTGCAATTTCCCCGAGGTCATCCTACAACGGAAACCAATTTGATATTGGTGTGATGGTCTGGAAGGTGAGTTTTAGTCGATATTATGAGGTTTTCAAAAAGATCCATTAGTATTAAAACAAAGTGGCCTTCATGAGTCATTTTCACTTGAGATTTCCCTCAGTGGATTTACCTAAAAACTAAAAACGTCGCCGCCCCCAAGAAAAGCCTTCAGAATTAAGCATTGAACCTCCATATTATAATGCACAAGAGTACTGTTGTCAAATGTGCACAAGGATGCATTAAGTGGCGACGGTATTTGTTAAATAAGCTGTTGACTAGAACAATCTCATTGACATCCAAGTTCCAGCTGCTGTTCAACTGTCCCTACTAATATATTCCAAGATTCTCTTTGATTTTCTTCGAGATGTGTTTCTTGTTTCGGTCGATTTTTTGTTGTTTTTGCTTTGAATTGATAAAAGTATTCCATCCAAATTGAGTCTGCTCTGCCTGGTTTTGGGGCTTCGTAGAGCAAAAACAATCTAGTCGTCTTTCCATTCCCCCACAAGTGGCCTTTTTCTTATGCAAGTTTTGCAAACAAGTCAATCCAAATGACCAAAATTTTGAAATTATTTTGTTCGCCACTATCGACTTATCTAACCTAGCACATCAAACATTGCAGGATGTTGGTAACATTGAATACTGTTTGCATAATTATTCACAATCATTTGTCTTTCCGATACTAGGATCCAAAGCATGGACACTGGTGGCTGGAGTTTGGTTCAGGGCTTTTAGTTGGGTATTGGCCGGCATTTTTGTTCAGTCACTTGAGGAGCCACGCCGACATGGTGCAGTTTGGAGGAGAAATTGTTAATACCAGATCGATGGGGTTTCATACGTCCACACAGATGGGTAGTGGCCATTTTGCAGAAGAAGGATTCGGGAAAGCGTCCTACTTCCGAAACTTACAGGTCGTGGACTGGGATAATAATTTACTTCCTCTTTCGAACCTCCATATTGTGGCGGATCATCCAAACTGCTATGATATCAAACAAGGGAGAAACAATGTCTGGGGGACTTACTTTTACTATGGAGGTCCTGGAAGGAATGTAAGATGTCCATGAACAGTGAACAGAATGATATAGGTTAGAGAGTGTCATTTATTCTTCTTTTTCCACCCAATTTTTCAGGGAATTAGCTCATCAACATCCCAGTATTCACATGTTTTTTGGGTCGATTTTCCTTTTTTTGATATTTCATTATTACTTTTAACTGTTTACTGATTAATTGTCCCACTTTGGGACTATGTATATGGGAAATGATTGAGGTGTTAATAATACTGGTTTGTGGCTTGTGTCATGGTTCTTTTTCCACCCAATTTTTCAGGGAATTAGCTCATCAACATCCCAGTATTCACATGTTTTTTGGGTCGATTTTCCTTTTTTTGATATTTCATTATTACTTTTAACTGTTTACTGATCAATTGTCCCACTTTGGGACTATGTATATGGGAAATGATTGAGGTGTTAATAATACTGGTTTGTGGCTTGTGTCATGGTTCTCAAAACCTCTTTATTTTCCACGTCATATGGTTGGCAATTTCAACGGGAACAGGCGACAGAAAGAGATTAGATAGATGGGTTAAGACAGTAAAATCTCATAAGCAACTAAACTATGTAGTGACCCACACAGTACAGACCTTGGCTTGTCATCGACAATTAAGAAAACCTGTACTCCTGCATAACCCAGACGTTGTTTATGTGGGAAATCCCAATTAGATTAGTGTTTTCACTTGAAAATCAATAACAGCCTCTCTCTCTCTCTCTCTCTCTCTCTCTCTCTCAGGCTTTGCATGTGGGAAGCAGCAACAAACAAATTTTTTTTAGTATATCAGTCAGGCATAGGCGTAATTGCCACTGAACCTTCTTTATAATATCTCATTGTATCTAATTTCCACCACCACAGCTCTCAAAAATAAGACGGTGGGGTTTCTCAGTGCCATTTTCTTGTAATTATATTCCACAAAGCTGGTATGCTCGCTTTTAATTATGTTCTACAAAGCTTGTAAGAACATATAGCAGAGTCAATCTGAGGGAAACAATTGCTGCAACCGTCAAGAGTCCGAGCCAAGCTTTTGGGTGTTTCCAACATGTATTCATGCAGAGATGAATAGTGTTACATATCCTAAAGGACATATTTTGGTGGTCTAATTTCAGGTTCTTGAAAGTCTCCAGAACCTTATATACCTCTCTTTGCTTGACGTCATGGTAATACTATATTCATCCAGGTCATTCAGTGAATATCTTAACAGAAACGGCAAAAGATAAGTGCATAGGTCACCGGCCTTAGGAGCGAGGTGAGGCGAAGGTAGAGGAAGTTGTTGAAGAACCCACGTATCCATAGAATTTTGCACAGGGAATTTTAAGTGGGGGGCAAGTGGCTGGTAATGACTCGAATGGAAAAGCCACAGAAAGATTCTTCTGCATAAAAAGGCAACTAAGCCAATCTTTTTAGTGGGACTACTCAAATAAAAAGCAGGAGGAAAGAGTCGTCTGCATCTCGTGCTTTTGGTTGGCTGCTTTTGTTTTAATAAAGAAGCCGGCCTGACATTTCCATGGTTTCCATTAGGTGGTGTCCCATCCGGATATGCTTAGAGTATAATTTATTTGGGGGTAAAACTTTCCTGTCACGCATACGCGCATTTGTGTGGTGTCCACGGTTGCTCGATCCTTTGAAATTCACATGGTGAGGGGCCTATACATCTGCACGCATCTAGGCATAAGAAGTAGACGCCGACTTTTTTTTTTTTTTTTTTTTTTTTTAGCAAAACAATAGACTCTTGATATCTAAAGTATTTCAGATTGCCGGAGAATATGCAAAAAGAACTTCATTCATTACATTACAAGAATTTCTTGGACAAAGTAACCTCAAAGGTTCAAAGTGAGGGCTTTAATCTTCGCAAGGGAACATAACCTCATGCTAATTCCCCCAAATGAATGCTGCCTTTGCTGCCTTTCCTATTCAGGTTTTCGACAGCATTGTCTATACAACTCACTAGATCACCCGGAGTGCAAACCAGCGACCCCTTTTTGAGAAAGTCAAAGTCCCCCGAAACATCTATGCAGGCTTTGGCTGTGTTATAACTCCATGGCTGTGGTTCAAGCATCATCCTGTATGTGTTGTCAACTTTAATGCACAATTCAGAGAACCTGGGGTCGTTTAAAGTGTCCACTGAATCCAGGATGTCTCGATGTTTTTCAAAGCCCTCTGCATCTTTCATTTTCATTGCAATCTTTCTTATGGAAGCTAGGTTCAAAGCTAATTGCTGCACTGTTAAGGATGAGTGTTGGATGGTGTCATCATCGCCTCTCAAAAGATAGCACAGTTGGCCCAAGTATGCAAAGGCAAAACGTGTTATGAAAATAAGAAAGTCGAAGAAGTTCATGCCTGTGAAAGAATAGCTTCATATCAGGGCACAACACAGAATAACAACAACCAGAGTTCAATGCTGTTAATTTGGCATACTTCATACGGTTGAGGCACATATTCAACTTCGCACTAGAGACTGCCTAGAAGACGAAAATCAGAATTGACTCCATGAAGTCCACAGCAAAATCCAGTGGAAACCTAATAGACAGTAACTTGAACTAAAGAAGAAAAGAGAAAGAATGATACCTGTATTTGCAGCAAGATTGCGCTGACAAAGACCTTCAAAGTCATCACATATATCCCGAATGTCCTCTATGTACTGCTTTGCATCATCGTAGTCCCTTGAGAGCAAATCCCACTGTGAGAATGACAAGTAAAATGCATCATTAGCTTCATCACATCTCTCATTTCTTTTTCGAATACTACCATTAGGCTGAATTGGCGATACTTACAATCCAGGATAAGTTATGCGCATTGAACCAGTTATGATTTATGGATATGGTATCCTCCTGAAGTATTAGGAATACATGTTAGACAAAGCATGAAGCATCAAATGTACATTCATCCAATCTAAAGACATGTGACAACCGTTAACAGAACTGTAGTGAAAATAAAATTCTATCAGCAAAAAACCTTTCATCCTATCTGCCACTAGTTGGAATGTATGTAGTCATTAGTTGAAATAAAATATTGAAGAAGTGGGAACTAAAGCCCTAACATTAATAGAAACACATGAGAGAGAGAGAGAGAGAGCGAAAGAGATATACTAAATTTTGAACTTGATGGTACCATCCACTTGGAACAAAGATAATCTCATTCTCCTCTTGGATGCACTCTGTCCAGATTGTCTGCAGTTATTATAACAGTTTCACATATCAACTTAAGCACAATTCATGAGAAAATCAATCAACTGGTACATCTCTAGACAATTGCTACCTCCTTAAAACCAGGAAAGGTCATTTTGCTCACATCACTGAAGATATCATACACGGAGTTTTTCATATTCCTACAAGTGGAAGGAGAAGGGATGGTGAGCCAAATAAAACCATAATTCATTAAGGTAGCAAAGAGCAATACACAGTACCTAACTGTATATGTCTTATATCTGAGCGAGTAAAATACAACAAAGAAACAGAAAACAGAGATAGAAAGAAGTGCTATGGAAGATAATGGCCAAAAGTCACAACAGTTTATTGGTTATCCTCAAAGTGACAATCCCATTTCTCAATCTGTATGAAAAAACTTTCAGGCAATCAAGCTAATTACTAGCTAAAAGGGTAAATCCAGCTATAAACCTGTCGAACACAAGATGACGCTGTGAGGGAGACAGGAAAAGCCACTGTTTCTTCCCACACACATTCGCAGACCAGCTATATGACCTTAACACATCAGCATGAAGAGGAGTCCAAGATCCTGAGACCAAAACCAAATAAAAGTCTTACTGATCTGTGAATAATCAACTTCCTTCTTCCCCCAACCCAACCTCCCCCCTTCTTTCTTCTTTGGTAATGAGGTAAAAATTCATGCAAAAGGTATTCTTAAAATCCAAGCTCGAACCTTTTGCTCCCATGTAAACAAAACGGTAATCAGAGCAACTTATATCATCAGACTCTTGGTACATTTCGGGATCCGTATGCATACGATAACAATCAAGATACAGGTTGAGCCAATCATCATGAAAGAATACCGGAGTTGTGTATGCTACATAGTCGGGATAGTCCTGAGATGTACATTAATGATCAATGAAAATGTCAGAGAGAGGGAAAAAAAAATAGTCCAATAATCTTCTGCGAGTGAACAATGCTTTGAGATCACTATTGAAGGAACAGAAAACAAAGACGCAAAGCCCTAAATATGACATATATAAGAACCCATAGTGCAATATGCAACAAATAATCCACTATACAAAAAGAACAAAAACGACACCCCAGAGTTCATGTATGGTAATGCCTCAAGAGCTTAAGGAGGAGGGTCACTTCCTTCTAGGTAGAATTCTTCTGGTCCATTTATGAAGAGATACCGTGCCACGACCTTGTACATCATTCAGAACTTAACTTTGTATAACTCTTAATAAGCTTTATTCCCTTACATCATACCTTCACTCAAACCTTCAAGTTTCAGTAGAGTACCATTCATGCAAAGATACACCCATTAGTCCTAATTAATAATTTCAGTGACAAACTAAACAAGTAATGGAGGACCCTGAACCAGCCTTTCGGTGCTTCTAATCAGACTACACTTTCATCCAACGGCCATTGATGCGTTAAATCTGGGAGGTAACACTTACTTTCACAAAATGCCAATCCTTCAAATAAAGCACGCGCGGTCTGTCACCAGTCGGAACGTCACTATCCTCCGGCTCGCACCCCATAAGCCAATGCTCCGCAAACTCCGAGACCGACATCTCTACTCTCTTCTGGTCCGTAAATTCTCTCGTCCCACAATCAGCTACCTTTCATGAAACAATGGCTCAATTAAATAAAACAAAATAGCAAGGGGGGGGGACCTCCAAGCAGGCATCTCATCTCTCAAAATGATCAAGAAAGAAACTTTAAGCGCGAAATCTACATCACAACCGCGGTTCTCGAAATGGGTTCGTCGCCCTCACCACCTCAAATTCGGAATTGCAGATGGGTCTTTCGCATACCGCGAATTCGACAATTGGGTCAATGACCCGAGAACCAACGGCCAGAAGGGAAAACGCGAGGGACCCAACAGTCGAAGCCGATACCTGAACTCTGGATTTGCCGAAATGGGTAGCGAAGAACGGGAGATTAGGGCGGCCGTCGCGGGTGACCCAGTCCTTGCAAGCTCTCCAGTCGTCCATGAGGCCCGTGAGCACCACCGGCTGGTTCTTGCGCAAGTATCGCTCCACGAACTGCTGATATGTCAGTTCTCTGCCGTTCAACCGCTCTATCTGACCCACGATTCGAAGACCCATCTCGGGATCAACGCAGGAAATCGAAGCGGACGGCCAAAGTGGGATCTTTTGCCTCCTTGGCGCTCCGATGGAGGAGGAGGAGGAGGAGCTCGAGATATTATGGCAGGAAGCTGAAGGGGCGCGAGCAAAGGAGCTTTCCTAATTCATTTTCACCAATTTCTCCCCAAATGTATTAACTTACTTTTTGTCGTATTCTAGATACCCAATTTTATGGGAAAATTCTAAATAAAAATCTAAATCTCCATCATTTTTTCAAATAAAGATATAAAATAAATTTTATTTCAAATAAATACTTAAAGTGACTATATTAAATAGTTGTGACTGCTTCAAATAAAGGCCTAATCTCGCCAGCTCATTAGTCAGCAAAAAATTCCACCAATCAAAAATATTTTTATCCAAACACAATTTAAATTTAAATTTAATTATATTAAAAAAAAAACTTCTTATGCGCTCGCCACTGGTCGGATGGGATTGGCAGTCCTTGCCTAGGCATCAACGACCCTACCGGCTATTGTTGTTGCCCTACCAACAATGGGGCGATGGCCACTGGTGCCTCTATCTTCCCTTTTTCAGGTTTTATTTAGTTTGTTTTTTAAGAAGAATAGAAAAAAATAAGAAAAATGAAATTACACTTTACAATTGATGAGTTTAGGCCCTTATTTGGGATTGATATGGCTATTTAAACTTTTATTTAAGAAAATAAGAGCACTTCATGATTTATTTGGAAAATTTCTCACTTTTATTATGATTTATGGTCACTTCTTTAGGCCAAAAAATTCGATACATGTAAAGTGATAAAAATTGGAGAAAAAGAAGGAAAAACAAGAGACAAATTAACATAAATTGTTTATGAATTTGGTTCAATATGTAACATAGTTCTTAAATTTTTAATTTGTTTAATGTGGTTTTCAAACTTTACCTTAATATGTGATGTAATCTTTGAATTTTTAAAACGCAATTTAAAAAAAAAAAGGAAAAAATTTAAAAAGATGAAATTACACTTCACAATTGATGAGTTTAAACCCTTATTTGGGATTGATATGATCACTTCAAGGATGAACAATCACCTTTCACGTGGAACAAAGATCAGTAAAAGCAGAGGTTCCATTCGATCTCCAAGTGTCCACCTTTTTACCCAAACCGCGGAAGCTACGTGCCCGTGCGGAATTTGCAGAGCTACGAAGGTGGGCATCGGCCATTGGTCGGGCACCACCTTGCACCACCTTCGCCAAAACGGCAGCGATGGACTTACCTCCCGTGCCTCGTCCTAATCTCCAGTTCTCGTCCTGTCCCGAAGCTCACCTGCGAGAAGTCGAACTCCTCCCGTGGAGAGCAGAGAGCAGCTGTCCGGCAGCAGAGGCATGGCGGATCCTGGAGCGAGCCTTCCCTCTTCTTCTCTTGACGGGTACTCATCTCTGGTCACCTTTTCTCTCTTGTCTTTTTTTTTTTTTTTGGTATTTCGCTGTTCTTGAATCATCGCATGCTCTGGTTCTTGTTGATGTTCCGGTAGTCTTTTTTTCTGCTTGTTCTTTGTCCGTTCTTGACGCGAATTTAGTGTCTTCTCTTGATGGGTACGAGGTGGGGTTTGTGTACCTTGATCTTGGGGTTGGTTGGGGCGTGCGCTTTTTATGTAAACAAGTGGGTTTTTTTTTGTCGGTTCTTAGTCTTGGCTGAAGAGAGTTTAAAAGGGGTTAGTTTGGTATGCTTGTTTTTGTGCTTTATATTCCGTTCCACTGAGCATGAAATATGGAGATAGTAATTTAGAAAAGTGAGAACTTTCCCACTGTGTTGTAGAAGCACGGTGACGGGTTGAAGCCCTCAGGAAGAAAATGTGTACGATGTATATCGGGTGCAGTTGTATATCTTAGTCTTGGGGTTGGTTGGTACTTTTTATGTAAACAAATGGGTTTTTTGTTGGTCCTTAGTCTAGGCTCAAGAGTGTTTTAAAAGGGGTTGTTTTGCTATGCTTGTTTTGGTGCTTGCTCTTCTGTTCCACTGAGCATGAAACGTGGAAATAGTGATTTAGAAAAGTGAGAGCCTTCCCGCTGTGTTGTAGAAGCATGGTCATGGGTTGAAGCCCTCAAAAAGGCCATTTTCTTGGGCCAATGTTGGGGACCCTTTATCTTGGTAGTTCTTGGTTTGGTGGGACAAAGGGACTATTAGTGACCCAGTTGGATTATCGGTCCTCCAAGAGTTTCAGACATCTAACGTCATATAAAATGATCAGAAGACAAGAACTGTATAAAGATGGAGGTGCGCCCAAGACGTGCTTGTGGTCAGCCTACCGTTAAACTCCTTTCCATCATAAATTCTCAAAATTTAATTTAACAGGGGTTTAGCAAACTTAAGTGTAGACAAAACAAAATCTCGAAGAGGTACATGTTTGATTAAATTTTCACATTGGTTTACATGTGACAGTCTTCTACCGTGTCGCCATTGCCTTCCTCAGTGAATGTATTATTATCAAAATAACTAGTCATTCCTCTTATTTTCTTTTTGACTTACTATGTTGAACTTGATGTTGGAGAAGTGGTAAGAAGGACTACTCCACTGCCATTCTGGAGCGTAAGAAGTCTCCTAATCGTCTGATTGTGGACGAAGCGATCAATGACGACAATTCTGTTGTTTCCATGCACCCTTCCACGATGGAGAAGCTTCAGTTGTTCAGAGGAGATACAGTTTTGCTTAAGGTGGGTTTTCTTCTTCTCTCTAGCTTCTTGGAGATGGTTAAATAATCTCTTACTTTCCCTTTCTTCATAAAGGGCAAGAAGAGGAGAGACACAGTTTGTGTCGTGCTTGCTGATGAACAATGTGAAGAACCAAAAATTCGGATGAACAAAGTTGTTCGGGCTAACCTCAAGGTGCGCCTTGGAGACATCATATCTGTCCATCAATGTCCTGATGTGAAGTATGGAAAAAGGGTTCATATTCTTCCGATCGATGATACAATTGAGGGAGTGACTGGCAACTTGTTTGATGCATTTTTGAAGCGTGGGTCTCAAACTCTCTTTCTAAGTCACCATCCTCTCATTTCTGTAGTTTTTCTCACTGCAGTTTTGGTTGAGATATGTAACTTGTCTTTTATTGTTTTGCAGCCTATTTCTTGGAATCCTATCGCCCTGTGAGGAAAGGTGATCTTTTCCTTGTTAGAGGTGGTATGAGAAGTGTTGAATTTAAAGTAATAGAGATGGACCCCGGTGAATACTGTATTGTTGCACCAGATACTGAGATCTTCTGTGAAGGAGAGCCCATCAAACGGGAGGAAGAGGAGAGACTGACTGAAGTGGGCTACGACGATGTTGGTGGAGTGAGGAAACAAATGGCTCAGATACGTGAGCTTGTAGAACTTCCTCTTAGACATCCACAGCTGTTCAAGTCCATTGGAGTAAAACCCCCCAAGGGCATCTTGCTTTATGGGCCACCTGGATCTGGAAAAACATTGATTGCAAGAGCTGTAGCTAATGAAACTGGCGCATTCTTCTTCTTAATCAATGGACCTGAAATTATGTCAAAACTAGCTGGTGAGAGTGAAAGCAATTTGAGGAAGGCTTTTGAGGAAGCTGAAAAGAATGCTCCAGCAATCATTTTTATCGATGAACTAGACTCCATTGCTCCAAGGAGGGAAAAAACACATGGTGAAGTTGAAAGGCGGATTGTTTCTCAACTTCTGACCCTGATGGATGGTCTTAAGAGCAGGGCACATGTGATTGTCATTGGAGCTACCAATAGACCCAATAGCATTGACCCTGCTTTGAGAAGATTCGGAAGATTTGATCGGGAAATTGATATTGGCGTGCCAGATGAGGTTGGGAGGTTGGAAATTCTCAGAATCCATACGAAGAACATGAAGCTTGCGGATGACGTGCGATTCTTTCGTTGCCTTTGGTGGATAAGTAGCAATAATTTTTATTCCTTTCGTGAAAGTAACTATTCCTGATGTCTACCTAATGTTGTCTCCCAGGTTGATCTAGAAAGAGTGGCAAAAGATACCCACGGTTATGTTGGTGCCGATCTTGCTGCTCTTTGCACTGAGGCTGCTCTTCAATGTATCCGTGAGAAAATGGATGTGATTGATCTGGAGGACGAAACCATTGATGCTGAAGTTCTGAACTCGATGGCCGTGACAAATGAACACTTCAAAACTGCTCTGGTGGCTTCCAATCCTTCAGCCTTGCGAGAGACGGTGAGTTCATTTTATAGCTACCTTAGGGTTTAGGGTCATGTTTGTACCATTTGCAGCACATCATGGTGAAGGGGATAAAGTTCTTTTTCTGTCTGCTTGTTTGGTATGTTCGGATTACTTCTGTAATGAAGTGGAGAGCAGAATTAAGTAAACATGCCTGGATGATTTGTTGGTAGGTTGTGGAAGTTCCAAATGTCTCCTGGGATGATATTGGTGGGCTGGATAATGTCAAAAGAGAACTTCAAGAGGTTTGTAGATGCTCGATAACTTTTTTCTAAAACAATTCCTATTGGCTTTTCTGATATTTAGATTTGTTGATAGACTGTCCAATACCCAGTGGAGCATCCTGAGAAATTTGAGAAATTTGGCATGTCACCTTCGAAGGGTGTTCTCTTTTATGGTCCGCCTGGTTGTGGAAAAACACTTCTAGCAAAAGCAATTGCTAATGAATGCCAGGCAAATTTTATCAGTGTTAAAGGTCCCGAACTGCTGACAATGTGGTTTGGAGAAAGTGAAGCAAATGTGAGAGAGATTTTTGACAAGGCGAGGCAATCTGCTCCTTGTGTTCTTTTCTTTGATGAACTTGATTCCATTGCAACTCAGGTACATCCTTTGTCCTCCCCTTGAATTCTAGACCGTGTATTATATGCTTGTGCTTTTGGTCTCTTTGAATACATGAAAAAGTAGTTCTCTCTCATAGCAGATTGCCATGTTTTCGCTTTTGACATAATAGAAAACTTTCTTCTCTTATTCATTGCATTGGTAAAGATGCTCACGTAAGTTTATGTTGATGAAAACTTTCAGCGTGGAAGCTCTACCGGTGATGCTGGTGGTGCTGCAGATAGGGTTCTGAATCAGCTTCTAACAGAAATGGATGGAATGACAGCGAAAAAAACAGTTTTCATAATAGGGGCAACAAATAGGCCAGATATCATTGACCCAGCACTGCTCAGGCCTGGACGATTGGACCAACTAATTTATATTCCTCTGCCTGATGAGGCTTCTCGTCTCCAGATTTTCAAAGCATGCTTGAGGAAGTCCCCTGTCTCTAGAGATGTCGACTTGGCAGCTCTTGCACGTTATACTCACGGTTTTAGTGGTGCCGATATCACAGAAATATGTCAGCGTGCTTGCAAGTATGCTATTAGGGAAAATATCGAGAAGGTAATTGGAGTTAGTCCTCCTTAGCTTGAACTTGGAGCTTCCATTAATATGCAGTGAGAGAAGTGATTGGATTTTCATTCTCTTGACTTAAATTCAAGGCTTTTACAAGCTTCCAATATGGACCCATTCCTAAGTGAATTTCTTAGTAACTGATGAGTTTATATGTGGATGAGTTATGTACAGCAATTAGGGCAGGTAGCATCTCCATTTGTGTTACTGTTTGTGATGTAGTGATAGAAAATTGAACTTAGAGGTCTTGGTACCAGAAGTTGATAGTTGAATGAATCAATGTGTTGGCGTCTGGGCTGTTGCTCCCATTATGCTTCTTAATGTTTTTATAGAATTCATTAGCTGAGGTTCTGTTTGTGAATTCTGAACTAACAAAATAATGGTTCGTTTATGTTCTTAACCCTACTCCACGGGTATGGTGTTAGGCTCAGAGGACTTCTTCCCCTTTCCTTCTTAATTTGCTTGATTTTTGTGGTTGCAGGATATCGAAAGAGAGAGACGGGAGAGAGAGAACCCTGAAGCAATGGAGGAGGATATCGCCGATGATGTTTCTGAAATTAAGGCAGCACACTTTGAGGAGTCGATGAAATATGCGCGTCGAAGTGTCAATGATGCAGACATCAGGAAATACCAACTCTTTGCTCAGACTCTGCAGCAATCCCGTGGTTTTGGATCCGAGTTCCGGTTCCCTGACCGCCCTGAGAATGCCGCTGCAGGACGAGCTTTTGACCCCTTTGCTTCTGCCAATGCTGCTGGAGATGATGATGATCTGTACAGCTGAGCTTTAGACAAATGCAAGTACCTGCTGTTCCAGTTTCTCCAGTTGTAAAACTTGTGGGTTTTTTCTTCCTCCTGGTAGAAATTCATGAGATGCCGTAACTTATCTGATACATGTCCAGAAATGATCAAATTCAATCCGTTATGATTTGGATATTCGGTATACTGGTGTTAGTAGGCGCAAGCCTTCCTATTTAGGATCATATAAAGAAGATAATCTGACCACATATATTTACTGATTTAACAGGTATGTGGGCAGAGCTACTTCTTATGCGCCACATCAGTGTGAACCCTCTTTCATAATAAACTAGCAGCACGGATCTGAGGCCTTGCATGGCATCTATAACAGTGAGTAATACGTACTTTTTTCGCTTTTTTTTTTCAGAATTGGAGTTGCTAATCTATGTCATGGATTGTAACTCTTGGTGGGTTTATATTTTTCTCTAATGTAAATAGTAAGTACATGGGAAGTTTTTCCTTCCCTTAACCATGTAGCCTGTGACCAACACTTGGAAAAGGTGTGGCTTTTCTTTCTTTCTGTATAGTAAATAAAGCGGCCCTTTTGCCAAAGGCAATGCAGCGAGAAACAGGGCTTTATGGTACATGCAACTCTTTTTGCGAAGATCCTTTGAAACGTTCACGTGAGATACAATGCAAATGTAACTTGCGATCCATGCATATGGTGAGAGAGCCAAACATGATGCCCCTCCATGTTCTCCAGTGGGATTGAGTAATCTTCAATTCTTTAGGACTAACACGATAAAATTATGGATCTCCCTAGCAGGGGGTCAATCCATTCACTAGGGTGAGCCTATGCTTTTAACTCACTCATGCACGACACGTGTGAGTCGAGAAGGAGCCAAAGAGGCATCTTGGTCTTTTATAGGCTTGGTTGTCCTCGGTGTTTAACTACTTGTGGCATCCAGAAGATGCTGCAACACTTCCATGAGTAAGTTCTCTGTTTGAAACGTTTCGCTTTACATCCGTGCGTTAACGGGAAAGGTGAAAAGCCGAAGTCATAGTCACTAGATTGTTGAGTCTCCAAAGGAGCACATATAAATGTGAAAGATGGAGCTAGCAGTGTCATCATTATACCACTTTAAGGAGTTATCATGGCTTGTTATTGTTTATGAGTTTGATCTAGAATGGCCTCTCCTTTGAAGCATGCTGCATTGTAATCTCCATCCCCTCCCTCTGCACATGGTGGGGGCCTGAACTTTTGCATGAAATGAAAGGGGAGCTAGCTTCATGCTATATAATTCATGAGTGAGAAGTGAGTTTTCTTCTTCTCCTTTTTTTCCTTCTCGAACAACCCAATCATAGTCCCCTCAAATTCCCCACCACCACACAACCTTCCATTCCCTTTATCTACTATCAAATCACCAATTATTAAAAAGAGAAAAAAAGGAAAAATCATATGTAAAGCCAACAGTGCATGCACCATTCCATCAACACAGCCATCCGTCCTCATGGTCATGGCCCCTTTCACAAGATATGATAGAAAATGACTTCACGGTTGGGGCTAGATTTTGTTGCCTCTCTCTCTCTCTCTCTCTCTCTCTCTAAAGCCTCACCACTCATCTTGGTGACAGATGAAAGAAAATGAGGGGCTAACTTTTTGCCAAGGAAAGTAATGTCAGCTTCTTTCTATGATGACACTTTTGCTCATCTACTTATATTGGAAAAGTAACATTTTTGCTCATCTTGATGTCTGAATCAGCTAAAAATATCAGTTGCCCTTACTCCTAAACTGATCTTTACAATGACCTCTCATCTACTTCTAGCTAGTTATGAAAAGCTTAATAATTGGATTTATTTCAACTAGACTACACTAGACTTAAAATTGTCATTGGTTTCCCGAGCCATAATTGGCTGAAGAGGATGAATAAGCCAGGGAGCAGTTTGAAGACCCCTGGAGCATCAGTAGCTGAGCCGGGGTCACCGACGACGACGAATAGGATGGGAACTCCTCCCCTGTCCTTTTCGTGACCTGGCAACCGTTTGGCTTGTGGGCCTCGACCCCTGTGGCCACGTCCTGCCGGATCTCTCTCAATAATGCCACGACGTCCTTCATCGAGGGGCGGTCCTCGACGCGATTGCTTGTGCAGAGCAGTGCGATACCGAGCGCCTGGAGCATCTCCTGCACCTGTGTGTCCGGATGGCCCTGGAGCTTCGGGTCCAGGATCTCCACCGGGTCCTTCTTGCTCTTCAGGTAGTCCCTGACCCATTGGATGATGTGCTGGCCATCCGGAAACGACGAGTCCACTGGCCTCTTCCCAGAGATGATCTCCAGCAGGACAACCCCGAAGCTGTACACGTCGCTCTTTTCAGTGATCTTCAGCATGCAAGCATACTCTGCAGACAGCAATAAAATCAGAATTCATCACTCTTTTGGAATGATAATTGGGGATGTCATGCCATTGCAGATGGAAAAAGACAGTGGACATGCTTTTGCTTTATGGCCTGAACGTGCACACAATGCAGAAGGAGCCAAACGGGTCACATCACATCCTTGGCATGATGCATGCAAATTTGCAAGGTCACATCGTGCCTACATGCAAAAGGCATATGGTCGATCCAACGTACGATTTCCATGTAATGCTGCCAAACGTGAGTCATATCATTTATAACCCAATAGCGACTAAAGATTAGATGTTCATGCTAAAAGAGTTTCTAATCCTCTCCTAATCCCTTCTCATTCTGGACAAAAAGAATTCGGTACTGAAATTTGTCTCCTTTCTTATGAAATGACATGGCACATGATGGTTAGGGGAATGAGCATGTACCGGGCGCAATGTAGCCATAGGAGCCGGCGAACTGGGGGCTCGCCGAGAGGGAGGTGTTGCTGCCCTCGACCAGCCTGGCAAGCCCGAAGTCAGCCAGGCACGCCTCGTACTGGTCCCCCAACAGTATGTTGTGAGCCTTAACGTCACGGTGCAAGATCGGGGGGACGCAGTCGTGGTGCAAGTAGGCCAGTCCCTCGGCCACTCCCAAGGCTATCTTGAACCTCGTCTCCCACCCGACCGATCCCGCGGGACTGCCCTCGTGTAGTAGCCCACCTAATGTGCCGTTCGGCATGTAGCTGTAGAATAGTAGTTTCGCCTTCTTGTTCGCGGCCCATCCTAATAATCGGACGATGTTCCGGTGCCGGACCTGCGCCAGCGTGGCGATCTCGGCCGAGAAGGCGGCGGCGGAGAACTTCTCCGACATCTGGAACTTCTTCACCGCGACGGTCAGCCCGGACGGGATGGTCACCTGGTGGACCACGCCGAACCGGCCGCGCCCAATCACGTTGGCGGCCGTCAGGCACCTCGCCACGTCAGCGACCGACAGGTCCAGCTTCTGGTAGAGCGTCACTTCCCAAGGTGGGCCCATCTCCACGTCACGGTCCCCCTCGCCGGGCCCACCGCGGAAGCCCAGTGGGCCCCTCCTGCTCGGTCCGAGGATGATGTAGAGCGCCGCAAGGAGAAGGGCGCACGCCGCGCAGAGCAGGACCACCATCGCCACGCGCGCGCCGGCGACGCGCCGGGAGCCGCCGCCGCCGCCGCCGCGCCCGCCGGAGGCGCAGCCGCCGTCGTTGCCGGAGAGGCAGAGGGAGGGGTTCCCGGCGAGGACGCTGAGGGGGAGCTTCGCGAAGAAGGGCTTCTCCGGCACGTGCCCGGAGAAGTTGTTGTGGGAGATGTTGAGGACCACGAGGTTCTGCATGTCGGCGATGGCCCGGAGGTCGCCGGAGAGCTGGTTGTGGGAGACGTCCAGCACGCCGAGCCGGTCGAGGTCGGCGAACTTCGCCGGGACGTCGCCGGAGAGCTGGTTGCAGCTCAGGTTCAGCGCGATCTCCAGCGCTGGGATCCCGCCGAGGCTCGCCGGGATGCTCCCGGTGAGCTGGTTGCTGCTGAGGTCGAGCAGCTGGAGCCTGGCGCACGAGCCGAGCTGGGTGGGGATGGGACCGGAGAGCCGGTTCTTGGCGAGGATGAGCTTGGTGAGCACTCTGACCGAGCCGAGGTCCGGGCTTAGCGGACCTTCGATCCGGTTATCGGAGAAGTCGAGCTGCTGCAAGGACGCCAGCCCGTTCAGGCCGCTCGGCAAGTTCCCGGAAATTGAGTTCGAGTGCAAATCCAAGGACGTCAGGTTGCGGCAGCCGGAGATCTCGTTGGGGATGGAGCCGGTGAGCCGGTTCGACGCGAGGTCCAGGAAGCTCAGGCTGCTCAAGTTCCCTATCTGAGGGGGGACCGGCCCGGTAAGCTGATTATCGCTCGCCCTGAACCGGATCAGCGACCGGCATTGCCCGATCTCCGGCGGGATCCCGCCGGAGATGCTGTTGGACAGGAGCAGGAGCTTGGTGAGCTTCTTCAGCTGGAATATTCCGCTGGGGATGGGACCGGTCAGGCCGTTCCAGGACAAGTCGAGGGAATCAAGGTTTTGACAGTCGGAAAGGGACGGCGGGATCATGCCCTGGAGCTTGTTCTGCCACAGGAACAGCACCGTCAGGTTCGACAGGTTGCCCAGCTCGGACGGGATGGTGCCCGTGATCTGATTGTTGTCGAGCTCGATCTGGGTCATCCCGCGGCAGTCGCCGAGCTGCCTTGGGATCTCGCCCGAGATCTGGTTGGAGCTGAGCTGCAGCTCCAGGAGGCCAGTCAGGTTCCCGACGCTCGCGGGGATGCTCCCCGTGAGCGAGTTCTCGGATATGTCGATCAAGGCTAGGCTGGCGCAGTTGCCGATCTCGGGCGGGATGACGCCCACCAGGCTGTTGTGCCACAGCAGCAGGCTCTGCAGGTTCTGCAGGTTCCCTAGCTGGCTTGGGATCGATCCTGACAGCGAATTCTCGTACAAGTAAATGTTTTGCAGATTGGTGCATTGGCCGAGCTCCGGCGGGATCGGCCCCGATAGGAGCGCCGTGTATATGGCCAGGGTTTCGAGCTTCTTGAGCTTGCCGAGGCTCGAGGGGAGGAACCCAGAGATGCTGGTTTCGGCCAGGCCTAACATGACCAGGTTGGTGCAATTGCCGATTTCTTGGGGCAATGGCCCTCCGAGGTTCTTGTTCCCGCCAGCCCTCAGGACTTCGAGGTTGCTAAGCTTCCCTATCCCGGCAGGTATTTCGCCACTGAGCTGATTGTCGAATAGTGTCAGCTGCGTCAAGCTGGTGAGGTTCCCTATCAGGGCAGGTATCGAGCCTTCGAGCTGGTTCGAGCTCAAGTGGAGCTCCTCGAGCTTGGGCAGGCTGCAGAGCTCGCCCGGGATCGCCCCCGTCAAGGCATTGTCGCTCAGGTTCAAGTACATCAACTCGGGAAGCGAGCCAATCTCTATCGGGATCGACCCAGTGAGGTTCGTACCTGATAGGACGAGCTTCTGCAAAGAATGCAGCGAGCTCAGATTGGAGGGGACGTGCCCGAGCAAATCGACAAAACTCAGGCTCAACTCAATGACCTCATTGCTGGAGCTGCAAGTGACTCCGGACCACCAGCACGGGGTCTCGTCGGCCGGGTTCCAATCGCCCAACTCCTCGAGCGACCCGTTGAGGCTTGCCTTCCACGACAGGAGGGCCTGGCCCTGCGGGTTGACGGCGGAGGCCGGGCGAAGCAGAGGCAGGACAAGAAGCAGGAAGGAGAAGGAGCATAGGGAGGTGGAGAGAGTCCATGGATTTACAGGCATTAGAACGAGCAAGCAATTAAAACTATAGTGCTGCGAACTCCGAGGTGACTGGGAACAGAAAGGGAGGGTTGTTTGTTGCTGGAGCAGCCTAGGGAGAGGCAATGGTTGGAGAAATCAAATCATGTCTTGGTGGGCTAAATGTACATGGCTGTTTGTCCCCTTTGTTTTTTCTCCTGCTCTTTCTCTTTCTCCTTCTCTTTTCTTTATGAATGCATAACCACATGCATATGCATATGCAAGAGGGAAATTAAATGTTCCCAGAATCTCCGGATCCAAGAAACAGCTAGGCCATGAGGGTTGTGCAGAGAGGAGTGGAATTTTAAGATTGGTGTCTGTCCCTTCCTTTTTGCCATTTGTTTACTGAGGTGGGAAGGTGGGAAAGGAGGAAGAAGAGAGAGACAGAGACAGAGACAGAGAGCACTTGCTGACTCTTTTTTTTCTTTTTTAATTTGAATTGGGGAAGAGGAGGAGGAAAAGAAAAAGACAGAGAAGAGAGATGGGCTAACTGGCAAAAGCAAGAGTCAGTCTGTAATTTTGGTCTAAACTATTCATTATCTTCCGGGGGCCTTGTAGTAGAAGATCAATTTGGAATTGCCTCTTTTCACATCTGAAAATCGCTGGATCGGTTTAGTGAAATGGAAGACAAAGCCTTGTGTTTTCGGTTTTCCGATTGCCTTGCTCCACCTTTTAATTTGCCTCAGGTTGATGTTTCAGTTTCGCTTGAAAAGTCACCATTTCGAATGACATTAGAAAAGTCACTAGGGCCCCCTGTCTCTCCACCAGTTCACGTCCAAAACTCAGAGAGCTTGGTTTGAGGCTAAAAGGGTTTTTGCCTTAGGGAACTAAAAATGTGATTCGGAGCTCCGTTAGAGGTCAGATTTAGATCTGAACAGATGGTTAGAAATATGCAGACAGACAAGGGACACTGCAGGTAGAAAAACTGTTTTCTGCTAAATTTCTATTGTCCCATGATGGGATCTATGACACGCTTGACACTCCATCGGTACCATTTCCCTAATTCTGTAACTACATGACTTAGGAAAAACCTTATTAAACGTGAACTGTCAGAAAAACAAAAGGGGGGTGAATGAAAATTGAAAACTCCCTCCTCTAGCAATGTCAGAGTTCTATATGACACAGAATTAAGCAGCAAAGTCTTTCCAAATTACTAACAGAAAAACCGATGGAGATGGAGATCCTGTCATGTGACTCCATCGTCCACCCACCACAAAATCCATCGCCCTTTCCAATATAAAAGCTAAGCGAGGAGGAGGAGGAAGAAGAAAGGAAAAGGTGCCGGTCACGTGACGCCGTGCGACGAGCAGCAGCCATGTTCTAACGGGACACTGCCTTCCTCGTCACTTAATCTGTGAAGTGCTTATGTTATTGTAAGGGGAACCTTTTTCGCATCGTCATACAGGTGTGTCCATTGGGGGAATCTCGGCACGAGAGATGGAGGGGAGGTCGCACATGATGAGCTCTCGAGTTGTTTATCCGGTTCTTGATTTTCTTTTTCTTTGGGGTTTTGAATTTGATAATCGGAGATGGCAAGGAGAAAGAGACAACAACCGCCCATCAAAAGCAGAGAACTCGCCCTACCCACCACACCACCACCTCCATCACTGCCGCCGCCGCCACCACCACCACCTTCGATTCGCCATATCTCTGCATTGACGTCGACATTAAGGTTCCCCCTCATCATGAGCTCGTGCACATTCTTGAATAATTGCAGAGTGCTGCATCGAACATCATCTGTAACACTAGTAGATTCTATTAACCCGACCGTTCGAAAGCGATTTCAATCAAATGCATGCGTATTCACCACACGCACATAGGAATATCATATGTTTCATTGTCCGTCCCCACGATGTCATGATCCACACACTCTCCTAGGACAAGACGACATATGCATGGCATTATTATCCACAGTGATGTGGAATCTGTCCTATAGTATTCGGGAGGTATATAGGCCACGAGGATATAATTGGACTAGACTTTAGTCGCCTTTTTTAAGATCCAAAGGGATGTCACTAGTTAGATGTTTTGCTTCTCCATCTTTGCCTAGCCCCCATTAAAAAAAGGGTGGTGTCTAATTAAAATTAGAGTTCGTTGTCGATAGTGACTTTAAGGTTCAAAATTCGGTATTAGTGTATTTTAATCATAAAAAGTAAGAGGGATGCGCTTGATTCCACTTTCTCGATGAATTAGGGCGCCTTTTTTTTTTTTTAAGGACATTTTGGAGAAATGTCAGCAATGACGGCATTTTTGAAATGCAACTTTCAGGGTTAATGCACTTTTTCATCTTCCAAAATTGCTTTCACTAACACTTTCACTTTTCAATCTTGTCATCAGACAAAAACTATCCATCTTCTTCGACGTTTGCGGATTTTGGTCGCTAGTGACGATCCGCCGAGGGTTGCGTGAGGCTAGGAAACCATCGCCAACGGTCATCGAGGCCGGCCAAGGTTTGCTGAGCCCTGTTGACTATCATGAGTTCAAGATTTGGAGGGTCATGGCTCAAGTGAAATCCGGCAAGACAAGGGTCGATGAGGATTGTTGAGGTCGATGGTCGCTAGTCGCGAAGCTTGCCAAAGCTCTAGACCTACTCATCAAGGGTTGCTTTGATTTGTTCCGTTGTGAAGCTCACTGAGGTTGCACAACCTCACCTAGGCTCACGGTGGCTCTCATTCAAAACTATTTGTCATGAGGCTCATTGGGGTCAGCATTGCCTAAGATCACGAGACCCTAGCATCGTTGTGCTCGGGTCATCCGACCTCGAAGGCCTCGCCTAGGCTCATGTCCACTCTCTCCTGAAACTTCTAGCTTCCGTTTGCTTCTTCATTTCAATCTCTCTCTTCTTCTCCTTCTTTTTCACTTCAAAGTTACTTCACAAAATATATATCAAAACTCTATTATCCAAATATTATTTGCTTTCAAAAAATATTTATGGAGTCAAAGATCTTTGGAAAAATAGTTTTGCATTTTCCTAAAACCGAATCAAATTGCATCCTAAGAATTGTTGATTTGGACTTATACCCCTCCTTTTATCAAGAAAAAAATTAACTTTTTATTTGAGGCGGAATGTCCAATTTTCAAACGAATCTTGCATAATTTCGGTGAATTGTTACAAATTGAATTTTTAAGTCGTTCATCGATTAGATTAAACACGATGATTCTTTGTAAATGGCAGAATTTTATTATTTCGTGGCAAAGAATATAGATGGTTTGCTAGCAAAACAAAAAAATTGCCCCACAGAGTCTAAACTTCAATACCACCATGCATGATATCATCTGGAAGTAAGAAAAAAGAAAAAAACCATAATATATAGGCAACAAGATAAATTATACCTATGATGGCGATATAAAAATAAGATGGTCTTGATGCATTTGACTGACGTATTAAAAGCAGCATTAAAGCCTTTAAATTTCTTCATTAAGGAATTATTACGTTTGATTTGCTAAAGAGAAAGTTATCGTGGACCAAACACTGAACCTGTACTTTTGAGGTACTTTTTTTTTTTTTTTGGTCGAATACTTTTGATGTTCTTCAATCGGTCAAGTTTAGCGGCTCTTGCTTAAGTTAATTATTCCAAAGCGAAAGCTTTCGTACCTTCCTGTGAATGATTGAAAGTATATCGAAGCCAAATTAAAGCCACGATCAAAGTTTTTTTTTTCTTTTTTTTTTAGCACTAATCGATTGAAATCTTATGAATGGCGGGTGTCCCTTTTTCGTCTTTTCCCCCCTTTGATGAGATGCAGATGTCTTATATTCCAATTAAAGTATTTTTTTTCTGTCATTTATACAAAGCGATGACATGTGTCATTGACATTTTCAAAAAATAATAAAATTTATATCGGATATATATCGAGATTTTATGCATATATCACCGATCGGAAGATATTGTTTGGGAAAAGTTGGGGTATATGTGTACTGTGCATTTCGGCTGCTTTAGAGAAATCATTGATAACAATAACCGGAAAATAGTGATAGGGAAAAGTTGGTATAGCCAAATGATTGGGTCCATTGCTGCATGATTTTGACCCAAGAAAAGTTTATATTGGATGGTATATACTAAATAGGTCCAAATTGATTCAAATCAAGAATCCATTTATTTAGTAAAAAATAAATGAATTTAAAAAATATTTTAAATAAAATTTTGCTTATATTGATCACAAAAGTAAATGAAACTAAAAATATTTTCATTGTCTAGAAAAATATTCTAAAAATTGATTGAATGTATCTCTTGAAATGATTAGCTAGTAAATTTTCTTTTTATTGTTAACAACAATTCATATCTATATATTTTCACAGAAAATGAAAAAAAATTTCGTTCATTCATTTTGGAAGTGATATAAGAAATAGGAATATGAAAATTTTTTTCAAAATTGCTTGATTTTGCAAATCAAACGCACCCTAGACCGATGGATTCTTTGTGAATTGTGATGCAAAGATCACTTCAAGGCAAACCCTTTGTGCAAGCAATCCTTTCCTTGATGCTCCTCCAACCCCTTCTTTTGTTTATTTTTAGGCATTATTATCTTCTTTTATTATTATAATAATAATGTGGATGATGATCTAATCTTCCCGTCTTTTGAGGGTAATGGCCTCATTAGCTTTTCTCCTTTCGGCACTAAAAGAGGGGTTCCCACCGGTGTATATATATAATTAAAGGTGAAAAGACAGATTTTGCTACAGATAATTTGTTACTTTATTCTAAAAATAATTGTCACTTTTTTCATTATTTGCATGGACCGCAGCCATTGAAAGCTAAAGCCATGCATATCAAAATGAAGCAAATGGAGAAGTAACTCTCTTCCCCTGATCAATAAACTCTTTCAATTGGTCTTACATATGTTTTCCTCGAATTTGCCATGTCATCTTGCCCGGCCATTGATCATGACCGATGCTCACCTCTGGATCGGAGCTTACACACGTGAGACTTTAACCCATATAACCGACCTCAATTATCACATCCATATTAGCTAGGCTAGATGTTTGGCTGTCTTAGTGAGAATTTCCGAATAATGATAAATACAATACCACCGTTCCCAAGGGCGTCGAAAAATAGCAATCTCGCAACACGTAGGCATGGTGAATAACGAAAAAGCAGAATTAGCAACAACAAAAAGACTACGAAAAACCAAATTACCCAAAAGAAAAGCATAATGAAAATACCAAAAGTCCCTTTTTTTCTTCTTTAAATATCAAAAAAGAAAAAAAGGACTAAAGGGAAAAGTCGCGGTTGACTTTTCGAGCAGGCAAGCTTTGGGGTAGACCTCGGTATTCCAAGCGAATATAACAATACTCTTTTGGTCAAAAATATAATCCAAGAAATTACAGATTAACGCATGCATGTGGGGAAGAGCATCTAACGATAACTTGCAGCAGCTGTTCAACTTGAGTTTGAAGATATGGTAGGAGTCAGCAGCTAATTAAATCTCCTAATGTCTTTGAGAATCTTGTCTAAGGGGGGTTGATGATCTAAGCTGTTAAACCGGCGGTGATTGGCCTCGAATCTGTCTTTCAATTAAGTAAGCACATGTAGAGTTTCTTGGAATTTGAGAAACCCTGGTTCATTTGAACATGCAAGAAGAGTTTGTTAATTAGGGAGCGATCTCCATCTTTCATGGGTTTCCTAAGATAATCTCCTCCAATGATTGTCCAGGAGGGTTTGTGTCTTCTTGAACTTTCCAACTCTCATGTTCTCTAGGCCCTTTCTACAATGTAGTTTAAGGAACGCAAGAAGGGACCATCTCTAGAACTCCGCTTTTTTTTAGTTGGTTGGATGGGGAGGAGCAATTGACCCTAGTGATCGCCTCCAGACGTTATCATAGACGTCTCGCACCTGCTACGAGATATTCTATTTTCACCGTTCGAAGTCTGTGAGCCCCTTCATTGTAGTCACGCCAAGTTACTACAAGTTACTAGCAGCCAAGATATCTTTCCACATAAGGTGTGTCATAACTAGACAACGTTATGTGATTGTTTAGAAGTTCGTTCATGATGTGAATCGAACTAGTGAAAGATGGTTCACATAGGCTAACCACCTTTAGAACATATTAGCCATGTTAACGAGTTCCTCAGGGCAACCAATGCTAGCGATCCCCTTTGGACATTATCACAAGAATCTCCCACCCACTACAAGATATTCTATTTCGACCATAATTACTCCACGTTGCCTATGGCTTGAAGGTCTGAAGTCGGCGAGCCTCGTAATCACAGCCCATTGAGCAAGTAGCAGCCAAGCTATCTCTCCAGAAAAGACATGCCGCAGCTAGACAATGCCACACGAGTTGTTTAGAGGTTCCTTCATGAAGTCAATCGAACTCGTGAAAGACAGGTGACCTCTTTACCACTAGTCTAACCACCTTTAGAGGATGTTAGGCATATACTATAGTGTAATTAAATAGATCATGTTAACGAGTGTCCCCGTAACACTTATTGAGAATATTTTATTTAGAAAAATAATTTTAATTTTGCACCGATTGTATTGAAAACTATAAAGTTCCATTAATCCTAATTAAATACCATACGTTTCAATTATGCGGCTGGTTTTGCTGTTGTCCTTCGGTGGAAACCGAGTACATTTCTTGTTTTTAATGATCACACAATCGCATTTGTTCCATAGGATAAGATGAGATACGGTAAGGATACATAGAATGTCTTGTATACTATATATTATTTGGTAAATATGACGCTGAAATTAGTATATACTAGTCGACTGGACATTTGGCGCGTGAGATAAGATTTGGCATGCAAAAGACATAACTAGATTGACTAGTAAATAACGACAGTAAACTTTTAAGATTCGGCAAAGAAAAGGGGAAAAAGAAAGTATGGGAAATTTGATGCTTTTTGTTGGCTCGAAGTACACATGCAAATCTAAGATTTAGGGCGGGTAATTTTGTACACCAATCTATTTGCACAACACGAGGTAAAGAAAATGATCGTAGAGAGAAAAATCCGAATATGACACTGTCCTATATGGTGAAGCCTCGTTCAAAAATACGAAAAAAACCGTATGAATTGACACGTCTTCGTTGTGATTTGGGAATTTGAAATATGGAATTGAAGTTATGACATTTAGGGTGCGCATGGCAATGCTTCTACTCCGAGAAACAATTTCTGAGTAAAATAACGCGTTTGGTAACTATATAAAATTTATATAATCGAGAATAAAAAAAAAAGAATAGAAATGCGTTTTGTACGATTTATAAAATTTTGTATTTATTCGTTTTTCTTCATGCTCACGGGTCGTCGACCGCCGCCTGTCGCTACACGATCGCCGGTTGCCGACCACCGATCGCCACCGCACGACCGTCGGCCGCCGATCGCTGCCTGCTGGCGGCGATCGGGGGCGGCAGCTGGTGGGTTGTAGGCGACTGTCGTGCGACGATAGTTAGCGATTGTGCGGCGGCGGCGGCCCGGCGGTTGTGCGACGGTGGCCGATGGTCATCTTGCCGCGACGGGCTGCGGTCCACGGCGGCGGCGGACTACCAATGGTCCGGTGACGGCGATGACGGTCGGTGGTGGTCGTCAGCTAGCAGCAACAACTGGTGGGCTGTGGGCGGTGGCCATACAGCAAGGGGCGGTGGCGCCGACGATCGGTGACCAGTGGGAGGCCGAAAGAGGCCGCTGACGATGGCCGCGGCAAGGAAGAAGAACAAAAGAAAAATTAAAAAGAAAAAAATGACTTATTTCTAGAAATTGTTCAGGGAATAAGAAGCTACTTTTTTTTTTTTTTTTTTTTTCTTATTTACTGTTCCAAATCTATTCCCCAGCTACTTTTTTATCGGGGAATAGAAAAATAAGTTGGCTTTACCAAACGGATTTTTTTTTTGTTCAAGAGAACAAAATAACAAAAATCAGGAGAAACAGAAACGTTACCATGCTTGCCCTTAGCATATTATAACAAAGGATGAATATGATTATAACTTGTTAACACGAATCATGGTTTTGATTTAAGGCTCTATTTATTTTGTAGAAAATGATTTGGAAAATATTTTTCAATAATAATTTATGATTAAATATTTTCGTAAACGATGAAAATATTTCTCATATAGCCGGCCCAAATTTTAATTGGTCCAGTCCATTTAAAGAAGACTGACTGCGAGTGATCCACTAGATTCTTTTCTTGGCTCGTAGACTATATTCTTTTTCCTAGAAAATTAGATTAAGCAGGGGTCAAAAAGGGAAAAAAACAAATAAAGGGGAAAATTTTTGACGTGAATGAAATTGATAGTGATGTATTTCTTCTTCCTCCTCTAGCTGGTGACTGGCTTAAAGATGGTTGATGACTGGCCAAAGACAAAGGCCAGTAAGTTCTCAAGCAAGCCTCACCCAGCCACCACGAGGTTGTCCTTGCTGGGGGTCGATGAGGGGGAACTCAGGTAAGCCTTGCCCAGCCACCATAAGGCCAACCTCATTGAAGGCCAACGAAGTGAAACTCGCTAGGCATCATCGAGGCCTAACAACTAGCTAGAGGAGAAAGAAGAAGGAAGGAAAAGAAAAGAAAAGAAAATGACCTTATTTTAGAAAATGTCATCGGGAACAAAGAAGTAGGTTTTTCTACTTCTTGTTTTTATTTCAATCTATTCCATAGTCACTTTTTTATTCTGGGGATAGAAAAATTAACTGACATTACCAAATAGATTTATATTTTTCTTTTTGTTCTAGGGAACATAAGAACAAAAAAATTGAAAAATAGAATGGTTGTCAAATAAGCCCTAAGCTTCAGTATGTAATTTTATAGATTTGTGTTATGATGTTAAATGAGTCTACTTATTATTGATGTTAATTGCTTCTTGAAATATACTAAATCTAATTCAAAATTTTCATGACGAGTTCATCAATTATTATTCAATACACAAATTTGAATTGGGCCGTAACTCAACCTTCCCTTGTCAGAATTCCTTGTTCAACCAGCTAGTGGCTCCACGTGCCCTGCACGCCACGAAACAAGAAAGGCCTTATGGAGGTGGATTTTTGAGATTCTCCGATGCTTAAGTCGATATGAGCTCTAGGGAGTGTACTTAACAAAGTAATGACTACTGTATGCAACAATCTCTCACTTCAAGATAAATGAAAAATCTAAAGACTAAAATAGAAAGATCTATTTAGTACTCTCAAACTCAGTTGATTGATTGTTTGTTCATTTAGTCTAGATTTTTCTCTATGTACGATTAGTTGAACAGACCTACTTCCCTTACTCAAGATTTACCAACTCCCCAAATTTATACTAGTTACCAAAATATACCTCTAGTCATAGTTCCGTCCATAACGGGCAGTTCAAAAACCCGATATCGACACGTGTGAATGACGCCACATCGGATTTTCAATGGCCATTTGTAAATGGTAGTATAACGAAATATGTTACGGAATATACTTTCGATTATTGATATAAGTTTGGGATATCGACGAGACGAAAAAGAAAAAGAAAAAAAAGTATAAAACCCAACCTTCACATTACAATTTTCTCTCTCTTTCCACCTTAACAATTTCGTTAGCGTCGTTATGCTGTCTTCACTCCATTACCCCCAAAATTCAATCGAGATAAATTTCTAGGGTTTCCTTTCTTCCCCACCAAATTTCCATGGCGTCCAACCATCTCGACGAGGTGAGTTCGCTTCCGTTCCGCGTTCGATCGCGTCCTTCCGCCGGTGCAGCATTCTAATGGCTTCGTTTCCCCGACTCGCAGGACGACGACTTCGGAGGGGATTTGCCCGGGGCCCACGATGCTCGGCGCTCAGGTTTTTCCGCCTCGCGTTTGATGTGAATTCTTTCCCGATGTTTCTTGCGACTCGGGCGGCGATTTACGTTTGGTGGTGGCTGTTGCAGGCAGCAAGAGGAGCTTCGGAGACATCGAGGACGATGAAGACGATGTCTTTTTCGGATCCAAGAAGGTACACGCTCCGTTCCGTTACCGATTTTTTGGGGCTGGTTGTGGAAATGCGTGTGGAAGAGGGAGCGGTAGGCTTGAATTGCGGTTTTCTTGGAGGCCTGTGTGTGTGTGTCTGCTGGTGTTCGGACAGTTTTGGAACGCTTCAGTTTGTTGGCCGAATGAAAGTACTTAAGTTTGGCAGTTCAGTTCTTGAATATTCATCTTTGCTGTTTTTCTAGCGGTCTGGTTTTTTTTGGGTTCTGTTCTGGGATGCAACGACCGTTGAGACTTTTCCCCATTGTTTCCTCACTTGAGTAGTTAAATTTAAAGGTCGTGTTGTGTTTTTATTGTGTGTCGTCGAACAGTGGATTCTCGGCATCTTAAGCTGTTTGATATAATTTGTGGAAGTCCACATTTCTCCTGTTTCTTGTATACATGTATTTTTTGAGTTTCATTTCACTCGGGCCTTCGATTTTCAAAGTGCCCCACTTTTTAATTATCACTTTTCTGCGTAAAAATTTAATCTTTTTTCTTGTTACAGGGTAACACGAAAGCAGAAGAAAATACTCCCGGTGCAGCTACTGGAATGATCTTATCACTTCGTGAGAGGTAATTAAGCACTTAAAATATTTTTTTTGTTTTGTGGTTTTGTACTTTTGGCATGCTTCCAACATGTATCTCAACCTGTCCAGCTTGAGCATCTCATAAAATTTATATTTTTTTTTTTCAGTCTTCAGAACTGCAAGGAAACTCTTACGACATGCCAAGTATGTATTCTGCAGTAGGTCTTTGTCATCTTGTCTTTTGCTGTATCTTTTTTCTAACCACCCGCAGGTGTAATTGTTAGTTTAATTGTTTGTGCTACGTTTCTTTGTGCAAGAATCATTTTTATTGTGAAGCTTTGACATTGATGAGGGCCGCCAAGAGATGCTAGAATAAATTGAGGATTGCCTTTTCAATTATAGGTTGCTCAATATTCAAACTTGCTACACTTCCATGTGTGACATTTTTCATGAATAATCCCCATCGTCAAGGCATCATCTTGGTTGATGAGATTTAGATGCTCTGTTTTTCCTGGTTTGACCTCTTTCATAGCTTGAAGGCATTTATTTGTGTCATTGTGTTTTCTTTACCAAATTGAAGTACACAATTCATTTGCCTGATGACTGATGTATGCTGCTTTTCTCGTAACTTAAGTTCCCATTATGGCTTAATGTTTGATGTCAAAAGAGATCTGGTCTTACTTAGCAGAATGCGGATGTTGCATACGATTCAATCTATGACTTATTTATTTGTTTGTTTATTCAAACCTGAAACTGTGTGGATTGTTGATACTGTTGGGTATCCAGACAGAACTCGAAGCTGCAAAATCTGAGATTGAGAAGTGGCATTCTTCATTCCGAAACGAGTCTTTCGTACCCTCTGGGACATCTCCTGGTTAGTTTCATGTTAATTTGGGTATTTAATCTTTGGATTTTGATGTATGACACAGGCATAAGAGGGTTGGTTCATGCTTATCTCTGTATATATTCTGATAGACTGACCTTTTCCTTGCAGAGCCCAAGATGATAATCAACTATCTTCAGACGCTTAGATCTTCAGAAGAGGGATTGAGAGATCAGGTTGATTCTTTGGCAGAATGTTTATTTTCATTTCGTTTGATTTTGCACTCAAAAGTTTATGTTATTTACCGATTCAATTTTTCTTTATTAGGTGGAAAAGGCAAAGAAAAAGGAAGCTGCTTTGATAGTAACATTCGCAAAACGGGAGCAGGAGATAGCTGAGTTAAAGGTGAATCTTTTATTGTGGATATGGAGGTTGTTAGAACAGTATGTATGTGCCGTGCTGTTTTATCTCCTTATTTTACACGTATGCTTATTTTCATCAACTGTATAGCCACTTAGTTGACAAGGAGATGAAATCAAAGTGCATCTGATTCTGACTGCATTGAGACTCCAGTTAACCTAGATGGATTGTTTTAATTATCTTTTGCCTCCTCGGTAGTGTGGATTCTGTCGCTGGAATTTTAATCTTTCAAAAGATATTTCTTATCATTCTGTTAAGTTACTTTTTGATAAAGCAATGGGCACTAAACTTTTGGCGATGAAAGAAGACAGTTTTTCCACGAAAGGAATAGGGAGAATAAACAGGAACAATAACTTTGATAGGAGGCAAATGATAAGCACGCTAGGGGTAATATATAGTGGCCACCTTCACAATAAGCTGGCTGGGATCTTTTGATGTTTGCTCGTCACCTGGTAGCTGTTGAAAATTGCTTCCCATATGTAATATTTATGCTGCATTTTGTGTAACTCAAGATTTTCGGTTTATTTCAGTCTGCTGTTCGAGACTTAAAAGCACAACTCAAGCCACCATCTATGCAGGTAAAGCAGGATATATCTTGCTTCTTGAAATATGTCTCTATTGTATCGTAACTGCCGAATGCATGTGAAACCTCAATTAACCATGCAGCCTGTGTATGATTTTTCCGAGAATGCAGTCTATCTTTTTGAAGAGAGTGCTTTAAATATTGCGCTTTTGAGTTTTGACATGAATGGCTTGCAGTCATTTACTTTAAGTGTTCCATTTTTAAGTTTTAACATGAGTGGCATGTAGTCATTTACAGTCTGCTTGTTTATAGCAACAAACCATACATTTCTGATTGTTTCTTGGATCATATACGACTTTCAGCATGTTTATAGCAGCCTGCTATGTGCCATGTATGTGACTTTTTGTCCTTTTTAAATAAAACAACCTCATGGATATATCAGAAGGTGGTTATCCTCCTGCCTTTGATTTACTCCTGACATTTATACACAATTTATAGAGATCTTTGTACGTGAAGAGAAGGAAGAGTAGATGAATTCTTTGAATGCTAGGCTGAACTATATTAGTGTCATGTTGCTTTTAATCCTGAAGCTAATAGATATTTCATAAGGCTACTATTAACTGCTACTCTATTTGTTAATTCTGCTTGAATAGTGATTTTTTGGTTAGAACAGTAAAGTTCAAGACTGTAATCAGTGTTTTGATATTTAAGTGATTCAGATGATGACCCAACTTGATTATTAGTATCTTCATGATGTTATATCTTGGGCAGTTTAATCCTCTTGCTTTTACACGCTTTGGTAAATTATTACCTTAGTGCGTTTTTTTCCAAGGATTTCTCTGGTGATGATGGGGATGAGACCTATATTTTGGTTAAAAAGTATTAGGATTGGCTGGCTGTTGCTGTGCAAAAGATTTTTCTTAATTTGCTTGATCGCTCGGAGGGAACAACTTTGATAACTTAGGGCCCGTTTGGTTCGGCTTTTGGGGAATGCATTTGCAAAAATGCAAATACCTTTGGGTGAAGGGGGTTTTCCGAAATGCAAATATCGTCTGGTAAAATTTGCATTGAAAAACAACTTTGGCCAAAATACCATTTGGTAAAATTTGTATTTGTAATTGACTTTTGTTAAATTAAAAAAGCAAAAATATATCTGTATTTTTTTTGAATTCCGGCCATCGGACTGCCGGATCTGGCGGCCAGACCATTGGATCTAGCGGCCGGATGGCCGGATTTGGCCCCCGGACGGTCGCTGGGGTTAGGCGACCCCAGGCGACGGCCACCTGGGGTCGGGCGGCCCCAGGCGACGGTTGCCTAAGTTCCAGTGATGGTCCCCGGGGTCGGGCGACCCTCAGGCGGCGGTCACCGGCGTGCGCGACCCCCTTGGTCAGTGGTCGTCGGCCTCTGATCGGCTTCTCCGGAGAAGATGAACAGTAATCCGAACTTGTATTGGACCTCTATACCTGCTTTGGACTAAGGGCGAGGGCTTTGGAGATGCAATTGCATCTTGCCAAAGTCACCCAAAAAATCGAACCAAACGCGTTTGCATTTGGCCAAGGGACTTTAGAGTCCCAAAGCCCATTTGCAAAGCCGAACCAAACAAGGCCTTAGTTTGTTTCAGTTGGGTAATCCTTAGGAATGGCCAATTTCTGAGCCACTAATTTGTGTATGAGTTATCGCTCTGGTGTTGGCATCTTAACTTTGGCTTATTTATATTTGTTTTGTTGACAGACAAGGCGGTTATTATTAGATCCGGCAATTCACGAAGAGTTTACCCGTCTAAAGGTCCGTGGTTGAACTTTGAATTGAACTTTTATTGGATATGGAACTTGGGTTTTCATTTTCTTCGCTATATGGACATTGTATTGGTCAAAGCGTCTTGTTAACAAGTTTCTTAGGGCAAAAGACACTAGTTGAGAAAGCTTGGCGACGTATGTAATTGGAAAAGTACACATCACATGAAAAATGATATACCCTGCATGGGGGGAGTTAACATTTCCATAGCACATTTGCCTGAAGATGCTTATCATCATTTTTCTTAAGAAAAGAATCCTTTTTTTAGGTGCAATGTCGACTAAAGTTAAGACTTTGTTTAGAAATTTTTTGAAGTCCTTCGACAAGAATTTTTCAATAATTGGAGAGGGGTCCAGGTGTTTTTATTTTTTATTTTTAAATGTTTATGTGTTTCATGCTAAAATCATTGCTAAAACTCTTCTAAGTCTCTTAAAAATTTTACTAGACATTTGGTTTCATTGGTAGGATTTCCTCAGAGTAGGATCTACGTTCTCTGTAAAGCCACAAGAAAATTTAATGATTTCATGTACAGGTTCTTTATGGCTGCTTGTCTTTTCTTTCTATATGTCAAAAAAAAGAAAAGAAAAGAAATTACATGTATTGCTGTTTTCAGATCTGAGTTTTCATGGTCTCAGATTGGCTAATTTCAGGGCATCAATGTTTTCTGCTTTCCTAGCTCTACTCTTCCTGCATTCCACCATGTGCTGTATGATAATTCTGTCCTTGGTTGTGGATCTCGGAAAAGATACCTATCCTTTGCTAATGCTTCTGAAATTTGAATGTTTGTTCTTATGCTAGAATTTGGTAGAGGAGAAGGACAAGAAGGTGAAGGAGTTGCAGGATCATATTGCTGCTGTCACTTTCACTCCACAGAGCAAGATGGGTAAGATGCTCATGGCTAAATGCAGGACCCTGCAAGAGGAAAACGAGGAGATTGGGAATCAAGCTGCTGAGGGAAAGGTTCTGTATCTTTATCTTGATATCCAGCAGATGTGAATTACTCAATAATATATTTTCTTGCTTGAGTCAAGGTTTTTAGTAATGTCTCTGTAGTAAACTCTGTGGTTCAGTGTTTTCAGAAAACTATTTTAAACTCCCATGCACCTTGTCCTAACCTGAATCACGTAATTGAGTCTTGGCGAAGCATCAGAAGTACCGTTGCTTTTCTTGTTGATACCACATTGAGGAACACTATCATGAGGAACCAGAGCATTTGAGCTGTAGACGTGATATGATTACTTTTGTAACCATGTTGAAGATTCACGAGTTTTGAAACAGAGAGATCCTTAGGCCCAAGTTTTTTTAATTTGTATGCTGTTATAATGCCCATTCCATTACTATCTTTAGCCTTATGAATATTATGAGGCGTATGGGGTCTGTCGAACTATAATGAGAATAAGATGTTCAGGCTGGTTTACTTGTTTGTCCACTGTTACCCGGCTTGCAGATGCACGAATTATCGTTGAAACTGGCTTTACAGAAGTCGCAGAACGCGGGGCTGCGGAGTCAATTCGAAGGTCTGAATACGCATTATACTCCACATGCACTCATCCTTGTCTCTCTTTCTTCATGTTCCTGCAAGGCTCTTACATTAGCTACTAATTCGCTAAGTACGCCGTGGTCGTTCCATGCAGGACTGTATGAACACATGGAGGGACTCACAAATGACGTTGAGAAGTCGAATGAAATGGTCTCTCTCTCTCTCTCTCTCTCTCTCTCTTTCTTTGTGCATAGTCATAGGATTTGCCGCGTTGTAAGCCAAGGTAGAGAGAGATTGACAGCCTTGCTGTCTTCACTGTAGGTGCTCATCCTGCAAGAGAAGGTGGAAGAGAAGGACCAGGAGCTGAGAAGATTAAAGAACGAGCAGTCGCAGCAGCAGAGAACTATGCCTGATGCGATGAGTGATAGAGTTTCTCCTATTGAGGGGAAACAAGAAGCAATTATGGGGGAGAGTTGATCAAAAATGAATTTATGCGTAGGACATTCATATTTCTTTTGTGGGGTTTATCCTCAGTTTTGGTTTTTTCTTTTGTACATTAGATTATTATTTTTTTCTCCCATCATTATGCCTTTCTTTGCGCTCTAAAATATCTCATTAGTATTTTCTTCTTCCAAAAAGAATTTGGAAGTATAATTGGCTGCATGTTCACGTCCCTGGGTTCGTAGCATCCGAGAGGGACTGGAATGAGCATGCAGGGGAAGAGAGAAGCGCCCATGCAAGGGCTAGACGTGGAACGTCTTGACTGTGTCCAGGTGGCACGATGGTGAATAGCCGAGTGGAAAGTGCAGGCGTGATTTGTCAAGGCCGAGGCCACCTCAAAAGGGGGTCTCTTTGCTTCCGCCACGGCAGCGCCTCTGCCCGTACGCGTCCCGAGGTCCTTCATTCCTCGGAACCACAACGCCATACAACGCAAGTTACATGCAGGCAGGAGCAGTAGTATCGGTTGGACGGTGTCTTGTCCAAAAGGCACCGATCAGCTATTGCCGCCGGTTTCTGCAGCTCGAGATACGTACGACACGACCGTGTAGGATCTACCCTTCCTTGTCCGAGACGAACGTCGTCGGTCCTGACGGTCGAGAACTTAAACATTCTATGAGGACTGATGACCCGCATAGCGGGAAGTTCACGAGGAATCAGAAAATTGACGCGCCCGATGCGCTGTGCACGATCTCGGTTGAATTGAACGTGGTCCCTTTTCTAGCTGTTTAACGTGTGGCCATTTGCGCTTCCATTAGCCATCATGTTAAAAAACTCGCCATTAAAGAATCCGTTCGGTAAACAAGATGAAGGCGGACCCCGTTTTCACAGCGGTTCATTAAGCGAACTTTGTTCTTATTGTTGGGAGCTTGTAGTAGAAGTTTAATACCTTCATCTGAAGAGTCTAAATTCAAGCCCGTTAATATATCCAATTGAAATCACATTCGCTCAAAAACTTAAATTAATGAGTTATATGATATGTTAATTATTTTACACGACATTAATTCTTCGATTTTGGGATTTCTTTAACATAATCTACTTATATATGTATTCTAACAATCTCACATGTGTATCCTCACAATCTCCCTTAATGTGTGAATTTAGTGTTAAATCCACCCCCGTCCTACTGGGAGTGTGCAACCAGACTGGGTATACCCGGTTCTTGGATCGGCCCACCCGAAAAACAGGGTCAGGAACTAGTTTCCAAAATTCGGAATGGTTAAAACCGGTCCGGGAACAAGTTCCAAGTGATTACCCACCCGGAAATTGATTCATGGACTGGTTTTGGAACCGGTTCCCGAACTGGTTTTGTAAGTAGAGGTCCAAAATTCTTTTTTTTTCTCCCGATTTCTATTCCTATTCCCGCAATCACACGACGTTTTTCCTCTTGGCTCTCTCAAACACGCACGACACTCCTCCTTTGTCATTCATTTTCCTCACTTGCTTCCCTCCCTCACCAGCTCCCTCTCGCACTGTCTGATGGACAGACGATGTTCGTCGCCGCCAAATTATTGTGTATCACATGGATTGGCTCGCCTAATTTTTCTTTTGTAGGAGGAGTTATACTTGTATAAATGAGTAGCTTCATGTAGTAGTTGTGGGAATAAGACTAATATTAGACCCACGTTTGTTACTAATTTTTTGCCTTATGATTTTATTTATTATAATTAGCCCTGTGGATCCTTAATTTTTTGTTTAGTCAAAAAGTTCATTTATTTATTTATTACAAGTGCTTAATGTTTCAATATAAATTAGGAGGATTATATTATCTTCTCGCGTATTAATATAAAATTCGAAGTCATATAGGATATCGAGATATTGCAAAACAGGTTCTAGTGAAAACATGGTTGATCCTGGAACCGGATTGGAAAAACAGGGTGGGTCGGGTACATGATCCAATACAAACAAGGGTTAGGTATAGGGTCCAGAAAATGGGAACTGGTTATAATAGGGTTGGGTACAGGGTCCGGGTCTAGACCCTACCCACCCTGGACCCGATCACCCCTACATCCTACCAACCCACTCACTTAATAATTTCCCCTCACGTGTGAGTTCAGTGTTAAATTCACTCTCCCGTTAATTCCCCTCACGTGTGAGTTAATTCCTCTCACATGAGGTTAGTGTTAAATTTACTCTCCCTTCATTCGACCTTCAGAAAATGTCCACACCATGGTACCCGTATATACAATCACCGTTCCATACATAGAGGAGTAAGTCGCAAATCTTTTCACTGCTTCTCCGGTCTCTATGTAGCCGCAAAACCATAAACTTCTCAATATATCCCGCCGTCCTTCCTAGGACGCAACTCAGATTTTCATGGCTCCTCGGAGCCCGACCAAGAACACCGCAGAAGCAAAGGGGCTTGTCACTTCGGAACAGAAACTGTGGATTGCGCTTGATGAGTCGAACTTTGTCGCGAACGGCCACCGAATCCTCACCCAAGTCCCTGGCAACATCGTGGCCTCCTGGGCCGAGAAAGCCGCCATTGCCGCCGCATGCTTTGTAGGGTTCGACGCCACCGAGACAAGGAGCCACCACGTGGCTCCGATGGGGAGGCTGAGGGGCGTAAGGTTCATGAGCATCTTTAGGTTCAAGGTGTGGTGGACCACCCACTGGGTCAGGCCGAGCGGGGAATGTTGGAAGTTTGTTTATAAAAAACAAACTAAGTGCATGTTTCCTTATCTCACATAGGAAAAGTGGGAAGAAGTGTGCCAATAAATAAGTGTAGGGTTTCTTTAGTGTACCTAAAGAGATGATTGGGTGTGGGCTAGATCTCACCATACCTGCGTGCGGGTGCGCGAATAATTGCGCGATTTTGGCGCACTTCGCACGATTGCGCGCCTGCGGTTTAATTAGCACTAATCCCTTTATTATTTTATTTTTTATTTCGTACGATTATCTTATTAAATTTAATTAATTTAAAGGTTTTTTTTTTGTTTTTGAGAATTTTCGGAAATTATTAAAAAAATCGAAATTTTATTTATTTAAAAAAAAGGGATAAGTCTTTGTAGAAATCCTAAAACTTGTCACGAAAATGCAATTGAGTCCTAAAAACTTGCAAAAAGTGCAATTAAGTCCTAAAACTTGTCAAAATGTTTCAATCGAGTCCTAAAGTCGACGCCGTTAGCCTTTTCCATTAAAAATACGACGTTGCATTTTAAATAATTTTTTATTTTCTGCGTGGATTTTTTTAAAAATTAGATTTATTCATTTTATCTTATTTTCACCAAAAATTAAAAAGAAAAGTTAAAAAATTATTTTTAAAAAAAAAAAATCAGCGGATCCTCTCCGCCGCCGCCGCCATCGCCCATTGCCGAAGGGGCCGGGCGACGGTCGCCGGCCCCAAGCGAGTGCCGGCGACCGTCGCCCGCCCTAGGCGAGGCCTCATCGGCCCTCGCTCGGGCCGGTGAGGCTCGCCGGATGTCGGCGAGCCTCGCCGGCTCCAAGCGAGGGCCGGCGGCGCGCCGCGCCCGCCCGGGCGAGGCCTCATCGGCCCTCGCTTGGGGGCGGCGAGGCCTCGCCTTGGCCGGGCGAGGGCGGCCACCCTCGCCCAAGGCCAACGACCATCGCCGGCCCCTTCGGCGATGGGCGGCGGCGGGGAGAGGTGCCGATGATTTTCTTTTTTTAAAATAATTTTTTTTTTTTTTTTTTAGTTTTTGGTGAAAATAAGATAAAATAAATAAATCTATTTTTTTAAAAAATGAATAAAAAATAATTAAAAAATCCATGTGAAAAATTAAAAAAATATTTAAAATGCCACATCGGCATTTTTAACGGAAAAGGCTAACGGCATCGATTTTAGAACTCGATTGAAATATTTTGACAAGTTTTAGGACTTTTGCAGCACTTATCCAAAAAAAAAAAATATTATTCCAAATTTTTGTTTGTGTCTTTTCAAGACAACCTTTGAAAAATATACTCGTTCGTTTTCAACCTTTCTCGAAGGGTTGCATTTGTTCGTTTTTCAACTTCTTTTGAATGGACACCTTTGTTCATCTAGGCAATTTTCGAAATGATACATTTGTTCGCTTTGCAACCTTTTACGAAGAGTTGCCTATGTTTTTAAGACTGTTTTATATATATACATGTCAGTTTTAAGAAGAATGGGCGTGTGATCATTTTATCTTTTTGAGTCTTCTTTCTAGAAAAACTACAGCCATCTTTTCAATTGTTTCCCAGAGAGATCTTGGAGAATTACTAGAATTGCTATCTAGTATTCTCATTTGAGACTTTATTGTATCCTGGAGGAAATTTGCTGGTGACCATTAGTATCTTTGCGGGGCAAATAAATCCTTAAAGAAAGTGATAACACGCCTCAAAGTCCGACTTGAGTACTCAAAAGATCTGACTTCATTGTTTTACCCAATTCGAAGCCATATTTTCCCAACAATTTTAAGGATTTATTTTGTCCAACAATGGAGTCAGAGACAATCAAAGTCATGAATCAAGACATGGTCAAACTGGACTGGTTTGATGGGAACAACTTTGCTTGCTGGAGGGACAAGATGATGTTCTTACTTACTGCTCTGAAGATTTCCTACATACTGGATCCTAACTTGGCGCCTATAAAAGATCCGAAGCCTACTATCGAATTAGGACAGCCAAGGGCGGAAGGCATTGAGAGGGTTAATAAAGAGAAGAAGAAACGTGCGGAGGACGAATTACTTTGTCGAGGAAACATTCTGAATACTCTGTCCGATCGCTTGTACGACTTATTCACTGAAATGAAGTTGGCTAGAGAAATTTGGAATACACTGGAATTCAAGTACAAAGCGAAGGAGCAAGGTACTAACAAATATTTACTCGCAAAGTATTTTGATTTCAAGTTTATTGATACTAAACCCTTACTGGAATAAGTCCATGAATTGCAAGTGCTTGTGAATAAAATTCGTGCCCTCAAGATTGATATTCCAGAAGCTTTTCAAGTTAGAGCAATTATTACGAAATTGCCTCCAAGTTGGAAAGACTATGGAAAAAGGCTGATGCACAAGTAAGAGGACTTTACTTTGGAGTAAATACAGAAACATATTCGCATTGAGGAAGAGTCACGTTTACGTGATGATTCTATTTTGTACAATTCCAAGGTGAATACTGTGGAAAGAAAACGGAAAATCGGCCAAAACTTCAAAGTAAAAAGCGGGCATAAATTTAAGAGAACACAAAAGAAGAAAAATGGTTTCTGTTTTGTTTGTGGCAAACAGGGACAGTACGCCAAGGATTGCATTCACCGCAAGAGCATTTCAAAGAATAAGAACATTTCGACGGTGAAGGCCGATGCAAATTTGGTTGAAGAAAATTATGTGGCCATGATTTCAACCATGTTTTCGAACATGAAAGTTTCTGAAATTAATGATGCGATGGCTATAGCTTCTGAAATCAATTCTACCACTATCCAATCCGGTTGGTGGTTAGATTCTGGAGCAACAGTCCATGTGTGCAAGGATAAGTACATGTTCAAGCAATTTGAAGAGATTGTTGACTCAAATGTTCAAGAGGTCCTAATGACGAATAACGCTCTTGGAAAGATTGCTGGAAAAGGCACGGTGGAGATAGACTTCACTTCTGGAAAGAAGATAACTCTTCTTAATGTGTTATTTTTACCCGAAATTAAGAAGAACCTAGTTTCAATTGATTTACTTTGTAAGAGGGGGTTTTGGGTTTTGTTTGAATCCAACAAGGTTATCCTATCGAATAATGAGCTATTTGTTGGAAATGGTTATGCCAATGATAGCATGCATCAACTGAGCATCAATAATAATATTGTTAGTTCTGCTTCTATTGTTGAGTTTTCATTTTTATGGCATAGTAGGTTGGCACATATAAATATTCGTTATTTGAAGTTAGACTTGATAAATTTCAATGGCGAATTTGATAAATATGAAATATGTGCTAATCCAAACTTATTAAGAAACAATTTCCTAGTGTTAAAAGAAATTAAAATTTATTGGATTTGGTTCATAGTGATATATGTGAATTCAATGGTATGCTAACACGTGGAGGTAAAAGGTATTTTATTACCTTTGTGGATGATTGTAGTAGGTTTTTATATGTTTATCTCATGAGATCAAATGATGAAGCATTTACCATATTTAAGAAATATAAGGCTGAAGTAGAAAATCAATTAAAAAAGAAAATCAAAATTTTACGATCAGATAGAGGTGGAGAATATTTCTTAAATGAATTCTCTTCATTTTGTAAAGAACATGGTATTATTCATCAAATTTCTACACCATCTACTCCACAACAAAATGGTTTGGCTGAAAGAAAAAATCAAACTCTTGGAGAAATGGTTAATTGTATGCTTTCAAATTCAAAGCTACAAATTAATCTTTGGGGATAAGCATTACTTACTGCACGTTATATTCATAACAGAATACATTCTAAGAAAGATAACATAACCCCTTATGAAGTATGGAAATGTAGAAAACCAAATTTATCATATCTTAAAGTGTGGGGGTGCATACGACCGACTACCAAATTCTAAGAGAACAAAGCTCGGTCCTAGAGTTATCAAAAGTGTTTTCGTTGGGTATGTTGAAAATAATAAAGCTTATAGGTTTCTTGATTTAGAGTCCAATGTCATTTAGAATCGAGACATGTTGAATTCTTAGAGAATAAATGTTTTACAAGTTCTGAAATTATTGAAAATAATTCAAAATCTATGGAAACTCAAAGAGATTCTCAAAGAAAGAAACGAATGATTCTAAAGACATGATTAAACCAAGGAGAAGTACTAGAGTTAGGAAACTAAAAGACTTAGGTCCTGATTTTATCACTAATGTTTTTCTTGTTAAAGGAGATGGAGATAATAACGTGATAAATAAATATTCTTTAGTATTAAATTTAGAAGACGATCTTAGAAACTTTAATGATGCTATGTCTTCTAGAGATGCTTCTTTTTTGAAAGAAGCTGTGAATGATGAAATTGACTTAATTATGTCCAATAATATTTGGGTATTAGTAGATTTACTGAAAGGATCAAAACTTATTGGGTGCAAATGGGTTTTAGAAGAAAATATCGTTCTGACGGTTCTATTCAAGCTTTTAAGGCTAGACTTGTGGCCAAGAGATATAGACAAAAAGAAGCAATAGATTATTTTGATACGTATGCTCCTGTTACACATATAACTTCTATTCGAGTTCTTTTTGCTCTAACTTCCATTTATGATATTTGTGTTCATCAAATGAATGTTAATACTGCTTTCTTAAATGGAGACTTAAATGAGGAGATTTACATGGAACAATCAGAGGGTTTCGTTCTTCCTAGAAATGAAAAGAAAGTATGTAAATTGATTAAGTCTCTTTATGGGCTTAAGCAAGCTCCTAAGTAGTGCCATGAAAAGTTTAATTTGGTCATATTATTAAATGGTTTCATCAACAGTAGTGCCGATAAGTTTATATACTCTAAATTCACTAAAGACTATGGTGTATTAGTGTGCTTGTATGTTAATGATATGCTTATCTTTGAAACGAATATGACTGTAATTATTGAGATTAAGAAGTATCTAATTTCCATGTTTAAAATGAAGGATTTGTGTGAAGTAGATAATATCTTAAGTATTAAAGTTAAGAAGCATAGTGGGGGTTATTCTTTAAGCCAATGTAGTTATGTTGGAAAATTATTAAATAGATTTCAACATCTTGGTTTCAAGAAAATAAGTACTCCATTTGATTCTAGTATTAAATTAAATCATAATACTGGTAGAGCGGTGGCACAATTATAATATGCGAGTGCTATAGGGTCTTTAATGTATGCGATGCATTGTACTAGACCTGATATTACTTATTCTGTATGCAAGTTGAGTAGGTATACTAGTAATCCAAGTACAAAACATTGGAGAGCTATTACCATGATTTTTGGTTATCTTAAGAGAACTAAAAAATTAGGATTGTTCTATAATAATTATCCAGCTGTATTAGAAGGATACACCGATGCTAGTTGGATTACAAGTGTGGGAAATGAGCGTTCCACTTCTGGATGGATTGTATCTTGGGCAAGTAAGAAACAGACATGTATAACTCACTCAATAATGAAATCTGAATTTATTGCTTTAGCGGCAACTGGGAAAGAGGCCGAATGGATTAGGAATTTATTGTTGAATATCAAATTATGGCCTAATCCTATGCCTCCTATTTCTATCCACTGTGATAGTCAGCTATTTTGGCAATAGCCTATAATAGCACCTATAATGATAAGTCTAGACATATTAGTCTAAAGATTGTACCATAACAATTGTCTACGTGAGGTCAAATAATAATCTTGCCGATCCATTGACGAAGGCTTTATCAAGACACATGGTAATAATGACCTCATAAGAAATGGGGCTGAAACCCTTTAATTGAAATCACCAATAATGGTAAGCTGACCTTTTTCTAGAACATCACTAGTTACAAGATTTAATGGGTAAGAACAAGTTATTGAATGTGATTGTTTGATAGTGACGTAGCCCTGCTATGGAAAGTCAGTATCGTCTGTTACGTTTTGTAGGTTGAATTGAATTCTTAATGAAGTATAGTACAAACTTGTAATGTGTTGATAGTAATAGAAATACATGGTAGATACTTCACCTATATGAGCTTAGAAGTGGTGCCACTTCTTACAAAAGTGAGGGTTGCTTTCTAGAGAGTTCATGAAACAGGATCAAGCACAAGGTCATAATAGTGCGGAGTAATATAGAACTTCTTGCTGAAACAAGATGTTAGTGTATTTGCGGTATATCCGGTTCTATTACATAAAAGAACAAGTTTAAAGCCGAGTTACTTGTCACAAGTTTAAAGCCGAGTTACTTGTCACTTTGATAGAGCTTTGATATACGTAAATGTTTAACTCGAAAGAGACCTTTATATATACATATTAATCTTACTGAAATTTTGACTGTACGGTTTTAAAATTTTAATTTTTACAAACAAAATAGGGGATTGTTGGAAATTTGTTTGTAAAAACAAACTAAGTGTATGTTTCCTTGTCCCACATAGGAAAAGTGAGAAGAAGTGGGCCAATTAATAAGTGTGGGGTTTCTTTAGTGTACCTAAAGAGATGATTGGGTATGGGCTAGACCTCACCATATCCGCGTGAGGGTGCACAAATAATTGGCGCACTTAGCATGCTTGCATGCCCACGATTTAATTAGCACTAATCCCTTTGTTATTTTATTTTTTATTTCGTACGATTATCTTATTAAATTTAATTAATTCAAATGTTGTTTTTTGTTTTTGAGAATTTTCGGATATTAAAAAATAAAAAAAAATCGAAATTTTATTTATTTTAAAAAAATTATTATTCCGTATTTTTGTTTGTGTCTTTTCAAGACAACATTTGAAAAAGATACTCGTTCAGTTTTCAACCTTTCCCGAAGAGTTGCATTTGTTCGTTTTTCAACTTCTTCTGAATGGACACTTTTGTTCATCTTGGTAATTTTCGAAATGATATATTTGTTCGCTTTGAAATATTTCACGAAGAGTTGCCTACGTTTTTAAGACCGTTATATGTATATACATGTCAGTTTTCAGAAGAATAGGTGTAAGATCATTTTATCTTTTTGAGTCTTCTTTCTGGTTAAACTACAGCCATCTTTTCAATTGTTTCCTAGAGAGACCCTGGAGAATTACTAGAATTGCTATCTAGTATTCTCATTTGAGACTTTGTTGTATCCTAGAGAAAATTTTCCGGTGACCATTAGCAATTTTGTGGGGCAAATAAATCTTTAAAGAAAGTGATATCACGTTTCAAAGTCCGATTTAAGTACTCAAAATATCCGACTTCATTGTTCTATCTAATTCGAAGCCATATTTTCCCAATAGGGAAGACGTGGAATAAGAGACGCAGATGATGGTGTTGGATAGAAACGACGTCATTCGTCCCTACGTTTTGCTACTTCCGCTCACCGATGGCCTGTTCAGGGCCTCTCCAACCAGGGGTTGACGACTTCGGGGATATTTGTGTGGAAAGTGGTTCTGCCAAGGTGACAACTATGTGTTTAGGCCTTTGACAACTATAGCAGGAGACTCTTCCTTAACTGTTCAAGTTGTGTAGCCTGATGTTTTTTGTGTCCTTGCAGGTGTGTAGTTCAAGCTTTAGGAGGTGCTTGTACATGCATGTTGGGGATGATCCTTATGTTCTGATCAAGGAAGCAATGAGAGAAATCAGGACCCACCTGGGGACCTTCAAGCTCCTGGAAGAGAAAACCGGGCATTGTGGACAAGTTTGGTTGGTGCAGTTGGGACGGGTTCTATCTCAAGGTCCACCCAAGTGGCGTGTGCGAAGGGGTCAAGTGCCTCACGGAGGGGGGGTGCCCGCCGGGCCTGGTCCTCATACATGACGGCTGGCAATCGATCTGTCATGATGATGACCCGATCACAGATCAAGAAGACATGAGTAGGACGGGCACTGGCGAGCAAATGCCGTGCAGGCTTGTAAGGTTCGAGGAAAATTACAAGTTCAGGGACTACCGGAGTTCTAAAGCGCTGCATGAGAAGGGCATGGGTTCTTTTGTTAGGGACCTTAAGGAGGAGTTTGGGACTGTGGAGCATGTGTATGTGTGGCACGCGTTGTGCAGGTATTGGGGCGGAGGTCCGACCTGATACCCTGGGTATGCCTAAATCACAGGTCCTGACTCCGGTGTTGTCGCCAGGCTTGAAGATGACGATGGAGGATTTGGCTGTCGATAAGATTGTGCATAACAGGATTGGCTTGGTGCCACGTGAGATGGTTCACGAGATGTGCAATGGACTCCATTCGCACCTTCGATCAGTGGGGATAGATGGTGTCAAGATTGATGTAATTCATGTATGTTAAAAAGTATCAATTTGTTTTTACTTATATGATTGATTAGTTTACGGCATTCAAATGACTTTTTCCCTTCGTTCCAGGTTATGGATATGACATGTTTAGAACTTCGAAGGTACTATTCCTTGCTACTTCATGTCTGTTTCAGTTCTAGGACATTTAGAGACTCAGGAAAATGCCAAACGCTTATACTGAAAAGATTGAAGTATATGAATTGATTATTGATAGAGGACAGTACTCAGGCGAGTATTCTCCATTATAATTGTAGCTGTTTTGAGCATCAACTTGCACTGTGCTTGTGAAGAATCCAAGTCTAGGATTCATCATGTGAACGATTCGTCATGGACATATCCAAGCAGTAAACAAGAGGATTTATCCGTGTGTGCAGTTACTTGAGATGCTAGCTGGACTTTGGTGGGCGGGTGGAGCTCGGGAAAGCATATCACAAAGCGCTGACTGCTTCCATGAGGAAGAATTTCAACCGGAATGGCGTCGTTGTGAGCATGGAGCATTACAATGACTTCATGTTCTTGGGGACAGAGACCATCTCTCTTGGACATGTCGATACGATGCTCACATTGAACTCAGCCAGATTCTGAATATCCTTGTGCTCGAAAATTTTGGAGGGGTTTCAATTCAAAGTTTCTGATATTCCTCTGTTCTGCGATTAATTTCAGCAAGTTTTTAGTTTATTACAGGTGACGATTCCTGGTGCACTGATCCATTTGGCGATCTGATGGCATTGTTTTGGCGCCAAGGGTGCAATATGGTGAGCTGTGCCTACAATAGCCTGTGGATAGGGAACTTCATACACCCGGACTTAGACATGCTCCAATCCACTCACCCTTGTGCCGATTTCCGTGCCGCCTCCTGCGCCATCTCTGGAAGGCCTGTATACGTGAGTGATCATGTGGGAAAACATAATTTCAAGTTGTTGAGAAGCCTGGTTTTGCCTGATGGGTCCATCTTGAGATGCCAGTACCATGCGCTTCCCACCTGAGATCGCCTCTTCGATGACCCAGTGAATGACGGGAAGACCGTCCTCAAGGTTTGGAATGTTAACAAAGTAAGTTAGTTGTGTAGCTGATTCCCAATCTTGTCCTGTTTTACCAGCTGAGATAATGATGAATCGCAGTGTCTCGACCAACCTGAATGGAATTCTCTTCTGCTGTGAACAGTATTCAGGTGTCGTAGGACTCTTTAACTGTCAAGGAGGGGGATGGTGCGGCCGAGCACGGACCAATAAGTCTCACTCCTAGTTCTCAAAGAAGATAACTTGCACCGCAAGTCCCGAGGATGTAGGACGGACGAATGCAAATCCGCCAATGTTTGTCAATGACGTGGACGTCTTCGCTGTGTTCTTGTTCCAGCAAAAGAAGCTTGAGCTCCTAAAGCCCTCAGGGAAGCTAGAGTTCACTCTCCTGCCATTCGACTATGAGCTCCTAACGGTTTCCCCAGTGACCGTCCTCCCAGTAAAACCCATCCGATTTGCACCCATTGGGTTGGTGGACTTGCTCAACACCGGTGGGGCTGTTCAGTCACTGGAATTTTGCAAAGAAGAGAGCTTGGTGAGAGTTGGAGTGAGAGGGTGCGTAGAGATGAGGGTGTTTGCATCAGAAAGGCCAAAGGCTTGCAAGATGGATGGTGTGGATGCGGAGTTTGGCTATGGACCAGACATGATGGTCTCCATTCAAGTCAAGTGGCCCGTTCCTTCCAAATTGACTGTGATTGAGTACTCATTCTGACTCTCGAGTGCTTTCCTAGTCCCCTAACTTTCTTTACCTAATCGGTTTACGAAATCAATGATGTTAGAGAAGACTCTTTATTCTTTCGAAGCTGACAAAACCTTTCCAAATAGTCTAGTCTGAAAGGTTGCAGACTCAAGTGTTATAGTCTAAAGAACTCAAGACTCTTCTGTCAAAGTCTGAAGACTGAAGCTCAAAGTCTAACCTCACTGACAGATTCCAGACCGACGAAAGAAGATTTATCCATATGCGAGTTTATCTTCAAGGATTCGGTTCGTACGGTTTGTGGAAGATCTTACGGCTAGAGATATCACCTATGATATATTATTCTTATTGAAATCAATTCGGACAATTAGATCTTTTGAAAGGCGAAGTATACTTGAAAGGTTTTACTTATGCAAACCAAAATCCTGGTTGTATGGGCGAACATGATTGATGGACTATCATCACATTACTTAAATAACTCGAGATCTTCTTGATTGATTCCGTCCAACGGGTAGATTGGAGGAACTCATTTAGAAAGTGCAACGGCTATAGAGGTATGGAGGAGTATATAAGGAAGACCCTTAAGTTGTTCGAGTGCATGCGTGAAAGAAAAATTCCAAAGTCTGAAACTCTTAGTTTTTTGCTATTTCAATCGTTGAGTCTATCTTGTACTCAAAAGAGAGAACAAACTTTTGTGAGACTTTGAAAGAGTGTAGCAGAGTTTCTACACCATGAAGTCAAGGATGTGAGACTGTAAAATCTCTTTTGATTCATAGTGAAATCCAGCCAATGGGCTGTCAGTGCGGGAGAGTGGACGTAGGTTTGATCTAAGCCGAACCACTATAAACCTTGTGTTTCAATTCTCTTACCATAAACTCCTTACTTTAATTCGTAGCATTATATAACTGCTTGTAGTCATTTACATCTTTAGTCTATTATCTTCTAAAGATGATTTGATTTATTAAGTCTTGCGAAAAATCCTTTTAACACCTATTCACCCCCTCTAGGTGTTCTTACTAGCCCTTACAATTGGTATCAGAGCTTGTGTGCTCATTATATTAAAGTGTTTTTACTTCTGAGTTAAAGATCTATGGCTAGTATTTTGGCTCCAGGGTTGGTTGACGGCCAGAGTAACACCAGACCGCCTTACTTTGATGGAAATGAATACAATGTATGGAAAAATAAGATGAAGGCATTCCTAAGACCGAAAGATCCCCTGGAATGGGATGTAGTAGAAAAAGGAATCATTCCCAAAGCCATATCAACCTCAGAAAGAGGAAAGGAAGTAACAAATGCTGGCGAGATGACACAAGCAGACATAACCAAGAGACAAGCTCTTGATGCTAAGGCTATCTACTCTTTATATTGTGCTTTATTCCCTATTGAGTATAACAGAATTTCATCTTGTGAAACAGCGAAAGAAGTCTGGGGCAGGTTGCATGTCACTTGTGAAGGAACTGATTGAGTTAAAGAAACAAAAATCAACATACTACTGGGACAGTATGAAAGCCTTCAAGATGAAGCCAGGAGAATCCATCACTGACATGTTCAGTCGTTTCACGGAGATTGTAAATGGTCTAGCATATCATGGACAACCAATCTCAGGGCTGATGAAAGTCAATATATTGCTGCGTGGACTCTCTAAAAACTGGAATCACATTAAGACTTTCATTAGAGAAACACAGAGGATTATGCCTCTATCAGTAGACGAATTAGTTGGCACATTTCAATCATATGAAGTAGAGCAAGTCAATGAAGAAGAAGATCCTAAAGGTAAGAAATCGATTGCTTTAAAATCTAACGATGATTCTGATGACAAAGATTCAGAAAATGACTTGGATGATGAAGAACTTGCACTCATGATAAGGAAGTTCAGGAAGTTGAACATGAAAGGAAGAAAGTTTAACTTGAAGAAACAAAGTACTCAGAGATTTCAGAAAAAATCAAATGAAGACAATGAGGCAAATAAAGAAGTGATTTGCTTTGAATGGAAGAAAAATGGACATATCAGACCCAACTGCTCTTTATTAAAGAAAAAGAAGGGAAATACTAGAAAAATTCAAAAAGGCTCTCAAAGCGAGAGACATGTAGCGATATTGAATGCGAAGAAAGTGAAGATGAATACAGCAACATATGTCTAATGGCAAATTCGAAATCAGACTCAGACTCTGAAACAAATCCAGACTCAGACTCAGATGAGGAAATCGAGGTTAGTAATTTTAAAATTCCTGCTAAAGTCTTAAAGTATATAGATGAACTCTATCTCAGTCTCAAAAATTTTCTTAAGAGGATTTCTGAACTTAAAAGGGAAAATTCTAAACTGAAGCAATAGGAAAATTCTTGAAAAGAAAAGTTTGAAAATTTAAAAAAAGTTTTAATGATTTAAAAGAAAATACAGATTCTCTTTCGAAGGAAAACACTATTTTGAAAGAAGATATCTCAGATATTACAAAAAAGGTTTTCAATAGGATCTGAGAAGTTGGAAAAAATTCTTTCGGTACAAAGACTTTATTTCAACAAATTTGGTTTGGGTATGACACTAGAAACTATTCCTTTAATTGATTTCCCAAAAATAAAAGAGAGAATCAAACAAAGACCTACAAAAATACTTTATAAAAATCATTTTCAAAGAGTTTTTGTAAAACCTATTGGCCAAAGTGCTCTCAAATGTTCAAAGTGACAACTCAGAACATTTCGAGAAAAGAATATCCTAAAGTTTTGAGACTTGTTAAGAAGGATTGGGCAGAGACTGTCTTTAAAACTAACTCTTCTGGACCTAAAAAAATCTGGGTACTAAAGAAAGTTTGATTTCTTTTTGTAATTGTAGGTCACTATCAAGAAAAAGATCAAGTGGTATTTGGATAGTGGTTGTTCGAGATATATGACTGGAGATTCAAGTTGTTTCATTAAACTTGTGCAAATAAATGGTGGAAAAGTTTCCTTTGGTGGAAACAGCAAGGGAAGAATTGTTGGATGTGGAACTGTGAAAATTGATAGTCTCACAATCAACAATGTCTCCTTGGTGGAAGGATTAAACTACAATCTACTCAGCATTAGTCAATTGTGCGACACTGGATTCAAAATCAATTTCCAAGAGGGAATTTGTTCGGGAACTAGTAAAGATTTTTCTCAATCTTTCATTGGACGAAGACATGGGAATATTTATATTCTGCATATAAAATCAGAAAGTTCTCAGTGTCTAATATCTATTCAAGATGAAGCAAATCTTTGGCATCGAAAGCTTGGCCATGTCAATATGAAACAGATTGCCAAGATCTCTTCTAAGAAACTTGTTCGTGGACTTCCCAATCTGACTTATCAAAAGTATGATCTATGTACATCATGTGTTTTGGGAAAACAGGTTAAGAGTTCTTTTAAACCTATAAATCAAGTTTCTACTAATCATGTTTTACAGCTTCTGCATATGGATCTCTTTGGACCAACAAGAACTCAAAGCATTGGTGAAAAGAGATACTGCCTAGTAATCGTAGATGATTATTCTCAATTCACTTGAGTTTGCTTCCTGGCAAGTAAGTTTGAAACCTTTTCTCACTTTTCAAAGTTTGTCAAGAAAGTTCAAAATGAGAAAGGTTATGTTATCTCAAGCATACGGACAGACCATGGAGGTGAGTTTGAAAATTAAGACTTTACTAAATTTTGTGATGAATCTGGTTTTCAGCATGTTTTTTTTTTCTATATACTCCAGAACAAAATAGAGTTGTGAAAAGAAAAAATAGATCTTTGCAGGAGATGGCAAGAACTCTTTTAATAGAAAGTAATATTTCTTCTCGTTTTTGGGTTGAAGTAGTTTCTACAGCTTGTTATATTATTAACAGAGTATTCTTAAGGTCAATTCTAGAAAAAACTCCTTATGAAGTATCTAAAGGGAAAAAGCCAAATGTTTCATATTTTCATGTATTTGGTTGTAAGTGTTTTGTTTTGAAGAATGCAAATGAACGAACTGGTAAGTTTGAGGAAAAATCGGATGAATGAATTTTCCTTGGCTGCTTAACTTCAAGCAAAGCCTACGGAATATTCAACAAGAAGACGCAATCTGTGGAAGAATCTATAAACGTCAAATTCCAAGACTTTATGCAAAATCAACTGAATCAGACTCAACTTGAACAATTTGAACTTACTCTAGACCTCACAAAGTCTACCTCCCCTGAAGTGGTTCGGACTTCTGAAGATCAACGACGAACAGAAGTTGTAGATTCAGCTGAAATAGAAGATTAGCAAACTATCAGACCAACCAGTAATTGAAAGCATAAGTCTAGTCATCCCAAAGAACTCATCATTGGCAACATTGATGAAGGGATTCGCACCAGATCCAAAAAGCAAGAAAAGTCTAGTGCTTTAGCACTTATTTCTGAGATAGAACCCAAAAGCATAGAAGAAGCCTTAGGTGACGAAAGCTGGATTGAAGTTATGCAAGAAGAACTTAGACAATTCAGCATCAACGATGTTTGGGAGCTAATTTCTAAACCAAAAGGTAAATATATTATTGGAGCTAAATGGGTTTTCAGAAACAAAATGAATGAGAAAGGAAAAGTGGTCAGAAACAAAGCAAGACTCGTGGCCAAAGGATATACGCAAGAAGAATGGATAGACTATGACGAAACATATGCACCAGCAGCGAGGTTAGAAGTACTTAGATTATTACTTACTTTTGCTTGCTATAAAAATTTCAGGTTATTCCAAATGGACGTCAAAAGTGCATTTCTAAATGATTTTATCTAAGAAGAAGTTTATGTGGAACAATCACCTGGATTTGAAGATTCAAAAAGATCAGACTCAAATTTCAGACTGAAAAAGGCTCTATATGGGTTAAAGCAAGCGCCTCGAGCTTGGTATGATAGGTTAAGTAAATTTCTAAATCAAAATGGTTTTGTTAAAGGAAAAGTAGATATTACTTTGTTTATTAAAAGGGAAGGAAAAGATTTTCTACTTACTCAAATTTAAATTGATGACATTATCTTTGGATCATCTAATGAAAATTTGTACAAGAAATTTTCTAAGTCTATGCAGTATGAATTTGAGATGAGCATGATGGGTGAATTATCTTTCTTTCTCGGATTACAAGTGAAACAATCGAAAAAATGAATTTTCATTCACTAAGAAAAATATGCAAAAGACCTTATCAAGAAATTCGGGTTGGAGAACTGTAAAAAGACTGATATACCAATGTCAAGTTCCTTGAAGTTAGACAAAGACGAAGGAGGAAAGAAAGTTGATCAGAAGCTCTATAGGAGTATTATTGGTTCACTTCTTTATCTTACTACTTCTAGACCTGACATTTTGTTTAGTGTTTGCATTTGTGTTATATTTCAATCAGATCCCAAAGAATCTCATCTAAGCACTGCAAAACGCATTATCAAATACGTTGCAACTTCTTCAAAGTTAGGTCTGTGGTATCCAAAAGAGGGAGACTTTACTCTCCTTGGATATTCAGACGCAGACTTAGCAGGTTGCAGAGTCGATAGAAAGAGTACTTCTGGTACTTGTCAATTACTGGGCAACAGGACAGTATCTTGGTTCTCAAGGAAACAGAGTATTGTAGCTCTTTGAATAGTAGAAACGGAATATGTGGCTCTTGGAAGTTGTTGTTATCAAATCTTATCGATAAAGTAACAACTGAGAGACTTTGGAATCGAAGACTCATGCACCGAGATCAAATGTGACAACACTAGTGCAACCAATCTCACGAAGAATTCAATTCTTCATTCAAGAGCTAAGCACATAGAAATTCGACATCATTTCATTAGAGATCATGTTCAAAACGGAGAAGTTATGATTCAATTCATTGACTCTAAGAATCAATTGGCAGATATATTTACAAAGCCACTGTAGAAAAGTCTATTTGAGTCTATTTGTACTAGACTGAACATTATATTTTTTATCAGTTAAAGTTTGAAGATGATCAGACTCAGAATAACAAGAAGTGACCACTGTAAGTTAATTATGTGTTAGTAATATAATTTCTGGGTGAAAAATTTGAAAATGTATGTTTACTTTTTGAATCGTTACTTACTTTTTATTCTTAGCAATTATCTTTTAATTTTGAATTTGTGGCAGTTTTTTCATTTTCAAAAAGGCAGTTTTTCATTTTCAAAAAGGAAGTTTTTTTATTTTCAAAAAGGCAGTTTTTACTTTTTCCTTAATGACGATCAGTATACCTCGTTTCGTTTGCTTTATATAATGTAGATTTTCTTCTTCTTCGTTTTCACACAAACCCTAGAATACAGAACTCCATTCTCTTTCACTTTCTCTCTAGTTAATTCCAAAAAGACTTCACTTTTCTTCTCACGAATCGAGTTCGAGAAATCCCTCAAAGAAAGTGACAATGTCTTCTCGAAGAAAGTTTTCTAGAATCGCGAGCAAGGGACCACATCATATGCGTGAGGGTCCTATGCACTTTGATTTGACTAAGGAAGAAGAATATCCACAACAGCAGCAGCAAAGTCAACGACAACATTCTCAACCGCGTCACTCTTCTCAACCTAGGACTCAAATTCCTCCGCAGCAACAAGCAGAGGATGAAATCATCGAAGACGTTGAACCTGTAAGGACTTAAAAGCTCAAATTTCTTTTCAGACTGTACTCTAACTTGAAAAGGGAAGGTTCTGCAATGAATCTGATTGACGAATTCTTGAAAGCACACGGCTACAAGAATGAAACCCTTTTCTTGAATGCTATGGAAAGGATAGGCGTTGCGCCTCAAGGTTTGGCAGAATGGACTTTTGCCAATTTTCCAAGTGATCCGCGTGTTGGTGGTTTTAATCAGACTGAAGGGAAAGATGACGATGAAAAGATGTTCTTCCATTTTCAGCCTAGGATGGGCGTAGCTGTGAATGTTCATGGTGCAAAGACAGATCTTTTTCGTTCTAAGGATCACAAGAGAACTTATTCTAAATTGTTGAAGCGAGGAGTGATGAACCCTAGGAGTGTCGATTTTGATTTTCTTGATTCGTTGAAAGTGAAACTAAGGGAAAAGTTTGCACTTCTTCAACTTGAACGTTTTTGCTCTGAAAGAACTGTTACTTACCCAGAACTTACAGCATACTTCTATTCAAATCTATCCTTTTTAGATGCGAATAGATTTTCCTTTAGTGTTAGAGACAAAGATTTTGTGGTCGATATGGATACTCTGGCTGATGTAATTGGGGGTGGAAAGAGAGAGTTTCCAACCAATCAGTGTGTCTATGGGTCATGCTACTTTGGAGCTTGTTCGGGATAGGAATGCTGAAGGCAAGATTTCTTACTCCATAATGAATGCATCCAATATCCTGCTTCACAAGACTGTAATTAATTGTCTCAAACCAAAATTCACATCAAAGACTGATGTCTCAAACTCTGAAGCGAAGCTGATGTATGCGATCAACATCGGATACAAGTTCTCTCTGCCTCATACCATTCTTATGCACATGTATCGGACAGTGGTGAAGGACAAGGGACAACTCCCTTACTATTCTCTTGTTACTCAATTATTTAAACATTTCAACATTCAGCCTCCTAAGGTTCTGTGTGTTCGAACCATTGCACCAATGGTAGTGGGACTGAAGATGGTTTCCAAGATGCGTCTGAAGGAGCTGAGCAAGGTTTTGGAGAGCATGAAGGTGAAGTCCCCTGTTAAGGCAAGACAAGACTCTGCAGTAGGAAAAAGGAAAAGCAAAGAGCCAATGACTGAACTAGTTAAGAAGAGGAGAGCACTCCTCTTGCAGGATGAAGAAGATGAAGATAACATCACTCTCTCTGCCTTAAAGAATTTACAGAGTTTTGTTAGCTTTCCAGAGACAAAGGATAAAGAGAATAGAGAAAGAGAAGAGACAAAGCAGAGAGATGAAGAAAGAGAAGCGATGAGAACAGAGGAAGAGGAAGGAAGAGAACAAGAGAATGAAGAGGGTCATGATGATTCTCATACAAAAGAAAAGCAAGAACAGGAAGAATATTACTTTTCTCCTCCTAAAGGCATAGAAACAGGGGGAGCTGCTGATAAAAGAGGTACTTCTTCACTTGCTTTTATTAGTGATGATGTTAGTCGTTCTCCTGTCGATCAAAAGGATGCGTATGCCTCTCAATTTACTGAAGGTGGTAATGAGGCTTCATCTCCAAGTCTGGATGTTCTTGCTAAGGTTCCATCATCTGTTAATACTCCTCAAACAACACGTGCTGAAGCGAGTACTCAACCCGACAATACAACAGACTTTAAGAGACTGCTCGAGCTTCTTTTGGAGATCAAAGCTCAGCTTTATGGATTGGAGTGTGAATTTCAGACCATGCAGTAAGCTCATCAAGCCACTTCAGTTTCTTTGCACGATCAGGTAAAAGCCCTTACATTTCAAGTTCAAGCTAATGCAAAGGGTGAAGATTTTCGATGGCGAAGGAGGATCTCGAGGAAGCTGGAGGAGACGGTCAAATCTATGGGTGATTTCCAGATCGTTTGTCTCCCCAAGAAGCCCTAATTTTTATCCAACTCTTTTTATAGTTATTCCCCACTTTTTGCTGTGACAAAAAAGGGGAGAGTTTGTGCAGATTTGACTGTGTTTGGATTTGATTGTGTTTGACATTTCTGGCTTGGTTGTTTGGTAATTTTTTTTAGACTTTGAATTGTTTGGGCTTGAACTTTGACGTTTGCAATAATTTAGTTTGTGATACTGATTGTGACTGTGACTGGATAGTTCGTTTGTTTTGCAGGACTAACATGTTTTCTGTGGTTGCAGAATCGATGCTATCCAGGTCTTAATCAATTTTTATCATGTATTACTTAAGTGTTGATTTGCAGGATAAAATTTTCAAATATGCAAGAAAGTTTTGTCACCATAAAAAAATGGGAGATTGTTAGAGAAGACTTCTTATTGTTTTGAAGCTGACAAAACCTTTCCAAATAGTCTAGTCTGAAGGGTTGCAGACTCAAGTGTTATAGTCTAAAGAACTCAAGACTCTTCTGTCAAAGTCTGAAGACTGAAGCTCAAAGTCTAACCTCATTGACAGATTCCAGACCGACGAAAGAAGATTTATCCATATGCAAGTTTATCTTCAAGGATTCGGTTTGTACGGTTTGTAGAAGATCTTACGGCTGGAGATATCACCTATGATCTATTATTCTTATTGAAATCAATTAGGATAATCAGATCTTTTGAAAGGCGAAGTATACTTGGAAGGTTCTACTTATGGAAACCAAAATCCTGGTTATATAGGTGAATATGATCGATGGACTATCATCACATTCCTTAAATAACTCGAGATCTCCTTGATTGATTCTGTCCAATGGGTAGATTGGAGGAACTCCTTTGGAAAGTGCTAACGGCTGTAAAGGCATGGAGGAGTATATAAGGAAGACTCTTAAATTGTTCGAGTGTGTGCGTGAAAAAAAAATTCCAAAGTCTGAAACTCTTAGTTCCTTGCTATTTCAATCGTTGAGTCTATCTTGTACTCAAAAGAGAGAACAAACTTTTGTGAGACTTTGAAAGAGTGTAGCAGAATTTCTACACTATGAAGTCAAGAACGTGAGACTGTAAAATCTCTTTTGATTGATAGTGAAATCCAGCTAGTGGGCCGTCAGTGCGGGAGAGTGGACGTAGGTTTGATCTAAACCGAACCACTATAAAACTTGTGTTTCAATTCTCTTACCCTAACTCCTTACTTTAATTCGTAGCATTATATAACTGCTTGTAGTCGTTTACATCTTCAGTCTATTATCTTCTAAAGACGATTTGATTTATTAAGTTTTGCGAAAAATCTTTTTAACACCTATTCACCCCCCTTAGGTGTTCTTACTAGCCCTTACAAATGAATGTGAAGAGATTCTTGCCCTTTGGGTACAGAAGTTAGCTGTATGAAAAACTTGGTGAAATGTGAACCTACATTTCGTAAAACTTGGTCAAGAGCTTCATAGCTGCAGCTTCACCTCAAAAATAAGCTATAGCTTAGCTTGTCGCAGTGCAAGCCCTATGCGATCGTACTTGTATTTTTCATCTTTCGAGAGTCTGAGTCCGACAAATGGTTTTGCATAGATGAGTTTACCATGCCTCTTTCCAACATGTCATCGAGGCGAATATAGAGAGATTTCAAGTCGAAACTCATTAACATATCTAATAACACCTCCGTTCATTCAAAGACATTAGTTTAATATTATCAATGGATCTAGCCCATATTCAGAATTCCATTCAGGACTTTTAGCTGATCATTCTCACACATGTGCCTCAAGAGAACACGAGCGTTGATGTGGATGTTTCTAGCAGTGTTCTTGTTCCAACAAAAGAGGCTGGAGCTCCTAGAGCCCTCAGGGAAGCTAGAACGTCGTGCTCCAGCCAGTTGATTATGAGCTCCCAACAGTATTTGTGCCACGACCGTGCCTGCCTCTTGAGAAAATCTGTCAATTTGTACCCATCAGGATGGCGGACAACGTTCAACATTGGTGGACCTATTTGCTATTTGGAGTTTGACAGAAGAAGAGAGAGCTTGGAGAGAGTTGGGAGCGAGAGGGGCTGTGGAGAGATGGTGGGGCTTGCATCAGAGAGGAGGCCGAAAGACCTGCTGCTAGATTGATTGGTGCACTGTTGAATGTCAAGTCCGGCTATTAAAGTAGCAGACGCAATGGCCTCCAATCAAGCCTGGGGTTCTTCCATGATTGAGTACTCATTTGACTTCAGAGGGCCTTGGTCAAGTCTAGGCATAACGATCTTCACCTACAAACATCGTGTTGCAATTGATGGGGGTGAAGAAATTTGGGGTCCTTTACTGTCCTTAATGTCCCCCTTCCATTTTCCTGGTCAAACAAAGATTCCAAGATGAGAAAGGATGGAAAAATACGGTGGAATGATAGTTGGGTGGAATTCACAGGTCAAAACAGAAGCTTTAGTAGTTCATCAAACGACAACCTTGTCGAAAGAGAAGTGCGCATTGCAGATTCAATGCTTTCTTGGTAGTAGGGATAAGTGATTCTAAGTTCTATAGAGGTTCTTTCTGAAACCTGGAACTCAATCGTTGGAATAGATTTCTCATTTTTTGAAATCTAGAACTTACCCCGTATACCTTAGAACCTAAAACCTATCTTATTACAGTTTTCAAGATTTACCCAAGTTCCATTTAGATTATTAATTGAACGATTGCAGTGAATTATTATCTTTAATAACCATCACTTCGTGCTATAATTAATTGACTATAACTTATATTTAGACACATGAAAAATATGAAACATTAAGAAAGTTAAAGTTTCAGTCAAAAAATGGAAACTTACACTAGTAATTCTAGATTATATACTCATCACCGGATGCCATAAAACATCGTAGGATCGTACGTAGTCATAAACCAAGAAAAACATAAAGTCTTATTCTAGATTCTAAGTTCTAAATCGGTGATATCTAGAACCTATTCGTCGAAATAAGTCCATTAATTTTTGGAATCTGGAACCTAACTTTTATATCTTGGAATCTGAAACTGGACAGATTTCCATTAGTATGATTCTTTAGTTCTAATGTAGAATCCTAAAATCATACTCGCCTCTACTTGGCCGTGTTTATCTCGAGGGTTGCAATTAATGTCCCAAGGACTCTTTGACAGCAAAACGTGCTTCATGATCCTTCTTCCAACGTGAAGATCTGCTCTTAGGAGCAGTAGACTAGGAGCCTTGACTGCTCAAAGCTGAAACTCTCGACTTTATAGGCCTTGGAATGTTGGAATGCACGTGGACCATGTGATGGCCACAAATCATGTGACTTTCTGGCCCAGTAGGGGACCCTCTGCTGCCATTGGAAGATCCACTATTCCACTGCTGCCCGCAACTTGAACTGATGTTTAATGAGAAAGGACCATGCTCATTATTTGGATGTGGATTTCAACACATACCACCGCGACCCTTCATTCCTAGACTTCCATATCAAAGGACCATCCTAGCTCAACGGCTACGGTGGGCAGCTGCGACACCGACCCGCCTTAACTACAGCAGCCCCTTTGGGAATTGCCATCGTGCAAAGCTTCTACTGCTCTCTAATTCGAAGATCTGATACATATATTCCTGTCGATTGAGCATGGCATTCAAGTTTAACTGTGAAGAACAGAAGTTCATCCAGCAGTAAAACGGTTGAGCTCGATCTGAGCATTGGGTCTTTAACTTCCGGACAAGTTAAACGGGTCGTTGAGGATGATTCGGAATAAAATATGTAGTTGATCATAATGTTGGTTTGGAATTTTTTATTTTTTATTTATTTTTTGGGGTGGTGGAGATGATGATGCCGACTGAACTATCATTGATGGTCCCCGGAATGCGGCAGGGCACAGCCTTTTCCACAGTGCAGATTTTGTGGACCAGTCACACCATTCTCTCTGATTATTGAGGCATCGTCTAGTGACCTTCCTTTGTATGGGACAATAGGAATTTCTAACATCTTTTTACATATTCCCCCTCGCGCCTGTCACGTGGGCCCCCACCCAACAGCACAAGGTGCAAACCTTATGTAATGGGGACTTTACGTCAAGGTGAGGCCCCATTGTGAAGAGAAATTTAGGTTTTTTGTGTCAACATTGTGCACAATGCACGTTGTGGTCTCACGCACTAATAAATAGTTTATTAAGGTAAGCAAATCTTAGTTTGCTTGTCAAACTGCAATTATTAAAGTCAACGATCAATCTAATCGTGATTTAGTAAGTTCATGGCCTGCGTTTGAAGTTCCGTTTGACTTTTTTACTTCATCAATCGGAACAAAAGTCAAGAGATGCTAATCATCATGACACATCTCGATTAGCACTCGCAGGCCTAAGAACCCCTACAATTATGATGCTCCTATATCCAACACACGTGGACCATGTGCCCTTATAATTGAGAATATCTGACGATGAAGATTTTGGCTTTTTGCATCATTTACCTATACATGTTATCAAAATAAATCCAATCACTTTGGATATTGAGAAATTAGGAAACTTCTTGCGATTCACTAGGAATTTGTGCTTTTTTGGCGTTTGGCCTTTTTTTGTGGGGAAAAGAAATATTCTTACAAGCAATTCTTGATTAGTACAATCCATTATATCGTATAACTCATATTCTGTATCGTGGTCTCTCATTTCCTTTGGAGAAACAAGATTTCGTAATTTTGTTACCTTATTCAATTATAGATCGCATTGACAAGCCATCCGTCGAGAAAGTTGACCTGATAATAACAGGGAGAAGTACATCTCAAGTGTCAAAACTTGGTATGAAGGGACACTTAGGACGCGAATGATAACTATTATGGCCAGAAATTGATTTTTGGAAGAGAAATAGATTTTTCTATTTCTATTTTTAGATGAGTTTCTAAGCAAAGATAGCCGTTTAATAAAGACACAAAATTTTTACTTTAAAAATATAAATTTATTTGATAACGATACAAAATTTCTTCCTTTCGAACGGCGGTAACCAGTGGAAGGCGGCGGTGGTGGTCGGCAACCGACGACTGGCGGACAGTGGCGGCCGGCTACAGGTGGACAGCGGTAATGGGCGGATGACGACTAGCGGACGGTGGTGGCTGGCAACTGGCGGACAGCAGTGGTGGGCGGACGACGATGGCGGCCGGTGGACAGCGGTGGTGGGCAGACAGTGACGACCGGCGACCGGCAGACGGTGGTGGCGGCCGACGGCGGCCGGCGAACGGCGACGGCCGGGCGATCGGCGGGCGCGGCGACGGCGGCGGCGACCGGCGGACGGTGGTCGGCGGTTTATTTCTCATTTTTGTTCTAAAAATAGAAAAGTAGAAAATTTTTACTTCTAATTTCTATTCCAAATCTATCTCTGGAACAAAAATCTATTTCAGAAATAGAAAAATGAAATTTTTTTATCAAACGGATTTTTATTCCAAAAACAAGTTTGGAATAAAAAAATTGTTTCTGGAACATAAATAAATGTTTGTCATGCACCCCCTTAAGTGCCAAAAATTAGAAAAGTGACACCTAAGTGCCACTTTTTTTGAAAAGTGGGATACTTAAGTGTCACTTCCGGCAAATCTCGTCGGAAATCTTACGTGAAATTTTTTTTATTATTTTTCTCGCTTACGTGGCTTGCCGGAGAGTTGACTTACTAAAGAACCGCAAAAACGACGTTGTTTTGGCATGTATTTGAATTTAAATATAAAAATAAAATAAAATAAATTATAATAAAATAATTAAAAATTTAAATTAATTTAAATTAATTTTTTTTTAAAAAAAAAAAAAAAAGGGAAGGAGGCGGGTAAGGGTTGAGCCCTTGTTGTCGCCACCGCCTCCCCGTTGTCGCCAGGAAGGGCCTACGACGGTGGGGGGTCGGCCGGGGTCGCCGGGCCCGGCCGGGTCGACGACCTCGATCGATCGTCGGTGAGGGCCCGCAAGCCCTCGCTCATGCCCTCGCCTAGATCCGGCAAGGGTCAGCCGCCCTCGCATGCGGGCCATCGCCCGCCGGAGGCCCTCACCGCTAGTCGGCTGAGGTCGCGGCCCTAGGGGTCGTCGGGCCCTCACCGGGGCCGGTGACCTTGGTTGACCCCGCCATCGTCGCCGGCCCTCCTCGGCGGCGGCGGCGAGGGCTCAGCCCTCAGTCGGCGCCCTTGGCTTTTTTTTTTAATATTTGAATTTTTAATATTTTAAATAAATTTAGTTTTAAAGTTAGTTTTATTAATTTTTTATCAGGCCAAAGCAATAAAATGACGTCGTTTTGCATTTGTCTAGCCACGTCGGCGTGCAAAACGACGTCGTTTTGCATTTATTTCATTGGAAAATCGACACGTTAGCATTTTGGCCTGATTTTCTCACCATTGACACTTAAGTAATTCATTTTGCTTTGATTTTGGCACTTAAATATCACTTTCCTAATTTTTGGTACTTAAGTGTCATTCTGTACAAAATTTTGGCACTCTAGGTATCCGGCACTCAATAATAGCATGTGAAGAAGTCAACTTTAGGATAATACTATCATTAAAACAATGCCACGTCATGAGACAGTTGTGGCATCAAATTGTGTTGTAAAAAAAAGTTGAAATTTTCATTGCAATTCATTCTTATTTAATTATATGTTTTACATAAATGTAAAAAGAAAAAAGGAAAAAAAAGCAAAAGAATGGGGGAAAGTGGTGAAAAGCGATGGAAACCCACTATCACCACCAGGGAGCGGCAGTGACCTACAATAAATATTTCCTTTAATTGCTTTGAGAGAGAGAGAGAGAGAGGGAAGACAAAGGATCTCACCTTTTTAGCGGGCAACTCCAAAAGGCGGAAAGTTTCTCCTTCCTTCTTGCCCCCGCGACCAGCTTCGCTCTCTCCGCCATCCGTACAACAACGGCCGCGTCCCCCCTCCCCGCGCGCCTCCCCTCCTCCGCCACCCTCCTTCCCGGAGCACCCGTTTGGCGGCTGATTCTCGGAGCGACGGCGAACCTGTTCTCTTTCCCTCCCCTCCTTCCTTCCTTCCTTGCGCTCGCTTTGCCTCGCTTCTTGTTCCGCCGCTTTTCCTCGCCGGGCGGGCCTGCCGTCCGGAACCAGAGCGGTGGCCGCGCTACGTGAAGGGTTGCGGGGGGCCTCGAGCAAGCCATCCCCTTTCTTCCGCTTTTCGGGAGCTGTAAATGTGCGAACGGCTTCGCTCGGCGTCTGAGCGTTTCTCGTCGCGCACTTCCTTCTCCCCGTGTTCATGTTCCAGCCAAAGAGGCTTGAGCTCCTAAAGCCCAGGGAAGCTAGAGTTTACTCTCAAGCCATTCGACTATGAGCTCCTGACGGTTTCTCCGGCGACCCGTACTCCCAGCAAAACCCGTCCAGTTTGCACCCACTGGGTTGGTGGACGTGCTCAACACCGGTGGGGCGGTTCAGTCATTGGAACTTTACAAAGAAGAGAGCTTGGTGAGAGTTGCAGTGAGGCTGCATGTTGGAACCAGGAAAAATTAATGGCAACTTTGAAAATTTTGGAACGAGTCACGAATGAAGACCGGAGGGAGAAGTCATTGGTATGCTTTGTGGTGGCTACACTTCACAACACATCCCTTTCCCGTCCCATCCAATAGCAGAACACTAAATTACGATAGAGATCAAGACAAACATAGCGCACACAAATTCTTCAACACTCCTGACAACATGAAAGTCAAACTACAAAAGTCAACAAAGCTAAAGAAAAACACGGAAACAAAAAATGATAGCAACAGTGCCCGCAAGACAGATCTGTGCAGCAGCAACAGCACCCTCCAATTTTCATGGCATGCATGTGTCACGGTCCGTGATTCTTCCATACCCATGAATCCTTGGAAGTGAAGTTTGGGGTTATCGAGTGAAAGGGTGAGGACGTAGAAATGATGAACACAACTGGTCCATGGGAGTGGCGCCAGGACAATTGGTTCTAGTAGTTTTAGGAGAGAATGATTAAATTAATTAGGAGCTTTAAAGGCGGGGTGAGCCTCCTGTGCACAAACTGGTCAAAAGCTAATGCTGCTCTCCTGATGAGGTTATGGCAAGCCGAAACCAGTTATTGAGTCTAAAGAGAGCTGTTGTCTTATTCGATGAACTAGACGTCCGAGTAAAATTAGGCGTGGTACGATCTCGTATAAATAGTCATCCGTTGTATTGTTCATTAAAACAACTATAGAAGGAAGGCTGGCTTAGTGAGTTTCGCTCGCCAAACCTTGCACGGGTTGATTCACGACCAAAAAAACTACCGACCTATGACACATGCATATGTGTGCATGCATTAATGAAAGGAGAGAAGAAAATGGACATTCGTGGATCCTTCTCTCCTCTTTATCTGATCCATGCAATGAATGAAAGAGGACAAATGAAGCCCACAATTTTTACTGGCCAATTTTTCTTGCGACTCCTCCCTCTCTTCATTTATGTTGTCCCTTTTTCTTTTGACTCTCTTATGCGGACAACCTTAAATGAAAGGCATGCGCAATCGTCATCTTCTTATAATACCAAATCTAGAGTTCAGGATCCAACTTTACCCAAATCTCCAACAATCAATTTCATAATATCCTAACAGCCTCCCTTAAATTGATTTTTGAATTCAACAACAACGAGTATCGTCATTAATTTTTCGAACAAATCCGCCTTTAACAGATCCATCAAAATTTCTACAATTTGATCTTCTGATTTGTAAAAATTAAGCTCAATCTCATTGTCTTTGACTCACTCACAAATATATTGATACTTGATATCGATGTGTTTACTCCTACTATGAAAAATTGGATTCTTGGCTAATGCAATAACCAACTTATTGCCACACATCATTTTGGTAGGACCTAATTGTTCATGTTTCAATTTACACATCATCTTACGAAGCCATGTCGCTTGACATGCTACCGAAGCTAACGCCATGTATTCTGCTTCAGCTGTCGAGAGTGCAACAACTTGCTACTTCTTCGAGGAGCAAGAGATTACTCCTAATCCAAGAAAGAAAGCATATATGAAAGTGCTCTTTCGAGTCTCAGTGTCACATGCCCAATCACTGTTGGTGTACCCCATTAGACTAAAATTGTTAGTATAAGAATATAAAATTCCATGATCACGAGTTTCACTAACATATCATAAAAAAATTTTGCTGCTTACAAATGTGATTGGGACGTCTTTTCCATGAACCTACTAATAATTCCCACTCCATAGGTAATATCTAGCCACATATCTCAAAATGCCAACAATGCATTTGAAATAAGTGGGATTTACCAGTTTACTGATTCTTTCTTTCTTTAGCTCCAACCGTTCCACTATAGGAGTATGGATTAGTTTAAGCAATTCCATTTTCAATCGCTTCAATAAGTCATTAGCATATTTTTGCTATGAAAAAATATGCCATCATTTGTCTGCTTCACTTCAAGGCCAAGAAAATTAGACATCAATCACAAATCTATCATCTCGAATTGGCTAGTCATAGCCTCTTTAAATTCAACAAACATCTTTTCACAACTCCTTTTAGATATCAAGTCATCAACATAAAGGCATGTAAATATAATGTCATTGTTAGTATTTGAATTGATATACAATGTATGCTTCTATGGGCACTTTTCAAAACCATGCTCTAAAAGGTTTGTGTCGATCCATGTCTACCAAGCATGAAGTGCCTATTTTAACCCATACAATGCCTTTTTTAGCTTGTAAACTTGGTCTTCATGCCATTTCTTCTCATAACCTTGTGATTGCTCCACATAGACTTCCTCTTTAAGGATACCATTAAGAAATGCTGATTTCACATCCATTTGATGGATTCTCCAACGGTTTTAAGCTGCAAGTGCTAAGATCATTCGAATGGTATCCTTTCGGGCCTCTAGTGCAAATACTTCAAAATAATCAATACTTGGCTTTTGCTTGTAGCCCTTTACAACTAATTTGGTTTTGTAATGATCCACTTGACCGTTGGATTCGTACTTCATCTTGTATACCCATTTGACACCAATGGACTTCTTACCAGGAGTTAGCTCTCACGTGTCATTCTTCTCAATAGACTAGATTCCTTCGTCCATTGCTTGGATCCATTTCTCATCTACAGCTAATTCATCATAGGATACAGGGTCACATTCAACAAATAAATAAAAATTTATCATAAATTCATTAGTGATTCCATCGCTATCACTATCATCATCTCTTGTGATCATATATCCTTGAATTCTACTAGCGTCTCTCATGATCGTTGCGAGTGACGTAATGGTGGTCCTGAAGCTATTGTTGGTGAAAAAGATGCACCACCAGTCAAAGATGATGGAGAAGAAGCACCACCTGTTGAAGATGATGGAGGTTTTTTTGTATCTCCCTTTGATCGTTCATCTCAATGGTAATGCTTTTCTAGTCACCCTTCTGGTTCCAGCCCCAGGCTTCATCTTCTAATAATTGGACATCCCTACTAATAATTACCTTTTCAATTACTAGGTTATATAGGTTGTAACCCTTAGTTGTGTCACTATAGCCAATGAAGATGCCTCGCTTTTGTCATCCAATTTCTTCCTTTGTTCATATGGTATATGGGGATATGCCACACACCTAAATACTCATAAAAATGGAACATCTAGCATGTTGCCGCTCCAAGCCTCTTCTGGGGTTCTTCCAAGAACATTCCTTGTTGGACACTTGTTTAGCACAAATGTAGTACACACAACAGCTTCTGCCCAAAAATTCTTGGATACATGCTTAGCTTTTAACATATTTCTTGCCATTTCAAAAATTGTCTTATTCTTTCTTTTTGTTGTACCATTTTGCTAAGGAATATAGCTAGTATTCAATTGACGTTTCACTTCATGAATTTTACGATATTTGTCAAATTCATTTGAGGTAAATTCTTCCCCTCTATCTAATCTTAACGTCTTCAAATTAAAGCCATTATGTTTTTTGACAGAGACTTTAAATTCTTCAAACTTGCCAAAAGCTTCAGATTTTTCTCTCAATAAATGTACCCAAGTTTTCTGGTAAAATGATATGCAAAAATTATCCCGTACCTTTTTGGTCCAAATGATTCTACCTCAACAGGGCCTCAGATGTCTGTATGTACCGACTCCAATGGCTGTTTTGCTCTTTTGGCTTTTCCAATTGGAAAAGAGTCTAGATGTTGTTTCCCAACTAGACATCATTCACATGGATGATCTGGATGGTCAATCAATGGCATGCCGGTCACCATCTTTTTTTGGAGCAATAATTTTAGTGCACGAAAATTTAGATGCCAAAACCAGAGATGCCACAACCAGTTGTTGTGAAAACTCAAGAGATTCTTCGTCTAAAGAGTCGGGGGAAACATTCGGTTCTTCGTCATTTGCACCATTGTGATCAATTTGTTGTCTACACCTCTAATGGTGCAAACTCCGCTTTCAATATGAACTTTATGGCCTTTTTTGGAAAGTTGCCCAACACTTAGCAAACTCCAAAAAAGTCTTGGCACAAAGTAAATATCTGCAATAGTAACATTGGTACCATCTTTTGAGATGATATTAATTTTACCTTTACCCATCACATGAATTTTTCATTTATTCCTGAAGTTGACTTCACCACGACTTGTCTCATCCAACTGCAAGAATAACTCTTTTCTGCCAAACATATGATTGCTGCAGCCAGTATTTAGGTACCGCATGTTGGTGTCTACAGTGCTCGGATCATCGTTCTTACATATTAACACCATATATTCCTTAGCATTGGTGGCATGTGCGTGTTCCGCTTGCTCGTACGTCACCTTTGCTTGGCATTTGGATTTGTAATATCCTAATTTATTGCACTTAAAACACTTGACTTTTGAATTTGTCACATGTTTCATATTTTCCAGTGAAATTTGAATTTCCACCTCTACCTTGGCCTCCTCCATGGCCTCGACCGCCTTGATAGCCTCCTCGACTTTTGATTTGTCATGTGCTTGCCTTGCTCGTATGTCACCTTTGCTTGGCATTTGAATTTGTAATATCCTAATTTATTGCACTTAAAGCGCTTGACTTTTAATTGCCCCCAAAAAAAAAACACTTGACTTTTGATTTGTGATGTGTTTTATATTTTCCAGTGAAATATGAATTTCCACCTCTACCTTGGCCTCCTCTATAGCCTCGACTGCCTTGATAGCCTCCTCGACTTGATAAAAACACTCAGCTCTGCAATGCTTGCTCGAGATTTGAACCAATGAACTTTTGATTCATTCTTTGCTCATGCGAGCACAATAAATCATCAACTGCTCTAATGTCAAGGTGACACATCTTGCCCTTCCTCGATTGCTGTGACAATATAGTCAAATCTTTCATTCAAAGATCTCAAGATTTTTTCTACAACTCTTACATCTTGGAGTTCTTTATTATAAACCCTCAATTGATTAACGATGGTTTGCATACGATCAAAATATAACAAGATTGATTCAGAGTCGTTCATGCGTTAAGACTCAAAATTACGTCGAAGTGTTTGAAGTCGCAGTTGTTAAACATGGTAATTGCCTTTGTAGGACTTTTGCAAAATATCCCGTGCTTCTTTCATGGTCTCCACACTCAATATTTTTTCAAATATTGTTTCCTCTACGGCTTGAAAGATCGCACAAAATGCTTTCTGATCCTTTTTCCAAGACTTCACCAAAGCATCTTTCTCCTCCTTGCTTAAAGCCTCAAATGCTTGAGCATCGGTCACTTCGGTGTAGCTGTTTTCCACTAGATTCCACAAATCTTACAATTTGAAGAGAACTTTCATCTGGACGGACTAATTGTTGAAATTCTTTCCATTCAATTTTGGAAGTTGCAATTGAATGGAATTGGTAGATATCATTTCTAGCTCTGATACTAAATGTTGGAACGAAAAGAAAATAATGGAAACTTCGAAAGTTTTGGAACGAGACACAAATGAAGATTGGAGGGGAAAGTTGTCCTTAGAATGCTTTGTGGTGACTACTCTTTGAGGACACACCCCTTCACGTCCTATATAAAAGCAGAACACTAAATTACAATAGAGATGATGACAAACGTACCACACACGAATTCTTCAACGCTCTTTCGGACAACATTAAAGTGAAACTACAAAAGTCAACAAAACTAAAAGAAAAAGCACACAAATGATAGCAACAACGCCCGCAAGACAAATATCTGCAGCGGCAACAGCGCGCTCCCATTTTCATGGCATGCATGCATGCATGTGCATGCATTAAGAAGGAGAGAAGAAAATGGACGTTCATAAACCCTTCTTTCCTCTTTCTCTTATCCGTGCAATTAATGAAAGAGGACAAACGAAGCCCACAATTTTTACTGGCCAATTTTTCTTGCGACTCCTCCCTCTCTTCATTTATGCTGTCCCTTTTGCTTGGCTGTCAATCTTAAATGAAAGCCATGCGCAATCTTCTTTTTCTGATACCAAATCTAGAGTTCAGAAACCAACTTACTCAAATCTTCAACAATCAATTTTATATTATTCTAACAGGTTTAGTTTATATTTGGCTGGTGGTTTTGGCTGGAGGCTGGCACCGACATGAGTGAAGCATGACGGCTACTGAGCGTGGATGAGTGTTGCCTTGCGTACGCGGATTCTCTTAGGTGCCTTTCTGGAAAAGCTTTTGCATGCGTCACTGGAATTCTGCAAAGAAGTCAGCTTGGTGAGAGTTGGAGTGATAGGGTGCGGGAGAGATGAGGGTGTTTGCATCAGAAAGGCCAAAGGCTTGCAAGATGGAGGGTGTGGATGCGGAGTTTGGCTATGGACCGGACATGATAGTCTCCATTCAAGTCCCATGGCCTGGTTCCTCCAAATGGACTGTGATTGAGTACTCATTTTGACTCCCGAGTGCGATCCTAGTCCTCTAACTTTCTTTACCTAACCGGTTTATGTAATCAATGAACGTGAAGAGAGTCTGGGCCGCTTGGGTCCAGAAGTAAGCTGTATGAAAAACTTGGTCAAATGCGAACCTACATTTTATATGACCTTTGAACTAGTCAGTCAAGATATCATAGCTGCAGCTTCACCCCATAAATTAGCTAGCTTAGATCTTCGCAGTACAAGCTGCTTGCGATTGTGGTTCTGTTTTTCATCTTCCGAGAGTCGAGTCTGACAAATAGTTTGCATAGATAAGTATCTGCATGCTTTTCTCCAAAATGTCATTGAGGCGAATATAGAGATATTCTAAGTCAAAACTCATTAACATATCTAACAAGACCTCCATTCATTCAACAAAAAAAAAACATTAGTTAAATATTATCAACGGATCTACCCCATATTCAGAATTCCATTCAGGACTTTTTGCTTATCATTCTCACACGTGCACCTCAAGAGAACACGAGCATTGATGTGGATGCTTCTAGCAGTGTTCTTGTTCCAACAAAAGAGGCTGGAGCTCCTAGAGCCCTAGGGAAGCAAGAACATCGCGCTCCAGCCATTCGATTATGAGCCCCTAACAGTTTTTTTTTTAGCCGTGACTGTGCCTGCTCTAGAGAAAATCTGTCAATTTACACCCACCAGGTTGGCGGACAACGTTCAACATTGGTGGACCTATTTCCTATTCGGAGTTTGACAGAAGAAGAGAGAGCTTGGAGAAAGTTGGGAGCGAGAGGGGCGGTGCAGAGATGGTGGGGCTTGCATCAGAGAGAGGCCGAAAGGCCTGCCGTTAGATTGATTTGTGTACTGTTAAATGTCTAGTTTGGCTATTAAATTAGCAGACAGAGTGGCCTCCATTCAAGCCTAGGGTTCTTCCATGATCGAGTACTCATTTGACTTCAGAGGGCTTTGGTCAACTCTAGGCATATCAATCTTCACCTATAAAAATCGTTTTGCAATTGATGGGAGTGAAGAAATTTGGGGTCCTTTACTGTCCTAAATGTCCCCCTTCCTTTTCCTGGTCAAAGAAAGAGATTCCAAGATGAGAAAGCATGGAAAAACACGGTGGAATGAAAGTTGAGTGGAATTCATGGGTCAAAACAGAAGCTCTAGTAGCTCATCAACAGACAACGTTGTCAGAAGAAAAGAGCAAATTGAATGATGCTTTCTTGGCAATAGGGGGAGCGTTCCAGTCAAGTTTTGCAGCGGTCCCTCTGAAATATGAAACATGCCCGATCAAATAGATTCATCATTTTTTTTTTTGAACTTGAAACTTACGTTGCATACTTTAAAACATGAACCTACCTTATTATAGTTACAAAGTTTTACTCAGATTCTATTTATTTTATTAATTGAACGATTACAGTGAATCATCGTCTTTAATAATCATCATTTGTTGCTACAATTTACTGAATACAACTTATATTTAAATACTCGAAAAATATAAAACATAAATAAAATAAAATTTCAGTCAAAAAATGAAAGTTTAGATTAGTGGTTTCAAATTGTATACTTATCATCAGTTGCTATGAAATACTGCAAGATTTTGTGAAGAAGAAAAATACAGATTTATTTCGAGTTTTACCTATGTAAAACTTAGAACCTATCTGTCGAAATAAATTCTTCAATTTTTTGAAATTGAAACTTACTCTACATATCTTAGAACTTAATAGATTCTCATCGATCTCATCGATCTAGTTCTTCGATTTCAGATTCTATTTTGAAACCATACTCGTCTATACTTGGCAGTGTTTATCTCGTGCTTCACGATCCGCCTTCCAACGTGAAGATCTGCTCTTAGGCGCAGTAGACTAGGACCCTTGACTGCTCAAGCTGAATCTCGACTTTATGGGCCTTTGAATGTTGGAATGCAGGACCATGTGATGGCTACAAATCATGTGAGTTTCTGGCCTAGTAGGGGACCCCCCGGCCATTGAAAGATCCACTATTCCACTCTTACCCGCAACTTGAACTGATGATTAATGAGAAAGGACCATGCTCATTATTGGGATGTTGATTTCAACACATATCACCATGACTCTTCATTCCTAGACTTCCATATAGAAGGACCATCCTAGCTTGACGGACCATCCTCGCTTGACGGGGATGGTGGACAGTCGTGACATCTAGGGATGATAGGTTCTTGATTCAATCTAGTACCACCTAGGAATCGGGAATCAATTAGGAAGACTAGCTCCCAATTTTTGGGATCGACAACCGGTCTCATGGAATCGATAGCTTAGCAAAAAAATTATTTTTTTTTATAGAGATACTAGAATTGCTACTATTTTTGGGGGGTAAGTACATTATTAGTGCCAAAAATTGTGTACGGCGCTCATTTTGGTGCCAAAAGTTTTTTTTTGATCACTTAAGTGTCAAAAAGTTTGACAAAAGATTATTTTAGTGCCAACTCCGATCTGGTTGGCCGGAAATCTGACGTGGCACTTTTTTATTAATTTTTGAAACTGATGTGGCTCATCGGAAGGTACAGTCAGCATTTAAACAACAAAACGACGCTGTTTGATGTCTCTCCCCCAATTCAAAACCCTAAATCCCCAAATTGAGAGAGAGAGAGAGAGAGAGAGAGAGAGAAGATAAGCCGCTGGCGATGGGCCAGTCGCTATCCTCAACGGCCCCGCGCTCGGTGGCCGTGGCTCCGACCCCGACCTCGACCCCGACGACGACCACTCAGCGGCCAAGTCGAAGGCTGTGATCTGGTTGGTGCTCGAGGAGGCCGCCGACGAGTGCGCCGCCCTCGATCTCTCCCTCTCCATCTCCGATCTCCCGACGAGTGCTTGGCCTGCGTCTTCCAGTACCTAGGCTCCCGTGACCGCAGCCGGTGCTCCCTCGTGTGCCGCCGTTGGCTCGCGATCGAAGGCCAGAGCCGCTAAAGGCTTGCCCTCCACGCCCACTCAGAGTTGTTGGACGCGGTTCCAACTTGAAGAATTTGAGGACGTTGAAGTTGGTGAAATGTTACCGAGATTGGGACATGGTGCTACTACGACGGAGGCTGAGCGATGGCGGCCGAGCGGTGACGATCGAGCGACGGTGGCTGAGTGACGGCAGTCGAGCGAGCTAGGTCGGCGTTGGGCGAGGATCGACAAAAAACCTTAATTTCAATCCCCAAATTAAAAAAAAAAAAAAAACCCCAAATGACTTGTGCGGCGTCATTTTTGTGAGGACATCCACTTAGAGGAAAAACGACGTCGTTTTCTTAAGGAGGACAGAAAACGACGTCGTTTAAAAGCCAGGAGATTTTTTTATTAAATATAAAAGCCACGTCATCATTTTGGCCAGAATCTCTTGCCGGAGGCACGAAAGTGATCGTTTTTCCTCCAATTTGGCACTTAAGTGATCTGACAGAAACTTTTGGCACTAAAGTGAGCGCCGTACACAAATTTTGGCACTGATAGTGTACTTCCCCCTATTTTTGGGATTTATTGCTAATTTTAAGAAATTAAAAAAATGTATTTTTTGAAAAAAAAGAATAGGTCTGATCTGGTTTCCCCCGGGGACCGAGAACCGGACCAAACTAGCCGATCCAATTTTCTCAATTTGGGTAGGTCGACATGCTCACCCCTAATGACCTCGACCAGCCTTAACTGCAACAACCCTTTGGGAATTCCCATCAAGCAAAGCTTTTACTACTCTCTAATTCAAATATTTGATACATATATTCCTTTCGATTGAGCATGACAGTCAAGGTCAACTGCGAAGAACAAGAACTTATTGTCGGGTCGAGCAGTGAAACGGTTGAGCTTGATCTAAGCAACGGCTCTTTTGGGGCTGTTTGTTTGTGTTTATTTTTTTTTGTTCATGAACACAATTCTTTTTTTTTGTTCCGGGAACAAAAAAAAAGAACAAAAACGCGTTTGTTTGCGTTTTTGTTCCAAATCTTTTTTTTGTTCCGGAAACAAATTTGGAACATAAACAAGAAACCAAAAAAAAATTGTTTCTTGTTATTAGAACACTTCCGAGAAACAAATTTTCTCTGTTTTATTTTTTTATTCTCTTTCTTTTCTTCTTCTTTTTTCTTTGGCTGGACGAGCTTGGCTTCGTCGGATCTAGGCGAGCTCCAGCCAAGGCAAGGCCGACCTCATGCCGGCCGGCGAGGCTCGACCTCACCGTGGTTGGGTGAGGCCGCCGGCCCTCGTCGGCCGGTCATCGGCCATGGCCGAGGCCGGCGATCGGCCAAAAGGAAGGAATAAAAAGAAAAAAGGAAAAAAGGAAAAATAAAAAAGGAAAAAGGAAAAATAAAATAAAAATATTAAAAATTAAATGAAACAAAAAAATCATACAAGTTTACTAAACGTGTTCTTTTTTCTTTTACATTAGAAAGAAGTTTATCAAACACGTTATTACGTTCAAAAATTATTTATCAAAATAAAAATAATTTTTTCTATTTGTTTCCTAAAACAATTTTTTAACGAAACGTTACCAAACACATCCTTAACTTCCGAATGAGTCGTTGAGGATCATTCGGAATGAACTATTTAGTTGATCATATGTTGGTTAGTTGTGGTTTTTTTTTTTTTTGGTTATTTGGGGTTGTGGAGATGATGATGACGACTGAACTGTCAATGATGGTCCCCGGAATGTGGCAGAGCTCAGCCTTTCCAGAGTGCAGATTTTGTGGACCAGTCACACCATTCTCTTCTTTGTTTATTGAGGTATCGTCTAGTCACCTTCCTCTGTATGGGACAATTGGAATTTCTCCTCTCTTTACATATTCCCCGCTCGTGCCAGTCACGTGGGCCCCCCACCCAACAACACAAGGTGCGAACCTCATGAAATTGGGGACTTTAGGTCAAGGTGGGGCCGAATTGTGAGGAGAAATTTTCGTTTTTGAGTCAACATTGTGCACAATACACATTGTGCTCTCATGGACTAAAAAATAGTTAATTAAGGTGAGCAGATCTTAGTTTGCCTGTCAGACAACAATCATTAAAGTCAACCATTAATCTAATCGTGATGTAGTAAGTTCACGGCCCGCATTCGAAGTTGCGTTTGACTTTTTTAATCGGAACAAAGGTCAGGAGATGCTAATCATCACGACACGTCTCGATTAGCACTCGGGGGCCTAAGAACCTCCACTATTATGATGCTCCAATATCTAACACACGTGGACCATGTGCCTTTATAATTGAGAATATTCGATGATGAAGATTTTGGCTTTTCGCGTCATTTACCTATACATGCTATCAAAATAAATCCAATCACTTAGGATATTGAGAAATTAGGAAACTTTTGCGCAGTTCACTACGAATTGTGCTTTTGCTATATTTGACTTTTTTTGGCAGAAAAAAATTACTCTCACAAGCAATCCTTGATCAATGCAATCCCTCATATCATATAACTCCTTTTATGTATTGTGGTCCTTCATATCTTTTCAAGAAACAATATTTCTTAATTTTCATACTTCATCTAATTATAGATCGTCTCGATCAGTCATTTGTTTTATACAAAGAAGTCAACTTTAGGATGATTCCATCATTAGAAGAATGCCACGTCGTCGGATGGTTATGGTATCAAACTGAGCGTTGTACATAAAAATTAGAATCTTCGATACGGTTCATTCTTATTTATTTTTATGTGTTCGGACAAATGCAAAAAAAAAAAAAAGGGAAAAAAAAAGCAAAAAAATTGAGGTGAAGTGGTGAAAAGCGATGGAAACCCACTAAGCGGGGAGTGCAGTGACGTACCATAAATATTTCCTTTAATTGATTTGAAAGAGAGAGAGAGAGAGAGACGACGAAAGATCTCTCCTTTTGAGCGGGCAACTCCGAAAAGGCGGAAACTTTCTCCTTCCTTCTTCCTCCTCCCTCCTCCCTACGGCCAGCTCCGCACTCCCCGCCGTCCGTACGACGAGTGGCCGCCCTCCGCCTCTCCGGCCGCCCCCGCCCTCCGCAGCTCCCCCTCCTCTGCCCCGGAGCACCTGGTTGGCCGCTGATTCTCGGCGGGACGGCGAACCTGTTCTCTTTCCCTTCCTTCTGCTTGCTTTGTGTCGCTTCTTCTTCCGCCGCTTTGCCTCGCCGGCCGGGCCCGCCGTCCGGAACCAGCCGCGGTGGCGGCGCCGCGTGGTCGGTCGAGCGAGCCGGTTCCCTTTCTTCCGCTTTTCGTGAGATGTCAATGAGCGACGAGCGGCTTCGCTCGGCGTCTTAGCGGTTTCTCGCCGCGGCGCATTTCCTCCTCGGCTCGAGGGGTACCCCTCTGCTCTCGCGTGCGCTGCGGGGTGAGTACTTCTCGTTTGAAGCGACGGGTCGTGTGTGGTTTTGCTTTTCCTTTTTTTCATCTTGGGACTGTCGAGGGGTTTGCTCAGGCGAGCTTAGTGGTTTTTTCTGCTTTTGCTTTGGTTTTTCGCGGCGGTAGAGCGCTACATGCAAGGATGATGGAGCGAGTGACTGCTGGTGGCGTTTTTGTCTCCCCTCGTGTCGTTTTCGTGTATGTTTGGTTGGTGGTAGAAGGAATTTGTAGCGATAGAGATCGTTTTAGCTCGGACGCTGGCACTGATATGAGTGAAGCGTGACGGCGACCGGGTGTGGATGAGAGTTGCCTTGCATGTGTGGATTCTTTTAGGTGAATTTATGGAAAGGCTTTTGCTTACTCATGGTTCCTGAATGATTTCGTCGAAAGTTTGAATTTTCGAGAGGTGGAAGTAGTTTTTCTCTAATGTTCGATGCGAGTGGAACCGCATTGACCGGACAATTGGAGAGCAGGAGCATAATGATGGAAGAAACATGCCCGTTAAAAAAAGGAGAGATTTTGGGAGTTGAACTTGCACCCGAGCTCTCGGATGATGTTATGCAACTTAACGGTCTCTGCAGAAATTTTAAGTGTTAGAAAATGGATTGACTTTGGCAATCAAGAATAAAATTTGCACAATAGTTAGCTTTTGGTACTAAATGTGGATAATCTCGTTCCGTCTCTCCTTCTCTCCCTCAATTGTGCAATTTGTGAGAAAGAAGCTGGCTTGAGTAACTTGATTATCGATTCTCTGTTTGCTAAATGGAAGCTTTTGTGAACTTTCAGATGGTTCATCTGTCATCATGCAGTTAAGGCCCTGGTTCCTAGTTCGACTGTAGATTTTTCTGTAAAACGGTATGAATGTATGCTCTAATTTTAAAGTTGCGTTGTACTGGTGGTACTTCGTTTGATGGCCCTCATAACCATCAAAGATATACAAGTTCACTGAAGTACAACATGGCACAATTTTAGATACGTGGCCTGTTCTTTCCAAATCTGTTCTACCACTCTTCAGTTGTATGATAAGTCCCACCTCTCTCCATACATAAAGTGCCAGGACCTTTTGTTGACATTGCTCCTCAAATTTTTGTCTATAGTCGAGTCATTGCTGAGGGGCTATCTCATCCGAAGCTCACTTTACTAGTTCTATGGATAAGGCGGAAGTGGAGCATTCTTGGCTAAGCATTTAATTGCTTGGGGCTCAGTCCCATAATAGAGCTTTGCTAAGTCAAAGTGCCTCTCCTCGAGAACGTATTTTTTGCTAATCGCTGGTCCTTTCTATCATGTCGTTGAGTGCCGAACTAGTTTTGGCTCGTAATATACTTTTAAGCAGTGCATATATATATCCCAGTATGTTTGGCAATGTTAATGGAGAATCACTTTATAAGGACAAAGCTTTTTGACTCCTTTAAGCTTTTTGCTTCTCGCTTCATCTGATAAGATTGCATCCATTAACTGTTTTTTTAATTCTTTGCCAGCATCCACTATCTGTCAAGCAGCCTATGAACTGCCAGCCTTTTTAACTTTCTGAATAATTTGATGAAGATTGCATCCATAAATCTTTTCTCTTTTCCCAGCATCTATTTGCTGTTTCTTTTGTACTTCTTTTCCTCCTGTCTATGTATACTTGATACTGCATTTTTTGCTTATTTCAGTTAGTAATACTCTCATCTCCATATTCTTGGTTTCAGATCTTGTTTCTCAAGCGAAATGGCAAATCTTCAGTCTCTGTTTTCATCAAGACACATGTTAGTGCTATCCGTTGCACTTAATGTGAGCTTAGTGCTCAAAATTATTCGGCAAAGAAAGAATATGAGAGAGAAAGTAAGCAGAGTTTCCATGGAGAAGCCAAAAGATGCTCAGATTGCTGAAGAGTCCCAAATTGAAGCCAGTTCCATTCAAAACATGCACCCAACACCCTTGCCATTGGCTGTAAATGGGGAAGATGCAGATGATGGGAGAAATGTGATCAATCTTGACCAGTAAGCCTAAACATTTCTATTTCTATACATACTATGATGTGCTAGTCATAAGATCCCTCAATGCTTAATACATAACTCAGCGAACCACTGTTAAAATTTAATGTATTGGGTTTAGTAGGGATCTTGGTAATCTACTTTCTGCCTGCTTGGAATTGAGAAGGAAAATTTCCTTTAACTCCAAGTAATGTGGCAAAAAAAAAAAAAAAAAAAAAAAAAAAATCTAAGTAACGACTTCCACTTCATGTTGTTTTGATTAGAGAGGTAATTCTGAAATTGCTAGTTAGGGCCTAGGATTGGGATTTCGTCACCCATTTGTTGCCATGTCTTTTTGTATGTAGTAGGGTCACCATGCATGCTGTCAAGCGACTGATATAAGCATGGTGTTGAGCATGGTATGAGTGTCATATTAATCATATTGATATCTAGAAGATACAGATAACTGGATGATTATCTGTTACAAATCCACTTCTGAAAAGAAATTAGAGGATCTGAAAAATTTATGCTGGTAAGATGGCGAAAGATTGTGCGGGAACAAGTACTTTTGTCACATGACTACATAGGATGAAACTGTTTTATTATAGAATTGCAATTTCGTTCATGGATTGTGAGGTATACTAATTTGATATATAATGTAAGCCTTGAAATATATCTTACTTGAATTCTGATGCCACTGTGGGATACAAATTTTGCATCTATTCTTCACTGTGAGGAAATCTTACTAGGATTACCATGGCCTTCTTGCCTGTGCATAGGAAATATTTTTTTGAACTGGACAAGACTAATATTGTCAGGCCTATCTTTTCTTTTGTTAGTCTGACGGACAAAATATTGGGCAATTAGGATGCAGAAATATCAGGGAGGTCGAATAATTTTATGGACCGATAAATTCACTACTTGTCACAAATTGATAGCCTTTGCCATAGAGCTTTTTCTTGTTGCGTCATTCCTCTTCTAGTTGTCTTTGTTCTATGTCCTCATAAGTTAAAAAGTTGAGCCATTTTTTGTGGACATGTTATATAAAAGCACATACCACGGGTGTCATGATCCTAAGTTCAACATTCCTTCATGCAGCGGTGATCCTACTATGTATGAGAGATACTGGCAAGAAATGGGTGACAAAACCACAGTGGTGATACCAGGCTGGCAGTTCACCAGTTACTTCTCGGATGCCGGGAACCTTTGCTGGTTTTTGGAGCCTGAGCTCGCCAAGGAGATTTGTCGGCTCCATAAAGTGGTTGGTAATGCAATAACAGAGGGTCGTCACATTGTGGTTGGAACAGGTTCTTCACAGCTGTTCCTAGCTGCTTTATATGCTTTCACAGAAAATGATGCATCTGAACCCTTTAGTGTGGTGTCCGCAGCTCCATATTACTCAGTAAGTGTCACATCAGTAGTTGATGATGTAGAATCGTATCAGTTTTAATTTCAATTTGTGAGGAAGTTACTGTTTTAACTAGTGAAATATATGTTTGAATCACTTAGGCAAAGATAGAAATCAAAGCCATTTCTAAGTACGATACATTTTTTTTTGCAAATTATTGCATGATGTGAGTAGATTTTAGTTTATACGCGAGTGATTATGATAGTAAAAGTGGTGCTCTGGACATTATTGTTGGCTGTCATAGCTTGATTTCTGATTAATGCCCATAAGTTCATAAATTTTATTCTTTTAAGTGTGTTAGCTTTCATAGTATGCAATTATACTGTGGAAATATACTCTGTGTTGCTTACTATCCAAATGCACATACTTGCAGTCATACCCAGCTGCAACTGACTGCCTGAAGTCAGGCCTGTATAAATGGGGTGGGGATGCACGCAACTTCACCAAGACAGGCCCCTACATTGAGCTGGTCACTTCTCCAAATAATCCAGATGGCTTTGTCAGGCAATCAGTGGTCAATCGAAGTGGGGGAATATTGGTGCATGACCTTGCTTACTACTGGCCACAATATACTCCTATAACATCAGCTGCAGATTATGAGCTGATGTTGTTCACTGTCTCAAAATCAACTGGCCATGCTGGGATGCGCATTGGGTAAGATAATCAGTACGTGCGACAATATCTTCAATTGATTTCTAATAGGTAACTCAGGAGTTCTCCCCTGAGTGTGGCAATCCTTCATCTTGTCTACACTGGTAATTAGAGTCACACGACCCTGGGTTTCCTGGGTTGGCCTCAAGGAATTGCTTTGATGTGGAATCAAACTCAAAACCTCTTGCTTCATTAGATGGAAGGCACAAACACTTTATGAACCAAACCACAAGGGGGTCACAATATCTTCAAGCAATTTATTGTTCAACTTCAAATTTAATTTTATGTAGTCATTATTGTACAATGGGCATGATTATTCACCATCAGTATCATCGTGTCAAGTTCCTCTTAGGTCCAGTATAACTGCAGCTATACAGCACCTAATCAGCATGTAACGGCATAACTGTGACATTTAGTGGAATTCCATCTTTTCAAATTATCAGAAAGATTCTCTGCTAAAAGCTGCTTTTGCAATTGGGGAGTAGTTATTCACTGTATGTGTGACAGAAAGTAATCTGACAGACTGAAGCTAGACCAATGGTTTAACTCTGACGTACTTGGTTTAACTTTAAACACTAAGTGTAGTATTTACCTGGAGCTGCCATAGTGTGTCTAGGTCCATTTACCAAATTTTCAACAGCTGAGGAATTGGAAAATGCATGTAGGCAAACACTGCACAAGATGTCTAGGCCTTTTCGTGTCTTAATTATGTCCGTCTCAACATTTTGCAGTTGGGCCCTTGTCAAGGATCCATCAATTGCCAAGAAGATGGTCAAATACATAGAACTCAGCACCATAGGCGTGTCCAAGGATTCTCAGCTTCGGGCAGCAAAGGTGTTGAAAGTCGTTTCTGACAGCTGTGGAACAGCAGCCAGACCCAGAGAAAACTTCTTTGCGTATTGCCACCTCCTCATGGCAGAGAGGTGGAAGCTACTGAGAGAGGCGGTGGAACAAAGCAGAATCTTCAGTCTGCCTGAATTTGAACCGGGATTCTGCAACTTTTTCCAGCGTCTCTTCGAGCCTCTACCAGGTACATAGAATGTTGAAGCTGTAATGGGAGGCACCGTGCCATTTTTAATGAATTCTTGGTATATTTTATTGTGGCTTCATTGCTTATCCCCCTGTGCAGCTTTTGCATGGTTGAAATGTGAAGGCAGTATAGAAGATTGTGAAAGCTTTCTTAAAAGCCATAACATCTGGACGAGGAGCGGAAGGCATTTTGGGGTTAGCCCTTCATATGTCCGAGTAAGCATGTTGGACCGTGATAGAACTTTTGGCTGTTTCGTTAAAAGGTTATCGCAGATCCATGTGTGATGATTATTAGTAGGAGCAAGATCTTTTGTACATCAAATTCCAACCCCCAAGTCTGCAGCTAGGATTCTTGTGCATTTATTCCAATTTCATTTAAATCCACTCGTGCCAAGTACGAGAGGGCGGTGATTTTATTTGATTTATTGCTAAAATCCATCCTAAGCATGCAATACTATCTGTACCGAGGTCTGTCCGTGCTAGTTATGAGTATTGGCAACCACTCGTGGACGCTAGATCTGTCTTGTGAGGAAACGACGAAGATTGTCTACTCCGTAATCAAATCCTTTACACATGTAAGCTTTTTTCTTTCTTGAATATCTTTGGTTCAATCAAAGTGAACCGTTGAACTCCATGTTGTGGATAGTGGCATCACTGGGCCATTAACAATCAAGTGTTCACTGACTTGTGCATATTTTTCATTTAGCTCCTCTCGTTCATGTCTGACATTCTCGAGTATGCTGGTTTTGAGAATTGTTGCATAATGTATTTGAAAGGAGTGACATAAATCTGCGATACCACGTGAAAATTTCGCTTGCTACTTGATGACAGAGGCAGAACGAGGGAAATCATCAAGTTACATTGAATCTTATACCAGTCCAGCATAACGTCATGCGTTCTAATTTGCAGTTTCATGCCGAGTATTAAAGGGAATTAAGAGAGACGGCATAACATACGAAACTCATGAAAGTCAAGCGGTGAGAAAAAGCTCATAATTTCCTAGCAATTTGGAAACAAAAGCTCATAATAAATCAAGCATACTGGTGCAATTTCACTGACCTTAAAAACCTCCTCAAAGGGGTAACTCCCTCTCACGTTACAATCTTATGATTTGCTTCCAAAGCATTTTGTGGTTTTTGGCCTTCGAAAATCGTTGTCATCTGGGAAAGGCAAATTAAGCGGTGAATCCTGAGATGGGATGTTAGCAATAATTTCACGCAAATAGTTTCCTTGTATGGCAGCTGATTCTGACGAAGGATATATGCGCCTTATGTTTCATTTCATGCGCTAATGGCATTTTGTATCCTTACAGTTTACAGTTATGGGGAGATTCGATGATGTATGTTGTATGTCATGTTTGAAAATTGGAAAGTGCATGTAGCATGCACTCTCCCGTGAAAGCTGCGTATAAAACAAGTTAAGATCGCAAAATGCTGACTTACAGTTGATACTAGGGTCCTAAACTTACTTGGGTCCCTGTCATCACGAGCGAGTGCACGCTGACCAGTTACCATTTTTGCTAAAACCACTCCAAAAGCATAAACATCTCCTTTTGATGTCATTTGCAGCTCGCAGACGGACCTGCAGGGAAGCAGTAAGCTCCAAAGTCGGGTCTGAGATGAAATGCATGATGTCCGAAAAAGTTTGCACCATCGGTAAACATGTTTTCTCTGTTTTCCTTGTCATAAAAAAGACCAAAGCACCTACTCGGGAGGAATATAACCAGGTGTGCCAACTACACGTGTTGCAAATACTTATTGTCATTGGATCTTTCCACCAGTCTTGCGAGTCCAAAATCAGCCCCCTGCCGACACAGCAAGTCAACATCATTCTAGGAGTTATATACCCTAGTAGCTTAAGGCGAAGGCAGAAAGCCTGGAAGGAAAATTCATGTGAAACTTCCGTCAAACCCACATCACTAAGAAGTGAATGCTCAAACCAGTTATCCATTACCTTTGCTCTGAGCCCCTGGTCAAGTAAAATATTACTTGTCTTGATGTCACGATGCACGTACCGCGCCTTGGTATGATCATGAATGTACTCAATTCCTCTTTCAGCATCAAGTGCTATATTTGCTCTTGCTGTCCAGGAGAGAGGTTGGTGACCTGCAAGAACTAGCAATTGAGTACCTTTAACGATTTTTTTTTCTCCAGGCAGAAAAAGGAGATAGATCTATTATTATTGTAACCTTTCAGTAAAGGATCATGAAGGTGGTCGTTCAGTGAGCCATTTGGAACATACTCATGTATCAAGTATAAATAGTTGTCACTGCTTGAACATCCAAAAAGCTCCACCTACAGAGCTAGAGAGATCAGTGAGATAGTAGCATGGACCTTCGCTTTTTCTTGATCACCATTTTGCATGAGAAATCTAAATCGTGACCAAACTTTATTTATTTATTTTTTATTTTTTTGGCCAGTAGATACTTACCACATTAATGTGATGTATTTTGCACAAAACTTTAAGCTCAGCAAAGAACTCCTTCGACGCCTGGATTTCATCTTCTTGACAGCAACTTCCTGAAATTGAGACAAGGCATGTTTGGTCTTAAAATAGGAAAGCAGATCATTGTCCTGGATTGAGCTCCACGAAAAAGGGAGGAGAAAAGGTAAAAGCCTAACATGTGTATCATACCCGGTTCCCTAAAATGCCATAATACACACTCCCATACCCTCCCTCTCCAATTCTCTGAGCATCATCAAAGTCTTTTGTAGCCTCGTACATATCCTCCAAGCTGTACATAACTGGTTTATCTGATTCAAATTTCTCATCTGGGACAAGAATGATAGCTTCACGTAAGTGTATCAGATACTATGCATGCCTTTACTTGCCTTTCCTTAGAAAAACTCAAGAAAGGTCACCATTTACTTGTCAGAGAAATAAAATTCAAAGTGGCTCTCTAAGGAAAGACAACTCTTTCAGTTTCTTCTGCTTGTATATGAGCCTCATCCTTTTCTGTTTAAATCAAAATTTCATCTCTCGTGCCATATCGTGTCACTTAAATCTCACTTAAACTTAGGCCATCATGAGAAAATTCCCGATTTTTCAGTCACCTAACTGACCTTCAAAGTCCTTTTTGTGGAAGAGTTGTTTCAGTGGGGTAGTCTTCTGGGCATCTGAACTCTTACTTGTTGCCTCAGGATCTACTTGTCCACCTTTGCCCCTTCTGTTTCTCCTTTGATATAACAAAATCAGTATGCTCATCAATGCTAAAGTTACCACTGACAGGATCACTGCTATCTCAATCCACTTCTTCATTTCCCTAACGCATGATAACAAACTGTAAGTGGATGCAAGATATTTGGATGCAAAAAATGTTTGACACCACTCATGATTCCATATATGTCTACTGTATATTGTCCCTGACTTGATCCTGCTTTATTTCGGTCTTAACTTGCCTACAATCATTCTGTAAATGAAAATTTTAGGCCTTGCCATCTTAAAATGACAACAGAAGATCACTCTTAAACATAAAGAGAGAGTTCAGCTTACGTTGTTTGTGACCTTGAGTTGCCCTATTTTCCATAGGTACATACAGCACCCACCCGACATCTATATAACTAGGATCCTGAGTCAACTTCGGGTTCAGTTTCTCGACCTCACTCAAATTTGAGGACAGCAGATGGGCAATCTGTGATAGAGTGTCATGCTCTTGAGCCGTGTGAGTCACGATTTCTTGAGATCCTTCTTCCACACAACCGCACAAGAGATGCATAGTTACCGTATTTCCAACATTAAATACGTCCTCACCAGTAACATTATAAGCTTGTCCACTGTAGAAATTATTGTAGATTATGGCAAATGAATCATCTGGTTTTACTTTGTACACCAGTAACATTATAAGCTTGTCCACTGTAGAAATCATTGTAGATTCTGGCAAATAAATCATCTGGTTTTACTTTGTAAGAAGTATCATAGGAGTATCTGATGGTGCCATTCAGGTATGTACAAGTGCATGGCACAGATACCAGATAATCTTGCTCTGCCCCGTGGATTATCGATCTGATTTCTGACACGTTGACTGAGTAGAGAGAGGCTATTTCTTCTACGTGACGTCCTCCAGAGATATGGAACAAGTAAGAATTGCATGATTGCAGTGCTTCAGAACATGGGAAAGGGCGCATGAGACTTGTCCTGCTGAACACAACACACTAAGGGAGAGAGCAGTTCTGGAGATAAAAATCAGCGAGACGAGAGACAGGAAGAATTTGCTGATAAAACAAGCCATTCTTTGATGAAGAACCAATTGGCAAATAAGCACAATGCACCTTTGAGCCTAGAGCTGTCTTTTGCTTTGCATCTTGTTGCTCTGATGATGACTGACGAGAACATAGGGTACTGTAATTATGACCAATCCTATTAAACCTGTTGAAATGTAGACAGAAGAATATTCAGCTGCGCCTTTAGCCAGATCCTTGTCTTTTCCACCGGGTCAGTATCTTTCTGATCTTATTAAATCTGCACGCTACAGGTGCATGTTCTCTCTTATTAGCAATAGAACAAACTGCTACATGTGTTTAAAGAAAGTTCTGAAGAAGGGACATATCCTTTAGTTTAAGTTCTTTTCAGGCATATTGTGGAAGGCCAAGGATGTCAAGGAGTGAGTTTGAGCACAAAAGTCCATCTTCTTGATACTAATTAGTCAGAATTGGCAGTGATTTGATATTATGGAATGTGATTAGGTGGTGCAAAAACGGAGGTGGAGGTCTAGTTCTGCTAAGTACTGGCACCATTTCCCTATATTACTAAGAACAATCTGAGGTAGCGGCAAGCACTCCGTTCCATTATTAACATAAAAGATTTCATCATCTGTGTCTTCATTTCATGTCTTTTAGCAGTGTGGAAGCTAGCCGCGTCTTGGTGTTCATGGAAGTATGTGGGCGAAATGAGACTTTCTCAGCCTATTTTATTGACACAAATTGCTGACAAGGGCACGTAATCTTAATATTGAAGCTGAAGCCTTATGGCGTCGTGTGGAGATCTTTAACAAGACTTTTCTGGGCGGCAATGAGCCAAATTTATTTTCGTTGCAGAGCCAAATTTAACGAGACTTACGAGCTGATTGTTTAGCAGGCCATGCTCATTGCTTAATGCCTCTAGTTACTTAGCTAGGTAGCCGCTTTTCTTGGCACTTGATGTGTAAGTTTGGTAAAACAGATAACAAGCAACCAAACACAACGGTGCATTTTCTGATCAATTTGCTGCATTTAACGTTGATTCAAAGTTCTTCCGTTTTCATTTATCAGACTAGTAGACTAGTAGGGTTATACTCGACATTCAATAAGAGTCTTGCACAAAGGTTTATTAAACAATTCGAGCGACAGGTCTTTATATACCGATTCGGTATTCTTGCAGATTGCGGTTGTTTCCTTCATGGTCTTGCGGGCCGGTCCTTATGTTGTCTTTTTGGGCTTGTGAATATTTACTTTTGGAGATATTTCAGCAAGACCTATAAAATGGATGGGCCTCTCTCAAAGTCATTAGATCAATATCATTTGGATTAAGATGGACCTATCGGCCGAACTGATATGCATCCATTATGGGCTAATGGGTCATCGGCTTTGCAAAGACCAGCTTTTACTTTGTTTTTCGGAAAAAAAGACACCATAAATATTATAACTTTGGCGTGGTACTCATTTCAATATCATAACTTCTTTTTTTTTTCGATCACCTAAACATCACATTAGTGAAAAATCGATTACTTCAGTGCATTCGCCAACTTATTCCCATGGTTTATCATACATGACTTTTTTCTTTTTTTCCAGATAAAAAATATGAAGTCCAACATGGACAAATGGCAAGACAAAGTGACACTTTGATCAGAGAAAAACTAATTCTCTCTCTCTCTCTCTCCACACCAGGGGCGATCTTCGCTCGTCTTCAGAAAACCTCGGCACTTTCGCAACTTGAAATTCGAAAACTTCATGATTTGCTGACAAATACCATTATGAGATGATACAGAGGGCGGTGGCAGGAAGAAAGAAGGAAAGAAAACGATACAGGTTTTGTTGGCATTAGAATAGAGAATGCGTAAGTTCGTTTGCTTTACTATGAAAACTTAGTGGGGGAAAACCTCAGAACAATTCCTTCACTTTGAAAACTTTATCTCTCGCTCACTCCGTGTCATCTTATTTTACTGTCCGTTGCATATTTCGTCAAGTAAATTTTCCCCAATTTGAGGAATTGGGTCTGGGATTATAAGCAATTTTGCTCCGATCTGTTAATTTGGGGCAAACATTGTGATAAATGATGTCATTTAGAAGCAATTTTGCTGACTTTGTTTTGCCGATGAGGCATATTAGATGGTTTATATTAAATATTGCCACGTCGGATTTTCAAGCCATGAAAATTACCAATTGAAATGATCGATTTTTTGAAAAAAAATCAAAATGGCGTTCGAATAATTGTCAAAGAGAATTATGACAATAAGTGAGCACCACTCTCACAAAATCCTTACACCAATATTATTTAGAGTAGGACTGACCTACAACCCAACTCTTATACATTTATCATATGCCAACTGTTCGTACGTAACTTCATCCATGAGGGTTCCTATCCTTCGAGTGGCAGATGAATGTTCCAAGACTGGGAGTGGTGAACATTACGATTAGGTGAGGGTGGAGAGATGTTGGGACTCGCCCTCAGGCTACGCGATTCCATCGCTTTCCTCCTCTTCTTCTTCCAGAAATCAACGTAGGAATCAAGACCAATTGCCCCCTTGAGTTTGAACCAACCACCTAATGCTTTTCTTGGGGATCCCGTCTTGCCTTCTTCGCTTACACCTTCATTACACAATTTAGAGAAATCCTAGAGTGAGTCTATCGAGCTGGAGAAAGAATCATATGTTTTTTTTTTTTTTTTTTTTTTGGTAAGGGAGAAAGAATCATATGTTGATTATTAACAAATGTGATCTTTCTCGCGATAAGGAAATAAGAAGAAGAAAAAAGAATGATGGTGATATGTATGACCTGGGGCATCGGGAACATGTTGAGCAGGAAGCAAAGAGGCACTCATTGGTGAAGGCAATAGATCCACCATGATGAGCAGATATGCCACCACCGCTATCGCCACCCACTCTCTCTCGACAATGTTCTTTGTCACCATCGCTCTCGGACCAGGCAAGATCACATAGCAATCACACTACGATAGTGGCAATGATGAGCAACAAATCATAGGCAAAGTTCGAAAGTTAAAGGACTAGATGGCTTGAATATATAATGTAGCGAGCTTCTTTAGCCCATGAAGAAAGATGGCTTTGTGGAATTCATGGTCTGATCGAACTCGTTCATCTTTTGACTCTAAAGCTCCGTCCTTTTTGCGGAAAATAATTTTCGGGAAAACGTTTTCCGGATTTTTTGACGTTCGTTTCACGGAAAATGAATTCTTTGAGGAAAATGTTTTCCATGAAAGGGAAAAAGTTTTTTAAATTGAGGGAAAATGTTTTCTACTTTTGAAAAGTGAAAAATATTTTCCTCACTTGATCTCTCTTATCTTACACATCTACAAATCCTCATTTCCTCCTCCCCTTTCTTCTTCTTCTTTTCCTTTTTCATTCGAATTATTTTTTAATTTCCTTTTTATTTTCTATTTCTTTTCTTTCTTTCCCATCTTCTTCTTTCTTGGCTAGTTATCGGCTGTCACCAGGTGAACCTCAAGCTCGTTGATCTCAAGCTTGATGCTCGCGCTCGCCAATCTGGTGAGCGGAAAATATTTATCGAACACCGGAAAATATTTTCCGAAACATTTTCAGGTTTTAGCTGAATACCAGAAAATATTGTCTTTTTCCAGGAAAATGACTTATGGGAAAATATTTTCCGGAAATGACTCATTTTTCGCGAAACGAACGGACCCTAAGTCTACAATAGAGCCATAATTCTAATGTATTGGGGTCCATCCAAACTTTTGGGAGGCTTCCTCGTTCTTGCCCTCAAAATTTAGTTAGTCTCTCGGATTCGAGCAACCATTTATGGTCTACTCCATCATTGACTTCACCTCCCTCGTGATGACCACGCAAGGTAGTGGTCACGAATTTGTATAACATCTCTTCATAAGATCATTGAAAGCATAATGATATATCAATAAATTAGAAGATATCTGTTTTTGTAAAATTTCATCTTTCGGTGGTTGGTTACTTAAATTGTCTGAAGGGAATCGATGATTATGCATTTGAAACTGTAACAATGCAAGAGCAAGAACATTCAAAAGTGCCTCCAATCTCTCCACCAATCAGTCCAGCCAAAATCCCGACCAATCCACAATCTTCGCCAAGGTCATTCTTCTCCTCCAGCTCATATAAAAAACGCTAACACACAAAACAGGTATAGAGCAATCAAACCTGTTTGTTTTTGCAGACATTACAAATAAGAGAGATCTTGGGTTTTCTCTTTTTAGATATTCATGTTGAGAAAATGTTTCGGATGAAATGGAATAATAACGGTTGAGAATTGGCAAGATTTGCTGTTTCTTTTCTTTTCGCTGTTCAAGGAAGTCCATGTCGTGAACAGAAGATGGAGGAGGTAGAGAAGGCCAGAGAGGAGCTAAATGATGTATTCAAGATTGTTGTCGGTCAACCAAAAGTGCCAATCAATATGTAATTTGTACTCGAATCGTGATTACTCCCTACTTTTAGCCTCTCTTAGCCTTTTATTTAGCTACCTTGCGTCCTATATTCGAGCTATCCTACGGTCCAATGATGATTTAACCTTATAATTATCATCGCCTTGGAGAAGGTGTTAGAATTGTTCGCTATGTTAGCTTCACGGGCCGAGTGCGGAGGATGATGAGTATGAAAAGAATATCACTATTCTACTGAGCAAGTGGCCGATATCTTGATGTGCACGGGACATGTCTCGTCAAATCTAAAGTTTGTTGAAAATTTGGGCAAAAAGGAATGTGTAACCAATTAAATAGTCTTTTTTGAAAAAGATAAGCGTGCAAAAGATCATCTTAACTTTTGATGACCGAACTCAGCGTATGATTTGGGATCGTGGTCGTGTTGACTTGGGTAACAAAAAGCTTTGCCTATCGATGGATTACGGATTGGAAATTTTTTGACCCCTTCGAAAATAAAGATATGAGCTTTTTCCATATTATATGTATGAATGCACATACTGTGTCATTTTGGATTGTTACGTGATGTTTAACTAGTTTCACACGCATTATAAAAAGTTGCAACCCAGACATGAGACATGCGATAAGACCACTCAACTCGAAAGAATTTGCTTAACATGAGATAATAATAATAATAATAATAATAATAATAATAATAATAATAATAATAGCTCTAACTTGGAAAAAAAAAACTGGTTTTTGCGTAGAATCATGAACTTGCCTAAAACTGACTGAGTTGCTTTCGTGCCGGTTTCAAGAGGACCCTCTTCAATACACGATTTCAATTTTTCATAATTGAGACTTAAAGGGTTGGTTTTAGTTCCGACCTTGGAACCTAGCACTTTTAGTAGAGAAAATTATATCATTATATCGGGGAATGTCGCTCCAAATGGGCCAAGGTAAGCAGAACTGGCCCATTGACAGGAAAAGAGCTTAGGTTTCAATGTGCAAATGGGTATAGAGCAATCAATCCTGTTTGTTTTTATGGACATTACAAACGAGAGAGCTCTTGGATTTTCTCTTTTAAAATAGGGTTAATATCACGAAAAATCTCAAATTAGTCTACCTATAATAAATTTACCACAAGCTAATTAAACCCCAAATTGATACATTTTTGATAAACTTACCCCAAACAAGTATACTTATGACAAATTTACTATATGTTATTTTCCATTAAATTTTATTGTCAAAATGCTGAGTTTTTGATAATGTGTGACAGTTGACTGGTATTTCAATTTAAAATTTTATTATTTGTTTGTCACAATTGTACTAACTTTGTGGTTTTTTGTGATACTGATCCAATACTAGTTTTGTGTTTTTGGAGGTAAAAAAAATTAATTTAGAATAAATTTATCACAAGTATATCACTTTAGAGTTTTTGATTGTTATTTGGGGGTAAATTGTCACAAGTGTACCAATTTTGGATTTTTTATAGTTAAAAAATTAGTTTGAAATAAATTTGTCACGGATGTATCAATTTTAGATTTTTCATAATATTAACCCATTAAAATATTCATGTTGAGAAGATGTTTTAGATGAAATAGAATAATCATGGTTGAGAATTGGCAAGATTTGCTGTTTCTTTTGTTTTCCCTGTTCAAAGAAACCCCTGCCGTGAGCAAAAGGAGGAAGTAAAGGCCAGAGAGGAGTTAAATGATCTATTCAAGAGTGCCGTCAGTCAGCCAAAAGTGCCAGTCGCTATGTAATTTGTATTTGTATTGCGATTACTTCGTACTTTTAGCCTTTTATTTAGCTGCCTTTTGTCGAGGAATTACAGTTGGGATTATAAGCAATTGCACTAGTTTGTTAATTTGGGTCAAACATTGTTATAGACGATGTCATTTAGAAGCAATTGTACTGACTTTACTTAGCCAGTGAGGCATGTTGGACGGTTTATATTTAATATTGTCATGTTGGATTTTTCGGTCATGCGGATCGCTTTTGAAGTGATTGATTTTTTTTTTTTTTTTTTTTTATAATCACAATGGCACTCAGTAATAAGAAAAACAAGGTTATGGCGCTAAGTAAGACGCTCACAAAATCCTTAGATCAATATTTTTTAGATTGACCTACTGCTATATATCTACTATGGGTGAAATAATCCTTGGTCCGGTGGAGGAGGTGGGATCAGCATACATTGGCTTTGCTTAAAATTGTGAAGCGGCAAGGGCGGGGACATCTTCGCCCTCAGGCTACGCAACTCTATCGCTTTCTTCACTCTTCTTCTTCCCGAAATCAACGTACGAATCAAGGCCTATGCCCCCTTAAGTTTGAACCCACCACCTAATGCTTTTCTTGGGATCCTGTGTTGCCTTCTTCTCTTACACCTTCATTACACAATTTAGAGAAATCCTAGAATGAGTCTATCGAGTTGGAGAAAGAATCATATGTTCATTATTAACTAATGCAAACTTTCTCACCATAAGGAAATAAGAAAGAAGAAAAAAGAATGATGGTGATATGTATTACCAGGGGCATCAGGAACATGATGAGCAGGAAGCAAAGAGGCACTCGTTGGTGAAGGCAATAAATCCACCATGATGAGCAGATTTGCCGCCGCTGCTATCGCCACCCACTCTCTCTCTCGAGTGTTCTTTTTCATCATTGCTCTCGGACTAGGCAAGATCACAATGCAATCACACTACGAGAGTGGCGATGATGAGCAACGGATCATAGGCAAAATTCGAAAGTTGAAGGACTGGATGGCTTGAATATATAATGTAGCGAGCTTCTTTAGCCCATCAAGAAAGATGGCTTTGTGGAATTCATGGTCTGATCGAATTCGTTCATCTCTTCACTCTAAGGGTCCGTTCGTTTCGCGGAAAATATCATGTTTCTGAAAAATATTTTCCTAGAAATCATTTTTAGGAAAATGACTCTATTTTCCGGTGTTTAGCCAAAACCTAAATTTTGAGTGGAAAATATTTTCCATCGTTCGTTAGCTAACTTAATTGTTTGGGAAAAATTATTAAAAATTGAATTTTAATATTTTTAATTGACCAAAAATTAGTTTTATTATATATATATTTTAAAAAATGAATTTTTAATTATTTGTATTTTTAAAAAATCGAAATTTTTATTATTTATTTTTTTCCTTTTTCTTTTCCTTCCCCCTTCCTCCTCCTTCTTCCTCCTCCTTCCTCCGCCGCCGCGTTAGGCTTCCTCCTCCTTCCTACGCCGCCGCACGCCTAATGATGGCTGGTTACCCGACGGCCAACCAAGACCCGGGTCGCCAAATCCGGCGAGCTCGAGGCTCGGCCGATCTCGCTCGAGCTCGCCGGATCGGCGGCGGAGCTCGGGCTCGCCCGGATCGGGAGCCCGAGCTTTGCTGCCAGATCCGGTGAGCTCGCGGCTCGCTAGAGCCCGGCGAACCTCTGGCGAGCTTGGGTGAGGCTCGAGCCCTGCCCAGCTCGCCGGATCGGCGACGAAGAAGAAGCAGCTCGAAGAAGCTCTCCTCAAGAAATGAAGGAGACGGAGATCGAGGCCTGAAGAGAGAGAGAGAGAGAGAAAGAGACGGCGGCGGCAATGACGAAGGGCGGAGGTGGGAAGCGGCCTTGCGACTATTGCGGCGGGACCACGGCGCTGCCAGACATGCTTGCAGGGCCGACACGGCGAGGCTTCGCCGCTGCGACCGGGAGGTCCACGCCACCAACAGCTCTTTGCCAAGCACACTTGCTCCCTCCTCTGCGACGCACGCGACGCCGCCTCGGCCTCCCTCTTCGCGAGGCGGAGTGCCTCCTCCTTTGCTAGAATTGCGACCGGGACCACCACGGTGGCGGGGCGGTGAGGGAGGGGGAGGGGGCGGGGGCGGCGGCGGTGCACAACCGGAGGCCGGTCGAGGGGCCAAAGAAGAAGATGAAAAGGAAATAAATAAAAGAAAAGAAAAAAGAAAAGGAAAAAATTAAAATTTCGATTTAAAAAAAAAAGAAAAAAAGAAAAAGAAAGCATAAAAAGAAAACGAAAATATATTGATAAAAAGAAGTAAGATAGAAGAAGTTATGGAAAATGTTTTCCACTTCTCAAAAGTGGAAAACATTTTCCTCACTTTTAAAGGTTGTTTTTTCCAACGATGGAAAATATTTTCCTTGACTAGTTCATTTTCCGTGAAACGAACGCTGGAAAATCTGGAAAACGTTTTCTCGGAAGTCATTTTCTACAAAACGAACGGATCCTAAGTCTACAACAGAGCCATAATTCTAATGTATTGGGGCCCATCCAAACTTTTGGGAGGCTTCCTCGTGCTTGCCCTCAAAATTTAGTTTGTCTCTTGGATTGTGGTCTATTCCATCATTGATTTCATCTCCCTCGTGATGACCATGCTAGCTAGCGGTCAAGAATTCACAGAATATCTCTTCATGAGATCATTGAAAGCATAATGATAAATCAATAAATCAAAATACTTCTATTTTTGTAAATTTTCACTTTTTGATGGCTGGTTGCTTAAATTGTCTAAAAGGAATCAATGATTGTGCATTTGAAACAATAACAAGAGTAAGAGCGAGAATGTTTGGAAGTGCCCCAAATCTCTCTACTGACAGGTCCAGGCAAAACTCGACCAATTGACAATCTCCGCCAAGGTCATTCTTTTCTCTTCAGCTCATATTGAAAACATTAACACACGAAATTAGTATAAAAGCAATCGGTCCTATTTGTTTTGGTGGACATTACAAGTGAGAGAGCTCTTTGGTTTTCTTTTAAATATTCATGTTGAGAAAATGTTTCGGATGAAATGGAATGACAATGGTAGAGAATTGGCAAGATTTGTTGTTTCTTTTGTTTTCGTTATTCAAAGAAGTCCATGTTGTAAGTAGAAGGAGGAAGACAAGGCCATAGAGAAGGTCCAAGGGCTTGTTTGATAACCATTATGTTTTTCTACTTATCTATTTTTCTGTTCCTCAAAATTGAAAAAGAATAGAAATCCGTTTGGTAATGTCGTCAAGTTTCTCTATTCCCTAGAATAGAAAACTAATCAAAGAATAGATTTGGAATAAAAACCAAGTAAAATGAATCTACTTCTTTATTCTCGGGAACAGAAATGGAAAAAATTATTTCTGGATAGAGATTGTTCCTAAGAACAGAAATATTACGAACACTGGTGATTTGTTCAATGTGTTGTCGGTCAGCCAAAAGTGCCGGTCGGTATGTAATTTGTGCTTGTATAGTGATTATTATGTATTTTTTTAGCCTTTTATTTAGTTGCCTTGTGTCCTATATTTGAGTTGTCCTACATTCTAATGAAAGATGGCTTTGTGGAATTCATGGTTTGATCATAGTTGTTTGTTTCTTGACTCTAAGCCTATCATGTGTTGGGTGATCTTAGGCCTTTCTCACCCCAAAAGCTAGCTCAAGGGGTAAGACTTTTCCTCACACTTATAAACTGACTACATGCTCCTTCCATAATTGATGTGGGATAAATTTTGACAATCTCCCCCTCACACGTCAGACTTAGGTCGGAGGCCTCAACAATCCTCTTTAAGTGACTGTTGGGTCCACACTTGTTAGTAACTTGAACTCTGATATTAGTGTTGAGTGGTTTTGGGCATTTCTCACCCAGAAAGCTAGCTCAAAGGGTGGGGCTTTCTTTCATACTTATAAACCGACTATCTACCCCTTCTACAACTGATGTGGTATAAACCCCAACACAACAGAGCCTATTTCCAATGTATTGTGGCCCATCTGAACTTTTGGGAGGCTTCCTCGTCCTTGCCCTCAAAATTACAGTCGTTGTCGGATTTGAGCAAACATTTGTAGTCCATTCCATCATCGAGTTCATCTTCCCCATGATGACCAGGCAAGTTAATGGTCAAGAATTTGCAGAAAATCTCTTCATGAGATCACTGAAAGCACAATGATGTATTAATAAATTAGAAGACATATGTTTTGGTAAAATTTCATGTTTCGATGGCTTGTTACTTAACTTGTCAAAAAGAATTGATGATTATGCATTTGAAACAAGAACAAGAGCCATATTTCCAATGTATTGTGGCCCATCTGAACTTTTGGGAGGTTTCCTCATCCTTGCCCTATCACGCCTTGAACCCCGGGCACGCGCACATCCCTCGACGGTCGATTAAAAATGTGATGTCCCAGGACGCATTGCCGACCCTTTATTTTTATCCTTCGATTAAGCACATGCGGAAGCGAATTAAATAAACACCTGGCCAACAATCAAACACAGGGATAGTAAAAACTCACAACAAAAGTTGCCGAAAACAACTTATTTATTTAACCACTGTTGTCCCTAGGAAGTTTAATGATTTACAAGTCCTTACACTGGCAACTTCCAACCGACCCTCTCAAAAACATTTAGGGACTAGGGCAACCTAAGCTTCACTAGTGACAGGGCCAGCCAAAGGTGTCGCATCTTGCGCCCACCACATCCGTACTTAGTAGATCTCCATGCTACGACCCTAAAAAAGGTTAGCCCACGACGGGGTGAGATGAAATCTTAGCAAGTCAAAACCCTAAGCCCTAATTAGGATGCAAAGTCGCCTCGAATGCGGTCCTAAGCACGCATCATACAAAACTCACCTTACCTCGGCGCGTCCCTGCATGTTAGCTCAACACATATGCTATTATCAATGTAGCAAGTGTAATTTAATAACCGGAACACATGTTTCACTCTTTAAACATTCACATGGAATCTGATTATAAGACCAAACCGTTATGACACGTCCCATACCGTGCCATACAATTTTTCCTCATAATCAGGTGCAGCTATCACAACCATTCAGGCGTGTTCTAGTTATTACGACCCATCGGCCACAACAAACTCAACAATCGGCGGTCCTCCGGCGTAACTAGGCATCGTCCCGCTCCATCGGGCATGGAGACCCCCTCCTAGATGGCATTTTCATAAAGGAGCATCGATCCGGCCTCCACCGCGACTTGGCTTCCGGACCCCTGCCGGGCATCCGATAAAAATCAAGCATCGTCCCCAAACTCCCATTGGGTGACGGGTTCCACTTAGTGACCATCCAAGCACCTCATCAGTCAAACCCATTTCTTATCTTCCGTCAATTAGCCCAAAACACGAAAATTCCTTTTAAAATAATAAACCTTGCAACTCCCCCCCTTTTTTTTGTTCAAAGCTTTCCAAAATAAAATTTGTACGCGGTCACGTACTCAAAATCAATCCATCAAACTTTACATGCACCTAGTTTAAAATCTCATTATTTTATCGAGAAAATAAGCTTTGGTGTCCAAACCCAACACCTCATTGTTTTTCTAATTAATTGCCCATAAGGCCATATTTTGCAATAATAATAAACAATCACCATAGAACAACCATTCACATATTATCATGCATAATTTCTAAGCATGCAAAAAGTTAACCACATCACCGAATATATATTATCCAGCAAGCACTACACCAAGAACAACCACAAAACAACAATCGGCCCTAACCGGCAAAAACTGGGTCCACTCGTGCATCTACAGAATTAATTCCAGAAACCTAACCAAAGAGTTTAGAAAATTCTCAAATTTGAATATGTTATAAAGGACACTTAAAAGAACACTTTTCATGAAGACACATTGACCAAATATTTCTGGAATAAGAGCAATAAATCGCTCAAGTCATTACCAAAACTGTGTTCGTGTCCAGAAATTTCGTTTTCCAAAACCAGCTTGGTTCAAGGTCCAAACTCGTCCATTTGATCTGAAATTTGACTATGTTAAACTAAAAGATGTGATGAAGAACTTTTGTGAAGAAACTCTTTCAAAAATCGAACCTAAGAGCTAATATTAATTCTTTTAACACCTAAAGGTCACTGGTTCCAGCACAAACTGAGATTCTGCCCTACATGTAACGAAGCTGAAATCTCGTTCTCTTAAATCCATAAAATCTTGAGTAAAATTTTTTAAGAAGAAAGTAATCTCAAAATCGTAGCACATTTGAACCCACAAATATGGAAAACGGCGAGTGTCCAGTAGACTGATCCGAATTTAAGCTAATCCAACTTAACACTAATCTAACCTAGCTTAACCACTGGGGTTTATCCCAATGGCCACCCTTCCAACATGGAAGGGAGAGGTGGGGGGTTCGAATCCCCACCTTCTCAGGGGGGGATTGGGGTGGGGACGAATTGGTTTCAAGAGTGGGTTTCGACTCCCACGCCCTGCAAGGAGGCAGGGCAAAAGTCTGAGAGTGAGAGTTAGAATAAGAGTAGAGTAGGACCGACCAAAAAAAAAAACCTAGCTAATTAAAACTAATCTAACCAAGCTAATTAACAATAATCTAACCCCCTAAGCGTAATTAATAACCTAATCAAGGATTAGGGAGTTAACTCACCGGAATTCAACGGCGGTGGGTTCTTGGCGACGGTAGCATGATGACGATGAAAACTTGAGACTACTGTGTCTCCAACGGAGGCTCGACGGTGGAGGAAACCGACCCTACAAGGCTCGGCCAAGGAGGTGATGGAGGTGCTGGGCGTGAGGCGGGGGACTTGGCTGCTAGTGGTCTCAGTGGAGGTGGTGATGCGAAACGGCTACGGCTGCTAGTCGTCGATGTGGGCTGAGTGTGAGGAGCTGCTCGGCTGTTGGTGTTGGATGGTGAGGGTGAGGGATCGTGGGGGAGCTGGCTGGGATGTTGCAGGGGCTTCGGTGGCTGAGCGTGGGTGAAGGTGGAATGGTGGGTTGCTGGTGGACGTTGGCTTGAAGTGGTGTTGGTGTGAGGCGGTGGGTGGAAGTGATGGTGGAGGTGGTGATGTGGAACGGCTGTGGCTGCTGGTCGTCGGTGTGGGCTGAGCGTGAGGAGCTGCTCGGCTACTGGTGTTGGACGGTGAGGGTGAGGGATCGTGGGGGAGTTGGCTGGGATGCTATAGGGGCTTCGGTGGCTGAGCGTGGGTGAAGGTGGAATGGTGGGCTACTGGTGGACGTTGGCTTGAAGTGGTGTTAGTGTGAGGTGGTGGGCGGAGGTGATGAAAACTTGAAGATGGGGAGTTGCTGAAGATGGCGTGAAGATGGGATGAAGCGGTGAAGTGGTGATGGCGTGAGGTTGAGGTGGGCGTTGGTGGGATGGAGATGATGCTGGATGTGATGGTGGAAGATGGGGATGAGGAGAGAGGATGACAATGGGAGGATGGGCATGGGGGTTGACGGGTGAAACAGTGGGCTGCTGGAGTGGGATTAATGGCAGAATAAAAGAAAGGAAATGGATGGAGAAGATGAGGGAAAAAGGAACATGGGTAGAGAAGAAAAAGGAAGGAACGGTAGAAGGGAAGGGGGTGAGTTCACGCACGCATTGGGGGGGGGGAAGAGAGAGAGAGAGAGAGAGAGGGAGAGAGAGAAGGGGAGAACAAGGAAGTCAAGAGCTTGGCCAATGAGAAACCTTGCAAAATATCCAACCACTCATGAATTGTGCCTCCAAAGTCTTCATGCCCATGAAGTCAAGTGCCCATCCAATGAAGAAATTAGCTTTTATTTCTCACAATTAACCATTTTTGGGTAGCAAAATCACTCAACCTTCCTCCCATCAGAATTTCCATTTATTTTCCATTTTGTCCGAAAACCGATTTTTCCGTAAAATTTCAGACTAGATGAAATTTCTCCGAAAGATGAGACGATGTCTAACAAACAAATCGTGACACGCTCAAACGTTCGATTCCCGAAACTGAATTCAATTTCATGGTTAAAATCGACCTAACGCGATTTCAGTACGACCTAACCTATTGGGTAGTTTTTAGGGATTTTAGCGCGTTTGACCCGTGGTTGATAATTTTCGATCCACGTTTGTGCATCTCTGAATCATAGACGACTCTCGGTTGTCATAAAAATCGCGAGGTTTCGATTACGTGTCCCGAGTATAATTTCGATAGAAAATCGGGTTATTCGACGCGAATATCATAATCGTGTGGAATCTCCCGCAATTCGACTACGTAATTCCATCGAATCGACTTATATCCGATTACAATTCGATTATAACAGTGCCATATTGACCCTTGTTGATTATCATGATCAAGTGATTGATTTCTGATCGAATTCTCTAGTCTGTCGCGTTTATATCCCTTAACGGCCTCACCTAATAGATTAGTTAACTCGAGAGTGATCTGTTCCGTGTAAATTAACGATAAGCGCGTCAACGAAACAACCATTTCATATATTCGAGATTGGGTCAAATTTCTGGATGTCATAACTCTTCCCCTCTTATAAAAATTTTGTTCTCGAAATTTAAGCCATTACAATCCTTTTACAAAAAAGTGGGGGTATTGATGTCTCATCGACTCCTTGCTTTCCCACGTGGCTCCGTCCATTCCGTGGTGTTCCCAGACCACTTTAACGAAGGGAATCATCTTGTTGCATAGCACTTGCTCCTTTCAATCTACTATCCGAACCGGTCTCTCCACGTACGACACTCTCTCGCCCACATCTAATTCCTCGAAATTCAACACGTGGGTTGGATTAGGCTCATACTTCCTCAAGATCGACACGTGGAAGACGTCATGTACTTGAGCAAGTCTCGGCGGTAATGCAAGACGATACGCCAAAGTCCCAATTCACTCAAAAATTTCAGAGGGACCGATGTACCTTGGGCTTAGTTTTCCTTTCTTGCCAAATTGCGAAGTACCCCTCATCGGTGACACTTTAAGGAATACGTGTTCACCTACCGGATCTATGCCGCTTATCTGCATAACTCTTCTGACGACTCTGAACGGTCTCAAGTCTTTCTTGAATGACTTTGACGGTGTCGACTGACTGTTGAACCAACTCAAGACTCGTAATCTTACGTTCTCCAACTTTGTCCCAACAAATAGAAATCCTGCAGGCTCTGCCATACAACGCTTCAAACGGTGCCATCTTGATACTCTGCTGATAACTATTGTTGTAGGCGAACTCAGCTAGATGAAGCTGTTCCTTCTATTTCCTTTGAAGTCCTATACACAAGCTCGCAGCACGTTTTCGAGGGTTTGAATCGTCCTCTCAGACTGACCATCCGTCTGTGGATAATAGGCCATGCTGTACTGCAGCTTCGTTCCCAAGGCAGTTTGTAAACTTTTCCAGAAAGCTGTCGTGAACTTCGGGTCTCGATCTAATGTGGTCGTCACTGGCACTCCATGAAGACGAACTCTCTATCGCACGTACAATTCAACATATCTGTCTAATGCAAAGTCATTTCGTACGACGATGTCTTCCATTCCTGGCTCCTTAATTGATGTACCAACTACGGTTGCCAAATAACCTTGGCAACCCACATCCAGTAACCGAGTTGCCTTAAGGGACGAAATTAAAGTAATCGAGGGTCCTCCTCGATTCCTAACAAACTCAAAACTTCCACCCACTAACGGGTTAAACTGGATTACTTCATAATAACAATCCATTACAGCCAGATGCTCCTTGAGCCAAGCAACAATCCTTTTCAACCATGACATCAAAGTCACACATAGACAAAATAGTTAAGTATAACTCTAGCTAGTGGTCCTCCTTTCTACGATCTCATTTCAATAAACCGAAGTTCTACAAGCTTGACGATACTTTCGCTGCGCCACTATGATAAATTATCCTAGAACACTGCCCCTCCTAATTGGTGCATAGTCCGGTTTATTCCTGTCCCCTTCTCCATCCTAGAAGCTTGCCAGGAGCCACTCCTTGCTCAGGCCCTCTGGTCTCGGCGACCACTCCCCATCCTCATCGGACCGGGTCATTACAGGCCCAATAGCTTTTGCTTGGTTTGTCCCCGAGCTCCACATCTACTGAAGGGGTCTCGTTTTGTTAGGGACTAACTCATAGAGATATTGTCCACTTTGGCTTATCCCATATTAAGCCTCACAGTTTTATCCTTTGCCGCATAGGTAGGCACTATCCCAAGAGGTCATCCACCCTAGTAGTGCACTATCCTAAGCTTGCTTATCCTTCAGGTTTAGGGGCACCATCTGGCTTCCAATATTCAGCTTTCAACCATCCTAAACCTCTTTGTCCTATCCACGGAAACCTCTTGGTTGTTCTATCTGCGGCAGTAGCACTTGTGCTCTCATGGGCCTGCTCGAATAGTCCTTCACCTGGTGGCCGTGTTGACCACATCCGTAGCACGCTCTCGTTATACCAGGACACGGGGTTGGTCCATGCTTCCTTCTACAAATTCAGCACGCATCGTTCAGGTTGGGTGTCGGCTTTCTGATCCCCCTCTTTCGGTTGGGAGGAATGGAATACTTTCCTCTTGTCATCGGCCTCTTCTCAAACCAATCGCTATCCCTATTGTGCACGAATCGCGACCCAGATGCGGTGGTTTGCTCGTTCAAGTTTCTCTCTATTAGCTGGGCCTTCTCGTACAACTCATTGTAATCCTTGAGATTCAGCGGCACCAGCGGATCCTTGATCTCTAGTCTTAGTCCGTCTTTGAATCTCCTCGCTCTGTCCACTGGGTCTTCAATCAGCCTTGGTGCATACTTGGACAACTCAACAAACTTTGCCTCATATCGATCCACTGATATCATACCCTGACGAAGGCGCTGGAATTCTGTCATCTTCTGCTCTCTGGCGCAGTCAGAAAAGTACTTTCTGTAAAAGACCTCAACGAAAGCATTCCACTTCGGAACCGTACCTTGGGAAACACTCTCCCTTTGGTGGCTTCCCACCAAGTGCTCGCATTACCCTGCAATTGGTAGACAACTAGGACTACCTTGTCCTCTGCAGAGCATGTAAGCAGCGCGAAAACCTTCTCTAGTTCTCGGATCCAGAGGTTTACAGCCTCAAGATCACCCGCTTCAGAGAATCTCGGCGGATTCAGCTTCAGAAACCGGGTCCACTCGCGCGTCTACAAAACTAATTCCGGAAACCTAACCAAACGAGTTCAGAAAATTCTCAAATTTGAATATGTTATAAAGGACACTTAAATGAACACTTTTCATGAGAAACATTGACCCAAATCTTTCTAAAATAAGAGCAGTAAATCGCTCAAGTCGTTACCAAAGCTGTTTCCGTGTCCAGAATTTCGTTTTCCAAAACTAGCTTGGTTTGAGGTCTAAAAATCGTCCATTTGATCTGAAATTTGACTATGTTAAACTACAAGGTATGATGAAAATTTTTTGTGAGGGAACTCTTTTAAAAATCGAGCCCTAAGAGCTAATAAAAGTCCTTTGAACACCAAAAGATCACTAATTCCAGCACAAACAGAGATTCTGCCCTACATGTAACGAAGCTGAAATCTCATTCTCTTAAATTCATAAAATCTTGAGTAAAATATATGTCATAGTTGAAGATGTTTAGAGAATTTTTTAAGAAGGAAGCAACTTCAAAATCGTAGCACATTTGAACCCACAAAAATGGCAAATGACGAGTGTCTTGTAGACTGATCCGAATTTAAGCCAATCCAACTTAACACTAATCTAACCAAAATAATTAACACTAATCTAAACCCCTAAGAGAAATTAACAACTTAATCAAGGATTAGGAAGTTAACTCACTGGAATTCGATGGCGGCGGGTTCACGGCAATGGCGACATGACGACAGTGAAAACCCGAGACTACCATGTCTCCAACGTAGGAAATCGGCCCTACAAGGCTCGGCCAAGGAGGTGATGAGGCGCTGGGCATGAGGAGGGGGACTCGGTTGTTGGTGGTCTTGGTGGAGGTGGTGATGTGGAACGGCTGCGGCTGCTGGTCGTCGGTGTGGGCTGAGCGTGAGGAGTTGCTCGGTTGCTGGTGTTGGACAGTGAGGGTGAGGGATCGTGGGGGAGTTGGCTAGGATGTTGCGGGGGCTTCGGTGGCTGAGCGTGGGTGAAGGTGGAACGGTGGGCTGCTGGTGGACGTTGGCTTGAAGTGGTGTTAGTGTGAGGCGGTGGGTGGAGGTGATAAAAACTTGAAGATGGGGAGCTGCTGAAGATGGCGTGAAGATGGGATGAGTGATGGGATGAAGCGGTGAAGTGGTGATGGCGTGAGGTTGAGGTGGGCGTTGGTGGGATGGAGATGATGCTAGATGTGATGGTGGGTGATGGGGATGAGGAGAGAGGATGACGATGGGATGGTGGGCATGGGGTTTGACGGGTGAAACGGTGGGCTACTGGAGTGGGATTAATGGCAGAACAAAAGAAAGGAAATGGATGGAGAAGATGAGGGCAAAAGGAACATGGGCAGAGAAGAAAAGGGAAGGAACGACAGAAGGGAAGGGGGTGAGTTCACGCACGCATGGGGGGGGGGGAGAGAGAGAGAGGGGGAGAGAGAAGGGGAGAACAAGGAAGTCAAGATCTTGGCCAATAAGAAACCTTGCAAAATATCCAACCACTCATGAGTTGTGCCTCCAAAGTCTTCATGCCCATGAAGTCAAGTGCCCATCCAATGAAGAAATTAGCCTTTATTTCTCACAATTAACCATTTTTGGGCAATAAAATCACTCAACCTTCCTCCCATCCGAATTTTCATTTATTTTCCATTTTGTCCGAAAACCGATTTTTCCGTAAAATTTCGAACTTGATGAAATTTCTCTGAAAGATGAGATGACATCCAATAAATGAATTGTGACATGCTCGAACGTCCGATTCTCGAAATCGAATTCAATTTCGTGTTAAAATCAACTGAACGCGATTTCAATACGATCTAATCTATCGGGTAGCTTTTAGGGATTTTAGCGTGTTTGACCCGTGTTCGATAATTTTCGATCCACGTTTGTGCATCTCTGAATCTTAGACGACTCTCGATTGTCATAAAAATCGCGAGGTTTTAATTATGTGTCCCGAGTATAATTTCGATAGAAAATTAGGTTATTGCTGTTCGACGCGAATATCACAATCGTGCGGAATCATCCGCAATTCGAGTACGTAATTCCATTGAATCGACTTATATCCGATTACAATTCGATTATAACGGTGCTGTATTGACCCTTGCCGATTATCATGGTCGAGTGGTTGATTTCTGATCGAATTCTCTAGTCTGTCGTGTTTATATTCTTTAACGGCCTTACCTAATAGATAAGTTAACTTAGGAGTGATATGTTCGAGTAAATTAACCATAAACGCATCGACAAAACAACAATTTCATATATTCGAGATGGGGTTATATTTCAGGATATCACATGCCCTCAAAATTACAGTCATTGCTAGATTTGAGCAACCATTTGTGGTCTATTCCATCATCGGGTTCATCTTCTTCGTAATGACCACGCAAGCTAGCGATCAAGAATTCGCAGAAAATCTCTTCATGAGATCATTGAAAGCACAATGATAAATCAATAAATCAGAAGACGTCTGTTTTGGTAAAATTTCATGTTTTGATGGCTGGTTACTTGTTAAAAAGAAATCGATGATTATGCTTTTGAAATAAATACAAGAGCCATATTTCCAATGTATTCATGGCCCATCTAAACATTTGTGAGGCTTCCTCGTCTTTGCCCTCAAAATTACAGTCATTGATGGATTCGAGCAACCATTTGTGGTCTATTCCATCATCAAGTACATCTTCCTCGTGATGAACACGCAAGTTAGTGGTCGAGAATTTGCAGAAGATTTCTTCATGAGTGTTGGGGAGAACCTAGGAACACAATTCACCACGATCTAAACCCAATTCAGGATCAATCTTTCTCCCGAAACTACATCAACCGAAATTTCTTAACCCCCAACAACAATAAACAATATATAATCTCACAATATGCAAGTATAATGCCAAAATGATAAGTAGACAAAACAAATAATAACACAAAAGATATAAAGTAGAAAACCCAATGAGAAGAAAACTACAAACAACCCGAAAACATCCACTAATCACCAATAATAGTAGGATACACAAGATATTATTCTTTAATCACACACTAGAGGTTTACATTAATATTACAACCATATTTTCTCACAACATAAGTAGATAAATAAATTAAGAGCAAGAAAAACCTAACTGCAATTGGAGAATTAGGATGTGGTTCTCAACGAACATACTCAAATTTGACTCAATTCCGTTAACGTTTGGCTTGGGGCCACACAGATTCGGCCCTTTTTTTTCCTCTTCTCTAATAACACGCTTGGGAGCTCTTTGTTTTTTACCCTTTCTCTCCTCTGCACTTCATTTTTTGGGCACACTTTCTCTTCTCTCTCCTCACTTGCCAACACACGCATGAAGCCTTCTCTTTACTTTTCACTTGCTTTTTGACTTTTCTCCTCTTCTTTTTATTTATTTCTTTTTAATGTTAGCTGGGCCCCACAAAAGAGGCGGACCCAGCCAACAATGAGACCATTGAAAGCACAATGATAAATCAATAAATCAAAAGACATCCATTTTGGTAAAATTTCATGTTTTGATGGCCGGTTACTTAACTTATCAAAAAAAAAAAATTGTTGATTATGCATTTAAAACAAGAACAAGAGCCGTATTTCCAATGTATCGTGGCCCGTCTAAACTTTTGGGAGGCTTCCTTGTCCTTGCCCTCAAAATTACATTCGTTGCCAGATTCGAGCAACCATTTGTGGTCTATTCCATCATCGGATTCATCTTCCTCGTGATGACCATGCAAGCTAGTGGTCAAGAATTTGCACAAAATCTCTTCATGAGATCATTGAAAGCACAATGATAAATAAATAAATCAGAAGACATCAATTTTAGTAAAATTTCATGTTTGATGGTTGGTTATTTAACTTGTCAAAAAGAAATCGATGATTATGCATTTGAAACAAGAACAAGAGCCATATTTCCAATATATCATGGCCCATCTAAATTTTTGGGAGGCTTCCTCGTCCATGCCCTCAAAATTACAGTAGTCGCTGGATTCGAGCAACCATTTATGGTCTATTCCATCATCAAGTTCGTCTTCTTTGTGATGACCACGCAAGCTAGTGGTCAAGAATTTGTAGAAAATCTCTTCATAAGATCATTGAAAGCACAGTGATAAATCAATAAATCAAGACATCTGTTTTAGTAAAATTTCATGTTTCGATGACTGGTTACTTGTCAAAAAGAAATCGATGATTATGCATTTGAAACAAGAACAAGAGCAAGAGTAAGAACCTTCAGAAGTGCATTCAATCTCCCCATCAATTGGTCTAGCCAAAGCCTGACCAATCGACAATCTCCACTGAAGTCATTCTTTTCTCTTCAGCTTGTATTGAAAACATTAACACACGAAAAGGAGAAAATTTACTAAAAAAATTGTAAGCCCATTGCATTTGTACTAATTTAGTTATAAATATTTCAATTTGGTTAATTTAATCCTAAACGTTTTGACATTTTACTAATTTAGTCTATCTAGTCAATTTTGTCGATGTGGACATTGGCTGTCTCTATGTGGCATATTGGCACTAACGTCAATAATGTTTTCAATTTTTTTGGATTATTGATTTATTTATTTTTTCTTTTTCTATTGTCCTTCTTTTCTTTTGTTTTTATTCATTGTGGCCGGTGAGCTTTGGCGAGGGCTGCGATGTTCTCGCTCAGATTTGGGTGAGGCCGGCCGAGAGCTATAACTCTTGCTGGCCACTATGAAAGGCAAAAAAAGAAGGAAAAAAAAATATCCATGTCAGTACTACCCATCCCATGTAGGACAATCAATATCCATATCAATAATTTCCAGTCAAAATTGATCGGATTAACTAAATTGACAAATTGTTAAAAGGTTTAAGATTAAATTGGTCAAATTGAAAAATTAATGACTGAACGAACACAAATACAATAAGTTTAGGACTTTTTGGTAATTATTCCCATGAGATGGGTATAGAGTACTCTCAGTCTTGTTTGTTTTTGCGGACATTAAAAATGAGAGAGCTCTTGGATTTTCTCTTTTTAATATTTATGTTCAAAATATCGAGTGCTTATATGTTCTCGATGAAATGGATATTAATACTAGAGAATTGGCAAGATTTGTTTTTTCTCTTGTTTTCACCGTGAGAAGAAGAAGAAGAAGAAGAAAAAAAGGAGGTCAGAGAGAAGGAGTCAAATGATCTATTCAAGGTTGCTGTTAGTCAGCCAAAAGTGCCTGTTTGCATGGAATTTGTACTTATTGTGAGTACTTCGTACTTTATGTCGTAAAATATTGAGTTGCGAATATATAATAGAGAAGAGATTGAGAAGAGAAAGCAAGTGAATACCAGAGATAGTAAAGAAAGCCAAAAGAGAGAGTTTTATTTCCAGTGTATCACTGTATTTCACTGTGTGTCTCTACAACAAAAACTAAGCTCCTATTTATAGGTAAACAAGAATGTATTTATCATTAATATCAATATATCAAATGATACATGTACTAGATAGGGGAGATGAATGTTCATTGTATATGGAGATTTACTTAGAATGTATGATACAAATGTACCATAATAAGTACATTAGATAAGATGAATATAATGAATATTCATTTATGTATTTCATAACATTCTCCCTTGAATATTCATTGCATTCATTACGAATTGTGCATCGAATGATACTGCCTCATTAAAAACCTTAAGCTGGAAAAATCCAGTGGGACAAAAATTGGACAAAAGGGAAAAAGAGTGCAACGCACAAATGTTATGATCTCTCCCTTTTATGGATGCATTAATTGCCTCGTTAAAAACTTTAAGCCGGAAAAACCCTGTGGAAAAAAAACTGGACAAAAAGAAAAAAAGAGTGCAATGCATATATAGCCACTGCTGGGGCTAATCATTCTTGCATCTTGTGAACTCGCGGCATATCAATGCTGCAATGCATAGTTCATAATATCTCCCTCTCAATTGAGCCATATAGTCACTTCTGGGGCTAATCAATCTTACATCTTGTGAACTCGCCGCATACCAATGCCATATACTAATTTCTCAAAACTTGATGTTGGCAATGATTTGGTAAAAAGATCCGCAAGATTATTTATGGATTAAATCTGTTTAACATCAATTTGTTGACTTTCTTGGAGTTCATGAGTATACAAAAATTTCGGCAAGATATGCTTGGTCCTATCACCTTTGATATATCCTCCCCTGACTTGTGTAACACAAGCAGCATTATCTTCATAAATTATAGTGGGAGAATTTGTAATAGGTATTAAGCAACAAGAACTATGAATATGTGTTATAACGGATCTTAACCAAACACACTCTCTTTCAGCTTCATATAAAACAATAATCTTAGAGTGGGTAGAAGATGTAGCTACTAGCGATTGCTTCGTAGAATGCCAAGAAATAACGGTGCCGTTATAACAAAATAAATACCCGGTTTGAGAGCGAGCGTTATGTGGATCGGATCTATATCCAACATCAGCATATCCAACTAAACCAGAGTTAGTAGAATCTTAGAATAATATAATCCCAAATCTATGGTTCCTCGGAGATAACAGAAAATATGTTTAACTCCATTCCAATGTCTCCGAGTTGGCTTAGAACTAAAACGTGCCAATAAATTTACCGTGAAAGCGATATCTGGTCTCGTACATTGAGCCAAGTACATCAAAGCCGCATTGAGATATGGTACTTCAGGACCAAGTATCTCTTCATCAGATTCTCTGGGACGAAATGGGTCCTTTTGGGGATCTAGAGACCTTACAACCATAGGAATGCTCAATGGGCGAGCTTTGTCCATGTTGAAACGTTTAAGCAATCTTTCAACGTATGTTAATTGATGGATGATTATTCCATTTGCTTTATGCTCAAGCTCTAGACTAAGAAAAAGTTTGGTTTCACCCAAATCTTTAACTTCAAATTTCCTTTTCAAATACTCAGTAGTTTCAGCTAACTCTTTTGGAGTTCCAATTAAATTTATATCGTCGACATAAACTGCTATAATAGCAAATCTGGTTTTTGATTTCTTAATAAACACGCATGGGCAGATAGGACCATTCTTGTACCTTTTCTTAATTAAGTACTCACTTAGGCATTGATATCACATGAGACTAGATTGCTTTAACCCGTACAAGAATCTTTGCAATTTTATTGAGAATAAATTGCGGGGAGTGCATGCTTCAGGCATTTTGAATCCCTTAGGAATTTTCATATAAATATCAGAGTCTAAGGAGCCATATAGATATACCGTCACAACGTCCATAAGACGCATTTCCAATCTTTAGAGATTACTAGGCTAATGAGAAAATGAAATGTAATCATATCCATCACAGGTAAATATGTCTCATTATAATCAATCCTAGGTCTTTGGGAGAATCCTTGGGCAACGAGTTGGGCTTTATATCTGACGACCTCGTTTTTCTCATTTCGTTTCCGAACAAATACCCATTTGTATCCAACGGGCTTTACATTATCGGGGATACGAGTTACGGGTCCAAAAACCTCTCGTTTAGCTAGGGAAGCTAATTCAGCCTTAATTGCTTCCTCCCACTTAGGCCAATCTTGCCTTTGAAGGCATTCAATAATAGATTGCGGCTCACAATCATCATCCATAATCTTATGAGCAACTGAGAATGCAAAAGCATTATCAATAATGATTTCATTTCGATCCCAAATTTCATTACAATATGTAATGGAATTCTCAGTATTCCCGGGATTGGTATTCCTTTCATGGGTTTGCGTCTCTTCATGGGCAATAAGCTCTTTATGAGCAAGCACAACGCCAGGCTCTTCTGGAGCGGATTCTTGATTCTTTCCCCTTCGTTTTCGAGGAGTAGTATCTTTTGATCCTATCGGTCTACCACACTTCAAGTGCGGGGGATTTTGATCCATTTTAGCCTGTCCTTCGGGAACAGCTATCCTAGCTGGAGCATTTGCAGCTGAAATATGATAATAGTGCAAATAAACGTGCAAATGTGTCATTGCGCGTAGATAATAGGCAAACATGGGATTATCTACAGGATGCGTCCATTAATACCATAAAATATCGAAATGGTCTACTTGGTGGTTGTATTGGTCCACAAATATCACCCTGAATTCTTTAAAAAATAAAGGGGATTCAAGATTAACCTTTGTTATAGAAGGTTTGATAATGAGATTTTCTTGTGAACAAGTCTCACAATTATAATCTTTGGACAACAATACCTTTATATCTTTTAAAGGGTGCCTTTTTGTATTTTGAATTATCCTACGCATCATTGAAGTGCCAGGGTGACCAAGGCGATCATGCCATAGTCCAAACTGATTAGGGTTTACTAATCTCCAGGATGTGGTGGCGTAGGTTTCAACAATCTTAATCATGACACAATACAAACCCATAGAAGAAGCTTCTAGCTTCTCATGGATGGTTTTCAGGCCTATCTTATAAGAGGAAATGCCAATATATTCTTTATCTTTCTCATAAATAGTCTCAATATGGTACCCATTACGGCGTACATCTTTGAAACTGAGCAGATTCCTTTTGGATCTAATGCTTAGAAACGCATTCTCAATATGCAGGATGGTGCCATTTGGCAAAATAATTGTGGCATTCCCAAAATCATCAATAATCGGAACATGACCTGATATTGTATGTATATGTGCCTTCCACAATGTCATACTCGAGAAAAAGTGTCTACTAGGAAATATAGTATGTGTTGTTGTACTATCAAGCAAACAAACATCTTCATTTTTCTCGGTATTTTCCATTTGCATTTATATTGACAACTTCAGGTGTCAAGTATCATAAAAGTTGCATATTAATTATAGAGTCGAATAAAATTTCAAAATAAATATTATATAAAGTTCATAAGCATTTTATAACCATATTAAAAACAATAAGAAGTAATACATTTAAAGCAAAACAACTAAAAAAATAAATTATTAAATACACGGCTTTCCCTATGTATACATCGAAAACTCAATGTCTTCCCTTTCCTTTCTAAGGAAGAGACTAATCTTAGGGAAAACATAGAATTCGAAGTTCAAATTATCATCCTTCAATATGATGCCTCATCAAAGTAATCGGCGGTCCTCAAAGAAATTAGAGACATCTAAGGATGCATTTGCTACTTCAGGAGCAAGAGGAGTCCTACCAACGGAGATATTGTTCGCCTCAACAGTGGTTATGGCAGTAGGATTGATTTCAATGGCATGAGATTTACCACGCTTGCCCATATTTTTTAAAGATGCCTGGTATAGGTCAACAAAGTGCTTTGGCGTATGACAAGTACGTGACCAGTGCCTTGTCATGCCACATCGATGACAAATACTTTCATTAATCACCTTCTTTGGCTTCTTTTCTTTGCCATGATTCGGGCTAAAGTTAGATTTCCTAGGACGGTCAAATTTCTTGCCATCCCTTCTAGGATTATGTTCTTGCATGTGCTTATAACCCTTAAAATGGCCAGTATTTTTCTCAAAATTAGCATGTGCTTCAGGCAATGCTTTTGAGCCAGCAGGTCTAAGATCATGGATTTTGAGCAGTAATTCATTAGTTTGCTCGACAGTAAGAAGCACAAAAATTAATTCAGAGTATGTGACAAACTGACGCTGCCGGTATTGCTGTTGCAATACAATATTCGAAGCATGGAAAGTGGAGAAATTTTTCTCTAACAATTCCGTATCAGCGAGTTTGATACCGCATAACTCAAGCCGAGAAACAATATCAAATAAAGCAAAATTATAATCAGACACTAATTTAAAATCTTGCAATATGAGATTTTGCCAATCATATTGTGCTTGAAGGAGGATAACAGTTTTGGTATGATCATACCTATCCTTCAACCTCCTTCACAAGATCTGAGGATCTCGAACGGATAAATATTGAGTCTGCAGGCTCTCATGCAAATGATAGTGAATAAAAATCAGCGCATTTGCTTTATCCTTTTCATTTGAGGTTCCATCCTCTGTAATTGCATTAGCGAGACCTTGCCCTTGGAGGTGCACTTCCATGTCAAGGCACGGGGATAGATAATTCTTTCCACTTACTTCCAGGATGTGGAATTTTAGCTTTTCAATATTTGCCATAATCCTTGCAAAAGTAAATCCTTAAATTAATTAGAAGGATTTCTAAATATCCACTGCTACTTTAGGAGTAGAATGATACTTTTAGATTTGAAATTTGGCTTTGGGCCAAAAAAATAAAAATGAAGAATTGATAGAAGAAGATGAAGTATAAGTTGATTAATAAAAAGAATACCCACCTTGCAAAAATTACTTATTCAGTCGGTATATCTTCGTGCTGATAACGTGTTGTAAAATATTGCGTTGCGAATATATAATAGAGAAGAGATTGAGAAGAGAAAGCAAGTGAACACTAGAGATAGTAGAGAAAGCCAGATGAGAGAGTTTTATTTCCATTGTATCACTATATTTCACTGTGTGTCTTTACAACAAAAACTAAGCTTCTATTTATAGGAAAACAAGAATGTACTTATCATTAATGTCAATGTATCGAATGATACGTGTACTGGATAGGGGAGATGAACGTTCATTGTATAGGGAGATGTACTTAGAATGTATGATACAAATGTACCATAATAAGTACATTAGATAAGATGAATATAATGAATATTTATTTATGTATTTCATAACACTTTAAACCTCATTTAACCTTTTATTTTAGCTGTCTTTCATCCTATATTCGAGCTATCTTAAAGTCGGATGATCATTTGATAATTTTCATAACCTTATAGTTATAATCACTTAGTAAAATTTATTGAAATTGTTTATGGCATTAGACTTGACAAGCCAAGTGTGGAGGATGACGAGTATGAAACGGATATAATTTTTTTAATCGGACAAGTGCGCGTGTTACAATGTGTATGGGACATCAGGCGTCGTGTCAAATTTAAGGTTTGTTGAAAATTGAAAATTCGAGTAAAAAGGGCAGGGTAACTAATTAAATAGTCTTATTGAAAAAGACGACCGTGCAAAGGATCATTTTGACTTTCGACGACCGAGCTGGATGGATAACCTGGGATGGTGGGCCGGTGGCCATGACTCGGATGAAGACAAGCTTCCCCTGCCGATGAATTTTGCAGCCGACATTTTTTGTCCCATTCCAATCAAAGAAATGAGTCGTTTCTAGTGTGTTTATATATCAAAGTCTAGTGCCGAATCGCATACACTCATAGATAGAGCATATCTAGGACTAGGTATCTACAAGTGCAAAGGCACAGATATCAGCTAATCTTGCAAATGACATTACAAGCTTCTCCACTGTACCTCTCATTGTTGACTCTGGCAAATGAATCGTCTGGTTGTACTCTGGAAGAAGTATCATAGGAGTATCTGTTGGTGCCATTCAGGTATCTACAATTGCAAGGCACAGATACCAGATAATCTTGCTTAGCACCGTGGATTATAGATTTGATTTCTGACACGTTGACCGAATAGAGGGAGGCTATTTCTTCTACTGAAGTCCTCCAGAGACATGGTACAAGTAAGAATTGCACGATGGCGGCGCTTCAGAACATGGGAAAGAGTGCATGAGGCTTGTCTTGCTGAACACACTTAGGGAGAGAGTAGTTCTGGAGAAAAACAATCAGCGAGGCAAGAGACGGGAAGAATTTGCTGATCGAACGAGCCATTCTTTGATGTGGAACCAATCGGCAAATAAACAAAATGTGCCTTTGAGCCTAGAGCTGTCTTTTGCTTTGCATCTTGTTGCTTTGATGATGACTGACGAGAACATAGGGTACTGTAATTATGACCAATCCTTTTAAACCTGTTGAAATATAGATATAAGAACATTCAGCTGCGCCTTTAGCCGGATCCTTGTCTTTTTTCACAGTGTCAGTATCTTTCTGATCTCATTAAATCTGTATGTGACAAGTGTATGTTCTCTCTTAGCAACAGAACAAACTGCTACATGTGTTTAAAGATAGTTCCGAAGTAAGCGACATGCCCTTTAACTTAAGTTCTGTTCAGGCATATTGTGGAAGGCCAAGGATGTCAAGGAGGGAGTCTGAGCACAAAAGTCCATCTTCTTGATACTGATTGGTCAGAATTGGCAGTGACTTGATATTATGGAATGTGATTAGGTGGTGCAAAAAGTGGAGGTGGAGGTCTAATTCTGCTGGGTACTGGCACCATTTCTCAATATTACTTGGAACAATCTGAGGTAGCGGCAAGCAGTTCGTTCCATAAACATCTCTTTCATATACGTCACGTTTTTGCCATGATGATTAATGTATTAACATAAAAGATTTGAGCATATGTGTCTTCATTGCTATGTCTTTTAGCAGTGTGGAAGCTAGCCGTGTCTTGATGTTCGTGGAAGTTAATGGGCAAAATGAGACTTTCTCAGCCTATTTTATTGCCACAAATTGCTAACAAGTGTGGCCAATCTTTATCAGAGCTGAAGTTCCACGGCGCCGTGTGGAGATCTTTATCGGGGTTCGCAATGAGCCAAATTTATTTCATTACAGAGCCACAACGAGACTTACGATTTAATTGTTTAGCAGGCGATGTACATTGCTTAATGCCTCTAGTTATTTTGCTTGGTAGCACCTTTGCTTTGCCCTTGATGTGCAAGTTTGGTAAAACTGACAACAAGCAACCAAACATAACGGTACATTTTCTGATCAATTTGCTGCATTTAACATTGATTCAAAATTCTTCCGTTTTCATTTATCAGACTAGTAGACTAATAGGGTCATACTGGACGTTCAATAAGAGTCTTGCATATAGGTTTGTTAACCAATTGGGGCGACAGGTCTTTATATACCGATTCGGTATTTTTGCAGATTGTAGTTGTTTTCTACCAATCTTGGGGGCCGGTCCTTATGTTTTCTTTCTGGGCTCTTGAATGTTTGCTTTTGGAGATATTAAAGCAAAACCTATAAATTGAATGGGGAGTAAGATTGACCAATAGGCCCAAATGAGATGCATCTATAAGGGGCCAATGGGTCATCGGCTTCTCAAAGGCCAGCTTTTACTTCATTTTCTTGAAAAGGAAATCACAAGTGTTAAAACTTTTGTGCAGTACTCATTTCGATATCATAACTTCTTTTTTCCGATCACCTGAACACCGCAACAGTAAAAAACCGATGACTTCAATGCATTCACTGACCTATTCCGATGGTTTGTAACACATGACTTTTCTTTTTTCTTTTTTTAAATAAAGAATATGAAGTCCACACATGAGCAAAGGACAGGACAAAGTGACGCTCTCATCAGAGAAAAAACTAATTCTCTCTATCTCCACACCAATGGCGATCCTCGCTCGTCTTCAGAAAACCTCAGCACTTTCGTAACTTCAAATTCGAAATCTTCATCAATAAAGCAAATCGTGAGGTTTCACAGTAAAGCACTTGTTCAGCATGATTTGCTAACAAATACCATTATGAGATGATACAGAGGATGACGGCACTAATGGCAGGAAGAAAGAAGGAAAGAAAACGATGCAGGTCTCATTGGCATTAGAATCAACCATGCGTAAGTTCATTTGCTTTATTATGAAAACTTGGTGTGGGAAAACCTCAGAACAATTCCTTCACTTTGAAAACTTGATCTCTCGCTCACTCCGTGTCATATTGTCCGTTGCAAATTTCGGAAAGTAATTTTTGCCCAATTTGAGGAATTGGGATTAGGATTATAAGCAATTTGCTTCAATCTGTTAATTTGGGGCAAACATTGTGATAGGTGACGTCATTTAGAAGCAACTTTGCTGACTTTACTTTGCAAGCAAGCCACGTTGGACGAATTATATTAAATATTGTCACGCCGGATATTTAGGCCATATAAATTGCCAATTGAAATGATTTATTTTTTTAATCAAAATAGCACTCGAATTATTGATAAAAAAAAATTATGACAATAAGCGAGCGCCAGTCTCACAAAATCCTTACACCAATATTATATAGAGTAGGATTGACCTACAACCCAACTGTTATACATTTACTATGTGCCGATTGTTCATTCGTGATTCCAAACAGGGGGCGAATCATGGCCGTGACGAATATTGTGATTCGGTGAGGGCGGAGACACGTTGGGACTTGCCCTTAGGCTACGTGACTCCATTGCTTTCCTCCTCTTCTTCTTCTTCCCGAAATCAACGTAGGAATGAAGACCAATTGGCCCCTTGAGTTTGAACCCACCACCTAATGCTTTTCTTGGGGATCCCATCCTGCCTTCTTCGCTTACACCTTCATTACACAATTTAGAGAAATCTTAGAGTGATTCTATCGAGCTGGAGAAAGAATCACATGTTCATTATTAACTAATGCGAACTTTCTTGCCATAAAGAAATAAAAAGAAGAAAAGAGAATGATGGTGATACATATTACCAGGGGCATCAGGAGCATGTTGTGCAGGAAGCAAAGAGGCACTTGTTGGTGAAGGCAATAGATCCACCATGATGAGCAGATATGCCACCACTGCTATTGCCACCCGCTTTCTCTCGACTCTCTTCTTTTTCATCATAGCTCTTGAACCGTGCAAAATCACAATGCAATAACACTACGAGAGTGGCGATAATGAGCAACGGATCATAGGCAGAGTTTGAAAGTTAAAGGACTGGACGGCTTGAATATATAATGTAGCGAGCTTCTTCATTCAGCCCGTCAAGAAAGATGGCTTTGTGGAATTCATGGGTTGATCACAGTCATTCATCTCTTGACTCCGGGTCTACAACAGAGCCATAATTCCAATGTTTTGTGGCCTATCTGAAATTTTGGGAGGTTTCCTCTTCCTTTTCCTCAAACTTATAGTCAGTCTCTCGAATTGTGGTCTATTCTATTATTGACTTCATCTCCCTCGTGATGACCACGCAAGCTAGCGGTCAAGAATTCGCAAAAAATCTCTTCATGAGATCAGTGAAAGCATAATAATAAATCAATTAATCAAAAGACTTCTGTTTTTGTAAATTTTCATTTTTTGATGGTTGGTTGCGTAAATTGTCTAAATGAAATCGATGGTTGTGCATTTGAAATAAGAACAAGAGCGAGAGCAAGAACATTTGGAAGTGCCCCCAATCTCTGCACCAACCGGTCCAGGCAAGACCCAACCAATCGACAATCTCTGCCAAGGTCATTCTTTTCTCTTCAGCTCATATTGAAAACACTAACACACGAAATTAGTATAAAAGTAATCGGTCCTGTTTGTTTTTGTGGACATTACAAATGAGAGAGCTCTTGGGTTTTCTTCTTGAATGTTCATGTGGAGAAAATGTTTTGAATGAAATGGAATAACAACGGTAGAGAACTGGCAAGATTTGTTGTTGTTGTTGTTTGTTTTTTTTTGCTATTCAAAGAGGTCCATGTCGTAAGCAGAAGAAGGAGGAAGACAGGGCCATAGAGAAGGTCCAAGGGCCTGTTTGATAATCATCATGTTTTTTCTATTTATCTATTTTTCTGCTCTACAAAACAGAAAAAGAACATAAATTGATTTGGTAATGTTAACTAATTTTTCTATTCCTCAAAATAGAAAAATAATCAGAATAGATTTGGAATAGAAAACAAGTAAAATGAATTTACTTCTTTGTTCTTGGGAATGGATATGAAAAAAATTATTTCTGGGAACAAAAGTATTACCAAACGTACCCTAAATGATCTATTCAAGAGTGTTGTAAGTAAGCCAAAAAATTCCAGTCAGTATGTAAAATGTACTTGTAAAGTGATTAAATTTTTTAAACCTTTTATTTAGTTGCCTTGCGTCCTATATTCGAGCTATCCTACAGTCTGATGAAAGATGGCTTTGCGGAATTCATGGTTTGATCATAGTCGTTCGTCTCTTGACTCTAGTCTACAACGGAGCCATACTTCCAACGTATCGAGGCCCATCTGAACTTTTAGGAGGTTCCTTGTCCTTACCCTCAAAATTACAGTCGTCGCCGGATTAGAGCAACCATTTGTGGTCTATTCCATCATTGACTTTATCTTCCTCGTGATGACCACGCGAGCTAGCGGTCAAGAATTTGCCGAAAATCTCTCCATGAGATCATTGAAAGCACAATGATAAAAAATAAAATAAAAATGAAAAGACATATGTTTTGGTAAAATTTCACGTTTGGATGGTTGGTTACTTAATTTGTCACAAAGAAATCGATAATTATGCATTTGAAACAAGAACAAGAGCAAGAGTATGAACCTTCAGAAGTGTGCTCAATCTCTCCACCATTCGGCCTAGCCAAAGCCCGAACAATCGACAATCTCCACTGAAGCCATTCTTTTCTCTTCAATTCGTATTGAAAATGGTAACACACGAAATGGGGGAAAATTACTAAAAAAAAATTCTAAATTCATTGCATTTGTAGCAATTTAGTTCTAATTTTTTTAATTTGATCAATTTAGTCCGAAACGTTTTGATGTTTTATCAATTTAGTCTCTTTGGTCAATTTTGCTTGATGTGGATGTTG